>CM056725.1:115781296-117039868 GCA_029844215.1 Przewalskia tangutica | reverse complement strand
CTTACCCCCTCAAAAGATAATCAAAAGAAACTAAGTTTTTATTCTTCCAGCTAGCACCCAACCTTTTCGTCCTCCTCCTCATCATTCCACCACCAATTGCTTATCTTTTATTCCCTATATTTACTTTTTCATTTTCAACTCATAAAATATTGTTAATTAGTACTAGGTCATTTTTACAAAAAAAAAAAAAAGTATCTAATGAAACCCTTCTACTATAGATTAGGAAACTAAATTGCATCCGAGGTGTTTGGCCAAGTGGTCATTACACTAAGGGTATTGCTGTCTTGGTCTCGAGTTCGATTTTCACCAATGGCACTACTGCCTCATAAAAATCCTCCGATGTCAGCGCAGTTCATACCACTCCAGTAGTCGGGATGGAGTGGGGTTTCTTGTGTGGAGCCGCAGTCATGCGGTGGGCATGTCTAGTATAAAAGTTTACCAAGTTTGAGCCGCAAGCAGAATGCAGCCACAGAAAGAGAAATACGACCGCAGTTACGAGTTCGATCCTCGCATAAACTTTCTTGGTTACACACGGCCACATGTTGCCGGCGACCTACTGACGTGGTTTGCGCTTATCATGGTTTACTACTCGGCGCGCACTGAAAGAAGAAAGCACATGCGCCTTCACAAAAAAAAAAACTAAATTGCATCAAATCTAGTCTCAAATTAACAAATTTAAATTATATACACCGTTAATATAATGAATTTATATATATACACTATCAGCTCATGTTTACCAGTTATAGTAGGTAATTTGTCTTTTACTCTTTTATCAAGATTATAAATCCCATAATTTTGTGGAAGCTTGCATGTATCTTTTGGCCGATCAGATAATGTAAACACAAATTTCTATATCGATGATTTATATATATAACTTAAACTTCAATTAAATACCTGTAATTTGGAAATTCAAAAGGTTGCATTGAAGTAAAAATTTAAATGGAAAGAAAGCGAGAATAGTATCTTATTAAGCTAAAATGGAAAAATGTTACACATAGAGAATGTAACATTTGATAAATCTCCAGCCAGACCTCCTCAAATTCCTCACCTTTCCACACAAAATCAACGTTACAATGAGACCAAATGATGAAGAAGAGAAAAAAAAACTAGAAGAAATAGAAAATAAAATAGTACACAAGTAAATTATTTGTAATCTACAACAATAGTGAAAGCAAATTTAATTAAATGACCAAATTCAATTTAGAAAAAAAGTGCTACACTCCCAAGAATTGCTACAATGGCCAAGCTACTTCCTTGAACAAATCCACTAGATGGTGCTGATGGAGCCATTGCACCATCCATAGGTCCTGGTGCAGGCCGTGGTCCCATACCCATAGTGGGTGCCATCCCAGGGGCTGCAGGGGCCGGTGGCAAGTCCATTGATGGGCCTGGGCCCACCATTGGACTCATGGATGGTGCCATTGGGCTCATTGGAGGAGATAACATGGCAGGCGGTGATGGTGACATGGCAAACATTGGTGGCGGAGTGGTGGTGGCAGTAGTAGGTGGCATTGCCATGGTAGATGGTGGCATTGTGGGGGCCATCATGGGTGATTGAGCAGCAGAGAGGGCTAGAAATGTAAGAAAAAGGGAGAAAATTATCATGGGATGTGAGAGAGCCATGATTATTGATGACTCTCTTAGGATGTTTTTTCTTTGTTAAGAAACAAAGGAGAGTATTCTTGAACAGAGTGCACACAAAGGTTGTCCTTGAGGAAGTTTGTATTCTGCTGGTATTGTAAAGGTTTGAGGGCTAAGCTGATATATAGACAGGGTATAGTAGAAAGACATACCTTTTTTTTCTTCAAGCAAAGGTCTTTTCAGACCACACGGTGTGGGATTACACTGAATATATTATTATTGTTATTATATCGAGACTTATTAACGGGGTAATGCACTTCTTATATTGTTCTTTTTTTTTGGTGAAACGGTAAAAATTGAATAAATAAACAGAACACCAACCGAAGACTAACCCACGGACAAAGGAAAGATGACATCAGAAACTCGTGCACAGCCCACAGGCTGGGTGGTCACAAGAGTGCATACGTCTCAAGTTAGCCCACAGGACGGGAAGTCAAGAAAGCCCGCAAGCCTAAATGATGCAAAAAAATCTGATACTCATCCCACAACCAGATAGTCATAAAATTTATTTGCGTCAGACAAACCTCCGCTATCCCAAAGGAGGCCGAAGGAATTCTACAATTTCACTATATTCCTTGATTGAATAAGGGTAGCTCTGCCATTGCCCTTGATGGTATCATAAGACTTATTCGTCCTGGACTAAAATTATATGGCATTGTTTGATTATTTATAAAATTTTAAAAAGAAAGAAAGACATTAAAAATTTGAGGTCTAAAATAAAATTTAGATATTTGTGTGACTATAAATTATATAACTAAGGATCAAATGAGAATTTTAAAATTGAATCGTTTCTAAATATAGAAAGCTAACATTTTTTTCCAAAACAAGCTAAAATAAATGTATGACACGTCAATTACAAGTGTGGGAGTAATATTACCCTCGACCTCGAGTGCATGTGTCATATCTTTGCAAGACTTTGGCAAATAGTGGTTGAGGGTCCTAACAACAAAGTAAAAGAAGTCAATTTATAAATTGGCTAAAAATCTAAATAAATTGATGTAAGTGTCAAAATCAGTGCATGAAAGTCTCATTCCCTAATTAGTAAAGACAAATCACTTGTCAGTGCGTAAAAATAGTATCACTTCTAGCTAATATATCAACTCAAACATGGGATAAATTTAAATCGGGATAACCCAATTTATCACTTGAACCAAACAGCCCCTAAGAGATAGAGGGAAGCAGAACATATTTATTGTACTACAGAGCGGAGCTAAGACGTGCAAGAGGTTCACGTCAACCCTTTCTGAAAAAAAATACTAAATATATAAGATTAAAATTATTTTTTTATGTATATATATTGAATTTTCTTAATTTATTCGTGCGTTATTTCTTTATATTTTAAGTTTTTTTTTGTTAAAAAATCTGATTCCGCTGTCACTATACTACTTTTCAAAATGTTCAAAAGTCATGGCAAAGTGGTAGAGGTCTGATAGTTGGCATACCCTAAAAATCTCTCTAGAAGGCCATGAAAATGAAAAAGAAGATGGAATAAATGAATTCTATAGTCACTTTGAGAATATTAAAGAAAATTCTGTGGTCACCTCTACTTTACTCCGAAATTCCCGTGTATTGTGCAACTATGAAATTATGCAAAACTTTGAGGTCATTTTATACGTTTAATATGTATAGCCTTCTTCTTTTTCTTAGGTCAATCTACCACACTGAAATCAACACTCATGCGGACAACCTTCTTCTTTTTCTTATTTTATGTATAACCTCCTCTCTATTTTTCAATAAATACTTACTCACTTTATTTTACCCGCAAGAGTAGTCAAGTTGGTGTAGCAGTAGAGCGCGAGACCGCAAGGTCACGAGTTCGATCCCCTGCATAAACCTTTTTGGTTGAGTCTGTCACACATGGCTTGCCAAGTGTGGTTAATCGGCTGACGTGGTTTGCAGGCTATTGCGTCAGCCCGGAGTTTACCCTGTGACTAAATAATTATATCTTAATAGTTAAAGGTGAAAGTACATATTCATTTAACAGTGATTTAAGTAATAAACGTGTGCATAACAATCACATATTTTGTGTTAATTAATATAAACATTTAGTATAGATAAGTTTACCCTATTTTCTTAGCCAGTCAGCACAATTCACATGAAAGTTAAAATAAGAACCTTGATAACTAAAGTCTAAATCTCGACAAAAATGTATTAGATGTTGTTAGCGAATATTCTTCACGGTATATATTGTATTTATTAGTATTATGTATTTAAGATAACTTAGGATTCTTACTGTATTAAGAATCACTTTTGTACAACTATATATATTGTGATTAATGAAAGAAATCCCTAAGAGAAATTATTACAACATCTTACATGATATCAATAGCCTAACATCCAAAAAAAAAACTAGAAATTCCTCCTCCTCCTCCTCTCGCCGCCAATCCCCCACCGCGGTGCCTTCTCTTTCAGAATTTCTAACCTGTGGCTATTATGTCTCCTCCCACCTCTCCTAAATCTAATAGTTCTACCTATGGCATAGATGACACCCCACTTCCCTCCACTAAGTCATCTTTTCATCCGGTTTTTGTTGTCACAAACATTAAAAATTATGTCCCTATTATTCTTGATCAAGATCACAATATTCTACGGGTGGAACTGCTTTATATTCACGCCAGCGCATAACGTGTTAGACCATATTGATGTGTCAATCCCTTGCCCCTCTGACATTGATGATTCAACATGGCGTCGTCTTGACGCTATTGTCAAACAATGAATCTATGGTACCATCTCTAAGGACTTGCCGTGCACTATCCTGAAAACAGGTGCTTCGGCACACGAACTTTGGGTACGCTTGGAGGAAATTTTTCAGGATAACAAAAATACCAGGGCGTTGTATTTAGAGGAGCAGTTCAACAACACCCGCCTTGAGAATTTTAACAACATGATCGAATATTGCAAGCAACTGAAACTTATTGCTGACCAACTCTCTCATGTTGGGACATCTGTTTCTGAGACTAAGATGGTACTACAACTTGTTGCAGGATTACCAAAAGGGGAATATGATACTCTTGCAACAATAATTCAACAGGCTGATCCACTTTCATCTTTCAACAAGACACTTTCTTAATTGTTGTTGGAAGAAATACGGCGTGCTAAACAGGATGAGCACAATAAAAAAACATTAGCCGTTGAAAACTTGCAGTCGCCGACTACTGCTCCACCACCGCTGGACCATCAGCAATAGCAGAACCGCGGTGGAGGCAGAGGCAACATATGTCGCGGACAAGGAAACAATGGAAAGGGTCGAGGCAAAGGAAAAGCACAAGAAGAAGCTTCACGCCATCGCCAACAGCGGTGGTCGAATACCCAAGCGGCAGCTGGTGAATGTCCAGCAGCAGTGGCGCAGCCTAGTCCAAAGAATCGCCTGGGCCAGCAGCAGTATGCCCAAGATCTCCTGGCCCAAAGACCAACAGGCCCATCTACTCAACAGACCCATCTGATGTCAGCCCAATAGTTTCCTTTAGCCCAACATATGCAACCCACTGATTTGGGCCAAGCTTTCAACACACTCACTGTGCAACCGCCTGACAATAATTGGTATATGGACTCTGGAGCCACATCATACCTGACCAACTCTTCAGGTAATTTCTCCCAACTGTTTCAGTTAAAGTATCCTCAATACATTACTGTTGGCAATGGTCATCGCATTCCAATTACAGGTTATGATAATACACAAATCAAAAATCCACATCCACCCTTCTCACTTAACCATGTCCTATACACCCCTCAAATTATTAAAAAGTTGATATCTGTTAGGAAATTCACTCGTAATAATTGGGTGTCTGTAGATTTTGACCCTTTTGGTTTCTCTGTGAAGGATCTAAATACGGGGAGAATTCTTACTTGATGTAATATTGTGGGAGACCTCTACCCATTCACAAACTCTTCCGCTGTCAGAACTCAACAATCAGTCTCCCTTGCTGCATCATCTCCATCCACCTGGCACAATAGGCTTGGGCATCCAGGAGATCATGTTTTTTTCTTTTCTTAGAAATAATCAACGTATTAAATGTAATAATGAAAAACTTGTCCAACATTGTTTTTCTTGCCCGCTTGGCAAACATACTCGTCTTCCTTTCATGTCTTCAATTAATATTACAGTTTCACCATTTGACATTGTCCATGCTGTCTTGTGGACCTCTCCTTGTTGTTAGCTCTCCAGGTCATAAATTATATCTTGTGCTATTGGATTATTTCTCACATTTTGTATGAATTTATCCTCTAAAAGTCAAATCTGAAGTTTTTGCTAAATTTTTTGAGTTTCACATGTTTATTAAAACTCAGTTTGAAAAATCCATCAAATCATTTCAATGTAATAACGGACGTGAATTTAATAATTCGGCTTTCCATAATTTTTGCTCCCAACAAGGGATGGTGTTCCGCTTCTCTTGTCATCACACCTCACCTCAAAATGGTAAAGCTGAACGAATTATTCGTACTATTAATAACATGGTCTGTACCCTCCTATTTCATGCCTGTCTGCCATCATTTTTCTGGGTCTATGCTGTCAAAATGGTAGAATACCTTCTAAATATTTTACCTACTAGCACATTAAAAACAAGACCCCCACAGACATTCTATATAGTAGAACTCCTTCTTATGACCACCTACGGATCTTCAGTTGTCTGTGCTATACCAATCTTACCTCCACCACCCCTCTAAGTTAGCTCCTCGAACGACACCCTGTGTATTCCTCGGTTTCCCAACCAACCATAGAGGTTATCTGTGCTATGACTTGTCCACTCGTAAAATTCACATCTTTCGTCACGTCACATTAAATGAGACGATATTTCCGTTTTCAAACCCTCAGAAATACCGGAAACCAGACTACTCATTTCTTGATGAACCAGTCATATCCCCTCTTCCACTGAGTTCACTGCTCCTCCTTCGCCTTCAGCACCGTGGTCCCCTGAGGATGCACCGCGGTGCCACCCTTCCAGTGAACTAACCTCTGAACCTGTCACTTCAACAATGCCACCACCCAATGTCCCCAGTCACCAAATGGAAACTCGTGCCAAACACGAAATTTTCAAACCTAAAGTCCAGTTTAACATGTCTGTCCAAACCATTTCTCCACTCCCAAAGAACCCAAATTGACCAAACTTGACCCTAATTGGAATACAGTTATGTCTGAGGAATATAATGATTTAACTAAGCAGCATACTTGAGATCTTGTCCCTAGACCATAAGGGGTGAATGTGATCAGATGTTTGTGGCTTTTTCATCACAAATTCAGAGATAGTGGTGTTTTGGAACGCTACAAGGCTAGACTTGTGGCAAATGGCACTAATCAGCAAGAGGGCATTGACTATGGTGATACCTTTAGCCTGATTCTTAAACCGGCTACGATTCGTACTGTTCTTAGCATTACTATGAGTAAGAAGTGGTTGATTCATCAGCTGGATGTCAAGAATACATTTCTTCATGGGGATTTGAAAGAAACTGTATACATGCATCAGCCACCTGGTTTTGTTCATCCGACTGTTCCTCATTATGTCTGTCATCTCAGGAAGTCACTCTATGGTCTAAAGCAGGCACTTCGTGCTTGGTATGACCGGTTTGCCAGGTATACTATGCAGATTGAGTTTATTTGCAGCATGTGTGACAACTCTCTGTTCATTTTTCATCACGGTAGTGACATCGCTTACTTGTTATTATATGTTGATGACATTGTTCTCACTGCCTCATCTGATAAGTTGAAAATGACATTATTGCTCTTCTTAAAACTGAATTTGCTATGACTGATTTGAGCAAGCTGAGTTACTTCTTGGGTATATCAGTCACTAGATCTGCAGATACTATGTTCCTGAGTCAGCGTAAGTATGTAGAAGAAATTGTGTTCAGAGCTAAGATGTCGAATTGCAAGGCTATGCCTACTTTTGTTGGTTCGAAATCCAAGCTCAGTGCTTCTGAGGGTGATCTAGTGTCTGATCCTACTCTCTATTGAAGTCTTGCAGGTGCTCTTCAGTACCTCACTTTCACCAGGCCCGACATTGCATATGTCGTCCAAAGAAAGTGTCTGTTCATACGCCCGAGGAACCCCATTTCTTGCTCTTAGCGTATTATCGATACATTACGCACTCACGACTATGGGTTGCATCTACCCTCCGCTCGACAGGTTATTTTCCTACACAGATGCTGATTGGGCAGGGTGCCCGGACACGAGACGTTCTACTTCAGGCTATTGTGTGTTCTTAGGAGATAATCTGATCTCTTGGTCTGCCGAGCGACAAGCCACGTTATCCCGATCCAGTGCCGAAGCAGAGTATAAGGGTGTTGATAATGTAGTTGCTGAAATTTGTTGGATCTGAAATCTCCTCTTGGAGCTTAGTTCTCAGTGGGAGCATTCTGCTCTTTTCTGGGTTGATCCTTGTAGGTGCTATCAGTTGTCCGTTCTCAAACCCTGATTATTGGAGCACATCCCGCAATTTACTGATAGTAGTGTTGATGGACCGATACTACTACCTTCCGGACGTTGTTGCCTTATTAATTTTCCAACGTAGATGATATAACAGAGAAAAATGGCTATTTATATGTTTCTTTTGTCAGTTTCACAAGTTGCAATGTATTTCTGGTCCATATGAGGTGTTACTAGGTGGCAAGAAATGGAATTTTTTGGATTTTTTTTATATACATAAGAGGAGCCTAATAAGGTTTCTTTATAGTTTTTAATATTAAAGTTATTATATTTTTAAAATTATGAATCTAGTAAATACAACATTATAAGATTTTAGTATATATATTTTGATTTCGCATCGAAAACATTGTAATTAAATAAAGTAATGAACCCTTTGCCAAGTATTATTAGATTCGCCACTGACTAGAGAGGTCAGAGACTTGGTCTTTTTCTCATAACCAGAAGACAGTATCTGCTCATACACGCAAATAATTCAAAGGATAAGTTGAAGGCTTTGGTGTCAATTCTCATTTGTGCTTGTAGAAACCTTCAATAACAAACAGTATGCAAAGACTCAAAATCACAGAACCTCGCAGTCTGTCGGACATGCCAGCCGGGTGATCGAAAACGACTCAAAAGAAAATCATAACTCAATCTGTTTCTATACGAATAAAAAAGCTAGGTGGTTTCACCAAAAAAGTATGATGGAGCTGTAAGTATCCTCCATTAAAGATTTTGGGTTAGAGTTTTGGGATTGAAGTCGCTTTTGAAAGGGATTACTTTACCCTTCAAAGTGAATTTTTTGACACAAATCTGAATTAGTCGAGCCCCAAATCGAATATTGACTGTTAAGAGTCTCACATCAGAAATGGAATGGGAACATGGATTTCTTATATGAATTTGGACAATCCACACTCTATAAGCTAGCTTTTGGGTTAAGTTAGGCCCAAGATTTATTCTTTACATGGTATCAATAGCCTAAACTCCCTAAACCCTAAAAATTTCCTACTGATTTCCGCCCCCCCCCCCCTCTCGGCAGTGGCGATTTTCTCTTTGAATTTCTAAATCTGTGGCTATCATGTCTCCTCATACCTCTTCTAAATCCACTGATTCTACCTCCCGATTAATTGGCACCCCTCCTTCCTGAAAGTCTTCTTTTCAGTCATGTCTCCCAGCATTCTCAATCAGCTTACTCATATCTCGCCTTCAGGGTCGCGGCCCCTAGGGGATGCACCTCAGTGTCAGTCTTCCATTGAGCAAGTTGATCTGTCACCATCGTCAATACCCTCTAGTCCTCTGACGGAAAATCATCTACCTTACCCAACTTCAGTTGTCTCGGACCCTACTCTTCAATCAATGCAGCCACCCACTGTACCCAATCATCAAATGGAAACTCGTGTCAAACGCGGGATTTTCAAACCCAAAGTCCAGTTTAACATGTCTGCCCAAACTATTTCTCTACTTCCAAAGAACCCCAAATTGACTAAACTTGACCTTAATTGAAATGTGGTCATGTCTGAGGAATATAATGCTTTAACTAATCAGCATACTTGGGATCTAGTACCTAGACCAGAGGGGTGAATGTGATCAGATGTTTGTGGCTTTTTCGTCACAAATTCAGAGACAGTGGTGTTTTGGAACGCTACAAGGCTAGACTTGTGGCAAATGACACTAATCAGCAGGAGGACATTAACTGTGGTGATACTTTTAGCCCGATTGTTAAACTGGCGATGATTCGTAATGTTCTTAGTATTGCTATGGGTAAAAAGTGGTCGATTCATCAGCTGGATGTCAAGAACGCATTTCTTCATGGGGATTTGAAAGAAATTGTGTACATGCATCAGCCACCTGGTTTTGTTCATCTTGTCGTTCCCTAGTATGTCTATCATCTCAGAAAGTCACTTTATGGTCTAAAATAGGCACCTCGTGCTTGGTATGGCCGGTTTGCCAGGTATATTATGCAGTGTCACGCCCCGACTTTTCCTAAGCCTTTACTTAGGGCGTGATGGCACCTGGACAATTATTTCCCACCAGGAGCACCATTTAATTCTCTTTATTTATAAATTTAAATTTATATTCAAATACGGAGCTATTAATAAAAATAACAATAAATAAATCTGTTTATGAATTTATTGAAAACATAACGCGAGCCCATGCTCGTGCAAATATTGTTTCTACATAGACATACTGACAAAGATTATTCTAAGTTGGAAGGGAGACCATTCCACACGGGCATTTCGAGACATCAGAATCGACATCCTGAACCTGACGAGTACCAAGCCCGAAGCAATGGACTTGGTATGACAAGAGGCTGTGGGACGGTCGCTAGCCTTGGCGTGAAGTTTTTCCTCTATCACGCTTTCCTGAAACATGTTAAATAAAGAGTCAGCCCTACCACCTGGGGCTGAGTGAGAACCTTACCCTGCAATTCAAAGTAGCACCACAATATTCCAAGTGCAATCACATTATAACGTAATAAGCATATTACAAAAACATATCAGGTTACAACACTTTTAAACATGCAGCAACTCCTCATAGGAAATTCTCAGTTTGACTAACACTTCATTTTATCTCGTATTATACGTTAAGACATTCCCCTGCATTTCCATATGTTTGTTACATTTATATATTTGTGAACGCGTAATCACTTTTCATATTGATATATATAGGTGAACATGTATTCTTCTTTCATATTTGTTGCGGCGTGCAATCCGATCCATTATATTTACGTATTTGTGAACATGTATTCACTTTACGTTTTGTTGCGGAGTGCAACCCGATCCATTATGTTTACGTATTTGTGAACGCATATTCACTTTACGTTTTGTTAACGCGTATTCACTTTACGTTTTGTTGCGGCGTGCAACCCGATCCATTATTTTTACGTATTTGTGAACACGTATTCACTTTACGTTTTGTTGCGGCGTGCAACCCGATCCATTATATATTTATATATTTATATATTTATATATTTATGTGAACACGTATTCACTTTTCATATTTTTCCGAAGATCGAATAAATATTATTCTCTTTCCTAACAGAGAGATTTACAACCATGTAAATTTTCAACCATGTAAATTTTCAACCATATAACAGAGAGATTTACAACCATGTAAATTTTCATATAATTCTAATAAGTAAAACTCAATAAAAACAATCTGTAATTATATCTTTCCGAATTTCGGCCAAATCTAAGGCAGGAACTTCGAACTATGATAACATTCAAACCGTATGTCCATTTTACCTCATTTTTGGTTCTATATGATCATAATAGAGAGGTGTACCATTCTTACGAATTTCATCAAATTCTAACAATTATAACTCAGTGAAATCAGTTCGTAAAGATCATGACGCAACTAGTTGTTTGAACAATCAAAAGCTCATTATTTATTTTCAACACTCAATTCTTATTCTAACATGTATTGAACTTAAAATAAAGGATGTTACCAAGAATTTCTGAGTGAGAAAACTCACCTTGTAAGTGTGAAGATTATTGTTGTTTGGTTTCTAAAATGATCCTTACTCTCTAGTATTTTGATTTTTGTTCTTTTTGCCCTCTTGGTATTTTTTCCAGATTTTTTCCTATTCTTTTTACTTGTTTTTTTCTGATTTCCTATTCTTTGTGCTAGGTATTTTATTTGTGTCATGTACAATGTATAAGTAGAAAAGTTTTCTATAACCTATGGGAGGTGGAATGACAAGAGTTGGAGGGGAAATGAAAAGGGGGGGAGGAGAAGGGAAGGGACGTGCACAACATGCATGCATCCTTTTTTTTTTTATTATTATTTTCATTTTATCTAGCTAGTTATCCAACTTTAACACTAACTCCATCTCATGCAATTTATTCTTTATTTTCTTATATATATATATTTTTATTAACCCAACCACAACTATATATTATTTTTTTTTCCGGATTTTACATTCTCTCCTCCTTAAGCAACATTCGTCCTCGAATGTGAATAAAGTCGTAACATAATCACCTAGACACAATAATGTTTATTGTTATTGTAATAAATTTGGGGCTTCACATTCTCCCTTCCTTAAGAAGCATTCGTCCTCGAATGAGAATAAGGTTGTAACACATGCATATAGACACGCAAATGACACACATATGAAGTACTATGTAACGCATTTTTTTTATTACCTTAGTTAAATAGTAATGGATATTTGAATTTCATCGCCTCTTCAGCTTCCCAGGTGGCTTCCTCTGTGGAGTGATTCCTCCATAGGACTTTCACGGAAGCAATATCTTTATTTCTAAGGCGTTGGACCTTTCTATCAAGTATTTCTGCCGGAGCCTCTTCATATTGAAACTCTTTATTAAGAACTATCTCCTGGGGAAGGATGACGTGACTTGGATCGTGCAAGTATTTTCGTAACATTGACACATGAAATACCGAATGCACTGCTTCCAGCTCTTGTGGAAGTGCTAATTCGTAAGCCACATTCTCCACTCTTCGCAAGATCTCATATAGCCCAACAAACCTTGGGCTCAATTTCCCTTTCTAACCAAAGCGCATCACTCCCTTCATTGGGGACACTTTTAAAAATACTTTCTTCCCCTCTTGGAATTCAAGATCTTTTTTCCGATGATCCGCATAGGACTTATGACGGCTATGAGCAGTTTTGATCCGCTCTCGAATCATCTGTACCTTATCATTTGTTTCTTGAATGACTTCAGGTCCGAACAGTTGCGTCTCACCCACCTCGAACCATCCAAGTGGAGACCTACATTTTCGTCCATATAATGCTTCAAACGGGGTCATTTGTATGCTAGAGTGAAAACTATTGTTGTAGGCGAACTCAATTAGACATAGATGGTCCAACCAGCTTCCCTGAAAATCTAACACACAAGATCGCAACATGTCCTCAAGTGTTTTAATTATTCGCTCAGCTTGCCCATCTGTTTGCGGGTGGAAAGCCGTGCTTAACTTAACTTTTGTTCCGAGACCATGCTGGAAACTTTGCCAAAAGTGTGAGGTGAACTGGGAACCCCTATATGAAATAATTTGTAAGGGAATCCCGTGTAACCGCACAATCTCATTCAAATAAATATGTGTGTACTGTGGTGCGCGATACGTAGTCTTGACTGGTAAGAAATGGGCTGACTTTGTAAGCCGATCAACAATCACCCAAATAGAATCATACCCTTCTCAAGTTTTCGGTAGACCAGTTACGAAATCCATATGAATCGCCTCCCATTTCCACATGTGGACTCCAATGTCCTGAAGTAATCCGCCAGGTTTTTGATGTTCAGCTTTCACCTGCTGACATATAAGACACCTCCCGACAAACTACGCAACGTCTTTCTTCATCCCGTCCCACCAGTAATTTTCCTTGAGGTCCTGATACATTTTTGTTGACCCTGGATGAATGAAATATCTTGTGTTGTGACCCTCATCTAAGATCTTCCTCCTTAGATCATTTACCTTAGGAACACATAACCTACCCTTATATCGAAGGGTTCCGCCATTATCTCCCAGTGTAAACTGTGAAGGTTTTCCCTGTTGGATCCTCTCCCGAAATCCAACAAACTTCGTATCCTCAAACTGACTTTCTTTTATTTCTGAAGCTAAGGCAGACTGCGAGGTATCATGTACCACCACCCTACCTTCACCGATCTCAGTTAAGCTAACCCCGAGGTTTCCCAATCTTTGTACCTCACGAACAATGCCCCTCTTTTGTATTGCCAAATGGGTCAAGCTGTCTATTGATCTCCTACTGAGTGCGTCAGCCACCACGTTGGCTTTCCCAGGATGGTAAAAAATACTAAGGTCATAATCCTTAAGCAACTTTAACCATCTTCTTTGTCGAAGATTCAAATCCTTCTGCGTGGTTATGTACTGCAAACTCTTATGATCTGTAAATATGTCCACATGCACACCATAAAAATAATGTCTCCATATTCGTAAGGCAAACACCACCGCAGCTAATTCCAAGTCATGAGTTGGGTAATTCTTCTCATGTATCTTCAACTGTCTAGATGCATACGCAATGACCTTTCCAAACTGCATCAAGACACATCCTAACCCAACTCTGAGGCATCGCAATGATCATGAACCTTCTTGTCCCGATGGTAAGGTTAGGATCGCAGAGTCAACAATTCCTTTAGTTTCAAAACTTGCTTCACATGCTTCGACCACCGGTACTTAACCGCTTTTGAGTCAACCGGTCGTGAGCAAGACTAGAAAAACCTTTTACGAATCTTCTATAATACCACCAAACCTAAGAAACTTCTAACCTCCCGAGTGGTCGGTTTGGCGATTCTTCATCGCTTCTATCTTCTGGGGTCTACCATAATTCCATCCTTGACACAACATTTACCCAAAAAGGCTACATTTTCCAACCAAAATTCACACTTTGAAAATTTAGCATATAGTTTCTCCTGTTTCAGACTTGAAGCACTACCTCGGACGCTCTTCATGTTCTTCAACACTCTTCAGAAATTAGGATATCATCTATGAACACGATCACGAACAAATCTAGGAATGGTTTGAAGATTCTGCTCATTAAATCCATAAAAGACGATGGGGCATTGGTTAACCCAAAAGCATGACGAGAACTCATAATAGTCGACGGGTTCTAAAGGTTGTTTTGGATATATCATCCGATTTATTTTCACCGGTGATATCGACGGAGATCAATCTTGGAAAAATAGCTAGCTCCCGAAGTTGGTCAAAAGATCATCGATTCTTGGTAATGGGTATCGTTCTTGATCGTGACCTTATTGAGTCGATAATCGATGCACATTCGAGCGATCCGCCTTTCTTTTTCACAAACAGATCGTGCACCCAAGGGAAACACTAGGCCTTATAAAGCCTTTATCCGTAAGATCCTTCAATTGTTCTTTTAACTCCTCAATTCAGTGGGGCCATTCGATATGGAGGAATAGAAATGGGTCTTGTACGGAATTAACTCTATAGCAAACTCCACTTCTCTATCCAGGAGAAGGCTTGGAAGATCTTGGGAAAAACCTCCGGAAAATTTGAACAATAGACATCATTCATCGGGGATTCTTTTTGGGTATCCACTATATTAGCCAGATATGCGTACTCCACTATGTGACTTCTCAATAACTTTTGAGCCCCAAGGTAGGAAATAAACTGACCTGAGGATATTCCAATCCTACCCCTTACAATAATTTCTGGTTTTCCGGAAAAAGTTAATCTCACTATCTTTCGCCGACAATCTAACATGGCATAACATGCCGACAACCAATCCATACCCAAAATGACTTCGAAGTCTACCATATCAAGTAGTACTAGGTTCACCATTGTTCCCCTGCCATTCACTTCTAATGGGAAATTATTTACCACCCGAGAGATCTAGAACTTTCATTTAGCACCAATTTTCATATTTCCCACGAATTAGTACAGTTTTACGTTTCAACGTCCTGCCCTTCTGGATTCCGATGAATCTGGGGCAGCAACTTCAAACTACAATAACTCTCAACTTGTAAGTCTGTTTTAACCTATCTTTATCTATATCTGTCCGTAACAGAGAGATTTACAACCATGTAAATTTTCATATAATTCTAATAAGTAAAACTCAATAAAAACAATCTGTAATTATTCTTTCCGAATTTCGGCCAAATCTAAGGCAGGAACTTCGAACTATGATAACATTCAAACCGTATGTCCATTTTACCTCATTTTTGGTTCTATATGATCATAATAGAGAGGTGTATCATTCTTACGAATTTCATCAAATTCTAACAATTATAACTCAGTGAAATCAGTTCGTAAAGATCATGACGCAACTAGTTGTTTGAACAATCAAAAGCTCATTATTTATTTTCAACACTCAATTCTTATTCTAACATGTATTGAACTTAAAATAAAGGATGTTACCAAGAATTTCTGAGTGAGAAAACTCACCTTGTAAGTGTGAAGATTATTGTTGTTTGGTTGCTAAAATGATCCTTAATCTCTAGTATTTTGATTCTTGTTCTTCTTGCCCTCTTGGTATTTTTTCCAGATTTTTTCCTCTTCTTTTCACTTGTTTTTTTCTGATTTCCTATTCTTTGTGCTAGGTATTTTATTTGTGTCATGTACAATGTATAAGTAGAAAAGTTTTCTATAACCTATGGGAGGTGGAATGACAAAAGTTGAATGGGAAATGAAAAGGGGGAGGGGGAGGAAAAGGGAAGGGACGTGCACAACATGCATGCATCCTTTTTTTTTCTTATTTTCATTTTATCTATCTAGTTATCCAACTTTAACACTAACTCCATCCCATGCAATTTATCCAACTTTAACACAACTATATATTATTATTTTTTTCCGGATTTTACATTCTCTCCTCCTTAAGCAACATTCGTCCTCGAATGTGAATAAGGTCGTAACATAATCACCTAGACACAATAATGTTTATTGTTATTGTAACAAATTTGGGCCTTCACATGCAGATTGAGTTTATTTGCAGCAGGTGTGACACCTCTTTGTTCATTTTTCATCATGAAAGTGACATTGCTTACTTGTTATTATATGTTGATGACATTATTCTCATTGTCTCATGACAAGTTGAAAAATGACATTATTGTTCTTCTCAAAACTGAATTTGCTATGACTGATTTGGGCAATCTGAGTTACTTCTTGGGTATATCAGTCACTAGATCTGCAGATACTATGTTCCTGAGTCAGCGTAAGTATGCAGAAGAAATTGTGTTCAGAGCTAAGATGTCGAATTGCAAGGTTGTGCCTACTCCTGTTGATTCGAAATCCAAGCTCAGTGCTTCTGAGGGTGATCCAGTGTCTGATCCTACTCTCTATCGAAGTCTTGCAGGTGCTCTTCAGTACCTCACATTTACCAGGCCCGATATTTCATATGTCGTTCAGCAGGTGTGTCTGTTCATACATGCCCCGAGGGAACCCCATTTTGATGCTCTTAAACGTATTATCAGATACATTAAGGACACTCCTGACTATGAGTTGCATCTCTATCCCTCCACTCCGAACAAGTTGCTCTCTTACACAGATGCTGATTGGGCAGGATGTCCGGACACGTGACGCTCTACTTCAGGCTATTGTGTGTGTTTTAGGGTATAATCTTATCTCTTGGTCTGCTAAGCGACAAGCCACGTTATCCCGCTCCAGTGCCGAAGTAGAGTATAGAGGTGTTGCTAATGTAGTTGTTGAGATCTGTTGGCTTTAGAATCTTCTCTTGGAGCTCAGTTGTCCATTGCGTAAGGTATCTATAGTCTATTGTGATAACATATCTGCTATTTACATGTCTCATTATCACGCCCCAAACCCCGAGCCCGTGACCGGTGCCCTACATGGGCACCCTTCTACCCATATAAAATAAGTAACTCGCGGAAGGTAAATAACACTTTTTTTTCTAAACAAATGCAAAGCCGGAAAGGCTGCCATAATATATAACACCCCAAATAGGATTACACTGTACAACCATGTAAACACAACTCACGCCAGTCCAACCCACATATGAATACAGACCTCTAAGAATTTGGACAGTAAACTATGACGGGACAAGGCTCCGCCGTACCCCTGAATATACCAAGCCATAATGACAAGCTCCGGAACATTTGAGCCATCTCAAAATGCTGAACCAGGATCCTAAGCTCGCGGATCCACAACTGAGTACCTAATACCTGCGGGCATGAACGCAGCCTCCCGAAGGGGGTCAGTACAACAGGTACCAAGTATGTAAACATGAAGTACAATAAACATGATCATAATTGTACAAAAGGATAACAGGGGCAAGTATGAAAATCAAATATCAGATCTTATCGTGCCATGTAAAATAAGAGCCTACTGTACCTTGTATCACTGTCCCACTGTATCACCGTACCATATAACGTATCGCGACCCCTTGTGGAACTCGACCGTGTAACTGTCATGTCTATATGCCTTTAACGTGCCCCGACCCTTTAGTGAGGGACTTGGTGGAATCATTAACATAACGTAATCCGGCCCATTTTGGGGCTCGATGTACCTATCCGTATGCGTGACGTAACCCGATCCATTTTTGGAACTCGGTGTATGCTTCTACATGTGACGTAACCCGACCATTTGCGGGACGCGGTGTGATGATGCAATATGACGTAACCCGGCCCATCTGTGGGACGCGGTGTGATGATGCAATATGTGACATAACTCGGCTCATCTGTGGGACGCGGTGTAATGATGCAATATGTGACATAACCCGACCCATCTGTGGGACGCGGTGTAATCTTTTGTATAATGTAACCCGACCCGTCTGTGGGACGCGGTGTATGCATGTCTATATCGTAACCCGACCCATTTACGAGATTCGGTGTATTGCATCTATAACATAACCCGACCCGTTGTGGGACTCGGTGTATCAATACAACCATATACCATTTTTAAACCATCTTTTGACTTCCCATTAAGCCGTTATAACAACTTCTCATAAAGCTATTATAACAACCTTTCATTTTAGAAAACTAAGGCACTACCACATCTTTCCTTTCTAATAAAACCAAGACATTATCATATCATGTAACATTAGGGAAATGAACCCAAAGTACTACGTACATCTATTCTGATGAAAATAATCATATCATGCCATATAAGGGAGAAGTCACATACCTCATTGGCGACTAACTCATACGACAAGTAGCAATACACTCCAATGTACCTCAACTTTATCGGTTATTCCACAAGCCAAGTATAACATGCTACGCGTAGTACTTCAACCTATAATGACGATAACACGTCTATCAATATCAAGCTTACTATTGTAAGACTTATACCAAATAATGACCCTCTTATTCTACGGGAATTTGGGTAGCACTTCCTTTGTTTCTACGTACTTTTCCACCTTTTCCAAGGCCCGTATTCATCAACCAACACGCCACATTTAAGGCACAACCAACAGTTAACCCAAGGGGATTACACGCCTAAATGGACGTCTAAAATTATGCCCCACAATCTATACAAAACAGTCCATAAAACAGTCCACAATTTATCCAACATTAAGGGTACAATGTGAAGCCTTTAACACCTTTATTCCTTAGGACTTTCATTAGCCATTTTACTACATTAATCATGCATGTTAGGGGCTGATTTTCCAGCATTACAACACCCCAAAACAGTCCATAAAAACGACACAACGACGTCTAACAGTTTTAGGCAGTTTTCGGCCAACAACAACTACAACAATCCAAAGTCCTTTTCCTTAATTCCTTTTAATCCAATTCATATTCCAACATGTTATATAAGTTATATAAACTATCAACGACAATATTTCCTTCATTATATAACATGCAACACGTGAAACTAACACGATAAAAACGATCAACAATTCCAATGGCCAAAAAGGCTAGTCTCGGCCTTATCATCCAAAGTAGGGCATGCACACCTTATTTTCCATATCTTCCTTAATACAAGTTCATCTACTAACCATAACAATGAGTAATATCTAATTACTGCCAAGGAAGAATAATCATTACCTTATTTTTTAGCCAAAAAATCGTCCAAAACAACCCTTATTATATTGGTCCGTTAGCTGTTTCGCCCGCTTCTTGAGTTTCACGTATATATGTGACCCCTATGAACTTATACACAACTTCACTTTGTATTTAGCTTCCAAAAAGTTGATAAAACTTAGAGTTTCACACCCTCTATTCTCGTCCAACACCTTGTTCTAGGGGTTTAAGGGATTATCTTTGCTTAGCACTTTATTAGGGAGCCTAGTCTTGAGTTTGAGGATTTATCATCAAAGATTGAAGAATTTTGGTCCTCCATTTGCTCTTGGGTGAGAGCTCTCACAAGAGAAGGCAAAATATTTCTTGAAATTTGGCTAAGTGTCAAGTCTTGCAAGACCAATCCATATATAATGTATCTCTATGTGTGGATGCTTGACAAATGTATGGCCTAAGTGTAGCAAGACAAGTGGAGTGGGACCCACAAGGCCCACTTGTCACAAAATATCTAAGTCAAGTCTTCAAGATCAAGTGGGGGTGGTGTGCCACGTGTCACTCTCTCATTGGTCTAAAAATATTTCATCTCCCAAAATATCCATAATTGACCAAAATATCTCAAAATATTGTGGGCCCCACAAAATCGTAAATTTTTTCCTTGGGCCCCACGTGACCAAATCCGAACTTAAAAATCCATAAATCTAATATATTCCAAAAGTCTCAAATACCAAATTTGAGAACCATATTCCAATTTATAAACGTTTTTCTTCACAAATTTCTGAGATTTTTCCTTAAGAAAAAATAATTCTTCTTTCTTTCCAAAATTCAAATCTCACTTTCCTACGCACGTTCTCATCTTATTGTCTTGGAATTACGGGGTGTAACACTCATAATCCGGTCCAGCATCAGCATACCAAATATATTGAGATGAATATCTATTTTGTCCGTGAGAAGGTCGCACGTGGTCTAGTCAAAATTCTACATGTACCCTCCTCCTATTAGTATGCAGACATCTTCACAAAGAGACTACCCAAACAACTGTTCACAGACTTCAGATCCAGCCTGAGCATTCGACCTCCTTCCGCTCCGTCTGAGGGGAAGTATTAGCGAATATTCTTCAAATATTCACAGTATATATTGTATTTATTAGTATCATGTATTTAAGATAACTTAGGATTCTTATTGTATTAGGAATCACCTTTGTACAACTATATATATTGTGATTAATGAAAGAAATTCATAAGGGAAATTTTTCCTACATGGTATCAGAGTCAGATCCATTCCAATTCTTTATTCATTGATGTTGGGCCCTCAAATTATATTGTACACACTCCAGTTAACGAGGTCTGGGCATGCGGGGGGAGTGTTAAGAGTCTCACATCAGAAATAGAATGAGAACATGGACTCCAACTTGCACAATCCTCACTCTATAAACTAGCTTTTGGGGTTGAGTTAGACGCAAAATGCATTCTTTACATTGACCACCAGGTGAATTACATAATATATTAGTTACAATTGTGTCTTTCTTCCGCGAACCAAAAATGGATACAAAACACCAATGAAAAAAAAAAAACATTTGCTACAAATCCAAGATTTGAAGTTTATGGTTCTTTCTCAAATTAAAAACAAATAGAGAGCAAAATAAAAACTTACGCTATGTTTTGTAATTAACAAAAACAAAAACACAAATGTCAGATTAATCATGGTGCCCACAAGATTCAAGCCCTTGTCAAGGAAGGCACAACACAATTTAGCTAGTTTCATCTTTGGCACTGAACCAACAGACTACTTTTATATCGGGTTGCAATTAGAAATTTGCTACATATTTAATGGATCAATATCAATACAAGGTCCGAGCAAAGTTATTTGATTCTCGAGAACCCATCCGACATCGGTTATAATTGTTAAATATTGCATATGTTACTGCTACATTGAAGAAACCTTATTCATTGTTTAGTGAGCAAATTACTGCGTGTGAATACTTTAGAGGGTCGACTGTCTAACATTTTAGACTTGTTGTGGTGCGGTAACTAACTATCTGTAGAAATTCATGAAGAACTAATAGCTAACTATTGTAGCAAAAGGAATGATTCAATTAATTCATACACTGGACATATGTGACCTCTGTGGGTGTGCTAACACGGGCCAGAGCTATACTAAAGGCCCAGTTGCAAGAGACATAAAGAGGTCGCCAAGGGCCCAAAGCCTGATGATCCTTGGCTCGAGGAAGTAGAAATGGCACCAAGATAGCTAATTTTAAAGGTATCGATTAAAACTGCATTCAACTTTTTAAAATCAAACTTTAGACGTTCAGGTTGAAGTTAGGCTCCACCAAAGCCAACTTTCGCCCAAAACTTTGACGCTTGAACTGCATTCAAACTTGACACGAGTTTTTGTTTTCCAGTAAAAATGAATGGAATGAAATACACATTTATTTTAGTATGTTTGAAGACAAGTGAGTTGTATTCAATTTTAAAAACTCTTCAGTATGTTCGGATTTTGTTTGTAAATAATAAATACGATAATGTAGCAATAATATAAGACAAAAGCAAGAAAAACTTAAAGTCTATTCAAAATAATGTGTTCTTCCGTATGCGATTTGAGAGAGAAAGGTGGCTAGGGTTACTAAGTATGAAAAAGATGATCCACTTCCTTCTCCCCTAAGTTATCTTTATACAAGTCAAAATGAGACTTTTCAACCCTAAAACATGAGTGGTGTGACGTATCTGCAATATCAACGTTCATTTAGTGCTACATCACTCTGATCGAGGCTGATTGATATGACAATTGCGAAGTTCTATCGGAACCCCCGAGTATCTGTTCAAAAGTATTCGGATGCATATTTTTCCATACAACTTTGGCAATTCAAACTTTAGACTCGAAGATATGAAATTTAGCCGTCTCAATATCAAATCTCAGACAATACAAACTTCAAACATTTATATATAAAGTTTGAACTATCAAACTCTAATTTTAGAACCAAAGGTTTTAGTTTTGAGTTTGGCAATAAAAGTTTAAAATTAGGCTCCGACAGTTTAAAACTTTAGATCCAAAGGTCATCAGAAGGAATAGGCGGTCTGAAATTTTGTCAATAATTGGCTAATTGTTAAATAGTTTCTTACAAATTGGTTATATTTTAAATAGATTATCTGAAATAGGTCACTTGATGCTATTTCTACAACTAGCCGAAGACCCGGATACCCAGATAAGCAAACCATATGGTTCAGGCAAACATCGTTAATAGGATAAGGCTTTCTCGTTCATGCATGAAATCTGCTTCCTTATTTTCTTAAATCTAATTTCGCTCACATTTTCATACCCAAAATGGGTTCCATTGTTCTTCCTCAGGTCTACTTGTTCACTTGCCAATTTTCTTCCTTATTATCAAGATTCTTGTATTTTTATGTTAAAATCTATTCTTTATTGTATTTACAGGCTTTATTTGTAGTTCCAAGAAACCCCACAAGATGTACTCCACAAAAACTAGCATTTTCGGCTTGCGTATCTCAATTGAATGTGTCGTTTTCACACAATTCTTTGAGGCTAAGTTCAAAGTGGGAAAGTCGTTCTTTTGTTGTTAGAGCTGAAGCTGATAGTTCTCAAGAGGCTGAGGTTCCTGTAGAAAATGAAAATGAAAATGAAAGTGAAGTTGCAGTTGCAACTGAGGAAAGGCCACCGTTTAAGCCCAGAACTAAGCTTGGAGATATAATGGGGGTAATTTGTTTAAACCCACTCTTTCCTTTTGCTAATTGATTAATTGACATTGTTTGGATGGTTGTACATATGATTCATAATAGATCATATTGTATTGTTTTGATGTATAGAATGTTGTACAAAATTGTAGTTTCTCGTTGTTTCATAATGCCACGTACCACCACCACCAACAATATATCCAATGGGGTGTGGGGAAGGTAAGATGTACGCAAACCTTCCGTTTCCGATAGAAACTCGGCTCAAAACAAACGCAGACAATGCAGGAATTCAAGGAAAATAAGACACCAAGATATCACGATACAAAACAAATGAAGTAACACATTAATACACACATAAGAGTATGGATCTACGCGAAATCAATAATCTGAAGAATAAACTACAATATTACAAAGAAAAAGTAGGGCATTCTATTTGTATTTATTTATCATTGCCTCCATTGAATTTCATGTTATATATCTTAACTTATGATTGACTATTCTAGCTCTATTCAAATTTCGTTTTTTGGGACAACTTTTGTGTAGTTTGTGAATGTAACTGTTAGGATATTCTCTAGAATATAAACCGGTTTAGTCCGATTTATCATATTCTGATATTATTGACCGATTTGGACGTATATGCAGAAATATTTATAGAAAAGGGCAGGTTGAAGGGTGAAATAGAATTATTAAATAATAAGGACAAGATGAGAAAAAACAAGGTAATGACGCGATCACAGTAAACCTATCGTTACATTAAATGACACTTTTCATCGTTATGGATTTAACAATACGATACAATACAATTTAAGTAACAATCAAAACAAACATTGTATTTAAAGAAACAATACGATACAATAGGTAACAATCATCCAAACTAGTTGTAATTGATATTGTCTCATAGGTTTCAAAACAAAGAAATGGACATAACAAACTGAATTGTGTAAATGTTTTTGAGTTTAGCATGGAAAGATGTATACCGAGGTTTGGGAAACATAGTTTTGTGTTAATTTGATGAATGTTGCACTATTTTTGGAGTAGATATTGAACAAGCAAGCAATTGAGGCATCGGATACTGTGAGGCCTACACCAGACATTAGGACTGGTGATGTTGTTGAGATCAAATTGGTAAGAATCTGTATGTTGATTGTTTGGTTTAATTGGTTTGAGGTGGAGTTTCCCCCCGATAAGTTTAATTGGAAGGATGTGTATGAACTTGTAGGAAGTCCCGGAGAATAGGAAGAGGTTGTCTATTTATAAAGGTATAGTCATTTCCAAACAAAATGCTGGTATCCACACAACAATTCGCATTCGGAGGATTATTGCTGGCATCGGAGTTGAAATAATTTTCCCAGTGTAAGTCTTAATTTCTGTACTTTAATGTGGTGGGCCTGGTGGCTTTGCAATGTTGTCTATGGTTTTCTTCAATATACTTGTATAGTACCTTTTTGGCTGTCAATTTCGTTGAGATAGTTGCATTAGTATGGCTTGCTCAATTGTTGTTTCAAACAAGAACGAGATAGAGGTATTTGTAGCACTACTAAGATAGGATATGCTTGGCACCCAAGGGTGTGGATTAGTGGTCAATGAACTGGGTTAAGAACCATGAGATCTCAAGTTCAAATCCCAGCAGAGACAAATATACTAGGTGATTTTTTCCATGTATCCTGCCTTGGTGGACAAATTTACCTGATACCTATTGCTGGTGGGAGGTGGACTGTATCCCGGAATTAGTCGAGGTGCACGCAAGCTGACTCAAACACCGCGGTTATAAAAAAAAAGATAGGATATGCTTGCAGCTCACTGTGACATTCACAATCTCTCATAGTCAATCCGTGAAAAGATTCCAAACTCTCTACTAGTTTGTGTATATTATATGTGTTTGAAACTTAGCAACAATAACTTTAAAAGTCAGTCAGTTTTTTGTATCCCTTTGCCTTTTCTATTAGTTGATTTTTCTTCTTACTTGAACAATTTCGTAGTGTTAAACTTGTCAGTCCTAACTGTGTCTGCCCCCTATCAGCAAATAAAAGATGTGGTATATGAGATGTGGCAGCACTCATAATTGATACAATTACTTGGGTTGGTAAATCAGAACTTATAGTGATCTATTTAAATGTACTAGTGAATACCTGAACAACATTTTATGGGTGTCTAAACCCACAAATTTCTTAGACTACCGCCTGGTTGCCGTCTATCCCACTTCTGTCCCTGGGCTACCACATGGGATGTGGTGAAGAGAAAAACCGAAATCTGTTTCTGGGTGGTTCTCTTTCTAGCAGTGGCAGCAAAAGTTGACACAAACAACATGGAAATAATTGTAGAGAGTTTGAGTAATTTGCTCTCACTTTAGGGAACTTTGGCTGATTCATGGTTTTGCGTCTCTTACTTAATATCTTACTCGTAAGAGTTTACTGCATAGGAATGGATTCCCATCCATCACAGAAGTATTTGAATGCTAGCATCCTCAGAAACCTATTCAATGTCAGAAAGCTATTCGCAATTTTCTAGTTCTCACACACAATATCAACTCAAGAACCTGTCCTTTAAATTCTGGCTATTCTTGAACCAAACAACCACCAATTAACTAATGGACTGGCAAATCTGGATTGCACAAATCTTCTTTGTCCCACAGCTCTCCTAAGCAGCAATACGCCTTTTGTTGTTCACCATCTAGATTTATCTTCATTAGCCAGGCGTGCAAGTTGTTGGTGTTATGATGGGAAGTAAAAATTGATGAATGGTGTAACACTGCTGAAGGAATATGGGAATAATTTGGTCTTTATACTTCTATGGATCAGTTTTATTTCCCATCTGGTTAAAACAATTTCCCCTGTTTTCCCTCGAGCGGAGGGTCTATCGGAAACAACCTCTCTACCTTCTAGGTAGGGGTGAGGTCTGTGTATACTCTACCCTCTCCAGACCCCACTTTGTGGAATTACACATGGTTGTTGTTGGTTAAAACAATTTTCCATGAAGAGAAAGACTTTTCATTTTGCCTTTGGGTAATCTTAATCACGGCTTCCACAGTGGTCAAGTGAGAAACTACAGAAGTAGTGGAAGGACCGTGTTGAATTAGTGACACGGACACTACGTTGTTTAGGGAACGAAGCTCCAACTTGCTAAAAGTTGGGGATTACATATGCGAGTTAACTTTAAAGTGAAAAAATCTCGGGAACAACAAACCTTAAAAACAACCTTATTAGTCATCTTTCCTTGGTGAGTTGTTCTTATAATATCCTTTTCCTCGACTCCTTTTAAAGCTCAGACACAATTGGAATTTGGAGTAATGTTATCTTGACATTCCTTTTCAGCCGTTCCTTCGTTTATGTTAAATTTCTTCCATCAGAATACTGGTAAAAAGGAAGTACAAGTTTCTTCCGTCAACATGTACCGACTATAAATAAGTGATGTGTACTCCATATTTGAAAAGACAGAAAAAACGGAGTCAAAGTGATGTGTACTGCATATTTGTACATGGCATGCTAGATTTTGAAATTGACTACATAATCATGGAGGATTACTTCACACCTTATCCTTGTATTCGTGATCCACGTCTTCATTCTACACCTTCTGTGAGATATTAAAGTTACATCTAACTTTTTACATGGGACCTTATATTATCATTCTCCTTTTGCTTTTGATGACAGGTATTCACCAAATATCAAGGAGCTCAAAGTAGTTAAGCACCGAAAAGTCAGGCGGGCAAGATTGTACTATTTGCGTGACAAACTCCCTAGGCTTTCCACTTTCAAATGAGAGCCCTTTAGCTGGCCTTTTTCAATTGTCCTTTTCATTGATAATTTCTGTTCCTTTTCTTTTGGCAATTGAAAGTCTTGCAAGTGAATTTACATCAGACATTGCTGAATAGGTCTTTTTGTGTAGTCATTGGAGTGTGCTGTTTAAATAGTGCTTACGTTTCCTTCATAATGCACATGAGAAAGTACTCAACTACTAGGTGGTTTTTTCTTATCTGTCCAAGTATTGGTGGATAGTGTTATTCGTTACCTGGTGGGAGGTAGCATCGCGTAGCAGGTGTCTTGTGAAATTAGTTAAAATGTGCGCAAGCTAGGATAACACATTTATAAAAAAAATACTCAACTACTCTCCCCCTTAAGATACATACTTGACCTTCCTCTGTACTTGACATTTTTATCTCAGATAATAAATTATTTGTCCCTCAAACCAGTCACTTATTCTCCTTAAAGAATTCTTGGACAAGGAAATTTGATTTATAGTGTTTGCCACGTAGTTTTCATATATGTGTATTTTATTTAAGAAATAAGAAACCAGTATTCGAATTCACAATAAAGATTTAATACATTATTCTTCATACTTTAAACATTATTAATCTTTTGGAACACATAGCAATACTATATGTATCATTCAATTTGAACTTGATTTTGACATCTTTCTAATTAATTATAATGTTTTCATATTTCATTAAATTTTAAGTTTTTCCATCAAACATAAATTCCATGATTCAGAATAGATGTTGTCCCTTTCGGTGACATGGATATCATAAGACATGGGCTAAACTAATTTATTAATCGACCAATGTTGTTTATTATCAGGTATAATTTTATTTCTGGTGTATATTAAATTTTAATTGAGATTAGAATAAATGACACGATCTGACACATTATATCGCAACAACATATAGACTTGAAATGAAACTGTAATCAACTGCTTGGTGATACAATGACACGTCTGTTTGGTGATTCAACGCCCAATTATCAGTTGTTTTTTTTCATACCTGAACTTTAATCATCTATTTATTAATATACACGACGAAACTGATTAAATTAACTATTTTTTAATTTAATATATTTTAATAATTAAAAAAAGATCAAGCAAGCAGTCCTAACATTCGCTTTAGAATCGGACGTCACCTTTCCTTACAGTTACGCCATGTGTCGTGCCATCATTTCCACTCCATAACAGAAGTATTCAGTTTCCCCCCGCCCACCGCTCTGTAAAGCTACATAGATCTTTCAGGTTAAAGGTACTTCTTCTCCTATTATTTTACAACGGCATTTCTATGATCATCAATTTTCGGTTTGAGGAAACATTATCTTTTGTTTGTGTATGATTTATGTATATGTTTGTGCTATTAGATGCATTTTGTGTGATCTAGGGTTTCTACTATTACATGCATTTTGAAACAACCAGAATTTCTCCATACCAAGTATTGAGTATTACATAATCACTCGTAGCCAAATTACAACTATACTGAAATAACAAGTAACTAAGGATAGAGATAAGAATGGGGATGAGAAGCTTAGACTCTGAGAAAGGGACGAGAGGAACATACAATTTCTTCATGATCATCTTGGTCCCACAACATGGATCCCAAACAAATATCTTGTTGGATTGTCCAAATGACTGGCCCAACAACTTGGCCAGCCTCTGTCCAAATAACCGGCACATAAGGATTATTTGAGTTATCCCTGTTCATAACACATTTTGTATTCGTTTCCTATTTATTTATAACTGCATTTCTAGGGTCATCAATTTTCGTGTTGATGAAACACTGTTTTTTGTTTTGTTTGTGTATTTTTGTATTTGATGTATGCATATGTTTGTGCTATTAGATGCATTTTGTTGACCTAGGGTTTGTTTTTTGTTTTGTATTTTTTTAGGTTTTGATTTCGGTTGGTTTGATAGGGGGCTGATCAGCTTGAGGTTCGTAAAGATGAATGGTGGTACCAACCAGTTTATATCTGTTAGTCCTGAGGAGCTCAAATTCCAATGTAACTGTCTCTCTAATTTTTGCTTCCGTATTTGTGTTTGTTTTACACTTTTTGTTTTCAATTTGATATCTTGTGATGAGGAAATTTGTAATTTTGATCTTGTTAATTGCAAGTGATTGTCATTAAGGTGTTGTAAAGAAGAAACTAGAATTGCCTGTAAAATGAGTTCTATCTATACATTGGGGGTAAATGTGTGAGAGAGAAAATAAAAAGAAGAAGAAATGGAGGGTAATATGCAGGCGAAAAAGTGGTGAATTTGCGTTTACTATGCACTTACAAATGGATGTATGTGAATTTATCTTAAAATTATGTGCTTTGAGGTGAAATTGTTTTGAGGAAATAAAAGATGAGCTGCTTACACTATTTCTGATCAGATCTAGTTTTAAGCTTATCTCGTGATTGAGGGTGTGGGGTGGGGGTGGGGGCTTGGAGGCAGGAAGAGTGTTTAAGGGACTGAGTGACTACCTATCAAAAGGAGTAAAAGAATAAAACGACAAGGGTGTCACTTTATGTGCGAAGTGATAAAAGGATTTCATGTAAGGTTTTGTTGTTAATGTTTTTTCTTGATTTATTTTTGCAAAATATGAGCTCAATTGTGAATATAACGGAGCCAAAAGAGTGATTGTGTATCCAAATTATATTGGGGTGAGTAAGTGTGAGAGATTGATTAGTATAATTGAGTTAAACTATAAGACATGGTTTCTTCCCATTTGCCCAAGTCTGGATGGACAAAGTTATTCGGTACTTCTGCTAGTGGAAGGTAGCATATACCAGTGGTATAATTGAGGTACGTGCAAGTTAGCCCAGAGCCCCAGACACCACTGTCACATAAGAAGGAAAATTTAGACATGGTTTTCTTAGTAGTACTATTTAGGCATCACGTAGATGCCTACTCTTTAGGTGTGCATTAATACGTGTTGCTTCATTTGCTTTGTATCTTGGTATTTTTGCTGTCTTATTTGCCTTGCATTCTTTCATCGTTTTGAGCCGAGGGTCTATCGGAGACATCCTCTCTACCCCACAAAGGTAGAGGTAAGGTCTGCTTACATCTTACTCTCCCCAAACCCCACTATGTCCACGGGGTATGTTGTTGTTTAATTGGTTTTTCCTGCCTCATTAGCATTTGAAACACAAACATTAGATATGTTGGCATACTATCCAGCACACTTATTACTCTCTCAGTTTCATTTTGTATAACATCGTTTGAATGAGGAGGTGGGGACGGAGTGTAAGAAAGAAATGACGTCTGACACATAAGCTAGATATATAAAACATAGCAATATAGCTTCAAAATTCTTGTAATTTACGATTAGCCATGACATTCTTATAAGATTGTGTTATTAAGGGCAAAATTGAGGAGCTAATCTTTTTTCGATCGTAAAATGAGAATGTAAAAATTGAGGAGCTTCAAATATAGAAACTCATGGACAATGATGCAGTGCTAACAAAGCATAATAACTTTTTTATATACTTTATTTTCGATTTTATAACTCAAATAAATGTTTTACGAATATGATACAGTCAAAACTTTATTATTCTTGGTTACAAAATTTTAAGATAATTGACAAAGGACACCACACAGAGCACATGTGCCTAACGACTAGGTCTGCCAATAGTGTAACAATTAACAAAGTAAAAAATTTGCTTCACTAATGTTCATTCTGCAACTTAAATATAATAATGTTTTTTATGCAACAGAGCCTATTCAACAGTAGCACAACTAAACTGGCAACATGATTGAGATCTTTGTACTTTACACTTTTTCATTTTTTTTGTCTTCAGTGAGTTCTTTGGGTTGTGTGAAGGAGTTGTTTCTTTTCTTCCTTGTTTTTTGACGGTTGAAGGTCAGTGGCCTTCTATTGGTACTTTTCTTGGCATGCACTATCATACTTAGTATCACTTGGCTTTCCTGTGTTAGTTGAGCTGGAGAAACAAAGCTACTGTGATCTTAAAGTTACAAACAGCACAGAGCATTATGTTGCTTTCAAGGTATGCTTTATCTGAATTTGTCAAAATCTCACAGTTCCGCTATCACCTTTTTAATACTATTACAATTTACAACTCATATCTAGATATATCCTGTTTCATTTTCTTTGTTAGGTGAAAACTACTTCTCCTAAAAGGTACTTTGTTCGGCCAAACACGGGTATCATACATCCCTGGGATTCATGTTTTATACGAGGTGCCACTCTGAATCTTGAAGTTCTATTATAAGCTCCTAAAATCTTATATGTCACAGTTACCTAAATAAGAGAAAATTGTATATGTCACAGTTAGCTTCAAATGTTGTAGCAGAATATTTACTTCTTCGCCAAAAAAAATGTTGTAGCAGAATATTCACGCAAACATAGTCCTGCACAAAGTTTCTTTACACTAGTTTCACAGTTAGCCAGAAAATATAGTAAAGCAGCATTTGTTCATTCATATCATGGTATATTGCAAATGTATGTACATAGTATTCAAATATTGGCTTGGATTAGTTTACTCCTTTTTTCTGATTGGACATTCAAACTTAGGTAGGATAAATTTATCTTTCAGAGTTATGACTAAGAATTACTTTAATGGCTTACAGTGTATTGTCTCATGCACAGCACAATTTTCTTTTTTGTTGGATTGTATTTCATGGAAGATACTACCTTTGATAGTAATGATGATAACATCCTTCATATATGATAAGAATCTAGGAACGGGGATATTATACTAATCATATACTGAAACAATCCAATAGAACAACTTCATAAAAAAACAATAAAATAGAACAGGTGAATCTGTGACATATGTTTCTACAATTTGGCCATTTATCATCTGTGACGTAGAAATCTAGTGTGATGTCTCTTTTTATTAAGAGGATACCTATGCTGTTAGATATCCATTTAATGCACCTCATTGTACTTGATATTTTCTTCTTGTGACATCTCAGTTGTCCATGCAGTTGGTTGTTCCATCCTTTTATGTTTCGACTTATCAAGAAAAATAAATGACATCCTTTTGATGATTGGTTGCATCCTATATTTTTCTTAATTTATAATGTCTCTAGTCACCCTTCAAGCTCAAAAAGAGTACCCCCCGGACATGCAATGCAAGGACAAGTTCCTCTTACAGAGCACCATTGTGAATAATGATGCTGATGAACTTCCTCCGGACACTGTAAGAATTTGATGGAATTATGTATTATGATTGAAGAGAGAATGTTTGTATCTTTTTATTTTCACTCTATGCTATTGACTACTGTTTCTTAATCCAGTTTAATAAGGATAGTGGAAGAAATGTAGAAGAGTGCAAGCTTAGGGTTGTTTACATCTCTCCTCACTCATCTCCTGGACATTCTGAAGATGCATTTAAAGGAAGTTCTGGTGTCAACTCTGTAAGTTCTAAATTCAGCTCATAGTCTAATTTATAATTCAAGTCTTATTTTCTTCTCCCAAAAGTCATGCTGCTCGATTTCTTAGTATTAATGACTGGTGACTGAAATTTATATGTGCAGCATGAAATTTTAAGAAAACTGGCCTTAAGTTTCTTTAATGATGTCTGGACATTTCGAACTATTTTTGGTCATTTTTAACTTGTCAGTCTTTATTTTTTTCCTTTTTATTTTCCTCTATATTAGAGCCATGTGTTGCTAAATTTCATAATGCAAGTAGTCTTTCCAGTGCTTTCTGTGCATGCTCTTTTTAAATATTTGGCTTCTCTAGATAATAATGGGTGCGAAACAGTGGTTAGGTGCTTTAGGTTGTTGCTTTAGTTTGTGATGGGAGGGTTAAAGAGATTTTCCTGACGAACTGGTGAAGACAAAAAGAAAATTGAGAGAGGACAAACTACAATTATTCTTCTGCTTTTTGAGGATAAAATGTTTATTGAAGAACAGATATGTACCATGTCACCTCGCTTCTCCTTCCTATATGGAAAATAGTGTTTTTTTTTTTCTTACAACAAATCCTAAGAAGAAACTTTTAACCATTAAGAACTCGAAGATACGAGTATTATTATTATTATTATTCACGTAGCTGTTTGTGTCAATTGCTATTTTCCTCCCTTGAGGAAGAACAGAAATAAAAGGACTTTGTGGGACCCGATTGAGCAAATAGTGTGGTGTAAGGTTTACTTGATAATTAGGATGTCAAGGATGGTCTGTGTGAAAACGTGGTTGTGAGCACTCCTTTGCTTGGTGGAGACACTCTTTCTTCTTGCTCCTTAGGAACTACTTGAGGAAATTTATTTTAGAATGTAATATAGTACTTACTTTTTAATGAGACCCCATATGGAGATGTCCATGTAAGACAAAATTCGAAGAAAGGAGCCAACTGCTAAGGCTTATATTTTCGAACAGGATTTCTTTGGGGAAGTTGTCTAAACCCATCAGGCAGTTGAAATTCAATATGACCTATGATCTTCTAACCCGTCCCATAAATCCTGGTCAAATCATGGGCCATGTACCATCTTGGAGTAATTTTTCAGAGCCATGTTGCCTTGCATCCTCACACTTAATGCCAGATGAAACTTTTCAAAGCAGATGGTTCTACTTTTCCATCTTGAAAAGAGAACTGCAACTCTAGATGTAGAATTTGTTCAAATCGTGGACGAAGTACTCTCAATTTAAGCTTTCGTTTCTGACATGACATGGTGTATAAAGCTTCGTAATCGATATTCGGGGCGAAGAGATATTCTGCGACTTTAAAAAGTTTTAGCTTCTAATCGTATGGAGGCTTAGGCCAAATAAAACTTTTAGTCAGTCTTGCACGTCATGTATGTACAAAAGATATTCAATCATGACCTCAAAGTTTGTACATGAGATGTATAATTTTATCTTTGTCCCAAGTTTGATACTGTTCTATATACTTTCCCTTTGATTGTGTATAGAGTCAAGCAGTGCAGCGTGCCAGAGATGAAAGGGATGCAGTTTTCCGACAAACACAGCAGCTGCAACAGGAACTGGTTAGTGTTCTTCACATTTTCTATTTATTTAGTTGTGACAAACACTCATGCAAGAGTATATGCTGGTGCACATTAATACCATGCATTAGTACATAAGGTAGCTCAAATGCAGAACTATCTGATCAGATGAATCCTAATTGAGACCCAAAAGGCAGTATAAATATAATTCGGAAGTGATATATTTGATTTTGAAATTAGTTCATTATAAATCTTGGGTCTCAAAAAGACTACATATTTGAAATTATCCCTTTCACATGGGAAGGATTAGCAACTTGATTAGGCTTAGCTTGATTTTATTTGAAGCAGGTAGGGATTATGTAAAAAAGATTTGGACATGGAATTAATCAATTAACTGGCCGCATAGAAATTAAACTATACATCAACTTAATAAAAAGAAAAGGACAAGAAGATAGATATAGATCAACAATAATAATCGTACCTTTTGAAATTTCTTCTGTATCTATCTGGATGTAGGACTAGCATTGCTGATGGATTCATTTGTCCATAAAATTTCTTTGAGTTTGAACTTCAGTTAAATTTCGTATAGTTGGCCACTATTCTCATATATGTTGTCTCGTTAACTTGCAGGAAGTGCTGAAGAGACGAAAAAATCGTAGAAGTGATGCAGGCTTCTCTCTAAAGTTTGCACTCCTTGTGGGACTCATTGGATTAATGGTCGGGTTTCTGTTGAAATTGTTGATGTCTTCACCTTCAACAGAATAGCTCAAGTCCCCTCATTCGTGGAATTAAAGTTTTTCTTTTAGTTTACTGTATAATTTTCTAGTGTTGGTGAACTAGAGAGCTCGCTAGCTCTGTTCGTTCGGTGTAAATTGATCATTTTTGTGATACTTTGTATTCGTTCTCACCATTTTTCAGTTCATTTATGTTCTCTTTTTTCTTGAAAATGAACAGCGTTTCCTCCCGTCACATGTGCCACAGTGCCAGAATCAGAATTTGTTAAATTCCTGACTAGATCAGTGTGTGATCAACAATTTGATAGAAGGAAGAAGAATCTGAAACAAAACAGAGAAGAAGAGTGGAGAAGAAGAAAAATGGAAGAGAGATATTTGGGGCTCCTAAAGAGCTTCTGGATATTTTCTTATTTATGTATATATGTTTTTGTTAGTTTACAACGGCCCTTCAGGTGTGTTTATATACACACTCCCACACATTGACTAATTATCCCTTTAATACAAAATATTTAATCTAATGATCATCTAATTAAAATATCTAATGAACTTATATCAAACTAATTACATGTAAGAGATATCACTTCTACAATGTATATATGTATATGTGGTATATATCAACACATATCAAACTAATTACATGTAAGAGATACCACTTTTACAATGTATATATGTATATGTGGTATATATCAATACCCCCCTCAAGCTAGACACTGAAAACAGTGGTTTCTTTGAACTAGAGAATCCCTCGATTCTCCTATGCAAACACGATGGCAAGAACCCCTCGTTCTCTAATCACATTCGAACTAGAGAATCCCTCGATTCTCACTACGCAAGCTTTAATAATAAGCGGCAAGAATCCTCGTTCTCTAGTCTCGCTTGGACTAGAGAATCTCTCGATTCTCATCACGCAAGCTATTTTGATAAGCGGCAAGAACCCCTCGTTCTCTAGTCTCGCTTGGACTAGAGAATCTCTCGATTCTCATCACGCAAGCTACACATATAAAAACAGGCAATCTACAACCTGTGAATAACTTTTTGAATCTTTGAATTGAGCTTCAACTCAATCCATATTGTCGTCGACGAAGTATCCCTCGATTCTCAGTTTGGTTGTCGCTAAGAACTCTTCGATCCTTCAATCGATCTATTGATTATGCAACAGAACCATAGTTTCTTTGAACTGGAATTCCACTGATCCACAGTTTCTTTGAACTGGAGTTCCATTGATCTAGCAACAATATCTTTTCTTTCATTTTCAGAACTTCATATTAGTTCCTGCAGGTTTTAACAACAAATACACCAAAGAATCAAAATTTCAAAGATTTTCAGAACTAAAAATGCATAACCATGAGCTCGACATACGAGATCGCCAGTGAATTTAACCAACGCAATGCCAATTCACCAACACTTATTACTACCAACACAGAACAAAGAACAACATCACAACAACAACAACGACGAACTCGACACCTTTTCTCCAGCTCGTTAATTCACCAACACAAACTAAATGAAGTTGAGTTTCCAGAAACTCGACTATCCTCGACGATCTGTGACGTCGCAACGATATCCAAAGACGGAGTGTATTCGCATAAAATGATAATATCTCCATCCGACTAAATTGACAAATGCGATAATCGAAAAGTAAGTAAAATAGAATGAATCGACTTTGATTCTCTGTCGATTCTGTTGTCACTCGCAACAAAATCGATCGATATACTATAGAGATTACCTCAATTTTGTATTCTCAGTTTTTCGGAAGAAAATCGCAATCGCGATTTGGTTTTTCAATTTTTCTATTTCTCTCCTCTCGATCGATTCTGAATTCATCCACAATATGCTCTATTAGCTCTTTCGACTTCGAGTCGAATCGATTGCTTCTTGATTTTCAGAATAAATCGCCGCTGATTTTCTCAGTTTTTCGATCGTGATTCAGATTTTCCAGAATAAATTGCTACTGATCTTTGATTCTCTATTTTCGATAGCGAATCTCCTTATCGATATGTTTTCAATTGCAGATTTCCTTCTTCGATTTTAATTTTTTTGATTTTCAGAAAATTCTTCGATCTCAATCTCCATTGCGCGATATGAAGGTCTTATAAATCGGTAGGCTTTGATACCATGTTAAATTGCTGACTAGATCAGTGTTTGATCAACAATTTGATAGAAGGAAGAAGAATCTGAAACAAAACATAGAAGAAGAGTGGAGAAGAAGAAAAATGGAAGAGAGATATTTGGGGCTCCTAAAGAACTTCTGGATATTTTCTTATTTATGTATATATGTTTTTGTTAGTTTACAATGGCTCCTCAGGTGTGTTTATATACACACTCTCACACATTGACTAATTATCCCCTTAATACAAAATATCTAATCTAATGATCATCTAATCAAAATATCTAATGAATTATATCAAACTAATTACATGTAAGCGATATCACTTCTACAATGTATATATGTATATGTGTTATATATAACAGAATTAAACAATGAGAGTAAATTTAAACTGATGAAATACTTAAACAATAGTACTAAAAGAAAGAGGAATCAACAATGGTTTCAACACGGGGTTGACATAAACGATCATGTCCTAAATTGTATCCACAGTAATTAATCACGTAGTGCTATTTAATGTAGTCGTCTAAATCTCGTTAACAAGCTTCTTCTACAGTACAATTTGTTTGTACAGTACGCAAGATTGGTTAACCATAAACCATAGTACGAGATCCCATGTTCAAGTAAAACTTGGAGCTAAACAGAATCAAAACTTCAACATCTCAGCTCAAAAGCACTTCAAAAACGAGGAAATGATGCGATATTTCATAAAACTAAGACAATAAAAATGTGATAATATGATGATGAAAATCATATACTGTAATTTATTAAGCACTCATTTTGTCAATCCCAAGAGGTACATCTGCACAATTTTAAAATAAACAGGATAAAATCTAAATGATACGAAGAAATTGCACGGTTTTCTTTAAATGAGTTGGTCTTTAATTTTTGTCCCTCACAAAGTCACAATAAAATTTATATTTAGTGGGGTATAAGTTTTTTTAGAAACCGAAGTCATGTGAGACAAAACTTGTGAAATATTATAATGAAAAAATAAATTTATACCCGACCAAAAATTTGTTTGTTATGAAGGCAAAAATTAAAGACCATCACAAAATAGGAAAAAGTGCAAATGATACCCTTATGAGCACGTTTAGACGTCAGACATATTGGGAAAAAATATACACGTTTAGTGGGCTAATGACTGACTGTATTTATTTCTAAAAATAATACACTCCAACTAACATTTTTAAGACTCGTAGATGGGTCTCACCTGGACTGTACTAAAAAAAATACAATCCATTATATATTAATACTCTAATACTGTTCATTATATATTAATACAGTACAGTTCATTACAATACAATACAGTGCATACAAAATTATACAGTTCAGTGCGACGTACCAACCGAGTCCTATTTGATTAAATCTGGCCAATCTATGTGCTTAAAGGCCCAGCCCATGTTCCTGACAAGAAGATATTTAAATTTTACTCCTATTTGACTTATTTTATCTTTTCAATTTCCGAATAAACCTTTTGGCGGTACAATCAAACCCTACAGCAAATCATTTTCCCGCTCCTCTCTCTTTCATTTTCTCTCATTTCTCCACAACCAAAATCCACATGCTTTTTCAGATCTGAAAAATCAATGGAACTTCAACTTCAACTAACCACCACTGCCATTTCCGACGTACATAAAGCATGGCACATTTTCGCTCTTCTATTATCAACAGGCCGTCCAGCTCATCCATCAGAACTCTCATCCAAATGCACATTATTCTCTACTTCTCCGGAATTCATCCAATTTCTCTGTTCGATTCCTAATTCGCCTCTCCACTTGACGAGCAATTACTTCGTCACGTTTTCTTCCATCGGATTCACATCAACCGTTAAATTCTTCGCTAATGCCAATGCGTTTCCGGAGTTAGGAGAGCTCAGGCCTAGAGGACAGATAGAGTGTATAATGAAGACTTATTATAGGAAAAGGAAGAGAGCTGGATCGGAGGTTGAGTATACACATTTGGTTAATAAAAGAGGATTTTTCAACAATTTTGAAGGTAGGACACTTTAATTCATGTATTTTTATTTTTTTATCTATGCGTTATGGTTGTTAATTTGAGTATTTTGTTTGTTTTATTTCAGTTAAGGTGCCTTCGGTGACAAGGAGGATATGTGGACAGGTTAAATTTGAAGGTTTTTATCTTTTAATTTGAGAATCTGTGAGCTTTTGTGGTTAACTAAGGTGTACTTTTTGCTAATATTTAGTCAATCGTTTATAGCATTAGCATTAACAGTCGAATGAGATGAGAAATTAGTAAAGGAGCTAGTTAATGCTCGTTGTCCTAATTTATGTGATACTTTTTGTTTTTCCAGAGTCAATTTGACTAAAACTTTGAAGCTAAATAGGATTAGATTAACTCAATAGTTTAAGATTAAAATTAATATATTTGAAAACTACATGAAAAGTGTTATACGTTACAACTTTTTTCTTATCAACTTGGTGAAAAAATATATCTTAAAATGTTGGTCAAAGTTCATGTAGTTTGAATCTCGAAAAGCAAAAAATATCATATAAATTGAGATAGAGGGAGTATGTTGATAAAAATGTGTTTTCTAACTTGAATTTGGTGAAAACATTAGAAGTGTTTAGATCTGGGATAAATAGATTTGTCTGATAAATTTGTGTTGAGAAGATTAAGATTAGATCTGATGCAAATCAGATTTAGACTCTTATGTTTGGGATATTAAGGCTCGAGTTTAGATCTCAGGTGATATAGAGTTAAGACTGTAGGGTTAGAATAGTTTTTCCCTTTTTTCGGGCATTAGTAGTCAATTGCAGCTCTTCATGAAGTTCCCATGCTTCATATCATATATGAATCAATACGAGAATGGAAAATCAGAAACTTCTATTTAGTGTATGACTTAAGTTACATGGAATAGATGCCCTCCCATTCACTTGTGCTATTTGTTAATAATGCAAGAGATCTAATATGTATAAATAGAAGTGTTTCTTTCCTAATAGTTTAAGCATTTGGATGACATGTTTTATACACCTCAAGCAGATAAGTTGTGAGTTTGAGGAACATTGCTTCCAATCAACAGGATATTTCCACATGCTTAGCCCAAAAGAAGAATTAGGCTTGCACGTTAGAGGTGTAGTACAATCATAATATAAACAATAAAAATTCTCTCATCTCTAATTGTTTTTACTTTGAAATGAGATAGTTCACACACTTCATAGGTAAGGGATCATACAGTGAGAATCCACCTCTTAATTCATGATTTCCGATGGCTATTGATGGAAAATAAGAGATTATATGACAAAATATTAGGCGACTCTAAAATCTTCTAATAGAACTTGAATTGGGATCAAGTAACATACATGGAAGATAAACCAATGCCTGTTGGGTTATATGACACATTAATATTCTCTGAATTTTCTTTCTATTACGCCCTAGACAGAGGGAGATCAGGGGATTTTGGAAGGTAATCCTGCTTTGCCTCACCATCTCTATGAATATTCTTCTTCATTTGGCTCTAATGTGAATGTATTATATTGTTCCACTTCAAAATATTGATCTTTGTTGTCTCTGCTGGTACAGGCACATCTCCCCAATGACAATTTGAGTTGTGGCATGAACCAGTTGACAAGGATACCATTGTCATTGGCTTGCGATTTCAACGGATTTTATGAAATACTCAGAATTTCGGGGATAATTGATGGTAGTGCCAGACCATCAAGTTCTGGACTCAAGAGTATTGAATATGAATGTGAAAACAAGATAGACAGAGGAGAAAACAGTAATGAAGCAAATATTGTACATACACCTATCTGTACATCTAAAATTCCTAGACATAGCCTGTTCAGCTTCCCTAGATCAACAACAGTTAGTATCACAGATTCCATGCTTCAGTTAAAGCCACTTCCTACCAGTTCATTGGAAACACCATCTACCAGTACAGCTGCAGAGATGTTTGGTACTAAAGAAAAGAAAATAAATTCCTGTACAATAGTGGACAAAGAAATGGAAATTTTGCTATCTGCAGCTGATTCTGTCCATGATTTTGAAAGGATGACTCAAAAGGAAAATTTTGTGGAAGGCAACGAAGAAGAACCAGTTTCTTATGTTGTTAGTAATGGCACTGAGACTCATCCAACAAAGGCGAACATATCACCTCAAGATTCGCCTGCAGCGAATGCTACCAAGGAATGCAGGACTTCACCTCTCCGCATAGATACAGCAAAAAAAGATAAGCCTCTGAGCCATGCCATCTTAGTGCGCACACAATCTTTTGGTCAGAAGCAGCTGGGAAAATCATCCCCTAATTCAAAACCCTTTCAGAGGGATGTATTAGATCAGGGGGGGCCGAGGAATTCCAAGGCACTGAAGAACCATAATGCCACCAATCTGCTTCTCGACAAAGAGCAACTCAGAAGAGACGCAAAATCAATCCCTATGAAGCTGAAGCACAAACAGAACTATGACTTGGGTATGAGCATTAAAGAGAGGAAGGGAAATCCAAATGAAAATGGGGAGAATCTCGTATGTAACTCCATAAAAGTAAGCTCCAGCGCATCATTTTATTTGACTTGTATCTGGTAAGTTTGCTGCTATAAATTCATGATGTAAACCTCAAGGTGCTTGTCTTGTAGAATCAATCCGAGCAAAAACAATTGCCTAACTTTGAGTCCTATATTGTGGAGGAAGAAGAGGGTTCAGGTATTTACCTTTGACTGGTTGTCAATCTATAGCAATGATTATTCCGAAGTTTTTATCAGTTTATGACTTTAACAATCCTGATGACTATATTTGCAGGTGGTTATGGGACAGTGTACAGGGCAAGGAGAAAGGGTGATGGAGTGAAGTTTGCAATTAAATGTATGATATGCACCCATAAACTCTTTCATATTATATTTAATTTGAATTTCTTTGATTTGCAATATCTGATCATATGACTGTTTGGGGGATCCTTTAGTAGTTGAATGCTGTTTCATTCTTGCATATTGTTGAACTTGACTGGTTAACTTCCATGATGAATCTGTGGAAAGACGTAGATCGATACTCTTACATTACTGAGCAAGGTCAAAGGGAGAATATATTGTAGTATAGGGTGACGATGCATCAAAAGATTTGAGGCATTCTTCTGTCTTCATTATTACTTGATTTACTTTGTGGCGCTTGCTATTTTATATCCCTATATCAGCTTGAGGCATTGGTTAAACTCTTGTCTTGTCCATTGTTTCTGTGTTTTATGGTATGACAGGGAGCTACAAGAATACGGGAATAGAGGAGAAGAGAAGGATGATATATAATTCTTATCTCTCTAATGTAGGGCAAAAGGATATATGTATACCCTGGCCTCACTTACATGACTTACAACTTGTAGGACCAAACTGGTAATAATAAAACTTACAAGCCAAACATGGACCAACTTAAAAAGCTAATAAATCATAAGGGACTAATATGCTAACTTAACTTTCTAGTCAAAAATATACATTCGTGACACTGCTGAAAAGTTGTTTCATTATCAAAGAAATGGTAAAATGGAGAATGTATGCTCTTTTCAGCATTGAGTGTTTCTGATACAAATCAATTTATGGCCCTCAATTGCCTTAACTGGGGACTAATTTTGATGCTTCTGTGGTGATCAATGTAATTGATACGTTGATTGTGACTTTGCAGGTCCTCACTCAAATGCTAACAGACAACATGTCCATAATGAGTTAAAGATGCTAGAGCGCTTTGGGTAATAACGTCGGAGATTGTTTTAAGGAACCATGGATACATACTCATGAACACATGCATATAATATATCTATAGCTATATATGCGCTACGAGAATTCTTCTAAAGCCTTTGCTTTATGACAGGGGAAAGAACTTTGTAATTAAGTATAAAGGATCATTCAAGAATGGAGATTCTGACTGCCTTGTTCTAGAGCATGTCGAGCATGATAGACCAGAGGTTAATTCTCTTTTATCTTTTGAGTTATCTAGTTTAAACATACCATAGTCATTATTTTAACATGTTTACTGTCATGGTTCACACTTAAGGTCTTGAAGAGAGAGATGAATGTCTCCCAGCTCCGGTGGTATGGCTATTGCATGTTCATGGCACTTGCTGGTTTACATAAACAGGTAAGAGTATCAGAAAAGATGCAAATGAACTGAATGGCTATCCTGGAAACACAGCTAACTTCTAATTTTCTTACGTGCAGGGTATTGTTCATAGAGATGTTAAACCTGGAAACTTTCTTTTTTCAAGAAAGGTTAATAAAGGTTACCTCATTGACTTTAACCTTGCCCTGGTGAGTGTACTATTCAACTTGGTAGAAATTTTCCTTGTTATGTTGTTGAACTTTAACAATCTAATTGACATTTTACTCTTTATTCATTTGCTGCATAGGATCTGCACCGAAAATATGGAACATCAGGTACTTCCTCTTCGTGCTGATTTTCTTAGCTTGAAAGATGTCTTGTTCTTCCAAGTTTCCATTACATCATGATTTTAAGTCTCTTCAACAGAAGAATGAGCTTCTTTAAGAAAAAAATGCAGCATTATCCTGAGATCACTATAAAACAAACAAATGTGACCCCAAGGCTCTGTTAACTCCCAATAATGTTGAATACTTAAAGTTCAATCTTCATCACTTTCTCTTTTCTTGTATATTATAGCAATTGAATGTTCACTAAGAACTGTATATGTATAATTCACAGACAAGACAAAGTCAAGCCATGCCACAAGCTTTGATAGTGGCCCTATTCCCCTTGCCAAGTCTCTTCCTCCAATTAAACAGAGAAGATACTCAACTCCAAAACTTGAGGAAGGCGTCAATGAGGAAGCAACACAAAGCGTTAAGCCTCTAATGCGATCCAAAAACCTTAAAAGGAAGGCTGACCAAGAAAAGGTTGGCACTGATAGTGCATATAGGAATATTATAAAAAGTCAAGGTGCTGATGGTTCGGGGATAACCTCCGCAAAGGATGCCACAAGCAATAGGACACCATCAGCAGAAAGGTTGAGACAACCGCTTCCATCTCAAGGTAGGAAGGAGCTGATTAACCTAGCACAGGAAGCACTTCAAGGTTCTAACCATGTACATACGAATGGTCCAACTTCCAAGAGAAAGCGGGTTGCTGCAACTCCTGAAAAAGTAGAAAGGAAGTCTGTTTACATAACTCCAATGCCATTGCATTCATCTGGAATTGCGATTGGTGGTGCTGGTTTACTGAAAAGCAAAGGTCTGTTATTTTGTGTAACTAATATTGGTCGGAACTGTGGTTTCATGTTTTGCTGTGCTTGAATTTTTGCACTGCGTTTAATTTTCTACTGTTTCCAGGGGACAGGAAGCAAAAACGAGAAGGACCATGTGTTGGAACCAAGGGCTTCAGAGCTCCAGAGGTTAGTAGAACAGTTAGCTAATTATGTATCCATTTCTCCTATAACTTAACCTGTGCCCATACATTCATTCATGCTATGGTTGCTTTTAGTTTTAAGTTGAAATAGGCAAAGTCATCTTTACATCATCATAGAATTCAGAATTCTTTAATAAATAATAAAAAATTCTCTGGCCATCCTCATCATTTTTTTTGATCAAGTAAATATATTTTCATTCATAAATAAGGCCAAACTGGCCATATACAGGGGTATACCAAAAGTTAAAGAATCCACAAAGAGATATAATTCTCTACAAACTCCACCAAATCATCTATATACTAAGGAACTTTTTGTGAGCACCAAAAGAAAATAATGGAACGAGACTACTCATCTGAGAGAAACTCGACTCTACTCCCATCATCATCACATTTTGCTTATTCCACTGATAAGAGGACTCATGATGGGTGCATTGACAGGTTCTATTCAGATCTGGACATCAAGGTACAAAACTTGATATTTGGTCAGCTGGCGTCACTTTACTCTATTTCATTATTGGTCGAACACCCTTTGCTGGAGATCCTGACCAGTAAGATTCTTGTCTGTACTAATTGCCATTAAACAAGATGAACGATACAGAGAATTTGCTAACCACCATATATTTCTTTAATTAGGAACATAAAGGAAATTGTCAAATTGAAAGGAAGTGAAGATTTGTGGGAAGTGGCCAAACTACACAACCGAGAGTCTTCATTTCCAGCGGTACTAATAGTTCCAATGTTTTCTTGAACTGTTCTTTTTTTTCATTCAACTCCATTCATATCTCTGAATAGTACATTACCATGAAACAGGATTTATTTGACATGAAATCTCTGTCGCCTGTAAAATTACGAGATTGGTGTTTAAGAAACACCCGAAAATCAGATTTTCTAGAGATCATTCCACAATCACTTATCGATCTTGTGGACAAGTGTTTAATGTCGAACCCAAGATTGAGGATTAGTGCAGAAGAAGCCCTCCGGCATGAGTTCTTTGCTCCGTGCCATGAGGATTTCAAAAGGCGAAGGCTGTATAGGCAAGGGCTCAGCGAAGAAAGTCAAGACATAGGATCTACACTTCCTATACCACCAGAAAATCCTCAAACATGTGGAGTATTGTAAACAAAAGTACAAGTAGCTTTTTGAAGTTCTTTTTACCTGTTGTCATGTAAAAATAGCTAACCAATCAATGTAATTCTTTCAACAACTCTTAAATTTAGTGTAGTCATATGCTTTACTGATGTTGTATCTTAAGTCATTTGTAGAAACTTAAGGCTATTGAGCATTAACATTTGACAACCACCTAGACATCTGCTGCCTTTTATCTATGATTGGAAGCAAGTGTTGTCATTCAAAGAAGTGAATGAAAGCGTTTTACTGGTGTAGGTTAATGTGAAGTGTGAACCATCAGTTTACTTGCAAGAAAAGGCAAGGCAGGGAGGTTCTTCATACTCTTGCTCATTTTGTTCTTTGAAGGTTCGAGGAAGCTTGTTATTACTTATTACTTATTTGTAGTATACTTATATTTTATTCTATTTTATTTTTAAGACGCTCTTTGGGACTCTGAAAAGGAGAATAAATGTCATAGATGACATGGCAAGTTTCAATTGGCTAAATTACTTGGAAAATAGAGGTGACACCCGGTCAATTCTACCAAGTACCAACTTGTGATTGTTATATATTTTTTAACTTAGCATATAAGTAATGCTTATACATTCGGTTTTCTCTAGTTTCTTCTGGAAATAATGACTCAGTAATTCCCCTAATTGCCCCTGTATAATTTTTAAAGTACTACTCTTCCAAATTGTCATTTTCCTCTTTAAATGTCAATATAATTTGTTAATTTATTTATCTAAACAACAAAAAGAAATACTAAAACATATAGTTTGTCAAACGCCAAATGTTGCTTCATTTCTGCCAAGAGACACGAGGTATAATCTGATCCCTCCTAGTATCTCATATCATATTATCAACCTACAATTTTTCATGAAACTTATTTCTTGAAACTGTCATATATGAAAATACTATTTTAAAATTATGTAATGCAGCAAATGACAAAAGACTGTAATGACGTAATTTCAAGTTCACACAACATGCCAAGTAGCTATGATCAAAACAAACTTTTATCAAGCTAAAAAAAATCACCAAAGGAAACAAATAACTAATCAAATTTTTGAGTTAGACCACAATAACAACATACCCATCAAGTCAAAAGATAACAGACACAAACTTTACTCACAACACGCATCGCTTTTAAATGACACTCGACTTAACTAAAGCAAAAACAACATCAAAATAGGCTAGACCACGTAACGTAAAAACGTATCTATTAATATGTTATTTAAGGATTTACTTGTAAAAGGCAATATTAAAACTTCCATCGGGGGTATAAACGTAAAGTGGCAAGAATATTCATTATTATTTCCTGTAAATTCGAGAAGCAGCGAATTATCCGAAACTCAGCACTATATAGACGCATCTTCAACGCCTTTCATTTCATGTAAAGACTTGTGCGTACTTGAAAAAATATCCTTTGCTCGTTTCAGTTGGAAAAATGTCGGGTTTCACATCGTTCTTCGACTGGCAATCAGAGTCTCGCAACCGGTGGAGTTACGATTCTCTCAAAAACTTGAATCAGATCTCCCCTCGCGTTCAAACTCATCTCAAGCAGGTCCTTTTATTCTCTTCATTTTCATACAGGTCCATACATAATGCTATAATATTGTATATTGGGCTATGTGGTGTAAATATCGTCAAAAGCTGTATATTTTTGAAAACATCCCGTTGTTATTTGCTCTAGTTTGATGGTTGAATTTTAGAACGTATTCGGTGATAATAATCAAGTTATTTTGCTCGGATTCTTTGTTATTTAGTTGATAACTGCCCTAATTTTTTAGTTTTGGTTTCTTGACGTGGAAAGAAAGAGCAACTAAATTGAAATTTGTGGAAGCCCTAATTCTTATCTTTGTGTTCTTGACATGGAAATGAGAGCAATTAAATTAAATTAAAAGTCATGAGTAATTCGTTCAAGTTTTATGTGAATAGTTCTCCTTGTACAAATGGATTGAAGTTCATTCGATCATGTGTTAATTAACGAAAAATTGATAATTATAAAGATTTTCTTGAGTGAAGTAAATAATAAGATTACATAGGTTATAAGGAGCTACACTGTTTGATGTGTATCTCTGTATCGACAAAAACTCATGTTAAATAATTAATATCACAAAATAATCTGCTGTTTTTTTTTTTTGAAGTTTTAATGCCATATTAAGAAATAACTCTAACTTGCATCGAATTCCATCAATGTGGCGGAATTTGTCTTTTTCCAGTTTTTTTCTTGTATATGGGGTTTTATTATGGCTTAGATGTCTTATCTTGCTCTTGATTCCTTTGTTACAGGTCTACCTTACACTATGCTGTGCTTTAGTAGCATCAGCTGCTGGGGCTTACCTTCACATCCTTTGGAATATCGGTGGCTACCTCACGACATTTGCTTGCCTGGGAAGCATGTTGTGGCTTCTGTCAACTCCTCCTCATCAAGAGGTATGCACCAACTTTACTGCCCTTATACACCTTAGCTGTCACTCATCATGGCCTTCTTTAGTTGTGCAAGTTTGAGGTTATGTTGATTATTGAATTTTAAATGATATTCTTGTTATTTTGGTGAGCAGCAAAAAAGGGTGGCACTTCTGATGGCAGCTACACTCTTTGAAGGCGCTTCAATTGGTCCTCTTATTCAACTGGGCATTGAATTCGATCCAAGGTGTGTCTCCTTTCACATTATCCTTTTTCGTGTTTGAAAATATTGCTCCGGTTTCTAGTGTGTTAGTTTGACGATTTGGTCATATGTTAAGTTACATGTGTAAAACTCAGATTTGCATGAGTTCATTTTGGTGCTGAGATTTTCAGCTTTTGATTTGGAAGTGGGCTCCTTTGTTGTGTGGTCTTTAGGGTATTAGGTTGGGTCTCTATATTTGCAGTACTTGATTTGAATTGCAATGTCTGCTGCATTTGAATGCATCGTTCCTTGTTTTGCTTTTCCATTTGTGTATTTAAGGATCTGATTTACCCCTTCTCTTAAATGCAAGAGCACCACTAGATTTTGCCCTTACTTATTTGGGGGAGTTGAATTCTACAAGCAAAGGTAGTAGAATGAAGGTTCGTTTGTCTCCAAGGCCAGTGCATTCAGTTGCATCATTCAGTTGCATTATGATGAAAGTGTTTACCGACTCTTGTAACTGCATTTCTCATTACTGTTTGTAATAGCTTGTGAAATTCAGTGTCCTTGTGTACTGTGTCTATGAAGTGCATTGTCAGCTAAATTGTGCAATCCTTGGTAGCTTAATACTGACTATTTAACAGCTTTAATGTTTACATCCTGGAGGGGAGGCTCTTCTGATACGTAACTTTCTTCTGTTGCAGCATTGTGCTTGGTGCTTTTGTAGGTACTGCTGTGGTTTTTGGTTGCTTCTCAGCTGCTGCCATGTTGGCAAGGCGCAGGGAGTACTTGTACCTTGGGGGCCTTCTTTCGTCTGGCGTCTCCCTCCTCTTGTGGTTGCACTTTGCATCCTCCATCTTTGGTGGTTCCGTGGCCCTTTTCAAGTTTGAGGTATATGCATTGTTTCCTCCTTGCTGCAGTGTTGACTTTAGCATCCTTTGTTTTGTAAGTTGCTCTAGTATTTTCTTCCGTTAACACCATACCTGTTACTTGGCAGTTGTATTTTGGGCTCTTGGTGTTTGTGGGCTACATTGTCTTTGACACCCAAGAAATTATTGAGAAGGCTCACTTGGGTGATATGGACTACGTCAAGCATGCATTGACCCTCTTCGTAGATTTTGTTGATGTGTTTGTGCGGATTCTGATCATCATGGTAAGGAGATATTTCAGTTGTTATGCTTACATTAATTCCTACTGGATGAAGTGTCTGGTCTTTATATATTTTGGCCATCAAATTGACTCTTTCTTTCTTTTCAGTTAAAGAATGCATCTGAGAAGGAAGAGAAGAAGAAGAAGAGGAGAAACTAGATTTGGTCAATAGGCTACTGGAACTCAACCTGTGTGATTAGCTGATTATCTTACACTTGTGTTCACCTCAAACAAGCATGTTAATCAGCTTAGGCTGTGATACAATGATGTGTGACATGCCATTATGGCTGCGATGGACATGTGGCCTTTTAATCTTTTGAAACGTTTTAACATTTGATAAATAAAGTTCCTTGTGATATTGAGGGTGGTACTTTAGTTTCTTTTTCATTTCCTTCTCTATTCATTCGTTCTGCGTTATGAGATGTGTGTAACTCCTAAGCTGGTTTACTTTCTAAAGCGGATCCTGTATTTTCTTTGACCCTCGTCTCCAATTTCACTGTATTTGATGTTTTAGCTTAGTTTTCAATTTTTTGACCTTGGGCCATTTTTAGCGTGTGCCAGGGCTTCTGTATAGCATTTGATTTGCCAAACTTGGATTGGAACTTGGAGATGTTCTTGTTGTTCTTAATAGCATAAACTGCAAAATAATCTTAAGAAGATTCAAATTACTGCTACTTTATCGAAGCACTTCTCTAACTCAAGAGCTATATATGTTACATCTGCCTTAAAGGATAAGGATTCTCATTAATGTTTGCGTCAATCAAGCGCGCGAAAGCTTCTCTCTATGGCCGAATATCCTCCTACTGATGTGTATTTTCGACATGAATTGTACCAACTAATGAGTAACGAAAACTGCTCCCTAAGGCTGAACACTCCCGGCATTTTTTGTATGAATGATGTACCAATTAATGAGCAACAAAAGCTTTTCTCTGAGGCCGAACACTTCCTATCGATGGATTTTCAATATGAATTCATACCATTTGATGAGTAACTGAAAACAAAGGAAAGGAACGACTAGTCACGATTCATTAGTTCGTAAAGAAGTCATTATAAGTTATGGTGCATCTAAGGGTGTGGCTTGATGGTCGATACAATGAGTTGAGAGTTAAGAATCATATTTTTCAAACTATCAACAAATGAATTACATACTATTTGATCTTTCTGTCAACCAAAAGACATTATTTGTGATATTTTCTAGGTTCACTTCTAAAGAACTCTTCATGAATTGATTAGGAAAAAATGATCTTATATATAAAAACACTAAGTAATTTCTCATATATTTGAATCAGGTGACCAGTAATTCGTGTTGGTGGTACTCTGAAAAATTAGTTAATACGACAGTTATTACAGAAAAATATCAATAAGTTTCACTGAATGTGTATTCCATAGAGGTCAGTCGTTTACTTCCTGTTTTAACAAAACATAGATGACTGTTTTAGTTATTTTGAATTAGCACATCAATTTTTAGCTGTTAGTAGAGAAAGTCTTTTAATTTCTCACAAACAATATTACCGGGAAGGCATCTGAAATTCAGACATTGACTTTAATGATTGCTAATTTTACCTTTATTGTTATGAAATATTTGTGTGGATGTCCACTACTCAAATATAGATTTCACTATTCCTCGTCATGATGTAGTTAATACTTCTCACCATTATGTGTAGTAATGCCCATACCTCCACTCAGGGGCGGAGCTAGGTGGAGTCAAGGGGGTTCGGATAATTACACTGTACATGTAAGGTAAAATTTTAGATTGTATGAATATATACTTTATAATGAACTCCTGACACAATTGAGAAGCTTGATTCAGTTGTTGAGGGGTTCAAAGTTTTGCCAACATCGCGGCTTCAAGCCTCAATAGCTGTCTTCGCTGTAGTGTGTTTTACTGCAATTTAGCTTTTTAGCTTTGTATACTTATAGCTCTACTTTGATCGAGAAAAGATCCAAAATGGTCATTTAAATTTGAACTTTCACTTGAAATAGTCCTTGTTATTTGAGGCGGAGCACTAATAATCCTTCAATTTTCAAATAATGGAGCACATTTAGTCCTAACTAACTTAAAAACTAACTGCCTCTTTGGGTTAGTCCTAACCACTTGTGCTCTATCATTAAAATAAATTTTCTATTCGAATTATATTGAGTAGTTAATCTTATCGATTATCACATCATCATTGTTGAGCACTTTTGTTATTTTATTTTTTATTGAGTATTGAACATGTATTATAATATTAGTAATTTAGTTCTTATACCTTTTTCAAGAACCTTGACGATTTTCAAAGTGATATATGATTGAAAGAACACTTACTCGCAAAAAATAAAAATAAAAACTAAAAAGAAAGTAAAATACTTAAAGTGACGGGAAAGACACAAGGAATTTTAAGTATTGTTAGATGTATAAGGGGAAAAGTAGAAAAAAATAATTAAATGGGGCATGACAAGGCGAGTTCAAATATAGCAGGTTAAGATTAGTTTTGCCTTTTCCGTCCACACGCCCCAACCCCCAACTTTTCTTCATATTTTGAACTCCATTGGCGCAAATCATGCCTCGTCCTCGTCCATCTCCCACCCAGCCATAATCTTCTGTAATGACTCAAATCATGGCTTGGGCGAAACAGGACACTCAGTGCCTGACTGCATGTGACAGAGCGAATCACATGACTTGCTGAATCAACATGTATATTAAAAGCATGCAAGATAATGGTTTAAACATGTAAAACATAATACTGAAAACATAGCCTAAAATGTAATAGCGAAAATATATGAATAAATCATGATAAGTCTGAAAATAATGCGGGCATGACATGCTAACTAGTCTAGTCTCTGAAACCTCTGAAAACATGAGTCTGATTGCAAAACTTGCTTACCAGGATAAGGCTCTGGCGTACCTCTACTAATAATCATGACATGTAAATAAATAAAGCTGACACCCCGAATGAGATGGGGCTCGCCAATAGCTGATACAAGTGAAGTCCTAGTGTGCAGATCTGTCGTCCTGAAACTCAGTACCTGCACCGTGAAGTGCAGGCCCCGGAAAAAGAGACGTTAATACATTTGAATTGTATTGTATGTAAAGTAATTGAATGAATAAGCAGACATATGATATAATAGGTACATGAAACTCAAACTGAACATCAACATGGATATAATCTGACATGAGTAAAATAACATGTAATAAATATGTATATATGTGGGAGGGCATTAACAAAATTGACATGAAACCACAATGCGTGAAAGTGGAATCTGGTCTCTGCCCAATAAGCTAAGTCATCTCGTACCTTGCCCGAATACGAGATATGAACATGAATATGATAGATCCAATAATCCCTAAAAGAGGTAATATGAAGGTTTCGTCCTCTAGGCGGAGCGATCCTTATCCTACGCTGACAAACGTAGTTTCAGGTTGTCTGAGCCTTCTCAGTAATATGTGTAACTCCTAAAACATGTACTTGAATAAAATTGGTTTGTAAGCCCATGAATTTCATAAATATAACTTGTAAACATGATTTGTGATTACAATTTAGCATGTAGATAAATATATAATATAGTTTGTGTAAAACATGTTCAATTTTATAAAACTGTGTAATAATGATTATAACTTGTATGTAAGAACTCATAAAATTCAAAGCATGCATTCATGGATTACAGATAGGTTCATGACAGTCATAATGACATATCATGAATACAATTAACGAAGTCAAGATGTATCATGAAATATAGTTTTACATGTATATAGGGTCATCATGAACTTGAGCAAAACCCTGAGTCTGAGGAAATTATGATTTTATGGATAATCACGGCGTCGGAAAGAATAATATATTCCACACACGTAGATAGGAGCTCTACATACCTTAGTCACTCCAAAACTTGAAGAGAATGTCTAAACTTTTGAAGAAGAAATCCAAAGCTTTGAAGTTGAAACCTTGAAAAGAACTTTCACCGATTTTTGTAGCTATTGTTCATAGCTCAAACTATACAGCTCCGGACAACCAAATAAGAATTTCACCATTCACATTTAAGACATATATGTTGTTATCAGTCAGTGAAAATTTAGGCTCGATCTAACGGTTAAATTATCAAAAAACGTTAAAGGAGCTGGATGGTCAGAGAAAAAATCTACAGCAAAATTACTAGGGTTTTGCATTTGATGGAGTGCATCTAAATCAATCCTATTTCATGATTACACCAACCATTAAATGTCTAAAATATAATAATAAATCCATATAATTCATTAATGATTGAGTGGCTTACCTTGAATAAATCCCAAAGCTTCATTCCAAATTCGGCCTTATGAATTTTCCAAAATTTAGCGATTTCATGTAATGATTCGATGTTAATCTAGTGTTAACTTAATATAATTGACATAGAAATTTGAATAAGAACTCATCATAGATGTTTGATAGTGACTCTGATAAAAAATCCTTACATAAAACATTTTAGGGTTGTATTTATAGGTTATCATAAAGGCTTGGACTTTAAAATGTAATAGACTTCATTACTTGTACTGAAGGATGACCCAACCAATCGTTTGTGCCTTTGCCTTCATAGCCCGTATCAGTAGCACATACCAAAAATAATAAAGTCAACCTCGACGCTCACTCATTCCAATCAACTTTCTCATGGTGGAGTCCACTATAACATACATAATTTATTAAATGTCACATCACAATCTAAATAATCAACTAATACACTCATATACACTATTATACAAACACCAACACCATCACCGATGGGACAACAATGGAGGAGGAGCTCCTGCGACCATCAGCAAAATCAGATCTGAGAGAGTAGTGACGGCGACGCTCGCTCTCCACCACCAGATCTACTATGGTGCGCTCGGCATTTGGTGGTTACAAATAACCATCGGAAAGGTCGACGTTGCTACTCTATTTTATTTTTCCCTTTTCAACGGAGCGACCGAAAACTAAAGAGAATAGAGAGGCATCGCGCAAAAGAGAGGAATGAGAGGAGGGAGTGGGTAAGTTTTTATAAGATTTAAAAAGGGGTCAATTTTGCATCAACTTTGAGTAGACCTTGTTCAATGATGGCAATAGTTCTTGGGCCAGTATGTTCGATCTCACTATTCCATATGTTCCCTTATACAATCCTAATAAGGAAAAAAATGCACTTTTTCCTTCTTCTCTTTTGGCTTTTAGGACCGTTCCTAGATTGCGTGCACTTTCCGCACGTACAAGTTGGGATATATTTGTAATTCATCAATTCCTCCCATATCTTAGTGAGTTTCCATAGTAATTTAATATAGTCCTTCCTTTTTGCTTGCACTCCGCTAGTTCCGCCTTTAGTTGTTACATCTGAGGGTCGTTAATAACGGTGAACCGCTCTTGGATGTTCGTCCATAATTCTTCAATTTACTCTTTATGTGTAATCGTTGAGCGATGCGTCGGTTCTATGGTGTTGCGAATCCACGACACCAACAGTGAGTTTATAGTCCATCAATCTTCAAAGTTCGGCGACTCCTTATCCAGTTTTTATTTGTATCGTCAACGAAGTCAAACTTCTTTCTTGCTCTTAGAGCTGTCCTCATGGATCTAGCTCACTCTTCATAATTTTTGCTCTTTAATTGGACTTTTGTCACCACAATTACTGGGTTATCATTCGATTTAATATCGTAAGGAGAGATTGTTTTTCTTTGTGTTTTGTTTTCTTCACCGATGATTCCTTACCGTTATCGTCAGTTTCTTTACCATCACTTGTCATTATTCTAGGGCTTTGGTATTCTTTCTAACGTGGCTCTGATACAATGTTAAAATCGAGACAGGGATGAAAATTTAGAGAGACAAGAATAATGAGAGAATTCTTTCTACTTTGTATTCATCATAATGACCTTCTTATATAGAAGTAAAGTTCTCTTTTTTCCTAGTCTTATAAGGTAACCATATTCCAATATGACTACAAAACCTATGTTTACCATAATTACAATTGTATCATAAATAGACTAAATTATTATAATTAGACTAGAATAGGGTCATAGTATCCTCAGTTAAGATTTGAACAATTCGAGTAAAGAACGTATAGTTGCAATTACTAGACTACAAGGGTGTTGCTTAATTGCCAATGAATTAAGTTGAGAACTATAAAAGAGGTTTCAGGTAAAAATCTAGCAGAGACAAAACAACACTAGGTGATTTCTTTCCATTTATCTAAGTCTTGATGAACAGAATAACTCGATAGTGGTACTGATGGGAGATAACATGTACTCGTTGAAATTAGTTGAGATGCGCACAAGTTGACTCAGACTACGATTATTAGAAAAAAACTCTAATCTAATTTGTTAATCTCAAACATACCATTAAAAAGGGTAAACGTGTATAATTAGACATCCTACCATAATTAGAATATATCTCATATATTGTGTAATGAGATCTAGTACCTAGATCGGAGGGGGTGAATGTGATCCGTTGTATGTGGCTTTTTCGCCACAAATTCAGAGACAGTGGAGATCTAGGGAGGTATAAGGCTCGACTTGTGGCTAATGACACAAACCAACATGAGGGCATTGATTGTGATGATACATTCAGCCCGATTTTCAAACCGACTACCATTCGCACCGTTCTGGGCATAGTCATGGAAAAACACTGGCCGATACATCAACTTGATGTGAAAAATGCATTTTTACATGGGGACCTGAAAGAGGCGATCTACGCATGACCTCGCAGGTTCGCCCGTCAGCGATCCCTCATGTGTATGCGTCTCGTAAGTCACTATATGGCCTGAAACAGGCCCCCCGTGCGTGGTATGATCGTTTTGCCATGTATATTTTGCAGATTGAGTTTGTATGCAGCAGGAGTGATACTTCACTTTTCATTTTTCATCGAGGTAGTAGCATTACTTACTTACTTCTATATGTGGATAATATTGTACTTACTGCCTCATCTGATGGGTTGAAAAATGACATTATTGCTTTACTTAAGATTGAATTTGCAATGACTGATTTGGGCAAGTTGAGTTACTTCTTGGGGATATCAGTGACCAGGTCTGTCAATCACATGTTCTTGAGTCAGCGTAAGTATGCAGAGGAGATTGTGTACAAGGCTAAGATGACGAATTGTAAAATCATGCCCACTCCGGTTGATTTAAAATACAAGCTCAGTGTTATGGATGGTGCTTCTGTCTCCGATCCTACTCTTTATAGGAGTCTTGCAGGTGCACTTCAGTATCTCACATTTACCAGGCCAGATATTGATTATGTTGTTCAGCAGGTATGCCTCTTTATGCATGCCCCCAGAGAGTCTCATTTCACTGCTCTTAAGTGTATCATCTGATACATTAAGGGCACGCTTGATTATGATTTGCACCTATACCCCTCTGCACCAAACATGTTGCTCTCTTATACGGATGTAAATTGAGCAGGGTGTCCGGACACGCGACGCTCCACCTTCGGCTATTGTGTTTTTTTAGGAGAGAATCTGATCTCATGGTCTGCCAAGCGACATACCACTCTAGTACCGATGCAGAGTACAGAGGCGTTGCAAATGTGGTAGCTGAAATTTGTTGGCTCATAAATTTACTGTTAGAGCTCTAGTGTCCTTTGCGTCAGGCATCTATTGTGATAACATATCTGCGATTTATCTTTCTCACAACCCGGTTCAACATCAGCGAACCAAGCACATTGAGATAGACATACATTTCGTCCGTGAGAAAGTTGCGCTAGGACATGTCAGAGTATTACATGTGCCCTCATCATATCAGTACGCATATATATTTACCAAAGGACTTCCCAAACAGTTATTTCTTGACTTCAGATCCAGTCTCAGCGTTCGGCCTCCTTCCGCTCCGACTGAAGGGGTGTGTAAACGTGTATAATTAGACATCCTACCATAATTAGAATATATCTCATATATTGTGTAAATGTTTAGTGATATATAATTATGCTAAACTATGATTCCTCTTATAATTAGGACTAGGATTCCTATTGTATACTATATATATTGATATTAATGAGAAAGATTCCTCAAGGAAGATTAATATCATCATACAAAAAAGCATTGTTATAATGAAATTCCTAGAGTGAAAACAGGTTGCTAAAATGACCCCTTACGTTAATTTTAATCCTTAATTTGACTAAAACAACATTACTTGATAGAAAATTAGGCTACAATGTGCACTTAGAAATTGGATTGGTGAAGACAAACAGCCTTTGATGATAACTAAAGGCAGTTTTAGTTGATAGTGGCCCTTTTTGGGCTTCTTTTCCTTCCTTTATTCTTTTCAATTTATCCTATTCTTTTTTTTAAAGGATATATCTTTTTTCTTATAAAAATAATTAACGAAAAAATCTAAATAAATACCTAAAAATGGAATAATTTCATAAATTAGCATGCTCTTTCTTGCTAAAGATAAAAAATGAAGAGGAAACTCACAGGATTTTATTGATTTCATATTCTCAAAATATATATTTTGAATATCCTTATTATAATACACTTGTTGTCTGTTGACTATAGTATGTTTCGCTATTATAAATCAACCCCTATTTATGCTAAAAGTATATTATATATATATATATAAGTTTGGAAATATTTGAACTCCAAAATTATTTTAAAATAAGTAGAATCCTAGCATGTATTTTTTCGTAATGAACGAAAAAGAAGAACAAAAAAAGAGGTTACATTGTGCAGAACGTAAATCCCAAAATTCATGTGGCCACTAATCATAATGAAACATATTCTATCAATTTAAAGGAATTTCAAGCCTTTCTCTCTCTTAATTGTTTTCATTAATAAATTAAAATACCGATCAGTATTCAATAATTTAGTTTATATGTTGCTATGTTGGAGACAATGCCCATGATCCATTCATTCACCACCATAGACCACGTTCATTGTTGTTCTTTTCCCCTTTTCTCACGTAGTTGATTAGGGGTAACTAAAGATTTAATTTGAAAGTAATAATCACGAAAATAGTGAAATTATTATAAATATTATTTATTATTTTAAATGTCTATCTTTACGAGAAAAGTTAGAGTTAGTAATTTTGGGACCAAGTCAGATTTTTATTATAAATAGAGATGTTCATATTTACATCTCTCAAGAGAAATAAAGTATTCTTCTCTCTTTCTCTACAATATTCTTCTTGTAGCCTTATTATTTTATAACACGTTATCACGAGACTCTGTCTTGGACACTTAACTGTGGTATCATATTAATTTCTCAATCTCGTGGATAGTTGCAATTGTTTGATTTCAAAATATTACACTCATCAATATGAGTGTGCCGAATTAATTAAATAATGATCCTTGGATTCACACATAGGTTGATTTTATTTTATATATGTTGTTGTTTACACATTTACTATTTAAATATGATGATGGTAATGATTATGTTCCTATATATTGAGATTTAGAAAGAACGGCTTAATTTTTTCAATGCAACAAATGAATGTCTTGAAATTATTTATGAACGACTTTTATCTCGGTAGTATCGGCAAGGTTGGTCCCTTGGTATGGTAATTTTTGCTATCCATTTAATATTTCGATAAGTTTATGACCACCGAACGTGGTAATATTTTCATACGTTTATTGTGATTATAATTGAAGATGTGTTAGAGAATAATTCTCTACAATATATATATATATATATATATATATATATATATATATATATATATATATATATATATATATATATATATATATATATATATATATATATATCGATTTGCTCATGAAGTAGCAACATCTTAAAAGGGGTTATAGTGTTCCATTTCTGAAGAATAAGAAGAAGAATTTTAATAAATGTTACAAATACAGATCCATTCTCTGAAGTGAATATGATGATATTTAGTAAAGATTATAAATATCGAGGTGCTCTTGGTTGTGAAGTTATCATGACTCGCCACCAAAAGAGGTAGAATAATTGAGAAATAATATTCTAAATATTTTGTGCTTTACTCTCGAAGTAGTAAACTCAACAATCTGCTCCTGAAGTAGTAAACTCATAAATTTGCTCCCGATGTAGCAAACACTTAAATCTGCTCCCGAAGTAGCAATCTTTGAACTCTACTCCGGAAGTAGTAGAACTCTTAAATTTACTCCCGAATTAATAGAATTTTAAAATTTACTCCTGAAGTAGTAAAATTTTGAGCTTTACTACCGAAGTGGTAACACTCTGAAATCTATTCCAGAAGTAGCAAAACATTAAAATTTACTCCTAAAGTAGTAAGACATTAAAATGTACTCTCGGAATGGTAAGAATTTAAAATTAACTCATGAAATAGTAAAATATCAAAGTTTACTCCCGAAAACTTTAAAAATTATTCCCGCAGTAATTAGACTTGTTTTTACTCCCAAAATAGTAACGTTTTGAACTTTACTTTCCAAAAGGTTCAACTTTAAAATTTACTTCTAAAATTAGTAAAATAATAGAATTTTCTCCTCAAAATATGTTGTACTTTATAATGCGTGTAAATATTTTTCTTACTTTTCTACAAGCTACGATTTTAGTTATTTAAGGTGAAAAAATAACGAAGGACATATTTACGATAGAAGTATCAAAGATTGTATAACTTAATGTTTATTTTTCGTCATTTATGAATTTAAGTTGTCTTTGTAATGTTCATTTGGTTGCAATTATTTTTCTTATCATGACACCAATGATGTTGGAGGAATATTTGATAGTACAAAATCAATTAAGGGTTTCAGAAGAGCTAACTATTTATCTAGAAGATCATGTCACTAGTATTGTCCAAACAATATATGGTTATGGATAATAAATTAATATACGAAGTTGTTATGATCGAAGCACAAGTTGTAGTAAATCCGAAATTTACTAAAGTAAATTGTCACGACCCGAACCCGGACCCGTGACCGGTGCCTTAACCCGGGCACCCTAGTGACACAACATCAGAGAAAACCAGCGGAATGTAAACTCAAGATAAACAACCATTAAGATATAGAATAGTCTAGCCCAAGGCTAACCCAAAAGTACATAAACCGAACAGTTACATCCTTAACGAACCAAGTTCTGACAAGACTACAGGCCTCTAAGAATGAATAACACTATGACGGGACAGGGCCCCGCCATACCCCCTGAATGTACAAAAGTCTACATCCTCAGGGAATCGTACCAAGAGACGAGGCCTCCGGAGAAATGGAGCCTTCCGAGAACCGAACCGTGATCCTAAGAGTGCGGATCAGCAAGCTATGAACCTCAACCTGCGGCATGAACGCAGCCCCCCCGAAGGAGGTCGATCTAACATGTACCAAATATGCGGCGGAAAATCGTAATAATATCATAAGTCAAAATATAAGCCGGAGTTATAGGCGAAAATCGGTTTTACCAGACTGCGTGCCTTACTAACAATGAGAGTAACAAATGTATATATATCTGCGTAAAAATAGGAGGCTCATGATCAAAGCAGGTACCTCGCGTAGTATCATTAAGCAATCCTACTCGGGACTATTTCACCCGCATAGGTCCGGTGGACCCGCGTGAGGTCATCCGCCGTCGTGGGACTATTTCACCGCGTGGGACTATTTCACCGCATGGATCCTGTGGATCCGCATGAGTACCATCAGCGTGCTCGCGTGGGACTATTTCACCCGCATGGATCCTATGGTCGGATCCGCGTAGTACAAGCGCGCGCTCGCATCATGGGTAGCAAATCCATGGCATAAATAATAAACCATCCTATTGGAGCATACCCGTGGGCCACCCATCGTGTCAGTATGTCCAAAGGAAATAACAAGAATAACCCGGGGTTTACCCGTAATAATATATATATAACATAGCTCATCCGGCCTATCATATCATAACATAAGCACTACCGGCCTATCATATCATAACATAAGCACTACCGGCTTATCATATCATAACATAAGCAAGTTAAGAAAATACCCTAACTTCTTATTAACATTATTAATATATCCTCTCTCATTTTAGTATACCTAAGGCACCAACATGTCTTTTAATAGAAAATCCGGGAATTTAACCCAAGTACCATGTACTTCTAACCTTTTAAGAAATAATTCCTTTTATACAAAAATTCCAAGATACTAATCACCATAGTATCAAGTTACGATTTCTTTTCAAAGCAAGTCACATTTCCTTTTAAAACTATCTCAAGCTTCTAAATTAAGTGACTTCATTTCTTGTAAAACCTTAGGCAATTCATGCCTTAAAACCATTTTCCTTCCACAAGTTCAAATCATCAAAACCTTTCTCCATTAAACTTTCACAAACTAAAATAACCAACTCCCCATAAAGCCGTTATATTAGAGTTAAACAATAGTAAAACACATTCCCTTAAGTCGAGGATTTTTATACTTTTCTTTTAAAGCGAAGCAAGTATCAAATACTTATAACAAGCGAAGATTTCCAAATCTTGTCGTCTACCGCTACATAGGTACAACTAATCATGCTCGAGAGATAGGAAAGCTCCACATACCTCTTGGTCAATCCACAAGCTAAGTCCAATTTACCGCACGTAGTATGTCAACCTAAAATGACCACAATACGTTTATCAAGCTCTAATTACAATGCAGAATTTTTCCAAGTTAAAGTCACCAATTTCCTACGGAAAATTGGGCAGCGTTTCCTTTGTTTCTACATACTTTGCCACCTTTTCCAAGGTCGATTTTTAACGCTCAAATGCCATGTTTAAGGCTCAACATCCAACCATCACTGCGGAATTACACACCTAAACTTTGGTGTGTAAAATTCAGCCCCACAAGTTACAACAACTAACCCAACAAGTCTAATGTAGTATTTAGGCAACAACATGCTCATAAAATCCCCAAACCAATTCTTTCATAATCAAACCCCATTTCTTACATGCAACTACTCTAAGTGCATTTTTTTCCAACTACAAGTTCTTCCTATTAAACATGCAACGCCCAATACCAACTACAAGAGAAGAAATGTTACCTTAGCCAAACTTAATCCAACACCTTGCTAGCCTTTTTCTCCAAGAACACCACCACAATAGTCTTCACAAGCTTGTAATAACCTTTCCTTCCTATTACACTTTTCAGATTTTTCCCTTAGGCTAGAAGTCCTCTTGGGAATTTAGAGAAGGATGAGCTTTTAATTTAGAGAGATGGAGTGTAAAGATGAAAAGTTGAATGAAATGACCAAGCCTTGGTCAATATAATGCATGTGTGAGAAAATCGGATGGGAGACACTTGTCACCCTCCCAGCCTCTTTAAAACAAAAATCAGACTTTCTAAGTTTTTAGCCCAAAATTCCCGCCTCGGCGCGCGCTTCTTCCGTGGCGCGGCGCAGCTCCTGCGGACACTCGGAACTTTAGGCGCGCGACCACGATTTCGTGCGCGGCCACGCCTTGGCGCCAGCGCTGCCCTGAGGCCCATGCCACACGACCAAGTTTTCGATTTCGAGTCCTAACTTCCGACGGCCCCACACGCACGGCGGCAACCCACGAGGTATAACATAAATGATTAATTATCTTATTGAAGCTATAAATGACGAGAGGATTAAATATCTTTAAAATCATAGCGGGTATGAATTATGTATGTGAAAAGTTACCCTCTCTATTCCCCAAATTGTACTACACAAATATAAGGGTGATGAAATCACATGCCACGATAAACCAGAAGTACTCAGTACTCAGTCATGTTGGAAAAAATTTCAAGACGTGTATTGTTAAACTGTTCCTCCAAATACACAACACGAGTGTGCTTGTTATCCTGAAATTTTTTCTCCAAACGAATCCACAATTCACGGGTTGTGGCACCAGATTTCATGATAGTAAGAAGTAGATCCTGAGAAATACTACCATATATCCACTGTTTGACGACGGCGTCGAAACGAAGCCATGTAGAATCATCAACCTCCGGGGGGCGAGGAATAGCGTTATCGATATGATCAACCACGTTATAGACACATGCATGAATGCGAAACAGTTCAACCCAAGAAGAATACTGACCGTTTTCTTGATCAAGAAAAATGGGAAGACAGTTCTTGATGTTGGTAACGGTTAGGTATGAGTGAAAAAATAGTTTGGTGTTTCAAGAGTGATAACGATGGAGGAGGATGATGTAGGTGTTGTAGAAGGAGTCATGATAGTGGATACAATTTAGGAGAGAAGGAAAAAGAAGAAGGGGGAGGGCCCTAGTCCGCCGCGGCGGTGAAGTCGAGAAAAGGGGGGCGACTTTCTTAGAAGAAAAATAGGGTTTTGGCTCTTGATACCATGTAAGATTATATTAATCTCCCTTGAGGAGTATTTCTCATTAATATCAATATATATAGTGTACAATATTCATCTCTTATACAAGAGGAATCATAGTCCTAATTACAAGAGGAATCCTAGTCTTACCATAATTATATTTACACAATATATGGAATATATTCTAATTATGGGTAGAAATTTATTATATTACTCTACACATTTACATTATTGATACAAAAAAAATCATAACATAGTAAATCAGAAGTTTACCAAAATAAATAACACATGGCATGATAAACTTAAAATTTACTAGTATAAATAATTTTATCAGTTGAAATGAGAAATTTGGCCATCCCAATTCAAATATGATGTGCATATTGAGTATCCAACATATACTGAAAAACTAGAAGATTTTCAAGAATTTATTTGTGTTGATTGTTCTCATGATCAGTTGATTAAACTAGCTAATGATGGTATTAAATTTCCTAAATTTTAAAAAAAAAAGAAGATAAAAGGTGAATGTGTTTGTTCACCTTTATGTGATGTCTTAAATATATGCATCGATAAGACGGTCACATGTGCATTTATTATTAACCCGCAATTTGACATACAAAATTACTTGCTCAAAATAATTGAATTGAGTGCACAATTTTCAAATTATGTAATCAAAATAAGTCATCTTGTTAATGTTGATTCATATCCAAGCTAGTTTAGCATTGAATGTCTATGATAAATAGCTAAACAATTGCTAATGAGAACAAAACTTCAGATGTTGATATGAAATATGATATATTGCATACAACAACACTTGTATGCTTCAGATCAATAAATTATGATAAATTCTCCCATCACAATTGATTCAGGTCAGGAACCAAGATATTTCCATCTAACTGTTTTATGTGTGATATATGATTAATTTATCTACCATGGTGCACAAAGATGAATTCCCCAAAGAAGATGAGATATATGTAAATTTTTCTAACATATGGGGAGGAATAAGCAGTTATAAAATATATTGTAAATTATCATTAGTATGATCCTCGTTCAAAGATAATTCAAGTCAAATGCTAGAAGCATTTACTGACCTAAAATTAATTTCATAGTTAAACTTCAAATGCTCATATTAAATTAATGTCTCTGAAGGACAGAGTCTACAAGATGCATAAAAAATGGTAAATCAATCTGTTCCAAATGAAATAATCTTTGAAAAATAATAAGGAGACAATATGCTCTTGAAGATCCTACAACATAACACTTCATGAACCTCATGAGAGGTTTAAGTACCTAAAGATAATGAAAGTGGTGAGATCTCAATAAGTTATGTCGTATTGCGAACCACTACAAATGATATATCGTCGATGATATTCTTAACACAATATATAGTGCAATATTATAAAATTGTGAGGATCTAAATTTTAAGTATGTCAAAGCATGGTGATATAGAAATTATTACCAAGTGAATGACAGATCTTGGAAAGCGTAAAGCTTATTGGACATGCAGTCCAGACACTAAAAATATCAGGCATTTAAATACTAATGGATATTGTCACTTGACAAAATTTATATGAAAATTCTTGAAGAATTATAAATGCCTGAAGCATATATATGTTCTAAAAATTCGCTCATAATTCTTATATGGATTAAATCAAGCAAAGGAAATGTGATTTTATCATAATGATTATTCATTAACTAAGGATACACATGACTCTATTATCTTTATGTCTTTGTGAGTATAAATTGATTACTTGAATATTATTCGAACTCTGGAAGAGTTTCTAAAGGCAATAAATTATTTGCTAAAAGAAGTTGAAATGAGAAACTTGCAGAATTTTGTGGTCCTGAAGTACTGTATGTTTATTCAATTGATCGTTTATATATCTCGCTATATCTATGAGTTTGATATAATTTTATTCCTACATGGATATATTGAAACAAGATCAATTGCAAGTACTGATTTGAATGCATTTATCCTAACAAATATTGTCAAGTTTTTATGGTTATACAGAGCATTCATCTGATTGATAAAAAAATGTTCAATCCGAACATGTTATCTATCCCATGAGGGATTACAATCATATAATGTTGTTCTACCAAATCATACAAAAATAACACCAGTTTATAAAACAAGTCAGAAATGTACTTGACGTGATTCCAATAATATTATATGATGATGATGCAACTCTTTCAAAAGAATGGAGATGCAACACACAAAGTTCAACTAAATGGAGGATTATAAAGGAGATAGAATACATTATATTTCATCAAAGTTTTCCCAGACGAGCTCCAGATAAAAGGTGATATCAACGTGCAATAAATTCGTTTGAGTGATAATATGACTGATTTATTCACCAAGTCTCTATCAACTGCAACTTTCGAGAAGATGGTGCACAAGATTAAGATGTGAAGATTTAAGTTTTCGGATTGAAGTTCTCATTAGGGGGAGTTAATACGTGTTGTACTCTCACGTAACTAGAGACTTTAAAATTTAAAGTTAAAGTATGCATGAAACAAATATCCTATCTCATGAGACTTTAGTCCTATCGAACAAGCACTTCATAGTATTGTGACATTACTATACCTTGAGACGAAATTCAATCGTGTCATGACTTTACCTTTTAAATGTTGATTAATACACATTCTCTATAAATTATTTTGAGGTGTATTTAAAAGAACACCTGTTTAAATGCGTCTAAACTGAAGCCTAACTCAGGAGTTTCATACAATTTATTATTAAGCACAACAAAGAATATTTATTTGGTTAATGCATCTATATTGAACTGTGCTTAAAGGAGTGTTGTGAATTTGTAGTATTGAACGGGAACAGAACAACTTAAAGGTTAGACACAAAGAGATTTAGTGCAATGTTTGTCGAGTCGATTGTTTGACAATCTCTTCTTAAGACAAAATTATCCCCGAATATTAAGGCTTACGGTAGGTGGATAATAGTCTCCCAAGATAAAACGACAATACTTTCTCAAGCACAAGTCAAATACTTGAGAATCCTTGTAGAAGAAACAAGAACAAGAGATTGCTAGTAATAGAAGAAGAGCTTTCAACAATTTCAAATTTTGGAGTTGTAGTGAGTGTCTAAAATTTGATTTTGAAGTCTCTATTTATAGGTGGAAAGTTATGATTCACAAGACATGTGAATGCCTTAAATGGGGTACATTGATCTCCTCAAAAGACACCTAGGTCATGCCAAGAGTTGGCTGATCTTTGGCCCTTCAAGTTAGTCCATGAATCAGAAGATTCTAGACATTTTTCGATTCATTGTACCGTCGGCGCCGCGGTGCCTCGAGAAGCACCGCGGCCCTAAATCGACAGAACCGAACTTCGAGCTACGGGACGAGAGGCACCGCGGCCCCTGCCAGAGGCACCGCGGCCCTTGGTCAGATAGCACCGTTGTGCTGTCCCTTCTTGGCTCGGTGCCGCGATTCTTTTTATCGAGGCCCCGCGACTCTTTCCCATTATTCGTATTTTGCACGTTTCTTCTTTTCTTATACCATCGTGGGAGATATATTAATTTGGCCAATTAATCATCTATTCTTACCTAACTTAAGAACACTTTAACATGTGTATCAACATCTCTTTCACTACGTGAAATTTAGCTAGACATTGTACGACGTATGCATGTGTATGAAATTCATATTTCCGACATGCGGGGCTCCATGTGTTCAAGTCATTAAGAACGGGATAAACTCAATCCCACTAGGTAAATTTTCCAACAAGGAGTTGGGTGTGATTAAATAATATAATATAACTGGAAAATATTAGGTCGTCCTGCCCTAATAAAGACTGGCTTCGGTTTATGTGATTGAAACAGACCGTGTGGACTCTCTACCTTTCATCCCTTTGCTATTTATAGTTGCACCCTACCTAGTAATATCACACGTGGCACATCCTATGTGATATAATTGAGACTTTTGGGTTCAATGTGGTCATACACACAACAATAGTATATATATAGTACATAATTGTATATTTATGGCTTTGTTCATGTCATCGTCGATCGCTATATATATATTTTGAAGGTATTAAAGTGGTGAGATATAAGTAGAAAGTTGTCTTGAAAACTTACCATCTCTTGAAATTTATACAAGTTTAGTGAAAATAAGCACATTAATGAGAGAGAAAAATGAATCAGTACATACAATATCAATTACTTGGGATTAAGTTTTAGTCATGTTTGTATATTTACTCTAGGTTCAATGTTTGCTAGTCTTTTAATTTTTTAGAAATTTATATGTCAATGAAAAATGCAGAATATTTCTAGCATTAGAAAATTAAATTCTTAAAAATTAGTGAAAATATTCATGTAGTCGATCACAACTAATTAAGATTAAGGTGTACTAATAATATTTGTTGTTATATATAATTGTGATTTGACGAGAGATGACTTGACACATCTCTTGGACCATATACATACATCTCTCTTTTATTATTGCTATTTTCTCTTAATTGAAGACCAAAAGTCTATAAATACAATTTCTAATAGATCTTATATTTTCAAACATCCAAAGCATCAATTTGGTAGGAATTTCCTAACTATGACTTACCATCAATTGTCCTTTTCTTTTTGGGTCATCAATGGTAAAATAACTATCAAAGCAATAAACGATCTCTTGACACACTTGGTCAAGAAATACAATGCTCAATTATTCCACAATAATGATGAAGTTGTCCATGAAGATAAAATATTTATATATGTGATTTAATCAATAAATATCTAATTGATCTACACATATTGATTAAAACATCTTTCTATCTCCACTAAATTAACAAAAAAGATTGATTATAAATTTATTTCTAATTATTTTCAAAATCATATTATGAAGCGTAAGCAAATTAACTACTCCTAATTATTTTGTAAAAGAGAGTAAAGCAAATCAAACTTTTACGCTGGGAGCCATATGATCAGTAGTCATAACTCATACCAAATATCTTTCATTACAAAAGAATTATTTAGTGAACGTGTCACATGTTTACTCCTGTTCTTTTGTAAGTTTTGTACAAATATTTATAAACTTTACTTGTTCATGTTAATTATGTAAATAATAAATAACTTAATAAAAGGAACTCTTCACCCACCTAATTGCTAGCTTTAGAAAAACCAAAGGTGGAAAAGGAGACTAGGAAGTAATTCGTGAAAAAGACCATCACCTCTAATGCTTTCTGGCCCGTTTATTATTGGCATTTACTTGGTGACTATCAACATTATTGAATTGACTAAGATTTCCTTCTGATTTATATAATTATCATAATATAGAATATATATATTAACCAAGCTATGTTTTTTTCTTTCTTGTCTTGTTTAATCCATTAATTATTTTTAAAATAATAATAGTTATTTGAATTCATTTATAACTTCAATGTTATCCAATGTTACCTTCCAAAATAGACCGGATTGAAAAGAAATCAAAAGTATATACGTTTTCATTCCCATACATGTCCGTAAATGCAAAGTGGAAGTAAACTCTCATACTATTTTATTTATTTTTTGCTTTGGAGAGGACTAAAGGGAAAGACATCTATATATTGATTTTATATAACAACTATAATTATAAATACTATTTTTTGTGTGTGAAAAGAATGTGAATACTTTCTTTGTAAACTATATATTTTTATATTAGATTATACTGTATTGTAATGGACTGGACTGTATTAATATATAATTGACGGTATAAGAGTATTAATATATAATGGACTGTATTTTTTTTAGGTTTAGTACAGTCAAGGGGAGACTCATATACTAGATGTGTCTCAAAAATGATAGTTGGAGTGTACTATTTTTAGAAATAGTACAGTCCGGTTGAAAACGCCCACCAAACGCTGTATTATTTTTTTGTCCAGTGCAATCTAGCGTAATACAACGTACCAAACGTGTCCATATATGAATAATGGAAAAAATAACTCACACACACATATGATAAGAAAGTAAAAGAGAGGAAAAACAAAATAAATGCAAAGTATAGAGTGGTAATATAAGACCAAGACATTGGTGTGAATCAACTAGCTAAATGTGACACAATATACGTTATCCTCTTATTTAGACATTCTAAATGCAGATAAATTAGGAATTATGTACTACGGAAGCACTACGTTATGTACTACTACTACCACTATTTTATATAACGATGTTAATTAATTACTTTTTTGTTTACTGAAGGCAGCCGCGGTAGTTCTTTCTTCGAGTGCGTTTAAGTGAACCCTGGATCGACGCACCGCAATGCGTCGCCAGCTTAAACCACTTGCAGTCAGGTGTGATGCTCCCGAGCGAAGGCGTGTCGTTATTCTGCAGGGTTTGAACTTGACTGCATTTCTTCCACACCACCCATCGAGGATACCCTCTGCGCACTAACCGATAAGGGCCGGATGATGTTAATTAATTACTGAATATATAATATATGACCTTTGTGAAAAAAAGAGTGGCATATAATGAGCAAGCTTAAGTGGACCCAGTTGGCTAGATTCTTCACTAGTGATTTAAGGAATAAGTAGCCAAAGCATGTGATGTATAAAAAAACACAATATAGTGCAAGCTAAGTCATATTACCTGCCAATTAGACTTTTTGTTCTATTGATAACTTATAAGTAGATCGTTTTTTTTGTTTTTTTTATCATACCAAAAATGGAGAAAAGGAATAATAAATCAGGAATACCTGAAAACCCAACTCAAAGGTAAATGCCTTAGCCGACCAAGTTGGACACCTTTTTTCCATATTGTTCTTCCCCCCTAATCTTTCATTTTCTTGAGTCCTTTTTTCTTTTTGAAAAGGGTTGATCTTGTGAATTAAAGAGGAGAAACAATACAAGGCTACGACCATTGGTGAGATTTGCAAATGCCTAACTTAGATATAGGGTGTGTTTGGTACGACAAAATTTCTTTTGATAATCATAGTGTTCGTGTTAATTTGTGCGTAATTAATTAATTTCATAAAATACATGTTATCTCCCACAAGTATAAGTATCGGGTAACTCTGTCCACCTGATTTGAAAAGATGAAAAGAAATCCTTAGTATTTTTTGCCTCCACTACGAATTAAACCTATGGCCTCACTATTTTCCACATACTTCATTGACCACAGGGCCACATCCTTGATTGTTGGTACGAAATAAATTTTTATTCATGAAAAATATTTTCTCAAAAAATAAGAGAATTTCTTATATGATATTGACAAGTACACACAAAATATTACCAAGGACATTTATATATAATCTAAGCAAAGGTACGAGGGAGAAGAGGTGGAGGTGGGAGTGGCGCGGGGTGAGCGAGGAATAAGGGGACAAGAGAATCAATATGGAGTGTCATTTATGCAATTTATTTTCTTACTTTCACAAGAAAAATCATTTTCTTGATATTCTCGTAATTTATTTTCCGAGCAAAATAATTTTGCGAACTTATGTTGACCAACCAAAAGGAAAAATTGGAGTCTTGGAAGACATTTTCCAAAAATATTTTTTTCCATAGCAAACACACCCGCAAGTGAGTTCATAACTATTAAGCTCAAATTTTAATCTTTTTATTTCTACTAGTATCATTTCATAATTGTGGAAGTTAGTACCTTGAAGTTTAATAAGTTCCATTTGACCAACCTTACACGGAGGGCAAGAATTACATTTGTTGACTCTTAAATCCCATTAAGCGTGGGGAAGGGACTAGTCACAAGTACAACGAGAGGAAGTTGAATTGTTTGACATTAATATAAGGTTATTTAATTTTTATAATTTTGAACAATTCAAATTCATTAAAATATAAAAGTTTTTACTCTAATTTTATGTACCTCTATAAATGAGTGATTCAGTCATTATTTTCTTTTCAATTCTCACCAATATAATATACATAAGCTAAAATTCATATCCTAATGTGTATAATTAAATGAAAGATGTAACAGCTTATAGTTTTTCTTAATTCTTAAGCATCGATGTAGATACACAAACTTCACTTAATGTACCAGAATTAATTGACATAACCTAATTTTATGTTTAGGTATATCTAAGAAAAGTTTTATCTGAAATACGTACATCATATCTGATTTTGTTTAAGCCTTTGTATTTATTAGAATATCATTGGAAAATATGTTACTTGTAACATCAAGATGTTTCAAAATTTATAAATTTGAACCCTCTTCTTAAATCAAAATGTCTACGTGAAATTAATTCCATTTTTTTCGTAAATCATCACTTCATTTTAGTAAATTTTACCACGTAAAATGAAACACAAAAATTAAATTGGTTTGTATGAGTATATTATAGGGCTGGCAGTGGGTCGGGCCGACCCGGTCCCGACACCGTTTAAATAATAATAAAAAAATAGCGGGCTCGGGGCTCGAACCGGGACGGGACATGGTATGATCCCGCCCGATCCGGTCCCGCAAGGACCCGACCCGTCCCGGTCCCGTCCCGCCAATTATCAAAAATAACCGTTGCAATAACGACCATTTTACATTTTGGTCGTTATTGCAACAACCATTTTTGGCTTCCCCACTCCCCCAACCTCCCTACCCCCTTTATATTTATTTTTAACCCTTAAGTTATTATATTTACACTTTAACCCAATTTTCCAACTATAAATACCTCATTTTCTCTTCTTATTTCTCACAATCTTCCTACAATCTCTAATCTCTCAAATCTCAATCAATCAATTTTTATACAACATTGTCTACTACAGTCAGCCTCACGCTGTGCCTGACTGGCGAGTCTGCCGTCTCCACGGCTTTTCCTTTTTCGGGCTGCTTCGATATTCACTCTATTTATTAATTTGAGAATTGGGAGTGAAGTTGACAACTAGCTTGAGGATTAATCTATCGAGCAAAGTTTCAATTTTCAACCTTTCTCGATTACACATCGACTCTACGTCGGCATTTTGTACATTCGTTCTCTCATTAAATTATTATTTTGTTTTTATTTCATTTAGCACATTTAATTTCATTATCTTTAAGTCTTTCACTATTTATTACCATAATTAAAATGAAAAGAACAAAAAATGTTTTGGGTCAGGCCTTGGGTATGAAGGGTACTTCTTCTAGTATTCCTAGACAAGATGATTTTATAGATCCTGAACTGTTTCCTGAAATACCATATGATCTTGACACATATGTTTATCCTCAAAATGAAGAAGATTTTAATTTAGATGACACTCTAGATGATGATACACCTACTAATGTAGATGGCAAATTATATTAGAGATATGTATAATCCTGCTTATAAAGGTTTTCCTACATCAACGGTTAAGAGAGACGTGTTTAAATTTGCACACGAATATCAATAATATTTGTGTTATTCATTATATCATTTAAATTGCAAAGTCGCTCTAACTTCTGATATAGGTCGTAGTACTAACAGCCATGATTATTTAACGGTAACCTGTCATTGGATAGATTATAAATGGTCTATGCAAAAACGTATTTTAGCATATAGATATATAGATAGTAGGCACACTGGTGAATTTATTTCACAAAATATTTATTTAGTCTGCGATTATTACGGAATAACTGATAAAGTTATGAGTATTACATTAGATAATGCAGCTTCTAACAATTCTGTTATTTATATTTTAAAAGAAGTTTTAACTCCGTCTTTTCGAAAATATTTTCATATCAAATGTGTGTGTCATATTTATAACTTAGTTGTAAATGATGGTCTTTCACCTTTTCAAGATATTCTTGAAAAAATATAATTTGCTATAAACTTTATTTTTAAAAATAATAGAATTCAACAGAGAAAAGAATATAAAAAAACTTGTCACGATTGTGGACTATCTTACAGAAAAATTTCCGAAAAAGTACCAACTAGGTGGAATTCTTTATATGACCAACTAGTTGTTGATTATGACTATAGAAAACCTATCACTTTATTTTTTAACGCCAATAATCAAAATCCAAATGATATGATTGTGGATAATGATTGAGACAAAATTAAAGAACTTATTGTATTTCTAGAGAATTTTCAACGAGCAACAAAAGAATTTTCTACTTTATATTATCCTACTATTTCAACTATGTTGTTTTATATAACTATAATATTTTTATTTCTTAAAGAATATATGGAAAAACCTGCTTATAAGACAGCTATTAAAAAAATGTATGAAATTAAAGAAATATTTTATTCCTATTCTCCCTATTTATATTATTGGTGTTGTATTAAACCCGACTATTAAAGTAGAGGGTTGTAAAAGTCTTATTGAAAATATTTATAACTGTATGGACGTACTACCACCTCCGACTCCCAAAAATTTAAATGTTGAGCCACCTATTGAACAAACGCTAGAAGAAGTGTTGAATAGCGTAGAAGATGAATGCAAAAAAGTATATCGGCATTACTAGCAAGAAAGTGCTAGTAACGGCCAAACTTCGTACTTCTTCTACTTCACACATCCTAAAAGACATGATATTTCTGCGGCTAGTATTGAAAGCCTCGAGAAATAGAATGTCTTGATGTGCTTCGCTAACCAAATTAGCGAGTTTGATGTTTTTGTTTTGCAGGGTACTTTACCTTACCAAGCAGTTGTCAATAAAGACGAAAATGAAGACTTGCTAAAATATTGGATGAAGAATGAGAAGACATTTCCGACACTTTCAATGATGGCCCGAGATATTTTGAACATTCAAGCGTCATCAATCGCTTCTAAAAGCGCTTTTATGTGACGATTTCAAATAGGAGAGCAAATACACTCATTAGCGGAGAGCGACTTGGAGATGGCGGTACTATTCGAGAGATTGGATACGGCGGAGCGAAGAAGGTCACAACAGAGATTAACGAAGAAGAAGACGAAAACTACAACGACATCTTATCTGAAGGCATGAGTAGCGACGTGGAACAATTTGACCAAGATATACCAATTCCAAACGAAGAACCACACGAAATTATAAAGAAACTAGAAAAAGTATTTTCAAATTGGTAATTTATTTCATTGCAAATTTTTTAATTTTTCTATGTCTTTTGCCATTTTTTTCAACAACAAGATACAATGTTCTGATATTGTACGAATCTTGTATATTTCAATGAAATAATTAATAATATAATAGACACAAAAACAGCCTTGGGATGTTTTTTTTACACTCTTTTCGTCTTTGTTTAATTATTTAGTTTATAAATATATATGAGTATAATACTATAATAAATAATATGAGTATATGAGTATGACTATCACTATATGACTATATGTTACTTTGTTAGTAATTTAGTATTTTTAATTTAGTGGAAAAATTATAAAAAAAACGCCTGATTAGTCAGGCCAAGGACAGTGCGGGGCGGGACAGATATCGTCCGCTAGTCCCGGTCCCGCATGGCCCGCCCCAACCCCGCCCCGAGCCCGCCGATCCCGATTCTAGTGGGCCCGGCCCGGCCCACTGGTCAGCCGTAGTATATTATACTCAATTTAATTTTTGATGATTAAAAAATAAAAATATTACAATGATGAGAACTGATAATGTTATTTTTGAGTTGATTCTTTAAGAAAATTGTTTCTATTTTATGGTAGGCGTCGTGCAATAATACTATATTCCCTTTGGATTAAAAAGAAGGTCAACTTAGCCTTTTTTTTTGGTAAAAAATAGTGTCCACTTATTAAATCAAGAAAGAATTAACTTCATTTTTCCAAATTTTGCCCCTATAAAGTGTTATGTGATCAAATATTTTTGCCTATTTAATTAGGGACAATTTAATCAAATTATTTATTTTTATCTAGAAATTAATATTTTCTTAAGAGGCGTGAAAATTGCTAAATGAACATTCTTTTGATCTGGAGGGAGTAATTACTAAGTAGTACTTTAAACAAGGGAATATTTTTTATGTCAATATTTCACTCCTTTTGATCCATTATTTGATTGGAATTTAAGATGATAATGTGATTTTAGTTGGAAAAGAAAAATAGGGGCTCAATTCATTAAGTTCTCGTTATGCGCGTTTAAGGAAGAATCTATTGTATGCAACATTACTTTACATTTATTAAAGAGGTTGATTCCACTGCTTGAACTCGTGACCTCCTGATCACGTGACATTAACTTTATCGGTTATGCCAAATACCATTTCGTGAAATATTAAAATAATAATTGAAAATTTAGTTTCACAGAGAATACATCTCACCAAATTAAATATGAATAGTTCAATGAATCTAAAGTCATAAAGTTATGTAAAATATTTTTTATTATCAGACATTTTAAATAAATAGTTCTTTAGAATCAGGCCTGAGTTTTCCCTTCCTTCAGAATATTTAAACCATATGCTATTATAATCCATTCTAAATGAAATGATTAATTTATCAATTGGAACATGAAAGTTTTAAATTATGGAACATGGAAGTAAGATTTGAACCCATATGCTATTATAATCCCTCACATTTTGCCTTTAACTATCGCTATGCCCTGTCGTAGCATCGATCGAATGCATCAATCATTCGATCGATGTGCGGCAGGGAAAAAGAGTTATCCAGACAAATCTTATTCAAATCTTTGAACTCTATATCAATCCTTAACTTATTATCTTTTTAGGCTCTACTATTACATTCGTTAACCATTGAGGGCATTTTATTTCATGAATAGATCATATGTTTAATAACTTCGTTACCTCATTTTTTTTACAAATCTATTCTTGTGTTCGACGATAGGTCTTCACCTGTGTAAATTTCGGATCCAAACTCAGATTATGAGTCGTGATTTCTGGTGGGATACTTATCATGTCTATATAAGACCAGACAAAACAATCAACGTTAGCTTTAAGGAATTCAATTCATTTAAGCCTGAATTTCGGGGTTAACCCGGTGCCATGATATATCTTTCTATTTTGCCAATGAATAAACAAAATCACTTGCTCGAACTCCTCTACGGTTGATTTCGTGGCATCCGAATCATCCGGTAAAATAAATGACCTCGAGACAGATATGAATTATCTTCTTATTCACTCTTTTCCTTATCACCTTCTTGTTTATTTGGACTCGACATCTCCGGATCATGCAATTGATATTTGTCTTCGATCAACTTTTCACCCTTTACTTCCTTTTTTTTTTCCGCTGACTCCTCTATTGCAAACATCTCCTTAGCTACCAGTTACTTTTTCTGGATTTGTTTAATTCCCCCCGGAGTTGGGAATTTCAACGGCATATGCAAAGTCGATGACAGAGCTTTCTTGTCGTGTATCCATGATCTACTGAACAACGTATTGTATCTCATTAAACCTTCTGTGACGTAAAACTTAGTTTGTCAGATTGTTTCAGTGACTTTGATTGGGAGAGTAACCTCTCCTTTTGTTGTTTTACTAGACATGTTGAATCCATTAAGAACTCGAACAACCGGAACAATTTTGTCCATCATCTCTATCCGATGACCGTGCATTCCGTGAAAATCACACACCAAATTTGAATCTCTCTGACTTTTACCTGATCGGATGGGGTTTGGCCATCTTGTCTCCTTAATATGCCCAATTGATGATACTAGTCCGGTCAAGTCAACGTTAAAGTTATACTCGAACAACCTTGAGTTCTCTATGCTGTTAGAAAATGTATACTCGGTATCATTCTTGACCTATAAGCCTCTGCTAGTGGATTCTTGACCTATAAGCCTCTGTTAATAAATATCTATTTGATTGTTTTTTTTTGTTGACGAAGGAACTCGCAGACGCAGGGTAAACCCCGGGCTGACGCAATAGCCTGCAAACCACGTCAGCCGATTAACCACACTTGACAAGCCATGTGTGACAGACTCAACCAAGAAGGTTTATGCAGGGGATCAAACTCGTGACCTTGCGGTCTCGCGCTCTACTGCTACACCAACTTGGCTATCCTTACGGGTATATCTATTTGATTGTTGATGTTAACTTTAAGGGACTATCTATATATTTAAACAAAAAAATAGGAACATAGACATATAATGAATCATATTCTTTGAATCAATTAGACTTTATCTTGAATTTGTCAATACTATAAACCACCTTTATATAAGAGGCCCTTTGTGTAACCTAGTTGTAACTTATATATTACAACTATTATTAATATATACTATATTAAAGAAGAAGAAACTTGGAAGTAAAATGTGAAAACATTGATCACTTCTCCCTTTTGTACTTCAAAATCTCTACATTAATTAAAGTGCTGTAACCTTAATTCAGAAATCAGAAATAGTGACAGCCATTTTGGAAGAAAAAGTTGAGTTAAAATTTAAAAATGAGAACCCTAGTAAGTGGATACCATGTCGTAGTGGGACCCGATCATGGAATAGATCTACGGTCAGAAATGTGCATGCATTGTCCAATAAGAGTGACACAAATTGCACCAAATCAAAGAAAGCAGAAATAGTCCCCAAGATAGTCAGGTGGTAAGCGCAGCTTATAAAGCGCGTGGCGCACAAGAACGTAGTTCGATCCCGACAAGCACATAGAGGATTAACCATGTCGATGATCCGTTATGCTCCAGACAACATTTCTTGGAGCGACATCCCGCGATTCACGATAATAGTCTTTGAGGGCCGTCTTTATTCTGAGCCTAGTATCAGTACTAGAGATTGGGAAGCGCAAGCCTCGAGACCTGGACATAAAAAAAACAGAAATATAAATATTTCACTTCTATACCTGAAAAAACAATATAAATTTAAATATACTACAGAAAAGAGAGAAAAATAAAACAGAAGATTGTAAAGAAGGTTTAAACAAACTCTCTTTGTTTCTTTCTCCTCTTTGTTGTTTTCTTGCCCCTTGCTTTTTCTATTCCATTTAATTTATAACCCCTCCCTCTGATTTATGTAAAGATGTTTTATTGGGTATGAAGTTTAAAAATAAAAGAGATTATTTTAAAAAAAAAAACTTTTGAAAGAGAAATGTTGGAACAACGGTAAAGTTATTTTCGTGTGATCTATAGGTCATATGTTCGAGCTATGGAAGCAGTCACTAATACTTACATTATGTTAGACCGTCTATATCACACTCTTTGGATGTGGCCCTTTTTTAGACCTTGCTAATGTGGATGTTTTGTGCATCAGACTATTTTTTTTTACTTTTTAAATTTATGATCTAAAATAAGTTATAAATATCTACGTGACTATAAATCATTTTAATTAAGTATAAAATAAGAGTTTAGAGTTAAATTATTATTAATATAGAAAATGCAAGGTTGCGTACAACAGACCCTTGTGATACATCTCTTTCCCGGACCCCGCATATAGCGAGAGCTTAGTGTACCGGACTGACCCTTTATAGAAATGTGTCATTCTTTTTCGGATTGAGTAAAAGAAAAAGTTTGTCACATAAATTGAGATGAATGATGTCATTTTTAAAGTTACAATAAAATTAAATTCTATTTTTTCCCTCAAGAAGTGAACAATTTTTTTATTTATAAGAAAATAAATCCTCAAGAAGTGAGCAAATGGTGGGGCAAGGAAAAATTACACATTGTTAAGGGAGTTATCAGAAAAGTCTATAGTCAACAAGGACATTTAGCAATAATATTCTTCAAACTCACAGAGTCCATTTTTTCTAAAAATTAACAAAAAGGAATGGAAGCATTACAAGTAGATCTATATTAACAAAAGAATTAAAATTGAAAAAAACAATTGCAAAGGAAAGTTGAAACATTTACTTCAAATACAAACAAAAAAAAACTATACAACAACAAAGAGAAAGAAAGAGTCATACATAAACACAACCCACCTTCTCCTCTTCCCTTTCCCCCTTCCCCATTTTCACCATTTATTAGATTCCTCTCTAATACACTTTTCTTTCTCCACTCTATCATTATTGTACAAATAATTCTCAGCTAAAAAAACAACAACAAACCCCATCTCAATCTTTTAATTACTTTGTTCATAATATTTGCTGTTTTCAGTGGTGTTTGAGTGTTTCTAAGACTTTTTAATACACATACTTCCCTTGAGTCTTGTTTTTTTTTCCAGCTTTGTAACAGTAACCTATATGTATTTGCTATAAAGGGATTGAAGGGAATAATCAAAACATTTACATAATACAATCATATACTTTTTTAAAAAATTTCTTTGACATTTTGTACAATTTTGTAAGAGAGAAAAAACACAGATGGGAAAGCAAGGACCTTGCTATCACTGTGGTGTTACAAGTGAGTTAATGATTCTTGAAATGTCTTTAATTTTTTTACCATAAAGTTTTTAAATTTACAATAAAAATGGAGTCTTTTTGGCTGTTACCAGTAAAGAATTGTTCTTTGTTAGTCTATATGATGTTATTTGCTTAGATTAGTTGTTTAATTATGAAACTGGATATGCCCATATGGTGGTTTCTTCAAAAAAGGGAAAAAAGAATTACCAGGACAATGAACAATTATGAGTAATATTTGCTGTTATTAATCAATTTTCTTTTGTTTGTATTGTTGGTTCTTGCCAACTGAGGTTTTCTTTTGGTACCCATTGACTCTCTAGTATCTTATGGAATCTTGCCAAGAGTCTTTTAGTAACTGGGCAATTTATAGCTCAATTTAGGGTGTGTTCAGTATGGAGGAAAATGTTTTTCACGGAAAATGTTTTCCTGCAAAATGTGTTCTTGGAAAACAAGTGACTTTCTTACTTATTTTCTCATGTTCATTTGGTTAGTGGAAAATAAGTGAATTTCTCCATACCAAACACACCCTTAGTTACATTCTTTTTCCAATGCAATTGGGAAATGTTTTCATTGTGTTGAGTTCTTCTATAGAAACCTCCATTTCCTTCATTTCTTATCTTCCAATTCCCCTATAAGTTCAGACATAAAACCTTCTTTAGAGAAATGCATTATTTGGGCAGACTGAGTGCTTGCTGGAAGTGGCATTGATATGGTTCTTTAGGGAATGAAAGCAGCACAAAAATGACTAGAATATGTTGAAATGTCTATTTCTAAATTCATGTAGCTGATCTTTGTGATTGAACAATGTTCTTTCCGTGGACATTTGTGTTACACGTTTTGTTGCAAGAATGGCAATAAACTGGTTTGAATAATAATTTGAAACTTGGTTTGGTTTTCTAGGAGATAATTAATGATGACACATTTCCATGGAATGTAATGTCGCAAAGTAAATATCTTTAGATCAGATGTCTGTCACATGCCACTGCTTAATTGCAAATCTGTCTAGTTTAGCTCTTCATTGTGCTGTTCTGGTTCCAGCTTAATTCTTGAATAGAGAACTTCATTTAGGTTTTCTGGACAGCTCTCAGTTCTCTTCTAACACTGATTAACGAGTTACCTCGATTTATCTCTTTGTTCAGCTCCTCATTATACTGTTTTTTCCCGTAAAATGATTCCTGCCTCTGTGTTTCTTATTCCTGCAATTCGGGGAACGAAAATTCGTTGTGTTCGTAGTTATTTTTTTATATTCTTCTGTCTCTCTAATTTGTGCTCCCTGAGGTCTTCCCCTTGACCAATTTAACTTCCCGTCTACAGCATGGACCACTGCCATGCTTATAGACTTTTGAACATGTATTAATCTCTTAGTTATATAGGACAAGTTTAGTTTCTTAATCAAGTTAAGTGAAGTTGGAGGAGACGTTTGCTCTTTTAATTGAACGTAGGTTTGTCTGTTGCATTCATATTCCTCATTTGAATTTCGAGTCATTGGATCCTTCATGCTTACACCATTATTTTGTCATGGGATGAGCAAGATGTTTCTGTAATAATGTTGAATTCCGGATAGTCACATCCTTAGATGCCTCTTATTCTTCACACATTATGTGATTGGAATACAGTGTTAAATGGTGAATTCATGCTGCAGGCACTCCTCTTTGGCGTAATGGACCACCAGAGAAGCCAATACTTTGCAATGCATGTGGATCTCGGTGGAGAACAAAAGGGACACTGGCAAACTATATTCCTCTACATGCAAGGGCTGAACCAGATGACCTTGAAGATTATAGGGTCTCAAGGTTCAAAAACTTTCCTGTAAAGAACAAAGAGGTGAAGATGCTGAAACGCAAGAAAAGTCATGATAATTCTGAAATTGGGATTCATCCTGAATATAATCAGGGTTTCCACCGTAAGGCTTTTGATGAAGATACAAGCAATAGGTCAAGTTCCGGCTCTGCCGTGTCAAACTCTGAAAGCTATGGACAATTTGGTAGTGCTGAAGCAAGTGATTTGACAGGTAAATTCTGTTTAATAAACCTTTTACTGAATTCTCACTAATGGGGTGACTAATAGCTGCATAAAATATTGTGCTTTCAGGCCCGGCCCAATCAAATATATGGGATGCATCAGTGCCTTCAAGGAAGAGAACATGTGTCAATCGTCCAAAGCAATCTTCAGTTGAAAAGCTTACCAAAGACCTGTATACCATCTTACATGAACAACAACAATGTTCATACTTCTCTGGATCTTCGGAAGAAGATTTACTTTTTGAAAGTGACAAGCCTATGGTCTCTGTTGAAATAGGACATGGAAGTGTGCTCATTCGGCATCCAAGTTCTATAGGTAGAGAAGAAGAATCAGAAGCCAGCTCTCTGTCGGTTGACAACAAACACCATTCTTCGAGTGAGGCTTATTCACAATTGACTGCTCCACCTGTAAATATTAGTAAGGGTGTCAATTCATCAAACCTGGTAACTCCGAGAACTAAGAAGCCTACTGGTCAAGGAATGGAACAAGACCAGACTAAAAGGTGCTTTCTTCGTTATAGCTGGATAGGATATAGCCTTGAGAATGAACTATTATGTCACATGTTTCAATTGAAGTCAAAAGGATATAAAGTATTAAAACTCATAACTGTCCTGCTACTTTTTGATGGGGTATGGCTACACAAATAGTCTGATACTCCCTTTGTTTCAATTTATGTGACACTCTTTCCTTTTTAGTCAGTTCCGAAATCAATGACACCTTTCTATCTTTAGTAACAATTTATCTATAAACTTCTCATTTTACCTTTAATGAGATGATTTAGAGCAAGACAAATATCTATGGCTTATTTTGGACCACAAGTTTCAAAAGTCTTTCTTTCATTCTTAAACTCTGTGCCCGACCAAACACCTTCACATAACTGTGATGGCGGGAGTATGTGGATCAGAAACTTATATTAACATGATATGGTTCATGTTTTCCCGCAACTTTTTGTGACAGAATGCTTGTGGTGATTTCAGATACACAGTTGAATAGTCTAAAAGGCTCTGGTACTATTTTCTTGGCTAATGTGTATAATCAAAGGGAGTGACATATTTTAGGTGGTTAACTTATCTACGTGGACACTTGAGAATATGCGCAAAAGTTTTTCCAAAATTCGAACCGAAGTGTCTAATAAGAACACTTTATCATATCTTCGGGTGCTCAATTAGAACAAGTTGTAGATTGAGTGTCTAAATGAAATTTACTGGCAAGTTTAAGGTGTTGACAATGTATTAAGCCTGTTTTCTTTGTGATGGCCTATACTTTCCATCTTTCTGATTTCATTTTGAACTGCAGGAGTAAGGATCACCTTGAAAAATTGCAGATTCTCGGTCATCATAATTCTCCACTGTGCCACATAGACCTTAAGGTATCTTTCTTTCTCTCCTTTTATTCCATACATATAATTTTTGATTGCTTCATCTCATAAACGATAGAATGCTTCGTACAAGATCCACTTGTCTGTGTGTTAGGCATATTTTGTATACACTTTTTGAGTCATTTTTAATTGGTATTTTCCCCATTTTTGTGGAAATAAGTGTCGTGTTAGGGTCGTTTTTCGTTCTTTTGAGTCACATCGGTTCTAAATGGCAAAATGGCAAAAAGAAGCTAAAAGTAGGCAGAAAAGAAGGCTCCCGAAGCAAAAAGGACTAAAGTTGGCAGATCCGGACGAAAGCATGCAGGGCCGCGGCGCCATATAGCAGGGCCACGGTGCCATTTTCTCAGAAAGCGGCAGGACTTCCGGCGTCGTGGCGCCAAAAAGCAGGGCCGCGCCGCCGACGCGGTTTTTTCCAGATCCGAGGCGAATTTGGCAAGGAGCAAAAGGGTCCAAGATACGTTTTTGACATCATATATAAACCCTTGAGACAGATTTTAGGAGGGGGGGGGGCAATATCTGTCATTGAACACAACTTTTGGAGGCTACAAGATTGAAGACCTAGTTCTAAGTATTTTCTTTTCTTTTCGTTGTTCTTATTTCAGTTCATGTTGGATATTGAATTAGTTCGTAGCATGTCTATGGCTAGGAGCTAAACTCTTAATTAGGGTTTTCCATTGAATCGCTTGAAACTCGTTTTTATGAATTAATGCATTAGTTTGGTTTCTTCTTCATCTTGTTAAGATTTATTCAATATTGGTTTGAATGTTTGATAGTTAACTGATCACTGATTATCATAATTTATATGATTTCGAATCGAGCTCCGAGAGGGGAGATTTGAATATGCTGTAATTGAATAGACATAGGTTAAAATCGTGGACGAAAGTACCCCGATACTTGTGTAGCATTTTAGGTTATTGTTCTTAATCCTCCTATGTGGTAAAATCTATCACAGAAATATAGAAGGTTTCTGCACTGGGGTTGAGTTTTTATATATCCTAACCGGAATATAAGACAAACCAGTTAACCTGCTATCTTAACGTAGAAGAAGAAGTCATTGTTGTTGCATTAAGGATTGAAAAGAGTAGATAGTCGAGGATATTGGAAGCTCTATTTCCACCATAACTGATTTAAATCAAAGCATATTTAGTTAACTCTTGCAATTGCTCTAGTAGTTTTTAGATAAAAACTCAAATCAAACTATCGTTAGCCAAATAGATAACATAGAGTAGATGTTCGGTAATTGAAAACCAGTCTCTGAGGACGATATTCGGTCTTACAGACTATATTACTTGGAACGATACGTACACTTGCGTGAACATTTGGAAAATCGCTAACATTGTGTAGATGGAACATTTTTCTATTCCAAACTATTTTCCTACGTCTCAGGTTTTTGAGTTGGGCATTCTTTGTGTAGAGTTATTATTATCTTCTACTTTACATTGTCATTATGTATATAACGCTTGACCTGAAATTCTTACATCATGGTATTTTGCATGGATAAGCTTCCTCTGTAATGGTAAATAACCATTTTGAGCCTTATTTTTTCACCATGTTTTTAGTTGTTACTAGTTACTTAAAGGATCTAAGCATGACTCTACAGTTTGCACTTTCCTAGATGAGCAATAATGCAGAAATGAATGTGATTGTGGGCAATGCTTTATGCAGGATGTACTTAATTATGAAGAATTCACAAGTCATCTGTCAAGTGACGAACAACAGCAACTACTAAAGTACTTACCTCCTGTTGATTCTTTTTCAGCTCCTGAGAGGTTTGTACAATCTCTTTGTATTATGGATTTACTTAGAGCATTTTACTAAAAGAAAAACCTTTCAGAAAAATAGAGGAATGAACTTATTTTTAATTCTCTCTGCAGTCTCAGGAGCATGTTCGAGAGCGTTCAATTTGAGGAGAACTTGTCTTCCTTCCAGAAACTTCTTGCAGAAGGTGTTTTTGATAACTCGTTACCTGGGGTGACAGTAGAAGAGTGTAGAACCTTGAAAATGTTTATGTTGTCCTATTTAATGAAGTCAAAGTGGGTGGAATTTTTTTATCTTCTTAAGGTAAGGCCTTATGATTTCTCATATGAAAATTCAGTGAGTGATCTACCCTTTATATGCTACATTTGCTAGACAGGAGTTTAAAGCTAATTTACTTGTATGTCAGGACATGAAAAGTAAAAATAGTAGCAGTAGTTCTGAAGTTGCTGGCGGGCCCAATGTTCTTGGCACAGGTCATTCAGTTAACATGAAGAGACCACGCGGTGGGCAACATCCAAAATATTTAGGTTTGTTGCATGTCTTTTTTATTTTATTTTTTGCATTTTACGAATCCTCGTCTGGTAGACTTGCTTCTTTTATAACAAATGTTTACCCAAAAATTACTTGGAAGTTTTCAAATTTTCCTGATAGAGTTGTAGTAGATTTTTACTTCTCGGGTCTTTATCTTCATTAAAAAGTTAGTACTGCGTCATCTTGGTATACGTTAGCCTTTGATGCACTGAGGTGACTGAATTCTCTAACTATTTTATTCTACACAAACGTCTTTATCTAGCTGGTAAGAACAAAATATGTTCATCATAAACATAGCCTAATCTCTTCTGAAGATGATTATTCAGGAAGCCTGGTTTCATGCATTGTGACGATTACGGGAAATGCACTACTAGAAACTGAAATCAATATAAAGAAGCGGTGAAAGAATTAGTACATCTCAGCATCTCTTTCTATTTCTTTCCATTTGTTTTTTTTTGCTATTATATTAGTCTCTCCATCGTGGAAGATACCTTGTAATAGTAAAAAAACAACTATTTGTGAAAATCATAATTCTCTATGATTAGGTAAGCATTACAAAATGTTCAACTGGAATCCAGATCTTACTAGTCTGGGATAGAGGCGTAGTTGATTGATTGTTTACAAGAAACCAAACTTACCCCATCTCCATTTTTGTGTAGTGTGTGGTTCAACTTGTTTTAATTTCAGATGGAAACAGCAGTTTAATTGAATTTTGCTTCAGGTGCAAACACAACAATGAAGAGCCCCAAGAGAGTGGCGATGAAAAGCAGCTACGAACAGAAGGAAATTGTAGAGAATGATGGCTCTTGCTTCAGTCCAAGAAGCCTATTTGCGTTGCCATCTGAGAATTCCTTCCATTTTGCAAATGAAAGTTCTGATCAGGACTTGCTGCTGGATGTTCCATCCAACAGCTCCTTCCCTCAAGCAGAACTCCTCTTACCAACATCAAGTTTTGCAGCTCAAGTAAGCACAAGTAGTAGCTCAATGTACCCGCATCTCGTCCAGCCCTAGAAACGCTATCACACTTTGCTTTCTGTCTGTAGGGTCCACATTACTGTCTCTGCCTGTCCTATACCAAATATATAGAAGTTCCGCGAAGGGATTCAGATGGTTGCCTTTACCTTTTTGCCGGTAACCTATATTAAACGAAATTTTGGATTTAGCGGATGGATATGTTTGTTGTTTTCACCTTTTGTATAGGTTGACAAATTGTACAATATAGCTGAAAATGCAGAGGTGGTGATGTCTAGAGATTTTTGTATGAACTAAAGTTTTTAACCTTAAATTGAGGACACCCTTCTGTCTCTTAGTTTTAATGATGATAAGTCTCTTTGTAGGATCATCAAATGCCAAAAGTAGTGGGACTTTGTCCTTGCTTATCTCCTGCCAAACATGTCTATTGTGTCCGATTCATTGGCTTGAAGGCTAAATAGTAGGGCTATTTTTAGAGAATGACACCATGGATTGTTTCTATACTGTTAGATGGAATTTTATGTAGGGACACCAACAAGATTCCTCTAACAAACTGAGATTAGGCAAGGCAAATCTTATCTTGAAGTTGCTTAAAATTTATGTCTAATCATTCACCACCTAATTTTCATCCTATACATGGAAAGTTACTACCAACCTTTTGGTTATCCTGGCAAAATGCCACATGCCACATATAGGTAAATAATGAGGCCAACTTTGACCAGGCTGGGCAAAATGCTTGTCCTTTTGGACAACGGTATTGTTCAGGTTAGCTTGTATGTCTTTTATCTTCTATCATCACAAGTATCATATGTAAAAAGTAAGTAGGATTTTACTTATAAAATAAAAATTCAAACATGGATTAGGCCGAGTGGAAACATTGACAATCCGGTTAAAGTCCATTTCCCTTTAAGAGTTAATGACCATCAGTCCACCTTGGAGACCTACACAACACTACAAAAAATAAATATAGTAGTAACACAATTTGCTAAATCATTTTGACAAGCAAGGCTAGTTCTTCATCAAAGAAGGAACAGTTCTAAATTGATGACTATGTACAGCTTAACTATCATTTCAGAAAAGCAGTACAAAACCTCCACCTATGCCAATCAGAAAAAACTTTGGTGATCAAACACTTCAAAGATCTCTTCTTGCATATCATTGACACAACACCAATCCAGCATTGTCTACAGCAAATCTAAAAAGCATTAGCCTAAAAAGGAATTCCTGTCTGGCATCCAAAATCTCTAAAGATTCAGCAATGCCACAAGCAATCATATTATACATCCATTCAAGATCTTCCATTGCATAATTAACATCATCTTGAAAGCAAATCACTAGTTTAGAGTATCATCTAATGTTTTTCAAATCTTAAGTAAATGGTTAAGTCAACTCGTTGAACGTGTAGCTCTAGCCTGGATGATTGAGAAAGATTCAACCAATTTGAACTACTAATATAGCCATAGTAGTAGCTTAAAGATAGCACGTCAGAGCAACCATACCATAAGACTCTTACTTTCACACCTCTATCCGAACCATTTCCAGACAATTACCCCCATCGAACAAGCAGTTAGTGCTAACCCTTCTATACTTATAAAAATTTTACATTAACGATCGCCAAGTCTCCCTAAAAGATGTAATTACTGAATTGTGAATCAATCAGAAAATCCCTCCGGTGGCCACCATCTAGGCCGAGGAAAAGTCAATCCACGTCTCTTGGCAGTCTCAAAGAAATCAGCATCATTTTTATCATCACCCCTCACATCCCCAACAACCACAGAGAAAGCCTCCATTAGATCCTTAAAACTTCCATTCTTGGTTGTTGCCCTCCTCCCAACTTCTTCCACTAACCCAACATTCTTGTCTCCTCCTCTCATTGATAATGGCAATTCACGTCTTCCCTCAACACTTCCAACATCACCACCACCACCAGTCCACCACCATCAACACCAACAACATAAACACTTCTTGTTATCCCATTCGAAGGCATTTCCTTCGCGCTAACACCATTCATCTTCTCCTCCTCATCTAAATTCATACTCACCACATCTCTTCCACCATCACCATCACCATCACCATCCTTTATCCCATTTACTTCACCAGTGCCAACACCATTCAGCTTCTCATTATCATCTACACCTTTTTTACCATTTTCACGCATCTCGTTATCATCTATATGTTTTTCACCATTTTCGCGCATCTCATTATCATATACACCTTTTTCACCGTTTTCGTGCATCTCATTATCATCTACACCTTTTTCACCATTTCCGCGCATCTCATAATCATCCACACCTCTTTCACCATTTTTGCGCACTTCTCCTCCATCTCCCTCATCGTCGTCTCTCTCAGACATTTCCACAGTAGACTTATCTGCATTTCTTCCAATTCTCCGATCATAACCTTTATTACTCCCCTCACATTCTATCACCTCCGTATCTACTTCCTGAGTTTGTGTCTGATAAATTTCAATCAAAATCGGCTCCTTTTTCACATCCAAATCCTCCTTATAAACCCTATATCTCTTCCGCAATTGTTGTTCAATTTCTCCGCGATTCAAAAAATCTAGATCATCAGAATCATTTCCTAAATCTACCGCCTCCGTATTATTATCATGATTAACGGCGTCTGTACTAGGTTTTAGGTCATCGGAGCCGGAAAATAGGGCTGAGAGGAGTTGTTCTGCTCCGGTGGAGTTTCGAACTCTTCGTTTTCGTGACCGGAACTTTGGCCGTCGGGGTCGGTAGAGGGAAGAGATAACATGAGTATTCCGGTGGACTGTGACGGCGTTACTGTTACCGACGGTGAGGATATTGGAGAGTTGTCGTGTTCATACTCGAAAGGGCAGTTTTGTAATTCCAGATCAGCATTGGAAACAGGTTCGCAGTACTTGATGAGTAGTTCTGGATCTTTTATATACTTCCATGTTTGCAAAGCTGACTAGGGTTGTTGGTTGGGGGGGGGGGGGAGAGAAGGGGAAAGCGGGATGAAAGTGTAATTTGTGAGAGTTTGGGGGTTATTTTACTGGTAAAATGTTCCCGCCTATTATCTAACTTTCGCGTTTTATATCAACGGTCGATGACAGTTGTCTGGTGTAGTAAACGATGTCGTGTTAAGTCTTGTAGGAAATGTAACATTCTTTTGGGCTTTAAGAAAATCCAGTACTCAAGTTTTAGTGACCCAATAAATTAACGAAAACCTAGACAAAGTAACAAATATTTAGACTACTTAAAAAATGTAGTTATAGTTTCAAAATATACCGAAATGTAACTGCATCTTGGGTTTGTAGTAAATAGACAATACACATGTGTAACTGTATGGGCTGAATGCTGCTACGATTTTTTCGTTCAATTTTAGTTGATATGATACGCGTTGATACGATTGTTACCCCCAATTTCAGCTAATTCAGATTAACTGTATGCGCTGATACAACTCTAAACTATAGTTACTGTATGCACAATTGTAGCTACTTTTCGTAATTACATTCTAAACTATAACTATTTATAAAAAATTCTCATAATTAATTGGTAATTTTAAGTTTTGGCCTTATTTGGGCCACTGCTCACTACTCACTAGTCTAGTTAATTGAGGAAGTTACGTAAATAAGTAATCTTAAAATTGACATTGCTAATTATTAGCATAAGACTGATTATATCATTATAGCCAAATAATATTTATCATATTAACATAATTACTATTAAAGACCTAAAATCGACACAATATTAGCATCACCCATAGGGATGTCAATGGGGTGGGGCGGGGAAAGGCTACCCCGTACCCGTACCCGCCACCTAGAACCCACCTCCGTCCTCGCTCCACCACCTATCACGGGTAGTAAATTGTCCACCCTCCCCCGCCCCATTTATCCCGACGGGTACCCATCACCGATAGTAAACAAAAATTATATAATAAAAAATGAGGTCAAGAAAATGAAAAAAATGAACTTTTTCGCTATGATGTATCAAATATCAAAGTCTGAAACTTTACCAAAATATTAGGAATATTAAAAGGTTAAAATAAAGCGTGAAATTTATATAGAAGAAGACAAGAAATTTTCTAGTCTTTTCAAATAATCACAATTGTAAAAAAAGGAAAAGAGAAACTCGATGTCATTTAAAGTTGTCCATATACCTTTGGTAGAGTTGTTGCATTCTACCATACATTTTCACACAAAAATATTAAAAAATTTGAAGGGTACCGTACACTTTATTTTAAATGAATAATAATAATAATAATAATAATAATAATAATAATAATAATAATAATAATAATAATAATAATAATAATAGGTTGATGACTTGACAAGAATAAGGGAGTCTTGACAAGAATAAGAGATTTCAAGTCCTTGTGTAGTTAAAAATACTAGAAAATCAGCATAATTAAAGAATCCAATTACAAACATGTACGGGGCGGTAGCGGGGTGGGGCGGATGCGGGGCGGGTCTTATATGAAATTCACCCCCGCCCCACTACCCATGGCGGGTAGCACTTTTGATACCCATACCCGCCCCACCACTAGAGATGGCAATGGATCCTGGACCCGATCCGGATCCGATGGATCCAGATCCGTTTTATAGGATATGGATATTCAAAGTTTGGACCCGACGGATCCGGATCGGACCCGGATCCGTTTATGGTGGATCGGATCTGGATCTGGATCTTGTCTTTGAGATCCGTATCGGTCGAATCCACCCGTGAATCCGTTTTTTATTAAATTAATTATACATTTATTATTTATACATCATGACACCGAATCCTTTGTAATCTTAATTTTATTTTATATTCAAATGGTCGAAGGCCATTTTTTTTTTAATTGAGACACGTTTTGCGTGTTATTCTTTAATCATTATATTAATCATTTATATGGTACTTATGTAGTAGCGTAGGTATTGAGAGGATTGCTTCTCACTACAGCAATAGCCAATAGGCATAACAATTGTCAACAATGTCATTTAGTCCTAATTTACGGATGCATTCCCCATGCTTCCGTTAAATTAAATTGACTCTTTTTCTAGAAAATTTGGACTGATTAGAAGGTATAACTTAATAGTCAGTCACTTTGATTTGGATCCAGATCCGATCCGTGGATCCGGTGGATCCGATGGATCTGGATTTGGATATGATTTTATGGACCCTATGGATCTGGATCTGGATATGGATATATATACTTTGTTTAAATAAGGCCCTAACTTTTGAATGTGAATCAGACTAACCACCTGTTCATCTTCTTCTATTTGCAGGTACACACACTTGAGGATCAAGACTAGAATCTCCATGGATGGACTCTGACTCTAAACGAAGGAATCTGAGCTTTATCAACATTGATAAGCTTTCTAGCTTGTGCAGGCAGCTGGTGGAACTCCTCAAAAGTGCCAGAAATCTCCTCATGTAAAACGGATCTGGATCTGGATCTAGTAGGATCCGGTCCAGATCCTACCCGTTGCCATCCCTACCCACCACCCACCAAATCATCCCCCATACCCGCCCCAACTGGATCGAGTGCGGGGCGATACCCGCATTTACCCTCCCCAGTGACATCCCTAATCACCCTCTTAATGACCAAAAAGATAATTTCTAATTAATGTAGTTCATCATCCCTTCATTAAAATAGAGAATAATGATTAAGAATCCTATAAGGAAAAAATAATGGAAAGAGATAATTTCCATTAAAAACTCATCTACTAATATATATATATATATATTTAGAAAAATGCCTAAAATAAATATCATTTTTTGTCTGAATTTATTGTAACACATCTAATCTTTACTGGGGGGGGGGGGGTCCTATTATCTCTCTAAATATATTTTAAGGAGTTTCTTTGAAATTTATCGAGTGAGATGAATAATAATTAAAACACGTGTTGAACCAAATGTCATAAAAGAAAGGAATCCGGTCAGTTTCAGGTAATTTCACTCTTCGAACAAAATAAAAAAATAGAATTCTCTCCTACACTTTTAATTTTTATCATGAAAAAAGTAGTTAAATCTCTTAGAATTTAATCTTGTGAATCACTATATTCTTTCATAATCGAATCTTTGCTTGTGTCGCAATGGATTTTGATTCAATTTTTTCAGATAAATATCAAAGAAATACTTTAAAAATATATTCAGTGGGAGGGGGGGAGGTAGTGGGAGGGGGTAATAAGACTACCATAAAGGTTATGTGTGTTACAAAAAATTGGGGCAAAAGTTGGGGTGTATTTTAGGTATTTTTCCTATATAAAAAGAAAAATATTATACGTATATTTGACACATATAAAAAATAATTGCAATTTTTTTATATGTATATATATACATATATACTATATACTATAATATCAATTTATATGTATATTTGTCTGTTAAGAGTCCCACAACGTAAATGAAATGGAAATATGGACTCTTTGGACTTGGACAATCTTAATCCTACAAACTAACTTTTGGGGTTGAGTTAGGCCCAAGATCCATTCTTATGTCCTGACTCAGATACCACTCCACTGCCTAATTTCGAAGGCCACATTAGTATATTGTGATAATGTTAGTGCTATCTACCTCTCTGGGAATCATGTTAATCACCAACGCACTAAATATATTGAGCTGGATATCCATTTTTTTGGTGAAAATGTCTCACACGGACAAGTGTGTGTGTTACATGTCTCGTCACACTATCAGATTGAAAATATTTTTACTAAAGGTCTTCCGCTGGTTTTATTTGACGATTTTTGGGACAGTATCAGCATACACATGCCTTGTAGGGATTTTGTCGGGTTCATACACGCAGCGGAATCTGAAAAATTTATATTTCAAACCCGACGTCGGTAGAACTGTAGGATGATTACAACAATGTAAACCACATAGTAACTGTAATGCTTCGATAAGAACACTTACAGTTAGAGCAGCTTTCAAATCTTCTAATTGAATTTGTGTGTCCTGATGGCACACGCAAGAGTCCCTCGATTTGCAAGTCAGAGACTTTGATGTAATTCTCTTTCGGAAAGCTAGGAAATTCGGCAGAGTTTCAGCAGAGTTTTAATCTTATAAGATATGGTGTATGATTTGTGAGGCTAAACCTTCTATTTATAGCTGAATAAATCAGCTAGGGTTTCCCTCGTGGGCGGGCCGAAACCGTCTGAAACAGATCAACCGGACATTGGGCGAGACGCGCGGCCGCGAGTAAGTGGAGTCGCTGCGCTTGATGCACCGCGGCCCTAGCTCAGTGAGTTGCGGCCCTCGCTCCATTTTGCTTCATTTCTATTTTATTTTAATGTCTCGATCATCAATCGAACATTTATTAACTCTCTGATTACATCCTTGAATCGACGAAACAATTGACATAGTGTTACCCTACAAGCCTTCACCTACTGACACTAATATCATTAGGGTCTACTCGGAACTCCTAGACGGCGCCGGAAGACGAACTCAATATGTGAAGTCTAGTTATACGTAACCAGTGAACTGAACCTTTATGTGGGAAGATAAAATCCTTTCATTCACGACACACTCAACCAAGCTTAAGATCAGTCAAGTGTCTATCCAAATAGCTTGATTATAACTCATCTATATTAGTTGACATCAAGACCATATCAATGACATGTCTACTGCGTTGGCCAACGACTTAGTCAACCTAATACCATATGAGAATCTGAGTGTTCTCTCTCGAAGATATATTCGAGGAATGAATCCTTATCTTGGCTCAACTACTACCTTTAATCTACTTCGCAATGTACCCAAAATAAGTTGTATCTCAACTTACAAGTCATTTGAACTTAGGACATGATCAAAGTACATTACTCCGTAAACAAGTTGATATTGAACTCAAGTCTGAGGACTTCTATCTCCCACACACCAATATAAATATAGACATGTGAAACAAACATTACATTAGCAGGGTGTACCAATACTTCAACAAGTATCAATGTGTCCATCTTGAGTCACCACAACTCGTAGCATGTGATACATACTACATCCCTAAGGATATGATGCAGACCACATATCGACGTATCACATATCATCGAAATCCTATTCTCGATGATCATTAGCCGAGGTAATTTAAGACTTACGATATTACATTAATATTTCACAGTATTAATAAACACGTAAGCTCTAAGGATGCATTTATAGAATATTGTAAACAATCAACTAATAATTCAACAAATACAAAATGCCATAATATTAATTATCATTAATATAAAACCGAATGTGTATAAAGTACATTTTGTCCTAATACAGATTATCTCTAGGACATACATATACTTTCAATCTCTCATTTGGCCTAGAGACAATCACCAACATATCTAATACACATGTTCTCAAAATGACCATTATGCTTAACCAAGCTCAATGATTTAGTAAACGGGTCTGCTAGATTATTGTCTGTGGGAATATAATCTATCTTGATATCTTCAGCTTCCACCATCTTTCTCAGGAAGTGGTACTTTCTTGGTACATGCTTGTTTCTGTTTGTTGATCTTGATTCCTTTGCATGTGCATTGGCACCAGTGTTGTCACAATAAATGGTTATCGGACAACTGGCACTCGGAACAACCCCTAGTTCCTTCAGGAACTCAGAAATTGTCACAGCTTCCTTAGTAGCTTCCGATCCAGCAATGTACTCCGCTTCAGTAGTCGAGTCTACAGTAGTAGCTTGTTTGGAACTCTTTCAAATTACAGCTCCTCCGTTGAAAATGAACGTGTAACCAGACTGAGATTTGAAATCATCAACATCTGTCTGGAAACTAGCATCGGTATACCCAGCGGCAACCAGCTCATCAACTCCACCATAGACTAAGAAGTAATCTTTAGTACGCCTGAGGTACTTGAGAATACTCTTGACCGCTTTCCAGTGTTCCTCACCAGGATTCTACTGGAACTTACAAGTCATGCTAAGTGCAAAAGCCATATCTGGCCTAGTACAGGTCATGACATACATGATTGATCCTATATCCGAAGCATATGGGATCCTCTTCATGCGCTCAAGTTCAATAGCATTAGAAGGACAACCTTTATTTGATAACTTGATGCCTTGACCCGTCGGAAGACCGCCTTTCTTGGAATTCTCCATTGAAAAACGTCTAAGCACTTTGTCTATGTGGTATTGTGACAATCTATTAGGTCTATCTCTATAGATCCTAATTTTCAGAATGTAGCAGGCTTCACCTAAATCCTTCATCATGAAGGTCTTGGACAACCAATCCTTAACTGACTGCATGATGGTCTTATTATATCTCATTATCAATATGTCATCAACATATATAATAATGAAGACAATACCCTCTTCATTGCGTTTGGAATAAACACAAGGATCCTCTTTGCTTCTGACAAAATCAAAAGATTTGATAGCATTGTCAAAACAAATGTTCTAACTCCTAGAGGTTTGCTTAAGCCCATAAATGGACTTACGTAGCTGCGCTGACATGCAGTGCGTACTGCGTATGAAAAACCCTCGGGTTGTTTCATATACATTTCCTCAATTAGATTACCATTGAGGAATGCAATTTTGACGTCTATCTGCCAAATGTCATAATCATAATGTGAAGCTATCGCAAGCAAAATCCGAATAGACTTTATTTTAGCCACCGGTGAAAATATTTCATCATAATCCACACCAGGACGCTGAGTAAAACCTTTAGCCACTAGTCTAGCTTTATAAGTCTGAACCTTGCCAGATGCATCAATCTTCTTCTTGAAGACCCATTTGCATCCTATGGGTTTAACCTCATTTGGCAAATCAACCAAGTTCCACACTTGATTGATATACATAGATTCCATTTCGGATTTCATGGCTGCCATCTCTTCGAATCATTGTCTAGCATTGCTTCGTTATAGGTTCTAGGCTCGTCATCATCTGGAATATCTAGCTCATTTTGTGTTTTCACAAGTAGATTTAGTCTTTCCGGAGGACGATGAGATCTAGTAGACCTACGGATTTGATTGTCTTGCGATTCGATTCTGGTATGTTACATTTGTGAGTAGGTTCTTGTGCGCTGGTTGATCCACCAACATTAGAGCTTTCAGGAATATCATTTTCATGTCTTTCTTGAATAGGAGAAAATGCAACTGGTGCACTTGCTCCCAAGGTCTGTGCCGGAAAATCTTGCATTTCTGCATTATTCCTCATAGCACTCTCACTGGCCGAAGTGGGTACTCTAAATACCCAATTTTCGCCAGAAGCTCCCACTGAATTCTTGCCTTCATATCGGGCAAGGATTCAACCTCTATGTTACCTTGTTCTTGAATTTCTTCACGTTCTATCTCTGTGCAACTCTCATCCTTGTAAACATATTCATCTTCAAGGAAAGTTGCGTTCCTGGAAACAAATATCTTATGTTCTCCAGGAAGATAGAAATAGTATCCCTTAGTTTCCTTTGGATACCCAACAAATTAACATTTCTCACTTTTAGATTCCAACTTATCAATGATCAACTTCTTGACATATGCAGGACACCCCCAGGGCCTCATGTGTCTAAGTGATGACTTCTTGCCACACCATACCTCATATGGTGTCTTTTCTACCGATTTAGATGAAACTCTGTTTAGAACATATATTGAGGTCAAAATAGCGTATCCCCAAAGGTATGTAGGAAGAGCTGAAAAGCTCATCATGGAACGAACCATGTCAAGCAAGGTTTGGTTTCTTCTCTCGGCAACACCATTCATCTGTGGTGTTCCAGGAGGTGTCCATTCGGAATGAACTCCATAAAGCTTTAAATAGTCAAGAAATTCTTTGCTTAAGTATTCACCCCCACGATCAGATCGGAGAGTCTTGATACTCTTTGAGAGCTGTTTCTCAACTTCACACTTAAACTCCTTAAACTTCTCAAAAGCCTCGGATTTGTGTCTCATAAGATACACATATCCAAACCTTGATAAGTCATCTGTAAAAGTGATGAAGTACGAGAAACCTTCTCTAGCTTGAGTCTGAAATGGTCCACATACGTCCGTATGTACCAACTCCAGTACCTCCTTGGCACGGATCCCCTTTCCAGAAAAAGGTTTAATGGTCATCTTACCTTTCAAACAAGATTCACAGTTACCATAATATTGTAAGTCAAATGGTTCGAGGTAATTTAATTTCCTCAACTGTTCTATCATTGTTTGATTGATATGACCAAGTCCGCAATGCCACAAGTAGGTATAATTTCTTTCATTTAACTTAGCCCTTTTATTTTATACATTGAAAATTTCTCTGTGGCTGTTTAATGTATACAATCCATTCACAAGAGGCGCAATTTCATACACAACATTATCTAAAGTCAAAACCATATTGCCATTAGATGTGTTTGAGGAAAAACCCTCTGAATCAAGTACATGAATGGAAATAATATTCCTTGTCAAAGAAGGAACATAAAAACAATTGTTCAACATTAAAACTTTGCCAAAAGGTAAATCTATCCTATAAGTTCCCACGCGCTCAGCAGCAACTCGTGCTCCATTTCCGACGCGCATGTCCACCTTGCGAGACCCGACCTTCCTGCTATTAGTTAGCCCCTGCACATTTGTACAAATGTGTGAGCCACAAGCGGTATCAAGTACCCAGGAATGAGAATCATTTATAGATAGATTAATTTTAATTACAAACATACCTTGCACATTAGCCACTGGTGCCATTCCTCCGCCTGGAGCAGTGCAATCCTTTCTCTAATGCCTCTTCCTGTTGCAATTCATGCAAACATCCGATGTCGACAATTTCTTCTTCTTCTTCGCCCCTCCCTTGGGCTTCATTGCTGCTGCCGGAGCAACAACTTTGACCTTCCCCTTCTGTTGTCCCTTACCTTTCGGTTTGGGGAGACTAGAGGAGCCAACCATCAGAATAGACTTGGTCTTAGAGGTCGAAGATTCAAAAGTTTTCAACATATTATGTAACTCTGGCAATGTCGTTTTAGTTCCATTAATGTTGTAATTAACAATGAAACTCTCAAACGACTTTGGAAGTGAGGCAAGGATGAGGGTGGTGGAGACTCTGTCATGAAACCTTATGTCAATAGAAGCTAACCTTTCAACCAGCTCAATCATCCTCAACACATGAGGTGAAACTTGACCCCCTTCATTTAGCCTACACCTGAAAAGTTCTATGAGCAGGTCATACTCTATTGTCTGACTCTGCGAATCATAAAGACTCCTCAAATGGGCTAACATTTCGTTGGGCCCCATACATTCATGTTGTCTTTGCAATGTAGGTGACATAGAAGACAACATTAAGCATTGAGCTGCAGTGACATCTTTATAATGTTTCTTGTAGGCAACCTGATCAAAAATTGCATACTCTTCAGAGTCCTCCGCCGGAGCGGTTGGAAATACCTTGTCTAATGTATACTCAATTTCTTCCCCTCTAAGAACAATTATAACATTTCTAAGCCAGTCAATGAAGTTGGATCCGGTGAGTCTATTTGACTCCATGAGCATTTTCAACGAAAAGTTTGATATTTCTGAAGATCTGAAGATAACAGATAGAATAGGAAAATGCAATCAATAATTCATTCTTCCTATAATTTATACACATTCATAATTTTCTAATTAACATGGCCTTTTGTTTTAATTAGCTCCCACTATTTTGCATACTTATACGACCCCTAGGTAGAATAAGGACCTAAATCAATATAAAAGTCATAGTGGGCCAAGATCCAAACATATGCTATATCCGCGTTTGCTTTGGCTGGTAACTTCAATAGCACACTTTGGTAGGTCCTCAACCAATTGTAAAACAACTCTACAACTCTTGGTTTGATTAAATATCTTTCATTTTAATCTTACGTCTTTAGACTAGTCCGACACTTTGGCGCCAAGATTCATCTAAACAAGTCAACCCCATTACACGACTGCGTTTAAATGCCTAAATAAATTTAGTCTTTGCAAGCAAACACTTTGGTGTAAATACCTACAAAAGTTTATTATCTACTTTCATTTTAACACATCTATTAAAGGGCCTCGGTCCTCTTAGACTTAGAGCAAATGCTTTGACATAAATACCTTTATCGCCGAAAAGGACTTAGCACCCTAACAATTATAATGGACGACGCGTTATAATTTAGACTTGTATTTAATGTTTGATGAACATTTTCAATTTTTCGGGGATTCATTCAAGATCAACAATCAAGTCATCCATCATATGACATCTTATCATGCAATTTTCCAAACACAATTAGATAGGTAATAATCAAACCCAATAGGCCCGATATCAAGATGATTTTAATCAAGTACTGGATGCCGCCTATCCAGACAGTTATCGCGGTCATTTGAAAGTAAATAATTACTGGGCGCCGCCTACCCGGACAATAATTGCGGACGCTATGCTAATAATTTAAATGCATCACATTCAATCACTTAGCACATTTGTATATTACAAATAATATACCATTAATGATAATCATGGGTCTATTCGTCTAATCTATAAACTTTATGTCTATGCCAAACAATCCCTAAATAATTTTCGATTTTAAAATTCTGATTTTCTGAAATTCAGTAAACTTTTCAAAATTTACAGTTTAGTCCCTCAAGAATTAAAATTTCAATTTGAGCCCTATAAAATTCAGAAAATATAATTTTAACTTTCAGAAAATATTTTCAGGTTTCAGGAATCTGTTTGCAATTTCCAGATTTCAAAATTTCAATTTTCAAAAACTTTACTTAATTACAGAATTGTCCGAAAGGACCAAATCTGTCTAATATAAAACTTTAATCTTCCAGATTCTGAATAATTATAATTTTAGGATCAGAATCTGAATACTCAAAACTTTAGTTTCTGATTTCGATTTTTAAAAAAAAAATTACCGTCGGAGCCGCGATCCTTGGGGCTGGCGCCGCGGCGCTTGACGGGCAGTGAGCAATTTGGAACCAAAAATTAATTAGAGCCGCGGCCCTTCGGGACAAGAGTCGCGGCGCCGCCGTCAAACCCTGGGAGGCGTCGCGGCGCTCCATCGTGGAGCCGCGGCGCCTCGACCCCAGAAACGCGAAATTCGTATTTCCGAAGCCCTAAAACTAGTTCAGGGTCAGATTTTCAGATTCACACTTGTTCCCTTTCATTATCAAACAACACGTTCATTATCCAATCCCTTTTCGTTATTCGTTTCAGTGTACCACGTTCGAAATCAAACCGATTACGCACGTTGACTTAGAAGAGTTAGATTGGAATAACTTCCCCGGCTACATCATTGTTCAATAAATCCAGAGATAAAGATTATGCGTTCTTGAGATTTTAAGGTTTTAAAGCTTTTAAAAGACAAAATTTAGATCTAGACAAATCCTAACCCATATTATCATTAATATTCATTGTTATAATCACACAAAACAGTCCAGACTCTGATACCACTATAGGGATTTTGTCGGGTTCGTACACGTAGCGAAATCTGAAAATTTATATTTCAAACCCGACGTCGGTAGAACTGTAGGATGATTACAACAATGTAAAACACATAGTAACTGTAATGCTTCGATAAGAACACTTATAGTTAGAGCAGCTTCCAAATCTTCTAATTGAATTTGTGTGTCACGAGTGCGCACGAAGTCCTCGATTTGCAAGTCGGAGAATTTGATGTAATTCTCTTTCGGAGCTAGGAAATCCAGTGAGTTTATTGAGTTTTAATCTTATAAAAGATGGTGTATGATTTGTGAGGCTAAACCCTGTATTTATAGCTGAATAAATCAGCTAGGGTTTCCCTCGTGGGCAAGGCCGAGCCGTCTGAGCAAGTCAACCGGACCATTTGGGCGCGGTAGCGCGACCGCGAGTAAGTGGCGTCGCGGCGCGAGGCATGACCACTAGCTCGATGAGCGCGCCGCCGCTCGTTTTGCTTCGTTTCTATTTTATTTTAATGTCTCGATCATCAATCGAACATTTATTAACTCTCTGATTACATCATTGAATCGACGGAACAATTGACATAATGTTACCCTACAAGCCTTCACATACTGACACTAATATCATTAGGGTCTACTCGGAACTCCTAGACGGCGCCGGACGAACTCAATATGTGAAGTCTAGTTACACGTAACAAGTGAACTGAACCTTTATGTGGGAAAATAAAATCCTTTCATTCACGACACACTCAACCAAGCTTAGGACCTGTCAAGTGTATATCCAAATAACTTGATTATAACTCATCTATATTAGTCGACATCAAGACCATATCAATGACATGTCTATTGCGTTGACCAACGACTTAGTCAACCTAATACCATATGAGAATCTGAGTGTTCTCTCTCGAAGATATATTCGAGGAATGAATCCTTATCTTGGCTCAACTACCACCTTTAATCTACTTCGGAATGTACCCAAAACAAGCCGTATCTCAACCTACAAGACATTTGAGCTTAGGACATGATCAAAGCACATTACTCCGTAAACAAGTTGATATTGACCTCAAGTCTGAAGACTTCTATCTCCCACACGCCAATATAAATATAGACATGTGAAACAAACATTATATTAGCAGGGTGTACCAATACTTCAACAAGTATCCATGTGTCCATCTTGAGTCACCACAACTCGTAGCATGTGATACATACTACATCCCTAAGGATATGATGCAGACCACATGTCGACGTATCACATATCATCGAAATTTCATTCTCGATGATCATTAGCCGGGGTAATTTAAGACTTACGCTATTACATTAATATTTCACAGTATTAATAAACACGTAAGCTCTAAGGATGCATTTATAGAATATTGTAAACAATCAATTAATAATTCAACAAATGCAAAATGCCATAATATCAATTATCATTAATATAAAACCGAATGTGTATAAAATACATTTTGTCCTAATACAGATTGTCTCTAGGACATACATATACTTTCATGCCTATCACTTCGACTGCGGGGAAATGATAGAATAATTATTAATTGATTGTAATTAGTAAAAATGGTAGGTAAATTAGCAATTAAGGTGATAGATTAGATGACATTTAATTAGCCTAATCATACCCTATTAGTAGTTATTAGTAACATAATTAGAGCCTTAGATGTGGCTATTCTTGTTGTATTATCACATTTATGGAAGAATATGATTGAGGAAAATAAACTAATTATTCTTACAGTCCTAAATGTACTTTAAGAGTCTTCTTCGTCGAAAATACCATGGAATTGAGATTACTAATTTTCTAACAGAGTCGTTTTCCATTGATAAGTCATTGAAATACTATCATTTCCGTCTTTTGATAAATATGGCCGTCGAATTACACAGAGTATTACAATATTCTCACAAGTCGTGAATTTATCGGAAACAACCTCTCTACTCCAAGGTAAGATAAAATATGCCTATATTTTATCCTTTCGATCCCATTTATAAAATTATATTGGTTATGTTGTTGTTTTATTATGCAATATTCTCACAAATGAATGATGACAACTACACGATCTTTGAATAATAAATAAAAATAGCTAAAATGCATTTTCTAACTTATGAATCTCAACTTCCCAAAAAAAGAAGAAAGAAAAGTAGAATTTCAACCTGTCTTCCATGTTACGAAGCATATTTCCGCGTTTTCCGTTTAGGGATTTTTTATGTAACTTCTATACATTTATTTTCCAATTATTTTGGTTCCTCATATAAAACATTTCTCAATCTTGTCCTATCAGTGTAAAGTTAGTTAATCCGAAGCCCTAGACCAATTGGTCTTGAAGGCAACCTCATTGGGTGACGTGGAAGAGCTTGATCACAAGTTCGAAATATTAGGGTAATATCCGGCGCTGCGCTTACTTTGGGGGCTGTCGCGCAGGCTTGTCAGTGTGGTTTAAGCGGTGATGGGGTTTGCGAGTTATTACGTCGGTCAGTGGTTTCACGTCTGGCGCCGAATAACGGCAGCGAATTTCAAGTTCAAAGTGTAAAGTTAGTTAATAAATTCAACTTAATGAACGATAAAAGACAATTTTAGGCTTTATATTACAACTTTCCTATAGAACATACTATTTTTTTTATAAAAACATTTTTGTTAATAACCAAACGCCACCCTATATGTTTATATTAACAACTTTACCTAAATCTTTTATGTGAGAAAAGTGACAATTAAAAAGTAATTATAGTACGGTAACCTCCTTTTGCTCCAATTTCTGTCACTTGGACAGTTCCAAGAAAATATTCAGTTACAGGCACCAAAAAGAAATGTCAGTCAACACCACCATTTTCCATCCATGCATCAAATGAACCCCTAAATTTTCGTTAACACTCAAAATCACAACAAACCCACGTTCGTAATTCATAGTTAATCAATCAAATGGACTCGTAGCTTCTTTCTTCCTCTGTTTTTATACTTTTTTACTGGTAATTTTTTTATTGCTTGATAACCCCCATTTTGTTTTGAAGATATTGTTGTTTTTTGCTTCATTGTTAGCTGGGAGTTCTATTTTTGCCTTTCACTAAACTGTTACTTTTCCCATCATTGTGCCGTACCCACTCAAAATCATAACAAACCCACGTTCCGATTCGTTGTTAATCAAATGCCCATTCAAAGTTTCAACTCATTTTATGTTTGCTTCTTTTGAAGATATTATTGTTTGATCATTGAGTTTGTGTCAAAAATGTTGTTGAACTTTGTGTGTGTGTGTGTGTGGGGGGGGGGGGGGTGTTCTTCATTTCATCTCTGCTTTTCTCTGAACTGTTTTTCATCCCTTCATTTTTTTTGTAGCAAAGTAGCTGGATCAACTATCATCTAGTTCTCTGAAGTGGGAAACGTCAAGTTCATCATCAAAATCAGTATGATTTACTTCCTTGTTTTTCCAGCATGAAAAACCCTAACGTGCTTTTTACATTCTATATCAGTTTTTGCTTCATTTTGTTTGCTGATATGTTTTTAGTTCTGGGTAGGTAGGGGTGGCAAATGGGTGAGTTTGGTTAAAAATGATTTGAATAAAAATGAGTTGGGTTTCAACCTACCCATATTTTATGTGGGTAAATATGGATTGGGTGGTTATGAGTCCATATTACCCCTATCATATAAGTGTAATATTATAATTTTTTTGTCAAATTAAATTAATTTTTTCATATATATCTAATTATATAAATAAAAAATTTCCATTTTTTTAATAAAAATAAAATATGTAAATAGAAAATGTGTGTATGTTTTTGGGGGGAGTTAAAAAATCTCATTTTAATATGTATAAAATAGAAAGTGTGTGTGGGGCGGGGGCGGGTTAAAAACAAATTTCTCATTTTTTATAAAAGTAAAATATATAAAATAAAAAATGTGGTGTGTGTGTGTGTGGATGTGGAGGGAGTGGGGGTAAAAAAAATCTCATTTTCATAATTTTTTTATAACAACAACAACATACCAAGTGAAATTCCACAACATGGGGTCTGGGGAGGGTAGAGTGTACACATACCTTACCTCTACCTCGACTGTTTCCGAGAGACCCTCGACTCAAGACACGAAAAGGCATAAGCACAAACAAAGCAGGAGAAACAATCAGATCTGGTAAAAAAATTTAAAGCAATATAAAAATGCCGGTATCAAAAGCGAATACGCCATGATAGTGCATCCTGAAGAGGAAGCAGTAACTAACGCAGGTAAATAAGATAAACAAAGTACATTAAAAAACACATAATAGCAGAAGTCAAACTACAGGAGACTATAAAACACTATTGCGCCTATTTGTATGATATGCTAATCGGGCCTACAGTAATACCTCTACAACAATCAGTTTGTAAACGTAAGTAGGACTACGTTCGACTACATACTACCATTCTACTCTAATCCATGCCCTCCACAACCCCACATCTAAGGTCACATCCTCAGTAAGTTGCGCCTGCACTATATCCCGTCTAATCACATCTGCCAAATATTTCTTCGATCTCCCTCTACCCCTCCTGAACTCGTCCATAGCGAACCTCTCACACCTCCGCACCGGGTCATTTGTGTTTCTCCTCCGCATATGCCCAAACTATCTCAACCTCGCTTCCCGCATCTTATCCTCCACCGAAGCCAATCACACTCTGTCCCGAATATTATCATTTATAATCATATCCCTCCTTGTATGCCCACACATCCATCTCATCATCCTCATCTCCGCTACTCTCATCTTTTGGATGTGCGACGTCTTGATTGACCAACACTCCGCTCCATACAATATAGTCGGTCTAACCGCCATCTTATAAAACTTGCCTTTTAGTTTTGGTGACACATTTTTATTGCACAAGAATCCAGATGCAAGCCTCCATTTCATCCCCTGCCCCAATACGATGTGTGACATCGTCATCAATATCTCCATTTCCTTGGATAATAGACCCGAGGTACTTGAAGCTTCATTTCTTCGGAATGACCTGAGTCTCACCTCCACGCCTGTCTCACGGTCGCTCCCATTGCTTAACTTACACTCCAAATATTCTGTCTTAGTCCTACTCAGCCTGAATCCTTTAGACTCCAGAGTTTGTCTCCAAACCTCCAGCTTAGCGTTTACTCCGCTGTGAGTCTCATCAATTAGGACTATGTCGTATGTGAATAACATACACCACACATCCCTTGGATTTGTCGCATCAGTTCATCTATCACCAAGGCAAATAGGAATGGACTAAGAGTTGATCCCTGGTGCAGCCCCATCGTCACTGGGAAGTGCTCCGAGTCTTCTTCCACTGTTCGTACCCTGGTCTTAGCTCCATCATACATATAATTGATTGCCCTAGTGTACGCCACATGTACACCTCTAGCCTCCAAACATTTCCATAGAACCTCTCAAGGGACTTTGTCATATGCCTTCTCGAGGTCAATGAAAACCATGTGTAAGTCTCACTTCCTCTCCCTATACTGTTTCACCAACCTCCTAATAAGATGAATGACTTCTATAGTCCAACGCCCTGACATGAATCCAAACTGGTTCTCGGAAATAGACACGTCTCTTCTTACCCTCATCTCCACGACTTTTTCTCATACTGTCATAGTGTGGCTCAACAGCTTGATACCCCTATAGTTGTTGCAACTCTAGGTATCACCTTTGTTCTTGTACAAAAGAATCATTGTACTCCACCTCCATTCTGAGGACATTTTCGCCGTCTTAAAAATGACGTTAAACAACTCAGTCAACCACTCTAAACCTGCCCTGCCTGCGCTCTTCCAAAATTCGACTGGAATCTCATCAAGCCCGGTCGCTCGTCCCCTGCGCATCCTGCGAACAACACCCTTAACCTCCTCAACCTTAATGCTTCTACAATACCCAAAATTCCGGTACCTACCAGATTGCTCCAGGTCTCCCAACACAATATCTCTATCTCCTTTTTCGTTCAAGAGTTTATGGAAGTAAGACTGTCACCTCCGCCTAATATGCGCTTCGTCCACCAGTACTTTTCCGTCCTCGTCCTTTATGTACCTCACTTGATCCAAGTCACGGGCCTGACTCTCCCTCTTCTTGGCTAGTCTGTACAACTTATCCCCTTATTTTTCCTCTAATTCCACATATAGGCGTTCAAAAGCCGCCGTGACCGCTATCTTTGCCTCCTTCCTCGCCATCTTATACAATTCTTTATTCGTCCACTTCTCCACCTCATCCTTGCTATCTACCAATTTCGCATACGTCACTTTCTTTGCGTCCACCTTTTCTTGAACATTATCATTCCACCACCAGTCCTTTCGATGCCCTCCACGACTACCCCGCGAGACCCTAACACTTCTCTAGCTACCTCCCGAAATGCAACTGGCCATCCTGTCCCACATATTGGTCACATTCCCGCTACTCCCCCAAGCCCTCTTGGCCATTAAACTCTCCCAATCTCCTTTGCACTAGCCATTGTCAAACTCTCCCATTTGATTCTCAATTTGTCATCCACAACCCTTCTTTTCTTCTCCATCTTGATCTCCAAATCCATCACCAAAAGCTTATGTCGGGTTGTAAGACACTCATTCGGAATAACCTTGCAGTCTTTACAAAGTTAGTTATCAACCATTCTAAGGAGCAAAAAGTCTATTTGAGTCTTAGCCACCGAACTACGGAAAGTCACCAAGTGCTCCCCTTCTTCAGGAACCTCGAATTGGCTATCACCAACCCAAAAGCTCTAGCGAATCCAAAAGTGAGACGCCTCCCCCGTTCCTGACTTCCTATCCCCAAGGCCAAAGCCTTCATGCACGTCGTCGTAGCCCCCGACAGTAATTCGATATGTCCATTGAAATTTCCTCATACAAATAACTTCTCAGTGCGTGGTACCCCTCCCACCACCTCGTCCAAATCCTTCCAAAAGCGCCCCTTCTCCTCTTTGTCCAAGCCCGCCTGCTGCACGTAAGAACTAATAGTGTTCATAGTGGACCCTCCAACTATCAATTTAATCGCCATCATCCTATCGTTGACCCTCCTAACCTCTACTACATGGTCTCTTAGGTTGTTGTTTACCAAAATGCCTTCCTAATTTCTATACCCCAACCTACCCGATAACCATAACTTATATCTGTCCACCTCCTTAGCTTTAGGTCCTACCCATTTGGTCTCCTGGACACAGACTATATTAATCCTCCTCTTCTTAAGAATCTTAACTAGCTTTATGGACTTTCCTGTTAAAGTCCCAATGTTCCAAAATCTTATTCTTAACCTAGCATCTCCCTTACCTCGCTTACCCTCCCTAACCCTCGCCCCCGTCTCCAACCGAGAACATGATCCTAGTCCACCATCAGTCACCAAAGCCACTAAAGCGGCTATTAGACTAATGGGTTATTTACCCACAACAAGCAGAAATCAATGTGAAAACAAAAACACAGATTAATAAGAATCTAGATGCAAGTCTTGCCAATATGTCAAGAATGATATAGTTAATGAGAAGACTAGTGATGACAACGATGTAAAGTTAATATACAATACAGCAAAACAGACAAAATTTAACTACGAAGATACGGACAAAGAATGAATACGGGCACCTGGAGGTACCAATTCTAGGTGTATCTAACCTGCTCGCCACCCAAAAGTCCAAAACTCGCCTTTCAGCTGTGCAAATGACTATTTTCTGCCGAAAAATTCATGTTCACGGCCGGAACTTACTGTTCACCGCCGGAACTTACCGGAAACTTGCGTAACTATGTAAACCCGAAGCCCACTAGAGGGTTTCTGTTTTTGAGCTTGAAAACCAGATGAAACCTGGTCTTCATCCGACGACTGGTGGTGGTGGTCTCTGAAGGTCCTTACTAACCATATTTGTTCGTCGGTGGTGCCGGGTGACTGGTTGTGGTTGATAGTCACCAACAACGATATAACTCCGGCCGCCGGTGGTGGCGGAAAGATAGAGAAAGAGTAGCAAGGGAGAGAAAATAGGAAGAAAGAGAAGCTCGCTGCCTGGTCGTCGTCGGCGGTCAGTGGTCGGTCACCAGTGACGATACAACTCCGGCCGCCGGTGATGGAAAGATAGAGAAAGAGTAGCAAGGGGAAGAAAGAGAGAAAATAGACGATAGCAGTGCTAGGGTAGCGTACCTGGTCGTCGGTGGTCGGCGGACGACGCAGTGTCGGGGTCGGTGGTAGTGTGTCGATGTGGGTGGGAGTGTACATGAGGAATATTTTTTTTATTAAAGTAAAATATATAAAATAAATAATGTGTGGGTCTCTGTGGGGGAAGGGGGACTGGCGGGGGTAGGGTGGTATGTGGGGTAATCTTTTTCATTTTTTATAATTTTTTTATAAAAGTACAACAACATATCCAGTGAAAATCCACAATGTGGGGTCTGGGGATTTTTTTTTTATAAAAGTAAAATATATAAAATAAATAATGTGTGGTGTGTGTGTTTGGGGGGGGGGGGGGGTAGTGAGGTAAAAAAAATTAAATTTTAACAATTATTTTTATATAAAAAAAATATGAAATAGAAAATATGTGTGTGCGCGCCGGGGTGGTGGTGGTGCAGGAGGTGGTGGTATGGTCAGGGTGGGTGGTAAGAAAATAAATTCTAATTTTTCATAAATCTTTTACAAAAATACAATGAAATATATAAAATAAAATATTAGGGGATGTGGGGCAGGGTGGTGGAAGTGGAGTGGGTGGGGGTTGTGGGTAGGTAGGGTAGGGGTGTGGGTAAGTGTAGGTGATGGGGTGGGTGGCAGAGAGTGAGCTGGGGTTCGGGGGTGCATTGATGTATTTTTTATGATTTGGAAAATGTTTTCCCTCAAATTTACATTTTCACCTATTTTGAGGAAAATGAGGTGTTATTGGGTCTAGTGAGTCACATATATGAGTACCCAAATTTTATCCATATTTTGTGGATTGAAAAGAGAATTGAATTCCATATTTACCAACCAGAAATATGAGTGACCCGATTCACTAAAATGTGGGTTAAGTCTCTAAATATGGGCTCAAATTGCCACCTCTAGTTATGAGAATAATCTCTTTGTTGACCCCGCCACCTTTTTATTTTTGCGAGCTCTTGGTAAATGAGTTGTGAATATGTTTTAAGGGCTAGCTAGAAAGTCTTGTTCAGCTCACATTTGGGTGTGTTCGGTATGAAGGAAAACTTTTTTCATGTAAAATGTTTTCTTGAAAAATGCATTTATGAAAATAAGTGTTTTTTTGTGTGTGTGTTAGGTACATAAGCAATTGTTTTTAATTCTAAAAGTATTTGTATACAATTTAGATAAATACCATGGGATGTGGGGGGTTACGGAGGTGGAGTTGAAGATGAGGTGTGTTGGACGGTGGAAAGGACACAATCAATGTGAAATGCTGCTTGCGGAACTTGTTTCCGCTAGGGAAATTATTTTCCTTATTTTGAAGGAACTTGTTTTCTTAGGAAAAATATTTTCCAAAAATTTTGATTGGAAAACATTTTTGGAACACACCCTTTATTCTTGTTATTGGTATATTTTTTGTGCTTTTCTTAAGAAAAAAGGGTACCAAGTTCTTACTTTTACTTCTGGAGAGAATGGAAATTCCAGTCATTCTTTAGCTATATTAGACTAAGATACCAAGAAAAGGCCCCAAGTTAAATATCCATCAAGGTCATTAACAGAATTTGGTTAGAGAAAATATCACATGACCAGTCTGACTTTTTGTTTTTGAGTACCCATATGTGATGCATGCTCAAAATTTTATCTTTCTGGTTCGCCACATAATAGCAAAATAGTAGAAATTACTTCACCAAAAAGATTTTAACAATTTAAGTACCTAGAAACAACTCACAGTTAAAATGGTAGAGGATCAGATGATATCCATCTTTTTAAATAATCAAAGTATGTCACATCAAGCTTTTGTTTCTTCATTGTCGGTTTATCTAACATATTGTGTCTGTTTTTTCAGCATTTTGACTTGCCAAAACAAGGACTCATTCATTTGCTGGAGGATGGTGGCATTCTCAAATCATGGTTTATCTGATGAATGTGTGAAGAAGCGGCCATCACTAAATGGTCTGCATTTTGGAGATACACCAAAACATAAAGTTCGGAAAGTTTGGGCAGTGCGGGATTTCCCCCCAGGTTGTGGTAGAATTGCTCCAAAAGTTTACTCGAACCACAAGGCAAATGATGTGGTCTCCATCAGTGATAATGTGGCTGACACTCTGGTGGCCCATGGTGACAATGTTCCTAACACTGGGATTGAGTTCTGTTCTGTTGAAGTTGTGGACTGTCTCGTCGACATGGAAGAGAATGAAGAATTGGATAAGTTGGCAGGGAATGCGTTAGCCAGAACCACGAGTGTGATAGAAAGAGGATTGGAAGAACCAACAAGTCATGACAGATCCCTTGGATTTGAGTTGTCTAAAGATCCTGAAAATAGTGAAATGTCATTGCTCAAGAAAGCAAAAGTCATCCGGTATGATAAATTAGGGACAGAAGTTGATGTGGAGAAGCGTTCACTTTTGGTTGAAAATGTAGTCAGTGTGACTGATAGGGCGATTCCTGTTTGTGATGTGAAAACATTGTTACTGCCTCAGGAGCCAATCAAGAATAGAAGTGTTGAGGATAATATTTCCCCCTTGCCAAAGAATAAGAACTGTCAAAGAAGAGTTTTTGCTGTTCGTGACTTCCCTCCATTTTGTGGAAGAAATGCTCCTAAGCCAACTGAACTGGATCGCTTGGGTGGTAGTGAAGCAAGCAAGAGAGTGGTTGTGTTAGATAAGGTAGTTACAGAAAATGAAGTGATCGAGACGTCGAAAAATGTTATGGATACTGGGACATTGCCTGTGAGGTTGACTGCAAGTTTGGAAGCTGATTTGTTGAGTGAGATAGAGGTTACTGGTTCCGAATGTAGCTTAATGGAACAAGCAACAGTTTACATTGAAGATCCCGAAGGTATCCAAGATAACTATGTTGGAAGGAGACAACTTGAAAGAACTGTAATGTTGCCAGAGACAATGACTAAAAAGGAGAATGCTGATACAGGAAAAATTACGAGGAAGGAAATTATTGTATATTCACTGAATGAACGTGGAAAGGCGACAACTGCAATGCATGGTCTTGGTTCTGGTAATAAAATTATTAGGCCAGTTGTGCATGGGTTGATGGATGAGCCTTATTCTCCATGGAGGCAAAGGAAGCAAATTAGTTCAGATGGCCTGATGAGCAGAAACCAAGTTCAAAAGTCTAACGTGTATCGGCAGAGGATATCCTCAGCTGTTGCCAGAAAAAGTGTTCCTAAGCCAAAATTTCCAGAGACACTGTTTGGCAGGAGTAAATCAGGTTTTATTGATGAAGCTGTGCCAGGATATTCAAGTGCACCGGTTGTCAGCAATAACAGAACTCGTGGTTTAAATTGTGAAGCACTACCTGAGGATTCTCCTATTGGACAGGGGAAGTGTGAGTTTGATGTGACTCGACCACCTTTTGGTCCAAAAAGTTCCAGTCGCAGTGATGCTCGTAGTAAAGTTAGAGAGACTCTTCGTCTGTTTCACTCTACCTGTAGAAAAATCTTGCGAGGGGAAGAATCAAAGTCAAGACCTGGAGAAGTAAAAGCTAAGCAAAAAGATAAAATGAACAGAAGGATTGATTATCAAGCAGCGAGCGAGATCAAAGAAAAAGGGATGGAAGTTAATACAGGACAACAGATACTTGGAGAAGTTCCAGGAGTTGAAGTAGGAGATGCGTTCCAATACAGGGCTGAACTTGCTCTTGTGGGAGTTCATCGCTTATATCAGGCTGGTATAGATTTCACAAACAATGGAGGAATGCTGGTTGCAACTAGTATTGTTGCTTCAGGGGCCTATGATGATGATTTAGGAGATGCTGATGAGCTGATTTATTCTGGGCAAGGTGGAAATGTGGTGGGAAAGGTCAAAATCCCTGAAGACCAGAAACTTGTGAGAGGTAATTTAGCCTTGAAGAATAGCATAGCTAAAAGGAATCCTGTTCGGGTGATTCGTGGATCTAAGGAGATCAGGGCTTCTAAATCCAGGGGTGGAAAAGCACCTGTGGCGACAACTTATGTGTACGATGGTTTATACACTGTTGAAAATTATTGGACAGAACAAGGGAAACATGGTAAGATGGTCTTTATGTTCAAGTTGGTGAGAATTCCTGGACAACCAAAGCTTACTTGGAAAGTACAGTCATCAAAAAAGTCCAACGTGCGGCATGGTGTTTGTGTTCCTGATATTACAGAAGGGAAGGAGTCACTACCTATAACAGCTGTGAACACAATTGATGGTGAGAAACCCCCACCATTCAAGTACATCAAGAAGATGATGTATCCAGTTGGTTTCCGCCCTGCTCCACCTAAAGGCTGTGATTGTATTGGTAGATGTTCTGATGCCAAGAGGTGCTCATGTGCAGTTAAAAATGGAGGTGAGATCCCTTACAACCATAATGGGGCTATTGTTGAAATAAAGCCTCTTGTATACGAGTGTGGTCCTTCTTGTGGATGCCCTCCTTCATGCTATAATAGAGTGAGCCAACATGGTATTAAACTTCTGCTGGAGATCTTCAAGACAGATACAAGGGGCTGGGGTGTGAGAGCTCTAACTTCGATCTCCTCAGGAACATTTATCTGCGAGTATGCAGGAAAGCTTCTGGAGGACACAGAAGCGGATAGAAGAGTTGGCGCTGATGAATATCTTTTTGATATTGGCCAGAATTATAGTGGTTGTGCAATCAACTCTTTAGCAGAAGAGGGTGGTTATACCATTGATGCAGCTCACTATGGAAATATTGGACGATTCATCAATCACAGTTGTTCTCCCAATTTGTATGCACAGGATGTTTTCTATGATCATGAGGATAAGAAAATGCCTCATATCATGCTTTTTGCGGCAGATAATATTCCTCCCTTGAAGGAGCTTTCTTACCATTACAACTATTCAGTGGATCAGGTTTTTGACTCCGATGGCAAGATAAAAGTGAAGAGGTGCTTTTGTGGATCTTCAGATTGTACTGGTAGGATGTACTAGGATTTTATAAAGCTTAGCTGTTGAAGTTGAATGGAAGAGTTACTCTCATCTTATTGTCTTTTTATTCTCTTCTGGAATTTGGTTCTTCTTGTTTAGTCTGATATGCTATATAGTATAGGGTGTCTGTTCATGGAAACATAAGCTTGTACAGTCTTGCCTCTTATGATCCTATTATCAGAACTGACAATTTTGCACCAGTACTTATTTTGGTGTGATCTTAGATATTTTTGAACAAGTTAATTTGCCTTCCCATCTCCTTGCATGACTGGTTGGATTGCTTTCTCTTTTCAGTTGCAAATAATAGCTTGATGGTTATATTTACACGGCTGACTCAAATGCTCTCTGAACTGTTTTTGGCTCGGACTATATACTCTAAATCCTTCATTTGATCTGCCTATGCGGGAAGATAGTAAAAGAAAACTTTTCTAAAAATTAGGTGGACTCTTTTTGTGACGATATATCTCAAAATTTTCAACCCCTCCCCAGAATCAGCCCCTGTTATATGCCTGATTGTTCATGAAATTCAATACAGTATGTTTCGTTGATCAAGGTAACATTTGTGCACCTTCTGATATGTTCTCTACAATCTTGTATTTTGTTTTGGAATGGAAAACTTGTTGGAAATTTACTAATGTGGAATTGAGTTTAACCCATTATTTATGACTCGAACAATTGAGATCCCGCAAGTCGGAAATATCGTTTCCACACACGTGTACACGTAGTGTCAAGTATCGTAAATTTCATTAGTGAAAGAGATATTAGTACGTAAGTGAAACGTTTGAGACATAGAATGATGGATGGTTATTGGCCAAATGACGCGTGTTCCACGTTGGTAAATGAAGGAAGAAGTGTACTGCGTGTAAGATCGAACCAAGTCGGAAAAAGGGCTGCGGCGCCACCATCGCCAGGGCCGCGGCGCCCCAAGGGAAGAGCCGCAACACTTGAGTGGTCTTTGGCTACTGGAGCTTCGGCGCCACGACGCTAACTGGGCAGTTTCTGTGCGACGGAAGACCAAAAGTTTTGGGGCATTCAATTGTCAGTTTTTCCTCCATAAATCAGCTATTATTTGGCTGCATTACTTGGTGAATTAAGTAGTCATTACATGGCACATAAATGACTAATTCATGGGCACTTGAAGAGACATTCTTACACAACTATAAATTGAGACCCTTGGCTCAATTTGATAGAAACTTCATACTTGTATTGTTCAGATTTTTCTGAACTTAATATTTCACACACTCAAAAAGGTTCTTCTTGAGAAACACTTGAGTTTCCTTTGCTCATTTGTTTACTTGCTGTTTTATCTTGGGAGACAAGTTGCCAATAGCCGTTAAAAGATTCATACGGGGCAATATTGTCTTAAGGACATAGTGCTAACACTCGACTTAGCACAACTGTAACAAGTAGAGATTTAGTTACTCTTGGTTTCAGGTTATCAAGATCAAGGAACTTGTTGCAATTGAAACGAAGATCCAAAGATAGAAGATCCAAGACTCATTCACGACAGAAGATCAAGACCACAAAACTCATTGTTGTTATAACAACTCTTGTTAGACTTCAAACCTGTTGTATTGTAATTGTTTATCCGTTCTAAGCACTAGTAGTAGTTGTAAACTATTCCCGTACATCCATTGTGTAACTCACAATCTTAAGACAATATTTGTACTAGTGCTAGAAAGATGTGTGGCAACAAATCTGGTCCTAGTTTTGGGTATTTCTTTGACGATAGTTATAGATCTATTCCGTCAAAAGGGAGATCTTTGTTGAATGATCCTGAACTTGAAGATACTGCTGATAGTCATGATGGCAAGACTAAGGATCAAGGAAGAGTTGTTGTCATCGCTCCTGAGAGTGGTGGAAATAAGCGCCCACAAGAGGTTGAGGTTGTCAACTGGGACACGAGGCGAAGGCTGAAGATGATGTCCATCTCATAGCAGAGAGCCTCCATCCTATGGTAAGGAGAATTTGGATCGTCACTAATGTGAGCCAGATTCCAAAGGTATGAGTTAAGTCTTCCTTGTCTATAATATGTTTAGAGAATTTCTGAATAAAAGGGAATAAAGCAAGGCTAGGAATATGAAGAGTTTTCATTAAAAACTTATATTCCCTACATCCTAAAATCAGAAATTGGACTACTCACCTTCCCGTTTAAAGATTGGACTGTTATAAACAACGACCTAAAAGAAATAGACTTAGATTGTAATAAACTAGATTTATGGACAATCCTAAGCAAGAGAAAAGGACAAGGACTAGAGGACTAGAGACAAACCTATCACCGTTTCCGACAGAAGATCCATCTTTTGACAGGATAGTAGTGGACACTCAGTCATACAAAACCTACGGGCGACTAGAGTGGGCCAGATCTGTCACATGACATGACAATATTGGACACTCAGTCTTACGAAGCCTACGGGCGACTGGAGTGAGTCAAAGTTTCCAGATCTTAAATGATTTGAAGGCCAAAAGAAAGGCAGAAATTGGACACTCAGTCTGCCAAGACAACTGGAGTGGGCCAGAATAACTAGATCTCATACGATCCAGTTACGCCCTAACCACGCGCAAGAGGTTGTTCATGTGAAACTACGCCACTTCTAAAGTAAAAGGAGTTGAAGAGGTTGTCCTCAAACTGACTTAGGGGAAAGGGATCACTCTAACAAGAGGTGATACTTGTCCCAAAAGTGGTTCAAGGACGCTGTTGGTCAAACTGGCTTGAGTCTAGTCCAACAGGTCTACGATAACTAAGAATGGTACAGTAAGATTGTAGCCAAGTGAATGATATATTTGTAATATGTGCATCTATGCCTTGATAGATTAAGACACGTTAAATAGAAAGTCATTCAAAACTAATTAAGTTGAGATTGTTGTCGTCTATCGACACAAACCCTCAAATGAATGTGAGGTAGGCGAAGAGGCAAAAACACATTTCCATTCCATCATAGGAATAGCGAAAGAAGCACCGCTCCTCTATAACGTAGTCACGCCTACGTAAGTGATTTGACGCTTGTACAAATAGAGGGGGAGACAAGAACGTTGTGATCTTCATCGACGATGGTACAACGTAACGGGGTAGTTTCTGTGCGACGGAAGACCAAAAGTTTGACTGATTATGGGGATGTTTTGGGGCATTCAATTGTCAGTTTTTCCTCCATAAATCAACCATTATTTGGCTGCATTACTTGGTGGATTAAGTAGTCATTACATGGAACTTAAATGACTAATTCATGGGCACTTGAAGAGACATTCTTACCCAACTATAAATTGAGACCCTTGACTCAATTTGATAGACACCTCATACTTGTATAGTTCTGATTTGTCTTAACTTCTTCCTCTCTAGCATATATTTCACACACTAAAAAATGTTCTTCTTGAGAAACACTTGAGTTTCTTTTGCTCATTTGTTTAGTTGTTATTTTATCTTGAGAGACAAGTTGTCAATAGTCGTTAAAGAATTCATACGGGGCAATATTGTCTTAAGGACAGGGTGCTAACACTCGACTCAACACATTTGTAACAAGTAGAGATGTAGTTACTCTTGGTTTCAGGTTATCAAGATCAAGGAACTTGTTGCAATTGAAACGAAGATCCAAAGACAGAAGATCCAAGACTCATTCACGACAGAAGATCAAGACTACAAAACTCATTGTTGTTGTACTCTTGTTAGGCTTCAAGCCTGTTGTATTGTAATTGTTTTCTAAGCACTAGTAGTAGTTGTAAACTAATCCCGTACATCCATTGTGTAACTCACAAAAATAATTATATCTGGTCAAGTTTTGTTTTCCTCCAGTTGGTGTATGGATACAATCTTGTGTTTCTGAGCATTGGTTATCTTTTTGAGGTGGTCTCACTTTTTGCTTCTGGCATGAGTATAGGCAAAGTTGCATGTAGAAGGGCACTAGTAACTACTATTAATATAAGGGTTTTGGGTCTATAGCAAATAAAACATTTTATATGTCCTCTGTCGCTACAGATTTTACTCCTAGTCTGCAGCTAGTGTTTCTGATATTCCGGCCCGGCTTAAGTATCTAAGATAATTGATTCTTGTCTTATCACAAGTAAGATAATCCAATATCAAACAAGAGTACAAGCATCAAATTTATTGATTCAAGCTACAGGCTCGAAGTATGCTACTCGATATTTTCAATACATACATGGAGTTTTGAAGATATGCTAATCTATATTTCCAGTAGTATACGTAGAGTACTGTATAAAGTAGTAGTAACTTTGGTGGTGGAGCCTCTTAAGTAAGTTGAATGAAGGTGTCAATGAGAACTCCAGCCTTCCAATCACTAGGAATCAATTTGAGGGTCTGCACCCACACCACTCCAGCACTGCCTCTCACTTGAAACCTGAATTTCAGTGCTCCCTTTGGTGGATCTGAAACGGCCCATACTGCACCAAAGATTCTTACCATTTACTTCCATTGCTTGTGGGACTCCTGTGAATGTACAAACTCACAAGTTAGTTTTTTTAAACATTAGTAAAGCCATACACAGGAGTCGAAGATCACAAGTCCTAATCTTGGTTCAAAATCAATCAATTTAACTAGGAAATAAGCAGGCATGCTATGTATTTTCTTTATGAAATCCAATCCAACTTATAAGTAATCTAGATATCATAGGTAGAGCGCATGATTCTGACCTTTGAGTACTGTGGACTGTAGAGATGAATACAATATCTAGAGTTGTGAGTTCAAAATGAATGTAATCTTATTATATGTACACATTTTAAATTTTCTTGTTGCATATGTATACATAATTTGAGCAGATATTACCTACAAAGTTCTATCCCAGAAGAGAGCAAAATTGCTCCCACCAGAGTTCGAACCCACGCTGCAGGCCTCCAGCTGGATTTTAAGTTCACCTCCTTTGCCATCCAGCTATGCCCCGGGAACTACTTATCTTTTTTTTCATTGAGTAAGTAGTATGTTGCAACTAGGAATAATTTTTATGCTATGTGAGGTGTATGAAATTGATATTGCAAACCTATCAGCAACTTTACAACAAGTCCCTCGTCGATGACATTTATTTTGAATTGTCTGGTGATTTCAGTGTACAATCGCTTCTCTTACTCTTTCTAGACCTAATTATTTTGTTCATTATAAAATATTTTCTTTATCTTTATTCATCCAATATGGTAAGAATATATACATGTAATACAATAAATATGAAGAGTGATATTCTCCTTAATATCTTCCTATTTAATTCTAATAATATCACATATTTAATTCTAATAATATCCTACTTAATTCTTTTACAACATACCATAATTAGGGGTGCAAAAAAGGTTAAAACCGGACCGGCCGAATACCGAAAACCCAGATCACTAGGACCGAAGACCGGACCGAATTTCTCGGTCCGGTCCGGTCCGAATTTCTCGGTCCGGTCCGGTCCGATCCAGGTCATTTTCGGTCCAGCCCGGTTTATTGGACCGAATGCATTTGCCCCAATTTCCTCCCAACTAGCCCCCAGCCCCGCCGGCCGGACGTATTGACATATCAAATATAGGTTGTAAATTGATCAAACTTTATATGGTCATAACTTTGCGCTCGGCTCGGACGTCCGTTTTACCTTTTTTTTATTTCGCGTATTCTTTCGATACGGGGGTGGGCAAACTGCTAAAGCGGTTTGATTCAGCCGATTTTTCCAAAAGCGTCCATCTTGCCCCTCAATTTCACTTTTCCCTCAAATCGTTACGTTTCCCCCTTTTCAAATCTAAATATCTCGCGATATACAATAGATTTCAACGTACAAATTTCGTGGTAATGTGTCCGAGAATGTCAATTTCAGTATTAGAAATTCAATTTTTTTTAAAAACCTAGGACCGGAACAGGCAGGAATTATATATATATATATATATATATATATTAGAAATTTAGAAAATTAGGAATTATATATATTAGGAATTATATAATTCAATATATATTAGAAATTATATATATTATATCAAATTAGGAATTATATATAATTCAATATATATTAGGAATTATATATATTATAAAAAATATATATATTTAAAATTCGGTCCGGACCGAAAATGACATGGACCGGATCGAATGGAATGGCAAAACTTCATCATTAGGACCAAGCGGATCGAATTTCTGTCCGTCTGTCGGACCGACTTTGTGCAAAATTTCTAACCATAATAGGATCTTACACCATACCATAATAGGCTCTTTACATTAATAATATTATTAATAGGCATTAATAATATTATTCTAACACTCCCCCGCAGTTGAAGCTGGAGGGCGCCGAATGCTGAGACTGTCCCGAAATTCTTCAAATAAAATCAGCGGAAGCCCTTTCGTGAAGATATCTGCGATTTGATGTCGCGTTGGGACATGTAATACTCGCACTTGTCCGCGAGCCACTTTGTCACGGTATTCAGCTTCAGCACTGGAGCGCGATACTGTAGGTTGCCGTTTGGAAGACCATGAAACTAAATTATCACCGAGGAAGACACAATAACCAGATGTGGAGCGTCTGGTGTCTGGACAGCCTGCCAGTCTGCATCTGTATAAGTAACAAGTTTGGAGATGCAAGATGGGTAAAGGTGTAATCCATATTCCTGAGTGCCCTTAATGTAGCGCCCAATGCGTTTGAGTGCATGCATATGTTCTTCCATCGGATTATGCATGAATAGGCACACTTGTTGCACGGCATAGGTTATGTCCGGTCTGGTAAATGTGAGATACTGCAACGCGCCTGCTAGGCTGCGGTACAATATTGGATCAGCAAAGTGTTTGCTAGAGATGTCACTTAATTTGGACTTTGTGTCCACCGGTGTCGCTGAAGGTTTGCAAGAAGCCGCCCGTTCCACGATCTCAGATGCATATTTCTTCTGGGAGAGAAAGAGCCCACCTGCATGTCGTGTCACAGCAATTCCTAGAAAGAAGTGTAAAGGACCAAGATCCTTCATAGCAAATTCTGAACCAAGCTGAGACATGATATTCTTGCGAAGGGAGTCTGAAGAAGCTGTCAGAATAATATCATCCACATACAACAGAAGATAAGTCGTATGATTACCCTGATGATAGATAAATAGAGAATTATCGGAACGACTGTGTGAAAAAATCCATTTGTGAGATAAAATCTGCAAACCGCTGATACCAGGCCCTGGGTGCCTGTTTGAGACCATACAAAGACTTGTTTAGCAGGCATACATGATTGAGATTTTTTGGATCTCTGTATCACAATGGTTGATGCATGTAAACAGTCTCATTTAGGTGACCATGGAAAAAAGCATTTTTGACATCCAACTGGCGAAGTGACCATCCTCTGGAGAGAGACAAGCTGAGCACTGTTCTGATAGTAGCTGGTTTGACCACTGGACTGAATGTCTCCCCACAATCGATACCAACATGTTGCGTCTTCCCATCACCTACAAGACGGGCCTTATGCCGCTCAAAAGAACCATCAGATTTTTTTTATGATTAAAAATCCACATAGACCGAATTATATTAGCATTAGATGGAGGAGGTACTAAATCTCATGTCCTATTTTTAATAAGAGCATGATATTCATCATCCATGGCCATTTTCCAATTTGGGTCTTTTAGAGCAGACAATGGATTACGTGGTAAAGGTGATTTGGATACTTGGGTGTGAAGGCTGTATTTAGTGTTGGGTTTGACAATACCATATTGACTACGGGTGACCGAACACGTTATCAGGCCAGTGGACTGGACGCCACTGGCCAAAGATGGTATTTGTAAAGCTGGGCCTGGATCAGTGGCTTGGGTTGAATTAGGGGGCAAGTTGCCAATGGTTGGTGTCAAAGCACATGGGCCTGAAGGTGGCCCATTCGGTACTGTGGAGATACCGTGACATGTTGGGCTCAGTATTGTGAAGGTACCGTGACAAGTTGGGCCAGACTGTGTATTAGTGTCCAAGACAGTGGGTTGGGCGTCATTTGTTAAGGACACGGGTAATGGGTGTAAAGAATTCTGCCCATTAGCTGTGGCAGTGACCGAATTATGGGACAATGATTGGGTAAAAATAGGGTGTATCCCGGCATCCAGAAACTCATATGTGGGAAATCGTGACTCATGGATTTTTCTAAATGAGAATTGAGTTTCATCAAAGATAACATGACGGCTAATAAAAATCCTATTGGAGGATAGATCATAGCATTTTTATCACCGATGATGGGATGGGTATCCCAAAAAAATACATGAAGTAGATCTTGGTTGTAATTTATGGATGATGGTGGATGGAAATAATGGATAACACAAGCAACCAAAGACCAGGAGATGAGAATATGTCGGTTCTCGGAGGTAAAGTAATTGAAGTGGTGTTTGGTGTGGTGTATTTTTGTTTGATAGTATATTCAACAAATAAGTAGCCATCTGAAGTGCATGATGCCAAAAGTTAGGAGGAAGAGAGGCATGAGAAAGGGATGTCCTGACAATGTTATTTATGGTTCGTATTTTTCGTTCCGCCTGTCCATTTTGTGAAGATAAAGACAATACATGAAACCAGTGAAATAAGACAGTGAAATAAGAAGACAGGCTAACCAAAAACGGTTACCTTCAGTATATATATAAATAGCAACTTTTTCAACATGAACAGTTTAATCTTTTTTACAAACCCTGCCCACAACAGTACTACAGACCTCTAAGAATGATACGACAACAATGGCGGGACAGGGCCCCGCCAAACCCCTGAATGTAAACACTTACGACGACAGGGGACTATACCACTGATAAGCCTCCGGAGAAACGGAGCTTCCCAAACGCTGAAAGCGTGACCACGAGCTAGGATCAACGGCGGTGTACCTCAACTGCGGCATGAACGCAGCGGCCGAGGAGGTCGATCAACAGTACCGAGTATGAAACTGAAAATACATCTGTAAATGAAATCATAGCGATCATATAAAGCGGGAGACATGTATGATAACCAAACTACGATTTACAACAAAGCGATCATGTCAAGTTAGGGACTCACGCCTCAAGTCATCACTCAAGTATAACAATGGGTCTCGGGCCCACAACATCAATCGTGCGTGGAATACCTTCCTCACCGCGATCTATGATATAAAAGCACCAAGGAACACACTGAACACCGGTCCCACTGTGTCATAATAAAACTGACGGGGTAAGTGCGAAGGCATAGCCGACTACTAAAACCTACGGTACCAACAAGGTCGTAGCGTATCATAAGATCTCTGCAGGCCGTCACATGATCAAAGCCGCCACTTGCGCGATATCGATGTCTGCGCGTCAACCTCGAACTCCGCACTCCGCATAGGCCAATCTCATCGGCCCGCATGGCATTCCGCGTCGAGGGTAGCTACTCCCGGCATCGCCCCGAACGCGATCGCGTAGCGCAAGGACCGCATGCCCATAAAGGACGACACTAACACGGAACTCTCGTAGTTCGCATAGCCCGGGACTGCATGAGGTATTCTCGAATCATAGGTCCATCGACCACCCGAGTCTACCCGCGACGGAGGCGACTTAACCGGAATCATCTCAAGAGATGAATGCCACAATACTATCATAACGACCGATAGTTAATAAGCACAATCAAGAAACCCCTTCACACAAACATCACAAGATACTAACACACGTAGCGTCCCAACACGCGTTTACTTATCAACGCAATCAAGAAAGTATTACAAGGCTATCACAAACCAATACAATCAAGTTGTTCACACAAGGTACCTTCTACTATATGATTAACAAAATCGGGTTTTTATCCCCAAAGTACTTCATACATTAACTCTTTAAAAGATACGTTACTTTCACAATGTCACACAATACGTAGTATAAAATAGAGTGACTATCCTTTTAAAGTAAATCAATTACTTCTCTTTGTAAAATCAAGTAGCAACATTCTTTTCCAATGATCAAGTTTGCCTAATTTCCAATGTTCAAGTTTCTCATTTTAGAAAGGTTTCGTAGTTCATATTCTTATTCATTTGAGAATATAATTCTCCTTAAAACTATCTGAGAAACATAAGTCTTATATGTGAGTAGGATATTCTTGTTTATAACAATCTTATTACAGCAGCCATGATCTAGGAAATATCATTTTGTCTCATCTTAGCTTCTATGCAGATGGAAGTTTCTACTGGTTTTAATAATACTTAATTAGTCAAAACATTTCCTTTTATTAACGCTGCAGTGGTTTGTCGATACACATTCTGATTTCCAAAATCAGTAAAACATTCTTAAGCCGTTATACCTAACTTCCCATAAAGCTAGTATAACTCTTAAGTTTTTCAAAAACCAAGTATTACTTCTTCTTTCAAAATGATTCAAAAATCTTTTGAAATACTTCAAGTTCTTTATTAACACATAACAAGCCAGTTATAGTTCAAATCAGTACCTTTTAAAAACCACATGTATTTTCTTACCAACATAAAGCTGTTATAACCAACTTCCCATAAAGTCGTTATAACACTTTATGTTTTAAACCAATCACATACATTAGCACATGTACGTCTACCGTACTACATAGTTCACACATATCATGCTAGAAGAGATAGGAAGAGGTTCACATACCTCGCGACGATTATCGACTAATAGCAAAACGCTCCAAGTACCTCAAACCGCCGGCTACTCCCTAAGCCAAGTAGATCGCGCCACGCATAGTACTTCCACCTATAAGGCCACAAGGCGCTTATTAACATAAGGTCTCTTCGTAGAACATTCTACAGAAAATTCGGCAGCACCTCCCCCCCCCGCAACAGCGTAAATCTCCTCCTCTAACGAGGCCGGCTACCAAGCCAACCAGGGGGGGGTTATATATCTAACCCAAACGGGTACAATTCTACTCCACGGTACTACTACACAAGTCTACTGTAATACAACCCTATGTAATTACAGTTCAGTAATCTTCTTTAAATACAGGCTTAAGTCGCAAGACATTGCCGTAAGTATTATTCAGGCTTAAGTCAAAAGACATTGCCAATAACTACGTTCAGTTCTATATATAGTATACTTCAACTATATATTCTAACAATATGTAATTTCCAATTACAATAGAGGGACAAGATATTTACCTCAATAAGCCCATAATTATCCAAGTAAAAAAAGTCGATCCTGGGCAATCGTTTAGCTCCAACTCCGAGCGCTCCAACCCGCTCCAAACTACCCTTAGAAGTTCTAACCAACTTCTACAAACTACTCCAACTAACCATGGAGATTTTCCTTAGGGTTTCGTTTAGAGGCTAAAGGGACGTATAATAGTATTTTTCGGGCTTTTCGTATAGAGGGTACTTTGGAAATACTACAAGGTATTTGGGCTAAAGTATTTGGGTATTATAACAATACTTGAAGAGTATTTCTCTACCAAGGGGGGTAGTATTTCGACTAGCACAACTAGGCTAGGGGGGGGTTGCTCTCGGCCAAAAGGCCACTCAAAGGGGAGGAGTTGGACGAGACAACTACAAGGGAGGGAGTGTTTTGAGTCTAGGAATTTGCTCAGTGTGGATGAAATAACTCATCAACTAAGGGGTATTTATAGGGCACTCAAAGGCCAAGATTGAGCCAAGTGGTAGGCAAGTGTAAGGTGAAGATTAAGCCATGTGTTGTGTGGGTCCCACGTGGTCATCCACTCCACAAAATATCTCACAAACATTGACCAAACATTTTAGGCACAAAGATGAAAAAAGCGTGCAAGCCTGAAGCTTCCACCAAGGAAATTTCGTCCAACCTTGGACACCAAGGGTGACACACGCCGCCTCCAATTGGTCCAAAATGTTTTCTCTCGGAAAAATCCGTAAAAATAATAAATGACATAGCCGAATTTTCCTACAAAAGTCGTGGAAACGCGTTTTGGAAAATGACTCTTTCTTTTCGCACTTGTGCACAAAAATAATTTCGCCAAGCACTTTATCTCAAGTTCGAATTTTCTACGCACGTCCATACGCATACTCAAAAATACGGGTATAACATTCTCCTCCTTAGAAACATTCGTCCGAATGTTCCTTCTAAGTCTCAAAACAAGCGTGCGCCAAGATAGTCTTCACTACTATACTTACGAGAATCAATCCCGCCACATCCGCCACGAAACAATCGCGTAAATACTTACATCAAAGTCCACGAAACACCTGTAATCATCATCGCAACACACTTCTCACCGGGGTCTAAAATATACTTCCTTCGCACCTTCTCTTTATAAAAGAAATGATCGCATCTATGCTCGCCATACATGCTCGCTTCTCTCTTTACTCGTCGTAGATACCACTTTGTCACTTTGCCTGAGGCATTAACCTTCTCAGGCGACCCAACAAATGGTACCACTTTTGTCACTTTGTCGCGAGCCTTGCTCCGACGACCCAACAAATGGTACCGGACTGCATGCGATCCCTGAGGATGTCGTATACTCGAACTCTTTCCACATTTCTGATACTGCTTCAGTTTCCAAAACTCGGGGCTACTATCTCTAACGTGGTCATCATTAAGTGGGAACACTCTGGATGGATCTCCGATACTTTTCCGATCATAACAATACGAAAAGATCGGACGTCTGACCTCCTAAGTCGGACGGCAAAGCTAACATATAGGCAACCTGCCTATTCTTCACATGAACTCAAAAGGGCCCAAAGTAACTCGGGCTAAGTTCCCTCTGTATTCCAAACTCGTCACACCCAACCCGGGGTGGTACCTTCAAGAAGACCGACCGTCAACCTGAACTCTAAGCGTCGTCGCCGATTATCCGCACAATTCCTCTGAGCTGCCAGAACTTCTTCTAGACAAGCTTCGCACTATCCACAGTCTGCTGGAACAAGCCTGAACCAACTAACTGAACCTTGCCAACATCGAACCAATCGACCGCAATTTACACTTCCGCCCTACAAGGCTTCACAAAGCGATATCCGAACACCGAAATGGTAGCTTAAACACTTCCTCCACAGAGACAACAATCCCCACGACTACCTCAAATCCACGACCGCCCGAGGCGAATGCGATTCGAGACTCACCGAAGTTCTTAACCCCGCTCGTAAACTTTTAGAAGGCGAAAAAAAAAAATAGCCACAACCCGCTTCACTGCGACATAAGGTGAAGGTAGGCACCGTCGCGCCTTACAACCTTTCTGCGATAAAACAATCGCTGAGTAAACGGTCTTTTCTAGAAGACAAGGCGGTGACCTCGCCGGTCCGACCATCGGTCGAATCGTCCACGAGTTCAGACGCTGGTTAACTAAACTTGGGCCTAACACCTCGTGACCTACCACAAGGCGGGACCACCACAACCGACCCACCACCAAACATGCCGCGGGTTGACCCGCAACGTGGACTCAACCCGACCCGGCAACGCGCATCATACTAGCTCCCCGAACCGGAACAATCTCACTAATCACGTTACGAAAACCTAGCGGTCTTCTTAGCTCAACTACCCTCTTTCATTCCACACTAGGGACTGTCCCAACATAACTCACGTGCACTATGCACTCCGATAAGGGTCAAACATAACACTACACCTTTTTCTCGAGATGGCCTCACCTCTAAGGTCTCTACGTATAAAGCTCTAAGGCTCACACCTTATCTATCCCCCAAAATCTTACTCGGTTAAACAACCATGATCTCTAAACACAACTAACACACCGCTATTGGAACATAGCACCTAAGGTATACTCACCTTATCACACATACTGATCTCTGAGGGTTAAAGATATATCTATACCCACCGCTCACTCCCTTAGTCGTTCTAATCAAACCCGCCTGTAGGCGATAGCTAGGGAAGATGACGAACTACCCACCGATCCTGAAGGCTAAGTCCTCCTACAAGGACACTCTATCGACATCAGACCCTGACGGTCGTAGGTACAACAAGTACCAACTAAAAGACGACATTCCCCGGGATGACGTGCACATGAACCGGAAGCCACCGGAGTTCGACCAACTCCTACACACCCCGAACGCCCCGAAATCGCGGAAGACCACTGCGCTTGGCGGAGGTGCATATCTAATCTGGCGAGGCGACTCGCCTCGAAAGTTACTAAAGGACCTTGCCGCTCGGCCTCTTACGGTGTCGCCCGTTAACTGCCGATCTACATCGTCTCGGCTGCGCATAAGCCCGCATACGTGCCATGCTCAAGCCTAATCAAGAATTACTCTTGCACAACCTCTTTTAGATAGTCCTCAAGACTCGCGGTACATCGGTATACTCTGCGGTAGCCAAATCTATAGCTAGTAACGGTCGCTCTTTGCAATCTAAATTCTCTGTTCCGGTCGTGGGCGAAGGTTCATATATCATGGCCGCAGAGGCACCGCCGCCGAACTAAACTCTGCTGGGCTAGTGACGCCGCAGAACTCCCGAATGAAGCACTACCCTAGGTAATGATTGGGCACGTGCCCTCGCCACCTCCGAACTCTACTCGCAGCTCCGCCGCGCGCCTCCCGGGCGGGTTGCCTACGCGGAGGCATAACGATAAGTGGAAATAATTTCGTCGGAGGGTCCAACTTACAACACGGCTCTAAGGCACGATCTCGAGTGAGAAGAATAGAAACCAATCCTAAATATCCTATAGCCTCACGATTATTGGCGTGGTGCACAACACCGATAATCAAGACTTCTTGGATACGATGCAGACACTTTCCGAGGATTAATCGCTTTGATACCACTTTTGTCACGACCGAACGGGCGTGATCGTGCCTTACCGGGCACCCAAGTAGACATACATCAGTAATCGGAACATAAAGACAATACATGAAACCATGAAATAAGACGGTGAAATAAGAAAAGCAACTAACCAAAAGCGGTTACCTTCAAGATATGTATAAATAGCAACTTTTTCAACATGAGCAGTTTAATCTTTTTACAAACCCCGCCCACGGTACTCTGAGACCTAAGAATGATACGACAATAATGGCGGGGCGGGGCCCGCCAAACCCCCGAATGTAAACACTTACGGCGGCGGGGACTATACCCTGATAAGCCTCGGAGAAACGGAGCTTCCCAAACGCTGTGACCACGAGCTAGGATCAACGATCGTGTACCTCAACTGCGGCATGAACGCAGCCGGCGAGGTCGGTCTAACAGTGCCGAGTATGTGGCTGAAAATACATCGTAAATGAAATCATAGCGATCATATAAAGCGGAGACATGTATGATAACCAAACTACGCTTTACAACAGCGATGTATCAAGTTAGGGACTCACGCCTCAAGTCATCACTCAAGTATAACAATGGGTCTCGTGCCCACAACATCAATCGTGCGTGGAATACCTTCGCCACCGCGGCGATCATGATATAAAAGCACCAAGGAACACACTGAACACGTGTCCGCTGTGTCATAATAAAGCATGCGGGGTAAGTACGAAGGCATAGCCGACTACTAAAACCCACGGTACCAACAAGGTCGTGAATCGTATCATAAGATCTGTCTAGGCCGTCACATGATCAAAGGCGGCCACTTGCCCGCATATCGATGTCTGCGTCTAACCTCGGAACTCCGCGACTCCGCATAGGCCAATCTCATCGCCCGCATGAGGCATTCCGCGTCGAGGGTAGCTACTCCGGCATCGCCACGACGCGATCCGCGTAGCCCACAAGGACGCGTGCCCATAAGGCGACACTAACACGGAACTCGTAGTTCCGCGATAGGCCGGGACTGCGTGAGGTATTCTCGAATCATAGGTCCATCGACCCGCTGAGTCTACCCCGCATCGGAGGCGACTTAACCCGGAATCATCTCAAGAGATGAATGCCACAATACTATCATAACGATCGATAGTTAATAAGCACAATCAAGAAACCCTTCACAAACATCACAAGATACTAACACACGTAGATCCCAACACGCGTTTACTTATCAACGCAATCAAGAAAGTATTACAAGGCTATCACAAACCAATACAATCAAGTTGTTCACACAAGGTACCTTCTACTATATGATTAACAAAATCGGGTTTTTATCCCCAAAGTACTTCATACATTAACTCTTTAAAAGATCGTTACTTTCACAATGTCACACAATACCCGTAGTATAAAATAGAGTGACTATCCTTTTAAAGTAAATCAATTACTTCTCTTTGTAAAATCAAGTAGCAACATTCTTTTCCAATGATCAAGTTTGCCTAATTTCCAATGTTCAAGTTTCTCATTTTAGAAAGGTTTCGTAGTTCATATTCTTATTCATTTGAGAATATAATTCTCCTTAAAACTATCTGAGAAACATAAGTCTTATATGTGAGTAGGATATTCTTGTTTATAACAATCTTATTACTGACCATGATCTAGGAAATATCATTTTGTCTCATCTTAGCTTCTATGCAGATGGAAGTTTCTCTGGTTTTAATAATACTTAATTAGTCAAAACATTTCCTTTTATTAACGCCGCGGTGGTTTGTCGATACACATTCGATTTCCAAAATCAAGAAACATTCTTAAGCCGTTATACCTAAATTCCAATAAAGATAGTATAACTCTTAATTTTTCAAAAACCAAGTATTAATTCTTCTTTCAAAATGATTCCAAATCTTTTGAAATACTTCAATTTCTTTATTAAAAAATAACAAGCGAGTTATATTTCAAATCAGTAACTTTTTAAAACCAGATGTATTTTCTTACCTACATAAAGTCATTATAACCAACTTCCCATAAAGTCGTTATAACACTTTATGTTTAAACCAATCACATACATTAGCACACGTACGCGTCACCGTACTACATAGTTCACACATATCATGCTAGAAGAGATAGGAAGAGGTTCACATACCGCGACGATTATCGACTAATAGCAAAACGCTCAGTACCTCAAACCGCGGCTACTCCTAAGCCAAGTAGATCGCGCCACGCATAGTACTTCCACCTATAAGGCCACAAGGCGCTTATTAACATAAGGTCTCTTCGTAGAACATTCTAGAAAATTCGCAAGACTCCCGCAATGGCAGTAAATCTCTCCTCTAACGAGGCGCTACCAAGCCAACCAGGGGGTTATACATCTAACCCAAACGGGTACAATTCTACTCCACGGTACTACTACACAATTCAACTGTAATAAAACCCTATTTAATTACAGTTAAGTACTCTTCTTTAAATACAGGCTTAAGTAGCAAGACATTCTGTAAGTATTATTCAGCTTAAGTCAAAAGACATTGCCAATAACTACGTTGATTCTATATATAGTATACTTCAACTATATATTCTAACAATACATAATTTCCAATTACAATAGAGGGACAAGATATTTACCTCAATAAGCCCATAATTATCCAAGTAAAAAGTCGATCCTGGGCAATCGTTTAGCTCGACTCAGCGCCCAACCCGCTCCAAACTACCCAGAAGTTCTAACCAACTTACAAACTACTCCAACTAACCATGGAGATTTTCCTTAGGGTTTCGTTTAGAGGCTAAAGGGACGTATAATAGTATTTTAGGGCTTTTAGTATAGAGGGTACTTTGGAAATACTACAAGGTATTTGGGCTAAAGTATTTGGGTATTATAACAATACTTGAAGAGTATTTCTACCAAGGGTAGTATTTCGACTAGCACAACTAGGCAGTGGGTTGCTCTCGGCCAAAAGGCCACTCAAAGGGGAGGAGTTGGACGAGACAACTGAGGGAGGAGTGTTTTGAGTCTAGGAATTTGCTCAGTGTGGATGAAATAACTCATCAACTAAGGGGGTATTTATAGGGCACTCAAAGGCCAAGATTGAGCCAAGTGGTAGGCAAGTGTAAGGTGAAGATTAAGCCATGTGTTGTGTGGGTCCCACTTGGTCATCCACTCCACAAAATATCTCACAAACATTGACCAAACATTTTAGGCACAAAAGATGAAAAAGCGTGCAAGCCTGAAGCTTCCACCAAGGAAATTTCGTCCAACCTTGGACACCTAAGGGTGACACATGCCGCCTCCAATTGGTCCAAAATGTTTCGCCTCTCGGAAAAATCCGTAAAAATAATAAATGACATAGCGAATTTTCCTACAAAGTCGTGGAAACGCTTTACGGAAAATGACTCTTTTCGGCACTTGTGCACAAAAATAATTTCGGCCAAGCACTTTATCTCAAGTTCGAATTTTCTACGTACGTCCATACGTACATACTCTGAAAATACGGGGTATAACAGTTTGGTGTGGTGTATTTTTGTTTGATAGTATATTCAACAAATAAGTAGCCATCTGAAGTGCATGATGCCAAAAGTTAGGAGGAAGAGAGGCATGAGAAAGGGATGTCCTGACAATGTTATTTATGGTTCGTATTTTTCGTTCCGCCTGTCCATTTTGTGAAGATGTGTGAGGGCATGAGAAACGAAAATTCAAACCATTTATTTTGCAAAAATCCCAAAATTATCTATTATCAAACTCCTGCCCGTTATCACATTGGATGTTTTTGATATCCCGTTCAAACTGTTTTTGGATGAATGCTCTAAAAATAAGGAATGTGGAAAACACTTGGGATTTTTTCGATATGGGAAATGTCCACAAAAATTTAGAGTAGTCATCTAAAACAAGCAAGTAATATCTATGCCCCGAAGAGCTCAAAACACGGGATGCCCAAATATCACAATGTATAGTATCAAATGGCAAAAAAGTGCAATTAGAAGATGACTCAAATGGTAGTTGAATATGCTTACCCAAAGGACAAGATTGACACTTATTAAGAGTTCGTGTACATGAAATAAAATTATTGCGTTTGAGAGAGTTTAAAACAGACTCTCCCGGATGTCCCAAACGTTCATGCCACAAATTGGAATTAAAAACAGCAAAATTAAAATGTTTCTTGTCCGGTTGTAGTAGTGAAGTAACTGGATAAAGTTCTCCCTGGCTATCACATCTCATTAGCCGCGCTCCTGTCTGAAAAACATACACAGTAAAACCAAAAGGATCAAAAGCTATAGTAACCCAGTTATTTGAAGTAAACTTTCGAACGGAGATTAGATTTTTGATTAATTGTGGTGCATGAATAACATTTTTCAAGGCTAATGATGGATTTGGTTTGGACAATTTAGTAGAATCATACCCTTTTATTGGAATGGAATGGCCATTTCCGACAGTTATACCATTTGATTTGATCAAATTAAAATAGGACGTAAGATTACCTTTGGAGGACGTCATATGTGACGTTGTACCTGAGTCCATATACCAATTCGTGTCCGGTGAATTAAGCCTGAGTGTGTGCATGGCATGTTCAATGTCCGTCGGTTGGCCCACTGCTGAGTGGGCCTCGTTCCACACTTGAGGCCCAAAAAGGGGTGTTGTCCCGCCAGTGTTACTGCTTCCAGTCTCGCTATTGGGCTTGTTTAAATTCGGCCACAGCAGTGGGCTGGGCATATCCAGCAAAGGCATTCTGTGAAGGAGGCATCATGGGTTGATAATTTGCTGGGTAATTAAATGTGGAGTTGGGCCTGGCCCAGTTGGTTGTAGGGTAAGGACAAGGAGGTCCAGCCCAATTCCACTGTGGTCAGGTCCACTGTGGTCTTGGTGGTTGCTGCTTGAATTGTCCGCCACTGCCGCTCCCGCCACCGGTGTTGCTGCCATAATCGCCGCTGCCGCGGACGTCTGAACCACCGCCGGAACCCCCGCCGCCGTCGTAATTTCGATTGCTCCCATTTCTGTTGCGGTTTCCACCTTTTTTATTCTCATTTCGTCCTTTTTGACCCTGGTTATTTTGCAGGGTTGCAACATTATTTCCATCATTGGTGGCCATGTACGCCGAGTCGGTTGTGTTAGCAACCTTTTTAGATAAGCGTTGTTCTTCTAGGATTAACATAAATTTTGTTTTGTAGAATAACGAAAGCGGGTTACTTTGACGGATAACGGTGGCAACTCCGCTATATGCCTCTGTCAAACCGGCAACAAGTTGTAGAACCAAACGGTTGTCGGAGACGGGGGAATCAACATTTTTCAATTGATCCGCCAACACTTTGAGGCGTTGACAATAGGCAGAAGCATTAGGAAAATCCTCCATATCAACACTGGAGAATTCTTGTCCCAAAGCAACTGCACGGGAGTTTTGATTATCATAAAAAATGTCCCGTAATCGATTCCAAGCATCAATTGCCTTAGAATCTGTTTCCATGATCGTGTGCAACCAATCAGTGGAAATTGTTGAATATATCCAACCAAGAATAGTGGCATCTAGGGTATCCCACAATTCTTTGTCTTCATCCGATGTCAAAACTTTTTCTTTGCCTTTTTCCGGGGAAATGATGTGGTGAAAAACCCGGTGAGAACGACAACATATTTTGAAAAGTTCCGCCCAAGAAGCATAATGCACATTCTCCATTTGTAAAATTATGGGAACATGAGGTTTGATATTAGATACTGTGAGAGCGGGGTGATTTTTTTAACTGAAGATTTAGCCTGCTACTGTAAACCGTTTTGTCTAAATGCTAGTAAAAAAAATTAAGGTGATTTTTTTTAAAGGTATAGCTTATTTCGTGGTATGTTTCTAGAATGCCTATCAGATTGCTATATCTGCAGCAGAACGCAATTTCAGTCTCTATTTGAGTATAGTAATTCCTAAGTTTTCAAGTGCCAATTTTAGCTTTTCATATGTCACAGAAAGCTGTCGTTCTGTGGATGTACGAGCCTTCTGAAAGAGATGCACGTCTAGCAAATGAGACCTTAAAGTTAAGAAAGAAAACCATATATATATCACTTAATTTCAAGTGATAGTTGCATCATCTCCTGATCATCTGGTCACTGTGAGACAAGCATATCGTGGCCTTTTCAACTGCTATTGTTAATTGTTGGATTAATAACCTGAATGCAGTAGAATTGGCCTCTTTTTATATATGTTATTATGTATAGAAAGGGAGTAAGGCTGAACTATTCAAGATTTCTTCAGTGTAGCTACAATATTTACACTTGGACACTTTTTTGTGTATAGGTTGTTGAAATGGTTCGAGTTCCAACGCCAAGTGAGAAATGTGTATAGGCTGTTGAAATGGATATAGGTCCAAGACCAAGTGAGACACATTTGTATGTCTATTCAAATGATTGATAACCATCAGCCTTTGCTTATACGTTATTGTTGGTGTTTCGATATATTAAACGAAACTATATAATTATTAGATGCATTATATTACTATTTTGGATCTTGTAGAATATTAATTTATATGATAATTAGTTATTTAATAATTATAATGTAATATATTTGAGCTAGGTGTATTTAAAATCAAAACAAAAGATTTTAAAAAGTTTTGCGACGGATATTATTTGATAGCTAAAATTAACATAAAAAATATAATGTTGCGACGGATTTGCAACGAATAATTTTGTCTATAAACAAGCTAGAAAGACTTTTGCGACGGATCAATGATGAAATATTTGTCGCGAATTATTTCCATGACGATATATATTAAGATGTTAGCGACAAAAAACTATGAATAATAGCGACTTCCGTTGCTACACTTTGCGACGGATACAATCCGAAGCTAAGCCATCCAAACGGTGCGAGTGCGACGGGTATAAGTTTCTCATTGCAAAGCGATTAGCGACGACCATTTTAGTAACGACACAATTTCATCGCTAAACCCATTTAGCGACGCAAATATGCTGTTTAGCCACGGATAAAATCCGTCGCTAAAATCAGTTTTTTTAGTAGTGGCAAAACTTACTACATTATGCCAAGCCCATAACTTCAATTAAGGCTTATTCTAACTTCATGAGTTCTAAAATTTAAGATAACGATTAGTTGTTAGTAACTTATTCTAAATTTAATTTTATACATATTTAATTAATTTTTAATTTATATATATATATAAAAGGATTGTACAAAATCTATTAGTTTCGGCAATGCGTATATAATCTTCTACCTTTGCCCTTACATCCAAAGAGATGCATGTGTTCTCGTCACAAAGGCACCGTCATAATTTGAAAATTATGAGTTCGAGACTATTGTTCTTCTAAGTTAATGGGTTCTAAACTAAATATTTGTACATATTTAATATTTTTTTAAAGAAAAATACAATGTTTAGACCAAAGCTACAGGGTTCAGCTGAAGCTGAACCGTATGCTCTACACTAGCTCCGCCCCTGATTCTCGACCAAATGAAAATCCAATTTGTGTAAAAAAACTCGATTGTTCATAAAATTTTACAAATCATACTAAATATTGCAATTTAAGGAAATGTCATGAAGCTACATACACCAATATGTAACACAATATAAGACAATTGTATTGATAATTTCCTTTACACGAATTAATACACGACTTTCAGCCTTATTAACACACAAATATTTGGTTAATTAAAACCACAATGGCTGCTGATGACCTAGAAAATTAAACTTATTCATTTGACTCCAAACCACAATAGAGAAACTGACAATACATGCATGTCATATTTTGAAAAGAACAAATATTTGTTCAAGGAATCTGAACGTCAGTTTCGTAGGTATTGCCAGGCTTCCAGTAATCAGGGATAGCAGTTTTGTCAGATTGAACCCATTTGGTCTTTTCACCTTCTTTTATTTGGATCTTCATCTTCAGATTTCCCTTTGGTGGGTTAGCCAAGTCAAAAACTGCTCCATATGACCTCCTCATTGGTATCCATTTGTAGGTTTTTTCCTGTATGAATCAACCAAATTAATTGATGTTATGTCAAATGTATTGAATTGGTATTATGGTATATTGTTGAGGGAAGTTAGAAATTAGAATTAGTAACAGTAGCATTCCATTTTGTTGTTGGTAACAGTAGCATTCCATTTTGTTGTTGGTAGTTGTTAGCATTTCATTTTTAAGTACTTTACCATTTTACCCTCTCCCTAGTATTTTACTGTTTTACCCCTTACAATAAATTAGAAGGCTCTACATGTAACGGTTCCCACTTCTTCTTCTTTACAGAAAAGATAAGAAAAGTTCTGCAAAAATCCCTCTTCTCTTCCATTTCCATTCTCCATTATTGTACATAGGAGCTTTAATTCTTCTTCCCTGCTGCGTTCTAACATGGTATCAGAGCCTGCGCAGTGAAGATTATACACATGCAGCAGTCAATTATGACTCGCTGAATTTTACAAAATTCAGATCTGGTTTTGAGTTTTTTTTTGAGTTTTTGAGGTTACATTCACACCGCCTCTTACAATTTCAGTTGATTGAGCACTTATATGGACAACGTCAACACATTTCTGACAGATTCACTATGGCGATAGAAAACATAGGCGACCACAATCATCCTCTCTTCCTAGGAGCATCGGACACGGGAGCAATACAAATGGAGATTCGGTGGCGGTATGGAAAACTATACCCTCCGTGTCGATCTATGGTCGGGTCCTATTGACGAAGAACAAAATTGGATTCATAGATGGTTCAATTAAGCGAGATACATTCGGTCCTAATCAGGTGCGACAGTGGGATCGATGCAATGCTGTAGTTATCTCTTGGATTATGAAGAATGTTAATAAGAACCTACTGAGTGGTATACTGTATAGGTCGACTGCCTATGCAGTGTGGAAGGATCTAAAGGAAAGGTTCGATAAAATAAACTTATATAGAGTTTATCAACTGAAGAGAGAGCTCACAATGTTGACTCAAGGAGTTTCACCTGTGTCGACTTATTACTCTAGATTAAAGGACCTATGGGACGAGATCGACTCGATAATTTCTCCACCAATATGCGATTGTACAAGTCCAAGAGAATACATAGAGCACTTGTCTAATCAAAGGTTATTAGAATTTCTAATGGGATTGAATGACGATTATAATCAGGCTAGGAGCCATATACTTTTGATGTCTCCTACTCCTAGTGTAAATCAAGCTTATGCAATGATCGCACAAGACGAGAGCCAAAAACATATAGCAGAAGGACATTTCTATGGAGGAGAAAATACTGAGAATGTTGCACTGGCCAGTCGATTCTCTCAGAACAAACAGCAGCAGCAGAGAAGGTCATATGCTTTCTGTGACTATTGTCAAATGAAGGGACATACTAGACAAGGATGCTTCAAGCTGATGTATTGTGATTACTGTAAAAAACAAGGACATGTCAAAGAAAAATGCTATGAGCTGATAGGATATCCATTGGATTATAAGGGAAGAAAGAAGGTAGCAAATGTAGCCATAACAGGTATGCCACAGTTGGAAGGATATGGAGGATGCAGACATCTGTCTCAGGATCAACAGGATCACCTCAATTACTTGCTAAGGATATGCACTCCAGAGAAGCTTGAGAAGATAAAAGCCATGGTGCATCCAGTCGAAACATGACCACAATATGGTCCACCACCAGTTCATAAAGCTCATATGGCAGGTAAACTTGCACTTGACAAAGAAAGTTCATGGATAGTTGATTCAGGAGCAACTAACCATATGGTAAATGATAGAAAAATGATTGAACAACCTGATACATTAGAGAATGCAGGGAGAGTGCAGCTGCCCACTGGTGACACAGCTTCAATTACAAAAACTGGGAACTGCAGGTTAAATGGAGGTGACATTATAAAACATGTGTTATGTGTACCAAGCTTCAAGTTCAACTTACTTTCTGTTTCGAAGCTAACAAAAGAACTGAATTGTAGTGCAAGGTTTTTCCCTGACTTCTTTGTGTTACAGGATCTCTTCACTGGGAAGGTGAAGGACATGGCTCCAGAAGTAGCTGGTTTATAACTGTTGGAGTCAAGAGGACGGAGTCTAGAATCTATGAAGGCACATGCATACACTGCAGGAATGACGATGATGAAATTTGAATGCGAGCTTTGTACGAAGGCTAGGACATGTGCCCATGAGTGTCATTAGAAAGATAGATAGTTTCAAAAATAAGTCCAACTTCACTATACAACATTGTGGAGTCTGTCCCATGGCAAGACAAACTAGGATGAAATTTCCTGTGAGTAGTAGTAGAACAGATAGTACATTCCAGTTGTTACACCTTGATGTATGAGGACCATATAGGTTCCCCACTTATACTGGTATGAGATATTTCCTAATTGTTGTTGATGACTACACTAGATGGACTTGGATTTTCTTGCTTCATGTCAAGTCTGATGTTGTTACCATTCTCAAGAATCTTAGCATAATGATAAAAAATCAATTTGGAGCATGTATTAAAGGTGTTAGGTCAGATAATGGTTCAGAATTCTTTAATAGATCTTGTAGTGAATTATTTACACAGCTGGGAATTGTGCATCAAAGTTCCTGTCCACATACTCCTCAACAAAATGGAGTAGTGGAAAGAAGACATAGACACATACTTGAAATTGCCAGGGCTATCAAATTTCAGAGTCATATGCCATCTCAATTCTGGGGAGAATGTGTGGAATCAGCTGTATATGTGATCAATAGGATCCCATCTGTAGTATTAGGTAATGTTTCACCATATGAAAGATTGTATGGAAGGGTTCCTAATCTTTCACATCTGAGAGTTTTGGGATGTCTTTGTTATGCCACCAATTTGCAAAAGAGGGACAAGTTTGACACTAGGGCCATCAAATCAGTGTTACTGGGATACTCATCTAGGCAGAAAGGCTACAAGTTATTAAATCTCACTAATAACACTGTTTTTGTGAGCAGAGATGTGGCATTTTATGAAAACATCTTTCCCTTCAGAACTCAGCAGGAAGACACCAATCCAGAGGTTGGCAGCTTTATTCCTACAGTTATTGAAGAGCATGTGGATAAGGAGTTCAATGAAGGCAGTAGAAACCAACCAAATGTTGGGTCAGATGGAGCAGACAGATCAACAGCTCAGACTGAAGATACAAATGTGGAAGAAACTAATTGTGGAACCTCAGCAGATAACTCAGACTTCCTCCCTACTGCAGCAGATAACTCAGACAATTCAGACCTCCTTCCTTCTGAAAGTGATTCCCTTACTTCACCAACTGTTCAGACTCCAGCAATCAGGAGATCTGACAGAGCTAGAAGACCACCATCATGGATGCAGGACTTCATTCAGCCTGCAGCAAGTTCAAAGGGTATGCAGGCATGTCTATATCCAATGTCTGCTTCTCTCAGCTATGCAGGCTTATCCTCCACCTATCACAGTTATTTGGTCAAGGAATCAGAAGAGTATGAACCACAGTCCTACAGTGAAGCAGTAAAAGATAGCAGATGGATAGAGGCCATGAAGACTGAAATTCAGGCTTTGGAGGACAACCATACCTGGGAAGTGATAGATCTCCCTGCTACAAAGAAGGCTATAGGTTGCAAATGGGTGTTCAAGATCAAGTATAAGGCTACTGGTGAGATTGAGAGATTCAAGGCAAGGCTTGTGGCAAAGGGCTACAATCAAAAGGAAGGCATAGATTATCAAGATACTTTTTCCCCGGTGGCAAAAATGGTAACTGTAAGATCTGTCATTTCAGTGGCTGCTTCAAAGGGGTGGAATATATATCAAATGGATGTCTTCAATGCCTTCTTGCAAGGGGATCTCACAGAGGAAGTTTATATGACACTCCCACAGGGGTTTACTAGTCAGCAAGGAAAAGTTTGTAGGCTGTTGAAGTCCCTCTATGGACTGAAACAGGCTTCTCGACAATGGAACATAAAGCTCACCACATCATTGCTCTCTTTTGGCTTTGTCCAGAGCCATCTGGATTACTCTCTATTCACCAAGAGGGATGCTCACAGATTGGTGGTGGTGCTTGTGTATGTGGATGATTTGCTTATCACAGGGAATGATGCACTCCTCATTCAGGAGACTAAATCTTTGCTTCAGCAAAACTTCAAAATTAAGGATTTAGGTGATTTACGATATTTTTTGGGGCTGGAGTTTGCCAGAAATGCGACTGGGATAGTGATGCATCAGCGTAAATATGCACTGGAATTGATTGGTGATTTGGGCTTCACAGGAGGAAAGCCTGCTGGTTCTCCTATGGAGATGAATGTCAAGCTGACTTCTTTTCTTTATGATAAACATGTCGCTGCTGATTCCTCTGCTGATTTACACAGTGATCCACTTTTAGACGATCCAGTCAGCTATCAACGATTGATTGGTCGCCTCTTATATTTAACCCATACTCGACCAGACATTGCTTTTCTTTGTCGAATCGAGCCAATTCGCAAGCCCGGCGCATCTCATCTTACGGCGCAGAGGGTGGTGAGGTACATCAAAAAGGCTCCTGGTTTGGGAATCTTCTTGTCCTCCGAAAGTTCCACCCAGTTAACTGCCTATTGTGACGCTGATTGGGCTTCATGCCTCAACACTAGAAGATCTGTTACGGGATATCTGGTCTTCTTTGGAGCCTCCCTTATCTCCTGGAAATCAAAAAAGCAGCAGACCATCTCCAGGAGCTCGGCAGAAGCTGAATACAGGAGTATGGCTTCTGCTGTGGCAGAAATAGTTTGGCTATCTGGGTTGTTTGCGGATCTTGGTATTTCCCTGCATTTGCCTATTCCCCTGCACTGTGACAGCAAGTCCGCTATCCAAATTGCTGCAAATCCTGTTTTCCATGAGCGTACGAAACACATCGACATTGACTGCCATTTCATCCGGGAGAAAATACATCAGGGACTGATTTCCACTGTCTATGTTCCAACTGAGGATCAGCCTGCTGATGTGCTAACGAAGGGACTCACCCAGTGTCATCATTCTTATTTGCTATCCAAGCTTGGCCTGAAGAACTTATTTTCAGTACCAAGCTTGCAGGGGGGTGTTGAGGGAAGTTAGAAATTAGAATTAGTAACAGTAGCATTCCATTTTGTTGTTGGTAACAGTAGCATTCCATTTTGCTGTTGGTAGTTGTTAGCATTTCATTTTTAAGTACTTTACCATTTTACCCTCTCCCTAGTATTTTACTGTTTTACCCCTTACAATAAATTAGAAGGCTCTACATGTATATCTGTTCCACTTCTTCTTCTTTACAGAAAAGATAAGAAAAGTTCTGCAAAAATCCCTCTTCTCTTCCATTTCCATTCTCCATTATTGTACATAGGAGCTTTAATTCTTCTTCCCTGCTGCGTTCTAACATATATGTGACTGGATTTATCTTATATTCACTACAATGTCATATATTTTACACAATCAGTTCAATTTGTAGGTTTCCCTTGATTCATAAAAATAAATGTGAACCATTTTGGAATGAGATAACAAAATATATATCTAGAACCCGTTTGGTTTAGCTAATTAAAAGTAATTATTAAATATCAAGTACTGAAAATAGAGAGATAATTAGAAGTCTTATTTTAGGAAGAGCATTTTGGATATTTAAAAATATATTAGGGATAAAATCATAAAAGACCACTTAAAGTGTTTATACCCTACAAAACATAAGTTGGGGATGACCTGCTTATAGAAATTCATAGATAAGACAAAACATATTTATAAGCTAGTTTGACCAGTTTATAAGCTTAGCATAAATATCGTGGTGAAGAAAATAATTTTTAAAATAAGCAGACATTTGTATACGTACGTCGTAGATTTCACATCCTAGGATATCAGCGTAGCCACCGTGGTCCAAGAACAGTATGGCAAGGTATCCAGCGTAATTGCTATGTTCATTGATTTTGATTTTGAGATTTCCATATTTGCAAGAAACTCTTTTGTAGTCAACATCGACAACACCCTTTGGGAACAACATGTGAGCTAACTTAGGATGTTTAGCCATTTTGGCGAAGGCATCAGAGCTCATAATGAAGTCAGTTCCTGGACCTTCACCACTGTCAGTCACCTTCACCTTAACTCCCTTGTCGCTGCATAGTGCCTTGTCCTTGCACCTCACCTGTAAATATAATATTGTTGATTATTAGTACTAGTTATAGTAGTATTTATCCAATCAGGTCAATTTTTATGATAAACATTAATTACAAACCCAAACTAATTAGTAGGATAATGATAAAGCATTTATTAAAAATCAAAAACTAAAATTATCGAACCGCAATTTTCAAAATTATACCGTATAGTAACATAAACACCCCTAAGACACATAATTTGGCATATCAACTTCAAAGACATATAGAAGTAGCATGTGTTGAGATATATAATTAGCTTTGTTATACTTTGTTTACTTAGTCATTATACTTTGTTTAGATAGTCATTATTAGTGAGTTTAACTTCTTCTATAAATAGATTACCAACTTGTAATATTTCATTCAAGGAAAATATATCACAGAAGCTCCTTAGAGCCCCAAAAATATCTCTCTCTTCTCTCACATGTTATTCTTATTCTTCTGGTTTTTCTTCACTGTTTCCTCCTCTGTTTGGACTCTATATTCATAAATTTAACATGGTATCAGAGCCTTAATCGATTCAATTCATTCCACGTTTTTTTTATATCTGTGCGTAGTATAGAATTCTCTGATTTTCAGTTCAATTTGAATTCATTTTGTGCGCGTTTCTGTAATTTCTCGGACAATTGAGTGAATGTCTCGATCTCTACGTACTCGTAGGTAATCAATCTCTCTTAGCTGATCGTTGACAAAAGGAATCAATCGACGTCGTTGATTCAGGAAACTCTTCCAGAACCAAATCATACTGCGTTTGGTTGATCGAGTCGGAAATCTGAAGCTTCGGTCGATCTGTTTTGATCGATCTGTAGTTAGTCTCGGTCGAGAGATAGATCGAGGAACAATATTCAATTGGAGAAACAAATCATTTTCAATTTCTGTATTCGCAATTAAAAAAAAAACGAAATGAATCTGTAACCCTAGATTGAGTATTGAAATTGATGAATTGAGTTTGCAGTTGGTTGATTCAACTCATGCCTGTGATAGCTCGAAGAAATTCAGTTCGATCGAGTCGAAATCGAGGAATGTTCCTCTGGTGTGGCTGCTGGGATACAAGCCCAGGTCTCCACGATGGACAATGTGGAAACCAAATCGGGTCAAAGTTTTGGGAAGTTGTATGTGATGAACACGGAATTGATCCAACTGGACAATGTATTGAAACTTCATATCTGCAATTGGAACGTGTTAATGTGTATTACAATGAAGCTTCATGTGGTGCAGTACTTATGGATCTCGAGCCTGATATTATGGATAGTATCATATCTGGACAGTCTGGTGCAGGGAATAATTGGGCGAAAGATCATTATACTGAAGGAGCAGAGTTTATCAACGTTGTGAAGAAAGAGACTGAGAATTGTGATTGCTTGCAAGGATTCCAAGTTTGCTACTCACTTGGTCCTAAAGGCATGGATAAAATGCTTTGCTACTCACTTGGTCCTAAAGGCATGGATAAAATGCTTCAGAGCCCCGACGGCGATGTGACTATCGCAAATGATGGTGCCACCATTTTGGAGCAGGTGGATGTCGACAATCAGATTGCAAAGTTGATGGTTGAGTTGTCACAAAGTCAAGATTATAAAATTGGTGATGGAATCACTGGAGTTGTTGTCATGGCTCGGGCATTTCTAGAACAAGCTGAGAAGTTGTTAGAACGTGGTATTCATCCTATTCGGGTTGCAGAAGGGTATGAAATGGCTTCAAGGATTGCAGTTGAGCATTTGGAGCGTGTAGCACATAAGTTTGAATTCGGTCTGAATGATGTTGAGCCTTTGGTTCAGACTTGCATGACTACTTTGTCATCTAAGATTGTGAGTAGATGCAAACATAGCATGGTTGAAATTGTTGTTAAAGTGGTTTTAGCAGTTGTTGATTTAGAGGAAAATGATGTAAACCTGGACTTAATCAAAGTTGAAGGTAAAATTGGTGGAAAGTTTGGAAGACACAGAGCTAGTTTATGGTATTATAGTTGACAAAGATATAAGTCATCCACAGATGCCAAAGCAAATTGAGGATGCCAAAATTGTTTTTTTTACATGTCCTTTTGAGCCTCCTAAGCCAAAGACTAAGCATAAGGTTGACATTGAGACTGAGGAAAAGTTTCAAACTTTACGCCTACAGGAGCAGAAGTACTTGGATAACTTGGTGGAGGGACAGGTTCTGGAATTTCAGATACAGTGGCTGAGCCATATATAATACCTCTTTTTTATTTGTTTAGCTCAGGATAGGAGAATCGAGGAATTTCTAGCTGGAATTGGACTAGAAATTGAGGGAGACTCCACTGCATGTCCGAGCTTATTGAGATAGCTTGCGTGATGAGAATCGAGGGATTCTCTAGTCCAAGCGAGACTAGAAAACGAGGGGTTCTTGCCGCTTATTAAAATAGTTGGCGTGATGAGAATCGAGAGATTCTCTAGTCCGAATGAGACTAGAGAACGAGGGGTTCTTGCCGTCGTTTTTACATAAGGAGAATCGAGGGATTCTTTAGTCCAAGTGAGACTAGAGAACGAGGGGTTCTTCATTGTTGCTACTAATAGGGAGAATCGAGGGATTTTCTAGTCCGAGTGTGACTAGAGAACGAGGGGTTCTTCATTGCTGCTACTAATAGAAAGGATTCTATAGTCCGAGTGTGACTAGAGAACGATGGGTTATTCGTTTCGTTGCTGCTCAATGTGTTGTTTCTCACTGTAACTCACGTCCAAGCTAGGAATGAAGAAAATGTCTTCATATCTCCTAGCTTGCGGGGGGGTGTTGAGATATATAATTAGCTTTGTTATACTTTGTTTACTTAGTCATTATACTTTGTTTAGATAGTCATTATTAGTGAGTTTAACTTCTTCTATAAATAGATTACCAACTTGTAATATTTCTTTCAAGGAAAATATATCACAGAAGCTCCTTAGAGCCCCAAAAATATCTCCCTCTTCTCTCCCATATTATTCTTATTCTTCTGGTTTTCCTTCACTGTTTCCTCCTCTGTTTGGACTCTAGATTCATAAACTTAACAGCATGCAAGTATTTATTTCCAAGGAAACAACTATAAACATGGGCAGATGTAGTGCATATGTTTATGAATTTATTCAAACTCAATAGTTTTTAAATTGATTTTTTATATGTTAAGAAATTATAAAATAAATACAAATAATATATTTAAACGTAACCTAATAAATAAATCAAATAGATTGTAATAGCTTAAAATCTATAAAATTTAAATTCTGAATCTGTCTCTCTCCATAAGATACCTCGTAGCATGCACCACAGCCAACTCCATTCTTATAGAGCTTCCAGGATGCGGCGGTAACAAGCCCGTCATTGACATATCTGCCATACTCTCCATAACCACAAGCTCCAGCTGATCAAACATATTGCAAATTAATCAAAGGTAAATCTATATCATATATATATAACAAATTAACAAACAATTGAGCAATAACAACAATTTTAAATAATGACTTACATCGTGTTCCTTTGCCATCAGAAGTCTTATAATAGGTAGCTTTGGAATCATAGGTTTCACTACAATAGCAAAGTTCAGGTAGAAGCAAAATCATGCATATCATAAGAGGAGAACAATTATTGTTGAAGGAAATAGCCATTTTTTTTGTGCTCAATAGAAGATAGAATTGAAATGGATGCTAAAGATGTAATTTGGATGATGAGAAGTGAAGGGGTGAACTGGTGAAGTTCTCTACTTATAGTTGAGTGTCTTAGGGGCAGGTATTGACTTTTCTTCGTGGCCAACTTTGTATTGGTCTTAACTCTTAATCAAGTTTTATACGAAAAGAAATGAAAAATTCAAAGTACCATATGGTTTTGGTTTTCTGCCTAAATATAAAATATGGATCACACACCATGAAAAAAAACACTTATTTTTTTTATTTTTATATAATCTTACATTTGAATACCACCTTCTGCGATGCAACAATTAGCTAATTAAAAATGATTTAAATCATATAGGTCTTAATTAACGATACCTGGTGCTATAAACTGTCACTGTTTCAAATCAATATATGGACTTCAACTTCTTTTGCCACGTTAATTTGATTTGATGATGTTTGATTGTACACGAAATTTTAGAAAATATTTTTCCTTATATATAAACCAAATAAATGCAAAGTATTAAAATTATCCGTTTAAATGAGTGATGGCGAAAGTTTCACAAATCTTTTTATTTAATGAGTGGTGATGAGGAGGGTCTAGAAAAAAAATTGTCATTCTTTTTATAACATATTATAATAGAAGGGTAGAGCAGCCAGGTGCACAAATCATTCCGCGTTAGCAGAGTTCGGCTTGGAGAAAATCTTTTAAGATAACAAACACACTCGTGCGGTGTATTTGGAGGAACAATTTAATAATACACGCCTTGAAAACTTCTCCAACTTGACTGAGTACTGCAGACAGTTGAAACTCCCAGCGGAGCAACTCTCTAACGTCGACACGCTTGTCTCGGACACTAAAATGGTGTTGCAATTGATTGCAGGTCTTCCCAAAGGCGACTATGATACGTTAGCCACCATGATTCAACAGGCAGATCTGCTTCTCAATTTTAACAAAGCTCGCTCGTAGTTGTTGCTTGAATAGACTCGACGTGCTAAGCAGGATGAGCACAATCAGAAGGCGTTAGCTGTTGAAATGCGCCCTCAAGATCCAACGCCGCCAGAAAACTCTCAACCGCAGCAGGACGCGGTGGCAAGGGCCGCGACAAGGGTCGCGAACAGCAGAATCTGCAGCAACAACAACAGGGCCCGCAGAATCAGTACAGCGTCGTGGTACCCCAACAGTATCCGTACAGAGCCGCGACACCGCCGCCGTTCCAGTACCAGCAATCCTTCAACCACTTCTCCCACCACGGGGTGTTGGGTCCTGCTCGACCACCGGCAAGTCGATGCCGCAAAGAAGCCCACTTCACGCACGACCGGTTCAGCAGCCTCGCTGACATGACACCCACCGAGGTTGGGTCGGGCCTTCCGATCTCGATATACAACGATCGATAACTCGGTACATGGACTCCGGAGCCACTTCTCACCTCACCCGGTCTGCAGGTAATATTTCCAAACTGTTTGGTTTAAGACATCCTCAATTTGTGACAGTTGGTAGTGGCCACCGCATTCCAGTAAAGGGTTATGGTACATCCTGCACACCACCTCCTAATCCATTCACTCTTAAAAATACCCTATATGCCCCACATGTAATTAAGAATCTCATCTTTATCCGCAAATTTACTGGTAATAATTCTATCTCTGTTAGTTTTGACCCTTTTGGTTTCACTGTGAAGGATCTTCATATGGGGACACCTCTTACGAGATGCAATAGCACGAGAGATCTATATCCATTCACTCTCACCTCCGCTGCCAGATCTAGCTCTCCCGTCTCTCTAGCGGTCATTTCTTCTTCAACATGACATAATAGGTTTGGTCATCCAGGAGCCCCAGTTTTTAACTTTCTTAGAGGCAATAATTTCATTACTTGTAATGGGAAGCTTGCCCAAAACTGTGTTTCTTGTTGTTTAGGCAAACATACTCGTCTTCCGTTTAAATCATCTACTAGTGTTACTTTGGCACCTTTTGATATTATACATGCCGATTTATGGACATCACCTGTTTCTAGTTCTTTCGGTCATAAATAGTATCTTATCTTACTAGATGATTTTTCTCACTTTGTTTGGTTGTATCCTCTCAAATTTAAATCGGAAGTGTTTGCCAAATTTCTTGAGTTTCAAACTTTCATTCAAACACAGTTTGAAAAATGTATAAAATATTTTCAGTGCGATAATGGTCGTGAATTCAATAACTCTATGTTTCACCGTTTTTGTACTAATAATGGCCTGATATTTCGCTTCTCCTGCCCCCACACCTCCCCTAAAAATGGTAAAGCTGAAAGAATCATCCGCACCATTAACAATATGATTCACACTCTATTGATGCACGCCTCCCTACCTCCGTCCTTCTAGGTCTACGCTGCTAAAATGTCAGAATACGTTCTCAATATTCTCCCAACTAGCAGCCTTCACAATATGACCCCTACCGAAATCCTCTATCATAGAGTCTCATCTTATGAGCATCTTCGGATATTCGGTTGTCTTTGCTATCCTAACCTTGCATCTACTGCCCCTCATAAACTAGCTCATCGGTCAACTCCATGTGTCTACCTAGGCTTCCCACCGAATCATAGGGGCTATCTATGCTATGACTTGTACATTTGTCAGATCCACATCTCTCGTCACGTAACATTCGACGAGACCACATTTCCGTTTTCGAATCTTAAAAAGTTCCAAAAATCGGATTACTCTTTTCTTGACGAGCCTGCCATCTCTCCCATCATTCTCAGTCAACTAGATCATAACACTTCCACAAAATCACCGTCTTTTCCCGGTAGTTCTTAACAAGATCGCGGCTCGGCGCGCTGAAGTCGTGACTGCGGCTGAGAGAAGCGTCGATCGGCACCGCGACCCTGTGATTTGGCGCTACGGCGCCAAAACTCCTGCGAGCAGCTTTCCTCCAGCGTCACGGCCCTTGATCATGGCGTTGCGGTGCCTCCGACGGCGTCACCTCCTCATTCTCTCTATCCAACCGATCCCTCAGTCTCGGCTCTTCGCACTCAGCCGACACAGCCTCCCACTGTCGCCACTCACCAAATGGAAACTCGCGTCAAACATGGAATCTTGAAACCCAAAGTCCAATTTAACTTGTCTGCCCATATCATTTCTCCAATTCCCAAGAACCTTATATTGGCTAAACAAGACCCTAATTGGAATGCGGCTATGTCTGCGAAATTCAATGCTTTAACTAAACAACACACATGAGATCTAGTACCTAGACCTGAGGGGGTGAATGTGATTCGTTGTCTGTGGCTATTTCATCACAAATTTAGAGATAGTGAAGATCTTGAGATATATAAGGCACGACTTGTGGCTAATGGCACGAATCATCATGAGGGCATTGATTGTGGTGGGACCTTCAGCCCGGTTGTCAAACTAGCTACTATTTGCACAATATTGAGCATTGTCATGGGCAAACACTGACCGATCTATCAACTTGATGTGAAGAATGCATTTTTACATGAGGATCTGAGAAAGCGATCTACGTCATCAGTAAATGCAGGTTCACCCATCCAACAGTTTCTCACTATGTGTGTCGTCTCCGTAAGTTACTATATGGCCTGAAGCAGGTCCCCCCGTGTGTGGTATGATCACTTTGTCAGGTATATCTTGCAGATTAGATTTGTATGCAGCAAGAGTGATACATCACTCTTCATTTTTTATCGAGGCAGTAGCACTACTTACTTATTACTTTACGTGAATGATATTGTTCTTATTGCTTTATCCGATGGGTTGAAATATGAGATTATTGCCTTGCTTAAGTCCGAATTTACAATGACTGATTTGGGAAAACTTAGTTATTTTTTAGGGATATTAGTGACCAGGTCTGCCGACCACATGTTCTTGTGTCAGCGTAAGTATGCAGAAGAGATTGTGTACAGGGCTAAGATGACGAATTGTAAAGTTTCACCTACTCCAGTTGATTCAAAATCTAAGCTCAGTGATATGGATGGTGCTCCATCCTACTATGTATAGGAGCCTTGCAGGTGCACTTCAGTATCTCACATTTACAAGGCCAGACATTGCTTATGTTGTTCAGCAGGTATGCCTATTCATGCATGCCTTAGACAGTCTCATTTCACTGCTCTTAAGCATATCATCTTATACATTAAGGGCACACTTGATTATGGTTTGCACATATACCCCTCTGCACCAAACATGTTGCTCTCTTATACAGATGTAGATTGGGCAGGGTGTCGGGACACGCGACGCTCCACCTCCGACTTTTGTGTATTTTTAGGGGATAATCTAATTTCTTGGTCTGCCAAACGACAGGCTACCCTATCTCGTTCCAGTGTCGAGGCCTCTCCTGTGAAAGAAAGAGGTTGATGCACCCACTGAGTACAAGGTGTTGCAAATGTAGTAGCTGAGATTTGTTGGCTCAGAAATTTACTGTTGGAACTTCAGTGTCCTTTGCGTCAGACATCTATTGTGTACTGTGATAACATCTCTGCCATCCATCTCATGTCCGGTTCAACATCGTGAAGCACATTGAGATAGACCTACACTTTGTTCGTGAGAAAGTTGCTCTAGGTCATGTCAGAGTGTTACATGTTCCCTCATCCTATCAGTATGCAGATATATTTATCAAAGGACTTCCTAGATAATTATTTCTTGACTTCAGATTCAGTCTCAGCGTCCGGCCTCCTCCCGATCCGACTGAGGGGGTGTGTAAATGTGTGTATAGTCAAAGTAACAATATTCCCTACCCATAATTAGAATATTTCCATATATTGTGTAAATATAATTATGGTAAGACTAGGATTCCTCTTGTGATTAGGTTTAGGATTCCTATTGTAAAAGGGATGAATATTGTACACTATATATACTTTGATATTAATGAGAAGACTCCCCAAGAGAGATTAATATCATCTTACAGGCCGCACCATGAGGGGCGTGATATAGATAACCTATTCAAATGCAAGCACTAGTGACTGCTTTCACGGTTCGAACCCATGACCTATGGATCACACGAAGACAAATTAAAATAGAAGTGTATCATATAAATTAAGACGAGAGGAAGTAATATTATATTTATCTTAAAATATGGGCAACAGTTCATTGTTTGGGAATTTAAATATGTCACACGGGAATGTTATTAATTTATTGTATAATCACTAGGCTTTTAATTTAAGTTATCAGACAAGTAATAGACTTTTTAGTTTGATGAAGCTCCTATATATCTTTCATTTAAATGCATAATTGTTTTTAAGGCTACTCTTTCAATAACAAAAAATAATGGTAAAAAAAAGTATATGCTCATGTGGTGTGTATACTGACATTTAATGTTTAGATCTAATTTAGCTGTTATAAATAAAAGTACGCAAATAATTATTTTTCTGTATTTTTTATGCTATAATCGAAAATAATATACTTGTTAATTTTAAAATCTGAACTGATTTTCATATCTCATTAATTAAAAATTTAAAAGAATAATAAATTACAAATAAATTCATAACTAGTTGTACCATACTAATAAAAAAAATATCTAAGGAACATATGCATTTAAAATCAATTGAGAATTTAAATACAATTTCAAGTTTGACATAAGAATTCTACAATTGTAAGTTGTGTCGTAGATTCCAGTCTTTAGCGATAATATAACGCTTGAATTGATGATTTTTTTCCCCAAACTTTCAGCAAAAGGAAATTCAATAGTTTTTCCTTGAAGGATGTCTAAGAGCTTAACATTTAACTTTTCTATTTCATCCCCAAGTAGCAATAGGCTGAAACTCTTCATCAACACTTCGTTACCAAACTCAAGTAAATAAGTATCAAATTTATAGAATATCGGTAGATAGAAAATATATGATTTTGAAAATTTTCAAGACTAAATCAGATTACTATGAAATTTATTTTTTCATTTTAGATATTTATACTTGAAATTTACTACGTGCATGATATTAATGATTAATGATGATTATCATAAATATTTTAATATTTTTTAATATATAATATACTTCTTACAAAATATTGGTACACAATAATTGAGTATGACTGTTATAGAGAAATAATTTTATAAAAAGTGTATAATGAATGACATTGTTGTTATAGATAAAATGATATTATATAGAAATAAAATATAACATGAAAAATCGATTTTAAAAAATCAGATTGTTATAATGAAATGTCGTTATAGCAAATAATAATTATAGAGAGACTTGACTATAGTTTAAATACTATGGGTTAAAAATAATTGTTCAATTAAACGGGTAAAATTAGACTAATTCAAATGGAGAAGGGATATGGCAGTGAGCCACTAGGATTTCTGATCTGACTAAAGAAATTGGAATATCGAATGTGAATCCAAACTTAGACGATTTCAATGCAGATATCGAATATTAAATGAAATAATAATAATAATAATAATAATAATAATAATAATAATAATAATAATAATAATAATAATAATAATAAGCTATAGCTAAGGAACTCTTCAACTAAAATTCTTTTTGGTGTCGCATAAATAAAATTTTATTCAAAGGTGAAAAGATAAAATTCGTCTAAAAACGGTGAAAAGTTGAAAATAGTAAAATTCATCTAGAAGTAAAAATCATAATTAATTCTAGTATAATGAGAGTATATTATTGCATATATGCTTTATTTTTGGAGCCAGTAAAACTTAAAACTCTTCTAGAAATAGGAAATTACCATCCGTTCCATAATAAGTGTTATTTTAGACTTTTATTTTGAATAAAAATAAGTGGTGTTTTAGAATTTCAAGAAGAAATTTATCTTATTCTTTCAAAATTACCCTTATTTACATAATCAAGAATCATCAAGTAGTTTTTCTTTTTTAGACATTAATTAGAAGTAAGTTAGTAAAAATATTCATAATTTTTTAAGAGTGAACACTTTATTAAGGAGTGTGCATAAGTTAAAAACACCACTTATTATGGAATGAAGGGAGTATGAAAATCAAAATCCGAAGCCCTAGACCAGTTGGTCTTGAAGGCAGAGGGTATCCTCATTGGGTGGTGTGGGAGAGCTTGGTCACAAGTTCGAAACCCCAGAGTAACGTCTGCGCCGGCGCTCTTGGGGAGCAGCGCTGACACTGCCAAGTGTGGTTTAAGCGGGCGGCGTGGTTTGCGGTATTGCATCGATGCGTGTTTATCACATGCTTGTATTTCGAAGAAGCGGTCAAGATTCGCCGTAAAAAATAAAAAAAAGGGAGTATGAAAATCATGAATAGGAGTACTACTATTACTATATGATATAATCTATATCTTATTACTTTACGTTTTCATGTATTTTATTGTTTAACGGCTTAAAAAATCAAATTCATGTAGAAAAATATGAATTAATGCATGCAATTGTGTAGATTACGTGAGACACTTTAATTAATAGGACAATTTTTTTGGTTAATCCATTGTTAATTAAGGGTTAAAATGACAGTTATTGGGCTTCCAAATGTAATTTTGAACTTGTTCATCCATTGTGGACTTGTAGAATATTACCGACATTTTGACGAAGGATCGACATTTTTGTCTTTATTTATTTATTTATTTATTTTTTTGTGAAGGCCGCGATCATTTCTTCTTTCAGTCGCGGGGGTAAATTCCGAGAGTGCAATAGCTTGCAAACCACGTCAGCCGATTAACCACACTTGACAAGTCATGTGTGACAGGCTCAACCAAGAATGTTTATGCAGAGGATCGAAATCGTGACATTGCGATCATATTTCTATTCTTCTGCACAGCTGCGGGTGATATTTTTGTCTTTATGAACAGTATATAAAGTGGTTATCCAAATACTCCCTGTGTTCCACAATACATGATTTTCTAGAAATAAAGTGTTTTATTAAGGGATTGTGATAGTTTACTAATATACCCTACAATCATTAAAAGCAAATCAATCATTACATATTTATTTTATAAAAAATACTTTCAAAGTACTATGGATTAGGGGTAAAATAGAGAAAATAAGATTAAAACTACATTGAAATTGCAAACAATCAACTATTGTGAAAAAGTAAAAATTTCTAGACAATCATGTATTTTGGAAAGGAGGGAGTATGTATTAAATCATTTTGGAGCTTAAAGTTAATTTGAGTACAACTTTAGTCCCTTTAATCTTTTCTAATATTTATTTTTGGACATTTCATGCCTTTAGCTGCTCATATAAGTAACCTCTTATATTTTATGTATTGGTCAGATGTCAACACAAATCTGAAAGTTAATTTGACTACAATTTTAGTCCCTTTAATCTTTTCTAATATATATTTTTGGACATTTCATGCCTTTATCTGCTCATATAAGTAACCTCTTATATTTTATGTATTGGTTAGATACTTAGATGTCAACACAAATATGCTTAAAGTTAATTTGACTACAATTTTAGTCCCTTTGATCTTTTCTAATATTTATTTTTGGACATTTCATGCCTTTATCTGCTCATACAAGTAAACTCTTATATTTCATGTATTGGTCAGATATCAACACAAATATGCTTAAAGTTAATTTGACTACAGTTTTAGTCCCTTTAATCTTTTCTAATATTTGTTTTTGGACATTTCATGCTTTAGCTACTCATATAAGTAACCTCTTATATTTCATGTATTGGTCAGATGTCAACACAAATATTCTTTCATTGGTAGCTAGTACCAGCTGGATAATTGTGTTTGTATTGGGTAGAAACGTCTCCGGAAATATTGGCGTACTCAAGAAGCCTGACGGTTCCGAAGGCTTAGTGTAGCTGTCTTTCACTCTCAACAACTCCATCACATCAGCCCTCCTAGATCAAAGTGTCGCGCCGCGCGTGGGTCTATACGGTGACGTCACTGTGCTAACGTCGTCATAATTTTGGAGGGACATAATAGTCTAGCTTTGTCTTATATATACAAAAACATAGAAGAAAAAGAGGACACATTATATTCTCTCTAACCCTACACTTGTAACAAAAAAATGTCTCCGGAGCAAATACACTACTCTCAACTCTTGTTCTGATATTATTCATTACTTTTTTTAGATCTAGCTCATTTATCTACTTTCATTGTTTATTTTCATATCTACTAACCCCTTTTATCTTACATTTGTGTAACCTAATTAGTAATTCTGGACTCGTTCAAAAGGGTCTTCGGATCGGATACAACCTACTTGTCTTAACTTAAAACCCTCGAATACAAATCTCTAACTGTATTTTTGGTTAGAATCATTTTCACCAAAAAATAGTGTCATATTGTGTAATGACTGATAATACATTGTACTTTCAGGTATTTTTCACTAACAAAATTCAAAATATAAAGAAATTAAAGGGATTCAATATTTATAACATATATAAAAAATAACTTTGATCTTTTCGATGAAGAGGGTTCAGATGAACCATTGCATATGATTAAACGCAAAGTTTAAGAAAGAAATTAATACTTTTGAAATTTATGATTTAAAACATGTCACAATATTTGTACGGTGATAAAACGTTTAAAACTTATTTATGACCCTAAAGATGCGATAAAATTTGTATAGTTATAAAAACTGGGATCATTAGGAGTAAAATAATAAGTGTAATTTAATTGCCTTCAAATTTAGAATATCATTTTTTTTTGCCAAAAAAGGTAAATTGACTTAGTGCATGTTTGGATTAGCTTTTGGGTATTCAAAAATTCTAGGTAACTACTTTTGTGAAAATCAGAAAATTGACATGTTAAACTAACCAAAATCAATTCTGACAGAATTAATTTTGTCATTAATTTTAATTTGAATTTTACCCTTTCCTTTATTACCCTCTTTAAATTTCATCAACAACTCTATCCACTTTCATTACTCTCTTTAAATATCTAGAAATAATTAATAAAAAAAATTCAAATATACAACTTTCATTATCCTCTTTAAATATCTAGAAATAATTACTAAAAAAATATTCAAATATACAACTTTCATTACTCTCTTTAAATAACTAGAATTAATTACTAAAAAAATCAAATATACTACTCATGTTCTGTTTTGAGTATGCTATTGTTAATTTTAAGACATTTCTCGTACTTAGGAATGAGAATAGTGCAACTCATTTGGATTATCCTTCCCATTTTTCTATTGTCTTCTTTCAAATATTCCGAATATTATTAATATTTTAAATGCGGCAAAATGTGCTCTACAATTTTAATTGAAAACCGATTCTAAGGTACTTTTTAAAATAACTATTAAGTATAATATTATTTATTTTTTTATAATGTATTATTAATATAAATGAAGCTAGTCTAAGAATTTTAAATGAAGCCAGTCCCGAGAAATGCGGTAAAATGTGCTCTACAATTTTAACTGAAAATCGATTTCAAGGTACTTTTTAAAATAACTATTAAGTATAATATTATTCCAATAATACATTATAGAGTACATTCAAAACCAGTATTGTAATAATATTTAAATATTATTTGCACTTTAAATTAGTATTGTAATAATATTCTACTAATTTTTAAGTACTATATTGCACTTTAAATTCTATTATTTATTTGTAATTTTTCTTTACATACTTCCATCTATTTATATGTATATTTTTATTTATATGTATGTCCATTTTGGTAATTCTACATTCAAACGTAATTTTGATCAAAACTATCCAAATATAAATCAATTATAAGAATCACTTTTACATTGTTGCATCCGAACATAAATCACTTCTGCCAGAATCAATTCTGTCCACCGCTAATGAAAGTTGTATATTTGATTTTTTTTATTAATTATTTCTAGATATTTAAAGAGGACAATGAAAGTTGTATATTTGAATTTTTTTTATTAATTATTTCTAGATATTTAAAGAGAATAATGAAAGTGGGTAGAGTTGTTGATGAAAATTAAAGAGGGTAATAAAGAAAAAGGTAAAATTCAAATTGAAATTAATGGCAAAATTGATTCTGCCAGGATCAATTCTGGTGGCAGAATTGATTTTGACCAGCCAAACATGTCAATTTTCCGATTTTCACGAAAGTAGGTACCCAGAATTGATTCTGGGTACCCAAAAGCTAATCCAAACATGCACTTGGATCTGTTTGACCAAACTTCTGGAAAGGTGTTTCTGTTTCTCAGAAGTAGTTCTGCAGAAACTGTTTCTGGAGAATCAGTTAGAGTGTTTGGCTTATAATTATAGAAGTGCTTCTGAGAAACAGAAACAGTTTCATGTTTGGCCAACATTTATGCAAATTTACTAGAATAATCTTTTTAATAGATTTTAAAATATTATTTTCTATCATATGTTTCTAAAAATTAGTATATCTTTACAATTTAATAATTTTTTTTAAAATTATTTAACTGCAACATTTAATCAAAAGATAATATTATATTGTACATAAGAAATATAACGACAATATGATAGTCAATGACTCAAATATGTCCAAACCTACCCCCCGCCCTACCCACACCTACCACCACCCCATCCTCAAATTTCTATGTCATATTTTTTTTAATTTTATAAAAAATATAATTTTTTTCTTCCCCTCTACCCCGCCTACACTGACCCCATGTTGCCTACTAGTATCCTCAAATTTATAATTCATATTTTTTGTTACTTTTATAAAAAATGATTGAAAATATGAACTTTTTTCTTACCCCCCTCGCCCTACCCCCAACCCCCCCCCACCTTATTACCCTACCCATCCTCAAATTTCGATTTCATATTTTTTGTTACTTTTATAAAAAAAATGATTTTTTCTTACTCCCGCCCTACCCCTACTCCTACCCTACCCCTATTCCCAATTTTCTATTTTATATGGGGATATTATATGAGATTAAAAGGAATTTTGTGAAAAGAAAATGATAAATGTGTCAAAAAAATTCAATGAATGAGCAAAAAGGGTTTCTCCAAAAGCATCAAATTGGTGTTTCTGTTTCTCCAAAGAAACACTTTTTGGCTTCTGAAAAAAATGTTTCTACTCTGAAAGAAAGTGTTTGGCCAAAAAAGTGTTCCAGAAGCTTGACCAAACATCACCTTACTTGGTTAAAGTAGTCCCGTTAAGAATGGGCTCTTATTAATAAATGGGCCAACGGAAAAATGGCATAGGAGCCTCGTGCAGAATAAGCCCAACACCATATTAAGTGGCTATGTTTGGGAGATAAATAGTGTCTTGTGGGAACGATTTGAGTTATGCGTATTATTGAGTTATTGCATTGTAATTGAACTTTAATCTTATTAATATAGTTGAGAAGTTAGTTACTGTTACATTGGATTTGAGTTGCTTACAAGTCGAATCAATTAAGGAAATGCAAATGACGACTTTTTATTCATAATTCTCACGAAACGGAAATACAGAAAATATATAACCAACCCTTAACAACTTACAACTATTCATGCTAAAAGTACAACGCAGATCCACTCAATAACTTCTAAACAAACATGCAGCTGAGAAATACATAACTATAGTAATTAAATATGTATGCTAATTATGTAACGGTAAGTCCAGCTTTCCACTGAGCAGGGATAACAGCCTTGTCCGATTGCACCCATTTGGTTTCAACACTTGTACTTGTTAGGAACCTCACTTTTAGTTCTCCACATCCCATATGCCCTTCTCATTGTTGGCTTTCTTCCTGCACATCCAAATAATATTATAGGCGGGTTCAACTAAATATACTTAAATTATATATATATATGTTTAGGTGCACATAATAAATTCACCCAGAGATTTGAAAAATGGGTGATTTTGGTTAAGTAACTTAGATGGATCAAAGCCGGTCAAATCAGTAAAAGTGACATGACCCAATTCGTCCAAAACGGTATGGATCAAAATTAGTCAAACAACAGGTCTTAATCCAACTCGACAAACATGACCCAGCTTATAGTCCTCCTTTATATTGTATAAAAAAAATGTAAAAGCTAATGTATTTTTTAAAAATCGACAATAGCATAAATTCTTACAAATTTACTTAATTTTGAATTTTCAAATTTGATTATGTATGTTTGGGTTTGAGATGCATTTTAATATGTTAGATCACACTATTTTGATCTAGTAGTTTGATGGGTCATTTCAGATGGGTCAAGTCGAAAACTTGGGCAGGTTAACGAGTCGCTAAATAATTAATTGATTTTGCCATCTCTAATTAATTCACACTCTATGGGAATCTCACTGTGGCGCTCCTCCCCTCCCCTCCCAAAATTCTTGGTTTTTCTTCTTCCTTCCTCCCTTCTCGAAATGGATACTTAGGATTCTTCCAATAATTCTGACACTTCTACATCCACAAATACCACCACCAAGTCGTCACCCTCTTTTCATACCGCCCTAACTGTTACAAACATCAAGAACCATATCCTCATCCTTGCGATCGGAAAAAGCGATCGATATTCTCCAGGTTGAAGCGTTTCGCAATGTCGTGTATGCGTACAACGTGCTTGATCATATTGATGACACCATTCCGCGCCCTCCGGAGGTTGATGATTCTACTTAGCGTCGTCTCGACGCCGGTGTCAAACAATGGATATATGGTAGTATTTCTCAGGATCTACTTCTTACTATCATGAAATCTGACTCCACAGCCCGTGACATGTGAAATCGTTTGGACGAAACCGATTTAGGCCGCCTACGTATCCCCAAGGGAATCAGGTCGAACGTAGTTCCAATGATCTATGCTGTTTTCTTCTCTGAGACCCCTGCTTTGCCTATAGGAACCAAGACGGGTTCCGACTCGTTCTGCTCAAATGCCTCCGAATCAGTCATGTCGCTGGATCGTGCCTTGGATCTTGTGAAATATTGATGATCTGTCATTGCCTAGTCAAATACAAATCGACCTTTGGGGGAGATGATAAATTCTTTAGACAACATGTAGCAAACTGCGTTAGTGTAAAACACGTGATTTTGCAAAAGTGTAAAAACATTTAGCAAGTACATGTTGCATATAAACTGTCACATTGCAAGCGAGTCCTAACATGCATGGGGGCCCTTTGATGCCAGAGGTAGGCCTAAACGTCACATATGCGAGGTCATGATGGATTTGTCCAAACCGTCCAACTGTAATGCTTTTGTTGGAAATGGCGACCAAATGACGGTGCCTTTTCCCAATTTGGCATGACATGATTAGATTTGGATTTGTCTATCATTGTCACGCTACATGTAATATCTTTGGTTGGTCGTTCGGTTGAGAAACGTCGACAAGTTTGGTGTCTTCCTAATTGTGGTGTCGATGCGATGGTGACCAGCTAAGGTAAATCGTCGTGCCTTAAAATAAAGGGTGGTATAGCTACATCTGAGTTTCTAAGATTTGGCTTTACTAGGCCTTGAGTTCAGGCGGACAACTCGAGTGAGAAGGCTACGCGGCTGATCAGACGAACCGATCTAACTCCGCGCAGGCGTCAACTCTCCTAAAATTTGGATATTTTGAAAGAAATTTGCGGGTGCGCGAAGCACACCAGCGCGTGAGTGTGTGATAGTGTGAATTTTCCAGAATGGAAAAAATATGAGCGGAATGCCAGTTTAAGGAAAGCAGTAAAGCAGGTAGCAATTAAAATAAACAAAACAAAATACAACACACAAAATTAAATGCAAAAAGTAATGCCAAATAATAACCCTAGGTCTGTTGTGGTTAAGAACCTAAAATCCCAAGAGTCGCCATTACATCACGCTTTTTTAAATGCGACTTTTTCTAGCGAATCTCCTGCTTAGAAAAAAGAAGGTTAGAAAATAAATAACAAAAATGCTAAATGTTTAAAAGGTGCTAAAATGTTAAAGGGGTGCTTAAAAGTGCTAGCATATTAAAAGTGCTAAAGTAGGGTGCTAATATGCTAATGGGTTGCTAGAATGCTAAGGGTAGTGCTAAAAGGTGCTAAATGTTAAAGGGTTCGCGGAGTCGCCACCTAATTAATTGGGTGAATTAGGACACCTAAATGTCAACTAGGTTAAAGTCAACACTAACTCCATTTTTATGGTCTGCTAAACTTAATGAGATTCCGGGCAAGAGTTCTTTATTAATCTAGAGGGAAGGGGTTAGGCACCCTCTAAGATCCGCTAACTTGCGGTTATCCTGCCAAACCTAGGGTAATTATTATGTTTAAAAATGCTTGTTTTGAGAATATAAAAGATGCTTCAAAATAAAAATGCATGTGGATAAAATTTGTAAAAAAAACTAATGCTATAAAAGAAATAAAGCTTTAAAGTATGCATTTATATTGTTTATAGATATATGCAATGTTGATTTATGATCAAAGATATGTGTTTAAAATCAAATATATATAACGTAGTGCAAAAGGTGATCATTTTATAATTTTATGATAAGAAGGCTATTCAACATAAATTATTTATGCCAATAAAAGAGCTTGTGAGAAAATCAATTTATTTTATCATGAGTTTTATAAGAAGTGATACGCTAGTTGCGAGTTCAATTGTTTAGTAAAGTTTAGACATGCATGACAAGCCCTTAAAGTAAGTAATTTAAAAGTGCATTTCCGATTTTAAACTACCCACCCAATTTATTTATTTCAAGGCTAATTGTTCTGTATCTCCTATTAATTACAAAGTTAAATAATTCGGCAACAATTTAAACAAATAATATAAAAGGTGGATATGATCGCGGCTTTCAAGATGTGTGGCGACATCATCTTATCCTATTTTGTCTTAGGAATTTCTGAAGCGGGAATGCGAATGCGGGTGCACATAGACGCGGGTTGCCATTTGAAGTGGCTCGCGATGAGTCTCGCCGTGAGACTCTTTATTTTGCTCCGGTGCGTGCCATGTAAAAATAAAGAAAGATAAGAATTAGTATATGCCCAAATTTATTTAACCAAAACAAGCATTTGACACATAGTTTGTATTTAAGCAAACACATACATAAAGACCAAACAGAGGCAATATCAGATGGGGATGCAGCCAGCAGGTGGTAAAAAGAAATGAGAATGAGCATGTATGTAGACTGCATAAACCAGCTGCTAGTATTGTACGCAACCCCAACAATTCCAAGTAAAGGCAAGTAAACAATAAGCTTAAGTGATTCCCTATTCTTGAGGCCATCTTGTCAAGCAAACAGATGAAGTAAGATGAAGCAATATGCAGCAACAAACAGAGGGGAGACACTGCGGATCAGGTCAAATTACCGGCTACTAACACACAAAAAAGAAGAAGCAATATATGGCCAGTTATGTAATGATTCGACCCTTGGCCTCAAGATGTAACAGAAACAACTTTGATTGATTGGCGGATGGGTGAGGGCAGGCGTAAAAGGATGCAGAAAAGGGCAAGCAGGAGGCAACATTCAGATAGGCAGTCCCAGATATGAACACTGCAGAGATATGCTCAATTTATGATGAACACACTTAACACAAATGCAAATACCAAGGCAGGGGTATTTAGAGTTGCATGAACATGCTAAAGATTCAAAGGCAAACTAAACCCTACGGGAATACCCATATTTTGGTGCTAAACTCAAACCATAAGGGGATGAACAAGGTCACTGAAATGTATAACAAGGTTCATACAATCACTACACACTTTGAGGACTGATCAAAACATACCTCTTAAGCAAAAATCAACTATCAACCTAGCTACTTATCTGATAAGCTCACTTAATGAACACACATCGCATAGGCCAGATTCTAAATTCAAAATGACATATTTGACCATAGATGGACTACTAAGCAGACATTAGCAGGTTGTTCAACTTCTAAACTATGAGGCACATGCTCTTCTAGATCACAGTGAGAATGGAAATAAATAGGCAACATCATTTTATTATTACTTAGGGACTACTGGGAGGGTGTCCTACAGGGACAAAAACGCGCAAGATTCAGAATATTCCTTCAAATAGGCAATTGAGAACTTATACCATATTCAGAGAAACATTAACATATTAGCTTAAGATGAGATGTCAAGAAGCAGTTATCAGGAAGGAACACATTAGTTTGCGGTCAAAGAAAAGAAGACTTCGTATTCATGTATTAAGTATGTTTGATCAGTCACTGGCTAATAATGATTTAATCTAACATGCCTTAAACACAAAAACACTTGTGCAATCCAATATTGGTTAAAATAGACGAAAACTAACATACTATTCAACTCAAAAGCCATTTAAATAGATAAACTAATCCTTAAACTAATAAGATAAGAATTGGACACAGTGCGTTGGGGCATGGCCAGTTAACCAAACAGATAGACTGCATCAAACCAACTGGTTATCATCAGTCCCTTTGCAAACACATGTTTAAGCAACATCATAAGCTTAGTATATTAAACATCAATCCTAATCGATACCTTAGAAAATCAGAATATTGCTAAGATAAAATAAGACATGTCGAACACTTATATAACAATGTTAACAAATTCATCAAGAAGTATATGACAGAAAGCACATAAATTCACATAAAGAACCGAAATTCGACAGGAGAGTGAGTTTACCTTCTCCGGGCAGCGAACCGAGGCAGCGTATCAAGTGTCGATCCACTCGGAGTTTTGTGCGATGCGATAAAATGGAATGAAGCTGTTGCTTTGAGAATACTTACTGGTTCGTGACGGATTCTTACGAGGAAGACGAAAGGGTTCGATTTTATGTTCTTGCCTTAGCCTTCTAATTTTCGGATTGTAAAGAAAGGTATTCTTAAAGGTGAAAGCGGTGCTCGACCTCTGTCTTTGCCTGTGTAAGAGAATGGTTTTTAGACTGTTTCCCCAATTGCCCCCTACTGAGCTCTGCCTCGATGCATGCACTGGTTTTTTGCCCTCCAAGCTCGATGTTCTCCTCTCCACTGCGCTCTCAACTGAGCTCTGTCTTTCTGGGATTTCTATTAGGTGTATATGCTGTATGCACTACTATCTTTTTCCACTGACCGGGGATGCCTCTTGCATGTGTAAAGACGCTCAATTTATAACCTCAATCTCTGGATTCTAAACTTGGTAAACCTTAAAGGCTGATTTTGGGTATATGGTAAGCTGTGATTTCGGGTATCTCCTACCCTAATAGGTGCTGATTTGGTATTGATTCTGTCGGATTCTTATGGTAAGTTTTGATCTTAGAACCACTTATGGTAAACTCTTGAGTGTAATATTGCATGTCGATTTCGAAGGGTTATGGTAAGGTTATGTGATTTGAAAGTAGGGGAAAGGAAAGTCGCCGGATTCTCAGACGAGAATCTCGGCGAGAAAATCTTGGCGAAAGGGGTGCGAGGTCTTTGTGCGGCGACTTTTAGGTTTAGGGTTCGTTGATTTTAGGAAGGTGAAGTGAAGGTGAGGTGAAAGGGCTGCTAGGCATATAAGGGCTGTGGGGAATGAAATGAATTGGGCTGAGGGGCTGAGTATTAGGGAAATGATAAAGGGCTTGCGGATGGGCCTTATGGGTAAAGGGAAAATAAAGGGTAGAAGGGTGTTGGGTCTGCGGGTAATTGGAGTGGGCTGGGCGAAAATGGTGGGTAGTTGAGTCTTTTAATTAGGTGTTAGTTTTAGGTGCTATTTAATTAGTGTTTAATTAAATTAATAAATTGTGATTAAATTATTTAGGTGCTTTATTAGTCTATGTTTGAGATTAAATAAATACGGGCGTGCTATTTAATTAGTGCTTAATTCTTATAATGTGATGTTGTTATTAAAACTTATTTATTATGCGTATTTTATTATTATTTAAGCTAAGATTAAATTATCTTAATGTGACTTTAGGCGCTACAATAATTATGAAATTGCTTTGCGTATTAACACGACGTCATTGTTGACAGTCAATTTTGACCCATTTTTGTATATTTGTTGCAATTTTAAGTATTTTAGCACACCGCATTTTAATCGTTATTTTGCATATTTTTACATAATATTCTATGTTTATTTCTTCACAAAAATGGCATTGCATCTTTTATTTTTAAATTAAGTATTATGTCGTTGTTAATATTATGTTTTTATTATTGTTATCTGTCGTTTATTTTAATAATATTTGCATCTCTTTAAATAATTAATCGGCACCGCGTTTTACTTTTAATCAGGCATTAAACATTTCTTAAATATTGCATTTTAGTATTATTGCATCGGCATTTGCATTTTTAATAATTTTGCATCTTTTTAAATAATTTTTCTTTAAATAATTAACCAGCCTTGCATTTTTGTCAAACCAGTCCAGTCCAAGACACATTTGAATCAGTCCAATCTAACACCATATTTAATTTCATCCAAACACCCCATTTTTATTTTCCCCCCATTCCTAAATTTCAAACCCCACTTTTCATTTTTTCCCCCCAAATACTAAACCCTAAAATCCACACTATATAATAAACATTACCAACAACCACAAAAATCAGCCCTAGAATATTAACCCCAGCCCACTTAAACTTCTCCCTTCCTCTCCTCTTTGCTTCATTGCACCCTTCGCGGAGTTCTATCTCGTGAACTACCCAAAGACCAACATAACCACTTCCACTCTCTCCTCACCATCCCGTCACCCTCTCTCCTTCCTCCTTCCGTCGCCGCACGAGCTCCAAGCTCCGGCGAACACCCTCACAGCCGCACAAAGCCACCATCAACGCCTCAGCCCTTTAAGCCCAGCCGCATACTCACATCAGCCCATTGTCTCCCTCACCTTCCTCTCTCCCTCTTCGCCTTTCCCGTCGCCGCCGCCGCCGCCCTTCGCCGGAGCTCCAAGCTCCGGCGAACCCCTTTTAACCAGCCCCTCCCCCACTCTCTCACACCCTCTCCCGCACAAACCTCTCACCTCTCCCGTCGACCTCACCAACATCACAACCCACCCCGGCGAAACCACCACTGACCCGTCGCGTCGACCCGAACCCCTTTAAACACCCACAACCCATCGCTTCCCTCTCTCGAACCTCACCGCTGTTCCAATCAAACCCATCGTTCACCGCCGTCCACTAGCTCGGTGAAGCCATCGTCGACCAACACCATCGCCTTCGTGCTCAAACCGTGGCGGCGTTGCTCGGCGACCTCGTCGTGGAAGCCGACGCCGCCGCCGCCATTGTTTCTTTCCATTTTTGTTGTTATTATGTTGTGGTGTTGTTGGACTGATTTGTTTAACTGTTTTCTGATTTTCTGATTTTTATTGTGTCTGGCCGGAATAAAAAAAAAATCTGGCGACCTTGGGTTTGCATCGTTTTGGGTTCGCTGGTTACTGTTGTTCGTTGGGTTGATTGCGCACTGTTACCTGTTGTTGGAGGACTGGTTTGATTTATTATTTGGGTGATACGCCGGAGTTTTACTCCGGCGAAGCTTTGTTGTTTTCCGGGCTGATGCTGGATCATTTTCGTTGCTTTGTTGTTGTTTATTCCACTGTTTCACAGCCCTTTGTTGTCACTGTTTTTAGCCATTTTGGTGGACTGGTTTTAGGCTATTTTGCTACTGATTTTGACTATGATACTGGTTTTCGCCATATTGCTATTTTGGACATTTTTGCTGGTTTACTGATTTAGAACAAATACTACACTGTTGGTATTTTACTGATTTGAACAAGATGCTACACTTGTTTGGCCGATGAAAAAGTTATCCGTCGATTTTTGAGGCCTCCACAATTGCAAAGACGGAAAATAAAATAAATGAAGCTTTCTGGGCAAGGATGATTTCTTCCACTTACACCGGATAACCAACATGCGCTGGCAGGGCGAATTCTCGCAGCCGCACTTGTTTAGGCTGTCCCACTTTATATATTTTTATATCTGAGCCCTCCGTGTTTAAAACTATTACTGTTTTGGCGCGGATATGAAGGTTTTATTTATTTTATTGCTTTTAATAATATTGGTCGATGAAGGAATCTCCGTCTGATTTCCAAGGCCTCCCATGTACAAAAGACGGATTTATTTTTTGACTTTATTTATTAATTATTGTTATTACTTTAAAATTGTTTATTTTATTACTAACACTTTTACTAAGTGTTTATGCAGGTACTCGGAGATCATCTTGTGCAAAAAGCCTAAAAAAGGCTAAAGATGTCTCGGAGTTTTATCTTATGTCTCATTAAATTTTAGTTTTACTATTTTGTATTGCATTTTATTTTAATTGTAAATTATGTAAAAATGCTTAAAATAGGTAGAATAGAAGTCAATATATAATTAACCTAGATTTGAACGGATAACCGCAAGTTAGCGGATCTTAGAGGATGCCTAACCCCTTCCCTTTAGGATAATAAAGAACCCTGATCCAGAATCTCACATAGCTTTCATGCACTTTTAAATGGAGATCATTTATAGCATTTTTATGCTATTTAATAAGTGTCCTAATTCACTATAATAATTAGGTGGCGACTCCTTAAAATACATCTAGGAATCAACCATACGTAGTACTCCCGTTTTCGACTCCGGTTAAAATGGGGTGTTACAGTCATTGTCAAATTATTCGTTTTATGTATTTATTTATTTTATTATCATTTAAGAATTATGACAGGGCTTAAAATTAATAAATGCGGGCGCGAGACTCTAAGTGCTTAATCTTCTACGTAAGATGCGGTTCTATTATTAAATTGCTTATTTATGTCTGTATTTAATGTTTTATCGCTGCATTTTATTATAAAAAATCATAAAAATTATTTTACAAAATTAGTCTAATTTTATAGCTAATGACTGGACGGGAGGGCCAAAATTGGGTGTCAACAATTACTATCCCCAAAATACCCTAGCCATATATCTTATAGTTTTCCAAAGTCACCTCTATACTAAAAGCCCAGAAATACTATCTTATATCCACTAGTCACTAAACGAAACCATGGGGAAATCTTCATAGTTGGTTGAAGTAGTAAGTAGAAGTTGTGTAGAAACTTCTAAGGGTTTCTTGGAGCGGATTGGAGCGTACAAATTAGGAGCTAAACCTTGCTCAAGATCGACTTATAACTTGGATAATTTTGGGCTTACCGAGGTAAATATCTTATCCTTCTATTGTAATTAGAGGTTACATACTGTAGAAGTATAAAACTAGGTATAAGACTTATAGAAGGATGTTATTAAAAGAAGATTGAACTGTACTTACATAGAATTTGTATTCTGATGAACTTGTATAGTTCTGCAGGGTAGGAAGTCTGCCCGATTTTCCGTAGAATAGAGGACCCTGCTTAGAATGTCCTCTGAGTAGTCTAGACATTGATAGGCGTATTTGACTATTATAGGTTGATACTCTGCGCGACATATTCGACTTGGCGGTGGATTTCGCCGAGAAGGTATGTGATTCTTCCTATCCTCTTGAGCATGATATTTTAAAATATATATATAGTACGGTGAGCGTCGTGTGTTAATGAACATGGTTTTACTTGACGTCTTTTGACTTGAGTCGAAATAATAAGAATCTTGAAGTATTTCAAAAGAATTATGAATCATTTTGAAAGAAGAGTAATACTTGGTTTTAAAAGCTTAAGAGTTATACTAGCTTTATGGGAAGTTAGGTATAACGACTTAAGAAAGATAAAAGGAACGGTTTACTTATGTGTTTATAAAAGACTTGTATTGATTTCTGGAAGGTATAGTAAGATGGCTTGTTGAGTAGACATATTGTGATGCTATGTGTGTTAGTATCTTGTAACGTTTGTGTAAAGAGGTTATTCTTATTGTGCTTATGTTGTTTAATGATAAGCCGTTATGTTAGTATTACATCACTCACCTCTTGACATGATATACCGGGGGTTAAGTCGCCCACGCGGGTATACCTCGAGCGATGCGTGTGACTATGATTCGAGAATACCTCATGCGGGTCGGGGACTATGCGAGCTACGAGAGTTCGTGTTAGTGTGCGGTCCATGTGGCCATGCGGTCTCATGTGGCTACGCGGACTACGAGTCGGGGCGATGCCGGTGAAAGTAGCTACCCTCGATGCGGGATTACCTCATGCGGGCCTAGGTGGCTACGCGGACTACGGAGTCGAGATTAGGCATGCATAATGATACTATGGGCGATCGGCCTTGCTTCGATCATTCGCACCTAGAAAAGACACATTCTGATTTACCTATTATTACTCTTGTTTGTGATGTGGCACTATGCGATTACATTGGTTGTTTAAATGCATATTTGTAAAATTGATTTTAAAATGATATGATTTCATTTAAGTACTTTCTGATTTCACATACTTGGTACTGTTATCTTGACCTCGCGAGGCTGCGTTCATGCCGCAGTAAGGAAAGCAGTGCTAGATCCGCATCCTTAGGATCTTTTGCTTTGGTGTCGGGAGCTCAATCTTATAGGAGGCTCGACTTTTGGTATGGTTCTCCCGTGGTTGTAGATATATGTACATTCGTGGTATGGTGGCCCGTCCCGCCATAGTTATTCACTTTCTTAGAAGTGCGTAGTCTATTATGCAGTTGGGATGAATCGCGATTTTGGTTTATATATATATATGCCGAAAGCGACCTTTCTCGAGATAAAGCGTGTCTCAAATTACATTTGTTTCATGTCTTGTTTTTATATTCTGATTTCTCGATGTATGACTACTTGGGTTCCGGGTAAGGCACGATCCACGGGCCCGAACGGTCGTGACAAAAGTGGTATCGAGCGATTAATCCTCGAAAAGTGTCTCTGACCGTATCTAGTAAGTCTTGATTATCGGTGTTGTGCACCACACCAATAATCGGAGGCTATAGGATATTTAGGATTGGTTTCCATTCTTCTTACTCGAGATCGTGCCTTAGAGTGTGTTATAAGTTGGACCCTCTAACGTATTTCCTTTCTTTATGATTATGTCTCCACGTAGGCAACCCGCCCGGGCGGCAAGCGGCGAGGAAGCCGCTAGTAGGACACCGAGAGTCACGAGGGCTCGAGCCCGATCTATACCCGAGACGGCGAGTTCCACGACGCCTTGCCCCAACGAGTTTAGGCGCGGCGATGGTGATGAGACCACGATACTGCACCTCCGGACCAGCACCGGAGCAGATGAGATGGAATTCAGAGATGGCGCCATCGCCAGATCGTGGCGACATGAGATAGGGCCGGACGCAGCGATTCAGCCAGCAGCACTGTGGTTCACCCGAGATCGAATAGTTTGAGGCTACGAGATTTTACGAGTTGTAGCCCTTGAGTTCTACGGGTCGAGGCACGAGGATGATCCGCGTGAGTTCATCCGTCGATTCTGAGGATCACGCAGTGATCAAGGCTTGAGACCGAGTCCGTGATCTTCGGTTCGACGCATCGCGTGATACCGCGATCGGGTTTGACTTCGTGGAGTTGTCGGGAGAGCACGCGTCCCAGCCTACTGGGACGAGTTCTCGGAGGCTTTCTCACTCACTTCGCCTCGCGGATGAGGAGGCACGGTAAACGATTTTTGTTCTTTGAGCAGAGGACGCCTTGATTAGGGAGTACAACGTTGAGTTCGATTCGTTGGCTCGATATGTCCCTGCATTGGTAGCAGATATGGAGGACAGGGTGCATCGCTACATCACCGGGCTAGATGATTATATGGCCGAGTATTGTGCGGGTGTGGCTCTTCAGCCAGGCATGGACATTACCCGCATGCAGGCTCATGCACTTGGATGCGAGGCGTAGAGAGCCGACGGTTGTGACAGCGGCGAGCGAAGGCCGGGGCGGCAGGTCCTTTAGTAGCTCTGGGGTGGGCGACCTCGGCGATCTAGATTTGCACCACGGCCTCGAGCACTCCTACACCGTCCTCGGGATGCCAGTGGTATTCGGCGGACCGGGGCCCCGTGACCGGCGTCGGGGTAGCAGAGAGGTGCTAACCGATCGGGACCATCCCCCCTCAGTGTGGCCGATGCGGTAGATCCCATTACGGGAATTGTGGTACTGCTCCGGGAGTTTGTTTCAGTTGCGGCCAGCAGGGTCACTTTGCGAGCCTGTCCACCGCGGCGTAGCAGATGGTAAGGGTCACCTACGAGTTCTTTCGTCGTCTTCTTCATCTCCTACGATTACTCGCCCGAGGCGTGGTACTCGTGGGCGGCAGGTCGCGGCAGAGGTCGTGGCGCGGGTCCCAGTTCTAGCGGTCCTCAGAACCGCATTTATGCCTTGTCCAGCCGGCAGGACCAGGAGGCCTCACCTGATGTCGTCACAGGTACTTTATCAGTTTCATGTTGTGACGTGTATGCCTTGATAGATCCGGGTTCTACTCTGTCCTATATATCTCCCCATATTGCTAGTAGGATAGGGATAGAGCCTGAGTCCATAGATCCCTTCAAGGTAGCTACGCCAGTGGGTGATTCGGTGGTAGCTCGGCGGGTATATAGGGCTTGTCCAGTGACCATATGCAGTCGTCAGACCCTTGCCGACTTGGTAGAGTTGGACATGACTGATTTCGATGTGATCATGGGTATGGATTGGCTAGCTTCTTGCTACGCCAATGTAGACTGCAGGGAGAGAGTGGTACGGTTCCAGTTTCCTGAGGAGCCGGTTGTTGAGTGGGAGGGGAACACTGTGTCGCCGAGGGGTAAGTTTATTTCTTACCTCAAGGCTAGGAAGATGGTGCAGAAGGGGTATATCTACCATCTCATTCGGGTGTTTGATCTCGAGGTTGTGGTACGATTTTGAGCAGTTCGAGTCGAGAGAGTTCCCGGATGTGTTTCCGCACGACCTTCTCGGTATCCTCACGAGAGGAGATAGAGTTTTGTATCGATGTGCTGCCAGACACTCGGCCTATTTCCATTCCGCCATTCAGAATGACACCTGCCGAGTTGAGAGAGTTGAAGGACCAGCTGAGAGATTTGCTAGAGAAGGGCTTCATCAGGCCTAGTGTTTCTCCCTGGGGAGCACCGGTATTGTTCGTGAAGAAGAAGGACGGGACGCTGCGCATGTGTGTTGATTACAGGCAGCTGAACAAGGTGACCATTAAGAACAGATACCCCCTTCCCAGGATTGATGATTTGTTCGACCGATTCGAGCGCGAGATGTTTCTCCAAGATTGATCTGCGATCGGGCTATCATCAGGTGCGAGTCAGAGAGGCGGATGTCCCTAGGACTGCATTCAGGACCCGGTACGGGCACTATGAGTTCATGGTTATGTCTTTCGGGTTGACCAATGCTCCGGCGATATTCATGGATTTGATGAACCGAGTGTTCAAGCCATTTTTGGACACGTTTGTGATAGTGTTCATTGATGACATCTTGGTTTATTCCGCCAGAGCGAGGAGCATGCGAGCATTTGGCGATCTTTGAGAGTTCTCCAGACCAGTGATTATACGCCAAGTTTTCCAAATGTGAGTTTTGGTTGGCTTCGTGGCTTTTCGGGCATATTGTCGGGACGATGGTATTCGTGGATCTGACCAAGATCGAGGCGATCGAGTTGGCCTAGACCTACTACTCGGCAGAGCGCAGCTTTCGGGCCTCGCGAGTTATTATCGGTTCGTGGAGAAGTTTGCTTATCTCTCGCACCATTGACTAGCCGACTCGGAAGGCGCTAAGTTTGATGGTGATGCTTGTGGCGTGGTTTCCGATTCTTGAGAGATCGACGACCGCCTCGTTCTTACTCTTCCGGAGGTCGGATGGCTATGTCGTATTGTGATCGCGCCGCATCGGGCTTGGATGTGTGTTGATGCAGCAGGGCAATGTTATAGCATACGATCCCGACAACTTAAGAAACATGAGAGAACTACCCCACCCATGATTTGGAGTCGCGCGGTGATTCACGCCAAGATCCGAGGCACTATTTGTATGGGTTCATGTGGATATTTATACACCACAAGATCCTCCAGATATCTTCGGCGAGAGGAGTGAACTTACGGCAGAGGCGGTGGTTAGCCTGCCAGGATTATCACACGACCCGATTCCGGCCCGATCGTGCCTTACCGGGCACCCTAGTGATACAACATCAGTAATCGGAACATAAACGATACAAGACATATTATGAAATATGAAACAATAACTGAGAAAACTTGCCTTTCGGCATATATGTAAATAACAACTTTTTCAACATGAGCAGTTTAATCCTTTTTACAAACCACGCCAGCGGTACTACAGACCTCTACGAATGATATGACAACAACGGGACGGGGCCGTCATACCATACCCCGAATGTAAGCACTACAACAACGGGGACTATACGAAGACAAGCTTCCGAGAAGCGGAGCTTTCCCAGCTACCGACGCTGACCCTAGGCGAGGATCAACGGCGGGTGTACGCTTACTGCGGCGTGACGCGGCCCGGCGAGGTCGATAACTGGTGCAGTATGTGGCGAAAATACGTAAATGAAATCATAGCGATCTATATAAAGCGAGAGACATGTATGATAACAAAACTACGATTCACAATAAACAAGCGATCATATCAAGTCGTGGACTCACGCCTCAAGTCATCACTCAAATATAACAATGGGTCTCACGCCCACAATATCAATCATGCGTGGAATACCTTCCTCACCGCCAGCTTTATGATATAAAAGCACCAAGGAACACACATGAACACGAGTCCCACTGTGCATAATGAAAACGTGCAGTAAATGGCGCATAGCCGACTACTAACACCCCGCACCAACAAGGTCATGAAATGTATCATAAGATCTGTCTGCACGTCACATGATCAAAGCCGCCACTTGCCCGCAGATCTAATGTGCGCGTCTAGCCTCGAACTTTCCGCAGCTCGCGTAGGCCAATCTCATCGCCGCATGAGGTATTCCCGCATCGAGGTTAGCTACTCCCGGCATCGCCCCGACTTCGCGATCCGCACGGCCACGTGGACCGCATGCCCGTAAAGGACGCACACTAACACGAACTCGTAGCTCCGCATAGGCCCCAGGACTGCGTAGGTATTCTCGAATCATAGGTCCATCGACCGCTGAGTCTACCCCGTCGGAGGCGCTTAACCCGGAATCATCTCAAGTGATGAGTGATGTAAAATACTAACACAACGACTTATCGTTAAGCAACATAAGCACAACAAAGGAAAACCCCTTTACACAACATCACAAGATACTAACACACGTAGATCCTAGCATGTTTACTTATCAATCAACAAGAAAGTATTACAAGGCTATCACAAACCAACACAATCAAGTTATACACACAAGGTACTTTAAGCTAACAAGTTCGTATCTACCCCTAAAGTACTTCATACATTAAATCTTTTAAAAGATCCGTTGCTTTCACATAAGTCACACAATACGTAGTATAAAATAGAGTGATCGCTTTTTAAATAAACCACAACACTTACCTTTGTAAAATCAAGTAACAACATTATTTTCCAAACGTCCAAGTTTGCCTAATTTCAAATGTTCACGTTTCTTATTTTAGAAAGGTTTCGTAATTCATAGTCTTATTCATTTAAGAATATAATTCTCTTTTAAACAATCTGAGAAACATAAGTCTTATATGTGAGTAGGATATTCTTGTTTATAACAATCTTATTACAAAGTAGTGATCTAGGAAATATCATTTTGTCTCATCTTAGCTTCTATGCAGATGAAAGTTTCTACTGGTTTTAATAATACTTAATTAGTCAAAACATTTCCTTTTATTAACGCTGCAGTGGTTTGTCGATACACATTCTGATTTCCGAAATCAGTAAAACATTCTTAAGCCGTTATACCTAACTTCCCATAAAGCTAGTATAACTCTTAAGTTTTTCAAAACCCAAGTATTACTTCTTCTTTCAAAATGATTCAAAAATCTTTTGAAATACTTCAAGTTCTTTATTAACACATAACAAGCCAGTTATAGTTCAAATCAGTTACCTTTTAAAGACCACAAGTATTTTCTTACCAACATAAAGCTGTTATAACCAACTTCCCATAAAGCCGCTATAACATTTTATGTTTTAAACCAATCAAATACGTTTAGCACATGTACGCTCACCGCACTTACATAGTTCACACATATCATGCTAGAAGAGATAGGAAGAGGTTCACATACCTCGCGACGAGTATCGACTAATAGCAAAACGCCCAAGTACTTCCAACCGCTACTCCAAGCCAAGATCGCGCCACACGTAGTACTTCAACCTATAAGGCCACAAGGCGCTTTATTAACATTTAGATCTCATCGTAGAACATTCTACAAAAATTGAAGACCTCCCCGCAACAGCGTAAATCTCCTCTCTATCGAGGCCAAGAACCAAGCCAACGGGGGTTATACGCCTAACCCTACGGGTACAATTCTACTCCACGGTACTACACAAGTTCACCGTAATACGTTCTATGTAATTACGCCAAGATTCTTCTTTAAATTCAGGCTTAAGTCGCAAGACATTGCCGTAAGTATTATTCAGGCTTAAGTCAAAAGACATTGCCGATAACTACGTTCAGTTCTATATATAGTATACTTCAACAATATGTAATTTCCAATTACAATAGAGGGACAAGATAAATACCTCGATAAGCCCATAATTATCCTAGTTAAAGTCGATCCTGGGCAATCGTTTAGCTCCAACTCCGAGCGCTCCAACCCGCTCTAAACCACCCTTAGAAGTTGTAACCAACTTCTACACAATACTCCAACGGACTATGGAGATTTTCCTAGGGTTTCGGTTTTGTGACTGACGGAAGTATAATAGTATTTCTGAGCATTTTCGTATAGGTATAACCTTAGAATACAACAAGGTATACGGCTAAGGTAATTTGGGCATTATAACAATACTTTTGAGAGTATTTCTACACCACAAAGGGGGGGGGGTATTATACGAAAGCAACAAGGCTAGGGGTACCCACGCCACACTACTAGGAGTGGGCGCTACTCTCGACGAGGGCCTCGCGAAATGGGGAGGAGCTCTCAAGACTTAGAGATTTTTTTGGATGAAGAAGTCTTCAAAGGGAAGGGGTATTTATAGGTCAGTGAAGGCCAACCAATGGCAAGATCTTGCCAAGTGCAAGGCAAGTGTAGGGCAAAGATTCACGTGTGTCCTTGACCAACTAACACACAAAATATCCTACCAACTACACCTCCATTTCGTCCAATCCGAGCCCTTACGTCACTTGATGGGAGGTGCCAAGTGGCGCCTCTTGTTGGCCCAACACGTTCGTCTCTCGGAAAAATCCGCAAAAATTAAAAATGACATAGCGGAAATTCCCTACGAAAGGCGTGAAAACGTTTCGTCGAAAAACGACTCTAAACGGGTGTTGTGAACAAATTTAATTCGGCCAAGCCTTAGTACAAGTTTCAAATTTCTACGTACGTCCTTACGTACATACTCTGAAAAATACGGGGTATAACAATTACGATGTCGACATCCTGTACCACCCAGGGAAGGCCAATGTTGTGGCAGATGCCCTTAGTCGTAGGTCGATGGGGAGTCTATCAGATGTCTGACGAGAGGAGGGCATGGTCCGCGAGTTGCATCGGCTAGCGAGCCTTGGAGTCCGATTGATTGATTACGATAGCGGTGGGGTTCGAGTTCGAGAGGTTGCGAGTCTTCCATCGTCGAGGAGGTGAAAAACAGATTTGAGGATCCGGTTTGGCGATGCCGTGATACTCTTCGTGAGAGAAGGGTCCTTTGAGGTACTTTGATGGGGTGCTAAGGTTCGAGGCGAGTTGTGTGTTCGGATATTGCAGGACTTGGCGGCGAGTTCTAGGGAAGCACAGTAGCGCGTTACTCTATCCATCCGGTCAACCAAGATGTACCACGACCTCGGATCTGTGTATTGGTGGGATGGCTTGAAGAGGACGTTGCGAGTTTGTGGCTCGATGCGTGTTGTCGGCCGGTGAAGGTAGAGCACGAGAGGCACGGTGGTTTGTTGCGACGATAGAGATCCCGGCACGGAAGTGGGAGGTGATCAACATGGACTTTATCACGGGATTACCTCGCACTCGGAGGAAGCATGATTCTATCCGGTTATCGTCGACATCTTGTGAAATCAGCCCACTTTCTTCCGTCGGGGCGACTTTTAGTGAGGATTTTGCCGACTTTACATCGAGAGATCGTCGATGCATCGAGAGCCGGTTCGGCTAACTTACGTAGGTCTTTCGAGAAGGGTTTAGGGGCGCAGTGAGCACAGTCGCATTCCATCCTCGAGCAGACGGACAGCGAGCGCACTATCCGGACTCGAGGATATCTGCGAGCTGTGTTATTGACCGGTAGCTGGAAGGATCATTTGCCTCTAGTTGAGTTTGCGTATAATAATAGCTACCACTCAAAGATTCAGATGGCGCCTTATGAGGCCTTGTATGGGAGGAAGTGCAGATCGCCGATAGGCTGGTTTGATGTAGGCGAGAGTGCGATTAGTGGGACGGACACGTCTGACGATAGATAAGGTGAAGCTTATTCGGGAGGCGATTCTTGGCGGCTCGAGTCGGCCAGTCATATCACGGATCATCGTCGCTTCGGCATCCGAGTTCGAGTTGATGATTGGGTTTTCTGAAGGTGTCACCCATGAAGGGTGTGATGAGATTCGGGAAGAAAGGAAACTTCGGCCAAGGTACATTGGGCCGTATCAGATTGTCCGCAGGGTAGGCAAGGTTGCCTATGAGTTGGATCTGCCGTCCGATCTGGAGGCAGTGCATTCGGTTTTTCATGTTTCTATGCTGAGGAGATGTATCGGGGATCCATCTAGGGTGCACCCGATTGACGATGTCCAGGTGACCGAGGGGTTATCGTATGAGGAGATTCCCATAGCGATAATAGATCGTCAGGTTAGGCGTCTGCGGACCAAGAACGTGGCTTCCGTCAAAGTCTTGTGGCGGAACGAGCTCAGGGAAGAGATGACGTGGGAAGCTTAGGAGGACATGAGGCAGAAGTATCCTCACCTATTCCCCACACCTCCAGGTAACTCACTTTCCTACTTGTAAATTTTCATTGTCATATTTGCTTAAGTGCTGTATTGTGGCCATGTGTGACATTTGCAAACTGTTTAAGTTATGAGGAACTTTATCGTTATCTGTCTTGGGAAGGAACATTCGGGACGAATGTTTCTAAGGAGGGGAGAATGTTATACCCCGTATTTCCTGAGTATGTACGTGAGGGCGTACGTACAAAAGTTTAGCCTTAGTTAGACATAAGGGACGAAATTTGTGCACAACCCACGTAAAGAATTGTTTTCCGACGAAACGTCTTCCAAAGCTTGCGAAGGGAAAATTACGGCTACGACATTTATATTTTTTGTGGATTTTTCCGAGAGATGGAATATTTTGGACCAACGAGAGGGTGACACTTGTCACCCTCAAGTGGACGGCAAAGAGGGCATGGCTTGGCACGATTTTAAGGCTTAAACCATGGGTCAATGTTTGTGAGTGATTTTTGAAGTAGGGATAGGGTGCACTTGTGCAAATCCACACCCTCCACTTGCCCTCCATTTGCCTTCATCTTGGCCCTTGAAACCCTATAAATACCCCCCTTGAGTTGAAGACTTCTTCATCCACAAATCATCTTCCAGTCTTAAACTCCCCACTTCTGAGAGGAGCTCGTCCAAAGCCTTCTCCTCCCCTCTTGAGAGCTAAGCCAAAACACCCCCTTTCCCCTTCCTAGTAGTCTCGTGAAAGCCCCTTGGGAGAAAATACTCTCCAAGTATTGTTACTATCCCCAAAATACCCTAGCCGTATATCTTATAGTATTCCAAAGTCACCTCTATACTAAAAGCCCAGAAATACTATCTTATATCCATTAGTCACTAAACGAAACCCTGGGGAAATCTTCATAGTTGGTTGAAGTAGTAAGTAGAAGTTGTGTAGAAACTTCTAAGGGTTTCTTGGAGCGGATTGGAGCGTACAAATTAGGAGCTAAACCTTGCTCAGGATCGACTTATAACTTGGATAATTTTGGGCTTACCGAGGTAAATATCTTATCCTTCTATTGTAATTAGAGGTTACATACTGTAGAAGTATAGAACTAAGTATAAGACTTATAGAAGGATGGTATTAAAAGAAGATTGAACTGTACTTACATAGGACTGTATTTACAGTAGACTTGTATAGTTTACCGGGTAGGGAAGTGCTGCCCGATTTTCCGTAGAATAGAGGACCCTCTGCTTAGAATGTCCTACAGAGTAGTCTAGACATTGATAGACGTATTTGACTATTATAGGTTGATACTCTGCGCGCTACATATTCGACTTGGCAGGTGGATTTCGCCGAGAAGGTATGTGATTCTTCCTATCCTCTTGAGCATGATATTTTAAAATATATATATAGTACGGTAGACGTACGTGTGTTAACTGAACATGGTTTTACTTGACGTCTTTTGACTTGAGTCGAAATAATAAGAATCTTGAAGTATTTCAAAAGAATTATGAATCATTTTTGAAAGAAGAGTAATACTTGGTTTTTAAACAAAAGCTTAAGAGTTATACTAGCTTTATGGGAAGTTAGGTATAACGACTTAAGAAAGATAAAAGGAACGGTTTACTTATGTGTTTATAAAAGACTTGTATTGATTTCTGGAAGGTATAGTAAGATGGTTTGTTGAGTAGACATATTGTGATGCTATGTGTGTTAGTATCTTGTAACGTTTGTGTAAAGAGGTTATTCTTATTGTGCTTATGTTGTTTAATGATAAGCCGTTATGTTAGTATTACATCACTCACCTCTTGACATGATATACCGGGGTTGTCGCCGTCACGCGGTATACCTCAGGCAGTCTGTGTGACTATGATTCGAGAATACCTCATGCGGGTCCAGGGGACCTATGCGGAGCTACGAGAGTTCCAGGTTAGTGTGCGGTCCATGTGGCCATGCGGTCTATGTGGCCATGCGGACTACGAGTCCAGGACGATGCCGATGAGTAGCTACCCTCGATGCGGGGATTACCTCATGCGGGCCTAGGTGGCTATCACGGACTACGAGTCGTGATTAGGCATGCATAATGATACTATGGACGATCGGCCTTGCTTCGATCATTCACAGCCTAGAAAAGACCTGTTACAGTTTACCTATTATTACTCTTGTTTGTGATGTGGCACTATGTGCGGTTACATTGGTTGTTTAAATGCATATTTGTAAAATTGGTTTTAAAATGATATGATTTCATTTAAGTATTTCTGATTTCACATACTTGGTACTGTTATCGACCTCGCCCGGCTGCGTTCATGCCGCAGGTAAGGGAAAGCAGGTGCTAGATCCGCATCCTTAGGATCTTTTGCTTTGGTGTCAGGAGCTCAATCTTCTCCGGAGGCTCGACTTTTGGTATGGTTCTCCCTGTGGTTGTAGATATATGTACATTCAGGGTATGACGGGGCCCTGTCCCGCCATAGTTATTCACTTTCTTAAGTGCAGAGTCCTATTATGCAGTTGAGATGAATCGCGATTTTGGTTTATATATAAATATATGGCGAAAGACGACCTTTCTCAGATAAACTGTGTCTCAAATTACATTTGTTTCATGTCTTGTTTTTATATTCCGCTGATTTCTCTGATGTATGACTACTTGGGTGCCCGAGTAAGGCACCAGTCACGGGCCCCGGAACGGGTCGTGACAAGGTATAAGGCATGACTTGTGGCCAATGACACAAATCAGCAGGACGACATTGATTGTGATGAGACCTTCAGCCCGGTTGTCAAACTGGCTACCATTCGCACAGTTTTGAGCATTGTCATGGGCAAATACTGGCCGATCCATCAGCTTGATGTGAAGAATGCTTCTTACATGGGGATCTGAGAGAGACAGTCTACATGCATCAGCCGTCAGGGTTCACTCATCCAGCAGTTCCTCACTATGTGTGTCATCTCCGTAAGTCACTATATGGCCTGAAACAGGTCCCCGTGCGTGGTATGGTCGCTTTTCCAGGTATATCTTGCAGATTGGGTTTGTATGCAGCAAGGGTGATACATCACTGTTCATTTTTTATCGAGGTAGTAGCACTGCTTACTTATTACTTTACGTGGATGATATTGTTCTTATTGCCTCCTCCGACGGGTTAAAAAATGAGATTATTGCCTTGCTTAAGTCCGAATTTACAATGACTGATTTGGGAAAACTGAGTAATTTTTTGGGGATATCAGTGACCAGATTTGTCAACCACATGTTCTTGTGTCAGCGTAAGTATGCAGATGAGATCGTGTACAGGGCTAAGATGGCGAACTGCAAAGTTTCACCTACTCCAGTTGATTCAAAATCTAAGCTCAGTGCTATGGATGGTTCTCCAGTCTCCGACCCTATTCTGTATAGGATCCTTGCAGCTGCACTTCAGTATCTCACATTTACAAGGCCAGACATTGCTTATGTTGTTCAGTAGGTATGAATATTCATGCATGCCTCAGAGAGTCTCATTTCACTGCTTTTAAGCGTATCATCTGATACATTAAGGGCACACTTGATTATGTTTTGCACCTATACCCCTCTGCACCAAACATGTTGCTCTCTTATACATATGCAAATTGGGCAGGGTGTCCGGACACGCGATGCTCCACCTTCGATTTTTGTGTATTTTTAGGGGATAATCTGATTTCTTGGTCTACCAAGCGACAGGCTACCTTATCTCGTTCCAGTGCCGAGGCTGAGTACAAGGGCGTTGCAAATGTGGTAGCTGAGATTTGTTGGCTCAGAAATTTACTGTTAGAACTTCAGTGTCCTTTGCGTCAGACATTTATTGTATACTGTGATAACATCTCTGTGATCGGTGTATTTTATATACACTTTTTGAGTCATTTTTAGTTAGTATTTTATTCATTTCGTTTATGTTTGTATAGTATTAGGTGTGTTTTTCCTTTCTTTTTTGTCACAGCGGTCAGAAATGGAGAAATGGCGAAAAGAAGACGAAATGAGCATAATTGAGATGGAATTGCACACTAAAAGGTTCAATATAGAAGAGATCAGACGAAGTCCGGACGAAAAAAGACAAGAATCGAAAAAAACTGCCATAAAGTCGTCGTCGGCGCCGCGGTGCCTGCCATCAGCGCCGCGGCTCCAATATTACTGCAGGGTCGGATTTGATGCAGGAGTTTCAGCGCCACGGCGCCGAATATCAGGGCCGTGGCGCCGACGCGGAAAAATCAGATTTCTAGGCCGAATTTGACACGTTTTCAGAATCCAAAAGAGATAACTTTTCCTACTTACAAAACCTATATAATCCCTAAAACCCTGCTCATTATTCATTTTTCATCCATTGTACATACAACACAACTCTAGGAGGCGAAGATTTGAGACATAGTTCAAGTATTTTCTTTTCTTTCTTATTTCTTTGTTTATTTCAGTTCATGTATGAAGATTGTATTAGTTCTTAGCGTGACTATGACTAGGAGCTAATTACTTTATTAGGGATTTCCTTGTGATTCACTTGAAACTCTATTCATGAATTAATATATTAGTTTGGTTTCTTCTTCACTTGTTTAAGATTTATTCAATGGTTGTTTTGATTGCTTGATAATTAACTGATCACTAGTTATCATCACTTATATGAGTTCTAATTGAAATTCGAAAGGGGATATTGTGAATATGCTATAGTTGAATAAACATAGGTTTAAATCGTGGACGAAAGTACCCCGATACTTGTGTAGCTTAATAGGTTATTTCTCTTAATCCTCCTTTGTAGTCAATCTTGTCATCGAAAGATAGAAGGGTTCTCCATTGGGATTGAGTGTTTATATTACCTTAACAGGAGTATGAAACGGTCTAGTTAACCTGCTATCTTAACGTAGAAGAAGAAGTTAGTCTAATTGTATTAAGGATTGAATAGAGCGGATAGTTGATGATCTTGGAAGACCTAATTCTCCATCATAACTGATGTAAATCAAAATATTTTCATAATTAGTTTATTTCCTGCATTATTAGTTTAGAATTCCAACTCAATTAACGTTAACCAAATAGAAACTAAAGCATAGATAATCGGTACTTGAAAACCAGTCCCTGAGGACGATATTCGGTCTTACCTAGACTATATTACTTGCAACGATACGTGCACTTGCGTTTAGCGTGTGTATAAATCGCACATCACTCTGCCATCTATCTTTCTCATAATCCGTTTCAAGATCAGCGAACCAAACACATTGAGATAGATCTACACTTCGTTCGTGAGAAAGTTGCGCTAGGCGTGTTACATGTTCCGTCATCCTATCAGTATGCAGACATATTTACCAAAGGACTTCTCAGACATTTATTTCTTGACTTCAGATCCAGTCTCAGCGTTCGGCCTCCTCCCGCTCCGACTGAGGGGGTGTGTAAACGTGTGTGTAGACATTATTCCATCCCTACCCCATAATTAGAATATATTCCATATATTGTGTAAATATAATTATGGTAAGACTAGGATTCCTCTTTTGTTTATGTTAGGATTCTTATTGTATAAGAGATAGAATATTATACTCTATATATACTTTAATATTAATGAGAAGACTCCCCAAGGGAGATTAATATCATCTTACATCACTAACCTAGTAGACTTCAACAGCATGGATGTCAGTGACACCACCTTGGTTCAAGACATCTACCTTATCTCGTTCCAGTGCCGAGGCTGAGTACAGAGGCGTTGCAAATGTGGTAGCTGAGATTTGTTGGCTCAGAAATTTACTGTTAGAACTTCAGTGTCCTTTGCGGCAGACATCTATTGTGTACTGTGATAATATATCTGACATCTATATTTCTCATAATCCGTTTCAACATCAGCGAACCAAGCACATTGAGATAGATCTACACTTCGTTCGTGAGAAAGTTGAGCTAGGCCATGTCAGAGTGTTACATGTTCCGTCATCCTATCAGTATGCATACATATTTACCAAAGGACTTCCCAAACAGTTATTTCTTGACTTCAGATCCAGTCTCAGCGTCCGGCCTCCTCCCGCTCCGACTGAGGGGGTGTGTAAACATGTGTATAGATATTATTCCATCCCTACCCCATAATTAGACTATATTCCATATTTGTGTAAATATAATTATGGTAAGACTAGAATTTCTCTTTTGTTTAGGTTAGGATTCCTATTGTATAAGAGATGAATATTGTACTCTATATATATTTTGATATTAATGAGAAGACTCCCCTTTAAGGAGTACATAGTGGGCTTACTGGGTCGGGCCTACTTTAGTTAGTGGGCCAGATCGGGTTTTAGTTAGTGGGTCAGGTCGGATTTTAGTTTTTATTTTATTTTTTAAATCTAATACTAAAATAGGCTCCATCTAAAATTTCGTGTGACAATAAATCATTGTACAAAGATAAATAATTTTCAAATTAAATATACTAGGAGGACTATTACGATCCCCCTAACTTTAGAATTGACTGTTATGACTTACTTTATTTATCTTCTCAAATGCATATTCTATCATTCTATTGATATTTCAAATTTATATAATAACATTTCTTACTCCGTGATAAATTAACTAAGTGCTTTATGTTTAGAGCTACGTATTTTTTAGGAATTAACATACAAATTAATTGGCTCCGTAAAGTGTGAACCTATATGGCTATACCCATGACGTACTATAGACCCCAACATAATTCGTTATTCACGTAATTGAAATTGATAAGCTGAGAATCGGCCACCAAAATTTAATATCCTTTACTTACTTCAATTTGTATACTAAATGTGAATGGTGGAGTTAAAAAAACACCAAAATATAACTGTATAAAATTGACTATAATTGATTTTCTTTTGAACAAATTTGAGTAAAATAATCATACACCTAATTAATTGGAGTTATATTTTTCTCTATAATTAATTGGAATGGAAACAAAATAGCATACATGCATATGCATTATGCATATGATACTATCTATCACTATTTTGTATTTATAATTCTTATTTCTCATTATCAATATACATTTATACAATATAAAGTACTATTTGATAGTAAAAAAATTAGTCGGGTCCCGTCGGGCCATCAACCGTGCCACTAGCGAGTCAGACTACCGGGTTGTCCACCTTGTTCGGCCAAGTCCACTAATAAGTCCTACCTAGCCCAGCCCCTACCCCCTAGTCGGGCTTGGGTCGGTCCATGGCGAACCGAGTTTACCAAGCCCGGCCCACTTGACAGGTTTAGATTATGCATGTCCAATCTACTCTTCTTCTTTTTCTAATTTTATTCCTTTCTTTTTCTAGATAAATCGAAGAGAGCTAAAAGCAGCATTTTAAAAAATCACATTAACATATACTCCATCCTTTAATAGTAGTCTAAATTAGACTAATAATGTAAACAAATTATTATATCACCAGTGTATATAATTTAAATTAAAAAAAAAAAAACAGAACACTTGAGGCAGATGAGAGAATAACATACCATCAGCAGTAGCATAAAAGGCTGCTTTGGACATTAAGGTTTGGCTGTAGGAAAATGCTGGTAGAAGCATGATCATGCACATCAAGCATGATCCATTTTTGTTCACAAAATGAGAAAGAAGAAGAATTAGCAAGTGAGAAATTAAAGACTTGTGTGATGGAAATTAAGTGAAAGAAGTCCCGGCCCACATTTATAGTGAAGTTTTTGAGGAGCTGAGATTCATATTAGGAGCAGTGGCAGTGGCGGAGGTACTGTAAAAAATTTTCATTTTTTTTTATTCAAAACGACATGTTGTGTTGTCAATAGCTGCGTTTTGAGTTTACACATGGACGCTAGACGATTTTCTTTGTAAATGTAAGAATATTTATTATTTACAAGACTTTCTTTATATATTGTTGTAATACAACTAGTCTGCTTGTTTGTTATATTGGTCCCTTGATAACATTCGTAATTTCATTATTTTTTTGCTTCGTACATTGCCTCGCAATTTTTTTATTATTATTACTTCGTATGTTGCACCATCAGATTTTATTGCCTAGATTCGTCATTGATTAAGAGCCACGTTTCTTCTCCACTATGGACAGTGGAAACCAAATGTAAATCAAAGAATAGCTCAAATATCTTTTGTGTTATGTGTTCTTTCTTATTCTTTACTTGATGACACATGATTTCATTATAAGAACACCGTGAATTATGGAGAAATTGTCAATTACACATCTAAACTTAATTTTTTTGTATTATTTACATCCCCTAAAATATGGTCCTAGTACGCTCTTGGACTTAATTCTTAAATATTATTTACACCCCTTAATTATTTTGGTTCAGTTTTTGTTGTTGTCCAAGTGCAACTTTTTGTGGAGTACTTTTGGTCCAGTTTTTCTTGCCGTTTCCATGCTATTTTTTTTTTATAGTACAGGTTTCAGACTTACGTCTGATTACTTCATTGGTATTACCTAGACGTCCTGAAGGTAATAGCACCGGTCCTTCAACATTATTATCAGTAAATCGCGAGATGTGTTCCGGTGACCAATTTCTTGATAACATTTGGCTACTATTTTGTGGTGCAGTTTTTGCTGCAATTTTGATCCAATGGCATGAATAAGACCAACAACTTGCAAGTTTTATACACTAGATAAATGAAGGAAACTTGTGCAAAATACCATCTTTACCTCCACCCCCACCTATGTCTTACCCCATCCTCAAATTTTTATTTCTTATTTTCTTTTACTTTTATAAAAAAATTATTAAAAATATGAATTTTTTTCTTACCCAAATCCCCTGCCCTCCTACACCACCCTCGAAGTTTTTATTTCATTTATATATATTTTTTATTAAAAATGAGACATTTTTCTAAAATACATAACTTCAACAAAAAAAAACTTTCGTATTAATTTTTTTTAAAGATTGAACCCATGGAATTCAAATCATAAATATACTTATGGTCATGCCATTGGCCTAGAGTGACTTAAATTTGGCCATATCACTTGGCCTACTCCTCGAAAGAAGTTGTTGAACATTGGCTATATGAAATTAGAACATTGGCTTAAAAGATTTAAAACAAGATGATAGTTTTAGAAAATATCAGGAGCATATTTGTGGGGGGGTTTCGGATTAGCATACATCAGGGGAGCCCATATTTCAGCCCAAGAAAAATGGATCTAAAACTGACCCATGTATAGATTGAAAAAATAACCCTAATAACAAAGAAGTATTAAAGTGTTTTGGATTTCCACAATGGTGCCCGTATAACGTATAACTTGATTTTGTTATAGGGAAATTTACACTATACACAAGGTTTAAAAAATCACGTTCGACAATCAAATTGGTTGAAGGATTTTGTTAAATTACATATTACATCGCAATTTAATCGGTAATTTCACTTGATCGAAGATTTTCTAAGTTACAATCACACTCAAAATTCAACTTCGTGTCTAATGGTGATTATGAGTTTTATATCGAGGTAAATGACACTTAATAAGGAGTGTCGTCATGTAGGAATTATTAACATTAAAGTACTTTCCAAATTCTTTTGATTTTATAAAAATAACCATCATTTGAAAAAATTACTTTTTGGAAACATATAGTATATTCTAATGAAAGCAAGCATGCCTAAAATTACATGTTGAACCTATTAAATATAAATCCTTGATTCGTGTATCCGAATATAATTGTTTTAAAATTCGTTTACAGTCATAGAAGTTGAGCTCTCTGTTCTAAATCATACAATGACAAATAATATCAATATTGAAAGAAATAATCCCTTGGTTATTTTCATTAATTGAAAGACAATATATACGCTTTACAATAGTAGAATCCTATTTCTATTCTACTCCTAAAACTCTATTCTATTTGGAGACTAATTATACAATTATGGTAAAGTGTACAAGACTAATTAAGGTACAATATTAATATACAATATTTTTCAAATCTTCTACTTTGACCAAGATGACCGAGATGGGCTATGGGTCACTCCTCTCCTTTCTCGGCTTTGACTTATATATCTGATATACTTACAATATACATATATATCCCGTCTAGTCAGTCCCTCTCGCTCTTTGATAGACATCTTTCGGTTCTCGGTCTCATCCTACGAACTACTTTAGGTCTTTATTCTGTGTCCTATCCTTCCTTGCGGATTCCCGCTTTCTGAAGGAGTAGCGGTGTGTATATTGTATGTATATTTAACACACCCGAAGTCATAGCGGGCGGTCTTAGAACGCCGAGACTGTCCCTAAAATCTTCAAAAAAGACCGAGGGAAGACCTTTTGTAAAGATGTCTGCAACTTGATACCTCGACGGGACATGACAGACGCGTACTTGTCCTCGACCTACCTTTTCTCGAACAAAGTGAATGTCCATCTCTATATGCTTAGTGCGCTTGTGCTGAACTGGATTATCAGAAAGGTAGATGGCACTAACATTATCACAATACACCAAGGTAGCTTTCTGAATAGGACAATGGAGCTCTAAAAGAAGATTACGTAACCAACATGACTCTGAGACCACATTGGCTACCCTTCGATACTCGACATATGCACTCGAACGTGATAGCGTTGACTGACGCTTGACAGACCATGAGACCAAGTTATTACCAAGAAACATATAATAGCCAGACGTGACCGTCTGGTATCCGGACAACCACCCCAATCAGCATCTGTATATGAGACAAGTGTAGATGTCGACGAGGGATACAAATGCAAGCCACAATCAAGTGTCCCCTGGATGTAACTAATAATGAGTTTTAGCGCATTCATGTGCTCAATCCTGGGATCATGCATAAACAAACACACCTGATGCACGACATATGTAATATCAGGTCGTGTGAACGTAAGATACTAAAGTGCCCATGTAAGACTGCGATATCGGATCGGATCCTCATATGGGGAGCCAGCCGCAACACCCAACTTGGGTTTAGTATAAACTGGAGTGGAAGTGGACTTATAGGATGACATCTCAGCCCTCTCAATGATCTCAGCTGCATACTTCCTCTGTAATAAGAACAATCCGCTTGCATGACGAGTGACATCAATCCCAAAAAATAACTCAAGGGTCTCAAGTCTTTCATAGCAAACTCAGATGTAGATAGTATAGTCCTATATACATAGGTATTAGGCTGCAGATTCACCAAGAAAGAAACTTGGTTTGGATTGTAATGCAGTGTATTGCTAGAGTTTTGAGACATTCAAAGTTCAAGCATCGGAATCTAACTGGCCTACGTGATGAACTCTATAAGAAGTTAGGCCCTTGTAATTTTGTTTTTCTATGATGTGGATCCAGATCCGATCCGTGGACCCGGTGGATCCGATGGATCTGGATTTGGATTTGATTTAATGTACCCGATGGATCTGGATATGATTTTATGTACCCGATGGATCTGGATATGATTTTATGTACCCGATGGATCTGGATACAGGTATGAAAAACGGAGTATTTATGACTATACACACACGAATTGAGCTTAAATACAGAAATATAATTATTGAGGATTCTTATAGCTGATTTTAACTTATTTGAGACGGAGGCGCAGTAGTAATTTTTGTTAACAAACTCAGTATAGTTTCTTTGAACTGATTAATAAATTATTTAATCTGTTTGCTTGGGATGGGTGGAGTTTGTTTGGAAGCTTAAACCTTTTATATTTGTTTGGTTTCGCATCTCGATACAAGTAAAACAGAATCGAGCCAAATGCAAACTAAAATAAAATTGTTCCAATTGTTTCTAAACTATTGATAAATATGTAGTATGGAACTACCTTTCTATTTAAGTTATTTGAACTGATATTTTGAATCACTACTGATCATAGTTGTGTGTACTGTATCCGTGTAGAACAACTTTGAAAATTGAAATTGAGATTTGTATATTAACAAGTTGTGGAGTCTTAAACTTTTGAATGTACCTAATAGAAAACAGTTGGTACCTATTGTGAAGCGTTTGTGTGTTAATTATCATTTAGACAACAGACTATTTAAGACTTAACAACGTATTCATAACGTGGATCCTATTTAAGACTTAAGAGGGTAAAAAATAAAGAAGTTGCTTTGGCAAGTCCTTCACTTCTTAATTACTTTTCAGCTTATTTTTTAGAAAAAGTGATTCCATTGATGAGAGAGAGGCGGACGAACATTGACCCATTTGAGTGCAAGTGACCCACCTATCATTTTACAAACTCACGACGTCGTTTTACAAGGTGACCCACCTATCATTTTCAATGTGATCCACCTATCATTTTCATTAGCAAAGTCATTATGAGAAATGCTCAAAAATATTGTCAAATGATTTCTCCGCACATTCAAAATGATATTGTTCATTGTTTTGCACAAGAGACAGTACGAAAAATAATTGAAGAGATCAAAAATAATTTTTTTGCATTAATGGTGGATGAGTCTAGTGATGTATCTGACAAAGAACAAATAGTTGTGGTTTTGCAATTTGTTAACTCTTGTGGGAATGTTCAAGAGAGATTTATTTGTGTTATGCATGTGATGACACTTCTGCTTGGTCTTTGAAATTTGCTATTGATAATGTGTTTGCTGATATTGGTTTGAGTTTGATGAAAATTCGGGGTCAAGGTTATGATGGTGCAAGTAATATGAATGGTGAATTCAGAGGGTTGAAGACTTTGATTATGAATGAAAATCGGTCTGCATATTATGTTCATTGCTTTGCTCATCAACTTCAATTAGCTCTTGTTGTTGTGGTAGAAAAAATGTTGATATTGCTGACTTTTTTAACATGATTTCAACTTTATTAAATATTGTTGGAGCATCTTGTAAGCGTAAAGACATTATTCGACAAAAACAAGCACAAAAAGTGGCGGAAGGAATCGAGAGTGGTTTGCTTGAGACATGGAAGAGATTAAATCAAGAATTAAGTCTTAAGAGGGCTATGGATACACGTTGGGGGTCTCATTATAAATCATTATTGAACTTGATTGCTTTGTTTTCTTCTGTTATTAAAGTTCTTGAAGTTGTTTCGTGTGATGCTACAGATTCATCGAAAAAAGCTTAAGCAATTGGTTTATTGGGATATTTGCAATCATTTGATTTTGTCTTTAATTTACAATTGATGTTGACTATACTTTCGTTCGCAAATGAGTTGTCATTAGCTTTGCAAATGAAATATACAGATATTTTAAATGCTATGACACTCGTTAAAGTAACTAGGCAGACATTGCAAGTGACAAGAAATGATGGATGAGAATCTCTTCTAGGTAAGATTACTGGTTTTTACAATGAGAACAAGATTGATTGTGTGGATATGAATGTTGAATATGTTAATCGTCATCGTCCTCGGCGTAAGACAAACATTACTAACGATTTTCATTATCGTGTGGAATGTTTTAATGCCATTATGGATTAGCAAATTTTAGAGATTAATGATCTATCTACATTGCTTGTGCAAACACGAAAATACTTGTCGTACCCATTGGTGTGTCGGCTTTTGAAGTTCACATTGATTTTGTCGGTAGCAACAGCAAGCGTGGAAAGATGCTTCTCTGCAATGAATATTGTCAAGACTGATCTACGAAATCGAATTTGTGATCAATTTTTAAATGATTGTCTTGTATGTTTTATTGAAAAAGATTTGCTTAAGAGTGTTACAAATGATGATGCAATTAAACGTTTTCAAATTATGAAAACGCGTATGGGACAATTATGATTTGTAAACTTTATTAAATTTGGGCACCCGGATGGTTTGCAAACTTTATTAAATGTGTGCACCCGGTTGAAAAATTCTCTGCGTCCGCCACTGTGATGAGATATGGTGTTAGTTAAAAAAAATGTGCTTTTAAGTCTAGTAGTAATTTTTAAGCTAAAATTAATAAAAAGTTATAAGTTGGTCATCTTCAACTTATGACTATTCAGTTAATAATCACTTTTGATTTGACTAAGATTTTTATTATTTTATCTCTATACTTTTAAAAAAATCTGAATACTATTCTTAGAATAAACTAAAGCCTTAAATTCTCAATACAACATTCGTCGTTGTATAGAAATTTTAAATTTTATTTTCTGTAAGCATTAAGTATATATCAGCTATTTTAACAAAAGAAATTATACTCACGCATATAACAACTTATTTATAAAATAAATTTCAGCGTTTAAAAGTATTTTTTAACACTTAATGTTCATTAATTACTTTTAATCAGTGAAATGGAACGTGCTCCTCATATTGTCACTATATTACATGGTAATCTCCAATCTCAATAATCATTGTACAATTGACAATGCATTGATTAGAGGAACACCAATAAAATAATAATGCATTCGAAAACTCCAAGTGGATGACAAATATTGGAAGTCACTTAACAATTAATCTTGATAGAGAATGTATTCAATTAGGGTTCTTCCAAGTTTGCCACGCAAAAAGTTCTTGACGAAATAAATAAAAAGGTACTCCCTCTATTCACTTTTACTTCATTTATTAATTAGTATATAATTTCAACACATTTAGAAAATGATTTAGAAATGAGTAATTAATATTAAGGGTAAAACAAGATTTATTTTTGTCTCTCTCTTCCCGTGTTGACTATTTCACGAGTTGGGCCATCAGGCCCACTGCCTGCTGGCTAGCCCGTCACGTCTTCCAAAAAAATTCAAAATTTACCCAATCCTTCCCGAGTCATGGACCAGTCACCCGAAGTCAATGTGGTATTTTTAAACCAAAGACATTTTAACTTAAATTTTAATGTTCTTAAATCACACTTACCCCGTAATCATGTGTCTGCTTTAAATGACCCAAATTAAATGATTGTCATGACCGATGAATATAATGCTCTTATTAATAATAAGACGTGGGAGTTGGTACTCCGTCCATATGGTGTTAATATTATTCGGTCTATGTGATTTTTTGCTCATAAGATAGGTTTTGTGGGTGATGGTAAGACGCAACAGATTGGTGTTGATTGTGCTGAGACATTTAGTCTGGTGGTCAAGACAGCTACCATCCGCACAGTGCTCAGCTTGGCTCTATCGAAAACATGACTCATTCATCAGTTGGATGTGAAAAATATTTTCTTACATGGTGATCTCAAGGAGGCAGTTTATATGCATCAACCCTTTGGGTTTAGGGATCTCAAATATCCGCATAATGCCTGTTTGTTGAAGAAGTCCTTATATGGGCTTAAACAGTCCCCACGAGCATGGTATACGTGGTTTGTCGATTTTGTGTCGACTATTAGGTTCTCTCACAGCAGGTCTGATAATTCGTTATTCATATATCGTCGTGGTTCGTCATTGACTTATATACTCTTATATGTAAATGATATTATCTTGACTGCTTCTTCTGATGCATTACTAGGGATGACAACGGATAGGTTCTGGACCGGATCCTACTAGATCCATAGAAAAGCAATAGGTTCAAAATCAGTGTACTAAGAAGACTAAAAACTATTCTCAACTAGTAAATATCACGTATATGGATCTTTTTTCTCCATAGTATCCTATCTTTAGTTAAGTCTGTTTGGGATAAGACTGTGAACAGTGTCTGCAAAATTCTAACAAGAACCTGCCATTGCCCATATGTCTTTTCCTTGTGAACTTCTATCATGCAAGCAAGGAGCATATTGAGATTGAAACTGAAATCCCTGTGCTTTGGCACCATATATGGAAGGATGAAACAGAGTACCGAATTCTTGGACAGTGACCCTAATGGGCTTCAACTGGTGAGCAAAATTGCACTCTCCAAGAATGGGTCCAATCCACTATGAAAAATAATCTACACACTTGTAAAGCTTAGAGGCATCCCGCATCAGTTACAAAAGTTCAAATTCAACCTGTCATTCCTTAATATCTACTACATACACTTCTTTTTTAGGATAAATGGAGAGGGTCAGCTGTAATGAGTTTAGAAGCTTAAACAGGAAAAAGTCAGAGAGAAAAGTTGTAATCATGAAGCTACTATTAACCACAGCAAAAAGGGAACAATCAAAAGAAGTTGTTGCAAGTTGTAGAGCACAAAATCCCCACCAAATTAAACTAGCTACTCCCTTCTTTCCAGATGTCTCTCTTCCCAAGTTTTGCACCAGAAGAGAGACAATTAGTGAAATGGTGGAGAGCCCACGAAAATAACTAGCAATTTCAGTTCTAGAATATGTAGTTGATCAAGCTAGCATGTGTCATTCAGTTAACAAAAATATGGGACTCATCAGCATTAAGTGGTGCAGATGAAAGAAGATTCTTGCAGATGCGAACATTTGTCTGATTGAGGATGTGAACTTCATGGATGGAGTGATGGAAAGGTCCAGAGGAAAGGTCTCAGTTTCTTCGCCAACAAAAACTTTGCTAGTCATTGTTACAAAAGAAAGATGCACTAAATGAAGTAGTTGATACTTCATAATTCAACAAACAATTGTCGGGTCTAATTGTTTCACCTTTCTGAGGTCTAGACTTAACAAATTGGTGTAAACTTGCAATTGGAATATTATACTGAAATATTGGAACATCTGAGAACTAAACATTCTAAATAGTTCCAAACTTTACAAGCGTTCTATAAGCTACTCCACTGAGCTAACACAGAATACAGAATCCAAGTCACTAAGATCTGTATAGAACAAGTACAATAGCTGTCCCAGTTGGGGACCTCACACAATGTTCGAGGGAATCTGCGGATTAAAAGAATTGTTCATGATGAGGAATAGCCTTGTTGGATGAATTGCCGGTGAAAAGTAGGTGTCAAATGTAACCCTGGACCTAGAAATAAATTGTGATATTTTAGATTGCTTACTTCGCGAAGCACAATTAATATTAGTTAAGTGAAGCTTACCTCAATCCCTGTGGTTTCATGCCTGATGGACTTTTGACTCCTTTCAGATAAGTTGGGCCTTCTTCAGATCAGATATAACTCCTCTATCTTCTCTTCCCCTCTCATTGTACAGAACCTTTAGGCATTTAACTTAAAATGTGAACTGCAGGTCCTTTTTTATCAGGAAGCAAGTTGAAAAAATGATAGTTATGGAGATACCTTATCAATAATTCCATATTCTACTGCTTCACTAGGACTAAAGTACTTTGGACGTCTTATGTCTGCTTCAATCTCCTCAGGTGATTTACCAATATGCCTTGAATACAATTTCACCTTAAAAATAAATGTGTGAAGTTAGAAAAATAGGCTAAAATATAGTTCTCATCTTCGATCCTTCAGAAATGCGTATCACAAGGCAGAAAATGAATATCCTTAAAAGCAGTCCCTTGAACTTTTGTCACAGTAAGCAATCACTAAGCTTAACATAAGTTTAAATATTACCAATTCCCCTTTGACATTCTTTACTTCTTTCCGCATGAGCTCAACATCTGTTGCTTGACCCTGAAACCGAGAAATTGGCTGCAAAGGTATTTATGCATTAGCAATTCCATCTTTAATATCTGTCATGGTTATGTGTTTGTAAGATTGCATTTTTTTAGAGGAACTCAGGGACAGGTTACAGAGAATATTCTGAATGTATAAACAAGAAATGGGAAGTAATCAGGGAGAAAGGAAGACAGAACACAAAAGGCCTCCAAATGACCTGCTTAATCATAATTGTAGATGAGGGCAATGCAGCACGATTTCCTTTTGCACCAGCTGCTAAAAGCAAGGCAGCTTCTCCCCATGCATTCCCAACACAGAGAGTAAATATAGGTGGTTTGACATATCTGCAGCAAAAAGTAAAGGTGTCTGTTGCAGATTGTTAAAAGAAACAAAGGAGTCACAGAAGAATAATTCTATCATTAAGTTCCTCAAGTGTAGCGGAAGAGAGGGCATGCGAGCAGAAATTTCAGAAAGTGTTGATACTTAGAACACCTATAAATAATCTACATAAATAAATCTTCATGTCGACCATTATTGTAATTAAAAAGCCTGTTTTAGTTTTCACAAAGTATTACTTATTAAACTGCTAATAAATATCTATACAAAATGTTGAATTGTGTGAACCGCTTAGTCTATAAGCTTAATATGTTAGAGATTTAAACTTCATTTATTTTAGGTCCGGCATGCCCCCTCACACACATCATGGTTCTTTTTCCTAAGTTAAGCACGTGATATATTATTTTTGATGGGTGGGTGAGACTCAAACCAAGGACAATTGCGTGCTTTAATACTATGTTAAACTGTATGAACCACTTCATCTAAAAAACTTTAACTGTTACAGAGGGGAAACTTTGTACGTTCATATTAGATCCTTAATACAAACCTTAGCTGAATAAAAGATTTCAATAATGGCTATAAATTATAAGCTCGGATAACGAATGGTTTGGTATGAAAAGAAGAGTCGAATGTTACATTTTGTTGCAACACAGGCAGGCAATTGCTCATTTCAACTGGAGACCTACATTATGTATTGCAATCCACTGGTAAAATACTACAACACTTGGAGTTAAAGCATCCACCCTCTTATTCAAAAAATCCAAATTTTGGTAAGCTAAAATATGTTCCACTCCTCTTTGCTTATATAAATCATCCGGTTTCTAATCCTACAAATTCAGTTGCCAAAATAACTTAACAGTGCATTCTCTAGTTGCGTTTTGTCATGTGATTTATAAGAACAAGTAGGATATGGAAAGAAACCGAGCACTATGGCTCCATTCCTCTGTCCCAATTGACTTCTGAGTGAAGATCCTTCCGAACAAATAACAGAACCATACTTTTCTGTGGATCAGCCTATCACAGCTTTCTCATTTTCTGGTGCACCTTTATCACATCAACTTATGACTTGAGAGATGCTTACGAAGGTCGAAACAATTTTATATATTTTTTATTTTTTTCTGGTAAAGATATATTAAGAATGACTGAGGAGTCCAAAATAACAACCGGAGAAACTCCAAGGATCCATTCTAAATCTATCTTGTTGAAGAACCAAAATCCTATCAACACAAAAATCTTATCATTCAGGTCTTTTATCACGGAATTACTACCAGAAAAACAAATTAGTAAAAGAAAAACAAAAAACAACACTTAACAGATGTCTTCAACTATGACTTGATTAAGCAAAATGGATAGAGAAGTGATATGTAACCTCATAACATCATATATAGCAAACGCCTCTGTCTCATAACCCAACTTTTCACCATCCTGTAAAATAGAAAATTATCTAAAAGTATGATAAAACCATGTTCGAATTATACGTAATGAAAAGTAAACAAGGTTCAAACTAAGACTAGTAGAAACTCAAACGGAGCTTACAACAGCTAAATGTTTAGGATCTCAAAACGTGCTTCCAGTGAAATGAAGGAGATCACAATTTATTTTCATAGAACTGCCTGTATAGTGCGTTTCTGAAACTAGAAATGCATCAAGAGTGGCTTTCAAATGAATTGTCAATACCATACTCAAATTCCTTCAAGGTGGAAGAATATAAGGGTCAAATTGGTAAAACAAAGGTCTTAGTTGTTTCTAACATGATCATAACATAGATCAAGCATATGCCTGTACCAATAAATTTTAACCTGTTAGAGTGTATCCTCTAGCAAGCAATACCTACAGAAGAACCTCAGAGTAGCACCTATTCAATGAAATGAAAACTACTCTCCATTTGATACATTTAGACCAAACTCCAACTTCTTTTATAAAGCTCTCATTCGGAAATTAGTGAAGCAAAAATTTCAATACAGCCAGCTGAACATTTGACCAGGAAATCAAGAACATAAGATAATAAAAAATACAAAAATAAAACGAAAGCAACCAGTTTTAACCTTGGTTGTCCCAGTAGAGTTCACATAAAGATATATTGGCTTTTCCTCATCCTCATACTGAAGGTAAAGAAATTCTGCCAGTATCAATTCCGTCACTGATGGAACTAGAGACATGCCCAAGTAAACAATTCGATTCTTATACAGGTAAGATGCTAAATCTGGAGGAGGCTGCTCCCATGCGCTTCCCCTTGAGAAAGGAATAACCTATCACCAATAATGTGGACATGGTTAGAGCATTAATGTCAGAGTGAAAACACTGATACTGCTTTCCATTCAAAATTCCATCACATTAATGAAGAAAAAAAGGTACATAAAGAAGTTTTTTTTTCTTTTTGATCTGTAGGTATACATACAAAAGTTTGTGATATTAATGCATCAACTGATAACAGTTGAAAAAATACTTCCTCCAAGCTCGCTGCCTCCACTACTTTCTATCCTAATGACCAAAAATCTTCAAGTTAATCGAGAAATATCATCAGCAGTTTACATAAATAAGCCTTTTCCTCCTATGTTACCAGACTATCCGTCTACAGTGGATAAGAAACATATAACCCAGTGAATTTCAGATCATTTTTCCAAGACATCATACCAGTTTGAAGAGAGTTCGTAAATAAGCAATGGTAGTCACATAAAACTATTCCGCGTTCTATTCTGCTTTATCCTAGTCCTATCTATTTTTCTCTTGTACGTCTGCTATCACAAACTCTTGAGGTCATTTATTCAGGCCAAAAAGCTACTTACAACTCTAGAGCAGCCCAAAATAAAACTCTTCATTATCAAATGGACCAGGCCTGACCATGTTAATTTTTTAATATTTTTTTAGATTAAAATGTAAGAATTTTATTAAATAGTACCAAGAAGGTACTGAAAATTTACAACTGAAAATAGAGCATCCTTCTACAAATTGAAGGACTACATTAAATATAACAGTGGGTCTAAATCAGTGTTGTCAAAGGCGCGCTTAAGCTCTGAAGCGAGGCTCAAAGCATGTTGAGCGCTTCGCCTCGCTTTATGTGCGCTTTAGTTCATCATCAAGGCTCTAAGACATACTTCTCCTTGCCAATGAGCCTCTCTTGAAGAGCTGACACTAGATATATGATATTTCATTTTATCGTAATGTTTTTACAATTTCTTTGTCCATATATTTGTTTTTCATGCTTATTATTACTGTCTTGGTCTAAACGTATATATATATATATTTGTATTTTTGCACCATTGCGCCTTTTTGCATTAAAGCTCACGTTTTATTTGCGCTTTGCCCTTAAAGCCCCAACTGACCCTAGAGCTTTTTTGCGCTTTTCACTTTTGATAACACTGGTCTAAATCAGAAACAACTACATATAGAGACTTTTAAACATCCGGTCTTAACAATTGAAATGTTTTCCGTCCCTATCACTAAAGAACCTATTATTTCTCTCCATCCCAGCATTCCAGAATATGCAATTAGGAACAGCATTCCACAACTGTCTGCTGTCATTGGAAAAGATCTGTTTACCAGCTGCATAGAGCAAGCTTGATACTTCCTGGCATGACCAATTTGGTCCATGTTTCTGACCATTTTAATCTCAAACTGCCTAAAGTTAGATAAAGCTGCTGAACCTTAACTGCTAAGTTAGTTTGGCGGTACGTTATCAGTTGGAAGAGTATTCAGACAACATTGATGTCTTCTAAATGTTTACGTCCCAGACAATGGAAAGTCCCATCGACTATCATCTTCTAATCTGATTTGCAATGACTTCCGAGAATCCCTTCTTTATCAAAAGAGAATCACGTGGTTGACTCCATATGGACGATATGGAAATATAGCTTTGGAGCTTAACCACTCATCCATGATATCCAGAGTCCAAATCTCTCAAAAGAAAGCACAGACTATAAACTTCTTCCTTTTTTATATGGACTATCAATTTAATTTAAAACTATAAACTCCCTCCCTGTAACCCTTAAAGCTATTCAACATATTCTTGGGTGTTTACAGTTTCATTTGAGCAGTTTAGCATCGAAATTCAACTATTCAGACAACAACCCTATGTATTTAAAAAAAAAAGAGGAAGTACCAGAAAACAAAGAGGCACAACTCTTGTCATCCGGGATGACGGTTTCAGTTTCCTAGTTGACTAGTTCATGTTTTGGATGCTTTGATGTATGCGAAAAGATCTTGTATGTGTATTCTGAAGTTAGCTCAGTTTATCATTTTCTCAGAATGTTTAGTTTACTTCTTGGATGTCTTAAAATGGTTGGGATCTTTTGATATTTCTACATATATTATCAAATTCCACTTTAAAAATCCTTCTTGGGCTACTGTGGTAAATATGACACAGATACCAAATCACATGAATTATCATAGTTTTGAGTTGGCAGTTTCTACAAATCCAACCAAGCAATATACTTTTGGTCCGACACAAACTGCCAAATTGCTAAGTGCCTGCTAACATTTTCTTGCAGAGGCTACAATATCCAACAACTAAGGCAGATGATTATAAGTCTCTATATTGTTCTTTTTCTTCTATAACAGTGGTTCCCGGTCAGTAAGTGCTCACCTCGAGTATTCCACAGGGTACGTGCGCCCCTCCCCCAAAACTAGCACAACTACATAGATACCAAGTAAATTGGAAGAAACCACCTACATTTTGTTTTGTTGGGGGCCTCTCTGCTGGGATTTGAACCCTCATTGAGCAATCACAGTACCTGAATGTCCACACCGTTTACTGAATTAATTTTGAAAAACAATCTCCTAAGTGTGTCTTTTCTTTTATTTCTCTATTAACATATAGGGTGTGTTTGGTATGAAGGAAAATGTTTTCCATGGAAAATGATATCTCGGAAAATGTTTTTTAGGAAAACAAGTGGTTTTCTTACTCTTTTTTTTTGTGTTCGGTATCTAAGTAAAATATATTATCCTAACAACATTTGTATATAATCTAGACAAATGTTATGGGATGTGTGGGGTGGGTGGGTAGGGTGAAGATGATTTGGAGGTCGGAAGGACACAATCCATTAGGGAAGTCTTATTTTTAAGGAACTTCTTTTCCAAAATAAAATGTTACCCAAAAATTTTGACCAACTGAACATATGAAAATTAGAAAACATTTTTCTGGAAAATGTTTTCCACCGTACCGAACACACCCATAATTACATGTGTATTTCTGCATTATGATAGCATACCATTATCCAAATCATCCTTACTATGTATCATCAACTAATGTGTACACCCACATTCTACTAAAATACAAGTTCCACCACAATAAACCATATTTCCCCTAAGCAACATGTCATATTAAAGTTGTCATCTTTAAGTATCTTCCTAATTATTCAGATTTAAAAAAACATATTTATCTACACCTCAACCACTAATTTGAGTTTCAACATTACAGAACAAATTGGAAGCCAAAATAGGTAAGTAATTACCATAGTGACAACTGCACGTTTGGCACGAGAGCTAGAGGAAGACGGGTGAAGTGAATCGGGTCGGATTCTCTGACCCGAGAAGTCCGCTAGTACACTGCCGCCAACAAATGGGGAGATAAAGCTCGTCGATAGATAACATTTCGGAGACTGCAAAAATCTGAGACTCCGTTTCGGAGATGATGAACGGCAACTTGCCGGAGATGATAGCCGGATTCCCGTCGCCGGCGAGAATTGGGAAGCGATAGTTACAGCTTCCATTGTGTTTCAGAGTGAGGGATTGGATTAGACTATTAGAGTCAGTCTGGTGATTGAATTGATGGAGATTTGGGTTAACCCGACCCGTATTTAGAAACAAGACTCATGCATAGGATGGGCCCATCCAATTTTGAACTATTTTGTGTTTGTAGTCCAGGAGACCCATAAGCGGCGGAAGTGCACAAATAACCAATTTCAACGTTCAAGGATTAATTTTATAAATGGCCTCCGTAACGGGTTGTTTTGATCTTTTAGCCCCGAGTAACAAAATTTTAAGAAATAACATTCGCTTTAGAAAATTTGTCGGTTGCCCATTAGACATAAGTTATGGCCATAAATTAATTTTGCATATAAGGCAGAAGTTGAGGAAATTTCAAGAAAGTGAATTCGTTCAACTAACGATAAGTGGTGTCTTATAAAAAAACTAGAAGATATGCCTGATGGGTAACAAAAGTTCTTGTTGGGTTTTGATATTGGTGAATGAAAAATAATGGGATGAAAAGTGAAGGGAATGTAAAAGGTTTTTTTTTAAGACATTCGTCCCACATCGGAAAAAAAAAATGAGGTGTATATATTACATTACACCTTCTCTAATTGCTAAAAGGGTTGAGGGGCCTCGCGCCGTCGTCGCTCGGCTTCGGATCGATTTTTCTTTTTCGAATTTTCCTCCAAAAATTCTGGTGACTGTTCTGAATGGTTGCAAACATTCAGAATCAGTACCTCCAACAACTATAAATTCTTGATTTGTTCCAAGAATTAAACACAACATTCAATACGAATTTTTCTTCCATCTCGAAAAATATCTCTTGTTTATTCTGTGTGTGATATACAGCCGTTGAGTGGTTCGCTGCTACCGGAATTTGGAGTGCTACTATTCTGGTAATATAATCGTTCTATCTTGGAAGGAAATATTCCATCAACCTCGAGTACTGTGAGGGAATAATTTCCTTAAGGACACACTTTGAACTAAGTGGACTCGATTATATTCTGAAAAAATATTTTTTCCAACACAAATTCTGTTTATTTTTAGTTCATGTACTGATTTTTAATTAATTTACTATTAAGTATTTTTAATACTGTGTAATATGTTGTACTAAGTGTTTAATAGATTGTGTTGAACGTTATTTAAACATATACAAATTATTATGCAGACAGTTCTTCCAAGTGATTTTTTTCAGGTTAAGGTCATTTCTTAGAAAGTCGTGTTAAGCGGGGACAAAATTCAAGACCGGCCACTTTCGAAGACACCATCGCGTCATTTCCTGGGACTATGCATGTGATGGACCGATCCAATTTCGGACAATTCTGTGTTTGCAGTCCATCCAGACCAGCTAATCCATAAGCATGTTTACAAGAAGTAATTGTATGGTTTGCCCTTCAAATGGACTGGTCTTTAATTTTTGCATTTAGCAATCAAATTCATGGCTAGCGAGGAATTCTTTAAGAGGGTGGGTATAATTTATGTGATATTATGATGTGAATCTGGGCATAAAGACTTACATTTCTTTCATTTTAATTTTTTTTCTTTGACTTTAGTCTAATTTATCATAGTGTATCGTAAGCAAAAAACAATAACATCTAAGACAAGTAATGACAACAATTTCACCATCATTAATGGAACTGATCCTTTTTTTAGCAACATCACTAAAGTGGCTACCCTTAAAGAAGGAGATGATACAGAAACAAAGGAAGTGATCACTATGGAGATTAAAGTCAATGCATTTGTCTCTGTGGCATGTACTCAGCTCGATATATTTTGGGTTGTCTCTTGGGATGATATATTTAGTACTTCAAAGGAGTCGTTATCAGTTTTTGTTGAGGGGGTCAATAAGTTGTCTTGTATTAGCTTATAATATGGTTTCTGCTATACTTGAATCACCAACCAGTTTGTTTGGAGTAGTTGTTTTCTTGTGAAAGTATATTTATGTCTTAGAGATAATTTGTATTAAGATAAATGTATTTTATATACATTTATATTTATATTAATGGAGATTAATATTATGGCATTTGCAGTTATTGAATTATTGGTTGATTGTCTATAATATTCTATAAATGCATTTCTAGAGGTTATGTGGTTATTAATAATGTGAGAGATTAATATTATAATGTAACTCTTAAACTACCTCGACTAATGATCATCGAGAATGGGATATCGATGTATGTGATACGTCAACATGTGGTCTGTATCATATCCTTTGGGGATGTAGTATGTCTCACCTGCTACGAGTTATGGCAACTCGTGATGGACACATGGATACTTTTGGAAGTATTGGTATACTCTGTTGATGTATTGTTTGTTATAGATGTCTAAAGTATCATCAGCGTGTGGGAGATAGAAGTCCTTAGACTTGAGGTCGATACGCGCCTTGTTTACATAGTAATGTACTTTGATCTTGTCCTGAGCTCAAATGTCTTATAGGTTGAGACGCGGCTTGTATTGGGTGTATTGCAACATAGATTAAATGTGGTGAGCAAAGATTAGGATTCATTCCTCGAATGCATCTTCGAGAGAACACTCAGATTCTCATATGGTATTAGGTTGACTAAGTCGTTGGCCAACGCAGTAGACATATCTATGATATGGTCTTGTTGTCAGCTAATATAGATGAGATGTATTGATCAAGTCATTTGGATAGACACTTGGCAGATCCTAAGCTTGATCGAGTGTGTCGTGAATGAAATGATCTTATCTTCCCACATAGAGGTTCAGTTTACAGGATTCGTGTAACTAAACTCCACATATGAGTTCGTCTTCCGGCGCCGTCTAGGAGTGTCGTGTAGACCCTAATGTTATTAGTGTCGATATGTGAAGGCATGTATGGTAACACTAAGTCAATTGTTCTGTCGATTCAAGGATATAATCAAAGAGAATATAAATGTTCGATTTATGATTGAGACATTAGAATAAATAATGATTATTTAATTAAATCGAGATGATATTTTGGATTTAATAAAAATAGAAACGAGACAGAATTAGACCTGGGCCGCGACGCCACGTGTCCAGTGGGTCCAGACAACCCACTCTGTCTCGGTTTCTGGGCCTAGTCCACTTGAAAACCCTAGCTTATTTTTTCAGCTATAAATAGAGGGTTCAATAATTATTTTAATACACTCAATTCACAAGAATTATTCTTTGCTAAAACTCTGTCGGATTTCCTAGCTTTCCGAAAGAGTTGAAAGAAATAATCCCTTGATTATTCTTATTGATGAAAGACATATATATACAAGTTACAATAGGAAGATCATTTTCCTATTCTACTTCTAAATTCCAATTCTATATGGAGACTAATCATACAATTATGGTAAGACTACAAGACTAATTAATATACAAGTGTAATATACAAAATATACCATAAACTAATCTTGGTACACAGATGGGCTGCTAGCGTGTATATTTAACACACCCCTGCAGTCATAGCGGACAATCTTCGTACGCTGAGACTGTCTCTAAAATCTTCAAAAAGGACCGAGGAAAGACCCTTTGTAAAGATGTCTGCAATTTGATATCTGCAAGGGACATGACAGACACGTACTTGTCCTCGAACTACCTTTTCTCTAACAGAGTGAATGTCCATCTCTATATGTTTAGTGCGCTGGTGCTGAACTGGATTACCAGAAAGGTAGATGGCACTAATATTATCACAATACACCAAGGTAGATTTTTTAATAGGACAATGGAGCTCTAAAAAAATTATGTAACCAACATGACTCAAAAACCACATTGGCTACCCCTCGATACTCGGCCTCTGTACTTGAATGTGATAGCGTGGATTGACGCTTGACAGACCATGAGACCAAGTTATTACCAAGAAACATACAATATCAGACGTAGACCGTCTGGTATCTGGACAACCACTCCAATCAACATCTGTATATGAGACAAGTGTAGACGTCGGCGAAGGATACAAATGCAAGTCATAATCAAGTGTTCCCTGGATGTACCTAAGAATGTGTTTGGGTGCATTCATGTGCTCAATCCTGGGGTCATGCATAAACAAACACACCTGTTGTACGACATATGTAATATCAGGCCACGTGAACGTAGGATACTGAAGGAAGACTACGATAGCGGGTCGGATCCTCATAGGGGGAGCCAACTGGAGTGGAAGTGGACTTACATGATGACATCTCAACCCTCTCAATGATCTCAGTTGCATACTTCCTCTGTGATAAGAACATGTCACCTGCATGACAAGTGACAGCAATCCCCAAAAAATAACTCAATGGCCCCAAGTCTTTCATGACAAACTTAGAACTGAGCATTGTCATGATAGACTTTCGTAAAGCATCAAAAGAGGCAGTCAAGATAATCATCCACATATAATAGTATATAAGTCATGGAAGACCCCCGACGATATATGAATAATGAATTATCAGACCTACTGTGAGAGAACCCAATAGTCGAAACATAGTCAGCAAACCTCTTATACCAAGCTCGTGGAGACTGCTTAAGCCCATACAAGGACGTTTTCAACAAACAGACATGATAATGATATCTAGTATCCCTAAACACCAAGGACTGATGCATATAGACTGTCTCCTTTAGATCACCATGTAGGAATGCATTCTTCACGTCTAGCTGACTAATGGGTCATGCTTTCGACAGAGCGTAGCTTAGCACAATGTGAATGGTAGCCGGCTTGACCACCAGGCTAAATGTCTCACCACAATCAACACCAACCTGCTGAGTTTTACCATCACCTACAAGACGATCCTTATGTCTTGCGAATGAACCGTCATAACTGACCTTATGAGCAAAAATTCACATAGACCGAATAATATTAACACCAGATGGACGGGCCACCAACTCCCATGTATTATTATCAATAAGAGAATTATATTCATCAGTCATAACAATTTTCAAATTCGGGTCATTTAAAACAGACACATGATTACGGTGTGTGGTGATTTAAGAGCATTTGAATTTAAATTAAAATGTTTTTTTGATTTAAAAATACCCCGTTGACTTCGGGTGACTGGACCATGACTCGGGGCAGGATTGAGTGAGTTGGGAATTTTCGAGATATGAGACGGGTGGCAGACGATGGGCTCTTGGCCCAATGAAACGAGACCACTATACAGGCTATAACTCGCTAGGCCCAGGCGAGGCGGGATGGGAGGATGACCAGTTACGGACCTGGCGTGACATTCTTGAAGGACGACCGTGGCAAAGTCGTGTGCGATAAATCCAAAAAATGGTGAATAATATACGGGGATATAGGATCATCCAAAAAATTATACGAACTAGGCACGGGACTATTTACCTTAGCAAAGAGAAATTGGAACTCATCAAATATTACATGGCGACTAATAATGATTCTATTAGACAATAAATCAAAATCTCTTGATTATTCTTATTGATGAAAGACATATATACAAGTTACAATAGGAAAACCATTTTCCTATTCTACTTATAAATCTCTATTCTATATGAATACTAATCATACAATTATGGTAAGACTACAAGACTAATTAATATACAAGTGTAATATACAAAATATACCATAAACTAATCTTGGTACACGGATGAGCTGCTACCGTGTATATTTAACACTTAGGAAGTGAAGTAGCTTCTAAATATCCCTTTTGTAATATGTTGAATTTGACTCCGGTTAGGTCACTAGCTCCATAGGCAGGGGTGGATTTAGATTGTGGGCAGGTTGTTCACCCGAACAACCTCAGCAAAAAATTACACTATATATATATTAGATTTTATGTGTTTATGTACATTTATTAACTTTTGAATACCCTAAAATAAATGCAAAAGATTAGCTCAAGTATTTCAGGGGTTCAAAGGACCGAGAAATGCATTATCTAAGCATCCTAGGTTTGATTCTCAAGGACAACATTATTTTTATGTTTAGTTTTTGTTATTTTTTTTAACCCTTGAGTGAAAATCTTTGATTCGACGCTGTCTGTAGGTCCCTAAGCAACTTCTCTCATCACTAGTTACTATGGCCGAAGGTTGGCAGGTCTGCTCCCATGTCAACTCCATCTCCGCATTCCTTTGTCTTTGTCTATTGTTCATCCTTGACCTTCTTTCCGAACTCGTTAACACCAGAACACCCGTCATGAAGGTCACTCAAAGCAATCTACTCGAGCCTCGCCTTTTGTATTGTACCGCCTTAAAAGAGGTTCGCTAACCTTTTTCTTTTCCTGCACCTAAAAGTTGCCTTAGTTCCTTTTTAAGAAAAAGACCTACGCTTGAAATCAAAACTTTTATGCTACTCGATCTTTCTTGACGAAGAGAATGTCGTAATTAAGTCTCAAAATTCCCTTAATTTATTTATGTATTTACTTATTTATATTTAAAATTTTCTAAATAAAATATTTGGCTCCGAACAAGCGTGAGATTGGGGGCTAATATAATGCATTGGTACTTTGCTGGTGAAATATATAATTTGGCATCAGATCATGAAAAAAAAGTAGTTCTAGTTTCGCGAACCACTTGTACAACATGATGAATTATTACTATCATAAAAAAACTTTTCAACCTGATTACAACTGGATAGCCCAATATATGGAACACATCAACTTAATAACCTGATTACAAACTACTTTAAATTGGCATTTGTATAAAGTGCTTCTAGAATAAGCAGATAAGGTTACAAGTTTACAACTGGATAGCCTAATATATGGAACTAGATGGACACATCAACTTAATAACCTGATTACAAACTACTTTAAATTGGCATTTGTATAAAGTGCTTCTAGAATAAGCAGATAAGGTTACAAGTTTACAACTGGATAGCCTAATATATGGAACTAGATGGACACATCAACTTAATAACCTGATTACAAACTACTTTAAATTGGCATTTGTATAAAGTGCTTCTAGAATAAGCAGATAAGGTTACAAGTTTACAACTGGATAACCTAATATATGGAACTAGATTGGACACATCAACTTAATAACCTGATTACAAACTACTTTAAATTGGCATTTGTATAAAGTGCTTCTAGAATAAGCAGATAAGGTTACAAGTTTACAACTGGATAGCCTAATATATGGAACTAGATGGACACATCAACTTAATAACCTGATTACAAACTACTTTAAATTGGCATTTGTATAAAGTGCTTCTAGAATAAGCAGATAAGGTTACAAGTTTACAACTGGATAGCCTAATATATGGAACTAGATGGACACATCAACTTAATAACCTGATTACAAATTACAGGCAAACCTATTTATAATGGCATTGTTTGTCCGATAATTTCTTGGCCGCTATAGTGAGGTGTTGTTATCTATGTATATTGACATTTGATGTTTAGATCTCATTTAACTGTTATAAACGGAAGTACGCAAATAATTATTTTTCTATTCTTTTTATGCTATAAACGAAAATAATATACTTGTTAATTTTAAAATTTCAATTGATTTTCATATCTCATTAATTAAAAATTAAAAAGACTAATAAATTGCAAATAAATCTGTTGACACCCAATTTTGACCCTCCCATCCATGTCATTAGCTATAAAATTAGACTAATTTTGAAATAATTTTAAATAATAAAAATGCAGCGATAAAACATTAATACAGACATAAATAAGCAATTCAATAATGGCACCGCATCTTACGTAGAATATAAAGCACTTAGAGTCTCGCGCCTGCATTTATTAATTTTAAGTCATGTCATAATTCTTAAATAATAATAATATAAATAAATACATAAAATAAATATTTTAACGAATGACATCGTATTAAATGGCACATTTGCATTTTTATTAATACGCAAGGAATTTCATAATTATTTATAATTTAAAATCAATACACATGCATTTTAATAGCGTCGCATTTATAAAAAGCATTAAACAAATATCATATCCGCATTTAGCGTTTAAATAATTTAGTAATAATCTAAACCTCATTCAGTTTTAATTTAACTTCGCAAAATACGCATAATAAATAAGTTTAATAACGGCATCGTATTAAGCACTAATTAAATAGCACACTCGCATTTATTATTGTAATAATAAAGCACATAAATAATTTAATCACAATTTAGATTTCATTTATTTACCATTAATAAACTAATACACTTAAAAAAAACTACCCCTAATTAAAATAACTACCCAGCCCACTACCTACCCAGCCCAACCCGCAAGGCCCAGTCCGCCAACCCCTATTTCCTTCCCCCCAACTCACCCTTAGCCCTTATTTTCCCTTCCCATCGTCCAACATCCCACACAAAACGCAGCCCTAAAATAAGAACCCTAGTCGTCACCTCTCCCCAACGTTCACTTACTATAATAACACCAAATCAGCCCTAAGAATAGTACTGAAATCACACCAAATCGAGACCCCAAAACTTACCAAAAATAAATTCAAAATCAGAATGAAATCGCGCAAGATTACCCTAAGAATAGTACCGAAATCATAACCAAAATCGCGATAAAATCAGCCTCGATTACTTACCAACTTGGAACCCAAAAATCGTAGCTATAAATACAGAACCGCTATGCATGCAATAGGCATCGAAGAATCAGCAGTGCAACTGAGCTATTCAAAGAGAGAATCCTTTAGTATCACTGAAGAGGGAGGAGCATTCGAAGAACAGAGTCCAATCGAGCTACTCAGAATAAGAACCTAACCCTAAAGAAATCAACAATCTTCGCAAAACCTCTTTCTTTCCACTGCATTAGCAATCCCTCCGAGTGGACCGACGACTTGATACGCTGCCTCGGTTCGCTGTCCGGAGAAGGTAAACTCATCACCCTTTTCGCTTTAGATTTCGTTTGATATTTGTGTGTGCGATACGTATTCGGTATGACTGAGTAGGCATATACAAAGTGATACTAAGGGTTGCTTATGTGTATTAGGACGATTGTTAGAGCTGTGTCGTTGATTGGAAATCGCTGTCAAGGGTCACCTGTGTTGATTTATGTGATTAGGCCGATATTGGCATTCGTAGTGTGTTTGCAGTTATGACCAAATACATCAGATTGTATGCTCGATTTATACATAGGCAGTAGAAATGCATCATATGTTCGCACATTCTGCCCTGTCGCTTAAATAATTGAACCAGTACCGAGATACAGGCTGCAAAAAAAAAAAATAGGCTCGAGTATGTGTGTGTATGAATTGGTTGTCTTACCATTGTATATGTTTCTTATTTAAATTAGTACGACATGATTTAGTTTCTGGGGCAGTAGGCAGTGAACTGCCCCTCTGTGGTCTGTTCGTCGCGCCTTGTTAGACGAGTGTTGATTCGTAAAGAACATACAAGTATTTACTTCCTTCTTATATTGATGCATAATGTTGCTTGTTGAGCTTGAAGGTTGGGCCTGAGAAATCCTTGCCTTAATACAGTCGGGGCATGCCCACGAGATCCAATACAATTATCTTTATTCTGCGTATGTCCAATGGCTGTAAAAAAATGTATGCGTAGGTACAATATTTAGGAAAAAGTTATGGTCATCTTGTGCTAGGCTTATCTGGTGAACTCGCCACCTTCCCACTTTGTTGATTTACATTCTTGTGACGTATATGAGTATATGACGATGATCTGCGTGTTAAACGTGTTTAGTTTGATTCAGTCGTTATTTAAATTTGTTGGATTAATCTAAAATATATTCAGCTTATAGAGCCTGTTAGGTTAACTATTAACATGTGTTAATCCTACATTAATGGTGGTTCGAATCTGGTAGGTTAAACAGCAAATATGATTGTCAATTGTTAAATTCATATTAGTTATTCACGTGATTCAGTCTTGTTTGAGTTTTCAGCTATTGCATAGGCCATACAGGTCACGGTTGTGCATCTAAGGTAAATTAACTGTAGGGGGTCTTAAGTCATAAGAGGTCCGAAAGGGATGTTAATGTTTAATTTGGCAACAAGGGTCTTACAAATAACGTGGCAACTATTCCAATAGCTTTTACAATAGAGGGAACCTATAAACAAAATGGGCAGTCTGGTATTTCTGTATTGGGCCGTTATTTTCCTTGGTCTGTTATATGGCACACCCACCCTTCAGTTTGAAAATCAGTCTCGTTTACATCAGCATCATTTCTCGGCTGCTGCCAATTAAAATAGCATTATGGATTATAAGCACTCTATGAATGTTTTATTATATTACTGCTAAATGTTTAGGGCATGTACTAATCCTTATCTTTTCTTTTTACATGAAATGCACCGGAGCAACAAAGAGTCTCATAGCGGGACTCATTGTGGCAAACGCGAAGACCCACATCTACATGCATTTATCTCCGTGATCGTAAATTCTAAGTCGTAGGCGAAATGACTTCGCCATTCCTCGAGTCGTCTTATTATTTTCTACCCCGCCCCCCATTCATTTATTTATTGTAAATTATTTGTCTAACGCTACATTAATTAATAGAATAATTAGAATATTTAAACCTTGAACCTCTAGATTAGAAATCAATTCCCTTTAGGTTAATTACTTTAGGCTCGCCACATATTGCTTTAGTCACACTAAACTATTAAATTTTAGTTATCAACGTAACTGGTCACAGCTAGCATTTTATTATAGACTTTCATTAACATTTATGTAAAAGCCTTATTTCTGTTATTAAAAATCCTCCTAAACATGTGGCATATTATGACATACTAATAAAATTCGTTAATGAATAAATGTATAAATCATCTTTGCGCATAATAATACATGTTGTAACTAAAACTAGCTTTATATATTTTAAAATAAATCTCACATTTTATGTTAGCGAAAAATACTCTATATCTTTTACTCAAATACCTTTCAAGACATGTATTGCATTTTAGCATAATAATTACCCTAGGTTTGGCAGGATAACCGCAAGTTAGCGGATCTTAGAGGGTGTCTAACCCCTTCCCTCTAGATTAATAAAGAATCCTTGTCCGGAATCTCATTAAGTTTAGCAGACCATATAAATGGAGTTAATGTTGACTTTAAATTAGTTAACATTTAGGTGTCCTAATTCACCCAATTAATTAGGTGGGGACTCCGCGAACCCCTTAGCATTTAGCGATTTCTAGCCCCTTTTGCACTTTTAGCATCTTAGCATACCTTTAAGCATTCTTTTTGCACTTTAGCATTTATTATTTATTTCCTAACAATGTTTCTGAGCAGGAGTTTTTTTTTTTATTTGAAAAAAATGTCGCGGTCGAAAAAAGGCGTGACAAATCAATGACTAGTTGTACCATTGAGATAAAGAACTAAATTCTAAGGAACATATATATTTAAAATTAATTGTGAATTTAAATACAATTCAAGTTTGACGTAAGAATTCTACAATTGTAGGTTGTTTCGTAAATTTCAGTCTATTAGCGATAATATAACGCTTGAATTAACGAATAATTTTGTCCAAACTTTCAGCAAAAGGGAATTTAATAGTTTTTCCTTGAAGGTTGTCTAAGAGCTTAACAGTTGACACTTCTATCTCACCCCAAGTAGCAATAGGTTGAGACTCTTCATCAATACTTTCGTTGTCACCTTCTGTATCTGTTGTCTCTTGTTCTTCCACTTCAATTACTTGTGCAATAATTGATCGGTGTATTTTATATACACTTTTTGAGTCAGTTTTAGTTAATCTTTTGTCCCTTTTTACACATATAAGTGTCGTATTAGGATAGTTTTTCTTTCTTTTGAGTCAAAGTGGTTAAAATGGCCAAATGGCGGAAAAGGAGCTAAAAGAGGGCTAAAGAGGAGATTCCAGAGCTAAAAACAGAGAAAGTGGCGAACGAGGCTGAAATCTGCACTAGCGGCATCTCAGCCGAAGCAGGGCCGCGGCGCCCACTATCCAGAGAGGCTGCAGAAGACCCAGCGCCGCGGCGCCTCATGTCAGCAGGTGCAGGGCCGCGGCGCCTAAACATCCGAGAGGCTACAGAAGTTGCAGCGCCGCGGCGCCCACAGACAGCAGAGATCAGGGCCGCGGCGCCAAATCACCCGAAGGATTGCAGAATTTCCGGCGCCGCGGCGCCTGTCTGCAGAGCCGCGGCGCCGACGCGGAAAAATAAGGTTTTCAGACGGATTTTGGGCCAGGCCTGCAGGGAAAAGTTGAGGCGGTTAGGAGCCTATAAAAGGAGAACCCTAGGCAGTTTTTAAGGGTTCCCCTTCTTGCACAACACAAGGCTTTCTTGCTTGGAGATTGGAGACCATAGTTTAGTAAATTTCCTTTCCTTTTCTTGTTTTTATTTCAGTTTTATGAAGAACATGGAATTAGTTCTTGTCATGTCAATGGCTAGGAACTAATTCCTCTATAGGGCTTTCCATGTTGAATCTCTAGAAACTTATGTTATGATTTAATGCATGCTTATGGTTATTCTTCTTCTTGTTGAGATCTATCCAATAATTGAATTGAATGCTTGGTAGTTAATTGACAACTAATTATCACTATATGATTTCTAATCAGACTCCGAAAGGAGGGGATTGTGAATATGCTGTAAGTTGGGTAGACATTCTTGGATTGGGGATGAAAATACCTCAATTATTTATGTAGCGTTAACGAGAGGCTTAACAACCCTAATTTTACGCATTGTGCGTGACGGTTAACTAGGTTCTTAGTCTTAATCCTCCTATAGAGTCATCCTTATCACCGAAAGGTAGAAAGGAGCAATACTGGGGTTGAGTGTTTATATAACCCTAACGGGAGTATAAAACGATTTAGTGAACCTGCTTTCTCCAAAAGAAGAAGACCATAAGTTATTGCATTAATAAGTAACATAAGCGGATAGTGAGGAAACGTGGAAGCCCTATTCTCATCACAACTGAAGTAAACTCATTAGTTAAATTAGCCTTTATAATTCGTAGTTATAAACCACAAAATCAAATATCAATTTACCAAATAGATACCAAAAGATAGATATTTGGTACTTGAACCCTAATCCTTGTGGACGATATTCGGTCTTGCTAAGACTATATTACTTGTCACGATAACGTGCACTTGCGTTTAAGTGTGTGCATCTTTTCGCGCCTCAAGTTTTTGGCGCCGTTGCCGGGGATTAGGCATAGTTCAATATCAAATTTATCTATTTTTAATTTCTAATTTGGTTTTTATTCTTTGTTAATTTTTATTTATTTTATTTTATTTTATTCTTTTTCGTTTTATGTATTTATTGTGTGAAAACAAGGGTGCCGTGATCCGTTGTTGGTTTTGATGCATCTCAGGGATCCTTTAGACATGGATTTCTACTGTCAATATGATAGAGCTCCAACCATAGAGGAAGAGAGGGAGGAGTTACGAGAATCCATACTCAGTTTCGCTAGGTATCAAGCTCAGTTCATGGACGAAACGAGATTGACCATAAAGAAGCTGGAACTGCAAATAGGAGAACTCACAGTCATTTTGAACAGTGAACAACAAATTGAGGAGCCTGAACCACAACCAACCATTGAGGAATCTGGTGAGATAGTTGGTGTAGAGAAGAAAAAGATTGCAGAAATCCAATTAGTCACCTTCTTGGATTCTGTGGAAATTCTTTTTCTTGCACCTATTACAGAAGAAACACCACCAGCTATCACTGCTGATCCCCAATTAGGAAATCCACATCATCAAGAGTACCCCCTAGAGTCGAGAGATGTAGAGAATTTCACGGAGTCCTACATTATAGAAAGCATAAAAGACAAGAATGTCTTGTGTACTTGGGGGATAATTGTATGTTTAAGGTACTTGGTTGAACAAATGGTCGTAGGGAAATTGAGACCTACAACAATAAATCTGTGGATTGCAAGCAGTTCACAGAAGTATCCAATGGGCACTGCATCTTAGGTTAATTGCGTCCGGCTAAAAGACGTTAAAGACAGCGCTTGTTGGGAGGCAACCCAACGTTTTCAATTATGTTATTTTAATTTCTATCTTTAGTTCATTTTATTTTATCTAGAACAGTCTCACGGTCTTGGGTTGTAGCGTTTGTGTTGTGATTGACAGGTACAGGCCAATAAACTGAAGGACGAAAAACTGAAGAAAAGTCAGGATTTTTAGAAAAAAATGGGTTAGCGCCATGCGTGCGTGAGCAGCATGGCGCCAAAAGAACTGTAGAGTGCTTTGAAGTTTAAGCGCCATGCGCCAGAGCGGACGCGGCGTAATTCCAGAAAATTTTCCAAGTTTAGGCGCCGCGACGCAGAAAAACCCGGCGAGTACATCAGCCGCGGCTAAAATCGAGGCCGCGACAGGCGGAAATCGAAACTTAAAACGCCCGTAAATCGATTTTCCCAATTCCAATTTCAAAAACCTAACCCTTCTTCTCCAAAAACACACGAAAATCCAAAAATCCACCCACAATTCCTCCACAAATCCAACCCAACCACAACCAAAACTCTTAAAATTCCTAAAAACCCTTAGCTATCTCAACCAACAAAGCTCCATTCCATAGCCTCAACCCACCATTAGAAACAAGAACAGCTTGAATCTTCTCATAAAAAAGTAATCTTTTTCTGTTCTTGAGATCTTTACTAAAGTCACAGGAGGTAGTAGTTTGAAGGTGTATTGTAGTTGTGAAGTAGTTTGGGTGCTGAAAAATTGATTGTGAAGTTTGGAGAAGGAGTAGAAAAGGAGGGTATTGGGTAGAAGAGTTGAAGTTTGGGGGTGTTGTGTTAGCTGCTAGTTGTTGAGTGTGTTGGGAAACATTTGTGCCACTAAGTTGTAAGCTGCAGAAATTGTTTTAACCATGTCCACTAGAAAGAGAAGAGCCTCCACATCCACCCCAGCCCCATAATACGATAATACTAGGTTTGTGAGCTACCAAGCCTTCCAGAGATACAAAAAGCTTGATACCAAACCCTTAATCCCGGAAAGGAGAATGGACTACCAGAGGGAGTCATATGGGGAAGAAGATGTTTATGAGCCCATTCGGGCAATGATTGAGTTAAGGGGGTGGAGGAGATTTGTAAATCCGGAGAAAATAGCACCAATGAACACAACAATGGTGCGTGAATTCTATGCCAACTTTCCGGAGAAAGTGGAAAGGGGATGCTTTGTAAGGGGAGTTTATGTGCGGTGTGAGAGAATGTAAATGCACAATTGAAGGCGGTTGATGTTGAAGAAAGAAGCGATTGGAATCACTTTCGAACACGGTTCAAGCGTCATTGCATCGTGGAATGCCGTTGCAAACAGTGAGCTACCCGGGTCGCTTTTGATATTGGAAGAAATTGGTCAAGAGCACTAGCGGTGCCAGTTCAACAAGGCGACGAGGTTGGCTATATTTAAATCGCGCCGCGTGATTCCATCCACGACTTCACTGAGTGTCGGAAGATAGGATTAAACTGATATATGAAATTATGAGGGGGATGACGATTGATGTGGGGAAAGAGATAGTACAGAGCATTGAAGAAATCAGCAGGTTGGTGACAACAGGTGGATTGGGACATGACTCACTGATCACCAATCTATGCGCCTTCCATGGGGTCCCAACCCTACCCACTGACACTCATGAGAGAAACCAACTGCCGGTGTCCTGTGGGATAGTGCACTCTTTCCCAGACCCAAGCCCCCCAGCAGCCAGAAGAAGAATACAACCACCAGCAGCAGCAGCAGCAGCAGAGGCCGCCATGAACGAAGATGAGCCTGAAATAGGGGCTCAATATGAGGCAGGACCTAGCCACCAGCCAACCACGTAATCGTAACCTCCGATTACATGATGGAGCAAGTGCTCCAGAACCAGAGAATGATGATGCAACATTTCGACACAATGATGCAAGGACAAAATGAGTTGAGACAGGGACAAAATGAGTTGCGACAAGGGCAACAAGAATTGAGGCAGGAGCAACAACAGTTGCACCAGCAGTATGGCGAGATGAGTTCCCTGTTCAACCAATAGTCGATGCATTATCCACCGCCACCACCACCATTTTAGCCGAAGTTTGTAAGTGTCTTATTTCTTTTACTGTCTTTGAGTCTACACACACTGGGGACAATGTGTGATTTAAGTTTGGGGTGTTTTATTTGTGTCGTGTTTTATTTGTGTCTTGTTATGTTTTATTTAAATCTTTTTATTGTTTTTATGTATTTTTGGAGTCACCAATTTTTTTTCTTTTTGAGTCATAATTGCCTGTCAAAGATCATGTATGATGTAGTTGCTAGAAACACCTAGTGAAGGAAGGCAGAATAATGTAATGGAATAAAAGCAACTATCTAAACACTTAAGTTAGATATGTCAAAAACTCACAAAATCTGTCTATTTGGAGTTTCTTGCTTAAATTGTGCATGCTAAATAATGAAAACCTATGTGTTATGATTGCTTGCTATTTGAGGCGAAATAGTTAGGATATGCATGTTAGGGAGATGACTCAGACATTTCTTTGATAGCCAATTCTTACCATTCTTTTTCTATCCCGGACTTTAAAAATATCCCTAGTCAGCCCCATTGAGCCTAAACGTTGAAACTTCTTCTTTGACACTCTATATTCCTACAAATTGTGCCATAAGTAAAAATATGAAATAGTGGAATAAATTGTGTTAAAAAAGAGACAAAAAGAGTGAATGAGCTTGTTGCACCCCAATTAAAAAGTAATAAGAAAGAGGCAAAAGCCTAAGTTTGGGGGTGCTTGTTATTATAATACACTTCACTCTCCCAAAACAAAAGAGGGGAAAGATAGAATTAAAGTGAATGAAAGAATCAAAAGAAAAGGGAAAAATTGAAAAGCTAAAGAGCTTATGGTACACAAAAATGAGCCTAAATGCCTATTTTTACATACCCGTGCCTAAGCCTACATTACAACCCTTAAAAATCCTGAAGATCTCTTTTATGCATATCCAAGATTAGTGGAGAATAGCAAGTAAGCATGTCATAGGATTTTTGAATTTATATGCATGATTTAGTATACTGACTTCCATTAAAGCATGATAAATATGAGTTTGCGAAATATCTAGCTCAATGTGTTTAGTGTGCTGAATTTTCATGCTATATGTTCCTGCATATTATTTCGCTAACCTTCATGTTTTTCTAGTTAACACTAGTGCAGCAAAAGTGATCAATGTCAGTGAGTCTTTTATTTCTTTCTTTCTATCTTTGCTTGAGGGCGAGCAAAGGTTAAGTTTGGGGTATTTAATCGGTGTATTTTATATACACTTTTTGAGTCAGTTTTAGTTAATCTTTTGTCCCTTTTTACACATATAAGTGTCGTATTAGGATAGTTTTTCTTTCTTTTGAGTCAAAGTGATTAAAATGGCCAAATGACGGAAAATAAGCTAAAAGAGGGCTAAAGAGGAGATTCCAGAGCTAAAAACAGAGAAAGTGGCGAACGAGACGAAATCGGACCCGCGGCCTGCTGCGATCGAAGCGGTCGCGGCGCACTATCCGAGAGGCTGCGAAGACCAGCGCCGCGGCTCATGTCGGCAGTGCAGGCGCGGCTCAAACATCAGAGGCTCTGAGTTGCAGCGCATGGCCACGACAGCAGAGATCGGGGCGCGGCGCCAAATCACCGAAAGATTGCGAAATTTCCGGCGCCTTGGCCATGAGCGGCGTCGGCAGCGGAAAAATAAGGTTTTCAGACGGATTTTGGGCCAGGCCTGCAGGGAAAAGTTGAGGCGGTTAGGATCCAATAAAAGGAGAACCCTAGGCAGTTTTTAAGGGTTCCCCTTCTTGCACAACACAAGACTTTCTTGCTTGGAGATTGGAGACCATAGTTTAGTAAATTTTCTTTCCTTTTCTTGTTTTTATTTCAGTTTTATGAAGAACATGGAATTAGTTCTTGTCATGTCAATGGCTAGGAACTAATTCCTCTATAGGGCTTTCCATGTTGAATCTCTAGAAACTTATGTTATGATTTAATGCATGCTTATGATTATTCTTCTTCTTGTTGAGATCTATCCAATAATTGAATTGAATGTTTGGTAGTTAATTGACAACTAATTATCACTATATGATTTCTAATCAGACTCCGAAAGGAGGGGATTGTGAATATGCTGTAAGTTGAGTAGACATTCTTGGATTGGGGATGAAAATACCTCAATTATTTATGTAGCGTTAACGAGAGGCTTAACAACCCTAATTTTACGCATTGTGCATGACAGTTAACTAGGTTCTTAGTCTTAATCCTCCTATAGAGTCATCCTTGTCACCGAAAGGTAGAAATGAGCAATACTGTGGTTGAGTGTTTATATAACTCTAACGGGAGTATAAAACGATTTAGTGAACCTGTTTTCTCCAAAAGAAGAAGACCATAAGTTATTGCATTAATAAGTAACATAAGCGGATAGTGAGGAAACGTGGAAGCCTTATTCTCATCACAACTGAAGTAAACTCATTAGTTAAATTAGCCTTTATAATTCGTAGTTATAAACCACAAAATCAAATATCAATTTACCAAATAGATACCAAAAGATAGATATTTGGTACTTGAACCATAATCCTTGTGGACGATATTCGGTCTTGCTAAGACTATATTACTTGTCACGATAACGTGCACTTGCGTTTAAGTGTGTGCATCTTTTCGCGCATCAATAATCTCTTCATCAGTGTAAGTTTCAAGGATTGAAAGAGTTGCGTCAAACTACGTATAAGTGATATCATCCATTGCTTGATTGTTGTTATTATGGGATTCGGGCTATAAGTAATGACACACTACCAACATAACAAGTTCTAAGTTTTCACTATTAGTATTGAAGTTTCATCTATAGGTAGAATTCTGGTATTTCTCCAACAATGGAGAATGGTAGTGGTCTTAACAATCATGTTTCCACAAGAGTGTTAATTGTTTGTCGTAAGTTGAACTTGTTGTCATCAGATAAGGGTGGCTTTCATTGCGCTCATATTCATCAATCAAATGCTTGATAAAACGACTTTTATACTTGACCTTAAATTTGCAATTATGCCAGTATCTGTGGGTTGAAGATGTGAAGTCGTATTAGGTGGAAGATAATGAACCTGAATAACTAGATTTTAGCACAATATTATTATACCTGAAATTTACTATGTGCATGACATTAATGATGATTATCATAAATATCTTGCTATACAATATTTGAGTATGGTTGTTATAGAAACGTAATTTTATAAAGAGTGTACCGTTATAATGAGTATCATTGTTGTTATAGGTAGAATATTGTTATAGAGAAGTAAAATATAACATGAATATTGTTATATGACATTAATGATTTGACAACATGAAAGAGATGAAATATAACAATGAAGAGTAGCCGGAGAACTACATGGACATCCACATTAATATATTTCATAACAATTTGGTCTCAATACCACATTTTTTTAAAATCAAATACAAAAAATACCGAACCAATTACTTTTTCAAATTACCTCACTGGCAAATGAATACCCCTACTTTTAGGAATCAAAATAGCTTTGTAGCTTGAAGTAAAGCCTTGCCAACCAATTAGAGTAGGCTGCCATGAAATCTAGTTTGGGCCAATGGGTAGAGTTGGGCTAAACCTGCGCTGGCCCACAATATCTCAAACCTTACCTCTCTTTTTTCCCAACTTTTATTGAATAAATAGAGCATTCTAGGGCTGGCCAGTGGGCTGGGTCGGGTCCATTGGGATCGAAATAGGCGGGGTCGAGACGGGTCAGGACGGAGAGGAGGGGCGAGGTCGGGCTGGGGCGGGCCAGGTGGGACCGATACTTTCAGGATGATATCGTGTCCGTCTCGATCACCGATCCGGTGGCGATTAGTCGGGGCCAGTCGGATCGGACGGGGCCAGGTCGGATCGGGACGGGACGGGCGGGCCCTTTTTTTAAAATTTTTTTCCCACTAAATTAAAAATACTAAATACTAAATAGAGTGAATATGTAGTAGACAATGTTGTATATAAATTAGAGAAAATGTAGGAAGATTTGTGAGAAATAAGAAGAGAAAATGAGGTATTTATAGTTGAAAAATTGGGTTAAAGTGTAAATATAATAACTTAGGGGTTAAAAATAAATATAAAGAGGGTAGGGGGGTTGGGGGAGTGGGGGAAGTCAAAAATGGTCGTTGTCTAACGGTCAAAATGTAAAATGGCCGTTAGACAACAGCTATTTTTGGCAAATGGCGGGACTGGGGCGGGACCGGGACGGGACCGGAACGGATCGGGTCCTAGCGAGACGGGTCGGGTCCTAGCGGGACCGGGTCGAGCTGGACCATACCATATCTCGTCCCGGTTCGAGCCCGGACCCGTTAATTTTTTTTTTTAATTTAATCGGGGGCCAGGCAGTGCGAAGTGATCGAGTAAATATCGGTCGGCTGACCCATCGCCAGCCCTAGAGCATTGTATGGTCCTAATTTGGAAAATGAAATGTAGCCTTAAAGACTAGTAATAATTTAGTTGTGCTTGGTTGCCACTGGTTTATATGGTTATAATCAGTGTTAATTAGAAAAATAACATACATTTCTAAGAGATTGATGAACTATAATTGTTACATCATGTTTGATTGACATAAGTATAATTGTTGATTAACATAATATGATATGTTAACAAAAGATAACCCACAACTTATTAAGTAGAATCCGGAAACCATACCTTATTGAGTTTAAGTTATATACATTAATAATATAAACAATTTTAACACTATTAGTATAGTTTAATCAGCTATAGTACATTATTATTTTATTTTTTAGATTATCACAGACTTTCTATTAAAAATTATTTGTTATTATAGGTTAATTAACGTGATTCGTATAAAAAATTATGCACCAATAGATCAGTTTAATGTGATTGGTATAAAAAATTATACACTATCAAATGCACAAGACTTAAATTAATCGTATATAGCAGCACAAAACTGGTCTTAACAGTTGCCCGATTCGATGAATTGGTATCAAAATACAAATACTCAAGCAAAAAAAAAAACTGAAGCGCTACAGATTTTTTTTTGAATTTTGCTGATGACAATTAAGTAAAAATTGAATGACTAAACCGGTCTATTTAATTAGCAAAACGAAGAAAGGCCAAATACATAAACAACCCTTTAAACTTGTCCCAAACTTTCATTTAGACACCTAAATTAAGTATTGTCACGACCCGACCTCGGGCGTGGTCGTGCCTACAGGCACCCTAGTGATACAACATCGAGAAAATCGTGAAATAAAAACTTAAACATGAAACAAGACATAAAGTATGAAACAGGCTAACCAAAACGGTCACCTTCCTGAATATATACATATATGTATCAACCTGAACAGTTAAATCCTTTTACAAACCCTGCCCACAACAGTACTACAGACCTCTAAGAATGTAACCATAACTATGACGGGACAAGGCTCCGCCATACCCCTGAATGTACAAGTAACTACACTGACAGGGGACTATACCAAAGATAAGCCTCCGGAGAAACGGAGCTTCCCAAAACGCTGATTTTGTGATCCTAAGGCGCGGATCCTGGCCGATGTACCTCTACTGCTGCGGCGTGAACGCGGCCGAAGGAGAGTCGATCTGGTACCAAGTATGTGGCGAAAATCAGTAAATGAAATCATAACGATCTATCTAAAAGCAGGAGACATGTATGATAACAAAACTACGATTCACAAATATAAAACGATCGTATCGTCGTGGACTCACGCCAAAGTCATCCTCACGTACGTGGAACTCGCCGCCAGCTGCCGGCGATCAGGATATAATAACACCAAGAAGTACACATGAACACGGGTCCCACTGTGTCATAAAACCGTCTGGGGCTAGTCTGAGGCTAACTACGATACGAGCCGCATCCTCGGAACCGGCAAGCGAAAGCCAACTACGGATACCAGGCCGTACCAACAAATCTACATAACCATACCACGAAGGCGACCCAGGCAATGCGAAAGTCAACTACCGGATACGAAGGCCGTGCAACAAATCTACATAACCATACCACGGGTCGACCCAGCAAGTACGAAGTCAACTACGGATACCAAGCTGCGCCGCGGCCTGGTCGGGGCAATACGAAGACTAACTACCGATACTGGCGGAATCACGAGACCGTCACAAACGAGCAGGCAATCTGAAGGCTAACTACGGATACTGGCCGAGACGGCCACGACCTCGGGGCAAGTCACGAGAGCCAACTACGGATACCAAGCCAAATCGGTAAAAACCTCGTGGAGAGCTAGTCCGTGGAATAACACTATCAGCAGAAGCGAACCTCATCACGGCGCGTACGTGGACCATCCATCGAGTGAGTATGCCCGTGGACTATCATAGTGGAAGCATACGTGGGCGCCATCGTGTCGGTATGTCCAAATGATCAAGAACAACATGACCTACTCTCCATCGAGAGGCGGTAACATAAAAATACAACATTTGCACAACAAGGCTATCACGCATGACCATAGGCAAGTTACACACAACTCAAGGTACTTTCATTTTATGACAAAGTCCAGGTTTTAATCCCCAAAGTACTACGTACGTTAAATTCTTTTTAGAAGATCCATTTCTTTTACAAAAGTCACCCGATACCCGTAGTATCAAAATAAAGTGACTAACATTTTAAGTAAACCAAAACAACTTCCATACTTTCCCTTTTTTTTTAAACCAAATTAAGACAATACCATGCCTTCTTTTTTGACCAAAACACTTCTCCTTTTAAAGTCAAGTTACCATTTTAAAACCAATGATAAAACCATTCCTTTGTTTTCATAAAGTCGTTATAACTAACTTCCCATAAAGCTGTTATAACACTTTATGTTCTAAACCAAAACTCTTCAATTCCACAAGTCTCTTTTCTTTTAAAACAACAACAAGTATTCTTTTAAAACCCAAATAACTTACTCTTTTCAAAACCAGTAACCTATACTTAAAATCAAGTTACTTCTCTTTTTCCGAAAACAAGTCGTTATAAGTCAAGTATCTTATCTTTCAAGATCAAGTCTCTTAACTTTCAAAATCAAGTCGTTTATAAGTCAAGTCTCTTATCTTTTAAGATCAAGTCTCTTAACTTTCTACAATCAATAAACCATTCTTTTACCTACATAAAGTCGTTATAACTAACTTTCCATAAAGCTATTATAACACCCTATGTTTTAAACCAACCAAATCACTTAGCACATGTACGTCTACCGTACTACATAGTTCACAACAATCATGCTAGAAAAGATAGGAAGAGGTTCACATACCTCGCGACGATTATCGACTATTAGCAAAATGCTCCACAATACTCTAACCCTGCTAGCCTTTTCCACTCTTCAAGTAGAATACGCTACTCGTGGTACTGCAACCTATAAAGGCCACAAAACGCCTATCAACTCCTAGATCTCTTCGTAGAATATTCTAACTGCAAGATTCCTTATTCTACAGAAAATTCGGCACCTCCCCGCTATCACATAAATCTCCTTCCTATCCGGGCCGCTACTGTGCCAACAACTCGAGGATTACACGCCTAACAGGGCGTGTACAATTCTACTCGCAATAATACAACGATCTACGTAAATCTGATACATGTAAATCTGGTTCAATTCTTTTCAATACTCATTCTATATATAGTATACTCAACTATATATTACTACAACATGTAATTTCCAATTACAATAGGGGGACAAGATTATTTACCTCGATAAGCCCAAAATTATCCAAGATTAAAGTCGATCCTGAGCAACGTTTAGATCCAATTCCTTACGCTTCAACCCGCTCCAAGCGACCCTTAGAAGTTTCTAAACAACTTCTCTTAACATTTCAACCAAGCTTATGAAAATTTTTCTAGGGTTTCATTTTGCGACTTTTGGAATAAAAGTAGTATTTCCGGGCTCCTAGTATTAAAACAACTTTGGAATACTACTAGGGATACTAGGCCAAGGTATTTGGGATATACAATAATACTCCAAGTATTTTTCTACACAAGAGGGGGAGGGGACGAAAAGCACTACAAAGGGAGGGAAATATTTTGCCTTGGAAAGTTTTCAAGTGAGGGATGAATTACTCTTCAACTTAAGGGGGTTTATATAGAGGATTCAAGGGCTATGATCAATGCAAGGTGTGTGGTCAAGATTGGGCCATGTGTGTGTGGGTCCACCACACCACATGGCCAACGATTTCACAAGACAAGTGGCTTGCCACTTGTTGGGCCATTTCGGCCTAGCCACATCCACGATTTCGGCCAAGTGTGCACGTGGGGTGACACGTGTCGCCCCGATTAAATCCAAAATATTTCGTCTTCCGAAAATATCCAAAATATCGAAAATCTCAAAAACAAAGCGGGCCCCACAAAACCGTAAATTTCTCCCGTGGGCCCCACGTGACCATTTCTGAAAATAAAATCTCAAAATTCTAATATAATTCAAGAAGTCCAAATACCAAATTTGGGAATCCAATTCCCATTAACGAACCTTTTTCTTCACAAAAACCGGAAGCTTTTCCGTCGAAAAATCACACCTTTCTTTCTTTCCAAAATTTCGGTCGTATTCTCGTATGTACATCCTCACATACATACCCTGGAACTACGGGGTATAACATTCTTCCCCCCTTAGAAACATTCGTCCCGAATGTTCCTTCGAAGTCTCCAAACACACAAGCGCCGGTATAGTCTTCACTACTATACTTACGAAACCAATCATGCCATCAATGGCTATAGTATAACATACAATCCCAAGCCAACGAGGAATCACCTCTAACATCATAGAAAAACTCACACCCAAGGTCTAAAGGATACTCCCTTCGCATCTTCACCTCACAAAAGAATAATCACTTCCGTTCTCATAACACATGTTCGCTTCTCTTCTTACTCGTCGTACCCTTCTCGTACACCCGAACTCTCTATAGTACATGTTCCACACTTCAGTTACCGCTTCAATTTCCACAACACTGGAGTACCACCTCCAAACTTGGTCATCTTACTAGCCTCAATTTCCCTCAAGGCCATTTCCGGCCTTCACGAACCGATTCTGGTCGAACATAACCACGAACTCATACGATGGTTACCTAAACTTGGGCTTAGCACCCTCGTGACCCTACCACCTGGCGGGACCACCTCGAACTGACCCCTTAAACCGGGTGCGGGTTGACGCGGATGGTCCTCAACCCGACCCATGTCGCACGGACTCTTGTTCCCGATCCGGAACAACGCACCTATCTGAGTCACGAAAGCTACCACTTTCATCCTACGCAACCGAAGGAATTATCCCTCAATACATTTCACGCATACCAAGTGTTTCGACAAAGACTAACCGTAAAATCTCTTTCTCATGACGGCCTTACATCTAAGGTCTCAACGTGTAATATTCTAAGGTTCACACCTTCCATGTCCCCATACTTATCTTTTCAACTAACCAGGTTTTCTAAATCACAAAATACACAATGCTATCTGCACATAGCACACGAATAAGAAGATCATCATATCAAGCATACTAAACTCTAGAGGGTTAAGGATATACCTGTATCTACCGCTTCACTCTAATCATAGGCCTGCCCTGCAGGGCGTATAGCTGTAGAAGGTGATGAACCAGCCACATATCCTGAAGGCCGAGTCTCTACATCCGCGCTACCTCTAGTCGGGCAATTTCTCGCAAAATGCCCCTGCTGGCCGCATGTAAAACAACCTCCGAACCAAAGACGACACTCCTATGGATTCTGCATGGCCACGGCTGAGGTAAGGGTGGCCTCATCCGTCAATACCACTACTCCGGAAAGCCGAACCTGGAGCACGACTGCTCGAATACTCTGGATGCCACGAAGGCGTGGAGGACCGCTCTGTCTTGGCGGGCGCGCATAACTAGTCTCTTCTGAGGCGGTCCGCCTCAAAGTCGCCAAAGACCTGCATTACGGCCCTCTTGCTGATCCGCCATTCCGTCGACCTCTCGCTCCTGCGCAGTCGTAAGCTGCGTGCGGGGCAATATCCATGCGGTGAAGAAGCTGACGAGCAAGCCTCTCGCTAAGTAGTCATCGAGCCGTGACGTGGCGGTGCACTCGTCCTCCATATTAGCTACTAACGAGGGACATATCGAGCCAACGAGTCGAACTACGTTGTACTCCCGAGCAAATGCGCGCGTCGCCGCCAACATCAAAAATTTGTCGGCCCGAGCCCTCGCCATCCGTAGGGCAATAAATGTCTGAAAAGCCCACGAGAACTTCGTCCCATACCGCGGAGCGCATGCTCCCCGGGACGGTTCCGTGAATCAAACCGATCATTGCGGTATCACGCGGCCGATGCGAACCCAATATCACCGACTACGCCTCGGAGGCCTTGATCACTCTCGTGATCATTGTAGCGTCGGATAAACTCACGAGTCATCCTCGGCTCGATCCATAGAACATTTGGTGGATGCTGACTTAAGAAGTCGAAGTCTCATTATCGGCCACAGGGTGCCTTCACGGTACCGGCTCCGTCTGTCCTCAGTCTCGCCATAAACCTAACTAGTGGCGGGCCGTCTCTCGCAACCCATATCCTGCATTCTGGCCGTGGGGTGGAGGCTCGTATCTTGTGATCTCGGCGACCATCTGCTGCGGCTCTAAACTTCTTTGGGTGGCGGCGTCGTAGAATCCAAGTGCCGTAGCACCACGCCGGGTAAGCGGGCCTCTGCCTGGTAACTCTCCGTGCTCTGCTCGCGACTCCGCCTGTTTGCCTTGCCGCCGGGCTCGATTGCCTTGCGTGGAGGCATAAGCGATATAAAAGAATACGTCGGAGGAGTCCAACTTACAACCGGCTCTAAGGCACGATCTCGAGTGAGAAGAATAGAAACGATCTAAATGTCCTGCGACCTCACGATTATAGATGTGGTGCCTGACACCGATAATCAAGACTACTGAACCGCGATGCGTAGACACTTTCAGAGGATTAGCGCTGCTCGATACCACTTTTGTCACGACGACCTCGGTAGTGGTCGTGCCTACCGGGCACCCTAGTGATACAACATCGAGAGAAAATCGTGAAATAAAAACTTAAACATGAAACAAGACATAAAGTATGAAACAGGCTAACCAGCGGTCGCCACGAATATATACATATATGTATCAACACGAGCAGTTAAATCCTTTTACAAACTCGCCATGCGATCTTACGGACCTAAGAATGTAACCATAACTATGACGGGGCGGGGCCCGCCATACCACGAATGTACAAGTAACTACACCGACGGACTATACCAAAGATAAGCCTCGGAGAAGCGGAGCTTCCCAAAACTGCTGTGTGATCCTAGGCGCGGATCCACAACCGATGTACCTCTACTGCGGCATGACGCGGCCGAGAGTCGATCTGGCCAGTACAGTATGTGGCGAAAATCGTAAATGAAATCATAACGATCTATCTAAAAGCAGGAGACATGTATGATAACAAAACTACGATTCACAAATATAAGCGATCGTGTCAGTCGAGGACTCACGCCGAAAGTCATCCTCGTGCGTGGAACTCCTTCAGCTGCTGGCGATGCAGGATATAATAACACGAAAGTACCATGAACACGTGTCCCACTGTGTCATAAAAGCCGTCTGAGGCTAGTCGAAGGCTAACTACGGATACGAGCGCGTCCTCGGCGGGCCGGGCAAATCTGGCTTGACTACGGATACAGCGTGCTAACAAATCTACATAACCATACCACGAAGGCGACCCGAGGCAATCGAAAGTCAACTACCGGATACGAGCGTACCAACAAATCTACATAACCATACCACGGCGACCCGAGGCGTCGAAAGTCAACTACGGATACCAAGCTGCGCGCGCGGTGGCGGGCCAATCGAAGACTAACTACGGATACTGGCGGAATCACGAGACCGTCCTGGCTGAGCGGGCAAATCGAAGGCTAACTACGGATACCAATGAGAGCGGCCACGACCTCGTGGCAAGTCACGAGCGACTACGGATACCAAGTCGAATCGGTAAAAACCTCGTGGAGAGCTAGTCCGTGGAATAACACTATCAGCGGAAAGCGAACCCTCATCGTGGCGTACGGTGGACCGTCCATCGAGTCGGTATGCCCGTGGACTATCATAGTGGAAGCATACGTGGGCGCCCATCGATGTCGGTATGTCCAAAATGATCAAGAACAACATGACCGCCTCGTGAGACGCGGTAACATAAAAATACAACATTTGCACAACAAGGCTATCACACGCAATCATAGGCAAGTTACTGCAACTCGAGGTACTTTCATTTTATGACAAAGTCCAGTTTTAATCCCCAGTACTACGTCGTTAAATTCTTTTAGAAGATCCATTTCTTTTACAAAAGTCACGATACCGTAGTATCAAAATAAAGTGACTAACATTTTAAGTAAACCAAAACAACTTCCATACTTTCCTTTTTTAAACCAAATTAAGATGATACCATGCCTTCTTTTTGACCAAAACACTTCTCCTTTTAAAGTCAAGTTACCATTTTAAAACCAATGATAAAACCATTCCTTTGTTTTCATAAAGTCGTTATAACTAACTTCCCATAAAGTTTGTTATAACACTTTATGTTCTAAACAAAACTCTTGATTCCACAAGTCTCTTTTCTTTTAAAACAACAACAAGTATTCTTTTAAAACCCAAATAACTTACTCTTTTCAAAACCAGTAACTATACTTAAAATCAAGTTACTTCTTTTAGAAAACAAGTCGTTATAAGTCAAGTCTCTTATCTTTCCGGATCAAGTCTCTTAACTTTCAAAATCAAGTCGTTTATAAGTCAAGTCTCTTATCTTTAAGATCAAGTCTCTTAACTTTCTACAATCAATAAACCATTCTTTTACCTACGTAAAGTCGTTATAACTAACTTTCCATAAAGCTATTATAACACCCTATGTTTTAAACCAACCAAATCACTTAGCACGTATGCGTCTACCGTCTTTACATAGTTCACAACAATCATGCTAGAAAAGATAGGAAGAGGTTCACATACCTCGCGACGATTATCGACTATTAGCAAAATGCTCCTGATACTCTAACCGCTAGCCTTTTCCACTCTTGGTAGAATACGCTACTCGTGATGCAACCTATAAAGGCCACAAAACGCCTATCAACTCTAGATCTCTTCGTAGAATATTCTAAGCGCAAGATTCCTTATTCTACGTAAAATTCGGCGACTCCCCGCTATCACATAAATCTCCTTCTATCCGGGCCGCTACTGTGCCAACAACTCGGGGATTACACGTCTAACAGGGACGTGTACAATTACTCCATAATACAACGATCTCGTAAATACAACCCTATGTAAATCTGATTCAATTCTTTTCAATACTCATTCTATATATAGTATACTCAACTATATATTACTCTGACATGTAATTTCCAATTCTGATAGGGGATAAGATTATTTACCTCGATAAGCCCAAAATTATCCAAGATTAAAGTCGATCACGAGCAACGTTTAGCTCGATTCCTTACGCTCCAACCCGCTCAGCGACCTTAGAAGTTTCTAAACAACCTGTAACATTTCAACCAAGCTTATGAAGATTTTTCTAGGGTTTCATTTTGCGACTTTTGGAATAAAAGTAGTATTCCTGCTCCTAGTATTAAAACAACTTTGGAATACTACTAGGGATACTAGGCGAGGTATTTGGGATATCTGATAATACTCAGTATTTTTCTACACAAGAGGAGGGACGAAAAGCACTACAAAGGGACGGAATCATTTTGCCTTGGAAAGTTTTCAAGTGAGGATGAATTACTCTTGACTTAAGGGGTTTATATAGAGGATTGAGGGCTATGATCAATGCGAGTGTGTGGTCAAGATTGGGTCATGTGTGTGTGGGTCCCACCACCCCATGGCCAACGATTTCTGAGACAAGTGGCTTGCCACTTGTTGGGCCATTCGGCGAGGACAGTGGCTAGCCAACATCCCAATTCGACCAAGTGTGTGCGTGGGGTGACACGTGTCGCCCGATCGTCAAAATATTTCGTCTTCCGAAAATATCCAAAATATCGGAAATCTCAAAAACAAAGCGGGCCCCACAAAACCGTAAATTTCTCCCATGGGCCCCACGTGACCATTTCTGAAAATAAAATCTCAAAATTCTAATATAATTCAAGAAGTCCAAATACCAAATTTGGGAATCCAATTCCCATTAACGAACCTTTTTCTTCACAAAAACCGGAAGCTTTTCCGTCGAAAAATCACACCTTTCTTTCTTTCCAAAATTTCGATCGTATTCTCGTACGTACATCCTCACATACATACCCTGGAACTACGGGGTATAACAAGTATATGACCTATTGAACACTTAAAAATCAGAACAAGTTTAAGGGGCTCATACCGTTATTTACATCAAATTAGTTCAACTTTACATATAATACACTTACAATATGACTTAGTACAAATATATTTCTTATGTTTAAATCAAACACAAGCAGGAGCGGATCTATAATATCATATATATATATATATAGGCAGAGGCAAATTTTAAATTTTTTAGAATATGGTGTACTACTAAAAAAGACCAAAAATATATTAAGTGGGAATTGATCTTTGTTCTTCTTAGTAAATAATTAAAATTTTAACCAAGTGCACCATTAAATCTTTTTATAACATGAATGTCAGTAGGTAATATCAGATTAATTTAAAAAAATATATACATAAAATATTTAATTTTGCTTGAAGATCATGAGTTTACACTTTACGTACCCCAGAAAATATACATAAATTCACCCCTGCATATAGGTTCACAACTCACATGAACTCAATATTTTGTGTTCGCACTTTACCTATGTATTAAAATTGTTAAATATTTATAAATATTTAATCATAAATTTAATTATTTTTATACTCTAAGTATTAATTTTAGTGTCATAATAAGAATACATGTCCTCCGGAGCATAGTCAGGTAAGAAAAGGCGCTTATAAGGCTCTGACGTGAGCAGCGTGAGTTTGATTCTCAAAGCAAGTAACTCCATATTGGAGAATTGAGCGCTATCGTTGATCGGTTATATCGACCGGAGCACATCCCGCGATTTTCTGGTAATAGTGTTAAATGTTGAAGGTGTTAAAGAACCCGCGATTTTCTGATAATAGCGTTGAATGTTGAAGGTGTTAAAGGACCGATACTATTACCTCCAACGTCGGAGTAATAGTGTAATACTAGTGAAATAGGAAGTAGTGACTATAAAAAAAAATACATAAATTACAAGACAAGTACACAGTGTAAGAAACAGCCAAGAAGTCATTACTCATTTCTGCGGCAAGGATTGTTGAGAGATTACTTTACCATGTCCTGAAAAGCTCTTCTTTTTCTTAGCCTTCACTTGTTCAAACATCCACAATAATGTCAATGGCCTTATTCTCAGCTCCACCACTTCACTTCCCTACACACTCCCCATCCAAACACCACCTAACCTCCAAACCTTATCCTTCACTAACTTTCACGAAACCCCATCTCACTTTCTTGGTTTCTCCAAAAGCCATTGATAATGGTTCAGGTAGTGCTGTTACTGTTGAGCCAGAAATACCTGCTCAAGATGATAGTGCTGTGAAAGTTGAGGAGACTAATGGGTCACCGCCGGTGGATTCTGCCGGAGCTCCGGTACCGGAGAATGTGAGAATGTTTAAAGATCCAAGATGGGTTGGTGGAACTTGGGATTTGAAGGAGTTTCAGAAAGATGGAGAGACTAATTGGGATTCTGTTATTGATGCTGGTGAGTCTTTTTTTCTCTCTGCTTTGCATGTTGTTCCTTTTTCCCACTAATTTTGGTTTTTGTTCTTTGAAATGCATTTCTTTTAGCTCATTTATTTCATGTATACAATAACAACAACACACCCACTGCAATCACACAAAGTGGAGTCTAGGAGGGTAGAATTTACGCAGTACTTACCCCTACCTTACGACCTCAGCATAAGGACAATCAATTCAAAGCGGTATGAAAAAAGAAAAAGAAATAACAGAAATGAATAAACCATGGCAATGGCAAGATACTGTACAAGCATGATAGAGCAGCAACGACTACAAAAAGAGCAGTAACAACCACAAGTGCTGTTCCAGATGACTGGGAGTACCTTAGAAATAGAACTTTCTATAATTTATGGAGCAAAGGTAGTTATTAGCATTCTTTCATGATCAAAGTTGGATGATTTTGATATTAATAAAGACTTTATTGCTTTGTCGGGGGAAAGAATTCTGTGATTTATGCTTGATGCATTAAGAAACTCCTGTTTTCGAAAACACTTTTCTTGAGCCGAGGGTCTATCATAAACAACCTCTCTACCTCACACAAGGTAGGGGTAAGGTCTGCGTACTCCCCACCCTTCCCAGACCCCACTGGGTATGTTGTTGTTGCTGCATTATCTTGAAACTTCTATCAAATGTATATGACAAGAAAGGATTTGTGGAAAATTGATGGATTAAGCCAGCAAGCTGTGTGTTTCTTTTTCTTAATAGTAACTCTTGAGTTGAGGTTATGGTCAGCTAACAGTTAACAGTCTATTCACAAGCTGTAATACACCATAAAGCCTTCAACTTTTTGTTCCTTCTTTTTGGCCATGTACTTACAATAGATGTGTCTCCCAAGTCCCAACCATACATTGTCTTAGCTCGATTTTAAGGTATTGCTGGCAGTCAGAAGAGTGGAAAACATTATCCATATCTCCTTCTTAGCCTCCTTTTTGGGGCATTTATATGAAATCACTTGATTTAATAACAAACGGATGGCTATTCATCTGCAGAGGTTAGGAGAAGGAAATGGTTGGAAGGCAATCCAGAGTCTTCAAGTAATGAAGCCCCTGTGCTTTTCGACACCTCAATTATTCCTTGGTGGGCATGGATGAAGAGATTCCATCTTCCTGAAGCTGAACTTCTCAATGGTTTGCTCATATTCCACTTCTCAAATACAAAGTTCTGGATATATCTTTACTAAGCTGCTCAACTAATAGAGCGTGTAAATCTTATGCAGGCCGTGCTGCAATGGTTGGCTTCTTTATGGCCTATTTTGTGGATAGCTTGACTGGTGTAGGCCTTGTTGACCAAATGGGCAACTTCTTTTGCAAAACGCTATTGTTTGTAGCTGTGGCTGGTGTGCTTCTGATACGCAAGAATGAGGATATAGAATCACTGAAAAAGTTGGTGGAAGAGTCTACTTTTTATGACAAGCAATGGCAAGCGTCTTGGAAAGATGAGAGTTCAAGCAGCTCAAAGGACTCTTGAACACAATTGATTTTCTTACAATTGGAAGACTGCTTAGGTGATCACACAATACTAGTCAAAAGAGAGCGTAAAATCTGTATTCACCATTTTGTTTTGGTTCTTAATGTATCTTCTTTCCTTTCTTATTTTGTTTTTGACAGTAATTTTTTTCTTTTCTATGTAGTAAACAAACTTTTAGCTGATCTATGATATTATTTCGTCAGATGTCATAGTCATGCTTTAAACTGGAGCCTTGTTTGCAGATATAGTAACTCTATGCTTCATTCAGTATTTGAGGCATTAATCGGAGTTGGAACAGACAGCTTCTTATTGGCTTGAAAAATTGGTTACTATTGTGCCTGTAATTGGCTCTTCTATGACAGCTTAGAAGTGTCATTTTCTCGTGTTACTGATTCTTTTAAATGTTTTAAGTCTTGTAACTTCTTTTTGAGTCGAGGTCTATCGGAAACAACCTCTCTACCCCGCAAAGGTCTCTAAGATATGCGTACATCTTACCCTCCCAGACTCCACTTGTGGGATTACTCTGGGTATGTTGTGACAACCTCTTGCTACTGGTTCTTGTTAGATGGATTGATTCCTAATTATTTTTTGTTATTAATGATACTTTGATGTAATCATTGTCCAGAATTGATCAATTCACTCGTAGTTTTTGAGTACTGAATTTCCATGAGAAACTAAAGAAACTGATATTATTTATAGGGTGGAAGAGGACCCTGCTTGCTTCATGGTTTAACATTTATGTCACTATTGTAAGAAAGAGACACTACCCAAATGTTTGGTCATTAAAGTTGCATTCACTTAGCTAAGGATCTTGTTTCTATCCTTAGCTAAGCTGTCAACAATTTTGGAAATTCGAACATCAGAGATATAGTTGTTGTTTTACATGTTTGTTGTGATCAGTTACGACAGATTAATTATTCACTTTTTTTTAAGTTACCCGTCCATGTTCATTGTAGATCGTTACCTACAATTAGCTTTTAATTATCAGTGGACAAGATTTTAGCTCAAAAATTTCCATTAATTGAAAACTTCCATTTTCTCATTAATTTAAACAGTATTGGAGGGGGGGGGGGGGGTTGCTATAGGCTTCCAACAAAATATGAAGTAGCATATCATATAATCCACCTATGGTGATTCATTAAGTTTACTGATTTAGATGTCCCTATTAACTAACCATATACATCATTTTATACTTTATCATCACCCAAATGATAAAAGGAGAAAGAAAAGTAAACACAAAGCAATAACAAAGTACTTCCTTTTCAAAGTAGAATTCATTGTTTATTTTTTAAATTATGTATCTTAGTCATAATTTAGATTTCATATTTGGAAGGACCTTCCTTATTTTAATATATTCGGTTACGATCTTAACAATGAATTAAGACTTGGCTATCTTTCTTCTTTAGGCCTGCATTTCACTTTCTATAAACTATCAACCAACATTTTCCTATTTCATTTCTATACCTTTGACTCATATTTTCTTTATCTTCAAATTCTTCACCTATACTTCTTTCACCTTTCTTCCAATAAACCCCCGATATCTGGAGGTGTGGAAAGAGCAGCTGTGAGAAGCGGAAAAACCATCATAAAACGACATACCGTTGGTTCTGTCACAATTTACAATCACCATCAATAAAAAAGCAAAAACAAATGCCAACAAGAATGGTTAGTGCTATGATCATCCTAAGTCTTCTTTTAATTTTCTTTTTTTTTGAGAAAATGATGCTTAATTCTATCTTTTTTTTGGATTGTTTAGGTAACTTACTTGAGAGAAAGGACTGTATATGTGGCAGTTCTTGTTGAGGGGCCAAGAAGGAGGAGGAGTAGTTCAACAAATAGCAAATTTCATCACCATCATCATATTGCTAATGGAGGAGGATACAATAGGAAAGCTCAGCTTCTTGAGTACTCGAGATATTCGAGCTTCGGATCGACCAAAGCCATCAACACCTTTAGTTCCAAAGCCAGTCCAAAGACAGAATTCTCAGGTTCTAATTTTCTCTAATATATTCATTCTTAAAGGATTTAACTTATTTACATTACAATATAGAGAATTTTTACACTAACAGAACATTTTAATGTGTTGTACGATAAAAGTATTGTAACCATCTTTAACACATTTATGTATGAGCAACGATTCTTACAGTCCAGAAGTAGTTTTCCAGATTGTTGCAGTGAAAAACAAGCCAAAACATGTAACTCTTCCAACTTGTATGGGAAACTGGAAAGTTGTTATGCCAAGGTTCCTCGGATCATTCATGTCTCAGAATAAGAAATCCAAGAAGAAGAAGAAGAGTATGGCATCTAAAACAAATAAAATAAAAGCTATGGTGAAAAGTATTCAAGTAAGTCACTCGCTCACAAGTTATAATATACAGTTCTGGCCTTTCCAAAACTCTATGCATTATGAAAACACACACTTTCTTGCAGGTTCAAAGAAAGCCTGGCCTATTCTCCAAATTTTTTGTTTCACTACGAAAGGGTCATCGATGAACATATTCATTGCCTAAGTACGCCCACGAACAAAGGCGTTCAAAGGCCCATCCATTGAAAAACTGAAAGAGTGATAATTTCTATCAAATCTTACTTTCATGTCCCCTTTTCATTTCATTTTTATTTCTCCTCCTATTTATTGGAGGGGCTCCCAAGCTTAGAAGAACACCACTTGAATGATTTTCTCTTATTTAGGTAAACTGCATTACAGTGTATGCTAGAAAGCAAAACTTTATGTATTGCAATATATGTACAAGAGCATCAGGAATGTAAAGTGCTGCTTACAAACACAGCCAAAGGCACTCGAACCATATGGTTTCGGTTACCTTGGAACACGATTTCTCCAAATGAGTACAAATTGGTTGTTTGAGTTGCATTTAGGACAATGTTAATATGTCTTGAAGCATTTGCAATGATCTTAAACACTTTTGGTGTTACAGAAACACTCACGCCGAGAGGCTCTTGCACGATCACCACGTACTTTTCGTCTACACCGCCCACGTTAGTCACCCTCCTCATCACATTTCTCGAGCCTACCAAATTTGAAATTGTCACACTTGGCATGTTTAGATCCGAGCACCATGTTTTTTTCTTATTCGGACATCCAACTCCAACTGCCCGTCTTACAGACATTTCGTCGACTCCTGGAACTGAACATAGAAACAGCACATAGTGTTTAAAACTTGCCTTAAAAACAAGTCCGGGGTCAATGGCTCGAGATGGGTTGACAAGTCCGGCTCCAAAATCAAACGGAGTAGCCGGAGTAAGCTGGTTGGTTTGTTGAGCTAAAATCGGGGTACTAGAGTGGCCAGTTACATCTGCAGTTGTCATCATTGCAGATGTAATCGCTGCAGGACTCCAGCCCGGGTGCTTCTGTTTTATTAGAGCAGCAATTCCAGCAAGGTGTGGAGTAGCCATGCTTGTTCCAGATAATAGTGCAAAAGTATTTCCTGTTAAAAGGACGTGTTTTCAAATTACCATTCTTGAAATAAGAAACAATTGATACAGTCAAACCTCTCTATAACAATGTTGTTTGTTCTGATATTTTTTTGGTTGATATAGCGAAATGCTGTTATAGAGAATATATAATATAATATAACATGAAAGATTGGTTCCACAGAAAACATGAATGCTATAATGAAATGTTATTGTTAGAAAACATGGATGCTATAATGAAATGTTATCATAGAGGATAGAGGATGACTGTTAGAAAACATGGATGTTATAGTGAAATGTTGTTATAGAGGATGTATGTTATAAAGAGGTTGGTTTGACTGGATTCATAAGAAGGCACCAAAATATAAGGTTGTTTTAGTGAAATATTGTTATAGAGATGGCTGTTGAGAGGTCTGACTGTCTTAAAAAAAAAAGACACCAAAATTTAAGGTTGATGGCAGATAATTCTTTGAGTACCGCGGTCCAAGTGTGTCAAATGAGCTTGAATTGTATAATCATACCTTTGATGTATTGATCGCCTTCACTAGTAGGGCTCCAGGACGCCCATATCGAGGATCCTGGAGCCATGATGTTTGGTTTAAGGACATCGGCGGTGTCTAAGAGTGCATTGTTCACATCAGGACCTCTAGATGAATACGATGCCACAACTGGATCCTGCCTGGTATAACTAGCTTGTCTCCCGTCTAAAATTCTTGCTGTAGCTCTGAAACTAATAGCCCTTCCACTTCTACTTCTTAATGTTTTCGAGTTATAGTATTCGCGCATAGCCTGCACCAGACAACAAAGAGCACCAGGATTAGTACAGATTTGACAGCCTTATCAAGTTATATTGTAGGCCCTTGATAACTATTGCTTGGAAAAATCTTGTTACCTGATACAATAGTTGAAAATCTGTAGATTAAAGTTTTTTTATAAAGGTAAGCATTTTCCATAAAATGTTTTCCAATTTCCTCATGTTTGGTTGGTCAAAATGTTTTGGAAAATATTTAGGAAAACAAGTTCCTTGCAAATGAGGAAAATGACTTCGTTATGAAAGTAGGGAAAACAAGTTCCATAAGTGACATTATAAGTTCATTGTCTTCTTCCCACCCCCAACCCCCATCCCTTGAACATCCCATCCCCACTACCCCTGAACCCCACTCCTCACCCTATAATGTTTTGCTATATTTCATATAAATGTTCTTGGGACAATATTGTTTGCTTATTTGCAAAACATTAGAAAATAAGTAAGAAACCCCAATGTTTTCCAAGAAAACGTTTTCTAGGAAAACATTTTCCGTCGTACCAAACACACCCAAGTTGAACTTCTCGAAATCCTGAAGTTCTTGGAGATTGAACTAGGAAATGTACAATATTTACTAGTTATGGTTTCAGATGAAACCATTCATGTTGTTCCTGGTGATTATGGAAATGAGATTGATACCGTAGAGGCTTCCATGTTGTTCAAGATTAGACCAGGTACCGACAAAGTCATTGTAGTTCCCTTAATTTGTTCTGAACCAATATCAGGGTCCATTGTCAGTACAAAGCCAGCAGCCCCGATCTTTTGTATTGTATCAGCAACGGTGGCTATGCTTGCCGTCTCTGATTCAAAATCAAATGTATACGTGCATATTACTATCTTCCCATGAACTAATGTTCGGTTGAATGGTTCTGTCTCCTGGCAGCTCTCAACTGTCAAGAGAGCAGAAGTAGTGTTCCCTTTACAAACATCAGATGCAGCAGCAAGCGGGAAATACACTCCTGAAAGCGTTGGGGCTGCAAAGTAAGATGCGAAGACCACATTTTCAGTGACAAGAAATTAGAAGCGGTCACTAGAATATAGGTAACGCAGATCAGAGGCGGAGCCATGGGTTTTAGTTTATGGGTTCTGAACCAATATTCATTTTACTTACTGCGTTCTGTATAGATTCTGTACATATCAAATGAACTTTCTAACATAAATATAAGGTTTCCGAACCCATAACTTGCACTGTGGCTCCTACCCTGACGCAGACATCAATTGTTATTTGTAGTAATAAAGCAAATGACTGAAATTTAACAGCAAGAAGGGGGTAATGGGACTTAACGCGAAAGTCCACTGCCAGTGAAGCTCCGTCCATTGCCTAGAACGATTGAATTATTATATCTACGATCTGTAGTGGAGGCAGCAACACTTGTGATCCAGGGACTAAAGGAAAGAATGGAAGTTGAAGAAGGACCGCCATTTCCAGCAGCTTGAACAACCAGAACACCAGCTCTTGTTGCAAATAAAAGCTGCATTTCCAGAACATTGAGGAAAGCAGAAGGACCGGAAGGAACACTTGCTGGCCCTACAGAAAGGCTTAATATATCCACTCCATCTTCCACTGCCTAAATGATAAAGAGACTTGTCAAAGTTACCTTGGTGTATTACTACTTTAACAAGTAAAAATCTAAAAAAGGGAAAGATGCATAAATATGTTATTTACTATTCATTGACAATTTTCAACCTGATCTACTGCAGCCACAACATCTGACATGAAACCTCCGAAAGAGTACATGGCCTTATACACAGCTATCCTGTTAGAAGATGCAGCATAATTTTTCTCTATCAAAGATCAAACTTCGTATGTAAAACTCTTGATAGAAAGATGGAGGGATAATATTAATAGTACCCTGCTCCTGGAGCCATACCACTTGCATAACCATAGTTGAAATGGTTGACAATGACAGGAACATGATGATTTCCTGCTGCAGTTGATGCTGTATGGCTGCTATTTCGAAACATCTTTCATAGATTATGAACATGTATTATCGTTTAAAAATATCAAATAAAACAAAAAAATAATGGTTAAAAAGGTCAGATATAATTCAGTTTCGGTGGTTACTAGACAATACAACTAACTGACTAAGTATGCTGTTCATATTAAATATTAAGTCACTTGCCTTCCGTGGCCATCAGCATCAAAAGGGGAAGCATAGTCACGAGAGGCATTGAATTCGCCAGCAGCAGTTGCAGATCTTGCAAAATATTGTGCTCCAACTATCTTGTTGTTGCAGGCTGTTCCCGGGAATCTATCCCCAGTCACACATTTCCCTTTGTATTTTCCACTTTTCACAACTGTACCCCGGCCAGCACCATTTGATGCTTGAGCCAAAAAGCTCGGATGGAATGGATTGACTCCAGTGTCAATCATACCAATCACAACGCCTGCTCCTGAAGCCGTAGGACCACCTAATTTTGGCCAGACACCAGATGGAAGTCCTAAAAAGTCAGGTGTATGTGTTGTCAACTTCTTCATCTTCACATCTTCATAAATGGATCTAACACCTTCTGCATTCTGCAGAACATCAAGGGCCTGCTGCAATGTAACACTTACGACTCATTGAGCATTTAGCTAGTCAATAACAAAAATAAGAACATGTTTAAGACATCAGTCCCGAGGAAGTCAAAAATCAAATGCAGTCAAATCTCTTTATAATAGGGTCGTTTGTCCAGATCGGCTGTTAAAGCGAGATGTTATAGAAAACATATAATATAACATAATATGAAAGTCGGTTCTAAAGAAACCTGGCCGTTATAGTGACTGTCGGTTTCAAATGCCTACCTCGTCAGATGTCAAATGAATGGCAAATCCATTGATCAAATGAGTGTAGCTGTAAATTTTGGTATATACACTTCTTTCTAGGAGAGATCCTAGAAGCATGTCGTGTTGTTTTCTCATCCTTTCTTTGTAGATATCAATATCTTCAAAATTCCTGCAAAAAGATTGGGATAATAAGCAATACAAAAGAAGATTGCATCCTTTATGGCTAGACTAGAACTAATGAAAGAGGCAAGAGTTTTTACTTTGATTTTGTAGATACAAAAGGGTCATCTTTCATTAGAACTATGAAGATTTTTGCATTTGCTATGAAGGGCTCCCATATAGTGATAAAAGAGAGGACAATGAAGGTTAAAATGGTTGCCATTACTAGAAATATGGTGTATTGAACATTGAAGGAGAGGCAAACTAGTCATCTTAAAAAGACTATTGTTTTGTATGCATGATTTTCTCATTTTCAAACCACTCCCCAGTCCACTTGGTTTTGCACAACTTCTTCATGTGTGGGATGGGTTATCATTTGGGGAATTTTCTTCTTTTATCTTTATTTTCAAAATTTGAGTAGGAGTAGATCATGCATTCATGCTAACTACTCACTAGAATAAGTATACTGCTACAAATTTCAAATTTCTACAAGAGCATTGGCTTTCTTTAATTTGGTATCCCACCAGGTGTGCAGTAACCACTTTGAAACCCCAGTAAGCCGCCAGGAAATCACACTAAGCGCTTCCTAACAAAACAACTCCATACCGATATTCCAACCCGAGACCACTGGTTAAGGATGAAGAGACTTTATTTCTTCTGACTTTCATCTCTTTTTCTTTTTTTGCTTTTGTCTAAACTTTAAAGGTTTCGTCTTGTGAATTTCAGTTGGCTTTTCTGTTTGTTTCACACAACGTTCTCACACCAATCTTCTTTCTTACCCTAGACTTCGTTCAACAAAGAAACACGTGCAATTCCTCCTTTGTCCTTGATATGCCCTTGTGCCTTTAGTTAGTATAGGTCTCATTTGCCTAAAGTAGACTTCGCTCGAGTCAATTGCAAACTTGACCCAAAAACCAAAGGTATATTAAATTTGAACCTGAGAAATCAGGTGGCTGAGTAATCTTTTAAATAGAGTTGACAATTCTCTGCAATAAATGGTAACAACCAAAATTTTTTTAAAGTAAGATCTCAGCTCTTGTTTTATGGTGGCTGCACATTGCACAGGGTGAAAAAAGGGAAGAAAATATCCAATCATCAGCCTTAGATATACTTATAAGAAGAAGCAATTACTTGCAAATTTCATTGAGAATATCAAAACTTGCAGCAGTAAATTGTATACAACTTGCTGGAGAAAAAAACTAACAACAACAACATACCCAGTACAATCCCACACCGTGGGGTAAAGAAAAACTTATACTCAATAAGAAACACAAGGATGATGAATTGTTCCCTCAGCTTCAAATCACTTGCAGGGTGGACATTCATAACACAAAATTGGAGCTCCTCAAGAGCAACAATATCACCACATACGGAGTGGTAAATATAATACAACATACATGACTCATAATTATACACTAAATATGAGGATGATAGAAACAATTAGATATCTTGCACTCCATAGGAAAGCAAAGTTTGTAATTCAGCAGCTATTGGATCTTTGCTGCCTAGTATATTCCCAAAGTGCAATGTCGACTTAGTAATACACACACATTTCCAAGTTTTCCTAACCATTTCTTATACAAACCATGTGGTATACAATATTATAAACATCAAAAGAATATTGATATTTGGTATAAAATAGCACTTCAAATTAACAGAAAACAGAAGATGGCTACTGCATTAGTCTTACTATTTATGCACATGGCACGTAGCCCTTCAATGTGTAACAAGACTGAACATATATAATCAAAACTGGTGAAGATAATTTCACTCTAATTTTCACTCGAGGATAGAAGAAGAAACCACCATGTTGACCGTATGAAACTTACCGTCCTCTTAGGGAACACGTATCGGTCAAGAGAAATGCTGTTTGCTCCAGACCTAAGATGGAGAAACCTTCTTGCTTCTTCTTCTCCAAGAAAACTTTCATACTACTAACTGGGGACTTCAACAATGGGTACCCATTTCTCCGCAGTAACACTACACACAACAAATAATTCAAATCATGACTATCCATATAACCAAGTATATCCTCTCCAACTTAGTAATCATATTCTTTCTCCATTCACTGGTAATGCTGATTTAAAATTCTAATTCACACAAAAAAAAATACATCGAGGATTTGCAAGTTGTGAAATACCAGCTCCATTCAACACTTTCAAGTTCTCTTTTGTATTTGTTTTTTTCTTTTAACCAATCAAGAAAAGATTTGAAGTTTTTTTGCTGAGGTTCTTATCAAGGTGGTTCATTTAATATTTTATCAATTGATGCTTATTTTCTTGGTTTCTTCATGTTATTTATCAAAAGACAATTTCAGTTGATTTATACATTTTGTTACCATTTGCTGTAAACACGCAGCTCCTTTCACTAAAATCGCCTTGACAATAATGTTAATCTATAAGTTACAACCGGATCAATGAAAATTGCACAGGGAACTGAAATGTCTGAAACCAGCTGACATGACAAGCATTTAAGTGTAGTCAGACACTCTTCCCATGAGACCTGCTCGACTTGAGGCATCTTCATGAAGAGAAACTCAAAGGATTTGACCGATTTCTCAAACTCAAGCATGCTAAGAGCAACTTCACAACTTTGTGAGACAATAGGCTCGGGATCCTTGGCAAAATCCGAAAGAAGTGCAAGACATTCAGCATCTGCTATAGAACCAAGCTGCTTCATGTCTAACCATTGGATGCTCATTGACATCTTTAAGAGTCATGGACAGGGCATCTGAAGCCTTTTTGTTCTGCAATTGACCCAAGACATAAGCAACCTCGTGCTTAAGAAGAGCACTCTTTGAACCTAGAGATTCAATAATTGCAGAAATAGCTTCCTCTCCTCCATGGTTTCTTAGTGCAAAAAGATCAGCATAGCGTTCATACATGCCCTTTTCTTCACTCAAAAGAACTGTCCGCAAGTCCTCAACAGAGGAATAAGAAGCAGGAGCAGCAGGGTCCACTGACAGAAAAGGTGATGGCGCCACTGTTGAGGAGTCATCATCAGTTCCTACATTCTTCAGCTCTTTGATTCGACTGAGAGCCAGTTCACATGTCTCTCAGACCTCTTGAGCTGGATCTACAGCTAAACTTCTTTCTAGAAGTGAAATATTACTTTCTAAACCAATTGCACCAAGTGCTTCTGCAGCCTCATGCCGAACAATTGGATGCAAGGAGAAATCAGATAGAACTCTTTCTAGAGCAGGAATGGCATCAGCATCTTGCATTTGACCCAATGCAAATGCAGCCTCATGTGCCAAGAGGTTTGAGGGGTCCCTTGTTGCATTGATAAGGGTATTTCGTGGACCTGATCCCCGAAGGTTCCTTAGAGAGAAAAGAGCTCTGAAACGCTCTGAAATCGGCTGGTCTTGATCCAGCAATCTGTCACATAGAAACTTCTCCATCTCCGGAGAGACTTTAAATGAACTTTTTGGAAGATCATCTTGGTCCTCCACTCCAACCACAGTTCCAATCTCACCAACTCTGACCTCCATGTATATGCAGAGTTGGAGAACTTCACCCAACGAAATTTTTTGGCGAGTCCTCTACGAGAGATTTATGCGCAGGCCTTTATCACCCCGTTACCAGAATAAACACGATCTTGATCCCTGCAATTGAAAAAATGCATGTTCAGATGTAATGGAACTATGATATTGTATCTGTTGCATAAGTAAACCTGTGTATCTTTCCTATTGCTTTCATTCTTGATATGAAGAATGGATAGATATGAGCAACAACTAAAAAAGCAAACAAATTACAGAAGTGAAAGCAAAATTGAAATGCTACTTCGCATCGCAGTAGATGTCATTCAGTCAATTTTATTACTTAGAATATGGCGGATAAGAGTTAGGATAAGCAATGTATTCCACACAGACTGTTTCAATGCAACAATCAGCTGAGCATTATAGCTCAACCTTCTGAATCAGGCTTATCAAGTCACCCATTTCAAGACATCTACACTGATACTATTAAAACAAATACTAATAATTATAAACAAATATGAAATCAGTCTAACTACTATCTCCAGCCCAAAGTAAATCCTTCTTTACCTCGCTTGAGTCAGTATACGTACTCTCTCTCATTGATAAGTCAGTATAGGTTCTCATGTCCATTCTTTATCCTCCAAAACAGAATACCAACAGAACAACAAAACTGGTTTAAGTGAAAAACCAATTTCTGCAGCATCACAGAAGATTGACATTCTTTTTCGTCATCGAATTCTTATTCATCCCACAGGTTCTTCAATCATCTGAAACCACAAATATCTGGAAACAGTGTGTCCAGCTAGTTCCTAATTAAATCAGCCGAGTTTCTTATCCTTTAGTTTTCTATTATTACTTGTTGTCTCTTCTACTTTAATTTTCTTGTTATACTGATGTTGTTTCTGCTTTACTTGAATCGAGGGTCTATCGGAAACAACCTCTCTACCTGTCAAGGTAGGGATAAGGTCTGCCTACACTCTACCCTTCACAGACCCCACTTGTAGGATTACACTGGGTATATTTTTATTATTGTTGAGTTAATTTATCAATCACCTCTCTCACAGTTCAGTTTGCAGCCAGTTGCATATCAAGGGGCCAATTTAGAATATTAGTTTATCACCTTATATTTGCATTTGCAATACTTGACATGCAAATGAAAAATTCTCACTTTTTCCACATTAGAATAACTATCATTAGACTTGGAATGTTTTTCATAGTCGGAGGACTACTAATGGTCTAAATTAAAGAATAAGGGTGATTTTAATTCAGAGCCCAAAGGACTATTTTGAGGCTTTCTCTTTACTTTGGCGTATTTTTTTTGGGGCAGATTGACCTTAAACTATACCAAAATTTCGATATCTCACTCAAACTATTAAGACACTTTTAGAAGTGAATTTATTACTACCCTATGAGCTAATGTAGCACAAAATTCTCACTTTTTGCACAATAGAATAACTATAACAATCACAAATCTAATTCAGAAGTTAACACATCAAATTCCGAAGCTCTAGAAATTAATCTATTTTTAACAAAGTGTGAAATCGAACATAAAATCAATTACAATAACGACTTACCGTTATTATTTTCAGCCCTTTGGGCGCACCGTATGTGAATATTGGGGATTCTCGATTGTCAATTAGTGTTAGAGTTTGATTTGGGGAAAGAACAGGTAGACCGCGTGTTCTTTTTGTTTGGAATGGAAGCACGTGATTAGAATCTGTTCCTTTCTAACGCCGTTTCAGTTAGACTTGGACCATTTTTCATAGTTGGAGGACCATTAGTGGTCCAAATTAAAGAATTAGGGGGATTTTAATTCAGAGCCCAAACTTAAAGGACTATTGTTAGCCCTTTTCTTTACTTTTTCGTATTTATTGGACTTGTGAACTGTTATTTATTCTCTTCCTACAATTGCGAGATATTTTATCGAAACTCACAAAATTATATACTTAACGATAATTCGTCAAAAACAATCTTTTATATATGATTTTTTGTGATAGACAACCTTTTAAAATTAAATTGACAATGTCAGACCTTAATAGTTTTTTTTGTTGCGAGAAACAACATTTTAACAGAAATGTTAATAGGCATTTTCCGTTAAAAGGTTGTTTCTCGCAATAAAAAAAAACTATTAAGGTCTGACATTGCCTAATTTTTTTTAAAAGGTTGTCTCTGATAAATTATTATTATTATTATTATTATTATTTTCAATCAAATGTTTCAAATTCTCCTTTTGGTGCTTCGAAGTTAAATAACAACAAATTTTGACGTTTACTGAATTTACTTGAAAAAAGTAAGCGTTTTAGCAATTAATGTTGCCTATTACTCTCTTGTTCCAAAATAGGTGTTATCTTAGTAGAAACAATAAATAAATAAAATAAATGTCATCTTAAAAATTCAATCCAAAAATTGATAAGTATTTCCAACTATGTTCTTAACATTAAAGAAATAGTCTTTTTTAATATTGATCAATTCTTTTGATGGATTGACGCGTGCGAGTTTGTATGGTTGAAATTGAATGAACACATCTGAAAGAGACCATACACAAAATTTGAGGAAGATTAAAAGTTATTTGGACTGGTTTCAAATACATAAATTGCCTCTATTGCATGTATATATCATGTTGTATATCGTGTACAATATTTGTTACACATATTTTTATGGGTGCCACTAAAATATGTATATATATCACGTTGTATATCTTGTATATTAGTGCATCTCAAACACATATTTCATGGATATAGACATATATACGTGACTATTGTCATTTCGCCCGTGCCCAAATCAACGTTAAAAATTAAATTTGTAGATATTTTTTAAATTTTTTCTGCTTTATTTCTTTAGTTTTGTAACATCAGTTTGATATTTTCTAAAGATTTCCAAAATACTAAAGTTAAGGAGAACATTTCTTTTAGTTTATATATTAGACTATTTTTAAAATAAAAAGTATATATGCACCAAAACTCTTATAATTTTATTTTACTGAAATGTTTTGAGATTATAGTCACGATGATTCAAATTGAGCTTTATTATATATATGTAAAATTAATTTCATTTGTTTTTCTGACTGAACCCATATTAGCTAACTTATTTACTTTTTGCAAGAGATATACATTGTTCAACTAATGTCAAAAATATTTAATGCTACAATATTATTGTATGGTGAAATTAATAAAGTTAGCTTATACTAAACAAATATAAATAATTAAAAAGCCTTTTTATTACAAGATATTTTTGTAGATGTTATTTTGAATACACAAAAAATACTGAAAAAATGAAATTAAATTGCTCCTACTTTAAGTTTTTTTTTCTTCCAAAAGATGCATATTAAGAAATAGGATAATTTGTCAGAGACATCCTTTTATATATGACTTTTTGCGAGAGACAACTTTTTTTAAAAAAATGGGCAATGTCAGGCCTTAATAGTTTTTTTTGTTGTGAGAAACATTGTAACGGAAAATGCCTATTTTCCGTTAACATTTCTGTTAAAAGGTTGTTTCTCGCAACAAAAAAAAACTATTAAGGTTTGACATTGCCCAAAAAATTTAAAAGGTTGTTGTTAAGAGTCTCACATCGGTAATGGAATGAGAACATGAACTTCTTATATGGACTTGGACAATCCTCACCCTACAAGCTAGCTTTTGGGGTTGAGTTAGGCCCGAGATCCATTCTTACATGGTATCAGAGTCAGGTCCATTCCAATTCTTTGTTCACTGATGTTGGGCCCCCAAATTATATCATTCACGCTCCAGTTAACGAGGTTTGGGTGCGGGGGAGTGTTAAGAGTCCCACATTGGTAATGAAATGGGAACATGGACTCCTTACATGGACTTGGACAATCTTCACCATACAAGATAACTTTTGGGATTGAGTTAGGCCCAAGATTCATTCTTACAGTTGTCTCTCGCAAAAGCCATATATAAAAGATTGTTTCTGACAAATTATCCTATACTTAATTCACAGATTATTATATTTTTTGTAATTTTTCACTGACCTGTTGTTAAGAGGGAGGGTCATGAACAAAGATCTCCCCGAGCTTAAAGACCGGTTCAAGTTAATTTCAAACTCTATTGCTATTAATCAACAAAAAGGACATCATCATGCAACTTATCTAAACACATTAGATTGAACTAACTAGAGGTGGGCATGGTACGGTATGGTGCGGTATTTTAAATTTCGATACGGTAATTATGATTTTCGATTTTTAAAAATACGATACTATTATCATATCAAATTAATTCAATATGGTTCGATATTTAAGTTTGATTTTGGTATTTTGCGGTACGATAATTAGTAATCTTGTTCGATTTCTACTTACGTATACTCATATAATAGAAAATTATGATTTCGGCTATTAAAAAAATATCTCAATTTATATCGTACTAACACCTTACACATGTAAAAATACAACAACAACATACCCAGTGAAATTTCACAATGTGGGGTCTGGGGAGGGTAGAATGTGCACAGACCTCCACCTTACACATGTAAAAATATTCAAAAGAAAGTACAAGTAATCTCCTTCATAAATCAATTACACAAAAATGACATTTCAACCAAAACAGATTAGTAAATATTTCAACGTCTAAACAATTAGTTTTATACTAATACTAGTTCATATATTTGTTAATATTATAATATTAATATATATTAATTGTATAGATAACTATATACTTTGATATGATATTTTGTATTTTGATATTTTTTTAAAGATCATATACCGTATCGTATATCATTTTTTTTTAAAATGCATATTATATACCGTATCAAATATCATAATGTTAAAACCGCAATATAAATGTTTTATTTCGATATGATAATTGGTATCTACCATATCATGCCCACCCTAAATGAAAGGGCATGTAAAAGAGAAATACAATTTTGAGACGAAGGAAGTAAATAAATTTAAGCTACTAAAGGACTATATACAACGTATAAGGACTTTATCTTTATACAATCAGTATATTCTTTCTGCAACAAAATGAGAAGTTAGGGGGTTTCCCCCTCTCAAATTTCTTATACTTAGAATTAATATTTTTGGGAATGATGCTAACTTTGGAATCAATTCAATGAAAATATGTTCTCTTAATATAAAATAGAGTATAAATATGTTTTTCGCTTTCCATGACCAACACTACCCTACTACCCAAACAATACTAGAAGGGGTTACATTGATGGCTGATAAAATTCCACGTGGTAACACATAGACCAGCTAACCTAGGAATGAATCAATGGTGTCCCCCCAATAAATGGACGAATATATTTTTTCTCCCTTTGGATTCATCGGTCATTCTTTGAATCCGGGCGAGGTGTGCTACCGCACAGAGTTCCGAAAAATAAAAAAATTTAGGACTTTTTTTTTCATTTTTTATTAAGTAGTATTATTCAGAATTTACTATAAAGACTCATAATTCACAGATCTTAGCCCAATTAAGGGTCCACTTTTACGTATTAGAACAGAGCCCCCAAAATATTTGAGACAGAGATTCATTATATTCTTTTAAAAAAAATGGAATATTGGTCATTTGAAAACATTATCTCCTATTCTTACAAGGGTTTAACTTTAAAAACTTCCCCTTATAGATAATGATTTTTTTTTGTTTTTCACTCATTGTTTGATACTTATTTTAGGACTTTAATTAATTCGAATACTTATCGTATAAGGCTCATCAAAGGAGAAGCGCTTCTTATCAGAATTTCTTTCTATTCACAAGTATAAATTTTGAAACATTTGATTAGGACCGAAATAATTCTATTCATCTCATTGTAACAACGTTTTAATTTTGATGGTAACCATAGGCGGAGATACAAGTTAACGGGTTCGATAATTCAATGGTTTTAGTCAAATCTTATATTTATATATAAAAATCATTAAATATGTAATAAAATGTAGAATTAACCAAGTCATGTAATGTTATTCAAATATAAATATTAGAAAGAAAAAAAAATGACAGCCAAAGGCAATATCTAACATGAAAAGCGGATCATCTTTAGAAGCATATTCGCCCATTATCAAGTTAAGCGTATTATAGTAACCTTTCTTATAATTAAAGACACAAAGATGTGTGGATATCCTTTGTATTTATTTCCCTTTCTCTGAGAAATAAAATTTGGATCATATTTGAGTTAATGAATTGGTGGTACTCATTTAAAGTACGCTATATATAATATATTAATTTTTTACTTTATTTAATTAAAATTTAAAAGTATATAGTAAAATTTTCAATCAATATAATACATAGATAAATCAAAGCAAATTAACAATATCATTCTTTAAGTACAAAAAGAGTAATAATTAATTCTCCTTGAATATCAAAAGAAAAATAAATGTTTTTTTACAAGAAATGAATTATATCTTCAATATAAAATTCAAAATATATATCAATTCAACTTGATAATTGTAACAAGAATATTAAGTAAATTTTATTTGAAACATTTAAATATAATGAGATTCATTATGAATCAAAATTAGTTTCTATAGTAAATAAGTATAATTAGAAATTAATGAGTGATATACTTGGTAAATATGTATTTTGGTAGGGATATTTTTATCTTCAAAAAATAATTTTCTGCTTCTATTTTTTTCGAGAAGTGGAATTTTTTAGCTTCTTCCATATGCTCGTTAAAATCACTTCTTTTTGTTGGCCAAACACCTTCTTCTTTTTTTAATATATTTTTTGGAGAAGAGATTACAATGTGACGATTCGAACTCTCATTGATAAGATGAAAGTTCAGATAATCAACCAATTAAGTTACTAGATCACTACAATTGACCAAACACCTTAAATTTAAGGAGAAAAAAGATTATACCTTAAAAAAACTTGGTCAAACAAGCTCTTAACCGTAATAAAATAGAAATACTAGTTTTACGGAAACACCGACTATAGGTAAAAATTTACTGTACTACTTTAATTCAACTGCATTATTAGTTGGAATTCAACTGCGATTTGTCAATTTGTACTTGTTTGAAGCAACACAATAACAGTGGATGCAATCATGATACATTCAGTCAACTAAATTCTGTCCATTAATTAATATATTCCTCAAACTTTACTGTTGTACGTTCTTTGAGATACTCAACTGGATATTGAACTCATCAGCAGCCGTCAGTACATTAAAAGCTAGATTTTCTGTTCAATATATAATACAGTTCAGAAAAAGGTGGAGTTGTAGTGCCAAATGCCAAAGTTTTGATATAGAATAATAATATTCTGACATTAAATTGCTAGTATTTATTTTGGACTACTATTTTTTAAATCACGTAGACTTAATATATATATAATCACTGGAAAATCAATGACACAACGAATGGTGGGAAACAGATTCTCATTGAAATATTAAAAAAAAAAAAAATTTTTTGTGTGTTCACACTATTATTTATGTTTTTTCCACTGACATTCGATAGAAATAGTCACTAAATATTTTTGAATGAAAATTGTAATAGAAAATAGTGATTTTCTAATAGTGTCGTCTGTATGAAAAATGGATTGAAAGGCAAAACTAGTGAATTTTGGCCACTTACGTGCGAAATATACTTGACACCAATTTAAGTCGTGCTTTATTTTTTTTTTTTATTATTTTAACGTATCAAATATATCTATAGATTCATCCTCCTCGAATCGAAAAACGTTCTTTCTATATACAAAACTGCTCGTTTTCATCCTCTTGTTGAATCTTTTGTTCTTTCTATCTTTGTTAATTTATACCAGAATTCTAGTGGTGCTAACTAGGGCTGCACAAATTTCGGCCCGGACCGAAAAATCGGACCGGACCGAACCTGTTCGGACCGGACCGAACCGGACCGAGAAATTCGGTCCGGTCTTCGGTCCGTGTTTTTTAATAATTCGGTTTTCGGTCCGGTCCGGTCCGGTCGAGTTGTCCGATCCGACCAAAATATTTTTATTTTTTTTTTTTATAATATATATATATATATATATATATATATATATATAATATATTGAATTATATAATTCCTAATATATATAATATATATAATATATATAATTCCTAATATATATAATTCCTAATTTTCTAAATTCCTAATATATAATATATATATAATTTCGGGTCGGGTTTCGGGGCCCGTTTTTTTTTTAAAATTGAATTACCAATACTGAAATTGACATTCTCGGACGCGGTGCCACGAAATTTTTACGTTGAAATCTATTGTACATCGCAAGATATTTAGATTTGAAAATGGGAAAAACGTAACGATTTGGGGGAAAAGAGAAATTGAGGAGCAAGATGGACGTTTTTGGAGAAATCGGACGAATCAAACGGCTTATGCAGTTTGGCCACCCCCGTATCGAAAAAATACGCGAAATCAAATTTTTTTTTAGGTAAAACGGACGTCCGAGCGCAAAGTTATGACCGTATAAAGTTTGATCAATTTACAACCTATATTTCATATGTCAATACGTCCGGAAATTTGGCGGTGGGTGGGGCACAGGGGTTGGTTGGGAATCAAATTCGGTCCAATCGGTCAAACCCGACCGGACGAAATTGACCGGACCGGACCGAGAAATTCGGTCCGGTCTTCGGTCCGGATAATCCCGCAGTTCGGTCCTCGGTCCGGTCCGGTCCTGACCCTTTGTGCACCCATAGTGCTAAGAGTATATCGAAAATAACCTCTATATCTCTTGCATAAGGCGTCTAGATAGAATATAGAGGCGTGCAAGTCTTGCTTCGGTATATTTTTTTGCCCAAGAAAATTAGGAAATCTTGACAGAGGTTTGAGAGAATTTTATTTCCTGAACTCTGAGTTCAGAAAGTGGAAAGTGAGTGCAACAAAAAATTATGGGTTAAGTGTCAAATATATAGTGGAGGAAAACCTAAATCATATCATATTTTGATCAGGCTTCAAGACCTGATCCAAATCCGAATTGCAGTGGGCCAGTCGAACTGGGCCCACTGCTGCGTGGCTCCTCCATTTATTTTCTGCACGTTTTAGTTCTAATTAAATTCAAGATTTAATTTGACTTAATTATATAATTTCCATCAAATAAAAATTATCCCACAATTTATTATTAAATAAAATATCTTGATTCTAAATTCGATATTTTACATTCTCTCAATATACCCTTAGATCAAAAAAGACAATCGACTTAGTGTGACCCTTTAGGCCTTCACACATCGGCACTTTATCAAATCAAGGTTCACACGGAACTCCTAGACGGCGCCGGTGACGGACCAAATGTGTGAAGTACGTTTACAAGACTCAAGTAAACAGACCTCTATATGAGATGACAAATTCCTTTCATTCGTGACACACTCGATCAAACTTAAAATTTGCCTAGTGTCTATCCAAATGGCTTGATCACTTTATCTCATCTATATTAGTCGACAACTAAACCATATCCTAGATATGTCTCTTGCATTGGCCAATGACTTGGTCGACTTAACATCTCTGAGAAGCTGAGTGTTCTTTCGAAATTCCAATCGATGAATGAATCTTATTCTTGGATCAACTACCACCTTTAATCTACTTCGTAATGCACTCAATACAAGTCGTGTCTCAACCTATAAGACATTTGAGCTTAGGACAGGATCAAAGTGCATTACTCCGTAAACAAGGTGGTATTGACCTCAAGTCTAAGGACCTCTATCTCCCACATGCTGATAATACTCTAGACATGTATAACAAATAATTTATCAGCAGTGTATGCTAATACCTCTCTATGAGTATCCATGTGTCCATCACTAGCAACTGTTACTAGTAGTAAGTGAGATATACTACATTCTCTAAGAATGTGATGCAGACCACATGTCGACTTATAACATATCATTGATATTTCATTCTCAATGATCATCAGTCTAGGCTATTTTAAGAACTACACTCTATCATTAATATCTCACACTATTAATGACAATATAAGTTCAAGAAATGCACATTAATGAATAATATAAACAATCAAATAATAATTCAATAATTGTAAAATGCCAAATATATTAATCTCATTAATATTATAAATGTGTTCAAGTACATTTGATCCTAAAATTTTCATTACGTAGTCAGTTAGTTAAAGCGGCAATCTCAATGACAACGGCAAAGGCTATGACTTCTTTTAATGTTTAGTGGAAGTGGATGCTTTGAAGAAACTCTCCTTTGAAAGATCAAAGATGTGATGTGTGTCACTCTGAGTTAACTCCCAAATTTGACTTTAGCTTTCTTAGAGCATGCCATTCAATAGTTCTCATCCAATTGGGCCAAAACTTTTTTCAGTTGTCCTTTGCTAGGATAGCTCTTTGGTAAATAACACTCTTTGTAGGAAAAAAAGGCAGTCATAAAATAGAGTTCAGGACCGCATTCCAAGAAATGTGATGTAAATAATCTATAATAATGTAAGTATTTGACTGCTTCTATGGTTCAAACTCGTGAAATATAATATAAGTCACACACGGATAATTTTATCGTTGTTCCAAAACTCCCCTTCAAATAACACTTTTTTTATTTTTCTTGTAATTATGGACCTTTTCAATTGATTTAAAGAGTTTTTGTGAAAAAAACTGAAAATAATTCTAAAATTTAGACAACAAATTTAAAATTTTGTAAGTTATTACGAATATTAATTGACCGTAAGGTTGAATGATATATGAACAAACATTAAATCCAAGTCTAATATTATCTGATATGGTTATTTTTTAAGGATCATATTTATATAACTTAATTTTAAAACATGAGAATAAAATCTAAATGGGAATATAACAACAACAACAAGTTGTAATAAAGCTGAAAATGATCGAATAGAAGAGCTTACTGAGTCGATCAAATTCTTGATCTATCCTTAAGATAATATTGTCATGTATATCCTTTTAACGGTTGTAATGACAACTTATCTCTCAAGATAAAACATCAATAAAATAAATGAGCAAAGGGAACTCAAGTGTTTGCTTTGGAAGAAAAATCTTTGAGTGTTTGTGATTGCAAGAGAGGAAGACAATTTCGGAGAATTATTGAGTGTAAGATGTCAAGTGTGTTTTGCAAATGAGTCAAAGGCCTCATTTTATAGTGTTGAGAAGAAAATCCTCCAACTAGCTAATTTATGGCTTTGAATGACCAAGTAATGACCATTAGTATGGAGTTACAATTCAGCCAAGTAATGACTGAATTCAAGAGCAAAATAATGAAGAGTTAATCCTCCAAAGTCAGCTCAAACGCAAGTTTTTATTCTTCTCCAACGGACTGAAAACGGTCACAGCGCCGCGGCCCTACAGACTGGCGCCGTGGCGCCGAAACTCCTGAGAGTGGCGCCGCGGCCCTGCATACTGGCATCGCAGCGCCGAAACACCTGAGAGTGGCGCCGCGGTCCTGCAGACTCGAGTTGCGGCACCGGATTCTCAACGAGGCTTGCTTCAAGAACCACCGCTGAGAACTCCTGAATCATATCGTCTACGAGCGTGTCTTCGACGATGTTAGCCTTGGCCTTGCCTTTGGCCTTATTCTCACGTTTTAGCTTGCGACCGTCTTTGGCTATGTGACCAACTATACCACAATGATTACACTTGCCCTTGAACTTTTCAGTTGTTTAGGGCTTGCCTTCCTTCTGGAACTTCCGCTTTTTGCTTGAGTTCCCTTTGACTTCCGTCAGATTTGCCTTAGCCTCAGCGGGTTGTCACCCCTTTGACATGGCCTTCTTATTGTCCGCTTGAATCTGAGTTTGACAACAAGTTCGTCTAAAGTTATCTCATTCGTTTTGAGTTTTAGATAGTTCAAAAACTCAGTCCATGAGGGAGGCAGCTTCTCGATCAATGCCCCAACCAAGAATTATTCGTTGGGCTTTAATCCTTCCAAATCCAGGTGATGTAGAATCATTTGAAATTCCTGGACTTGGGATGTCACACTTTTGTTGTCCACCATTTGAAATTTAAGGAACTTCCCAATGATGAACTTCTTACTACCCGCATCTTGGGTGTTGTATTTCTTCTGAAGTTTGTCCCATAACTGTTTGACAGTGTCAATGGTGCAATATACCGTGTATAGTGGATCAGACAAACTGTTTAAAATATAGTTCCTACACATGAAATCACTATGTTTTCATGCTTCGCGAACCATCCTCATGTCATCAATGACATGGTTACCCTGGGCCCCTCCCGCCAAATCATTTGGCGGAAGTCCACGTCTTCCCCAACTAGTGGAGGGTCTTCGGTTAGGAAACGTGACATTCCCATAACCGTCAGGAAAAATAGCATCTTTTGCTGCCATCTCTTAAAGTGAGTGCCCATGAACTTTTCAGGACATTCATGGTGAAAACCAGCATGTGCAGGGGCAGTGACGCCCCCTTGAGTAGTTGCAAAGGCGTTGGAAATGCCTCCAACCGGAGCATAGAAGTTGTTGACGCCTTGGACAGGAGCATAGGCACTATAAGTCCCCGGAACAGCAGTGGAGATATTGGTTGTACCAAAATCAGTGTTGACAGTTGACACTAGTTCTGTCAAAAGCAGTGGTAGCACTTGAAGTTCCAAAAACAGTGTTAGCACTAGAAGTGCCGAAAGCAATGGTTTGAAAGACTTTAGGAATACCTTGATCAGTGGTGACGCTAGAAGTTCCAAGAACAATGGTGCTGAAGGCAATGTTAGTGCATTGAGTAGTGGGATTGAAGGCAATGAGATTGCCTTGAGCATTGTTGGAATTTTCAGAGTTGAATTGGTTGAATTGATCTTGTCCAGTCATGTTGTTGTTGAAATAGCGAATATTATCTTAAGCTTGTTGATCGAAATGTGAAAATAAAAGAAATGAGAATATAACAACAACAACAAATTATAATAAAGCTGAAAATGATCAAATAGAAGGGTTTGCTGAGTCGATCAAATTATTGATCTATCCTTAAGATAATATTGCCCCGTATATCCTTTCAACGGTTGTAATGACAACTTATCTCCAAGATAAAACAGCAATCAAACAAATGAGCAAAGGGAACTCAAGTGTTTGCTTTGGAAGAAAGATCTTTGAGTGTTTGTGATTGCAAGAGAGGAAGACAATTTCAGAGAATTGTTGAGTGTAAGATGTCAAGTGTGTTTTGCAAATGAGCCAAATGCCTCATTTAATAGTGTTGAGAAGAAGACCCTCCAACTAGCCAATTTATGTCTTTGAATGACCAAGTAATGGTCATTAGTATGGATTTACAATTCAGCCAAGTAATTGCTAAATTCAAGAGCAAAATAATGAAGAGTTAATCCTCCAAAGTCAGCTCAAACGTCAGTTTTTATTCTTCTCCAACGGACTGAAAACGGTCACAGTGTCGCGGCCCTGCAGACTAGAGCCGCGGCACCGAGACTCCCACGATATTTTTCAGACTCGTTTCATCTTTTACACTTTATACACGTCTTCCTTTCATTTACCAACGTTAAAACCATTTGTCATTTGGCCAAAAACCATCTATTATATTATGTCTCAAACAATTCGTATGAGTACCAACATCTCTTCCACTTAAGAAAATTTCGATTTTTGGCACTTTATGTGTACGAGTGTGGAAACCAAGTTTTCAACGTGCAGGACCTCAATTATTCGAGTCATAATTTAATAGGAATTTATTTCACATTTAGTAAATTTCCAAGAAGTGAATTTTTCAATTTTTTTAATATTGGAATGTTTTACAAAAGATGAGATAATCATCATTTTATATAATCCAGGACAAATGGTTAGTTAAACGTACACTAAAAGTACATAGTTTAAAAAATTACAATATAGATTTCTTAATAAAATAAGTTAAATTAAGAAAAACTAAAAAATATATCATTTCCTAACATGTATTTTTTAAGGGCAAGAAAAGATTAAAGTACGAAAAATAAATAATTTCATTAACTTTGTAATTCCTTTCGTCATTTCAAGACTTTTAATTTTTTAATTTTAAATGCTATCTTTATTTATAAGTTAACTACATTGACGTTATCATGCAAGAATGTGTAACATTAAATATTTTTTATATTACTTGAATATAGTGATTATTGTTTTCTTTCAAAAATGAGTTAACCAATGTAAGTTTAATTGAGAAAATAATAATTAATTAAGTTAATCTAACATAAGTTAAAACTCAATTTGAATCATTAAAGACTTTAATCTCGAAATTAAAATTTCAATAAAATAAAAAGGAAACGAGCTTTGGTGCATGCATTTGTTTGAAAATAAAAAGGAAGTCTAACTATAATCTAAGAAAAATATTGTTTTTAACTTAAATTTTTATATATGATTTAATATAGAACATTGAGAAATTATTGAACCATCTTTACAACTAATAGAATATTACAAAAACAAAAACTTAGAGTAGCAAAAAGGAACACGAAATAAAATTGCAAATATAAATTTTAATGCAGTTTGGACCTGGTCTTAGCACGAGTCTAATGACACTAGTATATATATATATATAGAGAAATATAAACGAGTCGTTAAATTGCCACATCAAAATGAGAAGAGAAAGTAAGGTGTCATATAAGCGCAAGTTAAAAATTCAATTGTAAAGACGTTTGGTTATGCCAAATGAAAAAAATTATGAAACTCAAAGTTCTTGACAAAGGGGACAATACCTATCTTGGCAGTTGGGCCTGATCGTTATAGGTGGTGTCAGACCCGATACTTCCTTTAGTATAGTGATAGAGTAAACCTTAACAATGATATTGAATCCATAGAAGAGAGTGTAACAGCTCACGAACTGCTGGCCGTTGAACTTGATAAGAAGTTCATTGTGATGCTTGCCTTGAGCAAATATCTTATCAAAATAAGAGAAAAGTTAAGAGTCATATAAGCGCGAGTTAAGAATTCACTATAGAGGTGCATTCGGGGTTAAAGCTCAAGGGAACAAAATTGTGAAGCGCAAAAATTCTCGGACCGTTACATGCAAAAATTATCTACCACTGACGTGACGGATTTTAACCCATATTCTTCATAGTCATTATATATATATATATAGAGAAATATAAACGAGTCGTTAAATTGCCACATCAAAATGAGAAGAGAAAGTAAGGTGTCATATAAGCGCAAGTTAAAAATTCAATTGTAAAGACGTTTGGTTATGCCAAATGAAAAAAATTATGAAACTCAAAGTTCTTGACAAAGGGGACAATACCTATCTTGGCAGTTGGGCCTGATCGTTATAGGTGGTATCAGACCCGATACTTCCTTTAGTATAGTGATAGAGTAAACCTTAACAATGATATTGAATCCATAGAAGAGAGTGTAACAGCTCACGAACTGCTGGCCGTTGAACTTGATAAGAAGTTCATTGTGATGCTTGCCTTGAGCAAATATCTTATCAAAATAAGAGAAAAGTTAAGAGTCATATAAGCGCGAGTTAAGAATTCACTATAGAGGTGCATTCGGGGTTAAAGCTCAAGGGAACAAAATTGTGAAGCGCAAAAATTCTCGGACCGTTACACGCAAAAATTATCTACCACTGACGTGACGGATTTTAATCCATATTCTTCATAGTCATTATATATATATATATAGAGGTCCTTTTAACCCATGTTCTTCATAGTCATTATTGTCAACATAAATATTCCTAGCAAGAGAAGGTGACAATTTTATTATATGGTGGGAATGTTGTTTATCTAATCAAACTTTAGATCCATTTGCACCATGAATATTGGCTTTTCTATTAAACAAAAACAATTGGATGAGCAATGAAATTATAACCATTTCCTATATATATATATATATATATTTATTGTGATCTTCTTCCATATTATATTCAATCATGAGATTCATGTGACTTTCCCAACCCACTCGATCCCCTGCCTCTCCCCTAAAAGTAAAAAATACAAACAAAATCATATATAGTTGGATGCCATTATATACGTTTCTTTGGCCCAATAAAAGATCAATGCATGTGTTAATAATATTCAGAACGTTACAAGTCCTTTCTGATTTCGTGTGTATAAAGGACTACTTGAGAAGAAGGCTTGCTGTGAATGATCATATTCTTATCCCTTCTAATATAGTATTGGTAGGGATGACAAAATTTATGTTGTGTCGGATTCTTTAAAAATGTTGTATTCGTATTAAATCATCTAAAAATGCGATCCTTTAAGAATTAGAGTCTGAGCAACATAGGAAAAAATTAGCCCATGAAAAAGTTAATCCGTCCAACCCGCTCAGTTATTAATTCGGTTTATTTTGATCTACCCAAATTTTGTCCAACTCGAACATTTGACACCCTTTAAGTACATTATTTTCTCTAGTTCTTCTAACTAAAGGACCCCTTAATTACTACTTTTTCATTTGATGATTAAGTAAAGAAATTAAGAACGTTAAACAGATGACGTGTCATTACTAGGTGAGGTATCTGTGTCATTAAAGCAATAGATACTCGAGGCAAATGTCACTAACTATAAAACATAAGGAGAGGTGAGGAATGAGGTCAATGAGAAATTATATTCCTAGTGTCACCACTTTGTGCAAATAATAAAAATTAGCAAAAGGCTACAACTGATGCCCACCACACTGCTAATTATAATTCCAATCTTCTTCTCTTTGGGTGCAACTTAATCACCAATAAGATTGAAAAGGTTAACAAAAAATTCCACTTCCCCTTAATTCTTTTCTTTAAAATAACCAACGGTGAATATGCTAACACAGTGTCAAATCTTATCATATAATGCAATGCATATAATCTTGATGGCACCAAAGTTTAATTAATTCTTGATCTGAATCATCAGAGTTGTCATTACCTAAGTTTGTATGATCCTAAATGATTGGGTGCTCCTGCTGAAATTTGGACTTTTCTAGAAATTGGAAATGTGGAAAGGGTCATTGCCACTCCTTATATATTGTGACAAAATCATGGCCTAGTTGCTAGAAATTTGTTGAATTTCAAAATCTATTAGTGACTATGATCTTTCTTAACATAGTTGGTTTAAAATAAATTACTCATTTCCAATATTTTTTATGTTGCCTCTTGACGTTAATTCTTGTTCAGAATGACATCATGGTATTATCCTATTAAGAGGGCTTGTATTACATAATGTTTCAATTTATGTGATTTTTTTTTTGATTCGTCCTAAAAAAATGTTATATTTGTATTTTTAGAAATAATTTAACTTTATGAGATGATTTACATCTACACATTTATATAAAATTTGTTTAGGACCACACATTTTAAAAAATTTATTTTCTTTCTTAAATTTTATGTCAAGTCAATTGATATTACATAAATTGGGACGGATAAAGTAATATATGTAAAAAGACTTTTAACAAATATGGTTAATTTGCAGGTGATCTATATTTATAATAGAAAACTGACTTGGTCCCAAAGTTATTAATCATATTTTTTATTGGAGAGATAGACACCCATAATAATAAATAATATTTATAACACTCCCTTAAATGTCTATTTGATATATAATGTGTCTCGTTAAACCTTACTAGAAAAATCTAGTGAAAAAAATTCTAATGAAAGAAAAAGAGTTATAAATATCTATAACACTCCCCCCTGAATTTCTATTTATGCATTATGTCTTCCTCATTACAAACCTTACAAGTAAAATTCGGCGAGACTAAAATCTTGTACGGAAAAAAGAGTACACCGCATATTAACTCCCCTGATGTGAACTTCAATCGAAATAATTGAGTATTCACATCTCAATCTTGTGCACCATATTCTCGAAAGTTGCCGTTGTTAGAACGAATCAAAAATTGGTGAACAAATCAGCTATATTATCACCAATATAGAAATAATTGGTGAACAAATCAGCTATATTATCACTAGAACGAATATGTTGCACGTTGATATCACCATTATTGTGGAGATCGTGTGTGAAGAACAACTTTGGTGAAATGTGTTTTGTTCTATCTCCTTTTATGAATCATCCTTTCAGTTGGACAATGTATGTTGCACTATCTTCATATAAAATCGTGGGTATCTTTTCACATTTCAAACAACATTTTTCTCAAATAAGATGTATCATTGACATCAACACAACTTCTCGGCTTCCTTCATGAATATCTATTATCTCACCATGGTTTGATGAGGTAGCAATTATAGACTGCTTTGTAGATCACCAAAATATGACAGTACCCCCACATATAAACACATAACATGTTAGGAATCTATCTTTGTGTGAGTCATATAAATATCCTACATCGGCATAACAACAAGATCGAGATTGCAATTGTTAGCATAAAATAAGTCTATATCAATAGTCCCTTTTAGATATCGCAATATGTGTTTAATACCGTTTCAGTGTCTCCTTATAGGAGCACAACAACTGAAAATACAATAGCAGACCTTGTGGTATTGACAAGATACATCAGTGCACCAATTGCTCTAAGATTTGGTACTTCTGGACCAAAAATTTCCTCATCATTTTCTTGATGTCGGAACGATCCTTATTCACATCAAGTGATTGAACAATCATCAGAGTACTTAATGGATGTGCTTCATCCATGTAAAATAGTTTCAACACTTTTTTTGTATAGATAGATTGATGGACAAATATACCATTTGTTAAATATTCAATTCGCAAAATCAAGGCATAATTTTGTCTCTCCAAAATCCTTCATCTCAAATTTCTTCTTTAAATAATTAATTGTCTTTTTGAGTGATCATAATGAGGTTTATGTCATTAACATAGACATCAAGTATAACAAACTCTTATATTTTTTTCTTTATAAAAATACATGGACAAATGACATCATTCATATAGTCTTTATTTAATAAATACTCACTAAAATGGTTATACCACATGCGTCTTGATTGCTTCAAATCATACTATGAACTTTAAAATCTGATGGAACACATTTCTCTAGTCTTTGAACTACATGTTTCAGGCATCTTAAATTCTTAAGATATTTTCATGTATATTTCATTATCAAGTGATGTATAGATTTCAAAAAAAAATCCGGGCCCTGGACCCGACACGTAAAAATCTTATCGGTCCGGACCGAGAACCGGACCGATAAGGTTTCGATCCGGTCCCGGATCTCGACTCAGGATTGAAACCTTATCGGTCCGGACCGGTAAGATATTTCTGTGTCGGGTCCGGGGCCTGGATTTTTTTTAAGAAATTAAATTTCCAATACTGAAATTGACATTCTCGGACACATTACCACGAAATTAGAACGTTGAAATCTATTGTATATCGCGAGATATTTAGCGAAGAAAAGAGAAAATTAGTAACGATTTGGGGGGGAAAGTGAAATTAATTGGCAAGACGGACGTTTTTGAAAAAATCGGCTGCTCCAAACCTCCTACGTCCGGCCTCCTCTAGAAAAAAATACGCGATTTTTTTTAGGTGAAATGGACGTCCGAGCGCAGAGTTATGACCATTTAAAGTTTCACCAATTTACAACTACTTTACTTTCTTCTCTCCCTACCTATATTTTATGTCAATGCTTCAAATTAAAACATAAAGTCTACATCACATATATTCTTAAAACATGTAAAATAGTCCAATATTAGGGAATATTACAATTAAATATAATTAGAAATTGTGAGAAATTTGGTGAAGTAGGAGTAATTATTGGGTTACCGGACCGGCTCCTTATCGATTCGGGTAATTTTTTGATACTCGTATCCGGACCGATAAGGTTTCGCTCCGGGTTTATCGGTTCGATTCTCGAATAATTATCGGGAGTATCCGGACCGATAACATCCCTAGTTATGATATGGTATCCATTTAGACGAATATCTTTAAAACTCAATAAATTCCTTTGGGACTTAGGAAAGAAGATGTCATTGTTTATAGTGAGTTTTGTTCCCTTAGACAAAATTATGATGGCTCTTCCGGAGCCTTCAATCAAATTAGTACTACTAGAAATTGTGGTAATATTTGCCTTACCCATAAATAAATAAATAAGAAAAATATATATGGTCTTTAAATATCGTGTGTAGTATCGGAATCAATCAAACAAATGTCTTCATAATTGGATTTTAGTCCAAACTTGCTTTGAGAGTTATCCATACCTTAGCCTTCGAAAATTTCTTGAGACAGTAGAGTCGCGTGCTGATAACATATTATAAAATAATAAAACAAGAACAACAATATTGTAGAGAAAGATAGAAGATAGGAGAGTTCTTTAAATGATGAAAATACAATTAAGGTTACATTTTTATTTACAATAGAAAACTGATTTGGCTTCAAAATTACCAACCCTAACTTTCATTGCAGAGATAGACATTCACAATAATAAATAATATTTATAACATACTTGATTAATTAAGTAAATTGCATTCAATCCACAGACTTTTGGTCTGGTCCGCCTTGAAATTAAAATTTGCTAATTGACTTATAATTATTCATATTCCCTGTTCGTTGCAAAATTCTGTCCTAGATTTAACTATCTATGGTATCAAGACCAGAATAATAAACTCGCAAGTCAGCATATTAATAACACACATTTGTAATCCAGAAACAATAATAATATGTTAATTATACTAAGGTCCCAGTTTAAGATAAGAAACCCATAAAAAAAGCGTAGTTAAAAGAATCCAACACCGGAGATGACAAGGATTAAATGTTAATTAACATAATCTTCTTTTGTGTTGTGATTCGTCCGATAACTTTTTGTAATCAAAAGAAAAAATTGAGATTTGGGAAGATATATCAGCGAATTAGCAAATCAGAAAATGGAGATTGAAAGAATTTTATTCTTTTTCTATTTCATTCGAAAGAGTTAGTAATATACTCATCATACAAGCATCATCCTACCCTAGAATTAAGGTAGTAAATATCTAATTATACACCTATCATATACAAAAGATAATTAAGGATTATATAATATTTACAATAATTCTATCACACCCCCGCATTCGAAGCGGGAGGTCGCCGTATGCTAAGACTGTCCCGAAAGTCTTCAAATAGAATAAAAGAAAGATCTTTTGTAAAAAATAGCGTGATGGGACATGTAAGACACATACTTGTCTGCGAGTAACCTTTTCGCGAATAAAGTGAATGTCCATCTCAATATGTGTGTTGATGTTGCGCACTAACATTATCACAATAAATCAATATTGCATTCAGAACTGGACAATGAAGCTCCAGAAGAAGGTTTTGTGGCCAACAAAATTCAGAAACCACATTGACAAATCCCCGGTACTCGACTTTGACACTAGACCTAGACAAGGTAGCTTGTCGTTTGGAGGACCAAGAGATCAAATTGTCACCAAGAAAGACACAATAACCAGACGTAGAGCGTCTACTATCCGGACAACCACCCCAATCTGCATTTGTGTAAGAAATAAGAGTGGTTGTCGAAGATTGATATAGATGCAAGCCATGATCGAGAGTGTCCTGAATATAGCGCACAATGCGCTTGAGAGCATGCATGTGATCCTCCATCGAGTTATGCATGAATAGATAAATATGTTGCACAACATAAGATATATCAGGCCCCGTGAAAGTAAGATATTGCAGGACTCTTGCAAGGCTGCGTTAATGTGATGGATCAGCATATGGCGTGCTAGAAGTAGCACTCAACTTCGATTTAGTATCAACCGGAGTGAAGGAGGGCTTACAAGAGGACATGTCATCTCGTTCAATGATCTATTCTGCATACTTCTTTTGAGACAAAAATAAAACACCTACATGACGTGTTACAACTATTTCCAAGAAATAACTCAATGGCCCCAAATATTTTATAGTAAATTCTGAGCTAAGAAAAGACATGATAGACTTGCGTAAGAGCATCAGATGAAGCAATTAAGATAATATTATCCATGTATAGAAGGATGTAAGCCATATCATTACCGTGACGGTATATGAAGAAAGAATGATCATACATGCTGTTATAAAACCCAATAGTAGAAACATAATCTGCAGACCTCATGTACCAGGCCCGATGAGCTTGTTTGAGTCCGTACAAGGACTTCTTCAGTAAGTATACATGATTAGGATAAGTGAGGTCTCTGTAACCCATGGGCTGATACATGTACACCATTTCGTTGAGTTCTCTATGCAAGAATATATTTTCCACATCAAGTTGATGTGAGGCCATGTCTTAGAAAGAGCCAGACCTAGTACCATGCGGATAGTTGCTGGTTTGACCACCGGACTAAAATTCTCACCGTAGTCCACACCAATATGTTGAGTCTTTTCATCACCTATAAGACGTGATTTATGTCTCTCAAAATGTACCATCAGATTTTTCTTTATCAATAAAAATCCACATAGACCGAATTACATTAACATCAGAAGGACGAGATATCAAATCCCAAGTTTTATTATTAATAAGAGCATTATATTCATCATCCATGGTCATTTTCCAATTCGAGTCATTAAGGGCAGCCACATGATTACGAGATAGAGGTGATTTGGTAACATGGGTGTGAAGATCGTATTTTTTGTTTGGTTTAAAAATCTCATGTTGACTACGAGTGATTGATCGTTGGGCCAAAATTGGAGTTAGTTGGATATGGGAAGTGGTATTGGGCTGACTTGTGATGGGTCCGGAGGCCAAGTGAGAGGGGAGTGGACAACCTGAGAGTGGGGTTCCAGCCGGTGGGCTGCCACTGCCTAAGAATGGGCCTCTCGGCAATGGACCGCTAGCGAGAGGTGTCACTGGGCTGGCAGTCACTGGGCTCGGGTTAGCTGGCCACGTTGGTTGGGCTTGGAGAGGAATTCATTAGGCTGAGTTGCTAGAATTATTCGGAGTGGCAATTGTAGGCAAGCTGAGATGAGATGGTGGGCCGGTTTGCGAGGCCAACTAGTGGACCAAAGACGGGGGGGGGGGGGGGGGGAATGCTATTATCAAGAAATCTGTAGGTATGAGGCACGAAAGAATGCATTTTGGCAAAGGGAAAATTTGATTCATCAAAGACTACGTGGAGACTCACGATAATTTTATTAGAGGATAAGCCATAACATTTATAACCACGATGGTTTGACGGATATCCCAAAAAAAATACATGGAGTAGAACGGGGTTAAAGTTTATTGATGGTAGTCGAAGAAAAAAGAGGATAGCATAAGCACCCGAATACCCATAGATGAGAGTAATATGGGTCCCTTAGTGTCACGAATTGCCCGAGTTCGTGATCGTGCCTTACCCGGCACCCCAAAGAGTCATACATCGAGTAATCGGAATATAAAACAACCAAGATATGAAAAGATAAATTGAGACACGATTATACGAAGAAAAGTTGTCTTCGGCATATATGTATATAAATACCCCAAAATGAGCGATTCATCCCACCTTACAACAGTCTACGACCTCAAGAGTTTAAAACAACAATGGCGGGGCCCCGCCATACGTACCCGAATGCAAATATCTACAACGACGGGGACCATACCAAAATGCTAAGCCTCCGAGAAACGGAGCTTTTCCAATGAAACGGTGATCCTAAGAACGGAATCAACGGTAGGAGTACTCTACCGCAGATGAACGCAGCCGAAGGAGGTCAAGACAACAGTACCAAGTATGTGAAATCGAAAATCAGTAAATGAAATCATAGTAGTCTATATAAAGCGGGAGACATGTATGATAACCAAAACTACATTCCTGATAAATAAGCGATATGTCAAGTCGGGGACTCACGCCTCAAAGTCACTCAAATGTAACAATGGGTCTCACGCCACAACATCAATCATGCGTGGAATACCTTCCTCATCGCTAGCGATCTATGATATAAAAGCACCAAGGAATACACATGAACACCGTGTCCTACCTATGTCATCATAAAACCGTGACGGTAAGTACGAAGGCATAGCCGACTACTAAAACCCACAAGACAAACAAGGTCAGAATCAGATTATGAGATCTGTCTGCCGTCACATGATCAAAGCCGCCACTCGCTCGCAGATCTAATGCGCGCCTAGCCCCGAACTTCCCGTAGCTCCGCATGGGCCACTCCAATGGCCCGCATGAGGTATTCCCCGCATCGAGGGTAGCTACTCCCCGGCAGCGTCCTGGACTCGCCGTCCGCATGGCCACATAGACCGCATGACCACAAAGGCCGCACACTAACCTGGAACTCCCGCAGTTCCGCATAGGCCACACAGACCCGCATAAGGTATTCTCGAATCATAGGTCACACAGACCCGCCTGAGTCTACCCCGCATCGGAGGGCAGCTTAACCCCCGGAATCATGAGTGATATAATACTATCATAACAGCTTATCGTTTAAACAACCTAAGCACAACAAGGGAAAACCCCTTTACACAAACATCACAAGATACTAACTCACGTAGCATCCTAACATGTTTACTTATCAAGTCAACAAGAAAGTATTACAAGACTATCACAAATCAATACAATCAAGTTATTCACACAAGGTACTTTCTACATTATGTTAACAAGTTCGGGTTCTTAGCCCCAAAGTACTTCATGTATTATCTTTTAAAAGATCCGTTTCTTTCACAAAAGTCACACAATACCCGTAGTATAAAAAATAGGGTGATTATCTTTTGAAGTAAATCAAAACACTTCTCTTTGTAAAATCAAGTAACAACATTCTTTTTCCAACGTTCAAGTTTGCCTAATTTCAATTACTCAAGTTTCTCATTTCGGAAGGTTTCATAGTTCATAGTTTTAATCCTTTAAAACGATTTGAGAAACATATACCTTATGTGTGAGTGGGTTATTCTTGTTCATAACAATCTTATTACAGCAGCCATGATCTAGGAAATGTAATATCATTTTGTCTCATCTTAGCTCCTATGCAGATGGAAGTTTCTACTGGTTTTAATAATACTTTATTAGTCAAAACATTTCCCTTTATTAGCGCTGCTGTGGTTTGTTCGACATTCATTCTGATTTCCGACTTTAGTAAAACATCATTCCTTTTTGAAAACCAAAATACTCATTACTCACGAATGAGGTTTCACACTTTTTAACGAAATTCACATTAGTATACTTAAGTCAAGTCTCTTATTTTCTTAAATCAATAAATCATTCTTTTTATCACTCTTAAGCCGTTATACCTAACTTCCCATAAAGCTAGTATAACTCTTAAGCTCTTAAAACCAAGTGTTACTCTTCTTTCAAAAAGGTTTCTTAATTCTTTTGAACTACTTGGATTCTTTTTATTCGTGCTTAAGTCAAAAGACATTGCAGTAATTATTATTCAGCTTAAGTCAAGACATTCCGTAATTATTATTCAGCTTACGTCCAAGACATTGCCGTAATTATTATTCGATTAACACACGACGTCACCGTACTATATACATATTCTTTAAAATATCATGCTCAAGAGGATAGGAAGAATCACATACCTTCTCGCGAAATCCACCGCCAAGTTGAATATGTCGCGCAGAATCGACCTATAATACCAACACGTCTATCAACGCGTCTAGATCTGCATCGCAAAGCTCTAATCATATGGTTCTTTATTCTATGGAAAATTTGGGCATAACTTCCCTACCCGGTGAGCTACTCAAGTCCATCGTGAAAACAAATTCTATTATTCTTCTTTAAACCCTTCATCGTGATATCGGTTCAATTCTATTCTTTAATATCCTTCTAAGTATTTATACTTATTCCTATACTTCTACGGATGTATATTCTAATTACAAAGGAGGATAAGGTTATTTACCTCGGTAAGCCCAATAATATCCTAGATAAAAGTCGCCTTGAGCAAGGTTTAGCTCTACTCCAAGACGCTCCAATGCGCTCCAAGAACCTTTAGAAGTTGCTACACACTTCTACTTACTTAAATACTGTAAGGGATTTGGGCTAGGGTATTTTGGGCATTATAACAATACTTGGAAGACAACATTTCTACCAAGGGAGGGGGGGTGGTGTTTCGGCTAGGGCTTGCTTTAGAGGGGGGGCTCTCGGCCAAGCCACTAAGGCTAGAGGGGGAGGGGGGTGTTGGACGAAAACATAACAAGAGAGGGGAGGGATTTTTAACACTTAGAAAATATTTGGATGAAGAAGTTCATCAACATAGAGGGGTATTTATAGGTCAAGCATTGGCCAACTAATGGCCAAGATGATGCCAAGTGCAAGGCAAGTGTAGGGTGAGGATTTAGGCAAGTGTCCACTCTATCTACTACATCAAAATATCCTACCAACTCCTTGACAAAAAGCCAACCCAATCGGCCACCCTTTACCGCCCAACGTCCCCAATGAGAGGGTGACAAGTGTCGCCCTCTCGTTGGTCCAAAATGTTTCTTCTCTCGGAAAAATCCGCAAAAATTAGAAATGACATAGCCGCAATTTATCCTACGCGAGTTGTGTAAAACGTTTCGTCGAAAAACGACTCTAATCGGGTGTTGTGCACAAAGTGAAATTCGGCCCTTACATACTTTAAGCTTCAACTTTTCTACGTACGTCCCTACGTACATACTCTGGAAATATGGGGTATAACATTCTCCCCTCCTTAGAAACATTCGTCCCGAATGTTCCTTCTAAGTCTCAAAACAAACAGGCATCAATATAGTCCTCACTGCTATACTAACGAAAACAACCATGCCACACCTGGCCACAGAACACCTGCGCAAAAACTTACATCCAATTCCGCGAGGAATCACCTCTATCATCACAAAAGCTCCCCTCCAGGGGTCTAAAAGATACTTCCCATCGCACCTACTCTTTACAAACGAAATGATCACATCTATGTCCTTACACATGCTCGCCTCTTCCCTTACTCGTCGTACCCTTCTCGTACACTCGAACTCTTTCTCATAACTTACCATGTTTCTGGTACTGCTTCCCACTGACTCTGAGCTGCCAATAACCTCTTCTAGATAAGCTCCACCCTATCCACGCCCTGCTGAACAAGTACGAACCAACTATCTGCACCTTGCTTACATCGAATCAATCGATCGGCAATCTTACACTAGCGCTTATAAAAAGGCTCCAAACGGCGACACGAATCAAAGCGGTAGCTATATAATACATACTCAACAAGAGGCGAAGAGTCCTTACAGCTACCCCCGAAATCCAACCACTTGCCCGAGGGTGAATGTGACACTGAGATTCACCTGAGTTCCTAACTTTGCCTGGTAACTCTTCCAGAAAAGAAACAGCCGTAACTCGACTCCATCACCATAAGGTGAAGGTAGGCACCCCGCAGCCTTACAACCTTCCTGAAATAATCATCTCGCAACTTACTACCGAGTACACGGTTTGACTAAAAGATAAGATGGGCTGACCTCATCAGCCCGACTACTGGTCGAACACATCCACGAACTCGTACAATGGTTAACTAAACCTGGGCCTAACACCCTCGTGATCCTAACACAAAGCGGGACCACCACAACCGACCATCACCAAACAGCCGTGGTCGACCCAACATGGCCTCAACCCGACCCAACGCAAACACTAGCTCCCCGATCCGGAACAATCTCACTAATCACGTTACGAAAACCTAGCGGTCTTCTTAGCTCAACTACCCTCTTTCATTTCCTACTACTCAGGGACTTATTGTCACGACCCGACCTCGGATCCGAGGTCGGGTCGTGACAAAAGTGGTATCAGAGCAGTTAATCCTCGGAAAGGGTCTACAGGCCGTATCTAGTAGAGTCTTGATTATCGGTGTGTTGTGCACCACATCTATAATCAGGAGGCTGCAGGATATTTAGGATTGGTTTCCATTTCTTCTCACTCTAAGATCGTGCGATAGAGCTGTGTGGTTAGGGTCGTCTCTCCCTAACAGGTTATGGTGTTTGCAGCTACGAGGAAGCAGCAGTGACCCAGGGAAGATTATGTGGATTGTGTATCCAGGTTGGTAATACTTGTAGTATAGTTGGTATTGTGACATACATCTATACAGATTTCTGTATGAGGGTCACATATGTGTTGCCTAGAATGATTTTAGATTACCAGGATTTGGTAAGGACTAAATAGATACCGGGAAGGTATGAACAATTAAGGAACTCTCATCGAGGTTTTACGTGCTAGTTTGAGAAAATTAGAGACGATGAGTTGTCGGAAAAGTAATGGAACCTTAAGAAGCTTAATTAAGGGGCCCAACGAGACTATGTTTGTAAATTAAGCCACGTGGTACGCTTAAGAGGATAGTACGGATGAGATCCGTGTGAGTAGTAATGGTTGTTGTGATCAAGACGACACGGTCATGGTATTATGAGAAGTCAGGGTACCCGTTTATGGGGTGGGATCAGTTGATAGTAGTCCCGCTACGTGACAGAGTCACGAGGGTACAAGCCCGAGTCTAGTTAATCGTTTTACGGATTCGTGGACGCATTCCACCGGAACCGTGTTGTGAGCCGAAATGACCTTATATTGTTTAACTTAGTAACTCCAAGATCGAGGCCACTTTATTATGGAAGTTATGACGTAAGCTAGAATAAGTTTGGAAGTGCGGAAAAGAGTACGACCGGGAAGTGAGCAACCAAGCGTGAAAGAAATGAAGCCAGAATCCATGAGAACCTTTATGAGGTAACCACACCCGTGAGTGTGGGGTGGTAGCTGAGTGGGCAGATAATAATTGTCGGTAACGATACAGTCGTCGGACCCTAGCAGAGCTGTTATGACAGACGTTGAGGTCATTATGAGTACGGGCTAGTTGGCCTCATGTTATGCCAACGTGGACTACAGAAGAGATTGATTCGGTACGGTTCCGTGCAGTTTGCCATCGAGAGGAAGGGAAGTGGTAGTAACCAGTGAATTATCCTTCCTTCTTTGGCATCATTATTTTTAATAAGTCTGTGTGACTTGTTCATTAAGGTAAATTGGCGCAAAAAGTAAGTAATACTTGAATTTGAAGAAATTTATGTTAAGTGCTCTTGGAGGTACTTGGAGTTGGTTTGGTGTGGCGGTCAGGGCCACGACCTTCCGGATAATTTCAAGGAAATGTGCAAGGCAAGAATAAAATAAGTACGGGCGCTGCCGGCAGAAAGCTGAGGGCATCTTTGGTAGGTTTTGAAAATCTACACGATTTTAAGGCGGTGCGTAATGATTAGATATTTACAGGACCACGAGAGGACCCGGTGATTAGGGTTGTGACACCAAGGAAAGTTTATTGAAGGGGGATAAGTTCTCTCCCCTACATAAAAGGATAGTCTTACGTATTATGGGGTTATGTGTACCCATGTAGTTAGACGAAGGATGGGAGACTGGTAGGTCTTCAGTATCGTCATGCCATAAGTTACAGTTTTAGATAACCGTGGAAAAAGTATTATGTTGGGGGTAATTAAGAACGACGTTACGAAACGGTCAGGGAAGTGTCGTAAGAAAAATGCAGTAGTACGATATTTGAAATCAGACGATTATGGATCAAATTAGAAACACTTTACTGTTAATAAGCATAAGGTAGGTTATGACCAAAAGGATAAAAGAGAATACAACTATGGTTATGTAGTTGCAGATGCCCTTAGTCGCAGATCGATGGGTAGTCTGTCGGGGGTGCAGCCAGGGAAGAAGGACATGGTCCGCGAGTTACATCAGCTAGCGAGCCTTGGGGTTCGATTGGTTGATTCTGATAGTGATGGAATTCGGGTTCGAGAGGTTGCCGAGTCTTCCATCGTCGGGGAGGTGAAGAGGCGACAGTATGAGGATCCGGTTATGGTACGGTATCAAGATGCTGCCCTTCAGAGAGAGAAGAGTCTATATGAGGTAGCGCCTGATGGGGTGCTAAGGTTTGAGGGCCGATTGTGTGTTCCCGATGTGACAGGACTTCGTCCCAGATTTTGGGAAGGCACGGTGCTCGTTATTCTATTCACCCGGTCGACTAAGATGTACCATGACCTCGGTGTGTGTATTGGTGGGATGGCACGAAGAGGACGTGGCGGGTGCTTTGCACGCATGTCCTAATTGTCGCCAGTCAAGGTTGAGCACCAGAAGCCCGGTGGGCTATTGCAGATATTGATATTCCGGAAGCGGAGGTGATAAATATGGATTTTATTACGGGGCTACCTACCACTCGGAGGAAGCATGATTCCATTTGGGTGATTGTCGACAGTCGACGAAATCACCCATTTTTTCCGGTCGAACGACGTTCTCACCGAGACTATGCCGGATTATATATTAGAGAGATTGTGAGATCGCACGAGTCGGTGTCGATTATATCAGATAGAGAGCCCGCTTCGGCTAACTTCGGAGGTCTTTTCGAAGGGATTAGGACACAGTGAGTCTCAAGACGGCGTTTCATCCTCGCATCGACGGATGGCCGAGCACTATCGAACAACGAGGATAGGCCGCGGGCTTGTGTTATTGATTTCGTGGTAGGAGGATCATTTACCTCTTGTGGAAGTATGCTTATAACAACGGCTACCATTCTAGTATCCGGACGACGCCTTTTGAGGCCTTATATGGGAGGAAGTGTAGGTCACCGATAGGTTGGTTTGAGGTGGAAGAAGTTCAGTTAGTCGGGCCAGACTTGGTACAACAGGTAGTGGATAAGGTGAAGCTTATCCAGGAGCGGTTATTGTCACGTCGAGTCGGCATGTGTCGACGCAGATCATCGGCCGACACTTGGAATTTGAGATAGATGATTGGGTTTATCTAGGTATCGCCACGGCGGCGTGATGAGATTGGGAAAGAAGGGGAAGCTTAGCCCAAGGTACATTGGGCCGTATCAGATTGTCCGAAGAGTGGGCAAGGTTGCCTATGAGTTGGATCTGCCGTCCGATCTTGAGGCGGTACATCCAGTTTTTCACGTGTCTATGTTACGGAAATGCGTTGGAGATCCGTCTAGAGTGCACCCGATTCAGGATATCCAGGTGACAGAGGAGTTGTCGTATGAGGAGAGTCCCATAGCGATACTCGATCGTCAAGTTAGACGACTCCGGACGAAGGAGGTGGCTTCCGTCATGGTTTTATGGCGGAACGAGAACAGAGAGGAGATGACGTGGGAAACGGAGGATGATATGATGAAGAAATACCCACACTTATTCTCTATACCTCCAGGTAACCCCCCTTTCCTACTGGTTGGTGTTAATTTAGTTGATTATGCTTGAGTAATGTTGTGGCTCGGGGAGCATCCTTATTTGCAAAGGAATAGTTAAGAAGATATGTTTATATTTTGTTTTGTGTAAGGCTAGAAGGAACATTCGGGACGAATGTTTATAAGGGGGGGAGAATGTTATACCCCGTGGTTCGGGCCGTGCGTGGGCCGTGGCGAAATTAGAGAAACACGTTCGGGGCCTCAGCCGCGCGCGGAGCAGGCCGCGCTGGCGCGCGGTGAAGTGCGGTGGCCTGAAGTTCCAGCGCATGCGCACGGAAGTAGGCCGCGCGCCGAAAGATCCGGCGTCCGCAGAGTTGCGCCGCGGCGCTGGAAGCGACGCGCCGAGGCGGAAATTGGGCGAAAAACTTAGAAAATCTGATTTTTGTTTTAAAAGGGGCCATGGGAGGGTGACCCGTGTCCCCAATCTGATTTTCAGAATGCATGCAATATAATTGACCAAGGCTTGGTCACTTTTCCATCTTTCATCTTTACTCTCTCTCTCTCTCTCTCTCCAAAGCTTGAGCTCCCCATTCTCTCTAAAACCTCAAGAGGTGTTCTAGCCTAAGAAAATCTGAAAAGTTAAAGGCAATAAGGAAGCTTGTGACTAGCTTAGAAGTGCTATTGTGGTGGTGTTCTTGGAGAAAAAGGCTAGCAAGGTGTTGGAATAAGTTTGGCTAAAACTTAAGGTAACATTTCTTCTCTTGTAGTTGGTATTGGGTGTTGCATGTTTAATAGGAAGAACTTGTAGTTGGAAAAATGCACTTAGAGTAGTTGCATGTAAGAAATGAGGTGTGATTATGAAAGAATTGGTTAGGGGGATTTTATGAGCATGTTGTTGCCTAAATACTACATTAGACTTGTTGGGTTAGTTGTTATAACTTGTGGGGCTGAATTTTTACACACCAAAGTTTAGGTGTGTAATCCCCTTGGTGTTGGTTGGTTGTTGAGCCTTAAACATGGCATTTGAGCGTTAAAAATCGACCTTGGAAAAGGTGGCAAAGTATGTAGAAACAAAGGAAACGCTGCCCAATTTTCCGTAGGAAATTGGTGACTTTAACTTGGAAAATTCTGCATTGTAATTAGAGCTTGATAAACGTATTGTGGTCATTTTAGGTTGACATACTACGTGCGGTAAATTGGACTTAGCTTGTGGATTGACCGAAGAGGTATGTGGAGTTTTCCTATCTCTTGAGCATGATTAGTTGTACCTATGTAGTACGGTAGACGTACAAGATTTGGAAATCTTCGTTTGTTATAAGTATTTGATACTTGCTTCGTTTTAAAAGAAAAGTATAAAAATCCCTTGGACTTAAGGGAATGTGTTTTACTATTGTTTAACTCTAATGTAACGGCTTTATGGGGAGTTGGTTATATTAGTTTGTGAAAGTTTAATGGAGAAAGGTTTTGATGATTTGAATTTGTGGAAGGAAAATGGTTCTAAGGCATGAATTGCCTAAGGTTTTACAAGAAATGAAGTCACTTAATTTAGAAGCTTGAGATAGTTTTAAAAGGAAATGTGACTTGTTTTGAAAAGGAATTGTAACTTGATACTATGGTGATTAGTATCTTGGAATTTTTGTATAAAAAAGAGTTATTTCTTAAAAGGTTAGAAGTACATGGTACTTGGGTTAAATTCCCGAATTTTCTATTAAAAGACATGTTGGTGCCTTAGGTATACTAAAATGAGAGAGGACATATTAATAATGTTAATAAGAAGTTAGGGTATTTTCTTAACTTGCTTATGTTATGATATGATATGCCGGTAGTGCTTATGTTATGATATGATAGGCCGGTAGTGCTTATGTTATGATATGATAGGCCGGTAGTGCTTATGTTATGTATGATAGCCGGATGAGCTATGTTATATATATATATTATTACTGTAAACCCTGTGTTATTCTTGTTATTTCCTTTGACATCTCGACATCGATGGGTGGCCCACGGTATGCTCCAATAGGATGGTTTACTACTTATGCCATGAATTTGCTACCCATGATGCGAGTGCGGCGTTTGTACTCACGCGGATCCGGTCCACGGGATCCACGTGCGGGTGAAATAGTCCCGCGAGTACGGCGATGGTACTCATGCGGGTCCACAGGATCCATGCGGGTGAAATAGTCCGTGCGGGTGAAATAGTCCCACGACGGCGGATGACCTACGCGGGTCCACGGGACCTATGCGGGTGAAATAGTCCCGTGAGTAGGATTGCTTAATGATACTACGGCGAGGTACCTGCTTTTGATCATGAGCTTCCTATTTTTACGCAAAGATATATATATACATTTGTTACTCATTGTTAGTAAGGCACGGTGCAAAGTAAACTCGATTTTCGCCTATAACTCCAAATTATATTTTGACTTATGATATTATTACTGATTTTCCAGCCGCATATTTGGTACATGTTATCGACCTCCTTCGGGCCGAGTTCATGCCGCAGTTGAGGTTCATAGCTTGCGATCCGCACTCTTGGATCACGGTTCGGTTCTCGGAAGGCTCCATTTCTCCGAGGCCTCGCTTTTGGTACGATTCCCGAGGTTGTAGACTTTTGTACATTCAGTGGTATGGCGGGGCCTGTCCGTCATAGTGTTATACATTCTTAGAGGCTTGTAGTCCTGTCATGAATTGGGGTGTAAGGATGTAACTGTTCATTTTATTATATTTAGAGGTAGCCACTTGGGGTTAGCCTGTTTTATATTCTTATATAGTTCTTGTTCGTGAGTTTATTTCCGCTGGTTTTCTCTGATGTTGTATCACAAGGGTGCCCGGGGTAAGGCACCAGTCACGGATCCGAGGTCGGGTCGTGACACTTATCCCACAAATATATCTCACGTAAACTATGCACTTTGATAAGGGTCAACATGAAATAATTCTTTTACCAAAGATGGCCTCGCCTCTAAGGTCTCTACGTATATATTCTAAGGCTCACACTTTTTCCTATCCCCCAATCTTTCCCGGTTAACTAACCATAATTTCTAATCACAATTAACACAATGCTAACCGAAAATAATACTTAAGATATTCGCATTTTACTATACATACAAATCTCTAGAGGGTTAAGGATATACCAGATCTACGCCGCACTTCCCAGTCGTTCTAATCACTCCCGCCTGTTGGCGATACCGGGAAGGTGATGAACTATCCATCGATCCCGGCGCCGAGTCCCTACATCCCCGCCAACTCGTTGGACAATTTCTCGCAAAATGGCCCGCTGGCCGCAAACATAACAAGCCGCCGCAGGCACGACACTCCCAAAATGACATCGACCACAATGGCCACACCGGCGTGGGGTGGCCTCTCCGCTAACACCCTTCCTCTCCGCACCATGAATCCGCAATCGATCTAGTAGGCCGAGTCCTCCTTCTGCACATTCTTTCGCCACATGGCTCGACGCGCAAGTAAAACAAGCACCGCAAAAGACGACATTTCCGGGATGACGCCGCCACATCGTGAACACCGAGGAAAACTAAACCCCGTGGAGGACACTGCACCTTGGCGGAGGCGCATGTCTAATTCGCCGAGGCGGTTCGCCTCGAGAGTTACCAAATGATCCCGCCAATCGGGCCTCTTCACGATCTTGTTAACTGCCGATCTCTACATCTCTCACCACGCACATAATCTGAACGCAAGCTCATTCTCGATCAAGAGCTACTTCTTCACAACCCTTCTTTAGATAATCATCAATATCCTTGGTATACCGGTACATAAAATACTCTCCGCCAAGTCCTCGCTAGTACAGGCCGCTCCTTCCAATCCATATTTTCTGCTCCAAGCCGTGGAACTGAAGGTCCAGATGTCATGGCCGCAGAGAATCGCTGCCACGTGCCAAACTCGCTGGCCGGGCGACGCCTCGTAACTCCTCGCATGAAGCATCACCTCAGTGATGATTGGGCCTGCTCTTCTAACTCTCGAACTCCACTCAGCCTCCTACCGCTTCGCCTTCCGCCGGGCGAGTCTGGCGCGAGGCATCACTGGTAAAGGAAAGGAATACGTTAGAGGGGTCCAACTTATAACACAGCTCTAAAGCACGATCTCAGAGTGAGAAGAATGGAAACCAATCCTAAATATCCTATAGCCTCACGATTATTGCGTGCACAACACACCGATAATCAAACTTCATCGGATACGGTCTCAGACACTTTCCGAGGATTAATCGCTCGATACCACTTTTGTCACGAATTCGCTCCGTGGATCGTGCCTTACCCGCACCCCAAAGAGTCATACATCGAGTAATCAGGAATATAAAACAACCAAGATATGAAACAAGATAAATTGAGACACGATTATACGAAGAAAAGTTGCCTTTCGGCATATATGTATATAAATACCCCAAAATGAGCTTATATCCCAACCTTACAACAGTCTACTGCACTCTAAGAGTTTAAAACAACAATGGCGGACGGGCCCCGCCATACCCCGAATGCAAATATCTACAACGACAGGACCATACCAAAATGCTAAGCCTCGGAGAAACGGAGTTTTTCCAACGAAACGGTGATCCTAAGAACGGAATCAACGGTAGGAGTACTTACCGCGGCATGAACGCAGTTCAAGGCGAGGTCAAGATAACATGTACCAAGTATGTGAAATCAAAATATCGTAAATGAAATCATAGTAGTCTATATAAAGCAGAGACATGTATGATAACCAAAACTACGATTCACAATAAATAAGCCATGTCAAGTCGTGACTCACGCCTCAAAGTCATCACTCAAATGTAACAATGGGTCTCACGCCCACAACATCAATCATGCGTGGAATACCTTCCTCACCGCCAGCGATCATGATATAAAAGCACCAAGGAATATACATGAACACTGTGTCCTACCTATGTCATCATAAAACCGCACGGTAAGTACGAAAGCATAGCCGACTACTAAAACCCACAAGACAAACAAGGTCGTCAGAATCAGATTACGAGATCTGTCTGCATCATATATGATCAAAGCCGCCACTCGCTCAAAGATCTAATGCGCGCGTCTAGCCCCGAACTTCCGTAGCCCGCACGGGCCACTCCAATGGCCCGCATGAGGTATTCCCGCATCGAGGGTAGCTACTCTGCAGCTGCCCCGACTCGCCGTCCGCACGCCACATAGACCGCATGACCACAAAGCGCCGACACTAACTCGAACTCCCGCAGCCCGCATAGCCACATGCACCGCATAAGGTATTCTCGAATCATAGGTCACACAGACTACCGAAGTCTACCTCGACGGAGGCGACAACCCCTAATCATGAGTGATATAATACTATCATAACAATTTATCGTTTAAACAACCTAAGCACAACAAGGAAAACCCTTTACACAAACATCACAAGATACTAACTCACGAAGATCCTAACATGTTTACTTATCAAGTCAACAAGAAAGTATTACAAGACTATCACAAATCAATACAATCAAGTTATTCACACAAGGTACTTTCTACATTATCTTAACAAGTTCGGGTTCTTAGCCCCAAAGTACTTCATGTATTATCTTTTAAAAGATCCGTTTCTTTCACAAAAGTCACACAATGATACGTAGTATAAAAATAGGGTGATTATCTTTTGAAGTAAATCAAAACACTTCTCTTTGTAAAATCAAGTAACAACATTCTTTTTCCAACGTTCAAGTTTGCCTAATTTCAATTACTCAAGTTTCTCATTTCGGAAGGTTTCATAGTTCATAGTTTTAATCCTTTAAAACGATTTGAGAAACATATACCTTATGTGTGAGTGGGTTATTCTTGTTCATAACAATCTTATTACAGCAGCCATGATCTAGGAAATGTAATATCATTTTGTCTCATCTTAGCTCCTATGCAGATGGAAGTTTCTACTGGTTTTAATAATACTTTATTAGTCAAAACATTTCCACTTTATTAGCTTTGTGGTTTGTTCGACATTCATTCTGATTTCCGACTTTAGTAAAACATCATTCCTTTTTGAAAACCAAAATACTCATTACTCACGAATGAGGTTTCACACTTTTTAACGAAATTCACATTAGTATACTTAAGTCAAGTCTCTTATTTTCTTAAATCAATAAATCATTCTTTTTATCACTCTTAAGCCGTTATACCTAACTTCCCATAAAGCTAGTATAACTCTTAAGCTCTTAAAACCAAGTGTTACTCTTCTTTCAAAAAGGTTTCTTAATTCTTTTGAACTACTTCAGATTCTTTTTATTCAGGCTTAAGTCAAAAGACATTGCCGTAATTATTATTCAGGCTTAAGTCCGAAGACATTGCCGTAATTATTATTCAGGCTTAAGTCCGAAGACATTGCCGTAATTATTATTCAGTTAACACACGTACGGCTACCGTACTATATACATATTCTTTAAAATATCATGCTCAAGAGGATAGGAAGAATCACATACCTTCTCGCCAAATCCACCGCCAAGTCAATATGTCGCGCGCAGAGAATCGACCTATAATGATCAAATACGTCTATCAACGTCTAGATCAGATCGCATAAAGCTCTAGCAGGGTTCTCTATTCTATGGAAAATTTGGGCAGCACTTCCCTACCTGGTGAGCTACTCAAGTCTACTGTGAAAACAGTCATTTTATTCTTCTTTTAAACCCTTCTACTGTGATATCAGTTCAATTATATTCTTTAATATCCTTCTAAGTATTTATACTTATTCCTATACTTCTACAGTATGTATATTCTAATTACAAAAGGAGGATAAGGTTATTTACCTCGGTAAGCCCAATAATATCCTAGATAAAAGTCGCTCCTGAGCAAGGTTTAGCTCCTACTCCGCACGCTCCAATGCGCTCCAAGAACCCTTAGAAGTTGCTACACACTTCTACTTACTTAAATACTATAAGGGATTTGGGCTAGGGTATTTTGGGCATTATAACAATACTTGGAAGACAACATTTCTACCAAGGGAGGGGGGGTGGTGTTTCGGCTAGGGCTTGCTTTGGGGGGCTCTCGGCGAGCCACTAAGGCTAGAGGAGGGGTGTTGACGAAAACATAACAAGAGAGGGGAGGGATTTTTAACACTTAGAAAATATTTGGATGAAGAAGTTCATCAACATAGAGGGGTATTTATAGGTCAAGCATTGGCCAACTAATGGCCAAGATGATTCCAAGTGCAAGGCAAGTGTAGGGTGAGGATTTAGGCAAGTGTCCACTCTATCTACTACATCAAAATATCCTACCAACTCCTTGACAAAAAGCCAACCCAATCGGCCACCCTTTACCGCCCAACGTCCCCAATGAGAGGGTGACAAGTGTCGCCCTCTCGTTGGTCCAAAATGTTTCGTCTCTCGGAAAAATCCGCAAAAATTAGAAATGACATAGCCGCAATTTATCCTACGCGAGTTGTGTAAAACGTTTCGTCGAAAAACGACTCTAATCGGGTGTTGTGCACAAAGTGAAATTCGGCCCTTACATACTTTAAGCTTCAACTTTTCTACGTACGTCCCTACGTACATACTTTAAGCTTCAACTTTTCTACGTACGTCCCTACGTACATACTCTGGAAATACGGGGTATAACACTTAGGTATAAACTTTTGAGAGCGGATTGATAGGCTAATGGTTTGCTTGGAAGTATGTTGAGCAGATATGTTGTCACGTGTAATGCATGATGTCAAAATGATGGTGGTAGAGAGACATGGTCAAGTAAGGTTCTAACAATGTTATTAATGATTCGAATTTTTTTTTCCGCTTTTCCATTTTGAGATGAGATATTTGGACAAGAGAGAAGAAAAGATAAACCATTAGCTTTGCAAAAATCCTAAAATGACCTATTATCAAATTCATTACCATTATCACATTGAATATTTTTAATATCCTATTCAAATTGAGTGCAGATGAATTCTCTAAATGAGGGAAATGTGGAAAAAACTTATGACTTTTTAGACAAAGGAAATGTCCACAAAAAATCAGAGTAATCATCCAACAAAAGAAGATAATATCGATAGCTCGAAGAGCTCAAAATTGGAGATGTCCAAATATCACTATGGATAATATCAAAAGGCATAACGGTGCATGAGTTAGAAACAATAAAAGACAATTTAACATGTTTTCCAAGAGGACATTAGTGACAAATATAATAATTACGAGTTCTAGTATACTCAATAAATTTATTTTGTTTAAGAGAGACAGAGACAGGTGCTCCCCGATGACCTCAACGTTCATGCCATAAATAAGGTGCTAAAGCTGCAAAAGTGAATGGTAATGTGGCTCGATGTGTGATAGTGGTGATTGGATATACAGTAAAAATCAAATTGTCAGTGAAAATTTTTCTAACTAAAACTAAGTTTTTAATCAGTTGAGGAGCATGAAGGACATTCTTTAGGGCTAATGGTGGGTTCAGGGGGAGGGGGAGTTTGTATTACCATAACTATGAATTAGAATTGAATGACCATTTTTTATAATTATACCACGATTATTGCTCAAATTAATATAGGATGAGAGATTATATTGTGAGGACGTCATATGAGATGTTGCTCCAGTGTGCATGTACCAGTTTGCGTCGAGTGGATTGAGCCCAAGAGTGTGCATCGCGGCCTCAATATCGATTGATATGCCTATTGCAGAATGGGCATGATGCCACTGGTTCAGTTGAGGATGTGGCCCAAGTACACTAGGTTGTTGCTGGCCAGTTTATCTCGGACTGGGCCTGACCCATGTTCCCGAAGGAAAAGGGCAAGGAGGGACAACCCAAGGCCATTGCCAATGACTTTTGAAGAGCCCCCCCCCCTCCCCCCCCCCACCCATGTCGCATAATAGACGTTCTCCATCTCAAGAGTGATAGAGATATGAGACTTAATGTTTGAAATAACTAGGGCTGGATGAAAATTTAATTTCGAGTCAGACATGGCTGATGGGACGAAGAAGAGGAAGGAAGAGAAGAGAACGGCGGCAAACGGCGAAGCCCCTATGGTTTTACAAAATTTTTGAATTTGGAACTTTTCCTAGAATCTGATACCATGAAAAAAAATTATTCCTTGTCTATTTCCTTCCAAAGAGGTTAATAATATACTCATCATACAAGCATTATCATAGCCTAGAATTAAGTAGTAAATAGCTAATTATACATCTACCATATATAAAAGATAAATTTAGGATTATGTGATATTTACAATGATTCTATCAGAGATCAATTAAGTAGTACTCGATTCTGTGAATAGTACAGTTCTTGGATTTTATTCTTGAAAAAAGGAAGTACCTTTTGACTTTTTTATCATTAAAATTAGAAAATGAAAGTGAAAGAACAAAGAGGAATAGCATGAGAAAGCCCTCAAACTTAAAAGGTGCCAAGGTATAATTTTCAACTTGTCCTACTATAATATATGACCTTGATCCAATTTTAACCCGACATAATGTTTTATAAATAAACTCCGTAGGTAATTCGAGACAATTCAAGAAGAATAAGATAGAACATGAATGGCTCTTCTTTGCCAACAGGTATGCTGGATGGAGGTGCGCAGCCTTACCTTAGTCGATCCTAGTTACAGATGAAATATATTTCTCTTTCTCTTTGAGATCCAGTAGAAATGTTTGAAGATATTTTGGATTCTTGCCGTTCACTCCGCTTTCTTTTCCTTTATTTACATAATCAAATTATCTAACAGTATAAGAAATATTTACTGATCACCTAAAAGGTAATTGCATATAACTTTGTATAATTAGCATTGATTGGTAAACCATAAATAAATGATAACTAACTTGTTATAGTTAACATGTTTTAAGTTACACTGATGGTACAAGAAATATTCTATCTACCATTTTCGATGTTATCTTTCTGAGATACCGCTTCATCGAAAAAATATATATTGGGTATACTTAAACATTGGGCATATATAAACAAAAAGATAACATCGCTTGTCATTTGAGTGATTTATTAATTTATTCACTTCTTTAAATATAGACATTGCTGACAGAAAAATCAGCACACTATCACATTAATCTAAATTACTAAATGTCTCATAAAAGGAAAAAATATAAGAAGTATTCCCTCCGTCCAAAAATAAGTGTTATCTTAGCAAAAATCACGTTCATTAAGAAATTAATAAATACATTATGGAGTTTAATAAGCTATCCTTATTTATTAGATGTTTTTTGAGGATTGTGCAATATTAAGGAGGATTGCTTCTTTAATGCTAATGGCTCTGTTTTGAATTCCAAAAGTTACACTTGAGAAAATATTTTTTTGCGAAAGTGACACTTATTTTGAGACGGGTGAAGTATAAGTTTCTAAAAAATAGTCTTAATATCGGTAGTCATTTATAGTGCATGATGCCAAATAATGGAGGAACGGAAGAATAAACCAATAAAGTGCAGACAATATTATTAATGGTACGAATTTTTCGCTCAGCTTTTTCATTTTGTGAAGACGTATGGGGACAAAAAAAATGAAAATTTATCCTATTTTGAGCACAAAACTCCCTAAATTCTCCATTATCTTACTCTTTACCATTATCACATTGAATGTTTTTGACTTTCCATTCAAATTGTGTTCTTATGAAGGCTCTAAATTTTATGAAGATGGAAAAAACTTGAGATTTTTTCTCAATTGGAAACATCCATAAATATTTAGTATAGTTATCTAAGAATAGAACATAATAACGATGACTCATAGAACTGAGAACCAGAGATGTCCATAAATCACTATGAATAATTTCAAATGACATAGAAGTATTCGAATTTGAAGCTACAAATGGTAATTTAATATTTTTTCCCAAAGCACAGGATTGACAAATTGGAGTACTACGCGTACCCTTACAAGAAATAAACTTATGTCTATCTTACGAAGATAAAATAGACGACCCCGGATGACCTAAATGAGCATGCCACAAGGAAGGAGCAAGAGCTGCAAAGGTGGATGCCATAGTTTGACGCGAGACGCTGGGACTTGGTGTGATTGGATAGAGGTCCCCTCCACTGTTACACCTCATGAGATGACTCCCCGTCTTGAAATCATTCACAAAAAATCCAAATGGATAAAAATTAATAGAAACCAGTTATCAGTTGTGAATTTTCTGACAAATACCAAATTTTTAATTAATTTTGGGGCATGAAGGATATTTTTCAGGACAAGTGGTGGACAAGGAGGAGACAAAGTTTTATGACCATAACCATTAATTGGAATAGAATTGCTATTAGCAACAGTTATACCACGATTAGTGCTCAAATTGGAATAAGACGAGAGAGTACCTTGATCGGATGTCATGTGGGTAGTGGCGCCGGTGTCCATGTACCAATTAGGGTCCTGTTGAGTTAAGTCAAGTGTGTGCATCGCTGCTTCAATATTTGTCTGAGTGTGTCCCACTGCGTGGTGGGCCTGATGGGGGCGAGACCTAAGTATACTATACTGTTGGGACTGTACATACGCTGGTCTGAACCTTGGAGTCTGGACTAGGGAGAAGCTGGGTCGCGGTGCGTATACGGCCGGTATCGAGGTGTCGCGTGTGTAAGGCCGAGCCGCGACGTCTTGAGACCCACCGCCACCGACTGGGGCCTCGGGTTCAGGATTGCTGCTGTTGCTGCTGCTGACGGTTTCCCTCGTTGTTGCCGCCACGATTCTTGCCATTATTCTTCCGATTCTTGCCTTTCTTACCATTCCCGTTGTTGTGATTTTGGGTCACATTGGCTGGATTGAAAGGAGAAAAATTGGAAGCAGTCATCATGCCGACAGGACTGGCCCCAATTGCTACTTTATTAGCCAAATCGACTTCTTCCAAAGTGAGCATAGAACAGGATAAAATTCTGGCAGGAGGTTACTCTGACGAATAACTGAAGCAACACCGCTATAGGCCTCTAACAGGCCTGCACCATCTGAAGAACTAGACGACTATTAGAAATAGGAGAACCCACGTTGCTGAGTTGGTCTGCCAAGTCCTTGAGACGTTTGCAATAAGAAGAAACGTTTTGAATATTCATCATAGCCACCTGTGAAAATTCCTGCTCAATGATAACAATCCGAGAATGATTGTTATCTTGGAATATATCTCGCAATCGATCCCACACCGACATAGTTGTGGAGTTGGGTTCCATAATCGTCTCCAAAAGGTCCAAGGAAATAGTGGCATAAATTCACTGAAGAACCTTGGAATCAAGCATGTCCCATAATTCTGGGTCTGCTTCGTTAGTGAGCACAATAGATGTAGACGCCTTATCACTCTCCTTTGAAGGAGTTGGAAGAATGATATGGTGAAGAACTTTATGTGTTTTAACATGAATCTTGAATAACTCCACCCACGTCTCATATTGGACGTTTTCAAGATCAAGAACAATAGGGATGACGCTCTTGATGTTAGAAACTGAGAGGGCTGGATGAAAATTGTTTTTATCAGCCATAGGGAATAGAACAACAAGATTCGGAAAAGGAAATTTGAGAGAGAGGAATTTGGAGGGGAAGATACTCGATTTTTGTTAAAAGGGAAGCACAAAAAATTGAAAACTTTAGTGCCAAAAATCCGAAAACTAGAGAAGAAATTTAAGGAGCGGAAGCGAGGTAAAGAGAACCTAGACTCCTGATACCATGAAAGAATGTAAGAAATAATCCCCTTGATTATTCTTTTTAATGAAAGACATATATATACAAGTTACAATGAGAAAATCATTTTCCCTTTTTACATTTAAATCTCTATTCTATAAGGAGACTAACTCTACAATTATGGTAACACTATAATACCAATTATGATAAAAGAATAATTACAAATATACAAAGGAGCTGCCGTAGACCCCGCTATCAATACAGTCGCGTGGACTGTTTAACAGAGCTAAATGTCAACATGCTGATGTAAGGAAATGGCCGCTTAATTACCTAATTCTAGAAATTCTGTGGCTCCAGTGCTGATCAATGTAGGAGGTATATGCCCTTACGGAGCTAGGATGTAGTAGACTGAATATATAGCTATAGGCTTAATACGTAATAATTCTACACACCTCTTAATAGATTGGATATGGCTTAATCACAAATTAATTTTACTTGATGATTTGATTCTAAGTGGTAATCAAGAAGCAGTATCCTCAATTATCTTCTACTAAGCTTAAAATAACTTATCTTGCAGAGATTGCTGCTACACTAATGTGTACAAATATAGGCACATAATACAAAAACACCAACGAGGAAGCAAAATTAAAGAGTGCAACAGTTAAAATTAAGAAAAATGAATATATATGAAGTAAGGGTCTAAGTCCAATTATTCTCTATCAATGATAGAAATCTTTTGATTATTGCTTTTACAAAGAATGGATGTTAGTCACATCTTTTTCAAATTTCCCATAAGACTAAAAGGAGAAGCGTTCTTCATCATGAATGTCAAGTGAAAGATATGACCCATAAATAGGCCCAGATCCTTCGTAGCAAATTCAGAGGAAAGGAGAGACATAATAGATCGACGGAGATCATCAGATGATGTGATGAAGATGATGTCATCAACATATAATAATAGAAAAGTCATGTTTGTACCCTTGTTGTAGATAGGGATTTCAGCGGGGCGGGGCGGGGGCGGGGGAAGGATACCCCATACCCGTACCGACCACCTAAAACCCACCCCCCACACCCACCCCACCACCCATCACAGGTAGTAATTTCTTCACCTGCCCCGCCCACTTACCCGACGGATACCCATTATCCTCCTCACCACCCGTTGAGTACCCGCATAACCGCCTTACCTACCCACCTAAAATATTCAACTAATCAATGTATATTCTACATCACTTGTATCAATAAAATTAACAAAGCTCAAATTCTGCATCAGTAAGTTAACTCTTCAACATTTGATTAAAACATTCTACACTGATTGATACCACAATGTACCAAAGTTCATTTAACAAAGCAACTAAAAAAATAGCACCCACAAGTTTTTTTAAAGCAACTAAAAAACAAACATTCTATATTGATTGATACAACTCTTCAGCTATTGAAGTTCAACATTTGCATTCATTGCTTCTTCATCAGTAGCATTTTTTATATTCATATCCGCCCCATCACCCACCAAACCATTCCTCATATCCGACCCAACTGAAGTGGGTGCGGTACTCGCATTTACCCGCCCCACTGACATCCCTAGTTGTAGATGAACAGAAAATGATCAGATCTGCTGTGTGAAAAACTGATAGAAGAGACATAATCGGCGAACCGCTGATACCATGCTTGAGGAGCATGTTTCAGTCCTTAGAGTGATTTCCACAACAGACACACATAATCCGGATGAATAGGATCCCTAAAACTCATAGGCTGATGCATATATAACGTTTCATGAAGATCCCCATGTAAGAAGACATTCTTGACATCAAGCTGATGAATGGGCCAAGACTTGGATAGAGCAATACTGAGAACGGTACGGATGGTTGCAAACTTTACGACTGGGATGAACGTTTCATCACAATCCACTCCCGCCTATTGAGACCTGCTATCACCTATACGATGAGCCTTGTACCTCTTAAAAGAACCATTAGTTTTCTTTTTATGTCTAAAAATCCACATATAACAAATAATGTTAGCATCATATGGACGGGGTACTAGGTCCCACGTCTTATATCAGTAAGAACATTATATTCGTCAATCAGTGCGACTTTCCAATTAGATTCCGACAAGGCATCATTCGGATTTCGATGGACAAAGGAAGGGACAGCTGAAATGGATAGGTTAAACATCCATTTAAGTTTATGAATTTTGTGTATGGCACGAGTTTTCATAGTCCGGGAGCGTCTCTCGGGATGTGGCATGGGAGGGGGTGTGCCGCGGGACTACCGGGAAGATGAGGAAGGACAGGGGTAGCGGGACTGGCTGATCGATGCTCGATTTTTGATATGTGGCTGTGGAATCACCCTGAGGCGGGCTATTCCGGGCCACCGTCGGCAGAACCGGATGGGCAGTGTGTCTCGGGTTGTACGAGGTGGGGGCGAGTGTCGGGTTATGGGATGGCGGCCTATGTAAATAATGAATTAGAAGAGGGTTCATGCCATCATCTAGGAAGTCATAGGAATGTCGAGGTGGTGAGTTTATGGAGGCAAATGGGAATTGAGTCTCATCAAATAGGACATGACGTGAAATAATAATTTTATGGCTTCACAAATCATAGCACGAGTAACCACAATGATTGGAGAAGTAACCCAGAAACACACACGGGGAAGATCGGGGTTGGAGTTTGTGAGTAGTCGGATGGAGAGGATAACAGAGACATCCAAAGATATGCAAGTATTGGTAGGAGGGGTTCCTACAAAATAGAACTTGAGTGGGTGATCATTGAGCTAGAGACTTGTTTGGGATTATAATTAGGAGATAGGTGGCCATGAAGAGTGTGTAATGCTAAAATTGAGGGGGAATTGAGGCGTGCGTAAGTAGGCAACGAATTAAGTTATTTATGGTTTGAATTTTCCGTTCGACCTTACCATATTGGGATTGAGGTATGAGGGCAGGAAAAAGGAAAGGTAAGACCGTTATTGGAGAAAAGTTGTTTGAGTTGATTATTATTGAATTCTCTTCCATTGTCACATTGAAAATATTTAATGCTCTTTTCAAATTGTGTTTTTATGAGAGCACTAAATGAGAAAAAAATGGGGTAGACTTGAGATTTATTGTCAATTGAAAAAGTCCATAGAAAGTTGGAATAATCATAAAAAAAAATAACATATAATATCGATGGTCAGACGTATTCAAAATAGGGGATGTCCACAAATCACTTTGTATGATATCGAAAGGCATTAAAGTACAATTTGTGGTTGCAGAAAATGGTAATTTGACATATTTCCCAATAACACAGGATTCACATATAGGAATCCTAGAAATACGATTGCAATTAATAAAATTATTTTTTCTAAGGGAGAGTAAAACAGAGTCTACCGAATGTCGTAATCTAGAATGTCATAAGGAAGACGAAAGAACAACAAATGTTGAGGGAACTGAGGCTGGATTGTTGACGACATTTGAAATAGGGTCGAGATCTCCGGTGCTATCACATCTCATTATTCGTCTCCCTGTTGTAAAATCCTTTACAGTAAAATCAAAAGGATCAAAGTCAAGGGAAACTCAATTGTCAGTTGTGAAACGTCGTACGAAGATTATATTCTTAATAAGTTTAGGGGCATGGATTACATGTTTTAAGATTAGTGGTGGGGATAGGAAGGAATGACCATAACTACGGATGGGAGTGGCTTGTCCACTACCAAAATAATATTCTAATTTAAATTACTCAAATTGGAATAAGATGAGAGGGTACCTTATGATGCCGTCATGTGAGATGTGGCGCTTGTGTCCATATACCAATTTTTGTATGGAGTGTTGAGTGACATTGTGCTCATAGTTGCCTCAATGTTAGTCGGTACATAAGTTGATGGGGCTTGTCTTTGTGTAGGCTGTTGTGGGCGTGGGCGAGTATGCCGATTGGTCCGCTTGCCTGGTGGAGTACATAAGGATGTTGTATACGGGCAATAAGGGGAAACGCATGATGGTGGGGCCACGCGGCCTGATGGGTGCGATCCTCGACGGCTTTGCCGCCGATCTTGTGATTCGCCACGGATCGCTCTTCACGCGTCATCGTTGTTCTGGAATCTTCATCGTCACGCTTTGTCGATCGCTTACCCGGCGTTGTTACGGAGGAATCGATTGTGGGTCGTCGCGATGGTTATGGTTGTCGCACGAGGCCCCGTCGCGGGCGCCCGACGCGGCGCGGTGAGGCATCGACAATGCTGGCCCGAGTGGTGTCGTGCTTGATTTTCCGATTTTCCTCAAGAGCTTCGAACGGGCCTCATAAAATGGAGTTAACAATGTGCATTGCTAAAGGATGGTGGCAACGACGTCATAGGATTCGTTCAAACCTGCAATAAGTTGCATGACCAATCGATGATTAGTGTCTGGTGTGCCGACGTTGGAGAGTTGATCGGCAAGCATATTATGTTCTTGACAATAGGCAAACACGTTTGGGAAATCGTCCTGATGAATGTACTTGAACTGATTTTCAAGGTATAACGCTTGGTGAGTTTTGTTGTCGGGGAAAATACTTTCCAAACGTCCCATGTTTGGCGTACAGTGGCATCGGTTTCAATGATGGTGTGCAACCGATCATTAGAGATTGTACCGTATATCCACTGGAGAACTGCTGTGTCCAAACGAGACCAGAATGCATCGTCAAAAGTCGAAACCGAGGGTAGGTTTGTGGACTTCGGTGTAGGAGGGATGATGTGGTCGATAACTTCGTAAATATGATAATTGATCTTAAAAAGCTCCACCCACGAGGAGTATCGACTCTTTTCCATTTCAAGGGTGATAGGGGTGAAGTTTTTTATGTTGTTTACTGCAAGTTCGGGATGGAATTTGGTTTCAGACATGAAAGATGAAATTTAGGAGGAGAAAGAAGAGAAATGGCTGGAAAAAAATATTAGGATTCCGTGGGAGTGGCGGCCGAGAGCTATGGTCGGCGGCGATTGAGGTATTTTTAGGCTACTGATACCATACATGAATATGTTCCTTGATTGTATTCATCAATAATGTACAATATATATAGTAGTACAAGAATATTTAAATTAGGTAATTAATTAACTTAATTACAATAGGAAATATAATTATACTTAAAATAGGAGACCTAATTACAATAGGAATACGATTCTACTTAAAATAAGAGATATACAATTAATGAAAAAATATTAGAAAAATATTCTATTGTACCTACAATATGATATAATTTAGATAGTCGGACCAGTAAGTTTAGAATATATAACTAATGCTAAAAATAAAAGAGAGAGAAATTAAAGAAGTTCTTCCCATCACTTATAAATATAAAACCATCTCATTGAAACCCAAAGAAACCACATTACACTCAACAAACCAAAACAAAAACAATGGTGTTCTCCACTTACCTTAATTCTCTCTCAAAAACACCTCAAAAGCTAAAGAAAAGAATGCTAGCAACATGGACACCAGACCAAGAGCTGAACAAAGTGAGGCTAAGGTCTGGTGCTGACATGAAGAGAAAACTGAGATGGTATGATTTAGTAGCACTTGGAGTTGGAGGAATGCTTGGTGTTGGAGTCTTTGTTACAACTGGCCCTGTTGCTCGTAAAACCTCTGGCCCTTCCGTTTTCATCTCATACATAGTAGCTGCTATATCAGCTCTTCTTTCTTCCTTGTGCTATACTGAGTTCTCTGTTGATGTCCCTGTTGCTGGTGGTGCCTTCAGTTATCTCCGAGTTACCTTTGGTAAGGATTTAACTTACGATTTTAACTTAAGTACACTGACAGGCCACCTAAAAGATAACTACAGGTAGCTTCTCTTCATAATAAGTGGAACTATTTACTTGGAAAAGAACCAGGCAACCTGCTATAACAAGCTAAATTACGCTAATATTTATGCTATCAGTATAATATAACCTATTACACATTGTAAATATTTTGGTTTTCTTAGAAGAAGGTATTATAACAAGTTTATATATTTGTTGTTAATTTAACTAAGTGAAATTAATGGGTGCAGGAGAGTTTGTAGGATACTTTGCAGGAGCAAATATATTAATGGAATATGTGTTGTCAAATGCTGCTGTGTCGAGAAGTTTTACGGAGTATTTGTCTTGTGCGTTTGGTACGAATGATCCAAATTCATGGAGAGTTCATGTACATGGTTTAGTGCAAGGTTACGACATGTTGGATTTCCCAGCAGTCGCATTGATCATTGTCCTCACTATTTGCTTGTGTCATAGGTATGCTAATTTCACAAGCTTACCTTCTGATCTCTCTATAACGACGTCATTTGTCCGAAAATATTTTGACTTTGCTATAGCGAAATAGCGAAATGTTGTTATAGAAAGGTCTTATATACCGTCGGAGTATATAATAATTTAATTTTTGTGGGTTTTTATTGTGATATGAGTAATGTATATTTTTTGGATTTTGCAGCACTAAGGAAAGCTCAATGTTGAACCTGATAATGACAGCCTTCCATGTGGTTTTCTTTGGATTTATAATAATAGCTGGATTTTGCAATGGGGAGGTTGAAAACTTAGTAAAACCAGGAGGAATAGCTCCTTATGGAGTTAGAGGAATTCTTGATGGAACAGCTATAGTTTACTTCAGTTATATTGGATATGATACAGTGTCCACCATGGCTGAAGAAATAAGAAACCCTTCCAAAACTCTACCTGTGGGAATTATTGGCTCTGTCCTCATTGTCTCTATCCTTTATTGCCTCATGGCTTTAGCTTTGTGCCTTTTGCTACCTTATAATATGGTATGGCATTCAACTTTCCACCATTTGTCCATTTATATGTGATCATTGCTCATCTTCGTCTAACTATATACACTGGTAGTCTAAAAAAATTCTACGTACATTACTATCACTGAAATTTTACCTATTATATCTAGCAGATTGTCTGCCTTATTTCCGATAACTAATTCTGACAGTTACTTGTAATTATTTTTTTGGCAACTTGATAGTTGAAATTCTTCTATACTGTTAGTATATACTGTAGAAGTTTAACTAGTATATAAATGATTGTAGATCCCAGAAAGAGCATCATTTTCAGTAATTTTCCAGCATATGGGATGGAAGTGGGCAAGCAATGTAGTAGGGGCAGGTGCAAGCCTGGGGATAGTGGCATCTCTATTAGTAGCCATGCTTGGACAAGCAAGGTACCTTTGTGTCATTGGGAGGGCTAAACTTGTACCTTCTTGGTTCGCCAAAGTACATCCTACTACAGGCACTCCACTAAATGCCACTATCGTCTTGGGTAAGTAATACTTTGAATTGTATGATCGTCTGATTTAAAAGTTTAATCTATTAAAAGAAATCATGTTTTTAATAAACTGAATTAACTACTAATAAATCTCTTGAATGACATTTTATTGGCACTTTAATCTGTCTTTCACATGAAGACATCTTGAATAGATTTCTCCAATTTCTTTCCCTTCTTTAGACTATCATCATTACCTAAATATATATATTAGTAGAATTATAATTAGTCAAATTAATTGTTCAGAAAGTTTAAACTATTCCAGAAACATGTGAATATACATATGATGATATAAAAATGATAGTTACCATTGTCAATATGAAACTGCCGTTATAGAATCAGATATGTATTTTAAGATGTACATAATAAATTTATTAGTGGCCTCTTGTTAAAGTTAAATGGAGAACTTTTTGTTTGTATATGTTTGTGGTTGTCGTTTCTTTTCTCTTTGGTCTTCTTCTTTTTATAATTATTTCTTTTCCTAGTGATAAGCTTCGTTGGAGATTAAGTTGTCTTCAAAATATTCATATATATTTGGAAGAATAAAACATCTTAGCCTTTTTGGTAAGCTTGTATCACAAGAAACCTTAACGGGTCAACTTGACCTACAAGACTTTGTACAAGTTACCTCGAGGGTCGTCTCAATAAGATCGGAGACATAAAGCCAAATTTAAGAAATAGATCCTAAGTAAAAATATCAATAATGATAAATTTTTAATGAAAAATATAAAATAAAGGTAGAATAATAAAATCGACTTAAAATTTTGATAAGTTGATATATAACATATTCAGTGAAAACCCACAAAGTGGGATCTGGAGAGGGTAGAGTGTACGCAGATCTTACACCTACCTTGGAAAATAGAGAGACTATTTCTGAAAGACCCTCGGCTAAAGAGAGACATGAAAAAAGGTCAGGACAAACAATTTAAAGCAGTATGAAAATGAAAGTAACGAATGTGAATAATGCATATAAAGTAGTCTGAAAAAGAAGAAGTAGCTACCACAAAATAAATAAAATAATTGAAGTACAATAAATAATAGATAGTAGCATAAATCAACGGGTAAGAAACATATAGAGCAAGATAAGTTGATATAATGATATCAAAATAGTGTTATATTGCTCCAATATAATGATTGCTTGTTGTAATGCTTGATATTTAGAAGAAGAAATCGGAAAGCAAAATTTCGATCTTTTGTAACTTGTCGGCGCCCGCAGTAAGTTGTCGATTGAGAGACTTTTCAATATTGAGAATAAGAATAGTAAAAAAGAAAATGAAAAAGGTAAATATAGAAATAATAATGTGGGTCGTATTAGTTGTTAGGATATAAATGAGGCAAAAAAAATAGCTACCCTAACCATGTAAGGAAATAATTCATTAAAAATTATTTCATTCTTTAATTATTGCAATGATCCTCATATTAAATTAAAGTTCTTGTACTTTCACTCCAAAAATTCTTTACAATTTTAAATGTACACATTTTTTGTAATAATACATAAATAATATATCTTTAAAAAAAATGGGGTCCCAACAAGCGATTGCTTTAATAGATTTATAGTCGAGTCACACATGGTTACATCCAAACTACTTATTTAAGACGTCAATTTCAACAAGGCATCTTCTCATAAATTTTTTGTACATTTTGTTCCTTCTCTTTTGCAGGTATTTGCCAAGCATCAATTGCACTATTCACAGAGCTTGATATTGTGATAGAAATTATCTCCATTGGCACATTACTAGTGTTCTACTTAGTGTCCAATGCACTTATATTTCGTCGATATGTAATCCTTAGCAAGAATCCACCACTTCACACTCTCTTCTTCCTCTTCCTCCTTTCATGCACCTCTTTTGCATTCTCTTTAGCATGGAAATTCAAACTACTTTGGTGGAATCTCTTGTTATTCGCAGGCCTTACAATTTCCGCGACAGTCATTTTCCAGTATTTGGTCCCTCTAGTCGTTATGGAACGACCAGAAAGTTGGTTGGTCCCCTTCATGCCATGGCCCGCAACAATCTCAATTTTCCTAAATGTATTTCTCATGACAACTTTGAAAATGGTGGCATACAAAAGATTTGGGATATGGGCTGGTGTGATAACAATTTTTTATGTACTTTATGGTGTCCACTCAACATATCATGCTGAAGAAATAATGGAGATGGTAGTTGTTGATAATGTGAACACCAATTCGTCCACCCAACAACAAATTACTAAGGTTGATATCCAACTTCTTTAGTATATACAAGTATTAGCACGTGTACATAAGTCACATATTTACCATATTTTATGTTGTTTAATTATGGTAAAATTGAGATCCTTATTATAGAAGGATTTAACATTGTACACCTATATATATTTTGTATTAATGAGAAAGCTCCCCAAGGGAGATTAATACAATTCTACATGATATCAGAAGTCAACAATCCTTCCCAACCAAAAACATAATTTCGGCCGACTTCTCCCCTATTTTTCAGGCGCTGAACCAATCGTATACCGTCGGTATATCGTCGATATACACTAAATATACAGTTGCCCATCTTTTAAACTTTGCTAACAGCCCTGTATACCCATGGTATATTGCTGCAGTCCTACCTCATTCCCTATCTCTCCAACAAGTCGTATACCTCTAGTATACAGTCTATATACGCCAATATATACTATGTATACGACAACTATAAATCCATACCACTCGTATATCACCTCCCTAAGTCGTTGTACACCTCGTGTATGGTTGTTTTCTACCTTATATAAGTGCAGTATACGCCCCCTTATTATCTCTCTCTCCTACCCGATCTTCGGCAGCCACCATGGTCAGAAACCACCACGAATATGGCGGGGGACAGAGACACAACAGTGGCAGTGATGGTCGAGCAGTGAACTGGGCTTCCACTGAGCCTGAAAGACCAAGCAGATTCGAGCCCAACAAGAAAGACCAAAGATTTCACCCCCCAAATACTGGGCCACGGCCATTCGGCCCAAAATCCCTCAACCCACGGCCCAACAGTCTGGGACCACATCCGACGACCCATAGAAGTCAGGCTTAATTTTCTGGGGCCACCTCTCCTCTCCAGATCATCCACCATCTAGTATGGGCCAAGTTTTTGGCACTTTGACCCGTCGGCATCCTGATAATATGTGGTATATGCATACGGGCGTCACATCTCATCTCATCAACAAGTCTGGTAATTTTTCTCAACTACGCAAGTTACAATCTATTATGGTCGGTAAAGGTCATCGCGTTCAAGGATTTGGCCACACTCTTAACCCACCACCGCATCCCCACTTCTCTCTGAAAAATATCATTTATGCCTCAAACATCATCAAAAATTTAATTTTTGTTAGAAAATTTGTCACCGATAATTCTGTCTCAATTAATTTTGATTCATTTGAATTTTTCGTAACGGACCTCCATACCGGAAAACTCCTTACGCGATGCAATAGTGAGGGGGACCAATATCCGTTTCTACCCACATCTGTTGCTAGTGTCACTCCTTTCACCATTTTAACAATCATATCTCCCTCTACGTGGCATAGTAGACTTGGTCATCCGGGTTCTCACGTTTATTATTCTCTTAGAAATCGAAATTTAATCAAATTTAACAAAGAGAATTTTTCTCATAGTTGCTCATCGTGTCAGTTAGGGAACACGTTAGACTACCATATTTTGCTTCTATAAGTACTATTTTATTCCCCCTTTGATAGTATTCACGCTAATTTATGGACATCTCTCATATCTAGCAACTTAAGCCACAAATATTATCAGGTATTTTTGGATGATTTCTCTCACTTTCCTTGGGTCTATCCACTCAAACTCAAATCTCAAGTGTTCTCCAAATTTATTGAGTTTCGTACACTGGTTAAAATGCAATTTGAAAAAGACATAAAATTGTTTCAATGTGATAATGGTCGAGAGTTTAACAATTCCCTATTTCATAAATTTTGTGCGGCTAATGACATGGATTTTCATTTCTCGTGCCCATATACCTCCCGTCAAAATGGTAAAGCCTAAAGAATTCTCCGAACTATTAATAATACGATTCGTACCCTTTTTTTTCATGTGTATCCCTCCTACTTTTTGGGTATATGCACTAAAAATGGTAGAACACATTCTCAATATTTTACCTACCCGTGCGATTCAAAATAGGACACCCACTGTTATTGTCTGTCGATGATATTGTGCTCACTGGCTCATCTGAGTTGTTGAAAATGAGATTATTGCACTGCTCAAAACATAATTTGTTATGACTGACTTGGGAAAGTTGAGCTATTTTTTGGGGATATCATTAACTAGATCTGCAGACACTGTGTTTCTTTATCAACGTAAGTATGCAGAAGAGATTGTGTATAGGGCTAAAATGGCAAATTGCAAGATCATGTCTACTCCGGTTGACTAAATCAAAGCTCAGTGCTTTGGTTGGTGATCCAGTGTCAGATCTCACTCTCTACCGGAGTCTTGCAGGTGCCCTACAGTACCTTACTTTCACCAGACCTGATATTTCTTATATTATTCAGCATGTATGTTTATTCATGCATGCCCTATGGAGCCTCACTTTACTGCCCTTAACTGTATCATTCGATACGTTAAGGGCACACTTGATTATGGATTACATATATATCCCTCCTCACCGATCAGGTTATTTTCATATACGAATACTGATTGGCCAGGTTGTCCGGACACGCGATGATCCACCTCAGGCTATTGTGTGTTCTTGAGGGATAATCTTATTTCTTGGTCTGCCAAGAGACAAGTCACATTATCTTGTTCGAGTGCAGAAGCAGAGTACAAATGAGTTTCTAATGTTGTTGCTGAGATATGTTGGCTTCGAAACCTTCTTTTGGAGCTTCAATGTCCATTGCGTAAGGCGTCTTTGGTTTATTGTGATAACATATCCGCCATCTATCTATATCATAATCCGGTTCAGCATCACCAAACCAAGCATATTCCATCAAACACAAAACACTATTCTCTTCTTCTTTTTTATCTTATTTTATTTGTAGCATAGAGAAACTATGGCAAAAAAATAAAACTTCAATTCTGCTCTTACCGTCAATAACTTTATTTTCATAACACTTGAAGTGGAAAAAGGGCAATATAACTCTTGGACGGAATTGTTCAAAATCATTACCGCGCTTATGAGGTAATAAACCATATCATCACTTTCGAGTCATCATCGGACACCCATGCGGTGGATAAAAGTTATGGTCTCGTTTAGATGATATAGTTCTTCAATGGATTTATGGCACTATATCAAATAATCGTTTACATACTATACTAGAGCCGAACTCTACGACTCAACAGCGTGGGAACGTTTACAAAACATATTTCAAGATAACAAACTTTCTAGGGATGTATATCTTGAGCACCAATTTACAAATGTTAAATTAGATAATTTCTCCAACGTTTCCGCCTATTGTCAAGAATTGAAGGTGCTCGCAGACCAGAGAGGAAAGGGAAAAGTATTTAGGGCAAATTATTTTTGGGAAATAATATGATTTCATGATCATCCAAACGACAGTCAACGATGTCTCGGTAGAGCACTAAAGCAGAATACCTAGGGATAGCCAATGTGGTTGCTGAATCATGTTGGCTTCATAATCTTCTCTTAGAGCTCCATTGTCCAATTGAAAAAACAATAGTGGTTTATTGTGATTATGTGAGTGCGATGTACTTATCCGGTAATCCTGTTCAGCATCAACGCACAAAACACATCGAAATGGATATATTATTTGTCTTAGAAAAAGTTGCATGTGGACAAGTCTGTGTTCTCCATGTACCGTCCCGTTATCAGATTACTGACATTTTCACCAAAGGTCTTCCGTGCGTACTATTTGATGATTTCAGGGACAGTTTCAGCATACGAGAACCTCCCGTTAAGACTGTGGGGACTGTTAAGATAATTATGGGACAATCCCATAAGTATCTCAAATCATCATTAATCATGAATATTGTAAAATTTAGGATTGTAATCACATATTTAGGATGATTGTAAATTAATATCATCTAATTTAGGCTAATTAGATAGGTCTTTCTTAATTCTATTACAATACCTTTGTATATATATTTTACCATTGGAATAAAATCACTAGAGCAATCAATTTCCCTGAATTTCAATCTATATTATTTAAAGGTTAATTGAAAACTTATTTAGAAACGGAAATGGAAAGAAAATCACTAAGGGCGTGGTTTGAGATCTCTCCACTTCTCGAATTTGAGACTTAGGAATACTTCTCCTTTAATGTGTCGTACGAACCATAAATTTGAATTAGTTGGTTAAGTTTCGGGATGTCAATGGGGCGGGGCGGGGGGCGTGGGAAGGGTATTCCATATCCGTACCCACCACCTAAAACACATCCCCACCCCCGCCCCACCACCCATCACGGGTAGTAATTTTTCCACCCTCCCCCGCCCCACTTACTTCACGCGGATACCCACTTACTCGGCGGGTACCCATTAATAAAATGCTCAAATAATGTCTAGCAATTGTTTTAGTCACCAAAATGAAAGTTATATAAGAAAAAGAAAAAAAAAACCTTTCCACTATGGTGTATCGAATATCAAGTCTAAAATCTTGTCAAAATATTATGAATATTAAAAAACAGTAAAGATGAAAATATTTAACAAAAAAAGGAGAACAAAGAGAATAAGAAAAAGAAACGTGGTGCATTACGGTGCGGGTTAGCTCAAGTCACATTTTAAATCAAGAAAGGGCCAAATAAATTCGTAAATAGCCTAATTAAACTAATAGATGATACGGATATGGGCGGTGCGGGTACGGTCGGTGTGGGTATGATGCGGGTAGCGGGGCGGGTCTTATATGAAATCCACCCCGCTCCACTACCCATGGCGGGTAGCACTTTTGATACCCATACCTGCCCCACCACCCACCAAACCATTTCCATACCCGCCCCAATTGGAGCGGGTGCGGGGCGGTACCCGCATTTACCCGCCCACTGACATCCCTAGTTAAGTAATACCAAATACGAGGTGATTATATAAAAGGAGAAAGAAAGAAAAAAAAACACAACAGAAAGGCAATTCAACTGATAGGATCCACAACTAGCTTTGTCACTTATTTATGTTGTTCTTTTTCTTGCTGTCTTTAGTCTTAATTTCATGTTTTATTTTGTCTGAATAGAAGAAAAAAATTATACTATCTATTTAGACTAAGATTATCATACACTAAAGCCACACACATACATGTGAAATATTCCCGTGAAGAATGTTTGTTATTTTCTTTGCCAACTTTTTATAAAAGTTACAGTTCATTTATACTCCAATAGCTATATGTGTATAAAAAGATAATCTCTTCATTCTCAATATAATTTTTAAATTTACTAATGTACCACGCCAAGCGCGGACTTATTTATTAGTATAATATTATAGCTAGTTTCCTGTTGTTGAAGTCCTTTAAGCACTTAAATCATACTTCCCCGTCCCATTTAAATGTAGCTTTAGATATTTTCACTCATTAAGAAAATAATAAACACAAGTTATAGTTTACTAAGTTACCTAATTTAATAAAGCTAGACTGATATTTCCTCTCAAATATTATGCATAGTTCTTTAATGTTTAGGGTGTAGTTGAAAATAATTATCAATTTTAATCTTGAATTTCTAAAGTGACAATTATTTTGTGACAAATTTATGAAGTAAAATTACGTTAAAATGAAACGAAGAGAGTACTGGAAAAAATTGTCCAGTTCCACATTTTAGTTACTTAATGGCATTAAAGATGAGACAAGCGGGCAAATCATAACTTCCTATAGATAAGACACATCTTGGCTTCACCCCTATTGAATCCATGGCCAACCATCTCAACTGTTTTGCATATTGTCCAATACTTTCAGAAAGAATCATGCCAGAGAACGTCTTTTAAAATTACAGAGATACAATTGGCAAGCTCCTCAAGTGAGCTCACAAATTGCAATGATAAATAACTTCTAATAAACAAATGGAAATCATGTAACCTAAGAACTACATCATGGAAAAGGCACGAGACCTTTTTTCCATCTCCCAGATCTGGGGACGCGCCAATGATGATACAACAGTACAGCTAGGTAGGTTCCTAGAACAATTGCATTACGCAATCCAATGGGAGCTAGAGCAAGGTTGGGTATTTTGCATCAAGGAATTCCCTTAACATTTTGGCAGCCTTCTGACCACCCATCAATTCTGCTAATCTCTCCACCGGAAGCATGGCAAGTTCCGCCAAGCTTTTGCAGCCATCAATTATTTCCCTATAGTTGGAATCTGTCACGCCTGGCAGCCGTCTCAACATCTCTACTGCAGATGTATTATAGTTTTCAGCTCTACAAAAAGTGAAGCCAAGACGAATGTTATCAAGCTGCTAAACATCAGAAAAAAGTTTTAAATGTTCAACCTACAACAAGCAGAGAAAGCAGCTTTAGAACCAACCTAACATCATTTTCGACAACACCCTCTTCTGATGGGACACCCACTCTAATTGCTTTGACTTCATCAGGTTCATCTTGGTTTGATTTAAGAGACGCAAATATTTCGGCTGTTGCATGCAGACTACGAGACCAGATAATGCGAAGCCGAGGAAAGTGGAGAACAAGCAAGGAGAGCTTCGAGATAATGCTATTTGGAGTTACGTCATCACCAATTTCACTAGCAGACTACAAAGGTGACAAGAACTCATCAAGAAAAATACCCATTAAAACAGAGATGCACCCAAAGCACAATATATGCAGCACAATTACCTGAAATGAAAAACTTTTATCCTGTGAAAACTCAATAAGAAGAACAGGAATCCGATAATAACGTGACATCATTTCCACCTGGTGGTAAAGACGGCCAGATGCAAAACTGCCAAATAGATCCTGTATACTCTTTCTTTCTACGCATATCAATGGGGAAAGTATGTAATCACCAACTTCCAAGGTCACTGGTGCAATGCGCATGCCTTTCTGGTGAAGTACATTAGGAAGAGTACTCATGAACTCCCTCATATCCACAATGACCTGGTTAAAAAGAAAGTCTCGGTATTGGATAATGTCATGCAATTATTTAATTGTCAACAGAACAAAACTTGGAAATACATACTTGCATTTCCCTTTCTGCTTCTCTTCTTCCACCGGCTTTTCTGGTTATTAGATTTTGAGATATAATGGACTGAGGCTCATTGGACGAATCCTGTCCCACACATCGTCCATCCTGATAATTATCCACAATTAGATCCCAAAACAAAAAAGCATTTATTAGTACAAAAAGTTAGGTTCTCACAAACGAATGCAAATTTATGGAGACAATGACCAAAATCTGGAAGAGAAGAAGTCAGATCACAGAAACGCATTTAGGCAGCTATTTAACAACTATTTTCACTTTAGATTTGATCGCAGATTAAAGGGACTTCATTCCACACCTGAAGATTCTATACCCTCGAGATACAAGTCATTCACTGATGAATACCAATGCACACACTGAATATCTAATTCTATCTTAAATTCTTTAAATTTTTGTGGACTCAACATCCTAGGAGGATCATACATTGTACAAATAATTCATGCATCTTTACTTTTACCATATTACAATTGTGAACAAGAGGTTTCAAACTTTATGTTGCACCTCAACATTTCTATGAATAAATATTTTTTAGTTATGAATATATAACTATTTTTTAGTTATGAAGAAGTTAATTACCAGCTACTGAATAATGACACTGTAAAACTATTGTCATGAATAGAATCAGTAAAACACTTTAAGAAACAAAAAGATGTACTGAAATGGGAAGAAGAAAACAAACAAAAAAAATTGAGAAGGAGAAAACCAAACAAAATAGAACTTCTCAAAGCTCTTCTTTAAACAGACATGAATGGCAAATTAATAGTAGCATAATATGATGCAGTGGATCTTTACAAGTAGAAAAGAGCTAACCTGATCTACTGGGATCATCATCAGTGATTTCTGTCTTATAAGGGACTCAAATGCTCCATTTTCTCTACGCACACTTGCCTCAAACTTTTGCACCTCAGTAGAGTCTTCATAGAAGAGAAAGTACACCTTAACCTTTCTTGAAGGATTCTCAGCTTTATAGATTTCAACCTCTCTCACAAATCCAATGTCAGGATGGTAAGCAATAATGGTAGAGGGCTTCAAAATATCAAGAATTTTTGTATCACTCTCCAAGGCATAGAAAACCACTGGTGGGAGCTTCTTAGTTTCAGTTGAAGACTCAGCATCCAGACCTTGGTCGTGCTTCCGAAGAAACACTTCATCCAAACATCCGCTTTCCATTGCATTATCTGGGAAGATACCAGGAACATAAACAATAATTCATTTGTTTTTATCTATTGTAAGAGGAAAATGTATCAGATTTACCATTAGGTGCCACATCATTGTTATTTTTTTCACCAGCTGAACCTTTCTTTTTATTTCCTTTACCTTTTCCTTTTACAAAACCTCCACCATCCACATGGTTCTGATCATCATCGTCACCAATAATATCCTTGTTGATTCTTTTGCTAACTTCCAATGCAGCCGCCAGCAGTGCATCATGTTCCTGCTTGCTTATGCTACTAACTTCTGCTTTCTTTCCAGGTGAGGTTGCAACAACACCATCAAGTACCCCAAACCCTTTAGGCCCTTTAGCTTTCTTTGCATTGTGTTTTGGCAATGCCTGCAGTTGTACCTTGCTCAACAAATACTTTTCCCACTCTTCACGCATGACCTATCCAATATATAAAATCTATAAGATACCAATTTTGCATTGCATAGTAAAACATGATCGAAAGCAATACATTTTGTGTTACAATTAAGAAAATATGAGATTGTCTCAAGTAGCCTTTTAGCGTAACTTCTACAGTTATTTGTTCGAGCTCTTCTTTTTCATTTACCGGGACTAACAAGTTTTATTAAGAGTGGCTCACATATCTTCCCTTATCCCCAAAAATGTACAAAATAAATAAATATAAAACCAAAAAAAGAGAGGATAAACTGAACAAATGAAGAAGAAGATAAAAGTGTGGGTTAGTAAGAATATTTTTTATAAGGTAATGGACTTTAATTGATAAGATAATGGACTTGGTAAAAATATGATATTGGAAAAAACCTTCTGGGAGCCATTTGTGATGCAATCTTCAAGTTGCATGCATGAGTGTTCATCTTTGCAAGCAACTAAAACAATCCCATTATCATCCCCATCAACCAGATGATCTTTCTCTTCTCCAGACGATGCCTGTTTATCTCTTTCCTCTTGTATCTCCATCAGAACATCCTGTAAAAACAAATCAAGCCCATAAAATCCTAGTTGAAAAAAATTATCTAGGATTGAACCCATGAAAGCAATAAGTTTATTTTCTTAGGCAAAGCCAGTGAGCAACCCAAATCAAATCCAATAGGATTACTAAGTCAACATGATTTTTATATAGTACTTAAAATTGATGCTTCAACTTCCAAAGGTTAATAATTGAAAAATGGAAGTCACTCACTCACAAGTAAGACATTCCACTTTGGTGGCTCCTCCACGACTTCCTCCAAAACAACCCTGCTCTCTGCACTTGTTGACTGATCTATGAAAAATAAACAAAAACAAGAGGAACCATGTCATACTTTACAGTTCTACACTGTTGTGATACTATTGAATGATTAAGAACAAGATTCACATCAGAAAATTTACACCTTCGCTATTTTATTGTCTATTTCCTTTTTCAACTTCCACCAACACAAAACTACATGTGTGCTTCCTTTTGCCCATTTCTTATTTTTTTGTGTGTTGGGGGGTGGTGGTGTCTGAAAGAGAGAGAAATTCAACACAGGGTTATCTCCATTGAGATTGGTATGATTACCTCACATTCAAGTTATTAAAGTTAGTCCAACTCCATTAAATAAATAAACTGAGAATCCAATTGACAAAGAAAGTAAGAGCAATGATAATACACACCTTCATCCTTCTTGTTGTCATTAAGCTTTCTCTTTTTGGTTGATACAGTCTTACTCAGCCCCAGTTTTCCTCTATCTGACCTCCCAAAATGATAAACTCGCTTCTTAGCATACTCAAATATCTTGTAACTGGACTCGGCAAATATCCAGACGGACCGGAAACTCTCTGATGCTCTAAGTGAGTCTAGATACTTCAAGTAAGTTACAGCATCATACCTACTCATATAAAAACTAGATCAAGTTCTACTATAAATAACAAGAACCATAAGCACAAAGAAATTGAAACAGACCTCACAGACAGTACCAGTGCCCTCCTTCCCAAACTAGGATAAACAAAGGATTCAGACTAGCAACCAAGTAGATTCATCCTATTACATTCTCCCCGAAGACCAATCTGTTGGTCCCAGTGTGACATAATATTAAGAGAAAAGTTAACTGAAACTGTTGAGTTTTTTAGTGTGCCAAGAATATGTGGGGTCATATTTTAAATACGGTGGTGTAGAACAGAAAATAGAATAAACTTCTATTAAGAAGAGTAAAAGTGGGTCTCAGAAAACTTAGTGGTATTTAAAAAATACTAAAATATTCCATTTAAAGAAAGTGGACAAGGTACTGAGATAACCTGGAAAAGAGAAGTAGACCACATATTTTAGACCAGAGGGAATACCATTCAATACTTTCTCCTATTACGAGCAGATACCGTCTAAAAACCAGTAAAACATACAAGTCATACTGCAAAATAATGGTATGTCTTGTGGTGTTGCAAAATAATTCTACCTTCCAATTTCAAAAACTTTATCTTTTCATACAACTACATATCATATGCTTGCCTGCTGGATTTCGCTCAAATTGACACCCAACAAATACACACTTCGTCTTAATGGAGTAAGAATATTGCATAAGACATAACCAGATGCAACAATTATCAAGAGTATATGAATACCAAAGATCAAATAAAAGCATCTTGACCAATAAACAACAAAGACAACGTCACGGAAAAGAATTAGTAACAATTAAAACTACTCTTGCTCAAAAAAATAAGAGCCATCTACTAGCTTGCTTAAAGAGACACAATAAATATCTCAAGAGACATCTAAGACCAACAAAATAGTGTGTAAAGAGACAGAGAGAACGAGTAATACCAACAAGATAGTGAGTAAAAAGACAACATAGTGAAAGAAAAAACCAACTTTTATACCTAACAAGGTAATCCAAGAGCTTTCTTAATGTCTTCAAGTCTGAAACAAGCTGCTTTGTTCTCTTCCCTAAGGTATGCCAGATGGGGTCTAGCTGCCTTCTCACTATCTCATCGAACGACTTAAACAACCCATTCTCCACTGTCAAGTCTTCTATATCAACCTTATTAGTCTTTTTCATTTCCTTCAGACATGCATCCATCACCTCAATCACTGCTTTTTGAATCCCAATCATATACGTTGACATTGGTACCCTTATATCCACAACCTCTGGTGGATCCCTCTCCAAATCCTGCGATACATAAACCTGAAACAACAAGAGCAACCCACTCAAACCATATAATCCCCCGCTTAGATTTTTTTTCACTCCCCCAGCTCATATTCGGGCCCTTCGAATAATCCATTAAACTGGAAAAAAGAGATTAGAATAATCGAAAACAACTATTACCTCCATCGCATTCCAAGTAATTAAACTAAGTTGGCTTTCATGAAGTTCAAGCTTAGAGTCATCACAATTTATGGCAAAAAGTAGAAATTGTGTTTTCTGGAAATTTTTCTCCAGTATTTGGTTACCTTGAATTGTAAAAGATATTCTTCCAGTAAAACATTTTCCTACAAAGGGTTGTGTAAAGATTGCAAGGTTATTCCAAGTGAAAATCCTATGACCCAACATAAGCTCTTGGTGACGGACTTGGAGATCAAGAGGAGGAAGAAGAAAAAGGTTGGGGGTGATCGACCTAGGATCAAATGGGGTAGCTTGACTGCGACCAGTGCACAGGAGGTGGGGGACAAGTTGATGGCTACGAGGGCTTGGGGAGTAGTGGAGATGTGAACACTATGTGGGATAATAAACCAGTTGCATTAGAGAAGTAGCCAGAAATGTGCTAGGGGCCTCGAGAGGGGTAGATTTGGTGGGACGAGGGGACTGGTGGTGGAATGGTGAAGTCCAAGGAAAGGTGGAGGCGAAAAAGATGGTGTATGCAAAGTTGGTAGATAGTACACGAGGAGGAGAAGCGGACGAATCAGGAAGGGAATAAGATGGCAAAGGAGGTGAAACTAGCGGTTACGATAACAAAAACGACAACTTTTGAACGGATGTACGAAGAATTAGAGGGCAAAGGCGGAGATAAGGAGTTGTACAAGCTTGCCAAAGCGAGAGAGGAGGGCCCGTGACCTAAATTAGGTGAAGTGCATCAAGGACGACGACGGCAAAGTACTGATAGAGGAGGCACTCATTCGACGGAGATGGCAGTCTTACTTTCATAAACTCTTGAACGAAGAAGGGGACAGAGACATTGTGATGGGGGATTTGGCGCACTCAGAGAGGAGTCGAAATTTTGGATATTGTAGATGTATAAAGGTTGAGGAGATTAAGGGTGTTATTCGTAGGATGCACATGGGAAGAGCGATCGGGCCTGACGAGATCCCGATGGAATTTTGGAAGAGTGCAGGTTTGGAGTGGGTGACTAGATTGTTTAATGGCGTTTTTAAGACGACGAAAATGCCTGAGAATGGATGTGGAGTACGATAATTATGTTGTACAAGAACAAGAGTGACATTCAAAGTTGCAATAATTATAGGGGATCAAACTGCTAAGTTCTATGAAAGTTTGGGAGAGAGTGGTGGATATGAAGGGGAGTGGATATTTTAGAGAACCGGTTTAGATTCATGTCGGGGCATTCAACAACATAATTCATCCGTCTTGTGAGAAGGCCGGTGAACCAGTACATGGAGAGGAAAAAAGACCTGCACATGATGTTCATTGACTTTAGAGATTATATAGAGGTGCTTGGAGGCTAGTGTGTACCTATAGCATATACTAGAGCGATTAAGGACATGTACGAGAGAGCCAATATCGGGATTAGGACAGTGGGAGGTGTATCAGTTGTGATGGGATTGCATCAGGGATCAGCCCTTAGTCTGTTTTTCTTTGCCTTAGTGGTGGATTTTTTGACACGACATATCCAAGGAGAGGTACCATAGTGTATATTATTTGCGGACAACATAGTGTTGATTAACGAGACCAACGGGGGAGTTAATGCTAAGCTAGAGGTTTGGTAACAGACCCTGTAGTTTAAAAGGTTCTTAGGAGTGTAAGTTCAGTGGTTTGAAACATGAGGCTGACGTGGAAGTAAGGCTTGACACACGTGTCATCAAAAAGAACAATTTCAAATATTTTTGGTCTATTATTCAAGGTAATGGAGATATTGATGATGATGATATCGCACATCATCAATATCTCCATTACCTTGAATAATAGATCAAAAATACTTGAATTCTTCTTTTTGATGGCACGTGTGTCAAGCCTTACTTCCACGTCAGCCTCACGTTTCACACAATGGAAGCTCACATCCGGAGTCTTGTGTGATAAGAATGTACCACAAAAACTCAAAGGCAAGTACTAGGTGGTTAGATCAACTATATTGTATGGGTGAAGTGTTGGTCAATTAAGATCTCACGTTCAGAAGATGAAAGTTGCGAAAATGAGAATGTTGCGGTGAAAAGGAGAGATATGATTAAAAATGAAGATACTGGAGACAAGGTGGGAGTGGCCTCGATGGAACAAAAAATGAGAGAAGTGATGCTGAGATGGTTCGGGCATGTGAAAGATGAGATGTGCAGATGTCCCAGTGCAAACAGGTGTGAGAGATTGGCTATGGATGGCTTCAGGAGAGGTAGAGTTAGGTTGAAGAAGTATTGAAAGAGGTGATCAGACATGACATGGCACAGTTGTAGCTTACCGAGTACATGATCGTAGATAGGAGGTTGTAGAGTATACATATTAAGGTAGAAGATTAGTAGGTAGTAGAGTGTTGTCTCGTAGCCATAATGTTTCACATGTAGTTTCTATCCTTCAATTATTGTCTTTTGTTCTTGCTTAGCATATTTATTTAATGCTCATTTTTTCCTATTTGACATGTTTTGCTATTGCTTTATTCTGAGCCGAGGGTCTATCGGAAACCGCTTCTCTACCTCTTAAGACAAGGGTAAGGTCTACCTATACCTCCTCAGACCCCACTTGTGTGATTACACTGGTATGTTGTTGTTAAACATTTCCTACAACTCATTGTGTCAACCTTTAAAACTCAAAATTACACTATCCACCTTATGGTATAACCATATGTTAAACCCTACAAAATGTTCAAAAATGATTAGCAAAGGTAGAACATTTTATTTTCCTTCATAGTACTAAACGCCAATATAATTTCATAATCAGAGTTTATAGGAATTACCTGGAATCGAGGCCAAAGGTGAAGCTTTCTAAGAAAAAGGCATTTAAGAGTTCTTTCAGCTTTAGCAAAACCAGAAACCATAGAATGAGGCCGGTCGGAAAATGCACGAACATAGAGCAACCGATTCGTTGACCTCAAAATACGTACAATAAATGCCTCCGTGGACGTATCCGATAGCGAATGAGCATTGAGAATAATAAGTCCGGCAACAGAAGTCGTCGGAAGACGATGAGTCAATAAGTCAACAATGAGAATCCGAGAAGTGATAAATAAAATTCCACCAGAAGTGTACAGTGAAAACCTCTGGTTCGCTGGTAAGTCCGAAGTGATCTCCGAGGGTAAGATTTGGGATTGAAGGCTATTTTCGTAACTTCGTAAAATGGAGGTTTTTTGAGAAGAAGTAGCGGAGAGGATAAGTAAACAGCCTTGAGAGTGGTGGTGGAGAAGGAAAAGGGAGGAGATGAGTTTATGAAGACCGAGACCGGAGGAGGTAACTACTAAACCGCCATTGGAATCTTCTAGAAGGTCTGTGATTATGTGTTCGTGGAATTGTACCATATTTTGGGATCTAGGTTTCCGCCTTATGTGGTGGTTTTAGGTGGCGGGAGTTTGTTGGAAGAATTCAAAGTGATATTAGATACTAGGGCTGTCCAGTGGGGTGGGGGCGTACCGACCCCGACCCGACCCCGCACCGATCCCGCCCCCAGTGTAGCAGTAGCAGTATACCGGTATACGGTACCGGTAATAGTACGGGATCAACAAAAAATGTCGACCCCGACCCAGCCTCCCACCTCGACCCCTCGACCCCCACCCCTCCCCCTCCCCTTTCTAGATGTTGCCAACGGCTTTGATGAAAATTAAGCCGTTGGACAACGGCCCTTTTCCCCTTCCCCTCTCTCAACCCCTCCCCCTCTAATATTTATTTTTAACTCTTAAGTTATTATATTTATACTTTAACCCAATTTTTTCAACTATAAATACTTTATTTTATCTTCATTCTTTCTTACAAATCTTTCTATATTGTCTACTAAATATTCAATTTTATTTACTCATTTAGGACTTTGGAGTGAAGTTGACAATTATAATGGAAGGTAACAAGGGTAATGGTGCTTCTTCTAGTCATTCTATTCCTCCAGGCCCTTCTCAACGAAAAGTAAAATCAGATGTATGAGCTTTTTTTGATAGGGACGTAGAAAATGAAGTAGTTAGATGTCAAATTTGTGAAAATATTTATCAATTTATAATGGGAAAAGGTCAGGGTGGGACGGAAAGTTTATTGAGACATGTACAAAACAAATACAAATCTAGGTGGGAAGCGCATCAATAGTGTCTGAAAGCGCATTTTTTGCGGGAATATTTCAAATAGGGATGCGTTTCTTAAAATGTAATTCTTTTAATTGTAATTTTAGTATTTTACTATGTTATTTATTTGCAACAGCTTTGAGATGTTTTTATTAAACTATCTTGTTGTGTATGTGTGTTATTTATTTATTTAATTTAAAGACAAATACAAAAATGACCCACCCGACTCCACCCCGACCCCAACCCCGACCCTGCGGATCGCAGACGGTGGCGACACCCGCCACTTCACACCGACCCCGATCTACCCTACCGCTGCACTCAACCCCGCCCACCCCGACCCACCCCGCCCCGTTGGACAGCCCAATTATATACTGAGAATTTTGGCATATTGGGGTTTAGACAAATCTTAAATTTGAGTTTTCGCCCCTGAAGTTTGAATATGTGTCGATTTTGTTACCATATTTAGTTTTCCCGTCCTCTTTTCAATTTAAAAAAATAAAAAAATCCTTTTCAACGTTTTCATGTACACGTGTAGAAACCATTGAATACGCACTTAAAATGGCAGCCCGATGCACTAAGCTCCCATTATGTGTGGGGTCCGGGGAAGGGTTGGACCACAAAGGTCTATTATACGCAGTCTTCCCTTGCATTTCTGCAAGAGGTTGTTTTCACGGCTTGAACCTGTGACCTCCAGATCACATGACAACAATTTTACCACTTACTTCAAGGCTCTCCTTCACATCCATTGAATAAGCACGGATAAGATTAATTTCATATTCTTTATTTTTTAAAAATAATTTCATCTATGAAAAAATAAAGTGGCACTCCAGATTTTTAATAGGTAATTTCCTATTTTCAAAATTATAAAGTTCTCATTTACAAAAAAAAAAATACCTATCTAAAAATTGACCAAACAGTTTCAAACAATGTTTTGAAACTCGGACCGGACATCGAACCGGACGACCAACTGGGTCACTGGGTCACTGATTCAACCGGTTCAAAAAACAAGTATCCACACACACACACACATATATATATATATATTGAATGTTAAATACATATCTATATCCAATAGTATGAGATTGAAATTTTGCAGATGAGCCTATAACCTCCTCCATCAATGATTAAACTGTAAAAAAAATTGAATAAGAATATTAATTTCAGATTGAAAGATATAAAAAGTGATAGTTGAATTGGAATAGCAATAGCAAGTGCAATGCATTGATACTTATATGACTGATTTCTTTTTATCAGTACCTAATTTAATAAAGGAGTAGAAAAGTCACAAAAGTGACTGCTGGTTTTCATTATGTATCTATTATAAATTTATAATTTGCATCAAATAGATGCATGTTTGCATGAATCTGATCTTGTATTTAATTAGTCAAATAAAGTTAATTTACATTAAGTTATTCAATGCTAACGCCTCTTCATATTCTCTCCTTTTTTAAAACTATTAGATGTGCCAAAATATTAATTAGGGAGATGAAAAGTTTAATTATTTTTAAAAAAAATTATATGAATAAATAAAAATCGGGTTTGTACGAGTTAACGGGTCACCGATTCGTACCGATTTTTACCAGGTTGCGCCGAATTTGATACCACCCCGTTTCTACAATAAACTCAGACCGGTCTCGAGACCGATTCCCGATTAACTCGGTCCAACCGGCCGGTCCGAATTTCAAAACATTGGTTTCAAAAAGCATAACGTGGTACTCTCTATATTTTCAAGAGATAAATTTCATATTTTGAAAGAGAGAAAAAACTTGCCTATAATTATCCTTTGATTGATCGAATAGTGTCAAAAGAAAGTATATTGACAATGTAGATATAACTTAAAACTCTGTTGGTAATGGGTTATACAATCAAACATGTATTTGTTTCTGTACTTTTTTTGCTGCTAAAATAAAATGTTGTTATAAAGAACATATAAACATAACATGAAAAATCAATTCTAAAAATATTTGATTGTTATAGTGAAAATGTTGTTAATGATTGTTATAGAAAAATCTAACGGAGTCATTTTTCTCCTCCAATCTTATGCTAAAAAATGGATTGCTTTTGAGAAACAGATAAATTGGTGCAATCTCAATACTAGTCATTCAACGTATTATTTCTTCTTTCCAATCTATGAAAACATACTGCAAAATTGATTACAACATGGGATAGAGAAATGTGCACAGAACAGTTCAAAACTATGACTTCAATGTACAAAATAGCAGTACTGTGGTAAACTACTGCAAATCATACAGGCTCCTTAAATGCTAACTGTTCAAATCACCATTGTTGGACTTGGCTCTTCGTACCCTCAAAGGTATAGGGTTCTCCAAGACTGTCACGTTAACTCCGGTCCAGACATCAAATTTCGTTGGGAGCTGAGTAATTTTCTCTACGATTTCCATGTCGTCCGGCAGCACATAGCCAAAAACAGTGTACGCATTTTTCCATTCTTGATGGTTTGCTAAGCTTATAAAGAATTCAGGGCCCGAACCAACCCATGCAACTGAACCCCGTCTTATTTCCGGACAGAATTCACTGGTAACTGTGTCGAGTGTTGTTCCTTGAGCACCAAGAGTTCCTTGTAATAAAGCATATGGAGGGCCAAAAGAAGCCTGAAATTATGGAAAGCAGATGTAAAGAACTCAGCAAAACTGAAGTTTCTATTCAAAAGATGGCACTTGAGAATGCACAAAGATCAGCAAAGAATGACTGATGCACTAGAGAAAACCTCCTACACAAGATGAGTAATAGACGAAACTCCGTTTACACTATTTATCATCAACCACAGGATGCAATAAGCAAAACGCAAACAGCAGCAACTAATATTTCACGTTGTCCTCCCAAGAGCTTTGAGCAGCCATGCCGGTTGGGAAGGAAGTTGAGTTGTAGAAGTTTTTTTGTTTGAAACTGGTTGAGTTGCAGAAGTTTTAGAGTGCAATACATACAAAATGTGTAATACTAGGGATATGATAGAAGAAATAGGACACAATTGTGGGGTCCAAAGAGGAATTGGCAAACATTTTGCAGCGGACGATATGCATACATAATTTTGCTCTCACTTCCATGTTTTTCCACAACTATGTATAACAAGGTCATAAATCATAATAGTACTCCAGCCATTTCGTTTTATGTAAACACTATTTGACTGGACACGGAAAGTAGGATATCTCTTAATTATATTTTCATAATACTTCCTCCGTCTCAAAATGGCAGAGTTTGTCAAACCTTCTAATTTTCAGCAATAAATTTGGATTCTTCAAAATTTAAGAAATAAAATTTCCATAGTCGGAATTTACATTAGTTCTATAAATCACAATTTTTATATAAAAAGTATTCAAAAAATGTTTGAGGTAATGGTTGCAAAGAATCACTTTAGTAGTAATAGCGAGCATAAAATGGGACATGGAGAGAATATAACTAGTAGTGGAAATGTACCAATGGAATTTGAAGAAAACTTCAACTGAAAGAGTCATAAGAATTGGGATGGAGGAAGTTTGAAATTATAGCATGAAAACTTATTATTCTTAATCCCTCTACACAGTCAAAGTAGCCAAATTGAGACGAGTCCCAATAATTCATCTTACTCATGTGATCAAAACGAAGCTGTTTAGGATTAGAAGTCACATGTAATAGTGTAGAAGAGAGATGAGAATTTACATCTTTTATGTGATCTCCGCGTGCATCCCAAACTTGTCCGCGAGTTTCCGCACGAAAAAATTGGTAACCAGCACACTGGCGCAACCCCAACAACTCCAAAATGTAAAAAACAGAGTGTGGGGAACATTCTGGCAAAAGCTGCAGAAAATTAAGAAGACAATACAGACAAGAATTAGAAAATCCTTGTTAAGGGAAAGGACTAGATGAAAACCAAGCATAGTGGCTCTGAAAAGTGATACAGCGAAGACATCTTATGGATGACAAATTTTAGTATAAAGTTACTGTATCCCTTCCATCCAAAACGAGTCTTTAGGAAATGGAAGATTTGAAAAAGGCACAGTCGTCACTAGTAGTGGACATATTTAAAGACCCGAGCTATTAAAGAGCAAAAGGCGTTCTCCATACAACAACAATAACAAACAGTTCTTTTTCCTCTTTTCAATTTGCCTGGGCATGATCTTACAAGTATAACAGCAAGATGCAGTAGTCAAACAATCCAACCCTCAGTATTTTCAATCAAGCATGATCAGCAAAATCAACTTTTTTAGCAAGAGCTTCCTGAACCATTGCTTTTATTTTCTTACTTATCATTACTTTTTGGAAGTTAATTATAAGACATCTTGAGGTTGACGTGGAAGTGAGGCTTGGTACCCAGGCCATCCAGAAGAGTAGTTTCAAGTATCTTGGGTCTATTATACAAGACAACAGGGAGATTGACGTTGATGTCACACATCGTATTGGTGCATGGTGGATGAAATGGAGACTCGCAGAGTGCTATGTGATAAGAAGGTGTCACCAAAACTTAAGGGCAAGTTCTACAAAGTGGTGGTTAGACCGACTATCTTGTATGGGGCAGAGTGTTGGCCAGTTAAGATCTATCACATTCAAAAGATGAAAGTTGCGGAGATGAGAATGTTGCGATGGATGTATGGGCACATGAGGAGAGACGGGATTAGGAATGAGGTTGTCCGGGACAAGGTGGGAGTGGCCTCGGTGGAGGACAAGATGCAGAAAGCGAGGCTGAGGAGAGACATAGATGCCCCAGTGCGGAGGTGTGAGAGGTTGGCTATGGACGGTTTCAGAAGAGGTAGGGATAGACCGAAGAAGTATTGGGGAGAGGTTATTAGACAGGACATGGCGCAGTTACAGCTTACCGAGGACATGACCTTAGATAGGAGGTTATGGAGGACTCAAATTAGGGTAGAAGGTTGGTAGGTACTTTCGCTTATCTTTTCATATGAGTAGTCGCAGTATTTCTCTATAGTTTAATGTGCTTTGATTTCTGTTACTATTTAGTATTTTTTGTACTTCGATTATCTTATTTTATTTGTGTTAGCTATTGTCCCTTTTTCAAATGGGCTTACCATGACTTAGTTGCTTTCGGCATTTTCATTGTCATATTGCTATAAATTTCTTTTTCTTATCTAGCCTTTTTCTATGATTTCTCTTGAGCCAAGGGTCTTTCGGAAACAGTCTTCCTACCTGGGGTAAGGTCTGCGTACACTCTACACTCCCCAGACCCCACTTTGTGAGATTTCACTGGGTATGTTGTTGTTGTTGTAATTATAAGACATCTCAATGCTGGCAGAGATAGGCTTTAAGTATCCATCTATTAAAGTTAAACCTCATAGACTATTGCTCATTGCCTGGATTCTATCGAGACCTTTTCACCATGCACTATCACTCAAGTCAGAAAACAATATAGCAGATTGAAGTAGCCCATACTATTTTGCAAGTGTATGCACTCTTACAGGATGATTCCCGTCCATATATATGCATATTTAGATTAGAGAAGTCAGTGGAAGCCACTGAAAATTGTGTCTAAGCCGAGATATTCAAAATGCACTGTAAAGGCTAATCCACATTATATGAGTTGCAACTTCGCAGCGTTTGTTTAGATACTGTCATTTCTCTGTAGTAAGAAATATGGAAGTAGGTATTCATCAAGGAACAGAACATACCTTAAGGTGAATAGCGCCAAATTCTGTTTCCAAGGCGACAATTCCCTAAAAGCAGCGGGACTAAAAACAGAATTTTTTGCAGTTAGTCCATTAAGATTTTCTAAATTTTCAAGAGCTATAAGGAGGTCGTATATGATTTCCTCCATAAATGAAGGAGTTTTATGGTTTCTCGGACAATGAAGAGTGATAATGCTATAAGAGAAACACCACAAGTACATTTTAGGTTGTTGAGAAAGTTGAATACCTCTCCTTTTCAAAAAACAATGCCAGACGTCCACATAATCGTGTTTCCTACTTCCTGTTTATCAGGAGCCAAAGTATCTTTCTGCTTCTTCAACAAGCACTATATCATCAAGCAAGACATGCCAAACCAAACAGTCAAACTCCCATTTACATGGTGTATATTAGTTCATAAAGTAACTAAAATATAAAGAGATAATCTTACAACAACATAATCTAAAATGAATGCAGAACTAATATATGTCAAAAATAAGTACATGAGGGCTTCTCTAAAAGTAATCCCTGCTTCACTCACTCTCATAAATGGACAACAACTTCTAGCTTTCCGAACTTCAGTAAACTGCTTTAACCTCCAAAAACATATTCTCAAAGGCCTAATTGGTTTGTTTTAAACCTTGGCAGTTGGACCTCCTTTTCTTGATTTTCAATAGGACAAAAGAGAGGTGAATACTGACAATTTCTCATTTAATTCTCCAGAGTGTCAATGAAAGAACAGATTCATGAGGTTCCAATCGGTTACGTTCCTTGAATTTTTTTAGAAATTAAGTCTGAAAAACTGAAGGGAGCCTTGGAGTTACTGGTAAAGTTGTTTCCATGTTACCAGGAGGTCATGGGTTCAAGCCGTGGAAACAGTCTCCTCCAGAAATGTAAGGTAAGGCTGCGTACAATAGACCCTTGTGGTCCGGCCCTTCCCCGGACCCCGCGCATAGTGGAAGTTTAGTGCACCGGGCTGCCCTTTTACAGTCAAAAAACTAAGTAGTAACTATTTTAAATAAACGCTGAAAGTAAAAGATATCCATCACATTCACAGACACCATATGACATCTAAGGCAAACATTTCTACCTAATCACAAGCAAAGTACTTCTAAAAGGAAATAGTGAGCAATTACATCATAGAAACAATGTGCTACTAACCAGCCCCAAATTGCCAACAGTCACTTCTTGATTAGTTTAAGAACCAACATCACAATTCACTAAATCATATTTTATCTTTTACTGCATTACAATTGTATGATCTTTAATAACCAAAGGTCTAAATCTGCATGGTTTATTAAAATTGGACATATACTCAAATCATACCGCCAATAACTTACAACTAAAAACACCATATACTAAAAACGGGGGGTCTAAAAATCACTTCACCAAATTTGTCACCACACGAAAGAGTGGGCAATTCACTTCTGTGATTAGTTTAAGAACCAACATCACAATTCACTAAATCATACAACAATAACAATATACCCAGTGTAATCCCACAAAGTGGGGTCTGGGGAGGGTAGGATGTACGCACACCTTAACTCTACCTTTGTGGGGTAGATAGGCTCTTTCCGATATACAATTCACTAAATCATGTTCTACCTTATTGCATTATGATTGTATGATCACTCATAATTAAAGGTTTAAATCTGCATGATTTATCAAAATTGGACATATATCCAATCATTCATAACTTACAACTAAAGCCACCATATAGTAAAAGGAAAAACAACAAAAAAAAGGATCACAATTTTTCCAAACTCACCTCACCAAATTTGTCACCACAAGCCTTTTTATTTCCACAAAAAACCCATGTATCACAAAGACAAGGTCCATGATTACCAGTACACATAGCTTTACAAGCCTCACAACATTCATTAGTACTATTAACCTTAAAATCAGAATCCCACTTCACAGCAGCACCCCAAAGCTCAAAACTTTCGATCCCATTACAACATTCACCATCCACGTCACCACCACCACTGTCAACCACCTCCAACCGCCGCTCAACGGCCGGACTTCCGGTGGGTCTCATAACTGCTGACATGAAAATGTAGACAACAGTACAAGAAACAAGATCCATTAAAAGAAGGATCATAGTGGTATATTTAGTGGGTTCGGAATCATTTGGTCTCCGACCCATTTGAGATTGATGAGTGTAGATGAAAACTCAGAAAGGGATTTGGTTGATTCGGTTTGGTTTGTGAGAATTTTGATTCTTGGTTTGGTGGTGTATATCGTTGACCTGAAGATACTGAAGTGTACAGTATGAAATTGAGGTAATTTTATTGTTTTAGTATGGTAATTAATATTTGGAGAAACTATGGAAATGAATTAATAAGGTTTAAGAAATTGTTACAATTGGAAATGATCATGGAGGCTGTATATCAAGTGGATCAGTGGTAGTAGTAGAGAGGAATGTAGGATCATGGGTTTGGCAGAGAGTGTATAATCCCGGGGGTAATCGCGGTTACCGGGCTTTTAATTATATGTGAGAAATAAGTTTTAAAATTGAGTTGGGTAACTCATTATTTTTAATTGAGTAGGGGTGATAAACTTTGGATTAGAGAGTTTTGAGTCACCTCAAAGTTATATTTTTAACACTTTGACTCAAAACTTTATTTTTTACACTTTGTCCCCAAGTTTTATTTTTAACATTTTGACCCAATCCATATAAATCTTAGATAGCCAAAAAAACGCGTCAAATTTTCTGTTTGCCTGCGCTTTTCCATCATTTTTTGCTCTTCTTTTTTGCTTCGTTTCTTCTTCTTGCTGCTTCTTCTTGCTTTTCTTCTTATGCTGCTGCTCGTTTCTTCTTCTTCGTCGTCTTGACTGGATTTTGCTCAAGAAAGAAAAAAATAAGACCACCTGATTTTGCAACTTTTTGACTGAATTTCATTCGTGTACACTGAGAATTACTTCATAACTCTTTCCATTGTTCTGCTTTCTTCTTCTTCTTCTTCGTCTGCCATTGTTGCTCAAGAAAAAAAATGCGACCACCCGATTTTGCAATTTTTTGACTGGATTTTGTTGGTGTAGCCACTGGCAATTACTTCATAAGTATTTTCCGCTCATTTGGTAGGTACAACAATGATGTTTTATTTCAATTTTTCACCTGGGTATAAATCTACCCAGGTGTTGCACTTGTTGCAAAAACTCATCGATCTGTTGGAGTCATTTATGCATTTGCAGATGAAGTCGATTGTTGCAACAAGTTTATGATCTGTTACAACAGATGGTTCAGTTGTTACAACAAGTTTGTGATCTGTTACAACAGATGGTTCAGTTGTTGCAACTTCTTCAACAGCTTCAACAGATTGTCAACTTGTTACAGCATGTTTATCATTTGTTGGACATTTTCCAACAAATGAGTAACTTATTGCAGCAGGTATCTCATTTGTTGGACATTTTTCAACAGATGAGTAACTTGTTGCAGCATGTATCTCATCTGTTGGAAATTTTCAACAGATGAGTAACTTGTTGCAGCATGTATATCATCTGTTGGAAAATTTCCAACAGATGGGTAACTTGTTGCAGCAGGTATCTCATCTGTTGGAAATTATCCAACAGATTATCAACTTGTTGCAGCATGTTTATCATCTGTTGGACATTTTCAACAGTCTGAAACATTACCCCAAAAAACTTAAGCTGTCTCCAACAGATTAGTGACTTGTTGCAATAATTTTATTACATGTTGCAACAAGTAGTCCACTTGTTATAGATTGGTATGTACTCTCATGACCAATTTTTTGTTAAACAAAATATCTTCAGGTACCTCGAACACCACTAATGGGGGACTCAATAACAATTACGGTTGATTTCCATGGTGAATAGATCGAGAAGAACAATCGATATATTTGGCGATGGAAGTGTAGTGACACGTTAGAGACGATAGCGATGACTGTCCAAAGAGATGTTATGTTCGATGATTTTGTGAACCTAATCATCATCTATTGCGAATTAACTTGTGAACCAAAAGATCTTTCCATCACTTAGATGCACATCTTTTTTGAAAATCAGAGGGTCTTGCCATTTATGATAACTGATCAGGTTCGTTTGTGTGCTTATTTGAATGATGTAGCTAGGCCCAATTTAAGGGTATACGTTGTTGGAAGCCCAGTAGAGAACCACAATTTATCTCAAGACCAACAAGGTGTGTTAAATGATGAATTAGATGTGGTGGATGTGGATATCCCAGATAATGGAAGTGGGGCTGACCCGATTCCTATACCTGAAGTTGCGAGCAATACATTGGGCACTACACAATCAATACAGTCTAGCCATGTTCAAGATGATGAAACAGTTTTTTATAAAGAAATGTCATTCAAGAACAAGGAAGAACTATCCACTTGGTTGAAACTTGCTTGCTTGAAGAAATATTTTAGAATCAAGAAGGTGATTAATTCGCGTACTGTGTATTGCTTCAGATGTGTACATCCGGAGTGCAAGTGGTGGCTGAGGGTTGTGAAGCTTTTAAGTTCTGACAGATTTTGTATTAGAACCTACATAAAGCATCACACATGTGGTTCTAAGCACATTACGAGCCATAATCCACACGCTACTGCGAAAGTCATTGGTGAATACTTCAAAGATAAGTTTCCTTACAGTAAAGACTCATCTACAAAAGATATGAGTCAATCAATCCGTACAGATTTGGGTTATAAGGTAAGTTTTTGGAAGGTCTGGAAGGGCATGGAGATTGCAAAGGCTTTGACAAGGGGGACACATGAGCACGGGTATGCGGTGCTTGATGTGTATCGTTATATGCTTCGTTCTGCAAATCCAGGAAGTAAGACGACATTGAAGGTTGATGAAAATGGAAAGTTCAAGTACTTTTTTGTAGCCTATAAGGCTTGGATGCTTGGTTTTGCGCAAATGAAAAAGTCATAGCTGTCGATGGGACATTCTTGAGGAGCAAGTACGAAGGAGTGTTGTTGTCAGCAGCTGCGTAAGACGCGAGAATCATATTTTTCCAGTGACATTTTGTGTAGTGGACAAGGAGTGTGATGCTTCGTACAAATATTTTTTTGAACAAATGAGAAGCTATATAGAGGATACCCCTGAGTTGTGCATAATTCCTGATAGACATCCAAGTATCAAAAAGGCGGTTTCAATTGTCTTCCCTACATGTCATTATGGTTTTTGCATGAGACACCTAGAGGAAAATCTGAGAACCACCTTTCACAATGGGGCGGTCGTATTTCAATTTTATAAAGCAGCAAAATCGTACAATATTGATGTCTTCAATGACCATTTCAATCAAATCAGAGATTTGATTCCTGGGGCCGTCGAACATCTTGAACGTGCTGAATTCCACAAATGGAGCAGGGTATTCTGCCCCGGAAATAGGTATTTTCACATTTTTGTTTCCAACAAGTAACGTATCTGCTGCAACTAATAGGTAACCTGTTGCGGCAGATATTGTACTTGTTGTGATTTTTGACACAGCTGAGCCTCAGTCACATGTTCCAACACTAATATGTTTGTTTTGTCAGGTATGATTTTATGACGACAAACGCTGCTGAGTCATTGAACTCAATGTTCAATGTTGAAAGAGAATTTCCCATTACTGTTCTATTTGATTCCATAAACAGGAGGTTTACTGAGAAATTTCATGAGAGGCGTATGAAGTTCATCAACTCACCAACCATCTTTGTTCCCTTACTGGAAAAAAATATCAACATTTGTCAACTTGGGTAATAAGTTATTGGCCCATCAAATTGCCAACTACAAGTTCAGCGTCATCGTCCACGGTTCAGTTACAACAGTCGATCTGCAAAGAAGATCTTGTATCTGTAGAGTTTTTGACCTGGACAAAATACCTTGCCTACATGCTATGACAGCGCTTTGGAAGGTGGATTTATGACTACTCATCTCCATATTACGGGGTCGAGAATTACATAATTGCATACTGTGAGGAAATGAATCTCGTGCCTTCTGAAGAATCTTGGGAAGTTCCTATGGAGATTTTAGAGAGAGAAATACCTCCTCCACATGTTGATACGAGCAAACCGGGAAGAAGACGGACAAAGAGGAAACGTGGAATCAGGGAATCACTTGCAACGAGGAAAAACAAATGCTCCATATGCAAAACAGGTGGCCATAAAAAAACTACATGCCCAAACCGAATTATTCCCTAGTTAAATTTGCAATATCTTGTAATAATAATTACTATTGTTTGTGTTTGTGACATTTTATGAAATTATTAGTAAAATTAGTTTAAATGATATGTTGATCTTGCTCAAATCACCAATGTATGTTCTGTGGTTTTGCAATTTCTGAACAATTTGCATCAAGTAAAAATTCTATTGCAATAGTTGTGTAACTTGTTGGGATTTTTCCAATCATTAATCGAACTTGTTGCAACAACTAACTTACCTTGGTTTTTCAACAGATGAGTCAGTTGTTGCAACAAGATGTAAATTTGTTACAACAGATGGTTCAGTTGTTGCAACATATGGGTAACTTGTTGCAGCAAATATCTCATCTGTTGGAAAATTTCCAACAGATGGGTAACTTGTTGCATCAGGTATCTCATCTGTTGGAAAATTTCCAACAGATGGGTAATTTGTTGCAGCAGGTGTGGTACTTGTTGGAAATTATCCAACAGATTGTCAACTTGTTACAGCATGTTTATCATCTGTTGGACATTTTCCAACATATGGGTAACTTGTTGCAGCAGGTATCTCATTTCCAACAGATGGGTAACTTGTTGCAGCAGGTATCTCATATGTTGGAAATTGTCCAACAGATTGTCAACTTGTTGCAGCAGATTTATCATCTGTTGGACATTTTCCAACATATGGGTAACTTGTTGCAGCAGGTGTGGTACTTGTTGGAAATTGTCCAACAGGTTGTCAACTTGTTATAGCAGTTTTATCATATGTTGGACATTTTCCAACAGATGGATAACTTGTTGCAGCAGGTATCTCATCTGTTGGAAATCTGTTGGAAAATTTCCAACAGATGAGTAACTTGTTGCAGCAGGTATCTCATCTGTTGGAAATTGTCCAACAGATTTTTAACTTGTTGAAGCAGGTTTATCATCTGTTGGACAGTTGCAAACATCTGCTGAGGTTGTATGGTTTGATGTATTTTGTTTAAGTTGTGAGTGAGATTTGTGATGGTTGTGTGTTTGTAGTGAAATATAGATGTTTCACTATAAATTACTAATATGTTGCACAATATCCAACATATGATCAACTAAGCGTATACTTCTCAAATTGAGCGATCGTTGGTGTAATTTGATGAGAACTACTTGATTCACCCATATTTAGGTGTAAACAACGAAAACCAATGATACTTATTGTTTACTAAATGTTCCTAACCAATTTGATGGTATTTTGAGTCAAGACAAATGGTCAACTAAGTGTATACTTCCCAAATCGAGCGATCGTTGGTGTAATTTGATGAGAACTACTTGATTCACCCATATTTAGGTGTAAATAACGAAAACCAATGATACTTATTGTTTACTAAATTGTCACGACCCGAACCCGGACCCGTGACCGGTGCCTTAACCCGGGCACCCTAGTGACACAACATCAGAGAAAACCAGCGGAATGTAAACTCAAGATAAACAACCATTAAGATATAGAATAGTCTAGCCTAAATCAAGCTAACCTAAAAGTACATAAACCGAACAAATACATCCTTAACGAACCAAGTTCGACAAGACTACAGCCTCTAAGAATGAATAACACTATGACGACAGGCCCCGTCATGCCTGAATGTACAAAATAACAACAACCTGGGGAGAACCATACCAAAAGTCGAGCCTCCAAGAAATGGAGCTCGGACACTGAGTACAAGATCCTAGAACGAGGATCTACCGCCGCTTCCTTACTCGCAGATAACGCGGCCAGGAGGGTCAAGACACAACGTACCAGTATGTAAAGCGAAAATCGTAGTAATATCATAAGTCCAAAATACATTAAAGTTATAGATAAAACCAAATTATGTTGCAGTGCCTTACTAATAATGAGAGTAACAAGTATACATTTTATAGCATAAAAATAGGAGGCTCGCGATCAAAACAGGTACCTCGCGTAGTATCATTAAGCAATCCTACTCCGGGACTATTTCACCCGCATAGGTCTGTGGACCCGCATGAGGTCATCCGCCGTCGTAGGACTATTTCACCGCGTGGGACTATTTCACCCGCATGGATCCCGTGGATCCGCATGAGTACCATCGCGTACTCGCGTGGGACTATTTCACCCGCGTGGATCCTATGGTCCGATCCGCGTAATCTGGCGCACTCGCGCGTCATGGGTAGCAAATCCATGGCATAAATAATAACCCGGGGTTTACAGTAACAATATATATATAACATAGCTCATCGGCTATCATACATAACATAACATAAGCACTACCGCCTATCATATCATAACATAAGCACTACCTATCATATCATAACATAAGCACTACCGGCCTATCATATCATAACATAAGCACTACCGACCTATCATAACTTAAGCAAGTTAAGAATCACCTAACTTCTTATTAATAGTTTTAATACATCCTCTCATTTTAGTATACCTAAGGCACGATCATGTCTTTTAATAAAAATCAGAATTTAACCCAGTATGTACCTCTAACCTTTTAAGGAATAACTCTTTTTATACAAAAATTCCAAGATACTAATCACCATAGTATCAAGTTACGATTTCTTTTCAAACAAGTCACATTTCCTTTTAAAACTATCTCAAGCTTCTAAATTAGTGACTTGTTTCTTGTAAAACCTTAGGCAATTCATGCCTTAAAACCATTTTCCTTTCACAAGTTCAAAACATCAAAACCTTTCTCCATTAAACTTTCACAAACTAATATAACCAACTCCCATAAAGCCGTTATATTAGAGTTAAACAATAGTAAAACACATTCCTTAAGTCCAAGGGATTTTTATACTTTTCTTTTAAAGCGAAGCAAGTATCAAATGCTTATAACAAGCGAAGATTTTCAAATCTTGTCGTCTCACTACATAAGTACAACTAATCATGCTCGAGATAGGAAAGCTCCACATACCTCTTGGTCAATCCACAAGCTAAGTCGATTTACATGCGTAGTATGTCAACCTAAAATGACCACAATCGTTTATCAAGCTCTAATTACAAATGCAGAATTTCCAAGTTAAAGTCACCAATTTCCTACGGAAAATTGGGCGCGTTTCCTTTGTTTCTACATACATTGCCACCTTTTCCAAGGTCGATTTTTAATGCTCAAATGCCATGTTTAAGGCTCAACAACCAACCAACACTGGGGATTACACACAAACTTTGGTGTGTAAAATTCAGCCCCACAAGTTACAACAACTAACCCAACAAGTCTAATGTAGTATTTAGGCAACAACACGCTCATAATATCCCCCTAACCAATTCTTTCATAATCAACCCCATTTCTTACATGCAACTACTCTAAGTGCATTTTTCCAACTACAAGTTCTTCCTATTAAACATGCAACACCCAATACCAACTACAAGAGAAGAAATGTTACCTTAAGTTTTTGCCAACCTTATTCCAACACCTTGCTAGCCTTTTCTCCAAGAACACCACCACAATAGTCCTCACAAGCTTGTAATAACCTTTCCTTCCTATTACACTTTTCAGATTTTTCCCTTAGGCTAGAATTCCTCTTGGGAATTTAGAGAGAAGGATGAGCTTTTTAACTTAGAGAGAGATGGAGTGTAGAGATGAAATGTTGAAAGAAATGACCAAGTCTTGGTCAATATAATGCATGTAGCAGAAATCAGATGGGGGGGGACACTTGTCACCCTCCCATGGCCTTTTTTTTTTACAAAAATCAGACTTTCTAAGTTTTTCCGCCCAAATTTCCAGGCGCTTGGCCAGCTTCGGCGGCCACGCGGCAACTCTGCGACCTCCGATCTTTTAGCGCCATGCTTCCTCGCTTCAAGGCATTGAACTTCGACCTCGATTTTCGAGCCGCTGCCCGACTTCAGCGCGGCTACAATCACTCGCGCGCGGCCGCTTCGCCCGGCGGCACTGGCGAGACCGATCATGTCCAGTTCGAACCACGGGGTATAACATAAATGTTCCTAACCAATTTGATGGTATTCCGAGTCAGGATATATGATCAACTAAGTGTATACTTCCTAACTCGAGCGATCGTTGGTGTAATTTGATAAGAACTACTTGATTCACCCATATTTAGGTGTAAACAACGAAAACCAATGATACGTATTGTTTACTAAATGATCCTAATCAATTTGATGGTATTCTGAGTCAAGACAAATGATCAACTAAGCGTATACTTCCCAAATCGAGCGATCGTTGGTGTAATTTGATGAGAACTACTTGATTCACCCATATTTAGGTGTAAACAACGAAAACCAATGATACTTATTGTTTACTAAATGTGAAGCTATTAAACAGGTTACTTATCTGTTACAACAGATAATGCACTTGTTGCAACATATTATTAACTTGTTGCAACAACTAACTCATATGTTGCAACAGATTACAAACTTGTTGCAACAAATGGATAAGTTGTTGCAATTTCTTCAACAATTGAAAGATTTGTTGCAACAACTGACTTATATGTTGCAACAGATCACAAATTTATTGCAACAAATTATGTTATTTCCATCTGTTAAACCTAATTAATTATTGGAATAGTCAAATAGTATGAGATGTGATTGTTCTGAAACACTCCATATATAGTTCATACAGAAAAAACCATATAGTGACATATAGTGATTGATGTGAGACACTCCATACATAAAGCTAATTATTAGTCATATAGTAGTATTTAATTTCTTGATTTAGATGACACTCAGGGTTTGTTTGGCAGTTGGAATCTGTTGCAACAGATGAGTCAGTTGTTGCAACAAGTTTGTGATCTGTTGTAACAGATGGTTCAGTTGTTGCAACTTCTTCAACAACTGTTAGATTTATCGCAACAACTAACTCATATGTTGCAATAACTGAACCATCTGTTACAACAAATTTACATCTTGTTGCAATAACTGAACACCTAATATATACTTAAATTACATAATGTCATAAAAAACTCCTAATATATATTTAAATTGTTCAACAGGCCAAAAAATGCAAAATTAATGAATTGTTTATCAACCCATCTTAGGGCTGCAACACTTTTTCAATGACACCTAATGCCCATCTCCGTTGCATCCTCCCTACAGAGTTGTCGCTGATTAGACTTTCGGGTTTTGTCACAGTTGTGCCGATAAGCAAAGCCTCCATAAAAGCAATTGACCACGAACCACATGCACTACCAGTGACATTGCGGGGGAGATTCAGTAGCCTATTGAATCCCCACGATTCATTCAGTAACTTTGCAGGCAAGTGTGCGAACATTCCACTCCGTTGCAATAACTTGGGTCATAATTCCATTACCGGCTCCATGAAACAAAAGAAATAACATTCTTCGTAGACAGGAGTGTTGCAGTCATACACATTTACCACTCCCTCTTCAATCATGAACTCGAGAGTGACAAAATGTGTGACATTAATATTCATCACTGTTAAAACCCTCTTTGCACCAGCCCACGAGCAGTCTCCCGGGTAGGGTCTGACACCCCTACAATAATCGAGCATATCATCATCCCACTTGAATTCAGCAAGTCTAACCATCAGAGGCACGACATTTGGAATTGTACTCTCTTTTGTCAATGCTGCGTACCTCTTGGATATGTTGTTGTAAAAGTTGAGGTCCACGATTGTGTCAGTGGAATCATAGTACTCAGGGGAATTTAATTGCCTCATATGCATTAGAATCAAGACTTCATCTACATACTAAAGTAAAAGTAGTAAAATAGTTAGTAACTTGGTGTAACAGATTATCTACTTGTTGCAACAACTAATTAACTTGTTGCAAAAGAATATCTACTTGTTGCAACAACATACTGAATTAGATAGATATATACAAGTGTTGAAACTTACCCAATCCTCCCACCAAACTTCCATGCTTGTTAGAGCCTTCAAGTCTGCTGCTCCAAATTCATGCATTGAGTACAATCTCCCACTCTTTTTGGACTTGATTGCAGTCTCAACTTTTTTCTTTCTTTGGGCATGTACAGGCTTGAAAATATTCACATTCTTTAGCACTTTTAGCCCAACATCAAGAAGATGAGTCTCAATTGACTTACTGGGAGTAGCAACAGATATTTTCGATCTAACTGATGCAAGTGTCTTGGCAATTGTTTTGCCCCTTCTCCGAGCATGAACATGAGTATACGGTGAGGAAAGATTCTTTGATGGTTTGATACCTCTCTTGGATATCAACCTATGTATAGAAGTGTTTGTGGCTTCTTGGGCCTGCGTCAATTCCTTCACCTTTCTAATCAATCCATTTTGTCCTTGCAAGTAATGCACTCACAAGAACATGAGGGCACCTTAGAAGTATCGGCACCAACATCAATAGATCTTCTACCACTCAATCCACCACCACTAAAATTTCCACCAAACCCGGAAAAATCACCCAATCCAGGAACTGGAGTAAATCCACCAATATTCGCATCATCATCTCTTAATTTCCACCCAGCAATACTTGCTGGGACATCATCACCAACACCACCACCACCACCAACAACATCAACATGATGAACAACACCACCAACAACATCAACACCTCCTCAATCGAATGTCTATTGGGATCTATGGCAATACTAGAAGACTCAACAAGATTGACATCCACATTATGTTTTCTTTTTCTTCTTAACTCGACCAAGGTCTGATCTGTTGATTCTTCTTCTTCATTGCCATTTTCAGTTTCTGCATCTCCTTCAGCTCCAATATCCCCTTCATCTCCTTCTTCTTCACTTACTTCTTCTTCATCTCATTCAACAGATTCTTCATGTCCAACAGAGGTGTCGTGAGTTTCCTCTCTTTCTGAAATTCCAGTTTCACTAACTATTTCCTCGTCTATTAATTCACAAATAGCAGTCACAAGTTTATCTAATGGTGTTTGCACATTAGCTTTTTTACTACTTTCTCCCTCAGTTGGTTTCTCTCCTTTTCTTTTAACTTGATCCATTTTATCTACACACAGGAGATAGAAAAATGGTTTTAATTGGTTAGTGCAACATTCAAAGTAAAAAGGGAAAAGGAATATGTTGCAACAACTGATTACTTGTTGCAACTGATTAATAATATGTTGCAACATATTAATAATATGTTACAACAAGTAATCAGGTGTTGCAATAGATTAATAATATGTTGCAACATATTATGTTGCAGCAGGTATCTCATGTGTTGGAAATTATCCAACAGATTGTTAACTTGTTGCAGCAGGTTTATCATGTGTTGGACATTTTCCAACAGATGGGTAACTTGTTGCAGCAGGTATCTCATCTGTTGGAAAATTTCCAACAGATGGGTAAATTGTTGCAACAAATATATCATCTGTTGGAAAATTTCCAACATATGGGTAATTTGTTGCAGCAGGTACCTCATCTGTTGGAAATTATCCAATAGATTATTAACTTGTTGCAGCAGGTTTATCATATGTTGGAAAATTTCCAACAGATGAGTAACTTGTTGCAGCGGTACCTCATATGTTGGAAATTGTCCAACAGATTGTCAACTTATTGTAGCAGGTTTATCATCTGTTGGACATTTTCCAACAGATGGGTAACTTGTTGCAGCAGGTATCTCATCTGTTGGAAAATTTTCAACAGATGGGTAACTTGTTGCAGTAGGTATATCATTTGTTGTTGAAAATTTCCAACAGATGGGTAACTTGTTGCAGCGGTACCTCATCTGTTGGAAATTGTCCAACAGATTATCAACTTATTGCAACAGGTTTATCATCTGTTGGATATTTTCCAACAGATGGGTAACTTATTGCAGCAGGTATCTCATCTGTTGGAAAATTTCCAACAGATTGTCAACTTGTTGCAGTAGGTTTATCATCTGTTGGGCATTTTCCAACAGATGGGTAACTTATTGCAACATGTATCTCATCTGTTGGAAAATTTCCAACAGATGAGTAATTTGTTGCAACATATTATTGTATTTGTTGTAAAAAATTACTGTAACAGATGGATAACTTGTTGAAAATTGTCCAACAGATTGTCAACTTGTTACAACAAATTTATCATCTGTTGGAAATTATCCAACAGATTGTCAACTTGTTGCAGCAGGTTTATCATCTGTTGGATATTTTCCAACAGATGGGTAACTTGTTACAGCAGGTATCTCATCTTTTGGATAATTTGTTGCAGCAGGTTGCTCATCTGTTGGATATTGTACAACAGATTAGTAATTTATAGTGAAACATCTATATTTCACTACAAACACACAACCATCACAAATCTCACTCATAACTTAAACAAAATACACCAAACCATACAACCTCAGCAAATGTTTGCAACTGTCAAACAAGTGCTGAATTTGCTGCAACAGGTAACCTCAGTTGTTGAAAAACATCAACAAAATTGCAAGCCTTTTTTTCGAAACAACAAGGAGAAGAACAAAAACATCACCAAAAACCATAATTTCACAACCACTATTTACAACCTCACAAACCCCAACAAGTGAAACAAATACACTAAATTACAACAAAACAAACAACATTCAAGAAAAATTCATGCTCTTCTTCATCTTTCTAACCAAAATCGTCATTTTCCCACTCTGATTTCAAAACCCTAACTTTTGAACACCATAACTTTGATTTCAAAACCCTAACTGTTGCAACAAATGTAGCACCTTAACTTTTAAGCCCAGTGAAGGAGAAAATTTTACCTTAAATGGCAGAGAAGCAGCAACAACAGAGACGAGAGAGAGAAACGATATTGTTTGAGTGTTTGAAGAAGAGGGAGGGTTTGAACGTTTTGTTTGATAAGAGAACTGGAGAGACTTTTTGATTTTGAAATGTGGGTGATTTTGCAACGATATTGGTATAATGTGGGTGTTTTGGAATTTTGTAAAAGATTAACAATTTTAAAAAATTACATTTCGGACCCCAATTAACTTAATCATATTTTTAAGTGGGCTTTGACCTTGGCTGATCAAAGTTGTCACATTTTCTAATTAATAGACTTTTTTGTCATCATAAGTTAAATCTTTCCGGTTACCCAATATATATACCCGGTGGGTAATGAGTATCACATTGAGAGGGTGGATAGGGTACAGGAATTCCAAAACCTTACCCACTGCCAACCATACTCGTACCAAAAATTATTTCGAATTAATGTGACATTTTTTCTTTTCAAGATTCAAACTATGTGAATTTTGATATGAGTATCACATTTGAGAGGATGGGTAGGGTACGAGAATCCCAAAACCCGATCCACTGCCATCCATACTCGTACCAAAAAAATATTTCGAATTAGTGTGACATTTTTTTTTCAAGATTCAAATTATGTGAATTTTGATAATTTAAAATGTATATTTTATCAGATTGACATAAGAAAAATTGCATCTTATCGTATTTTTCATATAGTTTTTGAATATCTAAATTTTAATTTTAAAATATTGAGTTGATTTAATCTTATGTAGCTTTAAAAATTAATAAAATTGACTTTCAAGTGTCAAAAAGCGAAAAGTGTCACATAATCACATGGATTAGTATTATTAGACCTCATTTGTTTGTCATTCAGATTTTAGTTATTGTGTCATTTTTAAAATTTAAATCTTAATCATTAAGTATAATTATTTTTAATTTTACAATCACTTACTAATCGGGTATTAACTACGCAAGTGACTATTTTTACTTCACATACATGAATTTGGAAACTCCCTATCCCCCTCCAAAATCCGAACTTTCCTTTGGCTCCTGTCCTTACCTAATTCAATACCAACCAAAATTTTCATGCATTTTCTCCTCTGGCACCTATGGCATATACGTAACAAGATTACTATAGACCATAAGGTGACCAAGTATGTAACATGAGCTCTGAATTCCTACATCATGCAACGCACACCAAGAACTCTACCAAAAATCTGGGCCAACCATCTTTCATCCCGGAACACCCGCAAGAATCAATTGTATCTACTTGCATACGGATGCCTCAGCACCAACAACCAGCTCTCACGGGGGCATTGGTGGGGTATTCCGCAACTCCGCTGGCAATTGGGTAATGGGCTACGCAGGCATAACTACTGAAACTCATACAGTAAAGCAAGAGCTCATGAGCTTACTCTGTAGTCTTCAAATCGCAATCCATCACCATTTCTTCAACTTACTTATTATTGTAGATGTTGAGTCACTGTCTCCATTTTGTATGATTCCTCCATGAAAGAGAATAATCTCTTGATTATTTTCATTAATGTAAAAGGTTTATATATATGATATACAATAGTAATTCTATGCTATAATTACGGAAATTAAATATTTTTCTAAAATAAAATATTGCTACAATAATTACATATATACAAAATCACTGATTATACCAAAAGAATATATTTTCATATATTCTATCACACCCCCGCAGTTTTAGCGGGTAGTCGTCATACGCTGCAAAAGAATATATTTTCATATATTCTATCACACCCCCGCAGTTTTAGCGGGTAGTCGTCATACGCTGAGACTGTCCCTAAAATCTTCAAACAGAACTAAGGGAAGACCCTTAATAAATATGTCATCATTTGATAACGTGATGGAACATGCAAGACATGTACTTGTCCACGAGCTACCTTTTCGCGAACAAAGTGAATATCCATCTTGATATATTTAGTGTGCTCATGTTGGACAGGATTCCCAAGAGATATATCGCACTAACATTATCGCAGTAGACCAATGTAGCATTCTGAATAGGAAAATGAAGCTCTAAGAGGAGGTTACACAACCAACACGACTCAGACACCACATTGGCTACCCCTCGATATTCGGCATCCGCGCTGGAATGCGACAAAGTGGCCTGACATTTAGCCGACCAAGAGACCAAGTTATCACCAAAAAACATACAATAACCAGATGTCGAACGCCTGGTATCTGGACATCCACCCCAATCCGCATCTGTATAAGACATGAAAGTAGATATCGAGAATGGATATAAGTGTAAACCATAATCAAAAGTGCCCTGAATGTAACACACAATCCGTTTGAGAGCGTGCATGTGTTCTTCCCTCGGATCATGCTTAGATAAACACATCTGGTGCACTGCATAAGTAATATCGGGCCTCGTAAACGTAAGATACTGAAGAGCCCCGCAAAACTATGATAGTGTGAGAGATCCTCGTAAGGTGTGCTAGAAGTAGCACTCAGCTTCAGTTTAGTGTCAACTGGATAAGAGTGGACGATGTGGGTTGGTCCAATACAGATAACACAATGTCGGACTAGATTCGGTTTGGGAGAACGATGGCCTGAGATGGGTGGCCGGATCGAGCGGGGCGGTGGTCCACGCGTAAAAATACGACTTGGGATTTGGGCGGCAGCGCGCTCGCCGCGTAAGCTCGGATGGCTGAATGTAGGCTAGCAGGAAGTGGGCTTACCGACAGATTTGGAGGAATTGAGGTATTTGGGCCAGCAGGTAGTGGGCCTACTAGCATATTTTGATGACGAGAAGTGATCGTGCCAGCAGACAGTGGGCTTGTCGGTGTCTGCTGGTCCAAATTCCGTGGTGTGGGTCGCACCAAATGATGGACCACTATTAGGCATATTTTGTATACACTTTTTGAGTCATTTTTAGTTGGTATTTTTTCCATTTTTGTTGAAATAAGTGTCGTGTTAGGGTCATTTTTCTTTCTTTTGAATCACAACGGTTCAAAATGACAAAAATAAGCTAAAAGTGGGCAGAAAAGGAGGCCCCCGAAGCAAAAAGGATGAAAGTTGGCAGATCCGGACGTAAGCATGCAGGACCGCGGCGCCGGACAGCAGGACCGTGACGCCATAATTCCTGAGAAGCCGCAGAACATAGTTTGGTTTCTTCTTCATCGTGTTAAGATTTATTCAATATTGGTTTGAATGTTTGATAATTTACTGATCACTAATTGTCATAATTTATATGATTTCGAATCGAGATCCGAGAGGGGAGATTTGGATATGCTGTAATTGAATAGACATAGGTTAAAATCGTGGACGAAAGTACCCCGATACTTGTGTAGCATTTTAGGTTACTGTTCTTAATCCTCATATGTGGTAAAACCTATCATAGAAATATAGAAGATTTCTACATAAGGTTGAGCTTTTATATATCTTGACCGGAATATAAGACAGACTAGTTAACCTGCTATCTAAGCGTAGAAGAAGAAACCATTGTTGTTGCATTAAGGACTGAAAAGAGTGGATAGTCGAGGATATTTGAAGTCTTATTTCCACCATAACTGATTTAAATCAAAGCATATTTAGTTTAATTCTTGTAATTACTCTATCTAGTTCATAGATAAAAACTCAAATCAAACTATTGTTAGCCAAATGGATAAAATAGATTAGATGTTCGGTAATTGAAAACCAGTCTCTGTGGATGATATTCGGTCTTACAGACTATATTACTTGGAACAATACGTACACTTGCGTGAGCATTTGGAAAATCGCTAACAACCACATATGGTGAGAGCCCATCATCCAAAAAATTATAAGAATTGGACACGAAATTATGTAACTTAGCAAACGGAAATTGGATTTCATCAAATATTACATGGAGACTAATTATGATTTTATTAGAGGATAAATCATAACATTTGTAACCACGATGATTAGATGGGTAACCCAAAAAAGACACACACGGTAGAGCGGGCTTGAAGTTTATTTATTATAGTGGAGGGGAAAGATGATAGCATAAACACTCAAACATCCTAAGATGAGAATATGAAGGGTCTTTGTGATAAAGAATTCTGAATGGTGATTGGTATGCTAATCCTTTGATAGGAAGTATGTTAAAAAGGTAAGTAGTCATTTGTAATGCATAATGCCAAAATAAAGGTTGTAATGAAGCATGGGCTAGTAATGTCCGGACAATATTATTAATGGTACGAATTTTTCTCTCGGCTTTCCCATTTTGTGAGGACGTACGTGGACAAGAAAACCGAACGATATACCATTATCCTTACAAAATTCTCTAAATGTCCCATTATCAAATTCTCTTCCATTATCACATTGAATATTCTTAATTTTTTGTTGAAACTGAGTACAGATGAATGGATAGGAAGATGGAATAAACATGAGACTTTTTAGATAACGGAAATGTCCACAAAAAATTAGAATAATCATAAAAAATAACACATAATAATGGTGGCTCAAAGAGCTCAAAACGGGATATGTCCACAAATCACTATGAATAATATCAAATAGCAACAAAGTACTAGAATTGGAGGCAGCGAATGATAATTTAACATGTTTTCCAAACGAACATGAATGACAAACATTAGTACTACAAGTACTATTATACACTCAATAAAATTATTATTTTGAAGAGAGGAAATAATGGACGCTCTCGAATGACCCCAAATGTGCATGCCATAAGAAAGGTGCTAAAGCGGCAAACATTGACGGTGTGACTTATTTAATAGTGATGGTGATGGTGATTGAATAGAGCTCGCCAAGACTATACATATCTCATTAGAGGTATCTATAATTAGAAAAGTTAAATATTTTCTTAACTAATATAAAATATTGCTACTGTAATTACAGATATACAAATCTTCATATATTCTATCACTCTATTATAGACTCATATGTTATTAATGATTGTCGGTCCTTCCCCCCGCCTGCTCTGTGATTCACCTATCCAGCACACATACACGGAGTCAACATACTAGTTGATCGCCTTGTTCATTTTGGTGCAGATATCTCTGAAAGCAGAATAACTATTTTTGCAGAGCCACCCCCGTTCGTGCTTAAGCTCCTTCATGAAGATAGGGATGGCATAGTTAACCGTTGGATAGCACTTAGACATAGTCGAGCATGCAGTGTCTTTTCTAACTTAGTTATGAAAAAACGTATATCTAGATGTAGCTCTGTGTTTGGTTGTGTCCCCTAGTACTAGTAATGTTTCTTGTTCATGTACTGCCATGAGGCTACGTCAACACCGTGTAATGCCTTAATATTAATAGAAGAAATCGTTTACTACCAAAAAAAAATATCTGAATGATGAAGATTTATAATAAAGTATATATAAAGAATTGTTTCATCCACTTTCATCATTAACCATCATCACCGCCTATCATTATCCGCTAGCACCACCCACCATGTTGCCTTCCTTTTATTGGAAGTTTTATAGTGATTACTTTTGACAGAAAATACTCTTGTATATTTATTGGTCGTGCTCTGTTAATAAACTGCAATTAATAACGACTAACGCATGTAATTGTGAGAGGAATTATTAGAGTGAACACAAAAATAAAAGTAGTAATACTTAGATAAAATAAATTAAGAAGCACAGATACAAAAGAAGTGGACCAAGGAGTTTATTTAGAACAAACAACACGTACACGAATACAATCTTTACCCCCAAATGGTCCATACTCCATACTAACAAAAAGAAAAAGAAAACATATTAGCAAACAAACATCTTTCTCTTAGTAATTATGCTTAAACATGAATCCCAGAAGCTGGAGTGGTAACACCTGCAAATTCCAAAATAATTAGCATATATATGTATTGAAATCTGAAACTCCATGTATATTCATATCAGATTTAACAAAACTTAGATTATGTTCTTCAAGTTCTCATAAGTTATAGAGGACTTCCCCCTTTTTCTTTTTCTCATTATTTAAGGACTATAGTAATTTCTTGCTTGAAAATCAGAGTCATGGAATTTAATGTCTTTCTATTTTCAGTAAAATCTTCTTCAACCCATCGTTATTTTTTCAGATCTCTTATATATAAAAATAAAGATTTTTTGTAGAAAATATTTTGTAACTGAGCTACAAAATCATTTCTCCCTTCGATTTAGTGTTGTACGTTATAGGAAATAACTTTAAACTCGTCTTCTCTTCTCTTTCATGGTACCAATTATTTTATATTTGATTGATCATATGTTATTTGTTTAAATTATATATAAATATATTTAAAATAATATATTTTATATATTTACTTACCTAACATTAAAAAATAAAAACACGTATCCTCTAGGATACGTTTTTCCTTATATAAAAAATGAATTTTGGATCTAACTCAATCCCAAAATCTAATTCAAATGAAAGAGGGTTGACCAAGTCATATAAAGTGTTCAAAGATCTCGTCTCGATCCGATATGGTATATTTCTCTTTAACACCTTGTATCAAACACATCACTACTAGAAACAAAGATTTTTTCCACCAATATTCTGTGGGAAATTTGTGCTATAAAATATAATTTTTTCACCTCATTCCCATTGAACCAACTCAATAGAAAAACGCATGATAGAATACAGATTTTCATATTGAAATGATGGAAAACTTCATAATTTTTCCGTGTGAAAATATTACTCTCTATTTAGATTTTTTTTCATCGATATTGAGTGAGAAATAGTTAGTAATATTTTTCAGTGAAAAATCAATGAGAGAATAGAGACTCTTTAGTAGTGTATGTATACCCATAAAATATGTTTGATGAAATTGAGGGAGAGATCATAGGGAACTTACTTCCACACTTGAAGTGAGGAGGAACAGTCCTTCCACAGCCTCTAATAAGTCGAATGAGACGGTTGACGCCTAAAACCGCAGCTAATTTGGGTGTCAAACTTGGGCAAAAACATTCAGTATGAGTCACTCTCACTCTTTCACAGCAACTTCCTGACGGATTGCTTCCAAGCAAAACCTCCCAACATGCTCTCTTCCCAACACTCCTTTCTTGCCTGCATTCTGCTTCACTTGGCCCTGCATTGATCTGCCCCATTAATATCACCAGCACCATGCTCAAAACCACTATCATTTTAGTCATAGTTGATGACATTCTGTTCATATTAGTATTAATTAATAACAACACCAATACCCCGCTATTTATAGGGCTCAGGGATTGTGTGTATAAGAATAATATTGAATAGGAATATTGAGATTAATTTTGCTGACATTATTTTTATCCATTTTTTGGTTTTTGTATTGAATGAATATGGTGTATTACAATATGAATGGTACTTCGTATTTGTTATAAATAGATTTGTTATATATAAGAATTGTATTGAATAAGGTGTATGACTAATACAAATATTAGTTATACATAGATTGAAAATACTATCAAACAAGAAATTTAATAATATCAAAGTTACTCTTTCGGATAAAAAAGAGTGTCTACTTAGCTTTTTTTTTTAGTAAAAAAGAGTGTTCATTTATCAAATCAAAAAAGAATTAACTTATTTTTTCAGATTTGCCCCTATTAAGTGCTATGTGATCAAATCTCAATACATATTTAATTAGAGACAGTTTAGTCAAATTACCTATTTTTTAAAAGTTAGTATTTTCTTAAAAGATGTGCAAATGACTAAATTAACACTCTTTTTAATCCGAAAGAGAAAATAATATATATATTATTTTTTCTAATATCTCCTGCCAAACAAATCCTTAGTGAGTTAGTGGAGCGCGCAACTTCTTTTAATTTCTTTTGCACTAATATCATTTTTTATGTTTTCTGTCTTGACTTCCAAGTCTCCAACTATGGGAGAAAGTAGAAACTCATGGTTTTTTATTGGAAAAAATATATCTCGGACTCGACACGTGTATCAAGTCAAAAGTGATAAATTGAAATAACACATTTCACTTTTAACTATATGATAATTTGTGATAAACTTTATGTAATGACATATTTGTATAAACTTGTCCTTTTGGTAGATACATTGATATGAGTTAATTTTAGAGATGGTCACTCAACTAGGGATGGCGGGTAGGGCGGAAAAAACTTTGACCTATTCAGATTTTGACCTGCTCTGCCTCGTTTAGCTTTGTTTAAAAAAAGACCTGCCCCTCTAAGCCTTACCCTGTCCCGCCCCGTTTGTTCAATTGAGAATCTACTGGTTTTGTTTTCTGGAAAACAAATGTTGGACGTCGTTTCAGGGTCAAGAAAAGGCTTGATTATATTCAACAAATTAATTTGTTTTGTTTTGAATTGAAAACAAAACAAACCAGATTGCTATTATAGCGATCGAGATCCAAGCACTTGACTGCGATTACTTCATTAAAAGGATGATAGATCGCTCTATAAACAGTTGCACTAGCTCCATAACCTACTTATTCTACGAGTTTGTAATCATTTGGATTCGCCGAATAGTTTCTCGGACCACTGGTCATCGCCGCTCTGACCGAATAAACAGCAATCGCCGATTATGGAAACCGGTGGAAATGTCCGTTAAAGTTAACGGAGAGCATCGCCGATGTATTGATAGTTAAACGTAGCTCACAAAAATGCTAATTCTATTACAAAAATGCTAAGTATAAAAACAAATATTATGAAAATCCACCACCTGCCCTGCCCCATTTCAATTTTTAATAAAATTAATTTTGTCCTGCCCTGTTAAAAACTTGCCCTGCCCCATTAAGAGTTTGTCTTGCCCCGCCCTGCCCTGCCCCTGCCCCAATTGTCTATCCCTACACTCAACTTTTATAGTGATTATTATAACAAAAAAATTAACTTTCGGTGATATCTATGTAAATTATATTATGTTATTTATTTATTATAAAAAATAATTTAGTAACTCTAGTACAACAACCTATCGGTGTCATCTCACAAATGGGTCTGAAAAAAAATAGAATATACAAAAAAAAATATTACCCTAATAGAAATAGAAAGGCTTTAGTAATTCTAGTACAATAAAATAAAAATTGAGTAACTATTCATGACAATTATTTAGTGATCGTAGTTCTTAAAAAAATTAAATTTGCTCCATATCGGAAACGGAAAATGGCCTAAAATTTCCTAGAACTATGGAATTTGATATAAAATGTCTTTCGTTTACCTTTTCGCTCTAAAATGCCTATATCATCAACCTATTATGCCTAAATTGCTCTTATTTTAACGGCCCCTTGACGGCAGGGGTATTTTAGTGCTCAAAGGTATTGACGGGGGCCTGCACAAGCGGTGGAGCATGTGGTTTAATTCGATACAACGCGCAAAACCTTACCACAGACGTCATTTTTGTATCAAATCGCATAGTTCGAAGGCATCTCAAGCTCTTTTCCATTTTAAAAACACACTCTCTCTCCTCACTACCCACCCAACCCCTTTGACCCATTCTCTTCTCTCTTCCATTTTAATCTTCTTGCTCCCATCAATCCCTCCCTCCTCCGATATTTCTCCAATTACTTATTTATTTGCTCATTTTTTAAAAATAAACTGTTTAATAATGTAAAAATATTTTGATTATGACCAAAATAATTAAATTAGTTTGAGTTTGAATCTGATCCTTAGTTTTTATCATTTACTTAATTATTTAAGATTCTTAATTTAACGGAGTAAAATATTATTTATAATTATAAGCTAGCTTATACAATTCATTAAATAATTATTTTTACTATTTAATATTTAGAAATTACGATGAATGCCAACTTTCTAATCATTCATCAAATGTCTCCTTCATTCCAGATATGGCGTATCCTTTTTTACTACGTAGGCCAACTTTTTCCAATATTCCAGATATGGCGTATCCTTAATTATCACTTTTCCGTGGAAAAAATCTTATTACTATCTTCTTTTAAGATTTTTTGTTAGTTTTTTATTTTTAACCCTCCCATGAGCTCCTCGTTTGTTTTCTTGGTGACTCAAATTCGACTTCGGGTGAAAAGTAGAGGATACTTACCATCTGAGCAACTTCTCTTGTCTTTTTTGTTAGTTTATATTCTCGATGTAAGTCCATATAAGAAGTCTATGTTCTCATTCCATTTTTTATGTGAGATTCTTAACACTCCCCGCACGCCCAAACCTCATTAAATGGAGCGTGAACAATATAATTTGAGGGCTAAACATCGGTGAACAAAGAATTTGAATGTGCCCGACTCTGATTTCATGTAAAAAAAATAGATCTTGGGCTTAACTCAACCCCAAAACCTAGCTGTATGATGATGATTGTCCAAATACATATAAGAAGTTCATGTTCCCATTACATTTCTGAGGTTAAATATATCGGTCCTACAGAAATGATACAATTCAATTTAGGTGGTGTTTGGCCAAGCTTCTGAAAGTGTTTCTGATTGGCCAAACACCCTCTTTCCAAAAATAAAAACACTTTTTTCAGAAACTAAAAAGTGTTTCTAGATGGGAAGAAAAGCAGAAACACCAATTTGATGCTTTTGGAGAAGTGCTTCGGGAGAAGCCCTTTTTGCTCATTCATTGAATTTTTTTTGGACCCATTTACCATTTTCTTTTCACAAAATTCCTTTTAATCTCATATAATATCTCCATATAAAATAGATATTTGGAATAGAGGTAGGGTGGGGTAGGGATAGGGAGGTAGGGCGGGGGTAAGAAAAAAATCAATTTTTTTATAAAAATAACAAAAAATATGAAATAGAAATTTGAGGATGGGTAGGGCAATGGGGTGGGGGAGGCGGGAGTAAGAAAAAAATTATTTTTTTAATAAAAGTAACAAAAAATATGAAATGGGGGATGGGTGTAGGAGGTAGGGCGGGGGTAAGAAAAAAATTCATATGTTTTAATAATTTTTTTTATAAAAGTAACAAAAAATATGAAATAGAAATTTGAGAATGGGTAGGGAAATGGGGTGGGGTGGGGATAGGGTAGAGGGGGTAAGAAAAAATTATATTTTTAATAATTTTTTTATAAAAGTAACAAAAATATGAAATAGAAATTTGAGGATGGGGTAGACAATGGGGTGGGGTGTAGGTGGGGGTAGGGTAGGCTGGGGTAATTTTTTCCATATTTTCAATCATTTTTTATAAAAGTAACAAAAAATATGAAATAGAAATTTGAGGATGAGGTGAGGTTGGGGGTAGGGCGGGGGGGGGGGGGGGGGGGGGGGGCAGGGGGAAGAAAATAATTCATATTTTTTTTTGTAAAAGTAAAAATATGACATAGAAATTTGAGGATGGGGTGAGGGTAGGTGTGGGTAGGGCGGGAGTAGGTTTGTACATATTTGAGTCATTGACTATCATATTGTCATTACATTTCTTATGTACAATATAATATTATTTTTTGATTAAATGTTGTAATTATTAAATTGTAAAGATATACTAATTTTTAGAAATATATGATAGAAAATAATATTTTAAATAGTTTTAAATCTATTAAAAAGAATATTCTAGTAAATTTGCATAAATGTTGGCCAAACAGGAAACTGTTTCTGTTTCTCAGAAGCACTTCTATAATTATAGGTCAAACACCCTAACTGATTCTTCAGAAACAGTTTCTGCAGAACAACTTCTGAGAAACAAAAACACTTTTCTAAAAGTTTGGCCAAATAGACTCTTAGACCTTTTTAGTTTCTGGTGTATCATTATATATACATTGACTTTTGACATATCTAAATTATTACATGTCTTTGTATGGTACTAGATATTGATAGAAAATATGATACCTCAATAGGGACACAATAAGGGACTATTTTCTGTCTGGAAAATAGAAAGAAAAACAACCGACAAATGGGACAAAATACTAGGAAACATTATTACATTTCTTAAAAGATGCGTCTGCCTTGAGTCGAACATATGGGACTATTACCATCAAAGAATGTGATGCAACATATGAGTTGTGATTTCGAATTCGAATTTTGGATATGAAAAAATTCTTAATAGGGAGTGCTTTCTCCCAAAATGGGGCCTTATGCACCGCGAATTCAAATATAATCGGGCTTCAACACAGATATCGAATACTGAGTGGGAAACTAAAAAAAAAACATGGGTCTATTGCTTGGAAGGTAGTTATGTTGTTAATGTTACTATTGGTTTTAATTTACTTGCTATCTACAAAATTTGAGACCTAATTAGTTTAGATTTTCATCAAAAAGTTCTACATTAAAGGGTAAAACACTCTTTATCAAAATCACTTTCATATTCATATCTTAACCTGAAATCTTTAATTAAGAATGAATGAGTAATTACTATTCCATCACACCTTTTAACGAAAATCTTACTAGTACTCTTGAATCTTGATACATGTTTGATTATTGTACTTATATTTATAAGGTGTTTCTATTAATAAAAATACCCTTTTTCCATTTTTTTGGACAAAACGTAAGGCGGCCTCTTTATCTTTTTGGTTGTTCCTATAGTTAATGCGATTAGGTTTCCTTTGTCCATTGAGAATAAACTTCGGCCTAAATAGAAAGATTAAAAGAAACAGAATGATGGCTCTATTGCTGGGCCATTGAATGAATGCATTGCCAAATTCTAAGGTGTTCATAGTTCTCAAAGACTATTTGGTTGTGTAAGGGGGGGAGGGGGGTTTATGGTTCGGTTTGGATCTGTTTTTAGTTAAAAGTAAAACCAAATCAAATTAGTCAGTTTTTAAATTATTAGAACTAAATCAAATCAAATATAATACACAACCATTGGCTTGATTGTAGTCGGTTTGGTTTGATTTTTTGATTTTTAAGAAACTTAATGATATTTTTCTCTTTTATTTTTTTCTATAATTATGAAAGAATATTTCATCATTTCACAACTTATAATTAGTTATTACTCTTCTATTGTGATGGCTATAATTTCTTGGGTTATGTAGAAAATGTCTTAAGATTTATAAATTTTAATCAAGTGAATAAAGTTTATAAGAAATATAAAAGAATTTTAGGTAAACTTATAGTTGTTTCTTTGAATAAATGGGTTTATATTCATGGATTTTTTTAAAGAAATGAGTTTAATTAATAGCCTATTAGAGATAAATAAATTTTTGATGAAGAAGTATACACAGTGTTTGAAATTATTTATAAAAAAATAATATATTATATATATAATTATAAAAATTTGTATATAAAATTTGTCGGTTTGATTCGATTTTGTTTTAATAAAATCAAACAATTTATCAATTTTTAAATTTTAAAAACCAAACACAAACAAATATCGGTTTACTTAATCGGTTTGGTTTGATTTTCGGTTCGGATCCGATTATAACCAAACCGTGAACAACCCTTATGTTCACAACATTGAGAAACATTATTCCGCTTGTAAATCTCTATTTTATTTTTTGATAAGGAGTAATGCTAATGTGTTTTTCTTTTCCGGGTGAAAAATCAAAATGAAAGACATGTTAATTCTGTTGGAATTTGTATGGAATAAGAAGAAGCAAGTGATCAAAATAAGCTTCGGAATTTTTGGCGAAGCTTCGCGGCGCCTGGTACTAGGGCCGCGACGCCTCTCGTCCCGTAACTAAAAAATAAATCACCGTCGTAAGGGTCGCGACGCTTGGAAGCTGAGGCGCGGCGCCTGATTGGCAGAAGCTTATTGGAATTCGAAAAAGAATTAGGGCTGAGGTGTCCTGGGTAAGGGCCGCGACGTCAGGGGTAAGCACCGCAGCGCTAAGGGCCAAGAACTGCAACGCTGTTCAACGGTCAGATTTTCAGAACAGACTAAAAGTTGTATCCTTTCATAACAATCACAACCTTTGGTGTGAAATGCTGCAATGGTCGAAAATACTTCTTTATAAAGGTGACGATCACTTGGTTGTAAGATACAATTAACACACAACACAATACAATCAATCATTTAAGACAATTAATGATTTGAGATTGTTGATTCTTCTTCTTATTTCCAAAGACATTTCTGAAAAACAACATATAGTAAATTCGTCAGGGTCTAGTTCTAGTGCAAGAACTCGAACCAAATAGTTATATCCTCTAGATAGACGTCCCTTAAAACTACTACATAAGTGGGGGCGAATTCTGTCTTAGGACACTGCTGAAGCAGGCCTCTATGGACATCAAGTTAGTGTTTGTTGTTCAATTTGAAGTATTTCTTATTGTTGATTTCAATTTCAATAGAGTTATTATTCTTTTATTGTGTTTGTTCATTGATGATACTAGATTGGTATTAACAATCTAAGACAAAAATCAAAAAATTCATTTTTCTGATTGTTTGCAAAATTTCCAGAGAATCATTTTCCTGATTTGCAAAGATGGATCAATCTGGATCGTCGATGGTGAAAAACCATGTTGAGAAACCTGAGAAATTCAAGGGTTTTGATTTCAAACACTGGGAACAGAAGATGTTGTTCTATTTGACAACTTTTCATGTGGAAAACGTGTTGACTGCTGAGGCTCATATGACACATTGCCAGAAGGAGAATGAGAGAATGCTCCTACTGAGGAAGCGAAGGCTGAAAATCCCAAGGCTATTCAGACTTGGGAGAGTCAAAAGTTTCTTTGCAGAAACTATATTTCCAATGTCTTGGATGATTAGCTCTATGATATCTACTCCACGTTCAAATGGTAAGGGAGTTATGGCAGTCAATGGAGAACAAGTACAAGACTGAGGTTGCTTGTTCAAAGAAGTTAGTCATCGACAAGTTTCTGAACTTTAAGATGAGCGATGTCAAGCATGTTGTCAAGCAAGTAGAGGAATTCCAAATCATTGTTCATGAAACTAGAAACCAATTCATTGGTGTTGTTGTTGCTCAAACAAATCTTATTACTAATTCAACCGACTGGTGGATGGATACGGGTGCTTCAATGCCTCTATATTCTGATAAGGACATGTTTTTATCCTACCAGCCCATCAAGGATGGAGAATCCTTGTTTGTGGGGAATGCGGCTGCTGTAAAAGCTGAAGGGAAAGGGAAGGTGACTTTGAAACTCACTTTCGGGAATGATCTTGTACTTACTAATGTATTGCATGTGCCTGAAATTTGTAAAAAATTAATCTTTGGTCCTGTTCTAAGTAACAAGGGCTTTAAGATTGTGTTTGAGTCAGACAAATTTGTACTCACCAAATGTGAAATGTATGTAGGGAAGGGTTACCTCAGTGAGGGGCTCTTCAAACTATCTATTGTACCTACTATGACTGTTGCAATTATTAATGAAAATGCAGGCACTAGCACTGCTTCTATGTACATGGTTGATTTTCCTTCTTTATGGCATTCAAGATTAGGCCATGTCAATTATCGTTCTTTACAAATAATAGTAAAGTTAGGCATGTTGCCAAAATTTTCGATGAACAAAATGACTAATGTGAAGTTTGCATAGAATCAAAATATGCAAGTCATTTTCATAAATCTGTTGTGAAATCAAATGAAGTGTTTGGTTTAATTTATAGTGATTTGTGTGATTACCAAGCAACCTCATCTCATGGAGGAAAGAATTATTACATATCATTCATAGATGATTGCAGTAAATTTTGTTATGTATATTTAATATATACCAAAGACGAAGCTTTGAACATATTTAAAACTTACAAAGCTGAAGTGAAAACCAACTTGACAAAATAATTAAAATTCTAAGATCAGACAGAGGTGGTGAATATCAATCAAATGAGTTCAAAGAATTTTGTTCTACTCATGGTATAGTTCATCAAACCGCTGCACCATATACTTCTAAACAAAATGGAGTTGTCGAACGTAAGAATAGAACATTGAAGAATATGATAAACTCAATGTTGGTTAGTTCGGGTGCACCTCTTAGCCTATGGGGAGAGGCATTACTGACTGCAAATATGATATTGAATAAAATTCTTCATAAGAAAAGTGATCAATCTCCTTATGAATTGTGGAAAGGAAGATTGTCTACTTTCAAAAGGATGAAAGTGTGGGGTTGCCTAGCGAAAATTCAAGTTTCCTTACCAAAGAGAACTAAACTTTGACAAAAAATGGTGGACTGCATATATATTGGTCATGCAAATAATAGTGCAGTATTTAAGTTTTTGGTGTATCATTCCGATGTTGAAGGTATTCACAAGAACACACTTAGAATCTGCTGAAACATAATTTTTTGAGGATATTTTTCCTTACAAAGACAAGGATAAAAGTGTTCCTAATCATAAGAAGAGGACACTGTCTCAAGATGAGTCAAAGCAAAACACACAAATTGATAAAAATCTTACTTCATATGTTCAAGAAGAAAATCATGAACCAAGGAGAAGTAAACGTGGGAAAATTGCCAAAGATTTTGGACCGAACTTCATGACCTTTTCCGTTGAAGGAGAACCTCAAACATATAGAGCTGATATGGAATCATCTGAAACACTTTATTAGAAAGAGGCTATCCAAAGTGAGGTAGAATCTATTGTGCAAAATAATACATGGATATTGGTTGATCTTCCTCCGGGACAAAAACCAATAGGCCATAAATGAATTTTCAAACAGAAATTAAGGCCTGATGGTACTATAGAAAAATACAAAGCTCGTATAGTAGCCAAAGGGTTTCGACAAAAAGAATGTGTAGATTTCTTTGATACTTACTCATTAGTAACTAGAATTACGTCTATAAGGACGTTAATTGCTATATCGGCGATTCACAATTTGGAAATACACCAAATGGATGTGAAAACTGCATTCTTGAATGGTGAACTAGATGAAGAAATTTACATGGAACAACTCGAAAGGTTTGTTGTTAAAAGTCAAGAAAAGAAGGTGTGTAAATTGGTCAAGTCTTTATACGGACTTAAACAAGCTCCAAAGCAATGACATGAAAAGTTTGATAATACGCTATTATTATCAAATGGATTTCAAATAAATGAATGTGACAAATGTGTCTACATTAAAGAATGTAAGAATGCATGTGTCATTATATGCTTATATGTTGATGATATGCTAATTATGGGAACGGATAAAGATGTAATTAACCAAAATAAGAAAATATTGCATGCCGCTTTCGATATGAAAGATATGGGAATATCGGATGTCATTCTTGGTATTAAAATTCAAAAGAATTCTGATGGTTACATCTTAACTCAATCCCATTATGTTGAAAAGGTCCTTAGAAAGTTTGGACACTATGATGATCGATCGGTTGTTACACCATTTGATCCCTCTTGTTACCTTAAGAAAAATCAAGGTGAAAGTGTGTCTCAATTAGAGTATACACAAGTTCTTGGAAGATTGATGTACATAATGAAATATACGAGACCAGATTTAGCATATACAGTGAGTCGACTTAGTCGATACTCACACAATCCTGGAAAAGATCAGTGGTTTGCACTAATTAGGGCGCTCCGAATCTAAAGCATAAAATGAACTATGGGTTGCATTATACAAAATATTCTCCTGTTTTAGAAGGATGATGTGATGCTAATTGGATTTCCAACCAGTCGGAAAGTAAGTCCAAAAGTGGTTATGTATTTACACTTGGTGGAGCATCGGTATCTTGGAAATCATCAAAGTAAACGGTGAATACGCGATCAACTATGGAAGCAGAGTTTGTAGCCTTGGACAAAACTGCCGAAGAGGCAGAATGGCTTAAAAACTTCCTAGAAGGTATTCCGTTGTGGACAAAGCCTGTTACAGCCATTTGCATACATTGTGACATTTTGCTACTCTGACGAGGGCAAAGAACCAAATATACAATGACAAATCGAGGCATATAAGGCGACGTCATAATACAATATGTAGCTTGCTGAAGAATGGAATTTTGACCATTGATTATGTGAAATAAAGGACAATATAGCGGATCATTTGACAAAAGGCCTTAGCAGAAAGCAAGTCGTATTTACATCGAGGGGAATGTGCTTAAAGTCAATACAATGAGTCATTACTTGGCGGAAACCTAACCTAGCATAATTGGAGATCCCATGGTCTAGGTTCAATAGGACAACTAGTTGGGGAAGACTCAAGGAGCATAGAAAACACACATATGCTCATTCCTATGGTGAACTAAGTGTGTTATTACGTTGACGATTAATGAATGAATATTATTCTTAATAATACTAAAAGCCTTTATGGTGGGATAGTACGAACTTTTCTTGTTTGGTATTACCTATATGAGATTGATGTGGGATCGCATCTGTGGGAACCAATATGGCTACGTTTAGAAAATTTCACAAAGAATGAGTTGTTCACGACCGAAACGAACACAACCGTAAGAATTGAAATATGTTGATATGATATGTGTGATACTTGTTGTCTTGATTTACTACAAAACGTGAATAGTTCAAGACATTTCGTCCACTATTTCACAAAGTAGATCCAATAAGTATTCACTACGAATGATTCAAGTCCAAAAGACACCTTTTCTGATGCATGTCATATCGAGTTTTTACAGAAATAACGATAAGTTCCTTATTCTTTTATTTTCTATCCAAATGTGGGGTATTGTTGATGTTTGAATAGAAAATGTGGGGTATTGTTGGAACTTGTATGAGATAAGAAGAAACAAGTGATCAAAATAAGCTTCGGAATTTTTGGCTAAGTCTTTGCGGCGCTTTGGTACTAGAAGCGCGGCGCATAAATCGATAACGAAAAATAAATCACCGTCGTAAGGGCCGCAGTGCTTGAAAGCTGAGCCACAACTCCTGATTGGTAGAAGCTTACTGGAATTCAAAAATAAATTAGGGCCGAGGCGCCTTGGTCCAAGAGCCGTGGCGCTGTACAACAGTCAGATTTTCAGAACAAACTAAAAGTTGTATCCTTTCATATCAATCACAACCTTTGGTGTGAAAGGTTGCAATGGTCGAAAATACTTCTTTATAAAGGTGATGATCACTTGGTTGTAAGAGACAATCAACACACAACACAATACAATTAATCATTTAAGACAATTAATGATTTGAGATTGTTGATTATTCTTCCCAAAGACATTTATGTAAAACAACATATAGTAAATTCGTCAGGGTCTAGTTCTTGTGCAAGAACTCGAACCAGATAGTTGTATCTTCTAGATAGACATTCGTAAAACTACTGCACAAGTGGGGGCGAATTTCTGTCTTAAGACACTGCTGAAGCAGACCTCTATCGACATCAAGTTATTATTTGTTGTTCAATTTGAAGTATTTCTTATTGTTGATTTCAATTTCAATAGAGTTATTATTCTATTATTGTGTTTGTTCATTGATGATACTAGATTGGTACTTACAAATTCCTCCATGGTCCTTTTCCAACCCATCATTATTTAAAAATTTATACTATTAAGTGATCGGTGTATTTTATATACACCTTTTGAGTCAGTTTTAGTTAGTCTTTTGTCCCATTTTGCACATATAAGTGTCGTACTAGGATAGTTTTTCTTTCTTTTGAGTCAAAGTGGTTAAAATGGCCAAATGGCGGAAAAAGAGCAAAAAGAGGGCAAAAGAGGAGACGCCAGAGCTGGAAAAAGAGAAAGTGGCGAACGAAGGAAAAATCAAGGCCGTGGCGCTCCCTGCGATCAGCGAGGCGCGGCGCCATCATTCGCAGAAAGGTGCAGATCCAGATCGGCGCGCTAAAAGCGAGACGCGCGCCCACTATCGAAGGGCGAAGACTGGCCAGCGCGCTACCGAAGACGAGATGCAGCGCGACGCCTAAACATCCGAAGCCACAGAGTTGCAGTGCGGCGCCCTCGAGCAGCGAATATCGGCGCGGCGCCAAAACACCCGACGGATTGCAGAACTTCCGGCGCGCGGCTGCGCAGCGCGCCGACGCGAAAAATAGGTTTTAGGCGGATATTGGGCCCGGCTGCGAGGAAAAGTTGAGGCGGTTTCGACTATAAAAGGAGAACCCTAGGCGGTTTTGAGGTTCCTTCTTGCACAACACAAGATTTTTTGCTTGGAGATTGGACACCATTAGTTTAGTAATTTCTTTTCCCTTTCTTGTTCTTTATTTCAGTTTTGCATGATGAACATGGAATTAGTTCTTGTCATGTCAATGTCTAGGAACTAATTCTCTTATAGGGCTTTCTATGTTGAATTTCTTGAAACTTATGTTATAAATCAATGCATGCTTATGGTTATTTTTCTTATTGAGAGATCTATCCAATAATTGAGTTGAATTCTTGGTAATTAATTGACAACTAATTATCACTATATGATTTCTAATCAGATTCTGAAAAGGGGGGGATTGTGAATATGTTGTAAGTTGGGTAGACATTCTTGGATTGAGGATGAAAATACCTCAATTATTTATGTAGCATTGATGAGAGGCTTAACAACCCTAATTTTGCGCATTGTGCGTGACGGTCAACTAGGTTTTTGTTCTTAATCCTCCTATAAAGTTATCCTTATCACCGAAAGGTAGGTAAGGTGCGATACTGGGGTTGAGTGTTTATATAACCCTAACGGGAGTATAAAACGATTTCGTAAACCTGCTTTCTCCAAAAGAAGAATACCATAAGTTAATGCATTAGTAAATAGCATAAGCGGATAGTAAGGATACATGGAAGCCCTATTCCCATCACATCTGAAGTAAATCTTTATATTTTACATAGTTTTCATAATTCTTAGTTATAAACAACCAAATCAATTATCAATTCGCCAAATAGATACTAGAAAATAGATAGTTGGTACTTGAACCCTAATCCCAGAGGACGATATTCGGTCTTATCAAAGACTATACTACTTGTCACGATAACGTGCACTTGCATTTAAAGTGTGTGCATCTTACCGCGCATCAAGTTTTTGGCGCCGTTGCCGGGGACTAGGCATAGTTCAATATCAAATTTGTCTACTTTTAATTTCTAATTTGGCTTTTATTTTGATTTTTAATTTTTACGTTTTTCTTTTGAAAAATTCGAGGTGCCGTGATTTGTTGTCTGTTTTTGATCTATTTCAGGAAGTCAGTTTATGCGAAGGAGAAGAGGAGCAGACACTCTTGTTCCCTTCAATCCAGAAATTGAGAAAACCTGCAAACAGAACAGAAAGAATCAGCGGAGTGCAACCTTGTTAGAGATGAACGACGTTCAGAACAACAACGGGATGGGAGAAGGGTTAGGAGAGAATCAACCCCATCCAGGAATGCCTAGGCAAGCGCCAATAGACGTGGAAGAGAGAGTCCAAGTCCAGCCAGAACGAAGTTTGGGAGACTATGTGCTACCAAGAGTGAATGGAGCACGCATACGCATTAGGCTCCCGCGGTAGAGTCAACAACTTGAGATAAAACCGGTGATTACGAGCATGGTACAGACACACGGTGCAATTCGGAGGCGCCATGGAGGATCCACATATGCACATAGCTAATTTCTTGGAGCTATGTGCAACTTTTAGATATAACGGCGTTACTGATGATGCCGTCAGATTGAGGCTCTTTCCCTTCTCACTCAGGGATAGAGCAAAAGTATGGTTGAATTCCCTGCCGGCCGATTCGATTTTCACATGGCACGAGCTGACACAGAAATTCTTAGCCAAGTTCTTTCCTCCGTGTAAAGCAGCAAAACTAAGAGGGGAGTTGAACAACTTCTACCAAGCAGATGGAGAGTCCTTATATGAAGCTTGGGAAAGGTTCAAAGATCTACAGAGAAAGTGCCCACACCATTCGTTGAGTTGTGGAACTTGGTCCACATCTTCTACAACGGGTGGCAAAGTACTACGAACTATCATAGATGCAGTGCAGTGGAGCATTCATGAGGAAAAAACAGCCCACGCCTTCGAGTTATTAGAAGACATGGCCACTAACAACCATGTCACGGAAGAGAGGTCGACGAATGGGAGAAGAAACGGTGAGTCCATGAAATAGACGTTATTGCTGCCTTGAATGCCCAAGTGGCCCTTCTAGCTAAACAGTTGCAGCAACATACAGTGTCAGTGAATGCGGTACAGATGCCTAAAAGCTGCGAGATATGTGGTGGCCCACATACATTTGATAGGTGTCCTTCAGCGGATCCCAACAATATACCAATGGAGCGGAGTGTCGGGCTATAGTAACTATCAAAGGCAACAGAACAACCCCTACTCTAACACTTATAATCCAGGATGGAGGAATCACCCAAATTTCTCATGGAAATGAGACCGGCGGCGCAGAATCGATCAAGCGGCGCAGAATCGCTGATAACGGGCAACAGAACCAATATCGTGGCGAGAACCAATACGAGGACGATGCAGAACCAGCAGAATCCGGCAGAACCCTTTATTCAAGCCCCACAGCATCAACAGTTCAATGCACCGGCTCGTAAAAAGCCGATGAGCGAAAAGCGGATAAAGACTTGCAATGCCTGCACTCCGATTCGCGATGAAGCTAGATCCTCATTCAGAACTTGGAAACTCAAGTGGGTCACTAGCAAAGCAGCAAACATCGCACTGCGGGCATTGCAAGTAACACAGAGGTAAATCGAGGCGAGCAATGCGCAAATGCAATTGAGAAGCGACAAGCAATGGAGCAAAGAACCACCTCACCAAGAGTTGAGAAAAATCGAGTTAGAAAAAGAGAAGGTGATTGAGCCTAGCCCGGTGATAGAGAAACTCCAGAATGAGTATACGTAAAAGATTCCGTTCCCCAGAGATTACAGAGGAAGGCGGTCGATAAACAATTTTCCAAATTTTGGAAGATTCAGAAGTCGCGTATCAACATACCTTTATAGAGGCTTTGGAGCAGATGCCTTCCTATTTCAAGTTCATGAAAGAAATCTTGGGGAAAAGAAGTTGGCGGAATATGAGATAGTAGCACTAATGTAAGAGTGTAGTGCTATCCTGCAAAAGTTGCCACCCAAGATAAAGGATCCTCGACCTTTACACTACCTTGCACAAATGGGTGACTTGCAACAGAGCTACATGCGATTTAGGGGCAAGTATAAACCCGATGCCTTATCGCTTTTAAAAGATTGAGTTGGGAGAGCCAAACCAACCACCATGAGTCTTCAACTACCGACAGATGGTGGTTCATCCACGAGGAAAAATTGAGGACGTGACGTGAAAGTAGGAAAATTCTTCTTTCCTGCAGACTTCCTCATTCTTGACATGGAAGAAGACGCAGAAATCCCTATCATATTGGGGAGGCCATTCCTAGCAACAGGAAGAGCTTTGATTGATGTTGAAAGAGGAGAATTAACACTAAGGGTGGAGTCCGAAGAAATGGTGTTTAAAGTTTTTAAACACGTCATTGAGCCACCAACAATGAGTGGGTGCTTTGCAATCAGCACCATCAAACCATGCGAGCCGATACAAGTCAACCAAAGAGCGATGAGCCCAAGAAAGCAGGCATGGTTTGCTGAAATGCCACTAAGGGAGGTAAGTTTTCCTGAACTCCCTATGCGATAATGCCAAGAAGAAAAGAAAAAGAAACGTCAAATGTGGAAATGGATAGGTTGGGGCTTAATCCACCCTGGGGTTATTAAGGCTAAGGAACTTGCGTCCGGCTAAAAGACGTTAAAGACAAATACGTGGGAGGCAACCCAACGCTTCAATTTTGTTATTTTAATTTCGCTTTAGTTAATTTTATTTTGTCTAAGAACGATCACGGTCTTGGGGTTTTTTGTTTGTCTTGTGATTGATGTGCAGTGGAAATAAATCAAGAAAAGCAAGAATTTCAAAGCGATTAAGCGTCGCGGCGCTAAAAGAATCGAACAGCGCAGTTTAAGCGAGGCGCGCTAAAAGAAATGAAAATTTGTTGTCTAGCCATGGGCGCAAACAATGCATGGCGCTAAAAGTCCCGGCGAGCGCAGAGATCAGCCGCGCGCCAAAAGCAGTTCTCGCGCGCCAAAGCGGGAATTCAGAAACTTAAAAATGCCCAAAAACCAGATTTTCCCCAATTCCAATATCAAAAACCTAACTTTCCCTCTCCAAAAACCCACGAAATTCCAGAAATTTGCCCACAAATCCTCCACAAATCCAACCCAACCACAACTTAAACTCTTAAATTCCTAAAACCCCCCAACTATCTCAAACAACGAAGCTCCATTCCATACCCTCAAGCTAACCAATTGAAACAAGAACAGCGTGAAGCTCTCATAAAAAGGTAATCCCTTTCTTTGTTCTTGAATCCTTTTACTGAAGTCATAGGAAGTAGTAGTTTGTAGGAGTATTATAGTTGGAGTAGTTTGGGTGCTGAAAAGTGATTGTGAAGTTTGAAGAAAAGAGTAGAAAAGGAGGTTGTGGGTATTGAGTAGAAAGGTTGAAGTTTGGGGGTGTTGTATTCGCTGCTAGTGTTGAGTGTGTAGGAGACATTTGTGCCACTAAATTGAAAGCTCCAGAAACTGTTTTAACCATGGCCACCAGAAAAAGAAGAGGCTCCACATCCACCCCAACCCCACAATATGACGAAAGTAGGTTTGTAAGCTATGAAGCCTCTCAAAGATACAAAAAGCTTGATACCAGACCCTTAATACCAGAAAGGGGAATGGACTACCAGAGGGCGTCATTTGGAGAAGGAGATGTTTATGAGCCCATTCGGGCGATGATTGAGTTAAGGGAGTGGAGAAAATTTGTGAACTCGGAGAAGATAACACCAGCAAACACAACAATGGTGCGAGAATTTTATGCCAACTTTCCGGAGAAGGTGGAAAGGGGATGCTTTGTAAGGGGAAGCTATGTGCCTGTGACAGCAGAAAATATTAATATACAATTGAAAACCGTTGATGTTGAAGAAAGAAGTGATTGGAATCACTTTAGAACATGGTCTAGAAGCATTGACCACATCGACTGGAATGCCGTTGCAGACACCGTGAGCTACTGCGAGCCGCTTTTGAGATTGGAAGAAATGGATCGATAGCACCGAGCAAAGCAATTCAACAAGGTAGCCAAGGCTTGGCTGTATTTTGTCAGTGCCCGCATGATTCCATCCACGCACTACACCAGAGTGCCAGAAGATAGGATTAAGTTGATTTATGGAATTATGAGGGGGCTGACAATTGATGTGGGAAGAGAAATAGTGCATAGCATTGAAGAAATCAGCAGGTTGGTGACAACAGGTGGATTGGGACACGACTCGCTTATTACCAGTCTATGCCACATGAGTGCAGTCCCACAACTACCCACGGATACTCATGAAAGAAACCAACTGCCGGTGTCCTATGGGATAGTGCACTCCTTTCCAGACCCTAGCCCCCCAGCAGCCAGACGGAGAGTACGACCACCAGCAGCAGCAGCAGCAGAGGCCGCCATGGATGAAGATGAGCCTGAAATAGGGGCTCAATATGAGGCAGGACCCAGCCACCGGCCAACCACAGGAGCAGAACCTTCAGAGCCCACAATGGGGCAATTGTACCAACATCAGAGGGAGATGATGCAGAACTTGCAAACATTAGTACAAGGACAGCAAGAAACGAGGCAACAAATCGACGAACTGAGTGCCTTGTTCAACCAATGGTCGATGCATTATCCACCGCCACCACCACCATTTTAGCCGAAGTTTGTAAGTATTTTTTTTTCTTTTTATTTTCTTTGAGTCTTGCACACATTGGGGACACTGTGTGATTCAAGTTTGGGGGTGTTTTATTTGTGTGTCATGTTATGTTTTATTTAAGTCTTTTTATTTGTTTTATGTTTATTTTGAGTCACCAAAATTTTTCTTTTTTGAGTCATAATGCTGTCACAAAGATCATGTATCTTGTAGTTGCTAGAAACACCTAGTGAAGTAAGGTGGAATAATGTAAAGGAATTGAAGCAACTATCTAAACACTTAGGTTAGATATGCCAAAAACTCATGTAACTGTCTATTTGGAGTTTCTTGCTCGAATTACGCATACTAAATGATAAATGCTTATGTTATGATTGCTTGCTATTTGAGGCGAAATAGTTAGGATATGCATGTTAGGAGATGACTTTACATTTCTTTGATAGTCAATTCTTACCATTCTTTTCTATCCTGTACTTTAAAAATATCCCTAGTCAGCCCCATTGAGCCTAAATTTGAAACTTCTTCTTTGACACCCTATATTCCCACAAATTGTGCCATAAGTGAAAATATGAAATAGTGGAGTACATTGTGTTAAAAAGAAGAAACAAAAATAGTGAACAAGTTTGATGCACCCCAATGGAAAAGTAATAAGAAAGAGGCAAAAACCTAAGTTTGGGGGTGCCTATTAGTATAATACACTTCACTCTCCCAAAACAAAAGAGGGAAATGATAGAATTGAAGTGAAGGAAAGAATCAAAAGAAAAAGGGAAAAATTGAAAAGCCAAAAGAGCTTATGGTACAGAAAAATGAGCATAAATGCCTATCTTTACCAACCCCTACCTAAGCCTACATTACAACCCTTAAAGTCCTGAAGATCTCTTTTATGCATATCTAGAATTAGTGGAGAATAGCAAGTAAGCAAGCCATAGGAATTCTTGAATTTATATGCATGATTTAGTATATTGACGTCCATTAAGCATGATGAATATGAGTTTGCGAAATATTTAGCTTCATGTGGTTAGTGTGCTGAAAATTTCATGCTATATGATTCCTGCATATTATTCTGCTAACCTTCATGTTTTTCTAGTTAACATTTATGCAGCAAAAGTGATCAATGGCAGGGAGTCCTTTTATTTTTCGTTCTTTGAGTCTTTTTATTTTATTTTTTTCTATCTTTGCTCGAGGGCGAGCAAAGGTTAAGTTTGGGGGTATTTGATCGGTGTATTTTATATACACCTTTCGAGTCAGTTTTAGTTAATCTTTTGTCCCATTTTGCACATATAAGTGTCGTATTATGATAGTTTTTCTTTCTTTTGAGTCAAAGTGGTTAAAATGGCCAAATGGCGGAAAAAGAGCAAAAAGAAGGCAAAAGAGGAGACGCCAGAGCTGGAAAAAGAGAAAGTGGCGAACGAAGGAAAAATCAAGACCGGCGCGCCTACGCTGTGCAGCGGTCGCGCGCCATCATTCAGAGAAGGTGCAGAAGATCCAGCGCCACGGCGCCAAAAGCGGCGCGCGCCACTATCGAAGAGACATAAGACCTGGGGCACGCGCGCCTCGTGAGACCGATGCAGGCCGCGCGCTAAACATCCGAAAGCCACAGAGTTGCGGCGCGCGCCTCGCAGCCAGATATCGGGCCGCGCCAAAACACCCGACGGATTGCAGAACTTCCGCGCCGTGGCGCCGTCGCAGGCGCGCGCCGACGCAAAAAAATAGGTTTTTAGACGGATTGGTCCGCCTCAGGAAAAGTTGAGGCGGTTTTCACTATAAAAGGAGAACCCTAGGCGCTTTTGAGGTTCCCTTCGCACAACACAAGATTTTTGCTTGGAGATTGACACCATTAGTTTAGTAATTTCTTTTCCCTTTCTTGTTCTTTATTTCAGCATGATGAACATGGAATTAGTTCTTGTCATGTCAATGGCTAGGAACTAATTCTCTTATAGGCTTTCTATGTTGAATTTCTTGAAACTTATGTTATAAATTAATGCACGCTTATGGTTATTTTTCTTATCGAGAGATCTATCCAATAATTGAGTTGAATTCTTGGTAATTAATTGACAACTAATTATCACTATATGATTTCTAATCGATTCAAAAGGGGATTGTGAATATCTTGTAAGTTGGGTAGACATTCTTGGATTGGGGATGAAAATACCTCAATTATTTATGTAAGCGTTGATGAGAGGCTTAACAACCCTAATTTTGCGCATCGCGTGACGGCCAACTAGGTTTTTGTTCTTAATCCTCCTATAAAGTTATTCTTATCACCGAAAGGTAGGTAAGGTGCGACATCGGGTTGAGTGTTTATATAACCCTAACGGGAGTATAAAACGATTTCGTAAACCTGCTTTCTCCAAAAGAAGAATACCATAAGTTAATGCATTAGTAAATAGCATAAGCGGATAGTAAGGATACATGGAAGCCCTATTCCCATCACATCTGAAGTAAATCTTTATATTTTACATAGTTTTCATAATTCTTAGTTATAAACAACCAAATCAATTATCAATTCGCCAAATAGATACTAGAAAATAGATAGTTGGTACTTGAACCCTAATCCCAGATGACGATATTCAGTCTTATCAAAGACTATACTACTTGTCACGATAACGTGCACTTGCGTTTAAAGTGTGTGCATCTTACCGCGCATCATTAAGTCACTCAAAAATATATATAACACTCCTTAAAATGCGGGATTTTTAATCTTGAAAATAAAAGAGACTACCCGCTACAAAATGTAAAGTGAAATTTAACATAAATATCTATATTTCATATCATTTTCCCGATATTTCTTAATACTTTAGTCTAGTGGTCATCCCAACGGCGCGGGCCTGCCTGGGGTCATGGGTCAGTCCGCGCCACGGGGGTAGGGCGGGTCGGTGGAGGGAGGTGTCGCCCCATACCGATCCGAGTGGGTCGATTGGGGTGGGGTCATTTTTTATTTGCCTTTAAATTAAATAAATAAATAACACACACACACAACATGATAGTTTAATAAAAACATCCCAAGACTGTTTTTGTGCCTCTTATATTATTCGACTAGAAGTATGATTTTTTTTTTGGTAATACAATTTCAAAATTGCAACTTCGTGATATTAAAAGTTGCAAATAAATAACATAGTAAAATTACAATTAAAAGAATTACATTTTAAGAAACACATTTTCGAGTTTCTTTATAATGTCTTGTTGTTTTTCGGTTGGAATTGGTATATCTTGGTCAAATTGATCGACGTCACTTGCACATCCATCGGATAAGATTTCGTTGTAGTTGTAGTCTTCTTCTTCGTTGATCTTCGGTTGGCCGCACCTCCTACGCTCCACACGAATTCAGTCTCTGAATAGAACTGCAATCTCTAATGAGTCTTCTGCCAATGAATGTCTGTGCTCCCCTATTTGAAATCTTTCCGCAGAAAATGCACTTTCGGACGTTGTAGATGACGCTTGAATGTTCAACACATCTCGGGCCATCTTTGCTAGTGTTGGAAAATTCTTCTCATTCTCCATCCAGTATTTTAGCAAATCTTCACGTCCCTCTTCATTTTCAATTTCTTCGTACAGTACAACACCTTGCAAAACAAAAATATCTAACTCGCTAACTTGGTTAGAAACGGGACCACTAAACATCTCTGTCTGATACTCTGGGGCTTTGAATACTAGCCGCAGAAACATCATGTCTTTTTTGAGGTTGTATTGAAGAAGAAGAAGATGACATGGAATATGGTTGGTTGCTAGCACTTTCTTGTTGGTAATGTGTATATACTTTTTTACATTCATCTTGAATGCTAGACAACACTTCTTCTCTACTTATTTCAACAGGTGGTGGGTCATTTGGATTTTTAGGAGTTGGAGGTGGAAGTGTATCTATGCAATCGTAAATAGTTACAACACGATTTTTACAACTGTCTATTTTAATAGACGAATTTAATACAACACTAATAAAAAATATTGGGGGAATATGAATAAAATATTTTTTCATTTTTTAAAACATTTTTTAATAGGTTCCTTATAAGTTGGTTTTGTCATATATTCACTAAGTAATATAAATATTAGAGCTATATAAAATAGCATTGATGAAATAGTAGGATAATAAATACCGAAAAATTCTTTAGTAGCTACATAAAATTTCTCTAAAAATATATTAAGTTCTAAAATTGTATCCCAATCGAAATCTATAAGCATATCACTAGAATTTCGATTACGGACGTTAAAAAATTGGGTTATAGGTTGTCTATACTCATAAGCAACATGTAGTTGGTTGTATAAAGAATTTCATCTAGTGCATATTTCTTCGGGAACTTTTCTGTAAGCTATACCACAATCGTGACAAGTTTTTTTTTATATTCTTTTAGTCGTTGTATTCTATTATTTTTAAAAAGATAGTTTATAGCAAATTGAATTTTTGCAAGAATGTCTTCAAAAAGTTTTATACCATCATTTACAACTAAGTTATAAATATGGCATGCACATTTTATATGAAAATGATGTGGAAAAGATAGAGTTAAGATAACTTTTAAATTTTAATAATCTAACAGTATAAATATTAGAAGAAGCGTTATCTAATGTAATAGTCATGACTTTATCAGTTATGCCATAATAATAGCAAACAGAAAAAATATTTTCTTGAATAAAAATATTAGTGTGCCTACTATCTATATATCTATATGCTAAAATACGTTTTTGCATAGATCATTTAAAGTCTATCCAATGACATGTTACCGTTAAATAATCATGACCGTTAGTACTACGGTCTATATCAGATGTGATAGATACTTTTACAGGGTAATGATATAAATAATAAAGTAAATATTATTGATATCCGTGTGCAAATTTAAAAATATTTCTCCTAACAATTGATCTTGGAAAACCGTTATTAGCACGATTGTACATTGATCTTATATAATGAATAAAACCAGGAGAATCAGGAAATGAAAAGACAAACCCTCCACTGCAACTAATTTTGATAATTCTTCTCTATCTTTCATTTTATCGTATTTAGGGTCTACAATTGCCCCCGTCATAGGGTCAATTTGACCTTGTACCTGGTGCGGGACAGTATGTGAAGCTTGTCCCGACTGAGAGGCATTGCTGGCTCACCCTTCACTTGAGCCGTATATTCATCTCACCTAGCTTTGTGTTTGATATTCAAATGCGTAGTTAAACCTCCCGTCCCGCTCCGACTTTTTCTCATTTTAAATTTATAAATAATTTTACAAATTTTGCATGTAACAACTTGATTTTGTACGTCTCTATCAAAAAAAGCCCATACATGTGATGTTAATTTTCGTTCTGGTGGGCCTCGTCTCATACTAGGGGGAATAAGAGGTGTTCCAGTTTGAGGTGCATTATTTGGCGTGCCATCTAGATTAGTTGGTGTGTCATCTAGATGTTCTTCTAAATTAAACTCTTGTTGATTTTCAGAAAATAGCTCATCGTCTAAATCTACTGGTACTTCAGGAAAATTTTGAGTATCAATAAAATCATCATGTATAGGAGGAATAGGATGACTAGAAGAAAGACTCTTACCCTTGTCATCCCTACTAGAACTAGACATACCCAACATACATCTTAGTCTTTTTCCTTTCATTATAATTTATGCTAATAAATAGTTAAAGATAATGAAATTAAGTGCGCTAATTAAAATAAAGAAACAATAATAATTTAATAAATGAACGAATGTACCAAACGTCGACGTGTAATCGAAAGATGTTGAAAATTGAAACTTTGCTCAACGGATGATCCTCAAGCTAGTTGTCAACTTCACTCCCAATTCCCAAATGAATAAATTAAATTGAATATTTAGAAGACAATGTAAACTGTAAAGAGAATGAGAGTTAGATTGAGAGATTATTAGAGAGATTGTAATTGTAGGAAGATTTGTGAGAAAAAATAAAGAGAAAATGAAGTATTTATAGTTGAAAAAATTGGGTTAAAGAGTAAATATAATAACTTAAGGGTTAAAAAATAAATATTAGGGGGTAGGGGGGTTGGGGGAGGGAGGGAGGGGTATTTGGCCGTTGCACAACGGCCAAATTGGTACAAAGCCGTTGTGCAACGGCTAGTAGGGATCGGGGCTGGGGCTAAGTGAGTCGGAGTCGGGTTTTTTTCTCGGCCCCGTACCGATACCGATACCGAATACCGGTACCGATACAGGGCAAGAGGGGTCGGGGCGGGGTCGATATACCCCGCCCCGTTGGACAGCCCTACTTTAGTCACGTATTTGATCGTAATTTGGTGTAATTAGGCTTATGTTTGTTTGTTTTGATGTCTTAGGCACACTTTAATGAATTGAGAGCTAAAAGAATTAAACGAGCAAAGCATAATGTCTCAATCGGAGAAGTGCAAAACGCATGTGCAACAGAGCGTGTCACTCTGGTGCCGCATCCCTGCATGTGTGCGCGATGTTCATTGGTGGCGCAAGTGCATCGCGCCAATTTCCTACATCTGAAACTCTAATGGTCTCGTGCGCTTTCGGCGCGCTAACTGGAGACACGCGATGGAAAGGTTGGTGCATGAACATCACGCCAATTCCCCAATTTTGAGTCTTGGCAACACTGATGTGCCATCTAGCGCAATGAGGTAGTGGCACGACATATTGAAGGTTTTCCCAGTCTGAATTGGATTTGGTCTAAAAGATCTAGGTCATTTCCCTACTCTATAAATAGCCCCATTTTACAAGAAAAATATATCTTGGACGTATTTTGGAGCAGACCAAAGGCGTGGAGCAGTTCTTCATCGAGTTTATTTTCTTTATTTCATCATTAATTCATGTATTATTCATAAATTCTTGTTTATTACTCAAATCACGAGTAGCTAATTTTTTTGGTTTTAGGATTGTGGTAAACCATGGATATTTATTATAATATAATATTGGTTAATTAGTTCATATAAATTTTATATTTATTAATTTTAAATAACTAGCTTTATTTATTCAGATAGCAGTCTTAATTATTTAATATTTAAATCTTAATATTCAAATCTCTCATGTGTTTTTTTAAATTTCTTATATATAAAAAATGAAGATATCTGGTAAAATGGTTATAAACCTAAAAAAAAGTTAATATAGTCATAGGCTCATAACTGTCACTTTATTACGATTGGCTATTTTGTCGCATCCATATGTTCGATACTTACTTTGAGGTCTGATTAGTTTAAATTCTCGTTGAAAAGTTCTATATTGGAGGGTAAAATGCTTTTTATAAAAGGCGGCTTCATATTCATAGTTTGAATTTAAGACATCTGATTAATAATAAATAAAGAGTGATGTATCACTCTTGTTGCATACAAACCCAATCTGCAAGATATACCAGGCAAAGCGATCACACCACGCACGGGGAGTCTGTTTCAGGCCATATAGTGACTTACGGAGACAACACACATAGTGAGGATTTGGACGGGTGAACACAAGCGTACGATGTACACTGCTTTCTCGAGTCCATGTAAGAATGCATACTTCACATCAAGTTGATGGATCGACCAGTGTTTGCATATGGCAAAGCTCAAAACTGTGCGAATAGTAGCCGGTTTGACAACCGGGCTGAAGGTCTCTCCACAATCAATGCCCTTCTGCTGATTTGTGCCATTAGCCACAAGACGGGTCTTATACCTCTCAAGATCCCCATTGTCTCTGAACTTGTGACGAAAAAGCCACATACATCAGAATTACATTCACCCCCTCAGGTCTAGGTACTAGATTCTACGTGTGCTGTTTAGTTAAAACATTGAATTCCTCATACACATCCGCATTCCAATTAGGGTCTTGTTTGGCCAATTTTGGGTTCTTTGGAAGTGGAGAGATGGTTTGGACAAACAAGTTGAAATGGACTTTTGGTTTGAAGATTTCATACATTGAACGAGTTTCCATTGGATGAGTAGGGACAGTGGGTGGCGGAGTGGTGTCTGAGACGGTGGGTAAAGTCGGATAAGGAGAAGGTGGGGGTGAAGCCGTCGGAGGAGCCCCTATGGTTTGTCGGGAATCCTAGGAAGACACAGGGAGTAGACCTAGGAACAAGCTTGTGAGGGGCAGTAGAACTGAGGTTGGGATAGCACGAACAACCGAAAATCTGTAGATGATCTATAGGAGGGGACTCTATGGTAGAGGATTTCGGTAGGGGTCATATTGTGAAGAGTGATAGTAGGGAGAATATTTAGAATGTATTCTGACATTTTAGCAGCATATACCCAGAAGGAAGGAGGGAGGGAGGCATGAATCAATAGGGTGCGAATCATATTGTTAATGGTACGTATGATTCTTTCAACTTTACCGTTTTGTGGTGGGGTGTGATGGCAGGAGAAGCGAAAACCCATGCCATTATTTGTACAAAAAAGGTGAAACATAGAGTTATTGAATTCACGACCATTATCGCACTGAAATGATTTTATACTTTTTCCAAATTGTGTGTGGATAAACTTGCGAAACTCAAGAAATTTGGCAAACACTTCCGATTTAAATTTAAGAGGATATAACCAAACATAGTGTGAAAAATCATCAAGCAACACCAGATAATATTTATGACCGAGAGAACTAGAGATAGGAGATGTCCATAAATCGGCATGTATAATATCAAAAGGAGCAAGTGTAACACTAGTAGATGATTTAAACGGAAGACGAATATGTTTGACTAAAGAGCAAGAAACACAATTTTGGGAAAGTTTCCCATTACAAGCAATGAAATTGTTGCCTTTAAGAAAATTAAAAACTGGGACTCCCGGATGACCAAACCTATTATGTCAAGTTGAAGAAAAAATAGTCGCTAGAGTGACGGGAGAGCAAGATCTGGCAGCGGAGGTGGAAGTGAATGGATAGAGATCCCACGTGCTATTGCATCTCGTAAGAGGTGTCCCCGTATGAAGATCCTTCACAATAAAACCAAAAGGGTCAAAATCCACGGAGACATAATTATTACGAGTAAATTGGCGGACATATATGAGGTTCTTAATCATGTGTGGGGCATATAAGGTGTTTTTTAGGGAGAAGGGTAGATGAGAATGTTGTGTGTATGAGGTACCATACCATTTAACTGGAATGCGTTGTCCACTACCAACTATAACATATTGATGATGCTTTAAACTAAACAATTTAGGGATATTACCTGTATATTGGGTGACGTGAGATGTGGCATCTGAGTCCATGTACCAACTATTGTCAGGCTATTTCATGGAGAGGGTGTTGAATGCCTGTCCAAACTCAGTGGGTGTCATCTGGGATGAGGCAAAATCGACCTTGCGTAAGTGGACTGCTGCGAGGTGAGCGGCCCAACAAACCAGGGTAAGAATACGGATTGTAGGTTTGCATCGGAATGAACTCGACGCTGAATCGCTTAGGCCCGGCGCGCGGCTACGTCTTCTTGTGTGCGAGTCGGCGAGTCGCGGCCCAGTTGTTCTGCGATCACTGTTGATGTTGTTGCTGGTTCTGTTGACCGTGACCCTTGTCATGACCACAGCCTCCCCTGCCGTGGCCCCTGCCACGACCACAGCCTCCCCTGCCGCGGCCCCTGCCACCCTTTCCACCGCGTCCCTGCTGCAGTTGAGAGTTTTCTAGCGGCGTTGGATCTTGAGGGCGCGTTTCGATTGCTAATGCGTTGTGCTCATCCAGCTTAGCACGTCGAGTCTCTTCGAGCAACAACCGCGAGCGAGCTTTGTTAAAGCTGGGTAACAGATCTTCCTGTTGAATCATGGTACCCAAAGTATCATATTCGCATTTAGGAAGGCGGACAATCAATTGTAACACCAGTTTAGTGTCAGTAACAGGCTCGTCGACAGCAGCAAGTTGATCCGTCGGTAGCTTTAATTGTTTGCACTACTTAGTCACATTGGAAAAGTTTTCAAGACGTGTATTGTTAAATTGCTCCTCTAAATACACAGCACATGTGTGCTTATTGTCATGAAAAATTTCCTCCAAACGATTCCATAACTCAAGGGTTGTGGCACCAGATTTCATGATAGTAAGAAGAAGGTCCTGAAAAATACTACCATAAATCCACTGTTTGACGCCGGCGTCTAGACGACGCCAAGTAGACTCATCAACCTCCGGAGGGCGCGGAATGATGTCATCGATGTGATCAAGCACGTTATAGAGACATACATGATTACGAAACAGTTCAACCTGGGAGAATCTCGATCGCTTTCTTGATCAAGAAGAATGAGAATAGAGTTCTTGATGTTTGTAACAGTTAGGGCTGGATGAAAAGAGGATGACAAAGTGGTGGTGGGATTTATGGAGGTAGAAGATTCAGAAAGTGTGGAAGATTCAGGGATAGCCATTTAGAGAAGAGAAGAATGAAGAAGAAAACCTAGAATTTGTAGGGAGGGGCCGCGGCGAGTTCCGAGGGGGGGGGGGGGTTCTCGGCGGCGGTAGAAAGAAAAAGTTCTAGGGTTTTCGGTGTTTGACTCTTGATACCATGTAAGATGATATTAATCTCCCTTGAGGAGTCTTTTCATTAATATCAAAGTATATATAGAGTACAATATTCATCCCTTATACAATAGGAATCCTAAGCTTATACAAAAAAGGAATCATAGTCTTACCATAATTATATTTACACAATATATAGAAATATTCTAATTATGGGTAGGGAATATATTGTTTCTTATATTTACATGTTTACAATTGCCCCTCAAATTATTGGTCTTTAGTTTCCGTCCTTCACTTAAAAAAGTGGTTGAAAATATTTTGAGGTCTCGAGGTCTATCCCCGCTCAATAAAAAATTAATAAAGAATTCGCAAGATATAATTTGTCTGCAAACTCCTTAAGGCATGAGACAAACTTTGTCTTAAGGTAAAGATTGTCTTATACCTGAACACAAAGGCATAGTTTGTCTTGCGAAATTCAAATTCTGCCTTACAATTTGGATTGAGTTGGGGTTCGAACCTAGAACTCAGAGGGTTTTAGGCGAACGATAAAAATTAAAAAAAAAATCAATTTGAGGAGCAAAAATTAAAGGCCACCCCGAGGACATTTGTGCGAATTCTCTTGGGAATGGAAAAACTACACCTTTGCCTAAGTCAAGTCAAGGTTCAATAAATTGTTCCTACAGTCTGTTTCCCTTGAGAATAAACTACACCTTTATTTTTCTTTTTAAAAAGAGGTAATGCAAATACGTGAAGACATTATAAGTCCTTCTGTTCCTTAAAGAAAGGAATTATTTTATGATTTTCCCAAGGAATTGAATAAATTAAGGGGTAATAAGAAAATAATAAGTAATGCGTTTGGAGTTGCAAAATGCATAGAATTCAAACAAATTGTCTTAACATGTAAAATATAAAATCTATCAATACCACATAGAAACACTTCTATTTTCAAGCTTAGGTTGATCTGGTCACAACATGGTCCTTTTGAAAGGCAGAAAACAACTTGGTCCAGTTACCCCAGAGTAGAGCCCTCCACTAAGGGAAATTCAGACCTGAAAATAAGAAATGCCATTAAGCTCTTTGAAAATTAAACATGAACAAAGTAGTGTAATAAATTCAAATTCATTCTGTATGAATCCACTAATGGTATGGATAGGTTCAAAAGTAGTCATTTAAATATACTTTGAAGCAATTTTAATCTTATAAGTTTGTTACAAATGAGCTTTTGGTCCCCCTCAAATATCTAACAAACTTTATATATTAGCTTTGACAGAAACTGTTTTAGAAAAGGTTTAGCAAGAACTCATATCTGGAAGTGTACCTTTTGCAGTTTCTGTTAGTATTTTGTTTTTAATCTATATCATATAGTTTGGTGCAACTTATGCTATTTTGGTCCAATTTTTATGTTGCAATTTATAGGGTTTAATGTAACTTTTCCGATGTAGTTTTTTGGTTGTGGGTTCATCAAGTCCAATTTTTTAAATACCGGGTATAAATATATCTAAAAGTCTACTAAAATATCAAATATCGGGCGTAAACCCATGATTTTAACTACAAAATGAAGTCAGTGTAAACTTGAATCCATTAAAAATTTAAATCTTATATTCTCATCAAAAATAGAATAGGAGCATAAATTCCTTATATATACCTAGACAATTCTCACCCTACAAGCTAGCTTTTGTGGTTGAGTTAGACCCAAAATCCATTATTTACATGGTAATAGAATCAGAACCATTCAAATTATTTGTTCACCGATGTTGGGCCTAAATTATATTGTACACACTCCAGTTAACGAGGTCTGGGCGTGCGGGGAGTGTTAAAAGTCTCACGTCGAAAATAGAATGAGAACATAGACTTCTTATATGGACTCGGACAATACTCAGGGATTGAGTTACGCCAAAAAACATTCTTTACGGCTTTAAAGTTAATTGTACCCAACTAGAGAGATAGGAAAAGAAAATTTAAAGAATAATATGTTAATGCTTACTTCCACACTTGAAATGACGAGGAACAATCTTTCCACAAAACTGGAAGAGCGATATAACTTGAGAGACATCAAGAATGGTGGAAAGCTTCCTTTGTTTTGTGAACAATTGGCATACGCACTCTAAGTGCGCCGCTTTCAAAAGGCGACAGCAATCGGGCGTTGGTGGCTGTCCAAATACTATCAATCTGCAATAAAATACAACTTGTTTTTGCTCTACTTGGCATTCTCTCGGACTCGCCCTTTGACCATGCACCATCACCAGTACCAGAAAATAATAAGCCACCTTCATCATAATTAACCACAGATTCTTATGGCTTCTCCTCATTTTCAATGCTGCTTATTATTGACAAGTTTGGTTGCTAGCTGTTAAAAATAATAGAAGAATAACAGAGAGGTATGAAATGTGAGTTATGTGTATTCTTTAGGAAAGTACAAGCAATTCTCTACCAGAATACAACAAAGCCTGAAAACATACATGCAAATTGAATATGCTACTGTATTCGTATTTATAGAGCTCTTATTCCTGAACCGATGCAATGTTTCGTTTTATTTAAAATTTAAATAAACAAAAACTGTTCAAAAAAATAAAATAAGACCTTCATTTAAAGATCCAAACCCGACCCGACATGCCAATATATATAAATGCACATATCCTTTTATATATATGCCAATTATTCATTTTATTATACTTAAATGGGCTTGGTCTTAAAAGGCCAACAATGTGGCTTTGTGCCACCTATCCTCCCACATATTACAACTATCTTACGCTAGCTCCTATAAATTAATACTCTATAAATTAATAAATTCTCTAAAATAATAAAATCTTCCGGTCCTGACTTGGGCTTTTGTAAAAATTCATCAAATTCGATAAGATAATAAGATAATAATTTTTCGGAAAATTCCTTTATAAAGATTAGGTCTCATTAAAACTCTAAATTAATAATTCATAAATATTACAATTATAAATATTATGATAATTTGCTAAAATATGAATCTATTGTTACTTGATTTTTCTTAAAATTTAAATCTAATTGGATTTCATCCCTAATTTTTTTAATTGCAGCCAAGAGTTCCGGTGTCGAGTTCTCTAGCTGCAACAAAAAAATTTGAAGAGTTGTTGTCGCGCTCAAAGCCTCTTTTTCGTGGTGATTCCATGCAGATTGAATCATCTTCAGCTTCATCATTAGTAGGATCTTCAATAATATCAGCAACAATTTCCTCTAAACTTTGAACCATTGAACATTCATCATTTTCACCCGGATAGTACACCAATTTGTCGACGTCCATTTCATTGTGATAACCAACATCCTTGACCATATTCTCAAGCTCATGTAGGTTTTCTTCAAAGTTTGTCTCACTTGAGATTTCTTCATTTGAACGGATTTTGCAGTGCCGAAAACAATTTGCATTGACACTTGAGAAACATTGGTTGTCCAAGCGGATACTGCAAAATTGATGGCATCTAAAACATTAATCTTTTCAGGATTAGGTAGCCCAACTCATGACCTTCCAGTAGATTTTTGTAGAATCTCCTACGATAGTGCATCTTGAAAACTCTAATTATTCTTGCATCACATAGTTGAATCTTTGATGTCATGTTAGGTGGCAAAAAAATAACTCAACATTCCGTAACCCTTCAATATTTTTTGGGTGGGCTGGACAATTGTCAACCATCAACAAGATTCTTCTGCCATTCATTTTGTGATCAAACCAGCGAACATATTCATCAAAAACACACTAATCATCTATGCCCTCTTGTTGACACGATAATGACAATTGATGCTGCTCGTGTTGATATTTTTGAAGCAACGTGGCTTTGCATATTTTCCAATAATCCATAAAGGAATTTTTTCTGAACCATCCTCGTTGTAACAAATAACAATTGTAAGTCTCTCTTTGTCTTGCTTTCTTCCTTCAAGTTGCTTGATTGCAAGAGAGTGATCAGCTTGTAACCTGTAAAACAGACCCGTTTCATCCAAATTAAAAACATCTTTCATGAAAAATTAGTTTATTTTCTCCTTTATAGCCTCCAGTTTCATTTTCATGTCCTGCATGTCAACCGAATCATTTTCTCCAAAACGACGAAATGATTTAATACCATGTCTTACCTTGAATTTTTCAAGCCAACCTTGAGAAAATTGATGTTCAGGAGGGTATTGAGGATGCAAAAGCTTCATTATATCATTTGTTTTCTCCAAAATAAGCTCTCTGGTCATGTTGACTCGATCTTGGTACTGAAGAAACCATTCATAAAGAACCTTCTCCATATCTGGATATTTCGCCGATTTGTGTCGCTTAATATCCCCACCCTTCTCAAAGTTGGCTGAAAGTTACTCCGATGATCTCTTGAGAGTGTTTGATATTGTACCTTGACTAACTTTCAAACGGTATTTTTCATCAACCCACTCTTGTAAATCTTTTTGAGTGCATGTGGGATAGTCTCTCTTATACTCACATAATGCTTTACGCATTTGATCATTCATGGATGATTTTGCGATGCCTTTTAGATGAGAAGACATGGTTGGGTGTTATGAATTATTTTATTTCCATATTGAGATTTATATAGTATATGTTTCATTCATCATGCATGAATATAATCAATGAAACATATATGAATTCATTTATTTTCAATACATATGTACTAAATTTGATGAATTTAAAAAGTCTCTCTTTTAATTAATAAAATATTAATTTATCGATATATTAATATCTCTCTAAATTAATAAAATTTCATGGTCCCAAGATTATTAATTTATAGAGGTTTTACACTATATATATAGGTCGAATGAGTACGAGGACCTCTTCCACGTCATTCTAAGTGTGTACGCACAATTGACATAGTCATGTGGTGGGATGGAGATGGACGGATAGGATTCTTCATGGCATAACTATGTAGACTAAAGAATGGTCATTTGAACTGCAGTGATAAATTTCACGGTTCTGCGCGAGACACTCCGGCAAGCGAGTTCGAGTCAGCGCGATGTGGGAGTTCATTTCTCCTTTGTGAGGGATGACTCTTTGTGGGCACCAGGCACTGTGCCTCCCACCTAGTGGGCCGCTGAGTACGATGATTTACCTCCTCCACCAATCTCTATCGGGTCGGAGGGGTGGGGGCTCTGTGGGCGAGGGCGAAGAATGGTCATTTGAACATCCTTTATCAAAAAAATTATACATTGAACAATTTTTTACTGCAAAATATACTGGGTAGAATTGAATGGTATGCATATCTATGAAATTTAATTCTTATAAATATATATATATAATCTTGAACACCATTAGTAAACTTAATGACTTCGCCATCAGCTTTTCCATCTTTAATTCTGTACCCAGAGAATGACTTTTTCTTTAATAAATCTTATGCGATCGATATTCAGATTAACGGGGCTAATGAATTCTGGATGACGAATGGGTATAAAAAAGGAGAGAGAATCAAGTTTTATTATTTTCTTAATGACGTTGATATTCAATTTTTGCGCATATAGACTATTTCATTACAAGTACTAAATAATTTTGTTGACAAATCTTATTCAAATAAGAAGAAACCACAAAATATATCATTTTCTTACATCTATTGAGATTTTTTTTCGAGCGAATCTTACAAGTGTGAAACCCCGGCCGACGCAGAATACCGCAAAACCACGCCATCGATTAACTACACTTGGAAAGTCGTATGATGCGCTCAATAAAAAAATTATGCAGTATTTAACTCGTGATTCATGGCCCCGCGCTTTCATCAAGCACCAACTTGACTTTTAAATCTATTTCATCGAGTGTTAGGCAACCCTTAGACTTCTTAAGTTCCTCAAATTTTGAATAGATTTAGCTTGTAAAGTTATACTTACACTAATAAAGTAGAGAATATCAATATTATTTTTTAATCCTTCAATAAAATTGCAATTTATTTTGTTGGTCATAAAGATGACAATTTATTTTATGGCGGCTAGGATTTCAGGTATGTAATAAAATAAAAATAACGCTCAAGTTAATTATTCCCTCCGTCTCAAATTATTTGTTATGGTTATTAAAAGTAATTGTCTCAAATTATTGTTATTTTAGAAGTTCAAGACATAATTAATGATTTTTTCTTCATTTGCCCTAAGTTAAATTTTGTCATTAATGAAAATAACATGTAAATAGTGTAAATATTTAATGGAGAAAGATTATAATTTAGACATAAGTATAAGTAAAGTGGGTTGAATACCCCTCCTAATTAATACTATTTTTCAAGGGGCGTGTAAAACAAAAAAGCACAAATAATTTGAAACAGAGGGAGTAGTTTGCGATCATAGATTAACTTGTTTTCTAGTCTATTAAATTAATGAGGGCGGCTAAGGATGTCTCAACATTCTTGGGAATAATAGACTAGATAATGGTGACGTACATAAACTACGTTTTTTACTTGGAAAATAGTATTCAACTATTCATGTTTCGGATGACTTATTCTTGGATACATAGACAAACAGAAGACATAAACTTGTGTTACTTGCAAAAAACTATTGTCCATGTTTTCATGTTTTAATAGGTTGTTTCTACTTTACTGTTTGATGTTAAGTTAGGCATAGATTGTTTAAAAAAATAATTTGGTGTACGAAGTATTTTAGATTTATGCAGAATTCGAGAAATTGATATATTTGATGTGCTATAATGCAGAATTCGAGAAAGGGACATATTTGATGTGCTATAATATAGACAGTCTCCTCTGACGCAAATATATGTAATTGATTTTACGGCTCAAAAGTATGACCTATAGGCATAAAGCATACTAGTACATTTCTAGCATCAATTAATTGAACATCGTTCAATCATTGAACATACATTAATTTGTCAATGGATTCTCTTTAGTTGACCTTGCTTTTTAATAATTTGTGCGGCTAAATGACTTCAGGATGTGGAAAGACTTGAAACTTTCAACATATTCATAGAATAGTTACTCTCTAGTTTATCTTCTTTCCCTCTTAAGTTGATTGTTGACATTCTTTTATCCTTGGAAGGGAAAAAATATGGACCACGAAAACATAGGCAAGAGGTACCCAAGAGTATAGATATAATCAAAGAAATGGTTCAAGGCAAAACAAGAAGAAAAGCTAAGGAAGTACAATGTCTCTCATAACACACTTTTAAGTCATGATTAAGCAATCATTGTAGCAGGAGGTAATATGACTCAATCCACGAATTCTATAGTTCTTCGTAATTCTCAAGCTCAGTCAGGGAGTGGTCTAGCCAAGTTCGATAACCCAAGCAAAGGTCCAAACTGCTTGTATGCACTAACATGTCGTCAGGGATACAGAGGCCCGTACATATGTGATCACAAGTATATTAACCATTTTCATTTTTGACGTTTATGTCTTTATGGATCCTAGATCCACTCTATCATATGTAACCCCTTTTGTTGCTGAAAAAATGTGGGATAGAACCAGAAACGTTGCATGAACGATTTGAGGTTATATACACAATATAGTCTTCCGATAAAGGGTTTTCAACTGATCGCCCCTTTGAGATGATTTTAGTCACCGGGGACCAAATCAATGAGCACCTTTAGGCAGGATTTTCTCGATTGACTATATGACTTGTTCAAAACAACATGAACCGAGACATAGAGAAGTGCAATGTTAAAGCCCTTCGGCATATGTAACTCCACCCCTAATACATAGTATCCCCAAATTGAGAAGGAAGTTTTGGTAAACACTAATTAATACCACTGTTTCTTCCCATAATGAAGGGGAGTTTGGAGTAACTGGTAAAGTTGTTGTCATGTGATCTTGGAGGTCACGGGTTCAAGCCTTGGAAACAGCCTCTTACAGAAATGCAAGGTAAGGCTGCGTACAATAGACCCTTGTGATTCGGCCCTTCTCCGGACCCCACACATAGCGGGAGCTTAGTGCACCGACTGCCCTTTTTTTTTCTTCCCATAATGTCCTGGCAACTGACAAGTACTACCTACGACGTTTGGTTCGGGGTAAACAGGAAAGGGAAAGAAAATGGAGGAATGGAATTCCTTTTGTTGTTGTTTGTTTGGTTTTATTTTTTCATTCCCTTTACCCCTTTTCCACTTTCATTCTCTTTCCTTGATTCCTCCACCCCACTAGGTATTTGAATTCCCTTTCCCAAACACGGACCCCGAACCACTCGGACCACCCCGGAGGCCCGGACTCCCGACCCCGGACCCCAGACCACCCATAATCAAACATGTAGGGACAATCAGGTAATTCATTTCCTTTCCATTCCATTCCATTTTCTTACTGGATTCCATTCCATTTACCCTGCGAGAACCAAACACACCCTAAAAGTTTTGAGTGCGATCCAAAGAATCCTATAACATAACAATAGACAACGCTTTACCCGCCTTGGTGGCCTTACCCATCGTTAATCCGGACTAATCGTACCTGTGGGCTATACAGATTCCGGGTGATTAAAACGACAAAAAGAACTCCTACCTCCCTGGCAATAGCTAAGAATAGTCACTGATTTTGCAGGGGGCATTGAACGGAAGATCTCATTTTAGGAGAACAGTTGAAAACAAGAATCAAAACAGAAGCTAGACCAAATTCAATTCAACAGATAAAACTATTGTTAACACATTGAAAAATGCCATCAAAAGTTATAAAATAGAAAGAAAGATTTGTTTGCTGCAATATCACATCCATCTAACAAATTGAAATGCACACCTTAGAACCTCTAAATAGTTCTGTGCATAACCATTGCATCAGCCAGCAGATAGATAATTCTCCTATACACCATAATAAACAACACAAAGAGTTACATACTAAACTTTTCGTTTAAGTCCAAATGATAAGTATCATCTTCATTCCTCAGACATAAACGGCAAAGTCATTGCTGCTGTCGACTTCTGATTCGAGGTCTTCCTCTAAATCATCTTGTTCTGTTGTCCCTGCAGGATCTTTCCCTTCAGTTTTTGACACTTGTCCAGGTATCTTAGCTTCTTGTATCATCTTCAGGATTTCTTCCACACTTTGCTGTAGTTGCTCTGAAGCTTCTTCGTATTTCGCATGCTCACCATCCATCAGCTCTTTTGGCAGATTCCTTAAGAACCAGGGGTGTTTCTTTATCTCAGGAATAGTGATTCTCTGTAAAGAAAATTTGAACTCCAACTTTCAAGGTAAATCAAGCTGACTATAACAGATTGTAATACATGTTATGCTAATGAACACCAGCGAAGTCAAAAATTTCGCTAAGGCTGTTCAAAAAGTATTTTTGACCAATTTTCTAGATGCACGGGATAATTTTTCCGAAGAAGGGTGTTCGATTGACCACCCTATGTAGCTACGCCACTGCTAATGAACCATACTTGATTACATTAACCTTTTTTTCTTTTGGTAAAGTGATTTGAGTTGGGAAAAATGTTACCTTAGAGGGATTTGCAACAAAGATTCGCGAGAGGAGGTTTTTGCAATCTGCTGTGATTCGTACATAATCGGGTATGGAGAATAGGGCACTCATTATTCTCTGAAAACAAATAAAAGATTCTTTAGGCGCTAATTGAGACAACAGTTCCAAATTTCAACACACTTGTACTTAGTTCAAACATCAAAATAAAGTATACACGACTCACCCCAATGGTTTTCCTGAAGTTTTTTGGATCTTCAGGATCCTCAAAAGGGTATGCTCCTACTAGCATCACATATAGTGTCACCCCACATGACCATACATCTGCGATCTGAAAATGCATAATGATAACATGAGCACAATATTCAAGTGAAAGAACTCAAAAAAGAATGCAATCATGTAACTGAGCATTCAGATATTATAAAAGGCCATATGAAACAATAAAGTTCATATGCCAATGTACATAATTTAGAGCATCCGCTATAAGCTGATGTTTATTATAAGCCAAAAGTACAGTTTGTGTCTCACAAACAAAGTCCCGTAGTAATAAGGTAAATTTATTAGGCCAATTTTATACTTGTGATTGTGGCTGAGGGTTTGTTCAGCTAGTATCAGAGACATGGACGTGAAAAAGCAAATAATTAGTGATGCAAATTTAAAAGTTTTTTTAACGTAATGAATCGTTGTGTTTTTTTAACGTAATGAATCGTTGTCCGAGAAGAGAGCTTGCCTTCCCATCGTATTCCTTCCTTGACAGGACCTCAGGGGCAATGTAAGCAGGTGTTCCTACTGTCGACTTTGGTTGTGAATGCAACAATCCAGACTGCACGACAAAGTATATATAGGTAAAGTAACCACTCGATACATTACTGAGAACACAAAAAATCCTTACAAGAAAATGGATCAAGGGAATCTTGGTCTTCTCTCCTAACGAATTTCCCCTTAGTTACTATATAACACAAGAAAGAAAAGCAGATCAAACCTTGGAATAACCAAAATCACATATTTTTAGACGTGGTGAAGGACTTCCATCAAGAAGAGTGTTTTCCAGTTTCAAATCCCTGTGACAAATTTCCTACAGGAAAATAAAAGCACGACTTGAGAACGGAAACTCGTTAGAAAGATGAGCATTGTAAAAAATGTCTGTGTATTTTCAAATTTACCATGGTATGACAGTAGCTGACTCCAGAGAGTAATTGTTGGAAGAAGAAGCGAGCCTGTTGTTTGTTGACACAAAAATGAAGATTATAAGTACCAACATCTCATTCTCATCGAGCATAGGAATAATACAAGGAATTGAAGATATTTGTATAACCTCGTCTTCACTAAATCTGCCGGCACTGCATATTCTAGCAAAAAGTTCTCCACCTGCAGCATACTCCATAACAATTGCCAAATGTGATGGAGTAACCAAGACCTACAAAAAGAAAGGTGCATGCCATGTTAACTGTAAACATGTAATGGTCCATTGAGTACATTGCCATTCTATATATATGCTAAGAAGTCTGAAGGACAAGTATCAACAGCAAAATGGAAATAATAGAAAAGAACAGTGGTTAACGTAAAACTACGATGAGTAGATGCCTAACTCATGCTAACATCTACTTGAATACTAATTCAACATCCAAAAAGGTAATTAACCGACTAAATGGCTTATACTTTAGTTAGAAACTGTCAAATGAAAGGAACCATAGGTGTGCAAGATGCAGAGAAAAGAAAGTTACAAACGACAGTAGATAGGAGAAAAAATAACAACTAGCAATAACGGATCAACATTTATGCTTTAAGAACCATATCAGATGATAATATCGTGACAACAAAATGAGTGACACTTAAAATTGAAACTTGATCCTTGATAGGCTTCATACGTGCAGAAGATACAACTTGATCCTGTTTGAGATTAATCATTTTTAACCTCAGAAACAGAATTGCAGGGAAACTAACCACTTAGACAACAACTTGAGGTAGGTCGGAATGATGGTGCCATGTGGAGAATAACTTTGTGACTTGTCAATTCATTAAGTGTAGTAGATTGCATATTCTCAGCAATCTAAAAGCATCACTTAACAACAATAGATAGTGTGCACAAGAAATGAAGAAAACAATCAATCCATGGGCCAACTACATAAAAAATTATCTCTAACTAAAGATTCAGCCTCATGAACTCGTCGTTTCTCCACAACAATTCATCATTAAGAGTCAATATTACAGTTGCTCAATAGGGGCTCATGTAATTGGAGTGACTATTTTCACACTATAAAAGGACCTGTAAATTTTTGTGTTGAAGTTTTAAGTAAAACTGCAAGGATTTACTCAATATACAACTCCTGCTGATTTACTCAAGGATTTACTCAATATACACTCCTGCTTACAGTATAAAGAGAACTATTGAAATAAATCTGTTTCCACTTTTTCCGTAAGCCATCTCAACACTGCAAGGATATACTGAATACACTGCTAAAAGAAACAGAACTATGGTTATTTATCTCTATATTTATTTGTACTGGGGAGCCATCTTAATATGGTCATATCTATCCAGGTGCAAGAAAAGAATGATGATTGATATAATCACTAAACTGGCAGACTAGTTCTAACAAAGCATTTTATTTCAGGAATTCAACAGGTATAACAATGTTGCTTTAGACAAGATAACAGATTCTCTGAGCTGAAAACATCAGAAAGATTTGCATTTCTAAGATAACAAATAGGTACAAAAGAACTAATTACCTCTTTAAACCTGACAATGTTTGGATGTCTCAACGATCTATGATTTATAATTTCTCTCTGCACATTCTCATCAATCTGGGAAAAGATTAAAGTGTTACATCAAGCTAACGGAATCAAAGGAGAAAACAATTGCTACCATACTGTAATACTAACAGTTACATCAGGCTGAAAACATCTTGACACAACCTAGTAAATGAGGAGAAAACTGTACTTAAATTTTTTTTGCAATGGACCAACATTGCTCCTTTTTACTTGACTTATAGTTGAATCAGTAACAACATAATGGCAACTGCAATTCAAACTACCAACGCCGAATTCAGTTAAACAGCTATGATTTGAACCATTAATCAGAAACATATTATCATTCCCCCAAAACTCTAAGTGAGTAGTTTTTGTAGTTTCCCTGTTTCTATATATTTAACTGAATTTGGAAATCTTTAAGAAAATAACTTTCTTTTTTCAAGAATTAGCTAAAGCAAACACTTTTTTCAAAAACTCAAAGCTGACTTTGCAAACTCAAAGTTCCAAAACCCCAAGAAAAAGCATAACTAGAAAAGACAACTAGCAAGATCTTTCCAAAACTAAAATCAAGCTCACAGTTTTGGCAATGAAAGAATAAGTGACACAAATTTTAAAGTTGCACAGGTAAAGAGTTCGGTAGAAAAATCAACAAAATAAGCAAATACAGCACAATCCTTAACCTAAGAAAGTGAGAAATACTGACAGCATCTACAAACAAAAGTACAAAAATAAACTTTATTAACAAAAGAAGACTTACCTTTTTCCCTCTTTCTATATATTTGACAGCAAAAAGCTCCTTTGTCTTCTTGTCCATAACTAGCCTTGCCACTCCAAAATTCCCAGCACCAAGTTCCTTCAAAAGCTCATATTTTTCCTCCATAGCTCAATCCAATCCACAAGCTCTTAAATCTCAAACTCAAAAAACTAACCAATGATACTCAAAATAACAGAAATAACCAAATCAAGAAAGACAAAAAGACTTAACCTTTTTAACAAACAAAGTACAATCCTTGTTTTTCACAATTCTGTGTGGTACTGCTATTTATAAATGAAGACAAAATGCAAAAATCAATTGAAGTATGTACATAATACTAGGCATGGCCAGTGGGCCGGGCCGGTCCGGTCCCGAATAATTTTTTTTTAAAAAATTAACGGTAACGGGCCTCGAACAGGGCGGGATATGGTATCCCCGCTGACCTGTCCCGCCATGACCGACCTCCTGGCCCCGCCCCGCCCGAAACTCGCCTAATCAGAAAAATAACTGCCCAATAACGGTCATTTTACATTTTGGCCGTTTTGTAACGGTTATTTTTGGCCTCCCCCAACCCCCCTACCTCCTTTATATTTATTTTTAACCCCTAAGTTATTATATTTACACTTTAACTCAATTTCTCAACTATAAATACCTCATTTTCTCTTCTTATTTCTTACAAATCTTCCTATAATCTCTTATTTTTCTAATCTCTCAATCAATCAATCTCTATACAACATTGTCTACTACATATTCAATTTATTTATTAATTTGGGAATTGGAAGTGAAGTTGGCAACCAGCTTGAAGATTATCTATCGAGCAAAGTTTCAATTTTCAACCTCTCGATTACACGTCGACTCTACGTCGGCGTTTGATACATTTGTTCTCTCATTAAATTATTATTTTGTCTTTATTTCATTTAGCACATTTAATTTCATTATCTTTAACTTTTTAACTATTTATTACCATAATTAAAATGAAAAGAGCAAAAGTGTTTAAGGGGTAATGGCAAGCTTCTTCTAAGAGGGTAGTTACAAGTTAACAAGTAGCGGTACATCTTCTAGTATTCCTAGTCCTACTCCTAGACAAGATGATTTTATTGATCCTGAACAGTTTCCTGAAATAACATATGATCTTGACGACCATGTATTTTCTCAAATGAAAAAGACTTTGATTTAGATGACACTCTAGATGATGATACACTCACTAATGTAGATGATGATACACCCACTAGTGAAATGTCTCATATTCCCCCTAGTATGAGAAGAAGTCCGGCAAAACGGTCATTAAAATCAGTTGTATGAAAATATTTTCATTGGGACGTACCGAATCAAGTAGCTATATGTAAAACTTGTAAAGTTGTTTATACTTTTAAAACTGGACAAGGTCATGGTAGGACGGGATTTAGCAAGACACCTATTGCAAAAACACATAGCCTTGCATGCCCAATACATTATTGAAAAAGATGATGAGCAAGCGCCCTCTCAATCGGGACAAGGTTCACATACTGTCCCGGACAAAGTACAGGGTCAAATTAACCTTATGACGGGGGGAGTTGTAGGCCCTAAATACGATAAACATAAAGATAGGGAAGCACTAGCAAAATTAGTTGTTGTGGAGGGTTTGCCTTTTTCATTTCATGAATCTCCTGGTTTTATTCATTATATTAGAGATATGTATAATCCTGCTTATAAAGGTTTTCCTAGATTAACTATTAAGAGAGATGTATTTAAATTTGCACATGAATATCAACAGTATTTACGTTATGCATTATATCATTTTAATGACAAAGTCGCTTTAACCGATATAGTCGTAGTACTAATCATTATGTGATTATTTAACGAACTTTGTCATTTGATACATTATAAATGGTCTATGCAAAACCGTATTTTAGCATATAGATATATGGATAGTAGGCACACTGGTGAGTTTATATCAGAAAATATTTATTTAGTCTGCGATTATTACGGAATAACTGATAAAGTTATGAGTATTACATTAGATAATGCATCTTCTAACAATGCTGCTATTTATGTTTTAAAAGAAATTTTAACTCCGTCTTTTCCACACAAAAAAAATCATATCAAATGTGCGTTTCATATTTATAACTTAGTTGTAAATGATTGTCTTTCACTTTTTCAAGATATTCTTGAAAAAATACAATTTGCTATAAACTTTATTTTTAAAAATAATAGAATCTAACGGAGAAAAGATTATAAAAAAACTTGTCACGATTGTAAAACTATCTTATAGAAAAATTCTTGAAGAAGTACCACTAGGTGAAATTCTTTATATGACCAACTATTTGTTGCTTATGATTATAGAAAATCTATCACTTTATTTTTTAACACTCATAATCAAAATCCAAACGATATGATTGTGGATAACGATTGGGACAAAATTAAAGAAATTCTTGTATTTCTAGAGAATTTTCATCGAGCAACAAAATCCTACTATTTCAACTATGTTGTTTTATATAGCTATAATATTTTTACTGCTTAAAGAATATATGAAAAAATCTGCTTATAAGACAGTTATTAAAAAAATGTTTATGAAAATAAGAAATATTTTATTCTTATTTCCATTATTTATATTATTGGTGTTGTATTAAATCCGACTATTAAAGTAGACGGTTGTAAAAGTCTTATTGAAAATATTTATAACTGTATGGACGTACTACCACCTCCAACTCCCAAAAAAATTTAAATGTCCCACCACCTATTGAACAAACGCTAGAAGAAGTGTTGGCTAGCGTAGAAGATGAATGCAAAAAAGTATATCGGCATTACCAGCAAGAAAGTGCTAGCAGCCAACCGACTTTCGTACCATCTTCTTCTACTTCAACACAGCCTCTAAAAAAACATGTTGTTTCTGCGGCTAGTATTGAAAGCCTCAGAAATAGAATGTGCGGTGATAGCACTGCTAACCAAATTAACGAGTTAGATGTTTTTGTTTTGCAGGTTACTTTACCTTACCAAGCAGTTATCAATGAAGAAAGAAAGGAAGACTTGCTGAAATATTGGATGCAGAATGAGAAGACATTTCCAACACTTTCAATGATGGCCCGAGATGTTTTGAACATTCAAGCGTCATCAATCGCTTCTGAAAGCGTTTTTTCTGCCAGCATATTTCAAATAGGAGAGCACATACACTCATTAACCGGAGACAACTTGGAGATGGCGGTCTATTTAGAGATTGGATACTAGCGGATCGAAGAAGGTGCGGTCAACCAGAGATTAACGAAAAAGAAGACGAAAACTACAACGACATCTTATCTGAAGGCAAAAGTAGCGACGTGGAACAATTTGACTAACAAATACCAATTCCAACCGAAAAACCACACGAAAATATAAAGAAACTAGAAAAAGTATTTTCAAAATGGTAATTTATTTCATTGCAATTTTAGTTTTTTTTTTCTATGTCTTTTGCAATTTTTTTCAACAACAGTACACTACAATGTTGTAATTCTGAATCTTGTATATTTCAATGACATAATTAATAATATAAGAGACACAAAAACAGCATTGAGGTATTTTTTTACACTCTTCTTGTCTTTGTTCAATTATTTAGTTTATAAATATATATAGTCTATATGTTAGTATTTTTAATTTAGTGAAAAAATTTTAAAAAAACTTGTCTCGCCCGACCAGCCGAGCACGGTACGATCTGGGACGGGACACTGATATCGTGCGCTCGCATCGATCCGCGTGACCTGCCCCAGCCCAACCCCTCCCCTCCTCCCCGTCCCGACCCGCCCATCCCGATCCCACTAGGCTCGGCCCGGCTCACTAACCAGCCCTACATAATATGATAATACATTGAGAATCTAATGTACCATTGGTTAAACTAAAGGACGCGTATAATATTAATTTAATATTGAGGGGGTTGGCTTCAAAGTTCAATAAGTGTTGAAGTGACAGATTATCTGACACTTGGTCATGATTGAGGTAGATGCATTATTTAAACTTGTAAAATGGGCATAGGATAAACTTTTCAATTCAACTATTTTAATAAACGTGCGGCCAGAATGGGGTCCATGTTTAGTGACTTTGGGGTAGTTGTAGTACATTTATTTAAGAATATAGTATTATACTATTATTCAATCATAAGCCACGCTAGCTAAATTAAGTTTGCCGGCCTTCATAACAGATGTTTTCATTTAGATAGTTTGTTGGTAGCATGAGTGTGCGAGTTAATTATGCTTGATGAAGCGCGGCCATAGTCGCGAGTTCGATCCTGCATAAACCTTCGGTTGGCGCATCGCGTAAGCGCAAGTGTAGTTTCACATGGGCGGCGTGGTTTGCGTTTCTTTGCGTCGATCGGGGTTTCTGCTGCTTGTATTTCGAAAGAGTGGCGGTGAGATTCATGCCGTCACAAAAAAAAAAAATAGTTTGTTGGTAGTGCCTACGATTTTCATAAAGAGGAGTAAAAATATAAAAAAAAATAAGTGAATTCAATATATAAAGTAGTATTTTTTTCTCTGCTAAAATGTGAATCTAAGATTTCCTTATTCTCAATTCACTTTATATAGATCACACCTTAGATGTTAATCTTTTACCAAAGCTATTTGTTATATAAAATTAATATATTATATATGTAAATAATATATGAGATATTGAAAATAAATGTGGATTTAAGATTTGAAGTTAATAGGTTCCCAGAATGACATTAAGTTAATAATATTATAATAATTGAATTCGTAATCAGATATTTATATAAATTTAATGAATTAATATATATATATATATATATATATATATATATATAATTCAGGTAAAAATTATTATATTCAGATGAATTCGTAATCAAAATAATAGATCCGCGCCAGTTTGTAGGACCATGTTCTCTTTTCATAGGACATAGGAGATTGTCTTGTGGTAAGTAATTAAAAGAAATTGGTACTACTTGTATAATTGTTCATGTTCATATAATATCTTGATCACAATAATATTTGGTGTAGGATGGAAAGTGGAAGTTATGAAATAGGGCAAATAAGTTAACTCAATTTGGGGACAAAAGGCGAAATCACTCGCCCATGATGTCCGGAAACATTTTTGTTGTGAAGGCCGCATTCTTCTTTCTTTCGAGTGCGCTCGAGTAAACCTCGACCAATAGCGATAACCACGTCAGCCAAGTTCGCCACACTTGGCAGCCATGTGAGACTCCCAAGAGGCGGCGGTCGGCGTTCTGCGAGGTTTGAACTTGTGATCAAGTTCTCCCACACCGGCGAGGATCATGCGCCTCAAGCACTAGTCTAGGACTTCGGATATGATGTCCGGAAACATTTGGATCCTAGGTCGGTTGGTAGCTTTCATTCGGTTTGTTGATGCTACTGTTTTTATGTCCAAATTACATGTACACATTAACACCCTCCATCTCATGATATTATATTTAATCTTGAAAAGATCTGTCTTCATTATTATGATGCCTCTATCTGCATTATCTCTATTTTCTTTTAATATTTTATTACTCTATTTAAAGGGCTTAATGCACCGAACTTTTTTACTAGGGGAGTGGGACAAGGAAGAGAGAATATTATATAATGAGATTCGATCCTGTATTATACTATAGTACATATATTAGCTTTTATCTCTTGTGATGTATCAACGACAAAACTGATATATCAGTCTAGTTTTAGGTACATGAGTGACTATAAAGTTATTTCATCCGCGTTTTAAAAGGTGGTGTTTTAGAACTTGTTGAGGACTTGATATTGGGTAGGGACGTACTTACAAAACATCTCGTGGCTCATGTGTGAGCTTTACGTCCGTCGATTGAACGTTCTAAACATGCATAAGTCTCAGATCAGTTCTTACACAAATCATGTGTTAAATTTCAAAAAATGATAAGACTTATGCCCCATGTCTCGAGCCTTATGTCTCGTCATGTATTAAAAAAATATCTCGCTTCACGCCTCACCCCTTTAAAACACTAGATTTCATCACAAACAATTGGATATCTCACGTAAATGCAATTCTAACATTAAAAAATGAAAATAACTTCATCAGACTACCATTAAGGTCCAAGGATTAATAGAGTATCTCACAGAATAAGTATTGGTACAGTACAATTTTTGGGAAACTACACTAATGCCTTCTAAAATCAAATTATTTACCTTTACATGTTTTCTTTACTTTTCATACCCTCCAAAATTATTTACCCATTATCCCCTATAATTTTATTTGTTATTATTATAGGAATTTGTTGGGTGTAAAACACACAAGTAAGACACAACGAAAGTTTAAAATTTTGTTTACTTACTTGCTCCAACAAAGGTCGTCTGGTATGATTATGCGATAATTCAAATCTGCAAAGACAGGAAGAAAACTTACCGTTTAAGATTTGTTAGTCTTTACTAAAGGGAGCGCACGTGATTGTCAATCCGGGTGCAAGTCTTGCTTCGGTATATTCCTTTGCCCAAGAAAGCTAGGAAATCTTGGCAGATGTTTGAGAGAATTTTATTTCCTGAACTCTGAGTTCAGAAAGTGGAAGTGAGTGCTTATGAAATTATGGGTTAAGTGCCAAATATATAGTGGAGAAAACCCTAAACCAAATCAGATTTGGATCATGCTTCAAGACCTGACCCAAATTCAAATTGCGATGGAGTGGTCACTGGGCCCATTTGTTATCTGACTCTCTATTTATTTTCTGCATGTTTTAGTTCTAATTAAATCCAAGATTTAATTTTAACTTAATTAATTAATTTTCATCAAATGAAAATTATCCCATAATTTATTATAAAATATCTTGATTCAAAATCCGATATTTTACATTCTCTCAATATACCCTTAGACCGAAAAGACAATCGACTTAGTGTGACCCTTTAGGCTTTCACACATTGTCACTTGATCAAATCAAGGTTCACACGGAACTCTCAGGCGGCGGTGACGGACCCGATATGTAAGACGTTTACAGACTCAGTAAGCAGACCTCATGTGAGATGATAAATTCCTTTCATTCGCGACACACTCGATCAAGCTTAAGATTTGCCAGTGTACATCCAATGGCGATCACTTTATCTCATCTATATTAGTCGACAATAGACCTTATCCTAGATATGTCTCTTGCGTTGTGATGACTTGGTCGACCTAACATCTCCGAGAAGTCGAGTGTTCTCTCGAAATTCCAATCGAGGAATGAATCTTATTCTTGGCTCAACTACCACATTCAATCTACTGTGTGCACCCAATACAAGCGTCTCAACATATAAGGCATTTGAGCTTAGAAACAGGATCAAAGTGCATTGCTCGTAAACAAGCGATATTGACCTTAAGTCTAAGGACCTCTATCTCAGCGTCGATAATACTCTAGACATGTATAACAAATAGTTTATCAGCAGGGTATGCCAATACTCCTCTAAGAATATTCATGTGTCCATCACTAGCAACTATTGCTAGCAGTAAGTGAGATATACTACATTCTCTAAGAATGTGATGCAGACCACATGTCGACTTATAACATATCATTGATATCTCATTCTCAATGATCATTAGTCTAGGCTATTTTAAGAACTACGCTCTATCATTAATATCTCACATTATTAATGACAATGTAAGTTCAAGGAATGCACATTAATGAATAATATAAACAATCAAATAATAATTCAATAATTGCAAATGCCAAGTATATATATTAATCTTATTAATAATATGAATGTGTTCAAGTACATGTGCTCCTAAAATGATTGTTTCTAGGACATATATACTTTCAATCTCACACTTGACCTAGAGTCAATCACTAACGTATCCAATGCCCATATTTTCAAAATGACCATTATGCTTGACTAAGCTTAATGATCTAGTAAATGGGTCTGCTAGATTTTCATCTGTGGGAATGTAGTCTATCTTTATTTCTTCAGTCTCTACCACCCCTCTAAGTATGTGGTATTTTCTTGGTACATGCTTGTCTCTGTTTGTTTATCTTGGTTCATTATCTTGCGCAATCGCACCAGTGTTGTCACAATAAATCGTTATTGCACACATCTGGCACTTGGAACAACCCTTAGTTCCTTTAAGAACTCAGATATCGTAACAGCTTCTTTATAAGCTTTCGATTAAGCAATGTACTCGGTTTAAGTTGTCGAATTAACAGTGTGGTCATACTAAGTGTACATGCCTCATCTGGCCTTATACAGGCCATGACATACATGATTTATCCTATAGCTGAGACATATGAGATTCTTTTCATGCGTTCAAGTTCTGCAACTGCAGAAAGACTATCTTTCTTTGATAACTTGATGTCTTGATCTATAGGAATATCTCCATTCTTGGATTTCTCCATAGAGAGATGTCTTAGCACTTTGTCTATGTATACAGATTGTGACAGCCCCAACAATCTACTAAGTCTATCTATTGTAGATCCTAATTCCAAGAATTTAGCAGGCTTCACTTAAGTTCTTCATCATGAAGGTACTGGATAACAATTCCTTGACTGATTGCATGAGAGTATTATTATCTCTCATTATCAATATGTCATCTACATATATGACAATGAAGACTATACTCTCATCTGTGCGTTTACTATAAACACATGGATCATCTTCGCTTCTAACAATGTCAAACGATTTGACTACTTTGTCAAAACAAATATTTCAACTCCTTGAGGCTTGCTTAAGTCCATAAATGGACTTTTGTAGTTTGCATACTGCCTTGGGTTGAGTCTTGGATGTAAAACCCTCTGGCTGTATCATATACACCTCCTCAATTAGATTACCATTGAGGAGGTCGGTTTTAACATCCATTTGCCAAATATCATAATCATAGTATGCAACTATTGCGAGCAAAATCCGAATGGACTTAATCTTTGCAACAGGTGAAAAGGTTTCATCATAATCGACCCTAGGCCGTTGATTATAACCTTTAGCCACCAATCTTGCTTTATAAGTCTGTACTTTGCCATATGCATCAATCTTCTTTTTGAAGACTCATATGCATCAATCTTCTTTTTGAAGACTCATATGCATCCTATGGGTCTAATCCCGGTTGGCAAGTCAACCAAGTTCCATACTTGGTTTATGTACATAGACTCCATTTCAGATTTCATGGCTTCTTGTCATCTCTGTGAATCAATGTCTAACATTGCTTCGCTGTAGGTAGTAGGCTCATCATCATCAGGAATATCTATCTCATTATGCGTTTCAACAAGTAGATTAAGTCTTTCAGGTGCACGATGAGTCCTAATGGTCCTACGGAGTTGAACATTCTGCGTTTCAGTGTTTTTGATGTATTTTGATTTTGAGAAGATGTTTGTGTGTTGGACAATCCACCATCTTGAGAACTTTCAGGAATATCATTTTGAATAGGATGATGCACAACTATTGTGTCATCTACCATTGGTTGTGCATGAGGGTCTTGCATTTCTGCAGTATCCCTCACAACACTCCCACTGGCGGAAGGGTGTACTCTAAGTACCCAATCATCATCAAATACTCCCACTGAATCCTTGTCTAGGTTATTTGACAAGGGGTCATTCTCTACATTATTTTGTACTTGTCACGCCCTTTTTCGACCGCGACATTCTAAAAGCGAATCTCCTGCTTAATAAAAGGTTAGAAAATAAATAATAAATGTTAAATGTTAAAGAGGCTAAAAAATATTAAGAGATGCTAAAATGTATTAAATTCTAGAAGGTTGCTAAAGGGTGCTAAAATGCAAAAAGTAATGCTAGGGTGCTTAAATATTAAAAGGGGCTAGAAAGGGGCTAGAAATGCAAAAGGGTTCGCGGAGTCGCCACCTAATTAATTTGGGTGAATTAGGACACCTAAATGTTAACTAGTTTAAAGTGAACATTAACTCCATTTTAATGGTCTGCTAATTTAATGAGATTCTGGGTAAGAGTTCTTTATTAATCTAGAGGGAAGGGGTTAGACACCCTCTAAGATCCGCTAACTTGCGGTTGTTCTGCCAAACCTATGGGTAATTATTATACTAAAATGCAATACATATTTTTTTTTAAAAAGTATCTAAGTAAAAGCATTGCAAGCCAAAAATATGTTTTTGACAAAAGTGTAATACTTATTTAGTTTTTGGAAAAGGCTTGCATTTATACGGTGCTTAAATAACATGCTGTATATGACATGCAAAGATCTATTATGACCAAAGTATACAAAGCTGTATATGAGATGCCATAAACATTGGCTAAAACAATTAGTTTTGTATATGCATGCTATAAGGGTTTCATTTAAAAAGAAATGGATTTTTCATGTTAGAATTTTGGCAAGAATGAATGATGTTTGGCTACTTTAAAATTATGATATGATTGTTAAGCGATTTAACCATGACTTAAGTAAGCTAGAGTAATTAGCTTGAGGGGAGCGAATTCTATGATTTAAAGGGAAGCATTCTATTGGTAGCATAATGTTAGTGAATTAATTTACAGCACACAAAGAGGGGCAAGATAGGAATTAAAATGAAAGACTCTAAGGAGGGGCAGCGGCCTTCGTCGGGTAGCTTGAAATTCCAAACACATATGCGGATGCGGATGACACATAGATGCAAGTCTGCGCTCTTTGTAAGGACAGGTTGAGTCTCATATTAAGACTCGCCATTTGCTCCCATGTATTGCCATTCATGCAAAGAAAGGAAAAGATAAAGATTAGCATCCATCCAAATAATATCAGACATAGATAATTAAGCGTTAAATATCACAGATGTCCAAACTTCACCTATTAATAAGTAATCATTCAGCATAAGGATCGATATATAAAACATGTATGCCATACGAAACAAAGAATGAGCAACAAATAAACAACAAGGAGGATCGAGTAAAATGGATGGACCTAACACATTCGTGGGTCGAGCAGATAGTGCAGAGGCGTAAATGGATATTTCATGCCTCGCCACTATTAAGACAAGATTTTTCCTTTAAACTCAAACAATTTTCACGCTGCGATCGAGGACAATCAGTCAATATATCTCAACATTAGAGGCAGTGATAGATTATTCCCTGATAGAAGAATGAATAGCCTTTGGCATAAACTGGCAACCAACTACTTTAGAGGGCAGGGCTTCATTCATATTGTGTAGATAAGGCATTGTATCATTTTAACTTAGGCAACTTGATCCAGTTTCCTGATTCAAACTATCCAATTGGACTGATTCCTTGCAATAGGCTTAACATGATACCTAAGTGACTTAAATCGGGGCCATGCCAAACAGTGACTTTCTAAGATCAGATGTATATTAAACAAGTTTCATAATGCCTCATAGTACAACTTAGCAGGGGATTAAATATATTCCAGGCAACCCATCCTGTTATCTTTGCACTTAGTAAAAAAACACATGAACACCCTAGGCCATGTAATATGTAAGAAGGACATAATTAATTAGCTGGACTCTATGATATAGCCCAATATTTGGAGATTGGCAACAGAGTAGTATACAAATCTTGGGCTAGCCTAAACAGAATCACAATATGGTTGTGAACTCAGAAAGTCCGCCAATCATTATCTTCAGCAGGTTGCGTTAGATATAAGTTTTATCAGCAACTCAGGGCAAGAATGTACCGGGGTTAATTTAAAACGCGACTCAACATCGTATTCGTACATTTATGAGCACAGCAACATGAATGAACTAAATTAACACGTGTTTAACATAAGAACACAGATATACAAAAATGAACCGAGCATAATCTGAGTTTAACATAGAACACAACAAATGCCTAAGGGACATAGAATATGTGATTCAGCGTATTTAGGCATCAATAATCCGGCGAACAGATTAACAAATAATATAACGATGGCCAGCATCGTCTTTATGCCTTGATGAACCAAATGCAAATGAACCAATACAAGTTTAATCACAAAAGACAGAGCGTCGAAATAAATGAATCGGAAGGATTCGATTTTACCTTCTCCGGGCAGCGACCCGGGGCAGCGTATCAAGTCGTCGGTCCACTCGACGGGTTTTGGATTTACGATGCAAAAAAGGCGAGATTTGTTTGTTGATTTCTGGGCTAGAATTGAAAGAAGGGGATTCGAACTTCCTATTCTTGCGATGCTAGTTGTTTAGGTGTTGAGCCCCTAACTCCCGATGCATGTCGATTCTCCGATGTTCACGCTCTCGAGTTGTTGGCTCATCGCTAAGGGGATGTCAAATCGATGTTGTGGGTCTCCTCTGAACCCTGTTGTCTGTTCGAATGTTGCTATTGGACTCCTCTGAGCCCTGCCCTCTTCTGCCCTCCCTCCTAAATGCCTATTGCATGTGCTTTATATAGCCTAACTTTAGGTCCTAAGTTTGGTAAGTAATCAAGGCTGATTTTGAACGAGATTTGGGTGCTGGTTATAGCTTGTAATATGGTAAGAAATCATTCTGATTTAGTGCGATTGGGTCACGATTTTGGAATGGTAAGGGTGAGCTGGCTGCGTTTGCATGGGTAAGGAAGGTCGCCGGATTCTCAGGCGAGAATCTCGGCAAAGGGAAAGTGCGGCGATCTGTTTTTAGGTTTAGGGTTCGTCCTTCTTTGCGTAGGGTTGAGGGACGAAGGGGACGAGAAAAAGGCTGAGGGCTTCTAGGTTTTGTTGGCGGCGGGCTGGCGATAAGTGGCGGTGGGGCGTGGCCTCGGGTCAATGGTGGTAATTTTAAAGAGTGGGCTGATTAGGGTAGCATTTTAATTAGTTAGGGTAGTTAGATTTACTTAGGTATTTAATTTTAGGTGCTTAATTAGTTTAATTGTTATAATTACTACAAAAATAAAAATGGGTGTGCCATTTAATTAGTGCTTAATTTCTACGTGAGATGCGGTTCAATTATTAAATTGTTTATTTATGCATGTATTAATGTTTTATCGCTGCATTTTATTATAAAAAATCATAAAAATTATTTTTAAAAATTAGTCTAATTTTATAGCTAATGACTGGACGGGAGGGTCAAAATTGGGTGTCAACAACTTGTCCCTCTTTGTATGGAGATGATGGAAGAATCTTCGGACAAAGACGTTGACTCGTAGCCAATTTTGTCTCGATCCTCAGAATTGCAAAAATGTTGGGCAGGTAGGCAAGGCTGACGCGGACTCAAAAAACTGTCCCAGTGTAGAGTTATGACGACACTGGGCTACCATGGTCAAACACCAAGGCGGGCTAACGCGGACTCAAAATTTGTCCCAGTGTCGAGTTATGACGACACTGGGCTACCCTGGTCAAAACACCAAGGCGGGCTAACGCGGACTCAAAATTTGTCCCAGTGTCGAGTTATGACGACACTGGGCTGTGGCGCTAGAAAAAAAGTAAAAATAAACTGGCTTGAACCTGGGGTGTATCGGTGTCGACTTATGATGCTGGGTTTATGGTGATGTGGAATGAGTGGACCGACGCTTGAGGCCGCTTCTGCCATTTGTTAGGAAGGTTGGCCCCCCCAACAAATTGCCCCGGTTCGCTGTAAGAGAAAATCCACGTTGTGCTCCTGCTCCTGCATGCTAAGACTTAAACAAACGGTTAGTGCATAACTGTTAAGGCAAAATGATGATGCATAATTTTAAAAGCAATGTAACTGTGAGTAGAAAATGTTAACCTGCAAAAATGTGATGACTGTTGTGTTGATGCGATGCTGTGATTTTGCCTTTGCACGGACGTGTTGCGATTGTGAATGCGGATATGTTGTCCTTGCTGTGACTGCCTTTTTAGATTGAAGCCCTGTAGACTAAAGCTCATAGAGAAGGTTAGTGCATAACTGCTAAGACAGAATAATAAAGCATGAATAAGAAATGCAATTTTGAGAGTAGAGAAATTGTCCTTGCGTAGTTGTGGTGTGTTGATGACGTCGTTTTGGACATGACATCGTTTTCGTACGGACGTCGTTTCGGACTCTGCGTCGTTTTCGGACTCGGCGTCGTTTTCGGACTTTGGCGTCGTTTTCAGACTCGGTGTCGTTTTCGGACTTTGGCGTCGTTTTCGGACTTTGGCGTCGTTTTCGGACTTTGGCGTCGTTTTCGGACTCGGGCGTCGTTTTCGGACTCGGCGTCGTTTTCGGACTCGGCGTCGTTTTCGCTCCGGCGTCGTTTCTGCCGGCGTCGCTTTCGATCGGCGTCATTTTCTGACCGGCGTCGTTTGGATCAAGGCGTCGTTTGATGGCGTCGTTTTGGACTTAGCGTCGTTTGGACTTGGCGTCGTTTGGACTTGGCGTCGTTTTGGACTTTGCGCGTTTGCCGACTTTGGCGTCGTTTGGACTTGGCGTCGTTTTCGGACTTGGCGTCGTTTGGACTTTGGCGTCGTTTCGGACTTGTCGTCGTTTTGGACTTGTTGCCGATAACGCCGCGTTCGGACGTGTTCTTCGTTGGCGTCGCTTTCGACTTGGCGCCGTTTTGACTTGTTGTCCGATAACGTCGTTGCTCGGACGTGTTCTTCGCCGCCATGTAGAATAAATGCTCCTGCAAGCTAAGCTTGAGAAAAAAGTTAGTGTATAACTGTTACAACAGAATGATAAATATATGAGAAAGGCAATTATGTGGGTAGAGATGTCGTCCCTGGTACGCCGGATGAATACTGAGATGTTGTTGTAATGCATTTTGTGAACCGTACGGATTGTCATGATGTCTTTGTTGTGTGTTTGTGCACTGCATGGATTGCAATTTGACTCTAGGCCCGAGCTGATGCGCTAGACTTTGTTGTGGGATTTGACTGTTGATGTATGTCTGCTTCTGCTGCTTCTGCTAACATGAAGAACCTGCGCTCAAAGAAAATTTGTGAGTTTGAGGGGGGGCGGCTGAATCGCATTGACTTCGTAGTCTTGACTCTTGATGCTCGGACGTCTGCCTTGTTTGGACTCATAACCCCTGCCTGGTTTCGTACCTTGTCCCAGTTTTGAATATACAAAGGGTGTTTCGGCCTAAAGTGGGTCTTAATGGGGTTGTTTTGTATATTATGTGTATTTTTCGTTATTTTCAAAATAAGGGAAGGTTTCCTAATGGTGTGACCGAAGCCGATTTAGGCCGCCTACGTATCCCCATGAGGGAATCAGGTCATGACGTAGTTCATTACAAGCAAATTTTTGGGTGAAATTAAAATTTCTAGAGTTGGGACCGAAGCCGAAACGGCCGCCTACGTATCCACCAAGGAAATCAGGTCAAACGTAGTTCCAATTATTACATACAAAGGGTAAAATGCATTAAACTAACTATTTCAGGACTCGGCGGGCCGAGGCAGGGGCATGCGTCCATTTCTTCTTGCTTTGCGTCTTCAACGGTTGTGTATTTAGCAGGATCATCTCTTGCAGCACACAACTAGACGAATGACTTATTCAATAGTTAAACAATCTCCGGCAAGGAGCACCTCCTTTTCTCTGGCGGTTGGTTGATGATTCAACTTTCTTCCCTTTACGGGCTGGCGTAATAGTCCCTTCCAGACTGTCTTCTTCATTTTCAGCTATCATGTTCACACGGGCATCTTCATAACCCGGAAGAAAGTTATTGTTTGCATTGAGAGGAGCATCTTTCAGCCAAATGACTCCTTCTTCGATTAACTCATCTATTCTGTCCTTGAGTGTATAGCAATTTTCGATGTCGTGTCCCTCTGCACCGGAGTGATATGCACAATGTTTAGTTTTATCGTGCCCTCGGGAAGTAGGCCTGGGGGTATTTCTGGGAATTGGATGGAGTATTCCTGCGGTTTTCAGCTTCTCATACACTTGGGCTATAGGTTCGGCTAAATGTGTATAGGTTCTGGTTGGCTTTCTATCAGCATCTATGCGAGGTTTGGGTCCGTTTGGTGTGCGGTTTCGTGATTGTGGTGAGTATTTTGGGTATACCGGTTGGGTATGGTAAACAGGATATGGGGTGGCGCAGTGCTGATAATATGACTGTGGATTTTGAGTGTTTTGATTATGGTAAGAAGGCGGTGGGCTTTGATACACTGGAAACTGTTCTGGCCTATGCTCCTGAATGACCATGATAGAGGGTGATGCATCTCTTCTCCTCTGGGAGGTACCTCCGATGGAATTTGATCGCATCGCTCGCTAGTTGCTTGTAGATTGTCGGTTTGTAATCTGCTGTCTTAATGCCTTCTTCCACGAAGTCGCCCATTCTTACGACTTCTGCAAAACTTCGCCCAATTACACTGATCATCCTTTCATAATATGTCGCGTCTTTCAACGACTGTACGAACAAGGTGGTCATTTCGCTCTCTGCCATTGGAGGTTGGACCTTCGCTGCTTCTGACCGCCACCTCAGGGCGTATTCCCTGAACGTTTCTGTGGATTTCTTTTCAAGTTTCATAAGATAAAATCTGCCCGAGCAATCGGTGTTGAACTGAATCTATCCATGAAATCTTGTGCCATGGCATTCCAACCGCCCCATTTTCGAGGGTCTTGGCATGTACCATCCAGTACGCCGGTTAGACTCGATGAATAGCTTCATGATGATTGCTTGATTTTTACCAACTCCAATCAATTTATCGCAATATGACCTTAGATGAGCTCGAGGATTCCCTTTCCATCGAACATGTCAAATTTGGGCACCTTGTACCCGGGTAATTCAACGTTGGGTGCATGCATAAGTTTTCATATTCTAAACCTTCCTCCCTTTGTTCGTTTGAATGCTTTTGAATGCCTCTTTCAAGCTACTGATTTCTTTTGCCATATTTTCATCACTGCAGAGTCCGCTCCATTTCCTTGTATTGATCTGTCTCTTGAGAGGATGTATGCATAATAAATGGTCGGCTTTCGATCGGATGTGTTAATCCCTCATATTGTTTGTGTGTCATCTGCTCGTATTGGGTGGCTTGGCTATTTGGGTTGAGTGGGGAGATATAAGTAGGTGGAGGTTGAGATGTGTATGTAGTGAACGGATCATTTTGGAGGTCGGTTTGCAAATTGACCGGGCGAGTGACGTTTTGGTGTGAGCTGGTATGTTGCGGCCTTTGCGGGGAGCTTTGGGGAAGTGGAGGCTCATGGGCTTGTGACACGTTTGCACTTGTCCTTTGCTCTGGGAGTGGTGCATTCAAGCTAATAGACAAGTTTGTGATATTTCAGAGCCTTTCTATTTCGGCTTGCATGACTTCCATTTGCTGCAATAGTTTGGCGAGGTTTTGATCATTGGTGTTTCTCCTTTCTAACGCCTCTGCATCCTCTACAGGAACGGGGACGAGTCCTAAGTTGTTTCGTTCCGATGCCTCTGGATTAGTCATTTATTGGATGATTGTGCTACTACCAGTCAACGCGAATCAACCTTTTGGGGATAAGCTAGGCAAAAATAACCCTTTAACAAATGAAGCAAACCAAGTTAGTATAATATGCAAAAGTTGCAGGCAATATATACTAATAAGCAAATTGCAAATCAAGTGCGTGTTCTAACATGTTTGGGACCTCTTTATGCCAGAGGTAGGCCTAAACGTCAAATATGCGAGGTTATGATGGATTCGTCCAAGTCGCCCAACTGTAATGCTTTTGTTGGAAATGGCGACCAAATGACGTTGCACTTTTCCCAATTTCAGCATATCATGATTAGGTTTGGGTTTGTCTATCATTGTCACGCTACACATAATATGCTGGTTGGTCGTTGGATTGAAAACCCGTCGACAAGTTTGGTGTCTTCCTAATTGTGGTGTCGATGCCAAGGACCGACTCACCTAAGGTAAATGTATGCATGCCTTAAAATAAAGGGCGGTATAGCTCTATCTTAAGTTTCTAAGATTTGGCTTTTCTGGACGCAAGGTTCCCGAGCGGACTACTCGAGTGAGAAGGCTACGCGACCACCGGTTGGACCGGATTCTCCGCGCAAAACACCAACTCTCTTAAATTTGGGTGCTTGAAAGAAATTTGCAGGTGCGCGAAGCACACCCGCGTGTTGTGTGTGATAGCGTGAATTTTCCAGAGTGGAAGAAATATGAGCGGAATGCCAGTTTAAGGAAAGCAGTAAAGCAGGTAGCAATTAAAATAAACAAAATATAGCACACAAAATTAAATGCAAAAAATAATGTCAAATAATAACCCTAGGTCTGTTATGGTTAAGAACTTTAAATCCCCAGCGGAGTCGCCATTTCTGTCACGCCCTTTTTCGACCGCGACATTCTAAAAGCGAATCTCCTGCTTAATAAAAGGTTAGAAAATAAATAATAAATGTTAAATGTTAAAGAGGCTAAAAAATATTAAGAGATGCTAAAAGGTATTAAATTCTAGAAGGTTGCTAAAGGGTGCTAAAATGCTAAAAGTAATGCTAGGGTGCTTAAATATTAAAAGGGGCTAGAAAGGGGCTAGAAATGCAAAAGGGTTCGCGGAGTCGCCACCTAATTAATTTGGGTGAATTAGGACACCTAAATGTTAACTAGTTTAAAGTGAACATTAACTCCATTTTAATGGTCTGCTAATTTAATGAGATTCTGGGTAAGAGTTCTTTATTAATCTAGAGGGAAGGGGTTAGGCACCCTCTAAGATCCGCTAACTTGCGGTTGTTCTGCCAAACCTATGGGTAATTATTATACTAAAATGCAATACATATTTTTTTTTTAAAAGTATCTAAGTAAAAGCATTGCAAGCCAAAAATATGTTTTTGACAAAAGTGTAATACTTATTTAGTTTTTGGAAAAGGCTTGCATTTATACTTGCTTAAATAACATCTTTGTATATGACATGCAAAGATCTATTATGACCAAAGTATACAAAGCTGTATATGAGATGCCATAAACATTGGCTAAAACAATTAGTTTTGTATATGCATGCTATAAGGGTTTCATTTAAAAAGAAATTGATTTTTCATGTTAGAATTTTGGCAAGAATGAATGATGTTTGGCTACTTTAAAATTATGATATGATTGTTAAGCGATTTAACCATGACTTAAGTAAGCTAGAGTAATTAGCTTGAGGGGAGCGAATTCTATGGTTTAAAGGGAAGCATTCTATTGGTAGCATAATGTTAGTGAATTAATTTACAGCACACAAAGAGGGGCAAGATAGGAATTAAAATGAAAGACTCTAAGGAGGGGCAGCGGCCTTCGTCGGGTAGCTTGAAATTCCAAACACATATGCGGATGCGGATGACACATAGATGCAAGTCTGCGCTCTTTGTAAGGACATGTTGAGTCTCATATTAAGACTCGCCATTTGCTCCCATGTATTGCCATTCATGCAAAGAAAGGAAAATATAAAGATTAGCATCCATCCAAATAGTATCAGACATAGATAATTAAGCGCTAAATAACACAGATGTCCAAACTTCACCTACTAATAAGTAATCATTCAGCATAAGGATCGATATATAAAACATGTATGCCATACGAAACAACAGCGAGCAACAAACAGCCAACAAGGAGGACTGAGTAAAATGGACTGGACCTAACACATTCATGGGTCAAACAGATAGTGCAGAGGCAGAAATGGATATTCATGGGCCTCGGTTTGACTATTAAGACAAGATTTTTCCCTTTAAACTCAAACAATTTTCACAGGCATGCTGCAGTCAAGGAGGACAATCAGTCAATATATCTCAACATTAGAGGCAGTGATAGATTATTCCCTGATAGAAGAATGAATAGCCTTTGGCATAAACTGGCAACCAACTACTTTAGAGGGCAGGGCTTCATCCATATTGTGTAGATAAGGCATTGTATCATTTTAACTTAGGCAACTTGATCCAGTTTCCTGATTCAAACTATCCAATTGGACTGATTCCTTGCAATAGGCTTAACATGATACCTAAGTGACTTAAACTGGTCAGTTCATGCCAAACAGGCCGGCCTTCTAACAGATCAGATGTATATTAAACAAGTTTCATAATGCCTCATAGTACAACTTAGCAGGGGATTAAATATATTCCAGGCAACCCATCCTGTTATCTTTGCACTTAGTAAAACAACACATGAACACCCTAGGCCATGTAATATGTAAGAAGGACATAATTAATTAGCTGGACTCTATGATATAGCCCAATATTTGGAGATTGGCAACAGAGTAGTATACAAATCTTGGGCTAGCCTAAACAGAATCACAATATGGTTGTGAACTCAGAAAGTCCGCCAATCATTATCTTCAGCAGGTTGCGTTAGATATAAGTTTTATCAGCAACTCAGGGCAAGAATGTACCGGGGTTAATTTAAAGCGCGACTCAACATCGTATTCGTACATTTATGAGCACAGCAACATGAATGAACTAAATTAACACGTGTTTAACATAAGAACACAGATATACAAAAATGAACCGAGCATAATCTGAGTTTAACATAGAACACAACAAATGCCTAAGGGACATATAATATGTGATTCAGCGTATTTAGGCATCAATAATCCGGCGAACAGATTAACAAATAATATAACGATGGCCAGCATCGTCTTTATGCCTTGATGAACCAAATGCAAATGAACCAATACAAGTTTAATCACAAAAGACAGAGCGATACGAAATGAACTGAGAAGGATTCGATTTTACCTTCTCCGGGCAGCGACCCGGGGCAGCGTATCAAGTCGTCGGTCCACTCGACGGGTTTTGGATTTACGATGCAAAAAAGGCGAGATTTGTTTGTTGATTTCTGGGCTAGAATTGAAAGAAGGGGATTCGAACTTCCTATTCTTGCGATGCTAGTTGTTTAGGTGTTGAGCCCCTAACTCCCGATGCCTGTCGATTCTCCCCGATGTTCTGCTGCCCTCTGAGTTGTTGACTGCTGCTAAGGGGGATGTCAAATCGATGATGTGGGTCTCCTCTGAACCCTGCTGTCTGTTCGAATGTTGTTATTGGACTCCTCTGAGCCCTGCCCTCTTATGCCCTCCCTCCTAAATGCCTATTGCATGTGCTTTATATAGCCTAACTTTAGGTCCTAAGTTTGGTAAGTAATCAAGGCTGATTTTGAATGAGATTTGGGTGCTAGTTATAGCTTGTAATATGGTAAGAAATCGTTCTGATTTAGTGCGATTGGGTCACGATTTTGGAATGGTAAGGGTGAGCTGGCTGCGTTTGCATGGGTAAGGAAGGTCGCCGGATTCTCAGGCGAGAATCTCGGCAAAGGGAAAGTGCGGCGATCTGCTTTTAGGTCTAGGGTTCGTCCTTCTTTGCGTAGGGTTGAGGGACGAAGGGGACGAGAAAAGGGCTGAGGGCTTTTAGGTTTTGTTGGCAGCTGGGGCGTGGGCCTTGCGGGTTGGGCTGGTAATTTTAAAGAGTGGGCTGATTAGGGTAGCATTTTAATTAGTTAGGGTAGTTAGATTTACTTAGGTATTTAATTTTAGGTGCTTAATTAGTTTAATTGTTATAATTACTACAAAAATAAAAACGGGTGTGCCATTTAATTAGTGCTTAATTTTTATGTGAGATGCGGTTCAATTATTAAATTGTTTATTTATGCATGTATTAATGTTTTATCGCTGCATTTTATTATAAAAAATCATAAAAATTATTTTAAAAAGTTAGTCTAATTTTATAGCTAATGACTGGACGGGAGGGTCAAAATTGGGTGTCAACAGTACTTTTTGAATTTCTTCAAGTTCTATCTTGTTGCAACTGTGTTCCTTGTAGACATAGTCTTCTTCAAGGAAAGTTGTATTTCTAGAAACAATTACTTTATGTTCCTCAGGAAGATAGAAGTAGTACCCTCTTGTTTCCTTAGGATACCCTACAAAATAATATTTCTCACTTTTAGATACCAATTTGTCAGTGAGCAACTTCTTTACATATGCAGGGCACCCCTAGGGTCGCATGTGTCTAAGTGCTGGCTTCTTGCCATTCCATATCTCATATGGAGTTTTCTCTACTGACTTTGATGGAACTCTATTCAAAATGTAGATTGAGTTTTGCAATGCATATCCCCATAGGTATGTTGGTAGAGCTGAGAAGCTCATCATGGATCTAACCATATTTAATAAGGTACGATTTCTCATCTCAACAACACCATTCATTTGTGGCGTTCCGGGAGGTGTCCATTCTGAATGGACTCCATGAAGCTTCAAGTGATCTAGAAATTCTTTACTTAAGTAGTCACCGCATCGATCTGATCGAAGAGTTTTAATACTTGTTTCAAGTTGCTTCTCAACTTCTGACTTGTACTCCATGAATTTCTCAAAAGCTTCAGACTTATGTTTCATAAGATACACATGCCCAAACCTTGAGAAATCGTCTGTAAAAGTGATGAAATAAAGAAAGCCTCCCTTAGCTTGAGTTGAAAAAGACCCACATACATCGGTATAGACTAACTCAAGCACCTCTTTGGCACGTACTCCTTTCCCAGAAAGTGATTTGGTTGTCATCTTTCCTCTTAAGCAAGATTCGCAATCACCATATGACTCTAAGTCAAATGGTTCTAAGTAATCTAATTTCCTCAATCTTGCTATCCTTGATTCATTGATGTGACCAAGTCTGCAATGCCATTAGTTATAGACATATTTATTTCAATAACAAACATACCTTGTCCAGCAGGGCCAGCACCTTGTGCCTTGTCTCCTCATGGGGCTGTACAATCCTTCTTCCAATGTCCTTGTTACACCACGTAAATTCAAGAGAATAAGTTAAGAACGTACGAAAGAAAATAAGATTTGAATTTGGAAAGTTAGGTTGGCAAAAAATGTTGTGGGCAGAATTTCAGTCAACTTTGGAGCGGTATATCTCCTAGTTCTTTAGGAGTTTTGAGATGTTTCAAAAGACTAGTATGAAGTTCGTTGAGTCTAGTTTCCAACGCAATAAACCGCTCGTCGATTGGACATCGGAGTAGGAAGTTATGGGCGTTAGAAGTTCTGTGGGCAGACGCAGATGACAGATTTTCCAAGCAGGCGTCGCAGCACCGCGGCGCCGTCAGCAGGGACGCGGCTGATGCGCGAAAAGATGCACACACTTTAACGCAAGTGCACGTTATCGTGACAAGTAATATAGTCTTGATAAGACCGAATATCGTCCACAAGGATTAAGGTTCAAGTACCAACTATCTATCTTTTGGTATCTATTTGGTAAATTGATGTTTGATTTTGTTGTTTATAACTAAGAATTATAAAGACTATTTTAACTAATGAGTTTACTTCAGTTGTGATGGGAATAGGGCTTCCATGTCTCCTCAACTATCCGCTTATGTTATTTATTAATACAACGAATTATGGTCTTCTTCTCTCGGAGAAAGCAGGTTTACGAAATCGTTTTATATTCCCGTTAAGGATATATAAACACTCAACCCCAGTATTGCACCTTACCTACCTTTCGGTGATAAGGATAACTCTATAGGAGGATTAAGAACAAAAACCTAGTTAACCGTCACGCACCATGCGCAAAATTAGGGTTTTTAAGCCTCTCATTAACGCTACATAAATAATTGAGGTATTTTCATCCCCAATCCAAGAATGTCTACCCAACTTACAACATATTCACAATCTCTCCTTTCGAAGTAAATTAGAAATCATATAGTGATAATCAGTTGTCAATTAATTACCAAGCATTCAAAGCAATTATTGGATAAATCTCTCAAAGAAGAATAATAACCATAGACATGCATTAATTCATAACATAAGTTTCTAGAGAATTAACATGGAAAGCCCTATAAGAGAATTAGTTCCTAGCCATTGACATGACAAGAACTAATTCAAAGTTCATCATACAAAAACTGAAATAAAGAAAATACTTAAGAATGAGTCTCCAAGCCAAGTGTAACGCCCCATTTTCGACCGGAGCCGGAAACGGGATTACCGCTACGCATGGTTGGATTCCTGAAATGCAATTTAAAGGAGTCGCCACCTAATTATTATAGTGAATTAGGACACTAAAAATGTAGCATAAAATACTACAAATGATCTCCATTTTAAAGGTCTGCGAAAGCTATGTGAGCTTCTAGGTAAGGGTTCTTTATTATCCTAAAGGGAAGGGGTTAGGCATCCTAAAGGATCCGCTAACTTGCGGTTGTCCGTTCAAACTTAGGCTTAATATTATTGTGCTAACATGCAATTTACAATTCTAAAAGTGTTCTAATTATTAAACTAACCAAGAGATATTTAAACTAGGCATGCAAATATTTAATATAGATATGTATTTAACAAGATAGTAATGAAAGCAAATAAACATAAAAGATGTAATGAAGATAAATTAGCAACATTTTGCTTTTATTTCATTTTATGCGAATGATTTAACTTTGGGGTGCGCCTCAGAATTTTCTGAAAGACACTTAGTAGAAGAGTTAGTAAATGATAAATAAATTACCAAACAAACACAATATATGTATATATATAGATATATATGTAAAATATATTGTAAAAGATATATTTTTATATAGTGTGGGCTCAGCTAGTGTTATGCCAAGAATACTAAGACATGAGAAGCCAATATCGCTATGGCGTGATCGACTCGCCTCACGGTGAACGATACTATGCATTCTCGTCTAATCTTTTCACTTTCCTCCTCGCCCACGTATTAGTCTCGCCACCACGGAGGCCTCGGATCGACGGATAAATCCTTCTTTGGCCAGTGTAGTATCAAATTCAAAATCAGTAAAATACCAAGTGTAGTAACTTGTTCAAAAATCAGTAAATACCAAGTGTAGCATTTGTTCTAAAATCAGTTTAACAAGGTAAATAAAGGCGAAGCGTCGAATTAGTCCCAAAATCGAATATCATAACGATGATAAAACCAACAAAAAACCGATCGAAAGCGACTAACATACCCACCAATCCATCAAAAAGCTGCGAAAAGTCGATCCAACAAACAAACGCAAGCCCACAAACTCCACGGTATCACCGAACGATTCGCGGAGTTTTTAACTCGGCTAAATTACTAAAAATAAATAGAAATCAGTCCCAACAACATAGTGCAAAACAGATCCAACAGAACGTCGACAAACCAACGTCGCCGGAGTTTCAGGCTCCGGCTATTTCGAGTAGCACAAAAGGAAAATGGCGGCGTCACTACCACGGCTAACGCCGGAGCAACTCCGCCGTGGTGTTTGATGCAGGCAATGACGAGGTTCGCGGCTAAAGGTGTTCGCCGGAACAGTGGGTTCGCCGGCTGGGTTGGTGTTCTTTGCCGAACTCCGTCGTGAGTTCGCCGGAGTCCGCGACGGAGGTGATGCGAGAGGGGAGGGTGGAGGTGCGACTGCGGGCTGGTTTTCTGAAAATAAAAAGGGGTGTGGGAGTTCGCCGGAGTTTTTTAGAACTCCGTGAAGAGCGGGCGGCGACAAGAGAGGAGGAGAGAGTGGAGAGGAGGCGGCGGTTGTGTGTGTGTGGGGTATGTTTAAAGGGGTTCGCCGAGCTCCAAGCTCCGTGAAGAGCGGCAGCGGCGGGAAGAGGCGGAAGGCGAGGAGAAAGGGTTCTCCTTCTTTTTCAAAGCGAGCGTTGGGCTCCCGCACGCAGGCGTTATCTGCACGCCCTTTTTTGAGCGTTATCTTGCCTCCTTTTAATAAAGGGGGGGTAAGGATTAATAGATAGGGGGATAGATTAGGGTTTGGTATTTTAGGGGGGAAATGAAAAGTTAGTTTGAAATTTAAAAGATGGGGGGGGGGAAATAAGAGGGGGTGTTTGGATGAAAATAAAAATGGTGTTGGATTGGAATGATTTGGATTGGGTTACATCTTTGATTTGGTTTGACAAAATCTGTGTGAGTTAATTATTTAAGAGAAAAATTATTTAACAAGATGCAAAATTATAAAAATGTAAATGCCGATGCAATAATAATAAAATACAATATTTAGACACATGTTTAATGTCTAATTAAAATTAAAGTGGGATGTCAATTAATTATTTAAAGAGATGCAAAATATTATTATAATAGAAATATAATATTAACGAAAACATAATGCTTAAATAAAAATAAAAAGATGCAATGTCATTTTGTGAATAAATAAACATAGAATATTATATAAAATATGCAAAAATAACGATTAAAATGCGGTGTGCTAAAATACTTAAAATTGCACGAAATATACAAAAAACGGGTCAAAATTGACTGTCAACAGTATGTCCCTCTTTGTACGGAGATGATGGAAGAGTCTTCGGACAAAGACGTTGACTCGTAGCCAATTTTGTCCTGTTTTATAAACTAGAACTCAAAAGTGGGGTGATGCGGACTTAGAATTGTCGATGTCGAATTATGATGACCTTTGGGTCGTTGCGATGCTAAAGTAAAAGTAAAGGCGCCTTGATTTTAAAAATGTCGATGTCGAATTATGATGGCCTTGGGTTGTTGCGATGCTAAAGTAAAAGTAAAGGCGATCAGATTTAAAAATGTCGATGTCGAATTATGATGACCTTTGGTTCTTTGTGATCTTTGAAAATTAAGGCGGCAGACGTAGATTCAAAATTTGTCACAATGTCGAATTATGATAACACTGGGTTCTGTGAGGCTGAAAAATTAAAACCAAAGCGGGAGTAGATTTAAAAATTGTCGGTGTCGAATTATGATGACATGGGGTCATTGGCGTTGCGAGGATCTTTGGAGGAGGCGGATCGACATTCGAGGTACAAATCGCCGGTTATTGTATGAAGAGGTAGTTCGCGTTGTGCTCTGTTCTGTATGCTAAGACTTAAACAAGCGGTTAGTGCATAGCTGTTAAGGCAAATGATAACGCGTGAATTTATATGCAATGTTGTTTGAGTATAAAATGCTATCTGCGAAAATGTGATACTGCCGCAATCTTGTGATTTCGCACTGCGGACATGTTGCGATTGTGAATGCGGATATGTTGTCCTTGTTCTGTCCACTGTAGACTAAAGCTCGAAAGAGTTAGTGCATAAGCGCTAAAACGAGTAATAAAGCATGAATAAGAAATACAATTTGAGTATAGAAATAAATCCTTGCGTAGATGTGATATCTTGATGATAAGCGTCATTTCGGACTTGTTGTCTTTGATAACGTCGTTACTGGGCGTGTTGCTGGCGTCGTTGCGTAAACAGCATTCTTTGTTGGCGTCGTTGCGTGGACTTCTTTGTCTTGATCGCGTCGTTACTGGGCGATGTTCTTCTTTGGCGTCGTTGCGTAGACTTGTTGTCTTGTCGCGTCGTTGCATGGGCGATATTCTTCTTTGGCGTCGTTGCATGGACTTCTTTGTCTTGTCGCGTCATTGCATGGGCGATGTTCTTCTTGGCGTCATTGCGTAGACTTGTTGTCTTGTCGCGTCGTTACTGGGCGTGTTATTCTTTGGCGTCGTTGCGTAGACTTCTTTGTCTTGTCGCGTCGTTACTGGGCGATGTTCTTCTTGGCGTCGTTGCGTAGACTTGTTGTCTTGATAACGCGTCGTTACTGGGCGTGTTCTTCTTTGGCGTCGTTGCGTAGACTTCTTTGTCTTGATCGCGTCGTTACTGGGCGTGTTCTTCTTTGGCGTCGTTGCGTAGACTTCTTTGTCTTGATCGCGTCGTTACTGGGCGTGTTCTTCTTGGCGTCGTTAACGTGAACTTCTTTGTCTTGATAACGTCGTTACTGGGCGATATTCTTTGGCGTCGTTGCATGGACTTCTTTGTCTTGATGGTGTCGTTACGGACCGCAATCGCGATATCGTCGTTACTGGGCGATGTTCTTTGTTGGCGTCGTTGCGTAGACTTGTTGTCTTGATAACGTCGTTACTGGGCGTGTTCTTCTTGGCGTCGTTGCGTAGACTTCTTTGTCTTGTCGCGTCGTTACTGGGCGATATTCTTCTTTGGCGTCGTTGCGTGAACTTGTTGTCTTGATCGCGTCGTTACTGGGCGTGTTCTTCTTTGGCGTCGTTGCGTAGACTTCTTTGTCTTGATCGCGTCGTTACTGGGCGATGTTCTTCTTTGGCGTCGTTGCGTGAACTTCTTTGTCTTGATAACGTCGTTACTGGGCGATGTTCTTCTTTGGCGTCGTTGCGTAGACTTCTTTGTCTTGATAACGTCGTTACTGGGCGATGTTCTTCTTTGGCGTCGTTGCGTAGACTTCTTTGTCTTGATAACGTCGTTGCCGGGCGTGTTGCGGTTTGCTCGTAGGATAAATGCTCGCGCAAGCTAAGCTTGAGAAAAATGTTAGTGTATACTGTTTAAGCGAAATGATAAATGTATATGAGAAGTGCAATTTTATGGGTAGAGATGTCGTCACGTCGCGGATGAATCTTGAGATGTTGTCCTTGCGCGGACATGCTAAATGTCATTATTGACGATTGTCATGATGCCTTTGTTGGGCGTGATGCGAGTTGTCAATTTGACTTTATGCAGAGTTGATCGCTAGGTTTTGTTGCGGACCTCTGAACTTTGGCTGCGATTATTGATGCCACTTTTCATTGCTGCTTTGCTGCGGACTTTGAATTGTTGTCATCCTCTGCCTTTGTTGCTTTCTTTGCTTTTGCTATCTGAAGAAACCTTTTGTCGTATTTTACGCTTGGCTATTGCACTTTCTCGCTTGTTAATATGAAAAGACTGCGCTAAAAGAAAATTTGTGAGTTTTGGGAGGGTCGATTAAATATCGACCAGCCGCCTTGTCCGACATCTGCGTGCACGGCTGTTTGGACTTGCAATCCCTGTCTGGTTTTCTACATTGTCGCAGTTTTGAAAAGGGTGTCTGGCCTAAAGTGGGTCTCAATGTAGTTGCTTGTATGTAGTGATGTTTCTGGGCCTTCTGATTTCGGCCTGTAGGGTTGCCATTCTTTGCGATGGCGGGCGAGGTGCTCGATCGGATCTATCTTTGCTTTTCTTTTACGAGACCCTGCTTTGCTATAGGAACGAGCGAGTTCCGACTCGTTCCGCTCAAATGCCCTTGGATCGGTCATGTCGCTGGGCCGTGCCTTTGATCTTGCGAAATATTGATGCTCTGTCATTGCTTAGTCAAATACAAATCGACCTTTGGGGAAGATGATAAATCTTTCTAAAAATGCAACAAATGGTGTTAGCATAAAGCACATAATTTGCAGGTATGTAGCAGATATATTGCACATAGCACATTCAAACGTTTCCTAACATGCAGGGGACCTCTTTATGCCAGAGGTAAGCCTAACGTCAACATGCGAGATTATGACGGATTTTTCCAAGTCGTCCAACTATAATGCCTTTGTTGGAAATGGCGACCAAATGACGTGCACTTTTCCCAATTTCGGCATGTCATGATTAGGCTTGGATTTGTCATCATTGCCACGCTCTACACGTAATATCTTTGGTTGGTCGTTGGGTTGAGAAACCCGTCGACAAGTTTAGTGTCTTCCTAATTGTGGTGTCGATGCAGATCGACCACCTAAGGTAAATCGCATGCCTTAACATAAAGGTGGTATAGCTCATCACGAGTTTCTAAGATTTGGCTTCACTAGGCCTTGAGTTCGGCGGACAACTCGAGTGAGAAGGCTACGCGACTGATCAGACGAACCGATCTAACTCCGCGCAGGCGCCAACTCTCCTAGAATTTGGATATATTTTTTTTTTTTTTTTTTGAAAGAAATTTGCGGGTGCGCGAAGCACACCAGCGCGTGAGTGTGTGATAGTGTGAATTTTCCAGAATGGAAGAAATATGAGCGGAATGCCAGTTTAAGGAAAGCGGTAACAAATAGCAGTTAATACAATATGCAAATATTTATATGTAAAGTAGAATAATTTAGACAAATCATAAAAGCAAATGAATGTAAAACACAGAAGAAGCAATTTTAAGCAGATAAGAAAAATAAAGCACAATAAATAACCTATGTTTGTTATGGTTAAGAACCTAAATATCCCCATGAGTCGCTACATGTAACGCCCATTTTCGTAGGAGGAAACGGGATTACCGCTACGCATGGTTGGATTCCTGAAATGCAATTTAAAGGAGTCGCCACCTAATTATTATAGTGAATTAGGACACTAAAAATGTAGCATAAAATACTACAAATGATCTCCATTTTAAAGGTCTGCGAAAGCTATGTGAGCTTCTAGGTAAGGGTTCTTTATTATCCTAAAGGGAAGGGGTTAGGCATCCTAAAGGATCCGTTAACTTGCGGTTGTCCGTTCAAACTTAGGTTTAATATTATTGTGCTAACATGCAATTTACAATTCTAAAAGTGTTCTAATTATTAAACTAACCAAGAGATATTTAAACTAGGCATGCAAATATTTATTATAGATATGTATTTAACAAGATAGTAATGAAAGCAAATAAACATAAAAGATGTAATGAAGATAAATTAGCAACATTTTGCTTTTATTTCATTTTATGCGAATGATTTAACTTTGGGGTGCGTACCGAAATTCTGAAGACACTTGGTAGAAGAGTTAGTAAATGATAAATAAATTACCAAACAAACACAATATATGTATATATATAGATATATATGTAAAATATATTGTAAAAGATATATTTTTATATAGTGTGGGCTCAGCTAGTGTTATGCCAAGAATACTAAGACATGAGAAGCCAATATCGCTACGGCGGCGGTCGACTCGCCTCCTGGTGAACGATACTATGCATTCTCGTCTAATCCTTTTCACTTTCCTCCTCGCCCACGTATTAGTCCTCGCCACCGCGAGGCCTCGGATCGACGGATAAATCCTTCTTTGGCCAGTGTAGTATCAAATTCAAAATCAGTAAAATACCAAGTGTAGTAACTTGTTCAAAAATCAGTAAATACCAAGTGTAGCATTTGTTCTAAAATCAGTTTAACAAGGTAAATAAAGTGGCTTGTCGAATTAGTCCCCAAAATCAGAATATCATAACAGTGATAAAACCAACAAAAAACCAGTCCAGGAAAGCAGCCTAACATACCCACCAACAGTCCATCAAAAAAACTGCGAAAGTCAGTCCAACAAACAAACGCAAGCCCACAAACTCCACAGTATCACCGAACCAGTTCGCCGGAGTTTTTAACTCCGGCTAAATTACTAAAAATAAATAGAAATCAGTCCCAACAACATAGTGCACACCAGATCCAGCGAGCGTCGACAAACCAACGTCGCCGGAGTTTCAGACTCCGGCTATTTCGAGTAGCACAAAAGGAAAATGGCGGCGTCACTACCACGGCTAACGCCGGAGCAACTCCGCCGTGGTGTTTGATGCAGGCAATGACGAGGTTCGCGGCTAAAGGTGTTCGCCGGAACAGTGGGTTCGCCGGCTGGGTTGGTGTTGCTGTCTAACTCCGGCGTCGTGAGTTCGCCGGAGTCAGCGACGGAGGTGATGCGAGAGGGGAGGGTGGAGGTGCGACTGCGGGCTGGTTTTCTGAAAATAAAAAGGGGTGTGGGAGTTCGCCGGAGTTTTTTAGAACTCCGGCGAAGGGCGGCGAAGGGCGGCGACAAGAGAGGGGGGAGGGAGAGAGTGGAGAGGGAGACGGCAGTTGTGTGTGTGTGGGGGTATGTTTAAAGGGGGTTCGCCGGAGCTTGGAGCTCCGGCGAAGGGCGGCGGCGGCGACGGGAAGGGGGCGGCAAGGGAAGCTGAGGGAGAAAGGGTTCTCCCTTCTCTTTTTTTTCAAAACTGAACGTTGGGCTCCCCCTTTTGAACGTTATGCTGCCCCCTTTTGAACGTTGTGCTGCCCCCTTTTGAACGTTGTGTTGCCCCCTTTTGAACGTTATGCTGCCCCCTCCTTTTAATAAAGGGGGGGTAAGGATTAATAGATAGGGGGATAGATTAGGGTTTGATATTTTAGGGGGGAAATGAAAAGTGAATTTGAAATTTAAAAGATGGGGGGGAAAATAAGAGGGGGTGTTTGGATGAAAATAAAAATGGTGTTGGATTGGAATGATTTGGATTGGGTTCTGTACTGGACTGGTTTGACAAAATGCAACGCGGGTTAATTATTTAAAAGAAAAATTATTTAACAAGATGCAAAATTATAAAAATGTAAATGCCGATGCAATAATAATAAAATACAATATTTAGACACATGTTTAATGTCTAATTAAAATTAAAGTGGGATGTCAATTAATTATTTAAAGAGATGCAAAATATTATTATAATAGAAATATAATATTAACGAAAACATAATGCTTAAATAAAAATAAAAGATCAATGATGTCATTTTGTGAATAAATAAACATAGAATATTATATAAAATATGCAAAAATAACGATTAAAATGCGGTGTGCTAAAATACTTAAAATTGCACGAAATATACAAAAAACAGGTCAAAATTGACTGTCAACACCAAGCATCCAAGGGTTGTGTTGTGGAATATTTACAAGATGGATTGGTGGAAGGATGGATGTAGAATGGTGAATGGTGAATGGTGGAATGATGGAATGGAGAATGAATAATTCTTCTAATGATGTAGAGTATTTATAGCCAAAGAATCCTTTTGGTGAAGGGTTAGAGATTTTGTAGGTAGGAAAAGTTATTAGAATCCTTTTAGGTAAGGGTTTTAAGGTAGGAAAAGTTATCCCTTTAGGTAGGAAAAGTTATCCCTTTAGGAAGGAAAAATTATCCCTTTAGGATTCTGAAAACATGTCAAATTCGGTCCAAAGACTTTATAATTCAGCGTCGCGCGCAGACCTGAGCCAGGCGCCCAAATTCAGCAACTCTCGAGACTTTCAGCACTTTGGGCGCCGCGGCGCTGCTGACGTTTTTCAGGCGGATTCTGTTTCGTCGTCATTTTTCCGTCCGGACTTCGTCAGATCTCCTCTATAATTCCCGGAACTTCTTAGACTTCATTTCTTGGCCCTTTTGTGTGCAATTCCATCTCATTTATGCTTATTTCATCTCCTTTTCGTCATTTCTCCATTTCTGACCGCTGTGACACAAAAGAAAGTAAAACGACCCTAATACTATACTAAACATAAATGAAATGAGTAAAATACTAACTAAAAATGACTCAAAAAGTGTATATAAAATACACCGATCAAATACCCCCAAACTTAACCTTTGCTCGCCCTCGATCAAAGATAAAAAGAAAGAAATAAAAGACTCAAGAAAGAGGAAAAATAAACAGATTCAATGACATTGATCACTTTTTGCTGCATTGGTGTTACTTAGAAAAACATGAAGATTAGCAGAATAATATGCAGGAACATATAGCATGAAATTTTAGCACATTTAAACACATTAAGCTAGATATTTCGCAAACTCATCTTTATCATGCTTAATGGAAGTCAAAATACTGAATCATGCATGTTAATTTCAAGAATCCTATGACATTCTTACTTGCTATTCTCCACTAATCATGGATATGCATAAAAAAAATCTTCATCACTTTTAAGGGTTGTAATGTCGGCTTAGGCATGGGTAGGTAAAATAGGCATTTAGGCTCATTTCGTGTACCATAAGCTCTTTAGCTTTCCAATTTTTCCCTTTTCTTTTGATTCTTTCCTTCATGTCATTCTATCTTTCCCCTCTTTTGTTTTGGGAGAGTGAAGTGTATTATAATAATAAGCACCCCCAAACTTAGGCTTTTGCCTATTTCTCATTACTTTTTTCTTGGGGTGCAACAAGCTTGTTCACTCTTTTTATCTCTTTTTTAACACAATTTATTCCAACTATTTCACATGTTTACTTATGGCACAAGTATGGGAATATAGGGTGTCAAAGAAAAAGTTCAATTTTTAGGCTCAATGGGGCTGACTAGGGATACTTTTATTGTCAGGGATAGAAAAGAGTGGTAAGAATTGGCTAACAAAAATTGCCTGAGTCATCTCTCCTAACATGCATATCCTAATTATTTCGCCTCAAATAGCAAGTAATCATAACACATAGGTTTTAATCATTTAGCATGCACAATTCAAGCAAGAAACTCCAAATAGACAGATTTTGTGAGTTTTTGGCATATCTAACCTAGGTGTTTAGATAGTTGCTACTAATTCCATTACATTATTCCACCTTACTTCACTAGGTGTTTCTAGTAACTACAACATACATGATCTTAAAAAAAAAAATTATGACTCAAAAGAGAAAAAAAAATTATGACTCAAAAATTACTCAAAAATACACAAAACAATTCAAAAAAACTCAAAAATAATAAAACATCCCCCCAAACTTAAATCACACATTGTCCCCAATGTGTGCAAGACTCAAAGAAAATAAAAGAAAAATGACAACTTACTGACACAACACAGCGGTCATAACGGAGGTCTAGGAGGATTTTTTTTTTTGGAATTTGCACGGAAATATGGCTCTCTGAAGTTCGCGCGGCGAGATTCGGCCGCCACTGCTAATCTGTGGCCCTCTGGAGTTCCGCGCCATGCCCGATTCTGGCGCCGTACGGCGATCGCTTCCTTTTTCAGCGTTTTGCTCCTTTTCCTGGTTGACTTTTCACCCATCATCCAACAACACAAAACAAGAACCCAAGACCGTGAGACTGTTCAAGACAAAATAAAATAAAATAAAGACAGAAATTAAAATAACATAATTGAAAATGTTGGGTTGCCTCCCAACAAGCGTTGTCTTTAACGTCTTTTAGCTGGACGCAATTAACCGGTACGAGTGCCCATTGGATCCTTCTGCGAACTGCTTGCCATCCATGAGTTATTGTGCAGTCTCACTTCAACTACAACAATTGCTTCAAACAAGGGCCTCAAATATACGATTATCCCCCAAGTACACAAGACATGCTTGTCTTTTAAGCTCTCTCTAATGTAGGGATCAGTGAGATTCCCAACATCTCTCAACTCTCGGGGGTGCCCTTGATGGTATGGACTTCCTGTTTTGGGGTCAACTTTGACAGCTGGTGGTGTTTCTTCTGCAATAGGTACAAGAAAAAGATTTTCCAAGGAATCCAAGAAGGTGAATAATTGGATCTCTGCAATCTTTTCCTTCTCTACACCAACTATCTCGCCAGATTCCTCAATAGTTGGGTGTGGTTCAGGCTCCTCAATTTGCTTGCTACCTCCCACCGGTGCAGATTGCTTTTCTTGCATTTCGCTGTTCAAAATGACTGCGAGTTCTCCTATTTGCAGTTCCAACTTCTTCATGGTCAATCTCGTTTCGTCCATGAACTGAGTTTGATACCTAGCGAAACTGAGTATGGCTTCTCGCAACTCCTCCCTCTCTTCCTCTATGGTTGGAGCTCGATCATATTGACAGTAGAAATCCATGTCTTAAGGATCCCTGAGATGAATAAAAACCAACAATGAATCACGGCACCCTTGTTTTCACACAATAAATACATAAAACGAAAAAAAAAATCGAAAAAAGAGCAAATTAATTTTATTTTTTCTTAATTTTTTTCTTTTTTTTTCGAATTTAACCTGCAAAATAAGAAAAACAAAAAAAAAGTGATAAAAAATGCTCGCAGAACAAGTTAGATGAGCAACCAAATTAGAAATTAAAAATAGATAACATTGATATTGAACTATGCCTAATCCCCGGCAACGGCGCCAAAAACATGATGCGCGAAAAGATGCACACACTTTAACGCAAGTGCACGTTATCGTGACAAGTAATATAGTCTTGATAAGACCGAATATCGTCCACAAGGATTAGGGTTCAAGTACCAACTATCTATCTTTTGGTATCTATTTGGTAAATTGATGTTTGATTTTGTTGTTTATAACTAAGAATTATAAAGACTATTTTAACTAATGAGTTTACTTCAGTTGTGATGGGAATAGGGCTTCCATGTCTCCTCAACTATCCGCTTATGTTATTTATTAATACAACGAATTATGGTCTTCTTCTCTCAAAGAAAGCAGGTTTACGAAATCGTTTTATATTCCCGTTAAGGATATATAAACACTCAACCCCAGTATTGCACTTTACCTACCTTTCGGTGATAAGGATAACTCTATAGGAGGATTAAGAACAAAAACCTAGTTAATCACACGCACGTGCGCAAAATTAGGATTTTAAGCCTCTCATTAACGCTACATAAATAATTGAGGTATTTTCATCCCCAATCCAAGAATGTCTACCCAACTTACAGCATATTCACAATCTCTCCTTTCGAAGTAAATTAGAAATCATATAGTGATAATTAGTTGTCAATTAATTACCAAGCATTCAAAGCAATTATTGGATAAATCTCTCAAAGAAGAATAATAACCATAGACATGCATTAATTCATAACATAAGTTTCTAGAGAATTAACATGGAAAGCCCTATAAGAGAATTAGTTCCTAGTCATTGACATGACAAGAACTAATTCAAAGTTCATCATACAAAAACTGAAATAAAGAAAAGAAAAAGAAAAGAAAATACTTAAGAATGAGTCTCCAAGCCAAGCATCCAAGGGTTGTGTTGTGGAATATTTACAAGATGGATTGGTGGAAGGATGGATGTAGAATGGTGAATGGTGAATGGTGGAATGATGGAATGGAGAATGAATAATTCTTCTAATGATGTAGAGTATTTATAGCCAAATAATCCTTTTGGTGAAGGGTTAGGGATTTTGTAGGTAGGAAAAGTTATTAGAATCCTTTTAGGTAAGGGTTTTAAGGTAGGAAAAGTTATCCCTTTAGATAGGAAAAGTTATCCCTTTAGGAAGGAAAAATTATCCCTTTAGGATTCTGAAAACATGTCAAATTCGGTCCAACACTTTATAATTCCAGCGCCATGCGCCATAGATCGAGCCGGCTACCAAATTCAGCAACTCTGACTTTCAAAGACTTTGGCGTCGTGGCGCTTTGCGCCAGCGCCAAGCGTTCCTGACGCGTGACTGCTTCGTCGTCATTTTTCCGTCCGACTTCGTCGGATCTCCTCTATAATTCTGGAACTTAGACTTCATTTCTTGGCCCTTTGTGTGCAATTCCATAACATTTAAGCTCATTTCATCTCTTTTTCATTTCTCCATTTCTGACCGCTGTGACACAAAAGAAAGGAAAACGACCCTAATACTATACTAAACATAAATGAAATGAGTAAAATACTAACTAAAAATGACTCAAAAAGTGTATATAAAATACACCGATCAGCGCGCCACAATGAGGACGCGCGCCGATAGCACTGAAATTCTTCGAGGTTGCAGCACGCACGGCCAGGCGGATTTTCCGCGGAAAAGGGGAGAAAATCAGGGGATATTTTGATAAAAGGCCTATGGGAGGGTGACAAGTGTCACTCCCATCTTTTGACCAGATGAGGGTCTTATTTTAGGACCAAGTCTTGCAGACTTGGTCATTTGCAAGGTTTTCCCTAAAGAAAATTCCCCTCTTCTCTCTCAAATTGATGAACCCCGATGAGATTTTTGGAAAGGCAACAAGAAGGAAAAATGTTGGCAATCTTGTAGAGGGTTCGTGTGGGTGATTTTAAAGTGAAGAAGATTCTGGAAAGAGGGATTCTTGAGGTAAAATCTTCATCTTCTTATGTAATTGAAGATTACAAGTTATAGTAGTTAAGAAATGAGCATGTGGTTTATATATTAAAGTTTGAAAAGATTTGGATCATGTCGACTTGTTGAAAACCGAAAATAGGCATGTTAGTCACTCATATTGTAATCAATTCGGTTGTTAGCTAAAATCGTTACATGTTATAAATAGAAGGGTATAATTGGTTATGATTTATATAACATGTTGGAATAACGAGTTGGATTAAAAGGATTTGAAAAAGATGATATGTGAGTATGTTGTAGCCAAGGAGTTGCCTTAAACTAATTGGATTGTCTAAAATGAATTGTGGGCAGAATTTTACACGTCCGGTTAGGCGTGTAATCCCCTGTGTATTGCTAAATTGTTGGGCCTTAAATGTGGCGTTTGGTTATTGAATTCGAGCCTTGAAAAAGGTGGAAAATTACGTAGAAACAAAGGAAGTGCTGTCCAATTTTTCCGTAGAATAATGGACTTTACAATTAGAATATTCTACGTTGAAGCTAGAAACTAATAGCCGTATTATGGTCATTTTAGGTTGACATACTACGTGCGGCACATTCAAGTTAGCAAGTGGATCAACCAAAGAGGTATGTGGAAACTTTCTTATCTCTTGAGCATGAGTAGTTATAACTGTATAGTACGGTAGACGTACGTGATTTAAATGAAGTAAATTAGTTTGGTATACTTGACTTGTTTTAAGAATGCCTAGTTGGTTGAGTTAGAGAATTAACTCACTTGTTCTTGAGGAAAGGTTATAAGAATGGTTTATTCTAATAGGGTAGACAAGGACTTCTTGATGTGAAAAAGTATGGAATACTTGATTTGAAAGTATTGATTCTGGAACTATTATAAAGATAAGAACTTGTTTTCTAAGTTAAGAAATTTGTCTTCTAAAGTTATGAGACTTGAAGTATTTTGAAAGTTGTGTAACTTGATTTGAAGTACAAGTCTCTTGGTCATAAAAAGAACGAAGTTGTCTAAGACATAAGGAGTTATAACGGCCTTATGGGAGGTTAGTTATGACGGCCTTATGAAAGGATAAGAATGTCTTAGTTTCTAAAAGCATAAAGTTAGTATAACGGCTTTATGGGAAGTTGGTTATAATAACTTTATGGAAGGTTAAAGAAATGGTTTTCTCGAATAAGGTAAACATAGATGAAAGAATTGAAACTAAGAAGGGCAGTTTGATTTAAAGGCATCAATTGCTTAAAGTTTTAATGAAGTTCACTTGATTTAGAAGCCAGAAGCATATTGCTAAAAAGTATAGTGATTGGTTTGAAATGTAGATAAGCTTTGATACTACGGGTGTTAGTATCTTGGGGTTTTATGTGAATATAGGATCTTTTGAAAGAATAGAAGTACATAGTACTTCGGGTTAAATTCCCCGGACTTGATTAAGCGATATGAAAGTGCCTTAAGGTCATAAAATGAGATCCATTTTGTATGTTAATGAAGGTCTAAAGAAGTTATGAACTTACTTGGACGTACCGACAGTGATGGAGGATTCCACGGGTATGCTTCCATTGTCTTATTAGGAGTTTACTTGGACGTACCGACAGTGATGGAGGATTCCACGGGTATGCTTCCATTGTCTTAGTATGAGTTTACCTGGACGTACCGACAGTGATGTAGGATTCCACGGGTATGCTTCCATTGTGATTGATCATTGGATATGCTTATACGATGAGGGATTCCGTGGCATGCGACCAGGATGCGGATTAAATTCCCGGATGCTATTATGTACCCGAGATGAGAGATTCCACGGGCATGTTATATACGTTTGTTACTCCATGGATTAGCTCTCCGTGAAGACATGTACCCGAGATGAGGGATTCCACGGGAATGTTATATACGATTATTACTCCATGGATTAGCTCTCCATGAAGACATGTACCCGAGATGAGGGATTCCACAGACATGTTATATACGATTCTTACTCCATGGATTAGCTCTCCATGAAGACATGTACCCAAGATGAGGGATTTCACGGGCATGTTATATACGATTATTACCCCATGGATTAGCTCCCCATGAAGTCATGTACCCGAGATGAGGGATTCCACGGGCATGAGATATATATATGTATATATGTGTTGTATGTGTGTACGCCGACAGTGAGGTAGGATGCCACGGGCGCGTCACATGGTTGTATTTTACTCTTACGGCTGTCGGCAGTGACGGGGGATTCCACGGGCAGAGGATATATGTATATATGTGTTGTATGTGTGTAGGCCGACAGTGAGGTAGGATGCCACGGGCGCGTCACATAGTTAGCTTTTATACCTAGCGGTAGGCAGTGATTGGGGATCCCACGGGAGCGTTTTGATATTTGAGGGCTGGTGTTCATATCCCTGGTGAGACTATCGTTCATATGTTGAAACAGGTTGTACAAGGTAAAACTGACTTTCATTACTTTCACTTCGGTAAGGCACGCAGATCGTTAATTGGGTTATCATACATGTCTTCAGCTTTATTTTTAGACTATTATGATTTAAATTACAGTACTTTCAGTTTTACATACTTGGTACATGTTGTACTGACCTCCTTCGAGGGGCTGCGTTCATGTCGCAGGTTGAGGTACATAGCTTGTTGATCCGCACTCTTAGGATCATTGTTCAGCTCTTGGAAAGCTCCATTTCTCCGGAGGCTTTGTCTTTTGGTACGGTTCCCTGAGGTTGTAGACTTTTGTACATTCAGGGGTATGGCGGGGCCCTGTCCCATCACAGTTGTTATGTAAGCTCTTAGAGGTCTGTAGTCATATCTTGTGGGTCACTTAAAAAAAAACGAGGTAACTGCTTTTGGATTTGTATATATCCCGGGAGGTAGCCTTATCGGTTAACCTATTATTTATTTCATTGTTAAGTTTATGTATGTTCCGCTGATTAACTCTGATGTATACCTGTAAGGGTGCCCAGGTAGGGCACCAGTCGCGGGCCCGGGGTCGGGTCGTGACAGTCCTTTTCTCTTACAATTGAGGCAAACATCAGCAGCTATCTTGGCCTTCTTTCGAACAACTCCTTTAGGTTTCATAGTTGTGGGTTTGGCGGCAACCGCCTTACCCTTCTTCTTCTGCATATTCTTACCCTTAGGTTTGAACTTGCTAGATGAGCCCACCATGAGCACAGCTTTACCTTTGGAGGTGGACGACTCGAAGGTCTTCAACATATTATGAAGTTCTGAGAGACTTGCTTTCGTTCCATTCATGTTGTAATTCACAATGAAGTTCAAAGAAACCAGGAAGCGAGTTCAAGATTAGATTAACAGAAACATTTGCAGGAAGCTTCGTTCCAATCAAATCCAACCTCTCAATTAATCCAATCATCTTCAAAACATGTTGTGACACCTGACCCCCTTCGTTCAGCTTACACTTAAAAAGATCTCTCAACAGTTCATACTCCATTGTCTGAGGCTGTGAGTCATAGAGACTCTTCAAGTGTTCTAGCATCTCATTGGGGCCCATATTTTCATCTTTTGTAACTCGAGTCATAGAAGATAGCATAACACATCAGGTCTGCAACAAAGATCATCAAGATATTTCGATAGGTTGCTTTGTCAAACAGAGCATACTCTTGTAATCTTTAAGAGGATTTGAGGAGTGATGTATCCAATACATACTCAATCTTTTCTAATCGCAGTACCAAACGCAGATTTCTTAACCAGTCAGGAAAATTGGCTCCATTCAACTTGTTTGTTTCAACCAACATTTTAAGTGACAAATTTGACATTGTAACTGAAGAAAAGATAGACTTGAAATTAATACTTTAATATAATTTCTATTGAACACGTTCATTAACTAACTAACATGGTCTTTAGTTTAATTAGCTCTCACTATTTTAACATACTCTTTTACCCCATAAAGAATATGGACTCATATCAAATACGGTCATAATGGGCCAAGATCTAAACTCATGTTGTCTCCGCGTTTGCTGAGGCTGATAACTTCAACAACACGATCTGGTAGGTCTCTAAACCAATTGCAAACAATTTGCAACTCTTGGTTGACCGAATGTTCTAAACAATTCGATATGCCCTCTGGCGATCCGACATGGGGTGCCAAGACACTAGCAAGTCAACCTCGTTACATCGCAATTATGCATCTAAGCGGGCTTAGCCTTCATCAAGCAAACACTGGGGTGTAAATACTTACGAAGGTTTATCACCTACTACAACATTTATATGCATCTATGAAAGGGTCTGAGTCCTCGTAGACTTAGAGCAAATGCTGGGGCATAAATACTCATCTCGCCGAAAAGGATTTTGCACCACAATCAATTATAACGGACGACGCGTTCATTTTAAATGAGACTTGTATTAAATTTGGGGAATATTTTAATTCAGGGTTATGACCAAGATCAACTATTATATCATACATCATATGACATCCTATCATGCAATTTCTAAACACATTTAGATGGGAAACCATCAAACCCAATAGGCATGATATAAGATGGTTTTAATCACATCTCGCTGCCTACCTGCATACAATTATAGCGGTCGATGAAAGTAAACAATTACTTGGCGCCGCCTACCCAGACATATATATGCAGACTCTATTCTAATTATTTAAATGACAATCAATTAAACAATTAATTTGTGCACACATTATCAAATAATATGTCAAATAACAATAATTGTGGGTTAATTAATTTGTTTCAATGTAGAAAATATTTAAATTCAAAATTTAAACTCAATTTTCAATTTTCGGAATTTTACTTCATCCAAACAAATTCCTTAATAATTCGAAATTAAAATTTAATTTTCGTGGTATTTCGCAAATTTGAACCTTAAAATATTTATAGATTTACCCAGGACCAAATCGCTTTTACAAATTTACTGATTGACCTGTGACTAAATCACGATTTTAAAAACTTTTAAATTTCCAGAAAATATCTCAGGGACTAATTTGTAATTTTCAGAACTTAAAATATTTTCAGATTTGTTTAAGGACCAATCTTTAATTTTAAAACCCTAATTTTAATTGCAAAAAGGTCCTCAAACTATTTTAAATTTTCAAAACCAATTCCAACCCCAAATCAAATTTGGGATTCGGATTTCGGGGCGAAATTGACGGAATTAAAACCCACCAAACGATGGCACACATCGGGACGAACTCACCGGTGGTTTTCACCACCGATTTGGTGGCCCACGGTGGCCGGAATAGGTGACGCCGCCGACGGTTTCTAAAATCGTCGGTGGTGCTTCTTTTCCGGTCATCGTTGCCGAGCAACAATACCACCATTAGATTCCTCTCGTCGAGAAGAACACGGTGATATTATTACTTAATGATTTCGTCGCCCGTGGTGACCGGAAACAGTCCCGCCATTAGCGGTTTCCGGCGACTTCATCGCGTTCCGCCACCTCTCAGTACCTTTATCGACCATCTTAAGAAGTAGATTTCTCGATAATAGTGAAGACGATGTTAGTACACGTCGAGTCGTCAAAAAAATCATCGGAAATCACTGTTCACGCCGGAACAGTGACCGCGGATACTGTTCACGTCGTGAACAGTGTCAGTTACTGTTCACGTCATTTTTTTTATATAAATTCCGAAAATCAGTTTTAAATCAAAACAATTAATTATCCTACATATCGTTATTAAAGATTATCGCATAATCATTAAACCAGCATGGACTCTGATACCACTATAGGAATTTGTTGGGTGTAAAACACACAAGTAAGGCACATCGGAAGTTTAAAATTTTGTTTACTTACTTGCTCCAACAAAGATCGTCTGGTATGATTATGCGATAATTCAAATCTGCAAAGACATGAAGAAAACTTACAATTTAAGCTTTGTTAGTCTTTACTAAAGGGAGCGCACACGATTGTCAATCCGGGTGCAAACCTTGCTTCGGTATATTCTTTTGCCCAAGAAAGCTAAGAAATCTTGGTAGAAGTTTGAGAGAATTTTATTTCATGAACTCTGAGTTCAGAAAGTGGAAGTGAGTGCTTATGAAATTATGGGTTAAGTGTCAAATATATAGTGGAGGAAACTCTAAACCAAATCAGATTTGGATCAGGCTTCAAGACCTGACCCAAATCCAAATGCGATGGGCTACGAATCGGGCCCATCTTACATGACTCTCTATTTATTTTCTGCATGTTTTAGTTCTAATTAAATCCAAGATTTAATTTTAACTTAATTAATTAATTTTCATCAAACGAAAATTATCGCATAATTTATTATAAAATAAAATATCTTGATTCAAAATCCGATATTTTACATTCTCTCAATATACCCTTAGACCGAAAAGACAATCGACTTAGTGTGATTTTGTGCGCCTTCACACATCGACACTTGATCAAATCAAGGTTCACACGGAACTCCTAGACGTACGGTGTGGACCCAATATGTGAAGTACGTTTACAAGACTCAAGTAAACAAACCTCTATGTGAGATGATAAATTCCTTTCATTCGCGACACACTCGATCAAGCTTATGATTTGCCAAGTGTCTATCCAAATGGTTTGATCACTTTATCTCATCTATATTAGTCGACAACTAGACCTTATCCTAGATATTTCTCTTGCATTGGCCAATGACTTGGTCGACCTAACATCTCTGAGAAGCTGAGTGTTCTCTCGAAATTACAATCGAGGAATGAATCCTATTCTTGGCTCAACTACCACCTTCAATCTACTTCGTAATGCACTCAATACAAGCCGCGTCTCAACCTATAAGGCATTTGAGCTTAGGACAGGATCAAAGTGCATTGCTCCGTAAACAAGGCGATATTGACCTCAAGTCTAAGGACCTCTATCTCCCACACGCTGATAATACTCTAGACATGTATAACAAATAGTTTATCAGCAGGGTATGCCAATACTCCTCTAAGAATATCCATGTGTCCATCACTAGCAACTATTGCTAGTAGTAAGTGATATATACTACATTCACTAAGAATGTGATGCAGACCACATGTCGACTCATAACATATCATTGATATCTCATTCTCAATGATCATTAGTCTAGGCTATTTTAAGAACTACACTCTATCATTAATATCTCACATTATTAATGACAATGTAAGTTCATGAGATGCACATTAATAAATAATATAAACAATCAAATAATAATTCAATAATTGCAAATGCAAAATATATATATTAATCTTATTAATAATATGAATGTGTTCAAGTACATGTGGTCCTAAAATGATTGTTTCAAGGACATATATACTTTCAATTATCTCTTCTGTCTTTTTTTATTGTTTTATTTCTCCACTTCTTTTCTTCTTTTCTCCTATCTTTCTCTTTTTTTTTTCTTCTTCTTTTTTGTTTCATTTATTTTTTTATTTAATTCTTTTTTTTTCTTTATTACTTTTTCCTTTTTTAATTTCATTTATTTCTTTTTATTTTCTTTTATATCTCCATAATCTAATTTCATTCATCTTTTCCTGTTTTAATTTCAGATGATTTTCATTTAGTTTTTCTCTTTTTTTAATTTTTTTTTCAAATTAGTTTTTTTAATTTTTTATAATCTAATTCTACAAATTTTTTGACTCCTTTATTTTTTTCAATAAAATGGATAACTTATATTATTGTTTCTATTTATTTTATTTTTTATATCACAAAAAGTAGTATATCAAATCAATAGCAATTTAAGTATATTCTTGCAGTATACTATGATACCCACATGGTATCACACAGGACTGACGGTTAATTATATTAGTCCTCTATGATACAAACATGGTATATATCATATACTGACAGAGTATCATAGATGACTGATTTTGTTTTTCAAGAAAAACACAACTCAATTCTTTCTGATACTCATATGGTATATGTCATATACTGACAGGGTATTATAGAAAGTTGATTCATTCGTTTAAAAATAATCAATCCTCTATGATACCTACATGGTATATCATATATTCAGATGGTATCATGAAAGATTATTGAAGTCATTGAATACGACAGTCCCCAATCCTCTATGATACTATCATGATATAAAAAAATATACTGAGATGGTATCATAGAGGACTTCGTAAGTGCTTCACATGTGTCAGCAGTCTTGCATGATACCATCAGGTAATATCATATATTGATATGGTATCATGAAGGATTGCATATACTATGATGGTATCATGAATGACTGCTTCAGTTATTCAAAAAGAGTCCTTCATGATATCATTATGGTGTATAAATCTATGCGGATGGAATCGTGAAGGATTGTTGAAGTTCTTGAATGCAATAGTCACCCAATACTCCATGATACCATCATGGTATAAAAATATAATGAGCATTCTTGCATGATACCATCATGATATAACCATATATTGTGATGATATCATAAAGGACTGCATATACCATGATAATATCATGAATGACTGCTTAAGTTATTCAAAGAGAGTCCTTCATGATACCATTATGGTATATAAATTTACGCAGATGATATCATGGATGACTGTTTCATTCCTTCAAGAAAAAGTTCAGTCCTAAATGATACCAACCCCATATATATTATATACTGACATGATATCATAAAAGACAAATTCATGTTTCAAAGCATGAAAATTAAAAAGAAAAATACAATAAAAAAGTAATTTGATGTTTTATTTTTTATATCATTTTAATAAATTTTAATTTTAATTTTTTTTTACTAATTCAGGTAAATATTTAGACACGTAAATAGTTTGGATTTTATGGACAATAAGTGTAGTTTTCCCTACAATTTTCGCACTACAATTGCAGGCTGTGAACAATTTTCAAACTGGGTCCAATGAATAGAATAGAATACAAGGCCTTCACGAGGTAAGAAGGCCCAATAAAAACGATGAGTATTGCTAAACCCATATACCAGAATGAGGTATTACTAATATAATTCACTAACCAAACAAACAATTGCACGGTTTGTCCTTCAAATGGACTGGTCTTTAGTTTTTGCCTGTCAAATGGAATTTATGTCTATTGGGACATAAGTGCTACTGTGTTCGATTCTTTAAAGAACTTATGCCGCAATAGACATAAATTTCATTTGAGGGGCAAAAATTAAAGACAAACACAAAATGGAGACAAAGTGCAAATTTAGCCTAACCAAACCAACAAAGTTAGGGTCATGAGGGTAGCCAAGTTGGTGTAGCAGTAGAGCGCGGGACCGCAAGGTCACGAGTTCGATCCCCTGCATAAACCTTCTTGGTTGAGTCTGTCACACATGGCTTGCCAAGTGTGGTTTACATGGCTGACGTGGTTTGCAAGCTACTGCGTCAGTCCGGGGTTTACCCTGTGCGCACTCGAAAGAGTAGCGGCTGCGGGTTCCTTCGTCAACAAAAATGAGTGATCTTCATTAAGGGGCTCTAAATGATGCATGTCAATTTGCAACTTTTTATAAGCATTAATTCTAGCTAGGATCTTTGAGAAACAGTCTATCTATCCTTAAGATAGGAGTAAGATCTGATATATCTCATTCTTCCCCGACTTTGCGGGATCACATTGGAAATGTTGTTGTTAGAAACAGTAATTCTCAAGTTAAAAGGAGCAAACAAAACAAGTAGATGAAATGAGAAAATCTTCCACTAGTTATTAGGTAAATATTATTTCGATGATGCATTTTCACATAAATTATTTACACTCGATTTTAATAATATAATATTTTGTGATTTTCCAACCTTTACAAAGTGTCATACATAATATTACCAAGATGTATGTTACAGGTGATTTTTCCTTAGATGAAGGATGAACTTAACATGAGATTTTATTTTTGTTCTTCGAAAACCAACATTTTTCTATGCTTTCGAAGTACAAATAGAAGAAAATTACATCTTAGGCTGAAAAACTAATCCTTGGCATCACTTAGCCCAACAACTAATTAATTTATGCACTTTTTAACTTGTAGAAGTATTAGACATGTGCACCAAGGTGCCATGAGGTGCATAGTAGAAGTTTAACTTGCACTAGTCTAGTTTAATTCATTAAATTAGTTTTGGGTGGTTAGTGGTATTAATGAAGGTTGAGGAGGTCAAGGTGTATAGTTGAGATATTGGAACTTGGAAGTGTATAGTGTATATACTGCTGAGTGTAACATAGAGGAAATACTTTTCAGTTTTCCAAAATATTATTCAACCGACATTCTCTCTCATCTCGTCTTCCCATTTTCTCTGAGTCAGTTCGTATTCTCTCGTTCTTCATCCTCACTAGCATCCAATATGTGATTCTTGTCTCGTTTAACATGGTATCAGAGCCCAAGGTATTGGATGGAACGATCTGGAGAAAAAAAAAAATATCGGATCGAGATGAACCCTAGATTTTAGGGATTATTGGTTGAACCCTAGATTTTACGGATTTTTGGTCAATAGAAATAGAAATCAATGATTCTATTGTAGAGATCGAGGATTACTTTGATGTGCGCTTGCTGATTTGGTTGCATGCCCTAAATCTCGATTTTGTTGGAGTCACACCTGTTGATCCAACTTTCTGGTATCTCTCGACTTTGTTGGTCACGCATGTTGATCCAACTTTCTAGTATTGTTTGTTGACCTGATCGTCTGTTTCATTGTATTGTCGAATTTGTACTTGAGGAAGAAAGCGTATGTGGTCGTTACTCACTACGTTTTTGAGTTTATACTTGAGGAAGAATGGGAAGTATTGAAGGGACATCAACTGGAAGAACAGATACGGTTGTGACCATAGACCACAACCATCCACTGTATCTATACCCATCCGATGCCCCTGGATCGTTGTCAGTTGGGATTGTGCTCACAGGGATGGATAACTACACAATATGGAGCAGAGCAATGAGACTTGCACTGCTGGGAAAGAACAAGATTGGATTCGTCGATGGAACTGTGAAGAAGGAAGACTTCTCTGGAAATCTTGTGAGTTTATGGGAAAGATGCAACGCTATTGTGGTGTCGTGGTTAATGGGGAACGTGAGTAAGAGCTTGTTGACTGGAATGCTCTTTAACTCAGATTCATACATGATATGGGAGGAACTGCGAGATAGGTTTGATAAGGTAAATAGTTCTAGAGCATTTCAGTTACACAAGGACATATTTACACTGCGACAAGGAACTACACATGTGTCCGTATATTACTCGAGACTTAAGGACTTATGGGATGAGTATGATTCCATCATACCTGTACCAAATTGCTGTGCTAAGTCCAAAGAGTTCGTAGATCATCTTCAATATCAAAGGATGCTACAATTCTTAATGGGACTTAATGATAGTTATAGTCATGTGAGGAGCCAAGTGCTGTTAATGAGCCATTTGCCCAACCTAAATCAAGTTTACGCTATGATAAATCAAGAGGAGAGTCAGAGGTGTTTGGCTGGAACTATTCAGGGCAATATACATGATGAAGGTGGAAATTCTTCTGCCATGTTCACTGCAACCAGACATAGCAGTGAATCAGTGATACATACAAACAAAAAAAATCATATAGCTCGAATATAACATGTGATTTTTGTCATATCAAGGGGCATAAGAAGATAGATTGCAATAGGCTGAAGAAATGCACATATTGTGGAAAGACAGGTCATGTGCAGAAGAATTGTTACAGACTGAATGGCTATCCAGATGATTCGACACAGGGTAATGTGAAAAAGGCAAATATGGTGACTGAAAATGATCCTATGTGCGAGAACACTGAGACAGGTTATGGAGTTATGGGACAGAATCAGAATGATGCAGAAAGACAGATATTACAGAAGGGAACACACCAGTTTACACCTCAACAACATCAAGAATGCCAACTGCTGAAGGACAAAGCAGAAACTGGAAGAGCAAACGGCCGTGGCGAATATGGCGGTATTCAGAATAAATTTGACACACCTTTATAATAAAATGGATAATAGACTCAGGAGCCACCAATCACATGGTTGGCAATCAACGAGATTTACATAACAAACGACTAACAGAAGGTGCAGGTAAAGTGCAGCTACCTACTGGAGAGTCGACCAAGATATCACACACAGGAGACTATCACATTGGAGGAGGTGATGTCTTAAAAGATGTTCTATGTGTCCCTACATTTCAGTTCAACTTGATGTCAGTTTCCAAAGTAACAAGGGAACTGAATTGTAGTGTTAATTTCTTTCCCACATGTTGCATCTTTCAGGATCTCTCATCTGGGAAGGTGAGAGCGATTGGTACTGAGGAGGATGGACTATACATTCTGTCTATGGACAAACAGAATAAAAGAGCGAGCCACACGAAGCTTTCGATGAAGACGTAAGATCGATGCAAAGAATGTGGCATCGAGGTCGTGTCATGTGCCATTGAGTGTGCTGCGAAGGATACCTTGTTTCCAGCAAGATAATTCATTTACATTCCATAATTGTGAAGTGTGTCCCTTAGCAAGACAGACTAGAATCCCATTCCCTGTTAGCTCTACTAGAACATCTACTCCTTTTGAATTGTTGCATTTGGATGTATGGGGACCTTATAGAGTTGATACCTATAATGGAATGAAATACTTTCTTACAATTGTGGATGATTACTCTAGATGGACATGGGTCTTCCTGATGAGGCTGAAATCTGATGTGTTTACTCTGCTTAAGAACTTTTTCTTAACAGTGAATACACAATTTGAAGCTAAAATCAAGAAAGTAAGGTCGGACAATGGAACTGAATTTTTTAACAGTAATTGCAGGGCACTGTTTCAGGAGCATGGAGTGGTCCATGAGAGCTCATGTCCCTATACTCCTCAACAGAATGGAGTTGTTGAAAGGAAGCACAGACACATTTTGGAGACAGCAAGGGCCATCAAAATTGAGCGACTACGGATAGATTCTGGGGTTTCTGCATTGAAGGGGCAGTTTATGTCTTGAATAGGGTTCCCTTATCTGTGCTGAACCATGTCTCAGCTTATGAGAGGTTATATAAATCAGCCCCTTCTCTATCTCATTTAAGAGTCATTGGGAGTCTATGTTTTGTGACTAACCTTCTTCATCATGATAAATTCAGCCCCAGAGCAGTGAAATCTGTACACCTGGGATATGGTTCAATGCAAAAAGGTTACAAGTTATATGATTTAGATACTAGAATTATCTTCATGAGTAGAGATGTAGTCTTCATGGAAGACATCTTTCCTTTCAAAAATGGTAGTAATGACACTGAAACAGGATCTATACATACTCATGATTCATTCTCTTATGATGCTCTAGTCCATCCAGGAGATATGAACATTAGACATCCTCCAGTCAATGATGATATTCATGAAAATGAAGTCATTCCAGTTCCAGTTATACAGCAGGCAACTACCACCAATGCAGATGTTGATAGTTCCAGCCTGCAGAATCCTGAGTCAGTCATACAGAGTGATAGTCCTGGTCTGAGAAGATCAGCAAGGGCCAGCAGGCCTCCTATCTGGCACAAAGATTACATCACAAAAGAGGGGTCATCTAATTGCTTATATTCCATCTCTGCAGGTTTAACATACTCTGGACTTTCTTCCAGATATCAGGCATTCATAGCCAAGTCCTCCATTGCCATAGAACCTTGCACTTATGCTGAGGCTGCCAAGGATGTGAAGTGGGTTGAGGCCATGAAAGCTGAAGTTCAGGCACTAGAGGAAAATAAAACCTGGGAACTAGTGTCATTACCTAAAGGGAAGAAAGCAATTGGATGTAAGTGGGTATACAAAATCAAATACAAAGCAACAGGTGAGATTGAAAGATTTAAAGCAAGGCTAGTTGCGAAAGGATACAACCAAAAGGAAGGTCTTGATTATCAAGAAACATTCTCACCCGTTGTGAAAATGGCAACAGTGAGAGCTGTAATATCCATCGCAGCTAATGATGGATCGCACATCGGATGGATGTTTACAATGCCTTCCTCCGGTGATCTATTTGAAGAAGTTTATACGCAACTTCACGAAGGTTTTCAATCAACTCTGCACTGGTAAAGTTCAGAACTGCTGAAATCACTGTATGGATTGAAGCAGGCATCGAGACAGTGGAATATCAAGTTATCTTCAGCATTAGTCGATTCTGGTTTCACGCAGAGTCGCAGGGATTACTCTCTCTTTACCAAGCAGCAGAATGGGAATATCGTAATTGTTTTGGTCTATGTCGATGATCTTCTACTAACAGGGAACGATAGAACACTACTTCAGTCAACAAAGGAGGTTCTGCAATCAGCCTTCAAAATAAAGGATCTTGGTGAGCTTCGGTATTTTCTTGGCATTGAATTTGCTAGAAGTGAACAGGGGATTGCTATGCATCAGAGGAAGTACGCACTTGAACTGATTTCTGATATGGGGTTAGCAGGAGCCAAGCCATCTCCTTCTCCTATGGAGATGCATCAGAAACTGACGACTGCAGAATTTGATCAACACATTGCTGCATCCACCATTTCAGAAGGAGATGATCAACTGCAGAAGGATCCTCTACTCCTGGATCCTGGTGTCTACCGACGACTTATTGGCAGGCTGTTATATCACACAAATACAAGACCAGACATTGCTTATCCGTGCGGCCTTAGTCGCCTACGCAGTTCTCCAGTCTCATCTTGAGACAGGACTGAGGATTGTCAAGTACATCAAAAATGCCCCCGGTTCAGGAATTCTATTGAGCAGTACCAGTTCATCTAGTCTGCAAGTATTCTGTGACGCTGATTGGGGATCATGCCCCAACAGCAGGAAATCTGTTACTGGATATTTGGTCCTATTTGGGACTTCTCCTATTGTCTGGAAATCTAAGAAGCAAGTTACTGTGTCCAGAAGTTCTGCCGAAGCTGAGTATCGGGCATTGGCAGCATCGGTCGCAGAAGTAGTTTGGCTTGAGGGCCTGTACGAAGAACTTGGGGTGTCCATCGACTTACATGTCCCAGTCCATACTGATAGTCATTCAGCGATCCTTATTGCAGCTAATCCAGTTTTTCACGAGCGCACTAAACACATCGACATCGACTGTCACTTCATTCGGGAAAAGATCATACTTGGCCTCATTCAGACAAAGTACATACCTTCGGCTGAGCAACCAACAGATTTGTTTACCAAGGCAGTCAGCCGAGGACAACATCAGTTCTTGATGTCCAAGCTCGGAATGAAGAACCTCTTCATCACTCCTAGCTTGAGGGGGGGTGTAGAAGTATTAGACATGTGCACCAAGGTGCCATGAGGTGCATAGTAGAAGTTTAACTTGCACTAGTCTAGTTTAATTCATTAAATTAGTTTTGGGTGGTTAGTGGTATTAATGAAGGTTGAGGAGGTCAAGGTGTATAGTTGAGATATTGGAACTTGGAAGTGTATAGTGTATATACTGCTGAGTGTAACATAGAGGAAATACTTTTCAGTTTTCCAAAATATTATTCAACCGACATTCTCTCTCATCTCGTCTTCCCATTTTCTCTGAGTCAGTTCGTATTCTCTCGTTCTTCATCCTCACTAGCATCCAATATGTGATTCTTGTCTCGTTTAACATAACTTGTTGCTTAAGAGTAATGATAGACCTAATATACAGTTTGTTTAGAATTTTCAATTCACCAATTAATCAATACTAGACCAAAGGAGGAGTATCACGTTAAGACAATTTTAGTTAACCGTTCCCAAACTTATTTCAACCCTAGCTAGTTCCTTCTCTTGTTTCCTATTAGACTATTTTAAATAAAGTTTAAATTTTGTACATTCTCAATATAAATAGTAGTAAATTTTAACGTCATTCAAAAGATATTTATAGCTAAGCATTCTTAAAATGTGAGATTTGAAATCATAAAAATGAGATATGTCAATAAATAAGATAACCTAATTTTGTAAGGGCACGTTTGATACGTTGTATTAAGCTGGACTGTACTGGACAAAAAAATAATATAGTGTTTGGTAAGTGGTTTCAATCAAGACTGACTACTATTTTTAGAAAATAAGATACCAATCGCCATTTTGAGACACATCTAGCGGTGGAGTCTCTCGATGACTTAAAAATAAAAATAAAAAATAAAAAATACAGTCCATTATATATTAATACTTTAATACCGTCCATTATATATTAATACAGTACAACCCAATGAAATTAATACAGTTCAGTACGACGTATCAAACGAGCCTAAAAGTTACTTACGCTGAATGAATATATTATTTAAACTCTTTTATATAATTTAAAAGACATTCTTTGACTTTTTTTCCTTGACCACATGTTTTTTGAGCCTAAGAAGAACTCTACCAACCTTGTTAGGACCAAAAGTCCATGAAGAGTTTTTGCTATTCCTACTTTTCCTTTTTTTAGATTTGGATGTCCAAAGAATATTATTTGGTTGAGTAGGAGTTCAAAAGCATAGAGGAAAATTTTGTGGGTCCAAATTTAGAAGATAAAAAAGTTTGGTTAACGATTTTAGGAATATTTATCTTCTGCTTCCACAAAACTCTTCTTACATAAGAATATAGGGGTGAATTCAATTAAGTGAAATTTACCCAAATCACTATAGTTTAAGAGCTTTAAATATATGATAGATATAGTTTCAATATTTACATGGTATTGTTACTTTTTTTCGTTGTATTCATAAAATGACTCAATGTATTCATAAAATGGTCGCTGTATTCATGAATACGCGTAAAATGTATTCAAAATTCTTTTCATTGTATTCAAGTCTGATGTATTCGGCTCAACTTTATTCACATAAAATGTATTCAACTCAGTTATATTCATTTGTAGCTACTTTTGCATTGTATTCAATTTATTGTATTTAAACAATATAAATACAAAAAAATATATTATATTCAACTTATTGTATTAGTGTATTCAAATAACACAAATACAAAAAATATATTCATATGTAATAAATACATTAAAAACTAAATACAAAAAATAGATACACTAAAATTTAACAAATACATTCAAATACTAAATACAAAAAAAATAACAATTAAATACGATCTAAAAATTTAATAAATAAACTTAAATACTGAATACAAAAAATAACAAATACACTAAATAAAATGCTCCGGTGGAAGCTCAGATCTAGAGCTCCGGCGGGCAGTGGGTCACGACGGAGTCCATTGCTATCAGATCTGGAGGCGCCGATGTCGGTTTCTTTGCGGCGTAACAGATCTGAGTCACGATGGAGTCCATTGTGGTTGTTTCTTTTCCAGATCTAGTCTTGTGCCGGCGTAAAAGTGAACGGAGATAGAGAGCAGTAAACGGAGATGGGGAAGAGGGAATGTGCAGTGGCGTTGTGGTTCGCCGGAGACACCGTCTCTGGCGAGGACTGACAGTGATGGTGGTTGGCGGCGTGGTAGAGTGAAGGAGGTGAGAACGGAGGGAGACAATGTAAAAAGTGGGGTGATTGTGGTCGTGGTGATCGTCATTTGTGGTTGTTGGCTGCTCTAGTTCACCGGAGCAGTGGGGCGCAGATGACTGAGGGAGTAGAAGGAGAAGGTAATGGAGGGAGTAGTGGTGTGTTGTTGTTGATTGGTGGTCGAAGCTCGTTCGCCGCAACTCCGGTGGCGGTTCGTTGTGGCCGACGGCGGTTGAGAGCAGAAGCAAATTCTCAGTTAAGATAAAAATAAAATATTCTACTTTAAATATATATGTAGCTATGATATGTAATTAAAATATACATTATAGTTATGCTTTGTAATTGAATGAACTGCCAGATTAAATAGAAGAAGAAATTGTAATTTCTATAATTAGTTTCTTATCGTATTATGGAAAAAGAATGGTAGCAAATTAACAAATAGTAATTTGACAAAGTCAGACATTTTCGCCTCAAATAATGCTTCACAATTGACAATTCACATGATTCAACTGCATAAAGTGGTAAAATGCAACCACTCACGCCAACAGACAAGCTAAACAATACAAATATGCTACTTACTATAAGTCTATTAGGCTAATAGTATAACTGCTACAAGCCTACAACTAAGGTTATGATGGAGTGATATCATCTTTAATTTTGATTTATCGGTAGCCCTAGACCAGTTGGTCTTGAAGGCAGAGAATATCTTCATTGGGTGGTGTGGAGGCAGTGTGACACAAGCTCTGGCAGAGTAACACTGCCGCTTGCGCCTTTTGGAGGAGCTTGTCACACCTGACTTGCCAAGTGTGGTTTAACTGGCTGACGGGGTTTGCAGGCTATTACGTTAGTCCGTTGTTTACCCAGTGCACACCTTCAGATAACGACTGCGGGTTTCACGTTAAACAATAAAAAATCTTTAATTTTGATTTAGTAGTTGGGGCTTAATGTGTGTCCCAGACACGGTGAACACACACAACAAAATTTGTAGTGGCATGGATATTATACATGAATATAATATAGACTCTTGGCTTATTCATTGTTTCTACTTTCTAGTGTCAAACTGTCAATGCAATCAAAGCTAGAGCTAACACTCCTTATATAAGGTGTTTATGTTCTCATTTCATATTCGATGTGTGACTCCTAACACTCCTCATTATGCCCAAATCTTGTTAATTGGAGTGTGGATAATATAATTTGGGGACCCAACATCGATGAACAAATAATTGGAATGAGTCTGACTCTGATACCATGTAAAGAATGAATTTTGGGCTTAATTCAACCCCAAAAGCTAGCTTGTAGGGTGATGATTGTTCAAGTTCATATAAGAAGTTCATGTTCTCATTACATATTCGATGTGAAACTCTTAACAGGAGCACAAGGATTCAACGTATATATATATTGCATATACATAAAGTCCAAATTATTTTTATGTACTAATATAAATGTGAGTCCCTTTACTTTTTGTAAGTTTATTTTTTATATTTTAAATTTAACTCCTTAATAAAAAAATTAACTCTATCACAATGAAACAGTCAAAAGGTACATAGTATATATATGCACCAAAAAGAAAAAGAGAAAAAAGATCCCATGTCAAAACCTACCTTGATTACCACCTATAGTTGAACAAAACTTAGGGATCGCTTGGTAGAGTGTATAGAATATCCGTAAAAGATAATAGTGTGACAAAGGAATTTAGCTACCAACTCAAGGATAAACTATGTATTATAAGCCCTATATTATATGTTATATAGACGCGTACACAGTGGCAAATTTATATATAAAATTGGGTCATGTGAACTCATGATCACTCAACTAAATTCGATATATAAATATATTGAATATTAACTGAAGGAACACATACACAAATCAGGTTGAGTGTAGCATTGGTCAAGGGTCCACCTGCTGCACGTTTTTTTGTTTTGTTTTATTTCTAAAATAATGGTGAACTCATTCTTTTGAAATCCTGAATTTGACTCAGAGTGTACATACAATATTTATTAGGGAGCGGGTCTTTAATAAACAAATGTTAATTGAAGTCTATGTTTAATTTGATTGATTTTCAGATCTAATTATCATCTTTAGGGATATAGTGTTGTGATGTGAATACCAAATAATACTTAATAATCTTCAAGATCACCAACTCATTACTGTTTCGTTACTGCTACTAGTAGTTTTCCGCATGCCTTCCAGCACAATTACCAAAAAGGTAGTTTACATATTACATAAAAATTATAAGATAGATGATAACTAACGTCGATTAACAGTTAAAATATCATACGCTAAATTTATAACTATACATCCACCTCAATCTGCATTTGTGAGAGACTTGTTGGGGAGAATGTTTAAGAGATAAGCTGCCATGGATATAACGTAATGTCAAAATGAGGGGATAGAGGCGTGAGAAATGAGGGCACGAACTACGTTGTTTATGGTCCTAATTTTTCATTCAACTTTACCATTTTGTGGAGAGGTGCGGGGACAAGAAAAATGAAAAACAAGGCCGTTTTTGCGCAAAAAAATGAATTGATTATTATCGAATTCCCTCCCATTGAAAACATTTGATATTCTTTTCAAATTGTGTCTTAATGAAAGCAGTGAATGAAGAAAAAAAATAATAGACTTGAAATTTATTTCCAATGGAAAAAGTGCACAGGAAGTGTGAATAATCATCTAAAAATAACATACAGTATCGGTGCTCGGATGTGCTTAAAATAGGAGAACATAAATCACTGTGTATTATATCAAAATACATTAAAGTACATGTAGATGAAGAATAAAATGGCAACTTGACATATTTTTAAAAAATACAAGATTCACAAACAGGAGGATAAGACACAGGTTTGCAATCTATAAATTTATTTTTGCGAAGAGAACGTAAAATAGAGTCCCTCGGATGTCCTAATTTATTATGCCATAAAAATGAGGAAATAACTGCAAGAGATGACGAAGAGGAGGCTGGATGACCGACGGTGATGGTAATAGCATAAAGGTCTTCGGTGTTATCACATCACATTATTCGCATCTCTGTCATAAGGTCCTTTACAGAAAAATCAAAAGGATCAAATTCAAGAGAAACATTATTATCGATTGTGAAACGACACACATAGATTATATTTTTGATAAGTGTCGGGGCTATGGAGGACATCTTTTAAAGTTAATGGAGGGTGTGGTGGGGAGATGGATGATTGTCCACAACCTCGAATAGGAATTTCGTGTCGACTACCAACAATAATATGATGATTTAAATTACTCATATTGAAATAAGATGAAAGAGTACTTTGGGATGTCGTCATATGAGATGTGGCGCCAATATCCATGTACCAAATGTTGTATGGAATATTGAGGGACATCGTGTTCATAACCGCCTCAATATCTATCGGGGCGTAGGTGGGAGGAGTAGAGACATGTGCACTATATGCCTGATGTGGATGTGCATCGAGGATGTCGGGCTGGAGATGTTGGGCCGTGGGCTCGAGGTCGCTGCATGGGCAAGTGGAGTAGCCTGCCGGCCGACCCACGTAGCCCATGGCAGGTAGGTATCCCACGACGGAGGCTACTGCCGCTGCTGCTACAGGTTGCCGGAGTTTCGCCCTTTATGGTAATTTCGGAAAGGCAGGCCGTGTGTCGAGTCATCGGGTTTCCAGTTTTGTGAATTGGAAAATGGAGCCCTATTGTCGGTGGAGGAGTCGTCGGTAGTGATGAGGGCGGTGTCGGCGGTGCTCGCATGAGCCGCGACCTGCTTTATTTTTCAATTTTCTTCAAGGATGAGTCTCATATAATGGAGGCAATGGCGTGCATTATTGGAGGATGGCAGCGACATCATCATAAGTTTCATTCAAACCTGCAATAAGTTGCACCAACCGTTAGTTGATCGACAATCATCTTACGTTCCTGACAACAAGCCGACACATTTGGAAAATTGTCTTGTTGAATGTCCTTAAATTGATTTTCTAGATACAAGGCACGTTGTGTATTATTATCCTGAAAAATACTTTCCAAACGCTCCCACATTTGTTGAAAGTGACATCGGTTTCAATTATTGTATGTAATAGATCGTTCGAGATTGTGTCGTAGATCCATTGTAAGACTACCACATCTAAGCGGGACCAAATGTCATCATCAGAAACATCAGGGTGTTCCACGAGATTTGATTTAGGAGGGATGATATGGTCGATGACTTTGTACACACGATAATGAATCTTAAATAATTCCGCCCAAGAGGAATACTAACTGTTTTCAATCTCAAGAGTTATGGGAATGAAGTTCTTAATGTTATTAACTGCAAAAGCAGGATGCAATTTAGGTTGTTCAGCCATTGAAAAGTTTGGGGAAGAGGACAAGTGGTATGAGAAAGTTTGGGGAGGGCAGCTGCCGAGGGTTGGGGCGACCAAAAGGTTAGAAAGAGAATTTTCGGTTTTGGATGCTGATACCATAAAAGAATATGTTCTCTACTTTTCATTGTATATATATTGTTGTTGTACTGGCTGTTGAATGTTAAAGTAGCTTGGGAAATATCTCTTAATTTGGTTATAATAACATATCTCCAGCTTATGCCCTGTCTAGGGCCTTGTCTCTGCTGCAGCCTAATAAAAATGTATTGATAGGCTAGAGATGGCTATTTGAGGAAAGGTGAAGCTGGTTTATTGATTAAATATTGGGTGTTGTTGGCTAAAACCCATTAACTAGGCAAACATAGTTAAAATAAATTGTAAAGATATGTTAAAATGATCAAATGTTATTGTGAGATTTTGCATTTCTGCCTCCCTTGTTGAATTCAAGCATGACTCTTTAGATATATATATATATATATATATATATATATATATATATATATTTGTTGGGTAGTGTATCCTAAGTAGATTAGGTAGGATACTTCCATGCTTCACTAGGATGGACTGTGTGTTTTATTTTGGTGAAACTAGAATGCATCTGAGTGTATAATGCTTAGGTAGACAGTAAAAAGTCAAAAGTGTACATGCTAAGTGCTAGGTTGCCAACTGTTTCTCTAAAATCATTAGGCTAGAAAACCTGAGATACTACCTTCAGTTTTACTGTTTTAATGTAGCCACACTCATCCTCACATATATTTACATTGGAAAATATTTGGTATAACACTGGCCTAATTCCTAAATATTGGTTAGTCTAATTCTGAGGCCAATTTTGGATATTTGTTGTGTGCTTAAGGATCATCAAGACTGATGTATGTAAGGGTAGAATGATATCCCATTTATGTACATGTTACCTACCCTATTCAGAGTTCCTCTAAAAATGCCTCTAAATGTGATATCATATATGTCTTCTTTTCTCTGATGAATCATATTGTGTAGTCAAATTACTTACTGGTAAGCATGCTGGGTGACTTTAGTATCCTTATGTTCCAGTTGGAGTCCAATCTTCAGGATATAGTGCCTTCAGTTCTTGTTAAAATATGTACCTAGAACTATAGTCAGTGTTGTACACTATTTAAATTTGGCTCCCTTCTGTACTATCATTTCATTGCACCAACTTACATTATTTAGATAGTTATTTTCAAGCTTTGAGAGTTAGAAATGTGCAAGAAACATGCTATATAATAGGCCTTAAATTTAGAACTATACAATGTGAAGCCTAGTGGTAGAGCTTGTTTAGAGAAGGTTGTGATATACAAGACTGATTTAGTATTCATTGTTGCTTTGAATGTCATGACATGTGCTCTGCTAAAGTATAAGTCTAGCCTTATATGATGTATGTACTTGTCTAGGTATATTTCATAACATGTTTGGTTAATTTAACAGTTGGATTGTTTGAAATGTCATGTTGTGTGCTAAAGGCTGATCTCTTCCTTATATGAATCTCCTATTAAGTCACAATGACTAACATTTTTAAATAGAATTTTTGAAACATGCCTGGTCGGCTACTGTTTTTACTGTTATCTGCTGCTACTACCCTCTGCCCAGTGGCTAAACTTAAGCCTAAAACAAATAACATAATAGCATTAACAGAGGAGTGTTCTTGAGTTAAGTTTCCTACTATATTTTGATACCCATTTCTGACTGGAACCACATGTTGCTGCCCTCGGTTAGTGTTATCTGCTGCTACTACCCTCTGCCCAGTGGCTAAACTCCGCATTAGCCCGCCTTGGTGTTTCGGCCATGGTTGCCCAGTGTCGTCATAACTCGACACTGGGACAAATTTTGAGTCTGCGTTAGCCCGCCGTGGTGTTTGACCATGGTAGCCCAATGTCGTCATAACTCGACACTGGGACAGATTTTGAATTTTGCGTCAGCCTTGTCTAATTGCCCAACATTTTTAATTCTGAGGATCGAGACAAAATTGGTTATAAGTCAACGTCTTTGTCCGAAGATTCTTCCATCATCTCCATACAAAGAGGGACAAGTTGTTGACACCCAATTTTGACCCTCCCGTCCAGTCATTAACTATAAAATTACACTAATTTTCCAACGATTTTTATAATAATAAAATTCAACAATAAAACATTAATACAGACATAAATAAGCGATTAATAACGACACCGCATTTTACGTAGAGTATTAAGCACACCTTGAGTCTCACGTCCGCATTCGTCTTTTAATAACAAACAATTTCATTAATATAATTCATATTTTAAGCCCTATTCTATTTCCATTAATTCTTAATATTTTAATAATAATAAATACGTAAATAAATAAATAATTTAGCAATGACGTCGTGTCAAATAACATAGTCGCATTTATTAATACGCAAAGCAATCCCATAATTATTGTAATAATTTAAACTCAAGCTAAAAATTATTGTAGCGCCTAAGGTCATATTAAGATAATTTAATTTTAGCTTAAATAATGATAAATAAGTAAGATTTTTAAATAATAGCGTCGCATTTATAAAAGCATTTAAACAATCCTTAAAAAAAATTATATCTGCATTTAGCATTTAAATAATTTAATCTAAACCTCATTCAATTTTAATTTTAACATCGTGAAATACACATAATAAATAATATTCTAACGGCATCACATTATAAAATATTAAGCACTAATTAAATAGCACGCCCGTCTTTATTTTTATAATAATTTAAACTCGAACTTAGACTAATAAAACACCTAAATAATTTAATCACAATTGGAATTTTTTAATTTACCACTAATTAAATAATACAACTAACTCCTAAAACTAATACCTAATTAAATACCCACACCCCAAAAAAACCAACCCATTTTCACCCAGCCCAACTCCCCAACCCGCGACCCATTTCCTACATTTACCTAAAGCCCACCAGACCCCAGCCCTTTATTTCATGCCCCTCGCCCACAACCAGAAACCCTAAAACGTTAAAACCCAAGAGCCCCTTCAACCTTAGAACCCAATCGCCGCCTTTATCCAAACACCCAATATTCTCGCCGGATTTTCGGCTGAAAATCCGGCTCCTTACCTTCTCTCACTCCTTCTCCGTCACCCTAAACTAATAATCAAAATCAGAACCAAACCAACTTATCATAATCAAAACTTGCCTTAACAAATCATACAAGATATTAATACCAAGATTCGTCCAAAAATAAGCAGCAAAATCTGTCCGAATCACCCATTAATGGTAAGAAATATCTCACACAAATCAGTCCTTACCAAAGCTTTTAGAATCAATCCAAATCACACCTAATTTAGAACCCAATTGAAGGTTATATAAACGAAGCAATATGTATATTAAAAGGAATCTTTTGGACGGAAAAAGAACCATTTTTTTACTGTCCAAGAGCAATTCAACAACAACAATCCATATTTTTTCTGAAGACCCCCATTCCTTCGCATATCGAATTCACCGAGTGAGGCGACGACTTAATACGCTACCTCGGTTCGCTGCCCGGAGAAGGTAAAATTCAACTCTCTATCAATCTCGTCGTATCTCTATATTTTTGCATTTTGTTTCGCGTGTTAAACTTGCGCTTCTCTGTTTATAATATTCTGTTCATCGACATATGTATACGATATATCTCATCGATACATTTTGAGTTCATTTAGTGACTGTCGATATATGCTAAACTGCCTATATGTTGGGGAGATGTTATTTGTTGTTCGAGTAAAGCAAGATTAAGGTGTGGTTTGTTTAGTTGTAATTGCGTGATTGGTATGTGGTGATACAGTTGGTGGTGTATTATTTCTATTTCATATATCATCCTGTTTGCTGTCTATTTTCAATAAAAATGACTTAAGGATCCTCATATCACACTTGATGACACCATGTCAATTGAAGTACATGACCCCTTTTGTTCGTCAACAAAACCGCCTCTTTACATACTGGTAAACACTAACCATGAATAGCCTATTCGTACCTACGACATATACATAGGAATCTGTGTGAAGAACACCTATGGTCCTTAATTGTCTTCTTATGTCATGTTCCTATATGGTTAAAATCTATCCCAAATGGATCTTAAAAGCAAGTAACCAGGTGCTAAATGGTTAGATAATCTGGAAAGAGCACGTATAATTTCTGAAACTTTTTGGTATTCATACAACTATCCTGTTATTCAGCAATAGTGGCTGGAATGTTGGCTTCTTTTTTTGTGTCTGAATGGCTCCCCCCCCCCCCCCCTGTTTTTTCTGGAAATGTTATTTTGGGCAAACTAAAATGGACATCCTTATCTATCTTATCCATTTAGGTTCATGCATATTTGATCAAAGTTAAGATTCACCATGCTTAGTGTATAATATAGATATAGTAGTCTATAGGAAATCCACATGACCTTGTTTAAAACAGAATCCCCATAGATGTTAATTGCTATGATCCAAGTACATGATTCGATTACTCTAAATGGTTAACTTGGTCTGATTGGTTTCATATACTTGAGGGACATATTAATATGAATCTAAAGCTTACTTATTGTGGTGGCTGATATGGCCGGCTCATCTATAGCAAATAAATACGCAACATGTCTTTGTGGTTTAGAATTGCTAGTACCCTGGTGTATCTTCATCCGAGATGATTGTATTTGGTAATTTGTTTCATCCAAATGTCGAGTATTAAGTCTCAATCCCGCAAGGCCCAGTCTACAGAGGTGTTTTCTTCTAAAAATGCAGTAGTATATTGGCATCCGCAGAATCAGTATATCCATGTTAAATCATAGTCTGATTATTCGCTGAATTTGCCTTAGGATTATCTATATGAGTAGTATTTGTAGCGGCATATTTATCAAACTATGTTGTACCGTGACGAGTTATGTTAGATATGTTATCTCGTTTACTTTAACAATTAAACGAGTTTGAATATGTGATTATCTTATCTACTTATTCGGTTGGTCATATACTAATCCTTATCTTTCCTTATTTTTTACATGAAATGCGTCGGAGTCAAAGGAAAAGTCTCATTGCGAGACTCATCACGAGCCACATCGCCTGAATAACACGCTCGCATCCACCGCATTCCCCTCCAGAATTCCTAAACAAAAGGGGACGAGATGACATTGTCGTCCTCCTTAAAGCATCCTTTGGCCTCTTAAATCTCACCCGCCAATTATTTATTTATTTATTTATTTATTTATTTATTTATTTGTGTAATTTTATTACTTGACTTGTAATTAATAGGATATCTAGAATAATTAGTCTTTAAACACATAAGTGGGGAGGGTAATTTAAAATTCATCGCTAACTTGCTTGTCTTTTAGGATTGTCATGCATGCTCAAATTTTGCCAAAATAATCTAAACAATTTAACTTGCATCATAGAACCAACGCTTTATTTCTTATTAAATCCATAACAAATTTTCTGTTAAACTCTTATCTAACATTATATAGGAAATTTATTGTGCATAATAAGAACCATCTTAAGCTCTTTTGTATATCATATTGTACGCAGGTTAAGCAGGATTAATTTAGCTAGCAAGTACTTACATTCCATAAATCAACTTTGCATCATTTACATTATAAATAATATAAATGCACACTTTTAAACTTTACATGTATTTTCATAGCATTAGTCTCATAAACTTTTTATCAACATGCCTCCTTCTATGAAATACTTGAAGCATCTTTTATATATATATATATATATATATATATATATATATATATATATATATATATATATACTTTTAAAAAGAATGCATTTTCCTTAGCATAAATAATTAACATAGGTTTGAATGGACAACCGCAAGTTAGCGGATCTTAGAGGATGCCTAACCTCTTCCCTCTAGATTAATAAAGAATCATTGCCCATAATCTCACATAGTTTAGCAGACCATTTAAATGGAGTTAGTGTTGACTTGACTTAGTTAACATTTAAGTGTCCTAATTCACCCAAAATAATTAGGTGGCGACTCCGCGAACCCTAGCACTTTTAGCACACTTTATTTTTATTTTATTTTCTAACATCTTATTAAGGCGATTAAGCAGGATTCGCTAGTAAAAGATGTCGCGGTCGGAAAAGGGCGTGACAGTACCGATTACTACTCGTCGGAGTTCGATACCGACGCAAGATTTCTGACGACTTTCGTCGCAACTCCTAATAGAGATAATTCTTCTTATCCCTTGGTTTACACGAATTTTAGAATGTGATTATTACTAGTTCTAAGGTGATTATCGAGGATGTTGGATTATTAGTATCGTCGAAATTGTTGATATATATAATGAGAATTGCATGGGTGCTTGCTGGACTGTTTTAGAGATTATAGCAGTATGGGAATGGATTAATATAGGATTGGGTATTTTTGGGACTGTTCGTGTGAAATTGGTGATTGCATGTGAAATTATTGAGTTGTTTTAGATATGTGTGGGTTGGACATGTGTGGTTTGTAGATGTGTTTTGGTCAGCTATACAGTTGTAATTCATTTGAATATTTCTGTTTATAGTGACAGCCTTGTCGGCTTGCATATTTAGTTAGGGTTGATTAGCTGAGACTCCTCAGGATACAAGTTTATTACAAATTTCTATATTATCCTTGGTGTCAGCCTGATTATATTTAACAGGTCAGTATAAAGATGCCCAGCTAAAGCATCAATCGTGATCCGTCGGGTCGGGTCGTGACACGTATACTGCAAGTGAAGGAACAATCATAGAAAAGATGATCAAAAGTTTCCACATCCTCCCATAGAAAGCACATTTGAACCTGGGATGTATTTGAGTTGAGCAATTATTGAGATTACTATTTTCCAATAAAATGGTGTATTATTTGATTTGATTACTATTTTCCAATAAAATGGTGTACTATTTGATTTTATTTACGTGCCACGCATGTCGGGAAACTAGTTACTATATATGAAAAAATAATTTGAAAAAAACAAAGCAAAATCCAATCCTTACCCAAAACCAATTCTTCCAAACTAATATACATACTTCAGATAGACAAATTAATTATTCTTTGAAGGTAATTAAAAATGAGTAGGTAGTTGAGAGTTACACCACTTATTATTTTATATTAGTAGTTTTATTTTTGTAGTTCTTGTTCTTCGATTTCTTCTACTATCTGGTATTTTATATACGTCGAGTATTGTATTGCTTTGTGGTAGTTATTTCTATTTTTTTAGACTATTTTATCATGCCTTTTATAATATTTTGGTGTGACTTATTTGCTTTCATTATTCTTTTTCGCACACGTTATTTCATTTTTTCCGTACCGCTTTGAATTAATTGTCTTTCTGTTGGGGGTTGTTAGGCGATTTACAAATGCTCACGCAAGTGCACGTATCGTTCACAAGTAATATAGTCTGGTAAGACCGAATATCGTCCACAGAGACTGGTTATCAAGTACCCATTATCTAAGCTTTAGTTTCTATTTGGTGAACGTTAATTTATTTGATTTTTATCTAATAACTAAGACTAAGTAATTGCAGAAAATAAACTAATTAAGCTAATACTTTGGCTTTAATCAGTTATGAAGGAATTAAGGCTTTCAATATCCTCAACTATCCACTCTTTTCAATCCTTAATGCAACTAGAATGACTTCTTCTTCTACGTTAAGATAGCGGCTAACTAGACTGTCTTATATTCCCGTTAGGATATATAATCGCTCAACCCTAGTGCAGAACCCTTCTATATTTCTATGATAGGATTTACCACATAGGAGGATTAAGAACAATAACCTATAATGCTACACAAGTATCGGAGTACTTTCGTCCGCGATTTTAACCTGTCTATTCAATTACAGCATATTCAAATCTCTCCTCTCGGTTCTTGATTCGAAATCATATAGATTATGATAATTAATGGTCAGTTAACTATCAATTATTCATACCAAATATTGAATAAATCTTAATCAAGTGAAGAAGAAATCAAACTAATGCATTAATTCATGAAATAGAGTTTCAAGCAATTCAAAAAGAAAGTCATAATTAAGTAATTAGCTCCTAAACATTGTCATGTCAAGAACTAATATAACCAACATAAACTGAAATAAAAACAAAGAAAAGAAAAAGACAATACTTTGAACTAGGTCTCCAATCTTGTAGCCTCCAAGAGTTGTGTTTGTGGAATATGTACAATGATTTTCAGATGAAAAGAGTATGTACAAAATGAATAATGCAATCAGCTCCCCTCCTTCTTTTATAGCGAAACCCTAGGGATTAAGTATGCTGTAATTTCGTGCCCTATGGTCCAATTTGCCCCTGGCCAAATAAACTTGAATCGGAAATTTCACGCCCCAAGATCCTGCAGTGGCCCCGCAGTGATCGGCGATCTGATACCGCACTCTGAATAAATGGCATCGCGGTTCTGCCTCTGTGCACCGCGGTGCTGCTCTGACTTTTTCCGAGTCATCAATTTTTGACATTTTTCTGCCTCGGGATCTCCTTTTATACCTTTTTTTCGTTTCATTTTGCCATTTTGGACCGCTGTGACTCAAAAGAAAGAAAAACAAGCCTAATATATACTAAACTCAACAAAAATGGGTAAAATACTAATAAAAAATGACTCAAAATAGGTATATGAAATATGTCTAACAAACCCCAAACTTGAATTTCGCTCGCCCTCGAGCAAAGAACAAAACAAAACAAAAAACAAAAATCAAAAGACTCAAAGACTCAAGTCAAGCAGCTGCAAGATGTCACTTAGAAACACATGAACGTTAGTTAGGATAATATGCAGGAATAGATGTAGCATGCATTGAACAATCTAGAATTTTAAGTTAGATATTTCGCAGATTCATTTCAGTCACAATCACTGGAAGCATGAATACCTAACCTATGCATGCCAATGTCATTGCATTTTTGTTAAAGTACTATAGCATGTTTACTTGTTATTCTCCACTAATCATGGACATACATATTCGGGATCATCAGGACTTTTCATGGTTGTAATGTAAGCTTAGGCAGGGGTAGGTAAAAATAGGTATTTAGGCTCAAATTACGTATCATAAGCGTTTTTCATTCAACTCGTTTCTCCTTCCTTCCAGAATTCTTTTTAGTTCATACCCATTATTTCCTTTTCTCTTTTTGTTGAGAGCAGAACATAGACATTCACATTGGCACCCCCAAACTTAATTTTTTTTTCTTCATATTTTTAATTGGGGTGCATAATTTTTGCTCTCATTTGTATTTTTTTTTCACTTTCTTTTTCCTCTGTATCATCAATTATTGCTTATGGCACATGAGAGAATTGAAGTGTCAAAGAAATAGCTTTTCATTTTAGGCTCAAAGGGGTTGACTAGGGATACAATTTATTGTCAGAGTAGATAATGAAAGGTAAGAAAGACTATCAAAGAAATGCATGAATCCTCCTCCTAACATGTACATCCTAATTATTTCACCCCAAATAACAAGCACGCAGGATATTTTTCGCAATTGACATACACAGACTAAGCACACAATATTCCAACTAATCAGGTTGTCATGAATCATTGACATATTTAACTTAAGCACATAGATTTTTGCATATCATTTCATTACATTATCCTACTTAATTCACTAGGCATTTCAAGAAACAACATGCATGATTAAAAAAAAATTGACGCATATAAACACAAAAACATAACTAAAAAGACTCAAAAACACAAAATAGAATAAAAACAAAAACTCCTCCCCCCCCCCCCCCAACTTAAACTACACATTGTCCCAGGTGTAAGACTCAAAAATAGAAAAGGATGACTTACAGACATACATCGGCTCAAAAATGATGGTGGTGACGGCGGGTATTGCATTGAGACATTATATGTGGGAGGAGATCTGGCAATTCAGGGTCTTTTTATTTTTCGGAGATCGCGCATTGGCACCGCGGTGCATAAAGTTCTGGGGCCTCACTGGATATTCGTCACCGCGGTCCTGCAGATTGGCACCACGGTGCTGACTCGACTCCGTGTTTTCCACTCTTTTCTTCGGAGTTCGCTTTCAGTTCACCCGTCATCCAAAACACAAGACTAGAACCCAAGACCGACCGTGAGACTGTTCATGACAAAATAAAACAAACTAAAAACAGAAATTGAAAACATAATTAAAAATCTTGGGTTGCCTCCCAAGTAGCGTTGTCTTTAACGTCTTTTAGCCAAACGCAATTAATCCTTACTAGTGCCCAGTGGATCCTTCGGTGAACTGCTTGCAATCCGCACAGTTATTGTTGCAGGTCTCATTTCAACTACAACAATTGTTCCAAACAAGGGCCTTAGATTTGCGATTGTCCCCCATTTACACAAGGCATGCTTGTCTTCATGACTCTCTATAATGCAGGGATCAATGAAACTCCCTACATCTCTCAACTTTTGGGGGTGCCCTTGAGGGTATGGACTTTCTGGTTGGGGCTCAGCAATGATATCTAGTGGTATTTCTTCTGCAATAGGTACAACAAATAGGAACTCCAAGGAATCCAAAAAGGTGAAAAATTGGATTCCAGTAACCCCTCCTTTCTCTACACCAACCACCTTTCTCAATTCCTCAACAGCATGGTGTGGTTCAGGTTCCTCATCCTACTTATCACCCCCCACAACTGTGTCGCTAGGCATATTTTCTTGCGGTACATTGATCACCATATCCATCAGCTGCCCTATTTATGTCTCCAAAATTTGTATGGACACCCTTGTCTCAGTCATAAACTGAGTCTGACACTTGGTGAGCTCATGTATGACTGCCTACAACTCATTTCGATCTTCATGTGGAACATGTGGGTTAGGCTGTTGCTGATGAATCTGTTGTCCCTGATAATAGTAGTAGTCCACGTGCCCTGTTTTTTTTCCCGAATTTTACCTACAAAATAAGAAAAGTAACAAAAAGTGATAAAAGATGCTCGAAGAACAAGTTAGTTCTTGGAGCAACCAAATTAGAAATAAGAATAGATAAATCGATATTGAAAGTACGTCGGTCCCCGGCAACGGCGTCAAAAGGTTGTTAGGCAATTTACAAATGCTCACGCAAGTGCACGCATCGTTCACAAGTAATATAGTCTGGTAAGACCGAATTACGTCCACATAGACTGGTTATCAAGTACCGATTATCTAAGCTTTAGTTTCTATTTGGTGAACGTTAATTTGTTTGATTTTATCTAATAACTAAGACTAATTAATTGCAGAAAATAAACTAATTATGCTAATACTTTGGCTTTAATCAGTTATGAAGGAGTTAGAGCTTCCAATATCCTCAACTATCCACTCTTTTCAATCCTTAATGCAAATAGAATGACTTCTTCTACGTTAAGATAGCCGGTTAACTAGACTGTCTTATATTCCGGTTAGGATATATAATCGCTCAACCCCAGTGCAAAATCCTTCTATATTTCTATGATAGGATTTATCACATAGGAGGATTAAGAACAATAACCTATAATGCTACACAAGTATCGGAGTACTTTCGTCCGCGATTTTAACCTATGTCTATTCAATTACAACATATTCAAATCTCTCCTCTCGGTTCTTGATTCGAAATCATATAGATAATGATAATTAATGACCAGTTAACTATCAATCATTCATACCAAATATTGAATAAATCTTAATCAAGTGAAGAAGGAATCAAACTAATGCATTAATTCATGAAATAGAGTTTCAAGCAATTCAAAAGGAAAGTCTTAATTAAGTAATTAGCTCCTAAAACATTGTCATGTCAAGAACTAATACAACCAACATAAACTGAAATAAAAACAAAGAAAAGAAAAAGGCAATACTTTGAACTAGGTCTCCAATATTGTAGCCTCCAAGAGTTGTGTTTGTGGAATATGTACAATGATTCTTAGATGAAAAGAGTATGTACAAAATGAATAATGCAATCAGCTCCCCTCATTCTTTTATAGAAAAACCATAGGACTTAAGTATGCTGCAATTTTGTGCCCTATGGATCAATTTGCCCCTGGCCAAATAAACTTGGCCTGAATCGAATTTCACGTCCGACGCATGATCCTGCAGTCGGCGTGATCTTGGCGATCTGCGACTCTCACGAATAAATGGCACTGCGGTTCTGCCTCTGTGCACCGCGGTGCTGCTCTGGCTTTTTCCGAGTCATCGATTTTCGACCTTTTTCTGCCTCGGGACCTCCTTTTATATCTATTTTTCGTTCATTTTCACCATTTTGTCATTTTGGACCGCTGTGACTCAAAAGAAAGAAAAACAAGCCTAATACTATACTAAACTCAACAAAAATGGGTAAAATACTAATAAAACTGACTCAAAATAGGTATATGAAATATGCCTAACAAGGGTCTAACGAACACAATCTTTCTACCTCGAAGTAAGGTCTGCACACACGCCACCTTTTCCAAATCTTACTTTATGAGATTTTACTGGGTATATTGTTGATGTTATAATCAGAGATCTTGACAAAAAAATGTTTTTATTTCACAATAATTTAACTTTAAATTTTACTTTTTACGTTTAACAAGATGATATGTAACCACACAAATATCGTTGGCTTTTCTTAGACCACAAGATTCAAAAGTATTCATTTATTTATTAAATTTTTGGCCCAATCAAACTACATCATATAAATTGAGATTATAACACTCCGTAAATTCGGATTAGGTGTAGATGTGTTAAATGAGTATTAACATGAAATTTTAAACATGTGAATTGCTATCGGGATGAGTTTGGGTGCAATATAGTTGTTTCAGAATCAAGAAGAATAATTAGATGCATATGATTCGATAGAATCGTGTAAAATTTCCGATGTGTCTGACTTCCAGCAAGTTTACGTGAGAATTTATTGAGAATTTGAGAAAACTTAAAACATGAAAGTTGTATTCCTTTAAAATATATTTCCAACCATATATAGTGGAGGCCAAAAGAAGCTCTGTACAAAAAATTATATCCATTTTACTAGACATTGCATAGTCTGCGCGACCAACTACGCGAAGTGACCTTCAGGTGCTCGAAAACACACTAGAGGTAGTGTTACTGTCCTTGTTGCGCGGTATGTTGAGCGAAGAGGACTTCAGGTGTGCGACCGCGCACTAGAAAAACAAAAAAAAAATTAAAAGCTCTACATCGTTCCCTAACACCTCAAGCCTCAAAATATCACCCTAAAGTCAGAACAAGTCTCAAGCCTCAAGAACCCTCCAAGACAAGTTCCCCAATGACTCTAGCATGAATTCAAGTTTTTAGCACCCTCATAACTTGATTAAAACCTTTCTAATTCATAGAATTGCGATTAAAACGTTATTGTCGGACGAGGAGCCCTAGATTTCGAATTCAATCTTATTGAACATAAAAAAGGTATTATCCTCATCCCCTAGTTAATTATAGTATTGAATTAATGATTATAAATCATAGATTATTGAGATAAACTATTGAGATTGATAAAGAAAACCTTATAAACTATTGTATGGGTTGAATTTTTGACTTAAGGTTGTTGTAATCATATAGGTGAATGATGTTAATTACATCTATTTGGGATTGTAGAATCACCTAGAAATAAGAGGATGAGAAATTGGGTGTAGAAACATTGATAATAAAGCCTATGAAGCTTTATGCCCCCAAGTGTTTGATAAAATGTCAAAATGGATAAAACATGAGAATTGTTGCTATGTTGATTCTATTGACATATATTGATATAGATTAAAGTCGAAAGGAAGTGACGAACATTGTATTACACTCAAAAGCGGGAAATTAAGGCATGTGAGGTTAACTCTCCACATTTGGGAATGTTAATGATTCTCCCTACGCCACGTTCTTTTACAACGTTACGAATTACCTCAGAAATGTAGTTAAGCTTAGTTCGTTGAATAGTTGCAGATCTTCTATCCTCTAGTTTCGTAATTCGTTCATGACTTTCATTCTGAACGTTGTGAGCCCAGTACGTAATCAATATAGACTTGTGTTTGATACCTATAAATCTCATTCTAGAATACTCAGCATGTCTATAAATAGCTCAAGCTTCAAGTCTTATAATAAGTTCCTGAGTACATATCTCAATGAATCATTGCTCAGTATGTCAGTGTTGTACCTTTTAGCATGATTCTCAGTTATTTTATGTAAATTGTTTAATGTTGAACACCTGTATATGAGTCCAAGGCCACAATTTATATATATGTATACTTGGGCTCAAGATCACATATTTTGTGCACATACATTGGGCCTAAGACCACAATTTTTTATTTTAGTTAAACAAGTGATTCTTCATCTAAGAACATGAAGTATTTATATTCTTTACTTCTTTGTTCACTTAGTTATCAATTCAGTTTCAGTTTCAGCATTCACATTTCTTTCTTCCAGTTGCTTTACATACTAGTGCAATTCAAATGTACTAACGTCCTTTTTCCAGGCCAGCATTTCGCGATGCAGATAACCGTTTACAGATTGACGATTTTACTTGCTAAGATTAGTGTATCAACTACCTGATGAGCCCCAATCTTTCGAGACGTTATCGTATTTTCAATCTTTACATTATTTAGTTAGTGAGGTATGTCGGGGGCTTGTACCGGTGAACAATCAATATTTCAGTATTCTTTAGAGGTTTCATAGACTATAATTGCAATCAGTCAGAGTTTAGCAGGCTTATGTGTTAGCCATATTGGCTATGTATTATTATTATTTTCAGCCTTATACGAGTATTTTCACAATATGATTATTCAGTCATACTTTTCAGCAACTCAGTATCAGTATGTTTATATGTTTTATTTCGTACTCAATATATATTTAGCCAGCCTCGCTCGTTCAAGGAATCAGACACCGGGGGCGTGAGAAGTAGGGATGACAAATAGGCGGGATAAACTTTGACCTATTAAGATTTTGACCCGCCCTGCCCTGTCCCGTTTAGCTTTGTCCAAAAAAATGCCCTGCTACGCCCCGCTAAGCCCTACCCTGCCCCGCCCCATTTGTGTTTTTCATTCCATTCTACAGTATGTGGCTCGTTGATGTAGATTTAGCTCCTTTTGTGCACCATCCATCTTTCACTTCTTATATCTCCTATGTGCTGAAATGATTGTTTCTACAATTTTGTTCCGTAATCCTACCCAACAGGGAGCCCATTCATTATTATTTGAAAAAAGATACTAGTTACCATGCAACTGCAAATTGTTTGAATACTGGTTACTGGAAGATGATGCTTCTGGTTGTTCCAAGTTGGTTTTCACAAAGATATTTCAAATAAGTCAAAAATATCAAGGTAACTAATAAGCCAAACCCATCACCTGTCCTAACAAAATTAATTTTGCCTTGCCCCATCCTACCCTACCCCGTTTAAGTTTTTCTCAGTCCTACCCTATTAAGAATTTGCCCTGCCCAATTATCATTCCTTTTTTTCAAAAAAAGTGGATCTCCACCCCCCCCCCCGAGCAAAAGGTTAGATTGTTTCCCAATTGTCATCCCTAGTTAGAAGGACGGAGGGAGTATTAAATTATTATAAAGCTGATTCTTCTTATAATTTTTTTTTCTGCCAAGGATCTAAAGCCACGACAAATTGTCCACGTGGAAATCAGTTTAACCCCACGCACTTACAACTGCGCGTGTACCTCACGTACCCCACTGTATCTATATTTCTTTGTCCCCTCTTTCTTGATCTTCTTCTCTTTGCCGTTTTCCAGTTCAATCTCTCTCTCTCTCACTCACTCACTCACTCACTCACTCACAGCTTCTTTTTCAAGAACAAACTTTTTATCTCAGGTGATCAATCAATCACAACCGTTGATCATATCACAGGTGTAGATGTGTGTCTATATATAATCACACACATTTATTCCTGGTTTACACATAAACCTCTTTCATAGTTTGCAGATTTAGCTTTTTCTGTATAACCCCTTTTATTTGGTATGTTTCCATATTTCCTTTTTTGGTTCTTTATATATATATATATATATATTTGGTACATGGTTTTTTGAGGGTTCCATTCTATTTTTGGGGAACTTTTAAGGTTATACTTTATTTGGTGATGTAAAGTATTGAAATTTATGGACCCCTTTTGGATTTTAGATCAAATTTGAAGATTTTGATGTTAAAGTTTTGATCTTTTTTACATATTAAGAATTTAAGTAAGATTTTCTTGAAATTTCACTTGTGTTTTGATGACCCTCTTGGTGGTGGTGGTATGAGGTGATTTGAGTAGCTGTGGGGGTGGGTTGGGGTTGTGGGGGGGCTAATTTGATAATTAAGGCTTTATTTTAACTTCTTGATGCCCAAGTCCACTGTTTAATTCTTTTCACTAAGACCATTATTTTGTTTGGTGATGTGATTGAGCGAGAGAAACAATGGAAAGTTTTGAAATTTATGGACCCTTTTGAAATTTGGATTTGAGATCAAATTTGAAGATTTTGATGTTTAAGTTTTGTTCTTTTTTTACATATTAAGAATTTAAGTAAAGATTTTCTTGAAATTTCACTTGAGTGTTTTGGTGACTCTCTTGGTGGTAATGGTGGGGTGATTTGTGTGGCTGGGGGTAGGGTTAATTGATAATTTGGACAATATTTTAACTTTTTAATGCCCAAGTCCTCTGCTTAATTCTTTTCACTAGGACCATAATTTTATTTGGTGATGTGATTGAGCCAGAGAAACAATGGAAAGTTTCGAAACTTATGGACCCTTTTGGATTTGATATAAATTTTGAAGATTTTGATGTTAAAGTTTTGATCTTTTCTTTTCATTAAGAGTGTAAGTAAATATTATCCTGAAATTTCACTTGTGTTGATGACCCTCTTGATGGTGATGGTGGATGTGATTTGTGTAGCTGTGGGGGTGGGGTGGGGGCTAATTGATAATTAGGACAATATTTTAGTTTTTAATGCCTATGTCCACAGCTTAATTCTTTTCACTGGGACCATAATTTTATTTGGTGATGTGATTGAGCGAGACACACTGGTAAGTTTTGAAATTTATGGACCCTTTTGGAATCGATGGATCCTTTTGGATTCGAGATCAAATTTGAAGATTTGATGTTAAAGTTTTGATATTTTATACATATTAAGAGTTTAAGTAAAGATTTTCTTGAAATGTCACTTGGAATGTTTTGGTGACCCTCTTGGTGGTGATGGTGGGGTGATTTTTGTAGCTGTCGGGGTGGGGTGGGGGTGGGGGTGGGGATGGGGGGGACTAATTGATAATTAGGACAATATTTTAGCTTTTTAATGCCCAAGTACACTGCTTTGTTCTTGTCACTAGGAACACAATTTAATTTATCAGTATTTGTTCTTAATCTCCCTTTCCCCCTGTTTTTCCTATCTGTTTTGTTTAGGTGGGTGATGATTTTCGAGTAATTACTGATTTTACTGCTTAAAAAAATGATTGTTTTTTTAAGGTTTGATCTTTATGAGATATGGATGAAGTTGCTGAAGAGAGAATAATGTGAGTTTTGCATTGTATCATTTGTTTACAGTTCAGTTACTTGTTATTGTAAGAAATATATGGGGTTGATTTCTTTTGATTCTTTCTCTATCTTTCGTTGTGTGGAGAGATAAGTTATATTGGATTTATCCTGAGTTAATATACTAATTGTTTTGTAAATTGGTTTGTGGATTTGGTTCGTGTAATTTGCAAGGTTAAGATGGTTTTGATGATATATTGTAGTGAAGCTGGTTTCTAGGCGCTTGTCTAGTCCGCGTGCTTCCTCTTCCGTCACCATTCTCCAGTAAATGGGCTGCTTTAATTCTAAGGTGAAAAAGCAGTTTCGTGGACACGAAGATCCTACAGTCCTTGCGTCACAAACAGCGTGTAAGTTACTAATTGATGCTTTAAGTGTGTACATATTATGTAATGGATTTTGAACTTGTCTCCTGAGTAAAGTCTTGTAATAAACAAATAGAGTGATTCTGAAGAGAAGTCTACGTACAACAACAACATACCCAGTAAAAATCCCACCTCGTGGGGTCTGGGGAGGTTAGAGCGTAGACAGACCTAACCTCTACCTTGGTAAGTAGAGCGGCTGCTTCCAGGAGACCCTCGGCTCAAGACCTGCGTAATCACAAATAAAGCAAATGGTGCATAGCAAGATAAACGGTCAGAGACAATAAATTAAAGCTATATGAACATGCTGGTAACAAAATAGAATACGTCATGGTAGCGTATTCTGTCAAAAGAGAGCAGTAGCTAACGCAAATAAATAATATAAACAAAGTACACTAGCGAAACACATAGCCGCAGAAAACCAACTACTTGGAATATAAAACAACAGTTCTTCTATAAGTGTGATGAGCTAGTCGGGCCTACCTTGGTCACACTACAGCTATCTATTTGTGGGCGTGAGTAGGACTACGCTCGACTATCTACTACCCTTCAACCCTAATCCGTGTACTCCACAAACTCCTATCTAAGGTCATGTCCTCAGTAAGTCGCACATGCGCCATATCCCGTCTGATCACCTCTCTCCAATACTTCTTCGGTCTACCTCTACCCCTTCTGAACCCGTCCATAACCAACCTCTCACACCTCCACACTGGGGCATTTGTATCTCTCTTCTGCACATGCCCGAACCATCTCAACCTCACTTCCTGCATCTTATCCTCCACCGAGACCACTCCCAGTCTGTCCCGGATATCATCATTTCTGATTCTACCCCTCCTCGTATGCCCACACATTCATCTCAGCATCCTCATCTCCGCAATTTTCATCTTTTGGATGTGCGAAGTCTTGACTGACCAACACTCCGTCCCATACAACATAGTCGGTCTGACGACCGCCCTATAAAACATGTCTTTAAGCTTTGGTGGCACTTTCTTGTCGCACAAGATGCGAGCCTTCATTTCAACCACCCTGCCCCAATACGATGTGTGACATCGTCATCAATCTCTCCATTCCCTTGAATAATAGACCCGAGGTACTTGAAGCTTCCTTTCTTTGGGATGACCTGAGTCCCAATCGACACTTCCACTCCTGCCTCAGGGTCGCTCCCATTACTGAACTTGCACTCCAAATACTCTGTCTTGGTCCTACTCAACCTGAACCCTTTGGACTCTAGAGCTTGTCTCCAAACCTCTAGCTTGACGTTCACTCCGCTACGAGTCTCATCCATCAGGACTATGTCGTCTGCGAATAACAAACACCATGGCACCTCCTCCTGGATTTGTCGCGTCATTCCGTCCATCACCAAGGCAAATAGGAAAGGGCTAAGCGCTGATCCCTGGTGCAGTCCCATCGTCACTAGAAAGTGCTCCGAGTCTCCTCCTATTGTTCGTACACTGGTCTTGGCTCCATCATACATATCTTTGATCGTCCTAGTGTATGACACAGGTACACCTCTAACCTCCAAACATCTCCATAGAACCTCCCTAGGGACTTTGTCGTATGCCTTCTGTAGGTCGATGAAAACCATATGTAGGTCTCTCTTCCTCTCTCTATACTGCTCCACCAACCTCCTAATAATATGAATGGCTTCAGTAGTCGAATGCCCCAGCATGAAACTAAATTGGTTCTCGGAAATAGACACGAATTTCCTTACCCTCATCTCCACGACCCTTTCCCAAAACTTTCATAAGAGAAGTCTACGTAATGGTCTCGAATTTCCTTTCTATTTTTAAGGAGCTAAAACCATATACATTTTTCATGCGTTGTTTTGAAGCGTCTGTAGTTGCCTCCCCGTTTTGAAGGGGGCGGTTATTATAGCTTTCTCCATTTTACAGAGCCGGCCCAATAGCTTGAGGTATTTATTCTTGTGCAGCCTGAGATGAGTTTGTTAGCTTGATGAGGAGGAAATATATGTAGAAGAAGAGGCAACAGAACCGACCTAGAAAGATAGAAAGTTTTGAATGAGATTTGGCTCTAAAACATAATGAAACATGGACTTCTTGTGATCTGTGCAAAATATTTCCTATGTTGTACTGAGAAATAGAACCAAAAGCTACTAGACCTATTACCTTTCAGTGTTGACTCTATCCTTAGGTTTGTTAGTTTTGCTCTTACCATCTGTTTTAATAGTAGTGCTTATACTTAAGAAAAGATTGTTGTGCTTATATTCCCCACCAAGCACTTCCAGTTAGGGTTCCTATTTAGTATCCAACCCTCCTTCATTCCTTTACTTATGCTGATTTTCTCTTGTTTTCTGCTTTTGCAGTTAGTGTTAGTGAAGTAGAAGCATTGTTTGAGCTGTTCAAGAGTATTAGCAGTTCGGTAATTGACGATGGGTTAATAAGCAAGGTAATTCTGCTAAACTAGTGAATCTTGTCTTCTTGGTTTTTAGTGTAAGGTTGTGGTCCCTGGTGCATTCTTTCAGATGAGTTTAACAAGTTATTACTTGCATTACTAGGTACCGTGTTTTCTGTGTCTCTGAACATCAGCTGGGCACTGTTTATGTTGTTCTTCTTTTTTTTCCTTTTTTTTTTCATTTGTAGTTGATCACTGGGTATATTTTGGAGAATATTTTGGTTTGGTTACAAGAAATTGGAAAGGCATTTGTTATTTATGGGTATTCCTGAACAAGCATTTCTAGACGGAAAAGCGTCGAGAAAGTTTCCTTGGCAATGCCCTAATGGTAGTCCAGTTGTCTTTTATTGTCATTGTTCTCGGGCATGAGGTGAAAATTATTTACTTCCCTGGATATTAGTTTTGTGTTTCAGTCACGTCCTATACTTGGGGTTCTTGAACTTGCTAAAACCGTATTGCAATAGAGAGCTGAAGCATCATGCTCGGGCTCTCTTTCTGTCTTTCAGCTTACTACAAATTCAGCATTACATAATGTCGCAGTCTATTCTCTTTGGAGCAATTTAATTGTATAAATTGTGACCAACTGCCCATGCTGTTATATACTAATTACTTAATATTTTGTCCTTTTTTTTTTATCAAAAAGATAAATACAATTTCTTTTCCTAGATATTGAGTTTTGTCTGGTTTTCCATATTATACAATTTTGGTCATAGGAAGTTGTACCTATAATGGTGGGAGGTAGCAAGTATAGATGAATTAGTCGAGATATGCAAAAGTTGGCTCGAACTCCATTGTTATTAAAAATGAAAGGGCCCTTGGAAGTCATAAAATATTTGCTTAAACTGCATTGGTAGTAGTTGACTGAAGTGTCATTTTTCGTATTTGTGGTGTTTGGGCTAGTTTGTGCATAGCATACCTTGACTGATTAACTGGACATCCTGTCTAGCCCACAAGCACATGTTACAAACGTAAATATGCCCACCAAGGTTCAAGCAGGTCAGACCTAGTATTGTAGGAGGGATTTGATCCTGTGACCTCTAAGTTTTTATGCTCATGCCTCAACCACTAGACCATCCCCTGGGGACATGGCTGAACCATCATCATATTCTGGCTTTGTTTGCAAATCTTTTAGCTCACTGCAAATTCAGCATTATATGATCGAGTGCAGTTCTCTTTGGAACGATGTTACTGTGATATTACTGAACTTAGTATTACATACGTATGTAATTTTGATTGTTAATTATCAAAATATAAATAGTTTTTCTTATACATGGAAAAATCACGGTTGGATGTGCAGGAAGAATTTCAGTTGGCTTTATTCAAGAACAGAAAGAAAGAAAACCTTTTTGCAAATCAGGTACAATACATCATTGATTATTTGCTTCAGTTATGTTTGATATAGTACTGATTGATTAGCTCCTTATGGGGCTTTGAGCATTCTATAATACAGTTGCTCAGGTAGGCATATACTATATATATAAGAAGCACCTATAGTGGTATCCAAATTCTGGTGATTATAGGATGTGCAGAGTTAGCAGCATATTGAGCTAATGTATATTTTTGCATGACAGCTACTAAATTTTATTGAATTATGGGATATTAATTTCCCTTTGGAACTCTCTGCTCGTAGATTTTTAATCTCTTTGATGTGAAGCAAAAAGGGCTCATTGATTTTGGTGATTTCGTGAGGGGACTTCATGTCTTCCACCCCAATGCACCAGAAGAAGAGAAGGTCAATTGTAAGTTAAAGAAAAGATGACGTGACTATATAGTTTTTGACTTGTTCAATTTACTGCATTATTAGCATAAAAGTATTCATATTGAAACTCAATTTTTCCCTGCCCTGCAGTTTCGTTTAGGCTTTATGATCTAGATGGCACAGGGTTCATTGAGAGGGAAGAGGTATTTCTTTCTTACACCTATGTGTAAAAGCAACTATATATAAGCATCTCGTTATTGTTTGACTTGCTGAAGAGTTGGAGTTGGAGTTGTGTCTGTCATGTTGCCTAATTTCTTTGTGGGATTGAATGTAGTGTTGTTCATTGACACAGATAAGATCCCTTTCGTCTTACTTATCTGAGGAGAATAATCAGTGATCCCCAAATTTTCCGCAGTTAGTTAAAAAGCCGAAAAATCTTTTTTTCCTTTTGCATTTTTAACAGTGGATAATCACTGAGAGATATTTTATGTCCACACACAAAGGGTTGAATATATCTCACTTATCTTTTTTCACCAGAAATGAGTATGAAGTTGTTAAAAGAAATAGACCTCAAGTCCAACTCAACCCAAAAACTAGCTCAGGCGAGGTTGCCCAAGACCATATAAAGATACGACAACTTATACCCTCAAGGCCTCAACTAGTGTGGGAGCCTAATATCCCTGTGCTACCTAACAATGGGATCCAGGGATGAGTCAGGCTGTGATACATGTTCAACTATGTGACCACTTAATCTAAAAGCTCAAGTTATAGAGAGCCTACTTTTATTTACATTATTACGTCTTCAATACGCCATCTCATGTACATGCGTAATTCTTTTCAAAAGGCAAGCATGTGGAAATTCTTTTTGATAGTGGGTGAAAGCGACACCACTTAGGACCTCTGGTTCTTCTGATACCATATTAAGAAATTTGGGCCTTAGGCCTAACTTCAGCCACAAAACTATAGCCCAAGACCTTATAAAGAGGCTACAATTGACACCCTCAACTAATGTGAGACTTTAACTGAAACAGAGGCGATGATAGTATCAGACGTGAACTTGAATTTTTCTTTCTAGGCATAGAATACCATTCGATATTTACTCTTCCATTCCTGGTCTATTTTCAGTAGCTTTCCACCTTTTTAAGTTGTAATATCTTTCATACAAGACGTACTTATCCAAGAAAAGAACTAAAAGATTTTTTTTACAATTACTGAGGCATTTCTAGCCATTTAACACTCGTCTTTGCTGCGTGGCTTTGGTTCGCCTTAATAACAATCAGTAGCTTCCCCACCTTCTCTCGAAGTTCTTTGCAGCTATATTGGGACTCGGAAGCAGTAGGTTTTTGTTCTATTTACTTGTGTCGTCTAAGGTTGATGAAGGTTTATGCCAAGATAACATGACACTAAAATCAAATGTTTCTATTGTGATACGTGTGCAGGTCTTTTAATTATCTGCAAATTTTTTGGCAGGTTAAACAAATGTTGATTGCACTTTTATGTGAGTCTGAGATGAAGTTGGCTGATGAGACCATAGAGGCTATACTTGATAAGGTAATTTACTAAATGACTAATTAAACTTCCACTCTCCTAGACATCATAGAAACCTCTATCACACTGTCTAAGAAGAGGCCCCGAGGTTAAGAAGCCAATGCATTTTGTCATTGAGAGATGGCAGTTTTCATTAACCATATATTGTTATACCTCTATATGTAGACTTTTGTGGAGGCAGACTCGAATCAGGATGGAAAGATTGACAAATCTGAATGGCAGATTTTTGTGGGCCGAAATCCTTCACTACTTAAGATTATGACACTTCCCTATCTAAGGTAAACCATAATTTCACAACTGATATATCAGGAGTATGTTGTCTGATGTTGTCGTCTGATGAGATTTATGTTTTCCGCAGGGATATTACAACTACTTTTCCTAGTTTCGTGTTCCATTCTGAAGTTGATGAAGTTGCTACATAACACTAGGAAATTAGTTCAGTTTTTTCTTTTTCTATTTGTCTAGCTTTTACTAGATGCACGAAATGTTGTTCGAGATTTGGTCTTAATTTTAGAGTACAGGAAATTTGAGCTGATGATAATACTAAGTGTATCACGTTGCGTGAGGAGGATGCCAGCCTGATTTTAGCATAACCAAGCCTGCCGATAGATAGTGTGCAGGATAGCGAGGTCAATATTAGATCTAGTTATGGTGCACTTTTTATCTATCTATCTATCTATCCCTTTACAAGATGATTGTAATGCATGTCTTATTAAAAGGTTGTCTTTTAGCACATCAGATAAATTGTAACGATAGAGAGAAGATTATGATTCTTGCCAAATATGACACGAACGATCTAAATAGTACCACATATTTTGTTGCCACAGTAATGCGTATGTTAGAGGTTTACAAGCCAATTACACAGTCAAGTCTTCAGTGGGAGGATATATCACATGAACGAAAGAAAAAGCTTGATGCGCATAAAATATACGTAAAGACAAAAGCCAGTGCGTATATTCAATTTTTCTTTCAGAAATATAAAGTCAGTCATGAAATCTTTGCTGCAGTTGAAGTAATCTTCGTTAACTCAATAGTTTATTGCCTATACTCTGTATATTTTGTCTAGATTCTATAAATATATTAAATATTTGATTATGAACTCAGTTACTATTATATACTCCGCCGGTTTTTGGGTAACTTTTCACTTTCGGAGAGTCGACTTGACTAATCTTTGAAGTTAATTTAGATTAGATCAACTCAATGTTTTAATTCAAATTTAGATATTAAAAAAATATACAGAAAATGCTATAAGTTGCAATTTTTCTCACGTCAATATGATGAAAAATACATTCTAAAATGTTGGTCTAGATTTATATTGAATTTCGAAAAATAAAAAAGTATTCCATAAATTAACACAGATGGAGTATTAACTTGAAATCGCTAGAGAAACTCTTAAACCTAAAATCCTTGCTCTCTCTTTTGCGCACTATGACATATATCCAAGTATAATAGTCGGATATACATTGTTTTCTACAAGTAGAAATACATGTGCACGATTGAAATCCTAGCGACTCGTTAGGATTTGTGGGCAGAATTTTGACTATCATCATAAATTGTTGTTAACACAAGTTTTGCCCTAAGAAATTCTAGCGACCCATCAGGATTTTGGTTCATACGCTGGAGCAACATTTAGTTTTGCACAATGTGTTTTTTAATAAAGTTAAATTTTCAATGGTGATACTGAAAAATGCTACTTGTGCAATTCACCCAATTAAATCCGGTGTAGGCCGCTTGTTCCTTTCAATCCTGCAATAATCAGACTTAACTTCCTATGTGGACAGTGTCAATAAATAATTGGAAGGACTAGAAATTCACGAAGAAAAATGGTGAAGAATATAAAGCAGGTTGTGTTGTAGAAATTGCACGGTTTTCCTTCCAATGGATGGCCTTTAATTTTTTTCCTTCAAAATTAAACTTATGCTTAGCGGGACCTAACTTTTTTAAGCACGGAGGGCATAACTTATAAAATATTATAATGCGAAAATCTAAACATATACCCGCAAAAAAAATATTTTCCTTCAGAGACAAAAGTTAAATACCAACACAAAATAGGAACAAAAGTGCAAATGATCTTCGATCCCCTGCATAAACCTTCTTGGTTGAGCCTGTCACACATGATTTGCCAAGTGTGGTTAATCGGCTGACGTGATTTGCAGACTATTGCGTCAGCCCGGAGTTTACCTGTGCGCACTCGAAAGAATAGCGGCGGCGGGTTCTTTCGTCAAAAAAAGAAAGTGCAAATGATCCTGTTGTGTTCATAGATATTCATGGGCCCATGGGGATGGGCCGACGGGGTAATAGCCTATTAGGCAACATTGTAGGAACATTGAGATTTTTTTTGAAGCATAAAGATAGTAATATTATATTAACAAAAAGTATGGGAGGTTCCAGATCATTATATGCTAATGTGCTATGAAGGGCACTTAGGTTACCCATACTAGAAAGCAGATTACTACAGAGAGCTTGACCTTTTCCGTCTAGGTTAAGTTGATTCCACAAAAACATGGGCCTCTTAATATATTTCTGAATAATACTAAATTTGGATTGAGATAGAGCTTCCTTTGCAAGTAAATGAGCTGCTACATTCCCTTCTCTAAAGCTATTGATTCTCCCACATCGGTGGGATAAGTGGTCCTTGGTCTCCTTATATGACTTGAGCAATCCTCTTTCCTTTGAGCTATTTGACTTAGGCCCAAAATTCATTGATTTTATGGTATTTTAGTCTCTTTATATGGTTTGGGCAATCCTCTTTCCTTTGAGCTAGCTTTTGGGGTTGAGTTAGATCCAAAATCGAGTAGATTTCGTGACCTTTGATAATAGTATTGATTGTGTCAGTGCTGTCCACTCCTCCACCAATCTCTGTCGGGTCGGAGGGGTGGGGGCCCTGTGGGCGAGGGATTTCGTCTTTTTCTCCCAAGAAAATATGGTTAGGTCATCAGCCCAGGACAAGTGTGATCGTTAGTACTAAACATAATAGGGTCCCAATTCCTAATGTCTACTTGGTGGAGGATCACTTTGGAAAACATTTCTAAGCATAAAATAAATATATAAGGTGATAGTTGTCTAATACCACGGCTAGGACTAAAAAAAGTAGTACCCATACCATTCACTTTTATAACAATACTGGTAGTAGTGATACAACTCATAATAAACTTGGTTATGTTAGGAGGGAAATTAAAATACTTTAATCAAACGCTTTTTCTAAGTCTAATTTAAGAATCATATCAACTTATTTTCCTTTCTTCTTCCTAAGATTTGTTGGATAATAATAGCATTGTCACTTGCTCTTCTTTTGGCTATAAAGCTAGTTTGGTGATGACTAATAAGTGTGAAGATGCCGAACATTGAGAAATTGATATCGTACGATAAGTGTGTTCAATAATTGGCATGAAAGAGCCATTCTTTTGAAGTTTTAAATGTTGAGGGTTTTAAAATTGAAATTAGAAAAGTGTTGTAAAATGGAATAATTTTGGAGCATCTATGGGAAACTAGGTATTGGATATGAATTTGAAATTATTAATTTGAAGTTCAATTTTATTTGGGTATGCAATTTGAATTTAAAAAGTTTTTTTTCTTTATAAAAATAAAAAACCCACATTTTGCGAAAACTATCAAACTCTTATACAATCTAATCAAATGAGCAAACCATAGTTCAAAAATAAGATAAAAGAATATCCTAAGACGTCACATTAATAAATTGCATTTTTCCATTTTTTAATAAATAATACTTGCAATTTCATGCTATTACAAACATTCTTAGACACATAATTTTATAAAGATTTACTAGTCCAATAAATCAACAATAGTAGTAACAAATTGTTCTTTAGTATAATCCTTCAACGTGGTACATACAATCTCTTCACTTCAAGCATGATTTCTTAATTCTTTTTTTGGTAAAAGTTAAAGTTAGGGTCTTTTTTTTTGTAAAATATAAACATATGAATTAAATTTTAATTATTTTAAGGAAAAAAATCATTAATCTGGAAATAAAATTTAACTTTCAGGTGAATTTAGCATTTGAAATCAAAATTTATTGAAGTTTTATTGAATGAGAAAATACATCATTACCCACTGGAATTGGACCAAAATTTTAAAAAGAAACTTAAAGTTTGGCTTAGCGTGCTAGTCGCTACTTATAGTGATAACGCTTTCGCTTTCACTATACGCTTTCACTACGTATAGTCGTTTGATAGGAGGGATAAGTTATCCCATTTAGATGGGATTGGGTGGGATATGAAAGGAGTTATCCCACCACCAAACATGAGATTAATTCCAATCCCATGGGACTAATAATCCAATCTCATTCTATCCCTCCTACCAAACGAAACGTTCCATATAGGTCACGGGTTTGAGCCGTAGAAGCAGTCACTCACACATGCTTGTATTAAGTTAGGTTGTCTACATCACACCCATTGGAGTGTGGCCCTTCCCCAAAACCTGCTAACGCGGGATGCTCTGGGCACAGGCGGCCCTTTTACACCATCATCCGTTCTGAAAAGTTTGCTATCCTATCCATTACATTGCTCCTGGCAGTTGTTAGAATGAATAGCAACTCCTCTTTTTTTTTGATGTCCAGCTACCCGACTTACGTATAGTCTGGAGATAGTAGTCTCAGTCCCTCAGCATTACTACCAGTAAATCGAGATGTGTCTGAATGACCAGAGTTTGAGATCAGAGTAACTAGCAACTCTTCATTTTCTACTGACGCCAAATGCAATCATATACAATAACATGTAATCTCGTGGAATCGAAATAGTCTAGTACCATGGAAACGCAAATTTATATAATTAACTAGTCTTGGAAACATACGACAGGTTCAGATACCTTAACTAACTTAATTAATGAAAATTCACAAAAGAATTCAACACAACTTTTTCAATTATTTTGTGAATAATTTTGTATTATTTTGTATTCTTCATGTGTATCAAAACAAAATCCTTGTTGTCTATTACTCTCCAGACTTAATGTCTCTATTCTTGATAGGTAGAGCTTTGATATATCAGTAGATGGATTAGCCATCAGCTTTTCCTTCGGTGATCAAAATATATATAGTTGTTGCTTTGGCTCACTCGACTCAACACTCTTTGGCACAAACCTCTTATAAGCAAAGCAAGACTACCTTTTTGGCCTAGTGGTCAAACATGCTGAGGGTATTCAAATTGGTGGAGTAGGTAAGCGCGGGACCGAAAGTTCACAAGTTTGAATCCCCCTACCAACACCTTCTTGGGAAGCCTGTCACACCTAGCTTGCCAAGTGTGGTTAATTGAGCGTGTTTGACACCATTTCTGCGTCGATCAATGCACTTACAGTAGCGGTCATGATTCCCTTATCAACAAAAAAAAGACTACCTTTTTCTCCATTAAGTATGTAAAATGAAAAGGTATGTACATGCATTTTTGGAAAATGATAGGTTTAGAGAATTGAAGTTTCATTTTTCATTTTGTCGAATGTCTTTTTTCACTTAATTGATTAATTATTAGGCAGTTTTACATATTTTTAATAAGTTAAACAAAACAACAACAAAAAAGAGGAAAAGGTCAAAAACCGAGAAAAAAGATAAATAGTTTTCCTTGCCTAAGAGATGTGCCACTTCATCGCTTCTGTGACCCCAATTATAATAACAGTAATGAAGCTATGGTGCCCCAAAATTATGGCAAAAATGGATATCCTCATTAATGCACTGCAGAACCTGTTTCTATCATTGATTGACTGAGATGGCTGCAAGCTTCAGTTTGATGGCTTCAAATTCCGCATTTTGTCTCTCGTCGTTTGTCAACCAGAATGATAAGCATCGGTTGATAAAATCACCTGGACAACTCGCAGGAGAAATACCCCTGCAAACTTTGGGCTTTCCAAAACTCATAATAAGTTGTAAATTCGTTTCTGAGGGATATTTTATGTAATTCTCCAGAATTTCCTTAATCGCCCTGCACCAGATAGGGCGGGCCACCTTCAGGAATTCATGCACGGCCAACACAGGAAGGCCCACGCTTCCCACCTCAGACTCCTGCTTCCCTCCTCTTCCATGGAAATCTGAACCCCCAAGCTTCAGCAGATCATACGCATCTGCTAGGTCACTGTATGCTGCTCATAACAGGTGGATGGGAATATAATGAGAGGCAGATCCAGGATCTCAAATCAGTGGATGCAGAGTATCACTACACCCACTATCACTATGTGGTAGTCGGTACAAAATTATGAGTAAATGAATTTTTATATCAATTTGCTCGACTATATTTATGGTTCGAGTCGAGCTCCCCACATGCTACATCTACCCCGAGATGTAATTGAGGTGAACACAAGAAGAGGTGAGGACAAGACGTCCACAACAGAAGAAAGAAAGTGGGCAGTAAGTTACATCGCAAGAACTGACTTCTAAATAGGTTGGCTATCTGTCAAAAGGTACACAAGGTTCCTTTAAACTTGTACAATGAAAGACAACAAAAAAAATACAACTATTTACATAAATAGTTTCAGTCTACAACTTCTATGTACCATGAAAGTGGGGAGAAACAACGCCGACGTATATCAACTATTTCATGTTAATTAGGGAAACTGCAACAAACAAAACCTCACATTCGAAACTTGTTGGTATCATTACTTACCTGTCAATATTAGTCCTTCATTTATGTATATAAGCAGAAAACTTCACAAAATAACACATCTGGCTTGACATCCAACCAGTAGAAGAGGAACAGGAAGGTGAAAAATTAGAGGGATCATACTTGATATACGAATTTCAATTTGATTATTCCCTTCTTTGTATATTTCAATTAGATTATTACTATGAGGTACTTTTTCAAAGTATACATTTAAAAGTAACATATTCACAAAAATCATTTGAAGAAGTAGTAGTATACATTAGGGCAATAGTTCTGGTACCTGCTAGTTTTCCATCACTCCTGTAGGCCTCTATACCATGAAGGCCAACTTCTTTCAATCTTTTAACAACATCAATTGGATCTTTTAATGCCCATGGATGTGCCAAAACTGCCACACCTCCTGTCTCACATATAAATTGGACGGCTTCCTCTGCAAGTGGCTCGCTTCCCCTGTATCCCAGCAAGCACTCCTCATCAAACTTTTCAATGAAATAAAAATAACCTTAGCTATATATTTAATCTAACCAAAGTGTAATGATTACGTAGCATAAGCAGGTCCTCCGTCATAAAGATATCGGGAAAATGCTTGTTTTAGATTCTCTACATGGCCAGCTTCAACCATAGCACGGGCAACATGCAGCCTCCCTGGAGCAATTCCTTTTCCTGCAATTTTTGCTACCTGCTCCCACTTAAGTGGCAACTTCAGTTTGTTAAGTTTTAAAATCATGTTCTCGGCACGGAGGAAACGTCCATCCCGTATACTACTTAGGAACTTGTCTACTTGATCAAGTTTCGCTGGTCCACAACTGCTGTAGTATGCAAGAATGTGCACTGGTTCATCTGATGCAGAGTCCCTCCTGTAATGAGAACCTTTAAATTTCTGCAGTTGAGTGATGACAGGATTCAAAAATCTCCAGGATCAACAGTGTCGTCAATTTTGTAACGAAACACCAAAAAACAGAAAATTCACAGAAGACCACATCGTATCATAGAGTACTTTAGAGATAGCAAAAATAAGTTCTATATCTTTGCCCTGTTTAAAGGTATAACATCAAACCAAATCAATACTGACCCTTGGGACCCATGGGAGAACATTGTACTAATTTCAACTCCGGGAATAATTTTAATGCCAAATCTACTAGCTGCCTCCAGTGCTTCAGGGATGCCCGACATAGTATCATGATCTGTCAATGAAAGAACTTTCACCTGTTATGAGCAAGTTGCACTCAATTAGTTGCTCAATATGCAATTACATGTAAAAAACAAAAACTAACAGTTAAGGTAACCTAGCCAACTAATTGTGAACAAAAGATTCTCATAGAAGCAGATTTATTTCATAGAAAGGAAAAGGGTGGCAATGTTTTACAGATGTTGGATCTTTTCCCCCCACCTACAAACGCTGTACAGTTCCTCTTTACCTGTGATTAGATAGCTTCTCACTTGATCACTTATTCAACAAAGTAAAAGTATAAATTCACATTGTCTAGTGTTTCAAAGAGCATCAAATGGCCACCTCCCCCAGTACCGAAGATGGATAAGTTAATGCTCTGAACTAGCTTTTCAATAACTAGTGTGCTGGATGGGATTCCTACTCACTTAATGTCATTTCCTATCCCTGAAAAAGTAGAAAGGCAATTGGATAGAATAAGGTGACCTTTTCTGTGAGAAGGAAATTAAGATAGAAGAAAGATGCATTTAGTGAAATAGAACAGCCACAAGTGACAAAACTTGAAGGTTTCGGATTTAAAAATCTCAATCTACGGAACAAAAGATTGCTTTTAAAGTGGCATTGGAGATTTAAGGCAACAAAGAGGAATTACTGATGGATGTGATAATCACTAAATATGGTAAAAGATACAAATGGTGCATGCATCAATCTGGTGAGAAAACAATATGGGCCATTTGTATGGAAATATATACAGAGCCTACGGGATGAATTCAATGAGAAGGTCAGACAAAAGGTGGGGCAATGATTGCAAAACAAAAACGCAAACTGACAGATGGTTGGATTACCTACCACTGAAGGAGGTAATCCCGGACATTTATGGGATTGGTAACAACAAAGAGTGTACAAAAATGTGGCAGTTTCCTAGGTATGGAGAGGAAGAAAAGATGATAACTTCACAATAAAAGAATGCTATAAGAATTCCTGTTGGGTATGGAAGATGCGACTGGCCCTGGAAGATGATTTGGAGGACCATGGCACAAAGGCAGTATGTTTCACTTAACTGCAGCACACAATGCTTGTTTAACCAAGGATAATTTCCAGAAGAGTGGGATCAATATTAGCAGTAGTGCTACATATGTTAGAAGCTTTGGTATCTGTCAATCATCTTTTATTACACTCTAATCACATGTGGTAAATGTTCCTAAATACTTTTGGAGTACATTGCGTATAAACCTGGAAGCATTCAGAAGCTTTAACTAGCTGGAATGGACAAATCACTATAAAGGGCTGCAAGCAGCTTGGGAATGCAGTACCGGTCTAAATGCTATGGATCATTTGGCTGGAAGAAACAGCAGATGCTTCCACTGAAAGAAAGAACATATGTCCTATGTGAAGTGTAAATGTCTTTAAGAGTCGTTTTGTTTGGTATATGTAGAACGTCGTAGCTGATTTTGCCTTTTTGATGGATCTTATGTACTCCTTCAATCTGTAGAAGGAGAAGAACTTCCTCTGTATCATCGCAGTACCTTCTCATATATACTTACCAATAAAAGTTGTACATTTTCATCAAAAGAAAAAAAATACGGAAATGACAAATAGAGGACCTTAGGTGATGCAGGCTTGACAGAATTTAACTTTGGGCATGCCCTGATGGCTGTATTATCTTGGAATGTCATGTGGCTTTATTGGAAGCACTAAGCGAAATTATGTTACACTGTCCCTGTTTACTGGTATCTATCATAGGACAGAGATGGTTACCTAATACATATTCTATAAAGTACATATGGAACTTGATAAAATTGAAGAAACCGGTTCTCAGGACCCATATCCCAGGAGCATGCCTTTTCCTTTTGAAGAACTAGAATACCACACACAGGATAAAAGGCAATCACTCTAGACAAGGTGTTCTTCTGTTTGCTAAGTAGCGTTCAGTGTTTCCTGAACGCCAAGAGAACAATTGATCTAGACACTTTGCCACTCAGGAAAAAAATAATAGAGAAACCAATCCATGTTACGTTTTTAATACATCAGATAGCAGTAGTCAGACTGTATGTTGATTCTTAGTCAAAGCTTGCAGAATATTCTAGGACAATAATAAATGATCATAGCATTCTGTGAACTGTTTCTTTTTTACAAGTTGAGTGCAATTAAAGTGCTTGGGGTATTAACTATTCCGAAACATAGCAAGGTGACTTAACGGGAACTACATGGTAATGTATAAGGATTAGATAGGAACGAAAATTAAATAGTTAGAAGGTCTCACACCAATAACTGAGCAAGATTCTTAACAGAAAAGTTTCATGTGCCTCAGAAGGTCTGCAACAGAACTGTTCAAGCTTCAAGTTCAGTTATGTAAACATTATGTTTCGGCTTTATCCAACTTTCAACGCTCATCTACCCAATTTGAGCACACAAAAGGGGGGTAAAGATTGGAAGCCAAAAAGGGTACCTTTCACTGTGTAGATGCTTGACCACACAAGTAGGCAGATAAAATAACAAAACAGCAAGAAGCCTTGGACCGCCAAGGTATTTTTAATTGCTTCAATGAGATTACAACCTCAACAAAGTAGACCTTCAACGCTTTCACTTGCAAAGTAGTAACTGAGCTCATATATTGCAGATAGGTGTAGAATATATCACATGGGTGCAGGGGCGAATTTACTGTATAAATTATGGTGCATATGAACCCATGATCTCTCCGCAAAATAAGGTATTTTATGTACATATTCTCTAGAATTGATACACTATTATTTGCGGGCACCAATGCTCCAAAAAGGCTGAATGGTGCACTTGGTTAAATGTTCAGTTATTTACCTAGAGGAATAGGGATCAGTTCCCACTTAGTACATTGTTTTCTCCTTTTTTTTAAGTGGTGCACCCATGTTCTAAAAATCCTAGATCCACCTTTGCACGGGAGCGCAGCTGAGATTAATGACATTTTCAAGGTGTTAAAAATGGAATCTATAGCATCTTCCTCCCTACTGATTTATTACTTGATTCAAAGTTCCACCATATTTTTCTCCAGCAGTTTCTTTTTGTTTTCAAAAGACAAAGCAACATTACTAATGAGTGAAATGACACACAAGTTCACCACTGTGACAACCGATGTGGCTGGATAAACAATATCCAACACTACTCAGCAAATACTTTTCTTACAATAACCGGAAAGGAATGAAGCCTAAGGAAAGAGAAACTAGTTGAACCATTACCCCCTGTTTGGATGGTTGCTTCCCGTGGTTCATTATTGTATAGTTTTCATTGATACCCATTATTCTTGAAATTATCAATTATGTTGTATGATGTTGTAAACCCGTTATAATTCTGTGGTTATATAACCATGAAACAGCCCAATTTTTATAACCACAGTTTGGTGGTTTTTGCGTGGTTTCTTATTTCATTTACCCATTATAACCCCCACCCCTCCATCACCCACCCCACCCTACACACCACACCCCCACCCTCTGCCACCCACTACCCCTCACCAACACCCCATCACCCACCCCTTCACCACCTACTTATTTTTTAAAGATCCTTTACTCTAATTTTATTAATATGTATAAACTAGTTTGTAATTAAGAGTTAAAGGTATTTTAGTAAACTTATATGTTATACACCGTCATGGCGTCAAACCAAATAATAAAAATGGACCACAAGAAATGATACAGTCTATCAAAACATTCAATGCTATAACCATGGGTAAAGACCATCCAAACAGAGTGTTAATCTCAAGGTCCATATCCTTGTAGAAAGCATAAAATGCAGAGAATTGAAAAGGGTACTGACCCCATTTTGATGGGCTCTCTCGACGAGGTTGGAAGGGGACAAGAAGCCATCACTACGAATAGAATGAGAATGAAGTTCAAAGAGTAACTTGTCTTTGGGTTGATTCCAGGGAAGGGCAAAATCGTCAGTGGGTGAATGAGGAGAGCGGTGGTCCAAGAAAACCCATTCACTCACACAATTATATGCCCAAGTCTGTTCAGATGTCATTCTCCTCTTTGAACCACCTCTCTTCTTCTTCTTCTTGTTCTTCGACCCTTGTTTCTTCGCCATATCTTTGTCGCCCATCATATCATTCTCTACCAATTCAACAACTGAAGCACACAGACAGACTTTATCTATATTGGGCACTCGCTTGGGAGGCTGTTGGGTAACCAAGAGGGTTTTTATTGGATTTTAAAAATAGTTTATAAGCTAAATATTTTTTATCTAAAAAGTAAAGAAAAACAAACTTAAAAATTAATAAGCATTGTACCACGAATTAAGTTGTACTGTACTAAATAAAAAAATAATATAATATTTGGTGAACATTCAATCGTGATCAATCTGCATTTATTTCTATTTCAATCACATGTTTGAGGCTAATGTCGTTTCTCTATAATAAAAAAATATAATATATTATATATTAATATTTTAATATCGTCAATTATATATTAATACAGTACAGTCCATTATAATATAGTATAATTCAATGAAATTGGTACAGTCGAACGTAGAGCCCTAAAACAAGTGAATCTGGACACTCTATAAAAATACATTGAAGTTTTCTTTCTTTTGAATTCTGTCTAATTAAAAAGGGTCGTAAGTTTCTTTCTTATTGAAATGATTCACTTTTTTTATTAGGTAAAAATATTCTATTTTATTTGTGATTTAAAATATTTTCGCATCTTTTAAAAATTACAAACTAATCCAAAATTAATTATTAAAAATAAAAAAATAAATTTTCCCAAAATCTCTTCCAATGTCTTTTTTCTTCTTTTTTATATTCTTCTTCTCGCACTCTCAATCTATCCTCTATGCACATGATTGTGAGTTATTGGGGCTCGTTTGTTACGTCGTACTTTATTATATTGTATTTGCTACACTCAGTAATTCATGACATTGATTTAAGGACATGATTAAGGAAATAAAATTTGAATTTTGGAAGGAAAGAAAATTACATTTTCTTAATGATAAATTTCGAAAAATTTGTGAAGAAAAAATTTAATTACTTGGAATTAGAGTCTCTAATTTAGTTTGTGGGATTAGTATATGATTATGAAGTATCAGATCTAATAATATGGGGCCCATCAAAAATTTCACAATTTCGCGGGACCTTCGATTTTAAGATATTTTGGACAAATATCTAGATATTTTTCAAAAGGAAATTTTCGGCCAATGAGAGGGTGACACATGTCCCTCATCCACTTGCCCACTTGTCTTGCAAAGGGAAAATATCTATATGAAGATAAGAGTGCAAGACTTGGCCATAATATTTCATTTCTCACAATTTTCATCTTGCAAGAGCTCTCTTCTCTCTCCTCCTAAACCTTAAATCTCGAACCATAAGCCAAAATTTCCAAGAACAATGGTTGATTATTATTCAAGATTAAGAGCCCTAATAAAGTATTAAGCCAAGATAAACACTCCAAGTCCCTAAATTTCTAGTTGGGCCGAGAAGGAGGGGTTTGAAACCCTAACTTGTTCTTCAACCTTTTGGTATTAAAACAAGAAGGGGAGTTGATTATAAGCTTGTAGAGGATGCATGTGTGTGATTGGAACTCGTAGAAGTGGAGCTAAGACAAAACTGCGGGCCAAAAATCTTGGGGCTTGGTCACGGCATTTGGGCAATAATTGGGTAAGAACTCTTCTTCCTCTTGAATTAATTGGATACTACATGTTGTTATTGGTTAGTAGATGAGCATGTGTTGAGAAGAATGAGGAATAAAAAGTATTTGGGCCATTTTTAATGTTGAGGCAGAGACTTGGGCAGTTTTGACCCTTTGGATTTCGTTGGTTATTGTTATCTTCACTTATTGCATGTTAAAATTGAGTAATATTGTTGTTGATAAGTTGTTATGACATATATAGAAGTGTTAGAACTTGAATTGGAATACAATGGATTAAGAAAAGGGTTAACGTATTGGGGTTGTTAGTCGTGGATTCTATGAAACTGTTAGATATTGTTGTACAATTTTAAGGGGTTGTGTTGGGCGTGTAATATGCTGGAAATTTGGTGGTAATTATGTATGTTTAATGTGGTAAATTGCTAACGTAAGTCTTAAAGGAATAAGGGTATAATAAGGTGTTAAAAGACTTCACATTTTACCCTTGTTGTTGTTGGATATTGGACTGATTTTTATGGACTGTTTTGGTGGATTAAGGGGTTGAATTTTACACGTAAAGTAGGCGTGTAATCCCCTTTGGTTGTTGTGTTGTTGTGCCTTTAATTGGTGTCTTGATTATTGATGAAATTGGGCATTTGAATGCCCAAATTTCTGTAGAAAAAGGAGAACCTTTACTTGGTATTAACCTACTTTAGTAAGCACGTGTTGATATACGTGTTATTGTTGTTATAGTTGAAGTACATTGAGACGTATTCTAGATTGTAGAGGTGGTTAGTTCGTCAATAAGGTATGTGAACTATCCTTTATCTTTTGGCATGATTTGATTTTATAAAGTGAGTGGATTTAATCCTTATTGATATTTGATTTGATTTTATAAAGTGAGTGAATTTTAATCCTTATTGATACTTGATATGATTTTATAAAGTGAGTGGATTTTAATCCTTATTGATACTTGATTTGATTTTAGAAAGTGAGTGGATTTTAATCCTTAAACGATACTTGACTTGATTTTAGAAAGTGAGTGGATCATAATCCTTAAACGACACTTGACTTGATTTTAGAAAGTGAGTGGATCTTAATCCTTAAACGATACTTGATTTGATTTTAGAAAGTGAGTGGATCCTAATCCTTAACGATACTTGACTTGATTTTTATAGAGTTCTATTGGAACCTAATCCTTAGTGATATATTCTATTGATAGTACTTTGAGTTTCTAAAATGAAAGTTGTCTACCTATTCTATTGATAGTACTTTGGGTTTCTAAAATGAAAGTTGTTTACATATTCTATTGATAGTACTTTGTGTTTCTAAAATGGAAGTTGTTTACATATTCTATTGATAGTACTTTGAGTTTCTAAAATGAAAGTTGTTTACATATTTTATTGATAGTACTTTGGGTTTCTAAAATGGAAGTTGTTTACATATTATATTGATAGTACTTTGGTTTCTAAAATAGAAGTTGTTTACATATTCTATTGATAGTACTTTGGGTTTCTAAAATGGAAGTTGTTTATATATTCTATTGATAATACTTTGAGTTTCTAAAATGGAAGTTGTTTACATATTCTATTGATAGTACTTTGGTTTTATAAATGAAGGATGTTCTATAACGATAGGTACATGATATTTTGGTATCTAGATTTTTAATTAGAATGTTGGGTGCATGATATTTTGGTATCTAGATTTTTAATTAGAATGTTGGGTGCATGATATTTTGGTGTCCAAATTTTCTAAAAAGAGGTTAATTAGAATGTTGGGTGCATGATATTTTGGTGTCCAGATTTTCTAAAAAAAGATTAATTAGAATGTTGGGTGCATGATATTTTGGTGCCCAAATTTTCTAAAAATAGGTTAATTAGAATGTTGGGTGCATGATATTTTGGTGTCCAGATTTTCTAAAAAAAAAAGAGGTTAATTAGAATGTTGGGTGCGTGATATTTTGGTGCCCAGATTTTCTAAAAAAGATAGTTCATTAGATGATGGGTGCATGATATTTTGGTGCCCAGGTTTTTATAAAAAGAGAGTTTAATTTAATGATTGGTACACGAAATGATGGTACCTTGGTTTTATTCCCCTGTGAGTCAAAAGAGTATTTAAAGACACAATTGAATCTTATTATTTTTAAAAGATACAGTTGACTCTTATTTTAAAAAGGTACAATTGAATCTTTATTTAAAAAGAAGTACAGTTGCTCTTATTTTACATGGCACGGTTGGATCTGGTATTTGATTTTCTTACTTGTCCCTATCATCTTTTGGCCAGTTTGCTTTTATACATACTTAGTACATTGTTATACTGACCCCCTTCTCCGGGGGGTTGCGTTCTTGCCCGCAGGTATTATGTACTTAGTTGGGTGATCCGCGAGCTTAGGATCTCCATCCAGCTTCTATTGAGACAACTCCACTATTCTGCAGTCTTGCCATTTGATACGGAGTTTGTATTATAGTCTTATGTACAGTTATGGGTACAGCGAGACCTTGTCCCGTCATAGTTGTTGTCAAACTCTTAGAGGTCTCTATTCATATGTGGGTTGGACTTGCGTGAGTTGTATATATATATTGTATGATGGCAGCCTTGTCGGCTTTGCCTACTGTTTAAGAAAAAAAATGATGAGTTTTCTTTAGCTTCCGCTGGTTATATGAGATGTTTGGGTATAAGGGTGCTCAGGTAGGGTACCAGTTGCGGGCCCGAGATTCGGGTCGTGACATTATTAGAATGGATTGTATTAATATATAATGGATGGTATTAGAGTATTAATATATAATGGTTTGTATTTTTTATTTTTTTTATTTTAGTACAGTCAGGGGAGACCCACCTACCAGATGAGTTTAAAAAATGGCACCTGAATTGTACTATTTTTAAAAATATTACTGATCGATCATGATTGACAACGCCACCAAACATTTGTATTATTTTTGTCGATCTGATCTAACTTAATTCAACGTACCAAATGCGTCCTTGAGGTCCTAAAGCAATTTTTACGATTCATAAAGAAGATGTATCTATTTGAAGAATTGCTAAAGGTCAGTGTCTGCGGCAGCAAAGTCATGTCTGCATCGACGGAAGGGCTAAGTTCGCATTTGTGGATTCTTTTATTTTCACAAACAATTTAATTTTATGAGATAATTTATAGCTATAAAAATATTAAAAAATTGGTTTGGACCACAAATTAAAAAAAAATTAAATTTTCCTTTAACTATGTGTGGAGTCAAACACTCTCATATAAATTGTCAGGAGGAGTATGTGTATTAGTTATGCATATTTTTAAATTACAAAACAAACATTGTACTAGGTGTTTTGAACTTTATACATAGCAATAAAATATTACCAAAAATGGCACTATGCATGATTTAATACATACTTAATTAACTTAGTTCCTACCCTGTCACCAAACGATCCCTTAGGGCACGTTTGGTACGTTGTATTAAGTTGTCATCTTGGACAAAAATAATACACGTTTAGTGGGCGTTTTCAACAGATCGATCAGACTATTTCTAAAAATAGACAAGATAATCATCATTTTAGACCCATGTAGTAGGTGGGTCTCCCCTGGATCATACTAAGAATAAAAATAAAATAAAATATTGTCCATTATATATTAATACTCTAATACCATCTATTATATATTAATACATTCCAATTCATTAGAATACAATACAATCCAATAAAATTAATACAGTTCAGTGCGACTACGAGCCCTTAATGTTTGTAGAACTTCAAACCTGGGAAAAGAAAGATACACACAAAATTAGGCGCAAAGGACAAAATAAATAGAAGGAAACTTTTTTAAATCTGGCAATTTAAGATGATTAGGCGGGAATTACGATAAGAGCTGAGAATAATTGTAGTAGCAGCCACTAAAAGGGAGTACTTAGGTAATAAAAAATTCAAAAGTGCAATTGATGGAAATTCGAGTAAATTATGTCGAAATAAGTACTCCCTCCATCCTATTAAAGTGTTTTAGTTTAAATAAGTACTCAATTTAAAAAATAAAGAGAGACTTTTGAATTTTGTGATTCTATTTTATAGATGTGTGTAAGGTACTAAAATGTTGTGGGAAATATGTGTAGAGACAAGGAAATGAGAATGCAACAACAATAACAAGTATGTAAGAAATCTGGAAATAAACAAACAAGTGGACTTGTTGAGTCGACCAAATTCTTGATCTATCCTTAAGAAAATATTGCCCCGTATATCCTTTCAACGGTTGTAATAACAACTTATCTCCCAAGATAAAACAACAATCAAACAAATGAGCAAAGAGAACTCAAGTGTTTGCTTATGAAGAAAGATTTTTGGGTGTTTTGTGATTGCAAGAACAGAAGATAATTTAAGAGAATTGTTAAGTGTGAAATGTTTGCAAACGAACACAAGGCTCCATTTTATAGTGTGGAGAAGATGGTCTTCCACATAGCCAAGTAATGACCAATAAATACCATGTAATGGCCATGAATGTGGAGTAATAATTCAGCCAAATAATGACTGAATTCATGAGCCAAATAATGGAGAGTTAAGATTCTAAAGTCAGCCCAAACGTCAATTTTTATTCTTCTCCAACTGATCGAACGGTCACATGGCGGCCTGCAGTATACTGTCAACCGGTCCGGTTGACTTAACCGGATCGGTTGACCGGTGGTTTAACCGACCGGCGACGGTAAGTGACATACCGGTCGGGGTGATTGTCCCAACCCCAACCCGCACGTCATTTCAAAACCCAGACAACCCGGACCGATTAGGCTCAGATTGGAAAACCGGTTCATTACGGTTAACCCGGACCGACCGACCGTTACAAAAAAATAGAAAAAATTGCCCAACTGGCCAAACGACTGGCTTGGCGGGAAGAAATTTGGGTCAATGATCATTTCGGCTTGGTCGATATATTATTAATTTTTTTGTTTTTGTTTTGTTTTATTATTTATTTTAATTCCATTTTTACCCTTTAAAAATCTATAAATTCTCTACATTTTCTTCATTTTTATCACACAACATTTCTCTCAATTCTCTTATTCTCATACTCTCTTAATCATCTTTATTATCAATTTTCAAGTTATTAATATTATTAGTTTTCAAATTCAAAGTAGCAAGACGCAAGACTTGAGCTTCGAGTTTCTATTAAATTCAATCCAAGTTTGGTACACTCGTTTCATTCTCTAATTATTTTATTAAATTGTCATATTTATTTGTTGATTATTTAAATATTTTATAATGTCTTTACTAAGGGAATTGCGTCGGATCAGTAAATCTAGTTCAAGGGGTAAAAATCAGAGTTCTTCATCATCTAATCAAAATATAGATTATGATCAAATGCAAGAAGATTTTGGAATGAAGATAATGAATGTGATAACGTTCAATTAGATAATATTGTTGAACTTGAAGAACAAGAACAAGAACCTCCTACACCTACTAGTGTTCCTTCATCGATGTTGATGCGCTAGTGGTAGTCGTAGTCGTAGACCTCCTTTACCGTAACCAGTAGCAAGAAAAAAAGAGTAAAGTGTGCTCTTTTATGATAAAGTTGTACCTTGATAGAGTTAAATGTAATATTTGTGGGAGAACTTATAAACATAAGGCGGGGGTGGTGGGACGGGCACTATAACTAGACATATAAAATTCGATCATACGACACAATGGAATGTGTCCTAATTTAGAACCGGCCAACAACAACTTAATCCATTAACCTGGGGTTGGCTAAATACGATCCAAAAGATCGCATTGAATTAGCAAAAATGATTGTCGGAGGTTGTTTGCCTTTTTCTTTTCGCTTCTTCTTCATATTTAATTACATATATTCAAAGAGTATATAATCCTTTTTTAAAGGTGTTCCTCGTAGTACTACTAGAGGATATTTTTAGACTTCATAATGATTATGTTATTTTCTTGCAATATTTGTTTGCTAACCTTCCATGCCACGTTAGTTTTACTTGGACATTGGACATCGCATTGAGCAGTTATGATTATTTAACAATTACTTGTCATTGGATTGATGAAAATTTTAAAATGGAAAAACGTATTATTGCTTTTATGCGTATGAGGATCAAAGTCATACCGAAAATATATAAGCGAAACTATTTGTTTTTATGCCCAAAAATATAATCTTTATAATAAAATACTTTGTGTATCATTTGATAATGCATCTAATAATCTGCCTTTGTAGATCTTTTAAAGCGAAGTACAACCACCACTTCCGATATATTTCATGTTCGTTGTGCTTGTCATATTTATAATTTAATTGTTAAAAGTGGTCTTGATTTATTTTCACCAAATAAAACTTGTCAAAAAGAGTTGGAGTTATTCAGGTAATAATAGGAAAAATAGAATTATAGAATTTAAAGAAAAATGTAAACAATTTAATTTGAGACCTAAATTCATGCCAAGAGATTATTACGGTGGAATTATACTTATTTATTTTTAAAAGAATGTTATAAGTATAAAGACCATAACACATGTTGCAAATGCGCATTGTAAGAACGTAATGTATATGTTAACCGACGAACATTGGAAATCAATTGTGAACTTTTAAAATTTTTACGTAAATTTTACATCGCAATCGTGAATTTTCGTGATCTTATTACCCAATTTGTAATGCTTTAGCTCATATAATGAAATTTCCTATTTACTTTATGGTTTAAAATCAAATGTGAAATATACAGATCACGATTCTGATTATGTTTGAAAAGTTTAAAAATATTTTTTCCTATTCACGATGTTTATTGTATTGTGCGATCTTAAATCCTTCTATTAAAAGGTAGATTGTCATAATCTAATATTTAGTTTATATACTTATATGGAAATAGGTGGAATGTAAACTCTATCTTCATTTGATTGCATAAATAAACTTGATACTAATTTAACAACATTATATGAATATTATGCTACATTACATGATAACACCAACTCGCTACTAATATTCCTTCTAGTTCTGCCTGTGTCTACACTACGTGATTCAATGATGATGGCGATGAAGAAGAATCTTTAGACATATGGAGCACTTTTACAACACAACCAACCATGGCCGTCTTGCGATGAGATGCAATTTTATTTGCAAAAGCCAATGAGCCGAAGAAAAATTTTGACCTTTACAATGGTGGCGGGATAACAAAAGACAATTCCGGTACTTGCGATGGCGGGATGTTTAATGTGTCGATCTCAATGGCTTCGAAGTGCATTTAGCCAAGCACGAGATCAAATAGAGACACACGCGTCACTCGTTGGGTGGAAGCACATTAGAAGTGTTAGTGCGCAGGGATTGGATCGGATCGCAGAGAAGAAATCAAGGATGTGGAGACGTTAATTCTCCGTAAGATGAAGAAATAGGCAATATTTTGGAAGGCGTGGAATTAATACTCGGATTTAGAGGCTATGGAGCATAACCAATTCAATCAACCTATAGACACGAAGAACTTGCAAAAAGGATGCATAATATGTAAATAAAATTATTATTACTTCATTATGTACTCTTATTAACGTTATGAAAGTTCAAAAGTTTACATCTTATCATTAATTTTAATTTTACTATCTATTTAGTTGTTAATCATTACTTATAAGTTATATGACTTATATCTACTAATCTAATAAATTAATAAAATTATAATTACAAATTTACAATATAAACTATAAAGTTATAAACTATAAAGTATAAAGTTATAATATATAATAAAGTATAAAGTTATAAACTATAAAATAAAAAGTTAACTTTAAAGTTTCAATTTTAATATATACACCGAAATTATATATTATATTATTATATTACATATTTAAATTGAATTTAGTTTATATTATAGAAAATAAATACTAGAATTTAAAAAAATTAAAAATAAAATAATAAGAATCGGACCGGTTGATTGCTCGACTTGAACCGCACGCCAACTCGAATCGAACGAATCCGGACCGGTTGGCCGTGAGTCCTGAACCGACCGGCACGGCCCGAACCGGCTAAACCCAGAGGGCTACCGGCCCGGCCGTCGGCCACCATAATGTATACTGCAGGAGCGCCGGCGCGATCTTGAGTGGCGTTGGCGCGAAACTTCGAGACTTAGGCCGCGCGGCCCAACACCTGCCTTGCCGCCGCGGCCCGATCATGACTCATTTCATCCTTTAACACATTGTACACTTCTTCCTTCATTTACCAACGTGAAATCAACGTCATTTGGCCAATAACCGTCTATTACCTTACGTCTCAAACAATTCGTATACGTACCAATATCTCTTCCATTAAGGAAATTTGATCCTTGGCACTACGTGTGCACATGTGTGGAAACAAGGTTTTCTACGTGCGGGGTCCGAATTGTTCGATTCATAATTAATATGATTTACTTTATTTCACGTTTAATAAATATTTTTCCAACAAATGTCATTTAAATTTTATGATTATAAACTTACCATGTTTGATATTTTACGTGTCAACTTACCAAATATATTAATTGATTATGAGAAAACTTGAATTTAATTGAAGAGAAATTTTAATAGTCTTATTATTTGAATGAAATGCAGAAGGTAAGGGAGGGGAGAGATTATGGACATGTGTGCAGGTATCCAGGGATTGAAATATCAATATTGTAATAACTGTCTCATTAAATGCTTTCACCTATACTACGCTTAATTTGAGAAGCTGTAGTCTTGTAGCATTTAATGCCTACTCTTTCTCTTTCTCATTTGCTCTTCACCAACTCATTCTTGATGCCTTGCTAAGACCACCAGTCCACCACTCTCTAACCACCCATAACTTTGAGTTCCAAGCTACATAATGAGCAGCACACTAAAATTTGTGTTTCTTGAACTGACATTGCAAGAACAAGACAAAGGACAGCCAAGTTGCAGGGAGGGTATTATAATTGTTTGGGACTAAGTTTTTGTGTCTATTCTGATCCCAGACATGGTATGTTTCAGCCATTTTGCTAGTTTTTCTTTCCCTATGTCGTTTTTTCTTTACTGTTATCAACTCAAGCAACCATGGATATTGAGGAGTGGTGTTTTGGTTCTGACAAAAAGATTGATGAGAATAGGAAAAAGGTGAAAGCACTGACTTTTTTGTTTGTGTACTTGAGTTTAGGCTTACTTTGAAATAGTACTAGTTGGTTTTTTTTTTGTAATGGGCAGTTTTAAGTTGTGTCTAGTAATGTGGAAATGCAGATATATTGTAAAAGCATTTGTGCTCCTTGTGGTATTTTCAAAAGTGTCAGGGTTGGGATCAATGTCTTCAATTGCTATATCTTATGGTGAATATGGTTCTGTTTTCTGTGGGTTGAAGTCAGATGGATCTCATCTGGTGAGCTGTTATGGCTCAAGTTCTGCTATTATCTATTCAACGCCATCTCATTTCCCTTTTATTGGTCTCACTGCTGGAAATGGCTTTGTCTGTGGACTTCTAATGGACTCCTACCAGCCTTATTGTTGGGGAAGAAGCAATTTTGTCCAAATGGGAGTCCCTCAGCCCATGATCAAAGGCTCCCAATACTTGGAAATCTCTGCAGGTGAAAATCATTTGTGTGCACTAAGACAGCCGTTAATGGGGAAGCGTAGGAATACTTCACTCGTCGACTGCTGGGGTTATAATATGACAAGAAACAATCAGTTTGAGGGTCAGATCCAGTCTATTTCAGCTGGTTCTGAGTTCAATTGCGCTTTGTTTTCCGTCAACAAAAGTGTTCTCTGTTGGGGTGATGAGACTAGCAGCCAGGTTGTTAGTTTAGCACCAAAAGATTTGAGATTTCTCAAGATAGCAGCTGGCGGATATCATGTGTGTGGGATCCTAGAGGGGGTGAATTCTCAAGTGCATTGCTGGGGAAAGAGCTTGAACCTTGAACAAGAATTCTCTGTTGCTCATTCTGCTCAACTCAATGTCGAATTGGTGGCCCCTAGCGATCCATTTATATCCGTTGTTGGTGGTAAGTTCCATGCTTGTGGGATTAAGAGCTATGATCGTGGTGTCGTTTGCTGGGGTTACAGTGTTGACAAAAGCGCACCACCTCCTAGTGGAGTTGGGCTTTATGAGATAGCAGCTGGTGATTACTTTACTTGTGGAATCCTTGCGGAAATTTCACTCTTGCCTGTTTGTTGGGGCTATGGCTTTCCCTCTTCTCTACCACTGGCTGTTTCTCCTGGAGTCTGCAAGCCTAGACCGTGTGCCTCTGGCTTCTATGAGTTTAATAATGGAAGTGCAACTTGCAAGTCTCCTGATTCTCGCATTTGCCTTCGCTGCACCAATGGCTGCCCTGCTGAAATGTATCAACAGGTTGAATGCACTTCATCTACAGACAGACAGTGCACATATAATTGTTCAAGCTGTAACTCTGTTGACTGCTTTTCCAACTGTTCCAGTGCTATTTCTGAAAAGAAGAATGCAAGATTTTGGTCCCTCCAGTTACCAGTAATTGTTGCTGAGGTTGCATTTGCAGTATTCTTGGTGAGTGTTGTATCTCTGACTTCGATCGTATATGTTCGCTACAAATTAAGGAACTGTAGATGCTCAGGGAAAGGTGGTCCTAGTCCTGTGAAGAATATTGGGAATGCAAAGGAAATTGGTAAAGATAGGGCTGATTTGGATGATCTTAAGATAAGGAGAGCTAAGATGTTTAGTTATGAAGATCTTGAGAGAGCAACTGGGGGATTCAAAGAAGAATCACAAGTTGGAAAGGGTAGCTTTTCGTGTGTGTTCAAGGGGGTTTTGAAGGACGGTACTGTGGTTGCTGTCAAGAGGGCTATAATGTCATCTGACATGAAGAATTCGAAGGAGTTCCACACTGAGCTAGACTTGCTGTCCAGGTTAAATCATGCTCATTTGCTCAATTTGCTAGGTTATTGTGAAGAAGGTGGAGAGAGACTGCTAGTATATGAGTACATGGCTAATGGCTCGTTGCATCAACATCTACACAGGAAAAACAAGACCCAATTTGATTGGATAAGAAGGGTAACCATTGCAGTCCAAGCTGCTCGGGGAATCGAATATTTGCATGGTTATGCATGTCCACCTGTGATTCACAGAGACATCAAGTCCTCAAACATCCTTATAGACGAAGAACACAATGCTCGAGTGGCTGATTTTGGGCTTTCCTTGCTTGGACCTGCTAATAGCAGTTCCGCATTGGCTGAGTTACCAGCAGGGACGCTTGGTTACCTTGATCCTGAGTACTACAGACTACATTATCTTACGACCAAATCTGATATCTATAGCTTTGGTGTTTTGCTTTTGGAAATTCTTAGTGGTCGGAAAGCCATTGACATGCAATACGATGAAGGGAACATAGTGGAGTGGGCAGTCCCATTAATCAAAGCTGGTGATATAGAAGCGATACTGGATCCAGTCTTGAAACAACCTTCCGATGTTGAAGCTCTTAGAAGAATTGCTAATATAGCCAGCAAATGCGTGAGGATGAGAGGGAAGGAGAGGCCATCAATGGACAAAGTAACGACAGCTTTGGAGCGAGCACTTGCTCAATTGATGGGTAGTCCAAGCAATGACCAGCCTATCTTGCCAACAGAGGTTGTTCTAGGAAGCAGCAGATTGCACAAGAAGTCCTCATCAAATCGGTCAACCTCAGAAACAACAGATGTTCCAGAAACTGAGGATCAGAGGTTTGTCGAATTCAGAGCTCCTTCATGGATTACTTTCCCAAGTGTTGCATCATCTCAGCGGAGAAAGTCTTCAGTATCCGATGCAGATGTTGAAGCAAAGAATTTAGAAACTAGGAACGTCTGTGCAAATGGCACTGATGGGTTGAGAAGTTTGGAAGAAGAAATTGGACCGGATTCTCCTCATGAACACTTGTTCTTGAAACACAACTTCTAATTAATATAACACCAAAAAGGAAGGTTGGTGCTTATTTTGTTAGTGGAACAAATGTACACAAGTAAAGGGAAATGTTGTGAGTCCTTGATAAATAGAACCCCTGTGATCAAGAATTCCCCCCTCAAACATTGGCGATGAGTTCTAGCTAGACGTTTGATCATGTAATTGTGAGTTCAATTTTTTTTCTTTTGCATTCAATTCTGATAATTTGATGTTTACTTGGTAATCTAGAATTCATGATATCATGGACGTGTACTCGATCTTCTGTTGAGTTGGAACTGGATTCGCCTACTCTAATCTTGACCAACTTACATTGAACAAACTGTAATACATAAAAATTGAGATAGTCTAGAGATATTTTTGGTCCTTTCCTGAATAAACAATTGTACCCTCTAGTCTCTATGTCCTAATTTGTTTGATACTTTTCACTCGTCAAATTTCTTGATTTTGATCGTGTATTTGAACATAGAATCTCTAAACTTTTCAAAATAAAATTTATATATTTGGAAACTACGTTAAAAAGTACTATAAATCATCATAATTAATAATTTAAACTATTTAAAAGACATAAAAATTACTATCAAAGAATAATTTGTTTGACTTTTGAAAAGCGAAAAATATCAAATAAATTGTGACTTATTAAGAAACGGAGACAAACTTGTAATATACTCTTATGCATATAGTTCCTCCTTAAAGCTTCCCCGAGTTTTCCTGCATAATTTTCTCAATCATCGAAGGCAAAACTAACCAGATATCATTCATTAGTCATGCACAAAACAAACTCCAAAGACAATGCTAAATATTGTGGAACATAAAATCTTGTCTCCTAATTGGGTCCCAAAATAAGGCCAGGGAAACACGAACAACAACCGCCGTCGTCGTCGTTACCGAAGAAGAATGGATGCGGACGAGCTTAGGCGGGTGTTCCAGATATTCGACAGGAACGGCGACGGGCGAATAACCAAGAAAGAACTAAATGATTCATTGGAGAACATGGGTATATTCATTCCAGATGCTGAGCTAGGCCAGATGATAGAAAAGATAGACGTCAACGGTGACGGATACGTGGACATTGATGAGTTTGGTTCTCTTTATAACACCATATTTACAGATCAAGAGACAGACCAAGAGGAAGACATGCGAGAAGCCTTCAACGTGTTCGACCAAAATGGAGACGGCTTTATCACCGTGGATGAGTTGAAATCAGTGTTGGGATCCCTGGGACTCAAGCAAGGAGGCGCAGCTGAGGATTGTAGGAAGATGATTAACAAGGTGGACGTTGATGGAGATGGAAGGGTTAACTTTACAGAGTTTAAGCAGATGATGATGAGAGGTGGTGGTTTTGCTGCCTTCACTTAACTTGCTTCCTCGTCAAGGGTAAATGCTCTCTGACTATAATAAATGGCTCATTGATACTCTTAATAATTTGGCTCATTTATGTTATTGTTGTTACCAAAATGACTTATTCATGTCATTTTTTATTAGCATTGTTTTACAATATAATTTTTCATTAATGACATGGATGAGTCATTTTGATAACGACAATGTTATAAATAAGTCAAACTATTAACGAGTGACACAAATGACTCATTTTTGATAGTTTGATGGTATGTTTGAATTTTTTCCCAATATTCTTTCACCATGGCTAGAAATTTATCCTTCATAGTTTGTGACATGTACAAAATAACTTTGAATATTCTTTACTCTTTTAAAATTTTCTTGTACTTTTGTGCATCTTTGTTTAACGCACTTGTGTGCCAGGTACTGGTAGCGTAGTAGCTGCAAACATAGTCGTGGATTAACACACTTGGCAAACAGGGTGTGTGACTCAAGAGGCGTGGCGGGCCAAAGATGTTACTGCAGGTCTCGAACTTGTGTGACCAAGCTCTCCATACCCACCAAATGAGGATATCCATCGAGGGGATTCGAACCCTGGAGCTCTTTAGATTACTTTTGTGCATCTTGCTCCTCCTTAAAACACAATTATTCTTGGTTCGGTAGAAATGGTCTGCATTAGTACGACACAAAATTCGATCCGGTCCATAATTTTTTGGTATGTTTGACTGTTTGTAACCAAAAACACATATAATCGGATCGGATCGATAAATTCGTATGGTCTTCGGTCCTAATGTTTTAAAAATTCGGTCCTCGATCCGGTTCGATTTTACCATGTTGTGTAGCCATAGTCTGCATATCTAAAATAGTATAGAAATTAATTTTGTGTTATGTAATCTATTTAATCAACCGTTCTAAATTAATCTCACCGTGAAGAGAGAAATATATTAATTTTACAATTCCAATTTCTTTCCACTGAATAAGCATGAGTCAACACTTAAATGTCAAACTTGATATTTGCTTGGAAATTACTTCGAAGAGATGAAACCTTTAAATGAATGTTCTTTTTTAACCACCACGAGTGTGGTGGGGTGGGTTGGATGACATCCTCAATTATTAATTAGAAATTTTGAGTTAGAACTGTGAGAATAAAAAACTTCTTTGTGAGAAGTGTTTCTTGCCTGTAAATACCAGAGATCTCCATTGTAGTTGCTTAGTTCATAACTGTGTTCGTTGTATTTCTTACATTTTTCTGCTAAAACTCGCTCATTGTTCCGATGTTTTTGTTGATATTTATGTCTTTGGCCAATTTCGACATGTTTTTTGCAATTTTCCGGTGATCCCCATCGATGGATTGTGTTACTTCGAAAGTTTTGGCACTGTATTGACCATTATGTCCTTTATCACAATTATTAAACTATTTTAAGCAAATACTACACTAAACTTGCCAAGGAAAAATATTTTGTCTATTTTCGAGGCCTCCCTCAATACATAAGACCTATTTTATTTACAAGTCGCAATTATGTTTATCCAGCATCAATAAAAATCCCGTTCATATACGTAACAAATAATTTGGGCGATGGCGAAATCTCTAGATATCGAATAGGATGGAAAATTTATGATTCGTATCTTGGCACGGAGATCTGGTGGCCACCTGTAGAGATCCGTTGGTCGTTTTGAGCTTTTGGACTTGTTTTCCCCAAAATATCATTTATGTAACTTCATCTTGGTATTTACAACTTGCGTGGATGGGTGGCGATTCCCGAGTGTAACACTATAAATTCGGGCTAGGTTTGAACTCATTAAATGCTTGTGGTTAGATTCGAAGGGAGTGATAATGTAATTCATTAGTAATACTAAGTCTTTTTGGAGTAATTTGAGGCACTTAAGTCATCGACTTTAACTTGTTCGTATATTTCACTTAGACCCTCCATATGAGATATCTACCACGGGAACCCTCTAAAACCACTTTTATTATCCCACTTGAACACAATTGTTGAGGTGGCAAAATGCGTGCAATATAATGCTCCAAAAGGGCGTGAGATTGGATTTTTCCTTTTTAAAAATTTGTAATCATTAAAAATTAATTTTAAGAAAAAAATCTATTTAACTAATTAAAAAAATATTTCGAACAAAAAAAAAAATGAAAACCAGCCCACCCTCCCCGATCTGAAGCTGCCGCCACTAGGCATTTCCGCTTTTCGACCTCCATTATTGTATCATGAAGTACATCATCTTACAAAAGCATGTTATAGAACTCTCAAAATGAAATCATGAAAATCTAATTGGCTATAAACTTAGTCCTAATTATTATCCTGTCGTCTGGAACAATCTATTTACAAGAAAGGGCAAGCTGAACATAGCCCTTTTTCCAATTTCATATTCAAAGAGTCCCTTTAGGTCCGTCGAAAGAGAAACCGCTCCTCCAGAACTCGTTCACACAAATATATGTGACTTGAAGTTCGCACAAACTAGATGGGAAACAAGTACTTTATGACTTTCATAGACGCTAGCACAAGGTATTGTTACATTTACTTATTAAAAAGTAAGGATGAAGCCTTTGAAGCATTCAAACGCTACAAAGCAGAAGTTGAGAACCAACTAAGCGGACGAATTAAATCAATATGTAGCGATAGAGGGGGAGAATATGTAGCGCCTTTTGAAGAATATTGTGCCCAATCGGGCATTGTTCATCAAACGACGGCTCCAAACTCACCTCAATCAAACGATATCGATGAACGTAAGAACCGTACCTTGAAGGAAAATATGAATGTCTTGCTTATCAATTCTGGCCTTCCCCAAACAGATTCTCACATAAGGGTAAGGACAAGACTCCATACGAGCTACGGAAGGGAAATAAACCCACCTACAAATACTTGAAGGTGTGGGGTTGTCTGGCAAAGGTTGAAGTACCTAAGCCAAAGCAGGTCAAGATTGAGCCTAAGACTGTAGATTGCATATTCATCGGATATGCAAATAACAGCAGTGCTTATCGCTTCTTAGTGCATAAGTCAGATGTACCATACATTCGTGTGCGTAAAATCATGGAATCAAGGAACGTTAGTTTCTTTGAAGACTCATTTCCTAGAAAGGAAAGAGGCATAACCTCTCGCAAACGAAGTTATGAACAAACCTCTCAAGATTCATGAGTCGTTGACTTCCCGAATCTAGGCGATTCAGATCTAGTGAACTCCGAAGTGGCTGATTATCCAGAATCTAGTGTTCCAGATTCTCAGGTCTTGGAGGTTCCAGGAATGGAACCGAGACGAAGCAAAAGGGTCAGAAAGGATAAGTCATTCGGTCCGAATTTTGTAGCTTATATGGTTCATGACGAAAGACATGACACTTCTCAAAATAAAAGGACCAGCAAGGGTGTGGTCGACCATAAGGGATAATATAAGGCCAAAATCTGGCCATTCTCACCCATCTTCATCCAAAGAAAGTTCAGCAACTCTCTCTCTCTTTCACCCCAAACAACTCTTTTTCTATTAGGGTTCTAAGTGAAAAAATGGCTTTAAGTTTCATTCCTTTTCATGGTATGACATGATTTTCAGGTGTTTGATCTTCTCTCATAAGCTCTCAAATGTTGTCTATACAAAATATCCCAAGGCAGCATGTAACACCCCGTACTTTCGGACGATGGTTTGAATAGCTAGACGTATGCAAGTAGATCCGAGCCTTGGAGGATTTATGTCATAGTCACGTATGTAAACAAATAGCTTAGTATATGAAAAGATGTAGTCCCGAAATATTTTAGAATTTAACAAGTGTAACACCGGGAATCAATAATAATATTTTGTATGTCCCAAAAGAGATTATGGACTAGTGTTATATCACATGACCATGATAATGAGTATGTTGAAGTAAGGCGGGAAAGTAAGAAGTTAATTACCGTATTAATTAGAATTTCTTGGGTAAGTTGTTATATTGAAAATGACGAGGTAGGTAGCATGTGACACATGGAAAGGAGACAATTAGTGACTAATAAGTGTATAAAGGTGATGTGACAGTCATGAATTAAAGGACTTAGTATGTGGATAATAGAATCTCATGTGTAAGGATGGAAAAGTAGCAATAAGACCCTTTTGTATCACTTAATTGAGATTTCATTAGGAAGAAATGGGTGCAACAACATTACTTTCCTCTTTAAGCAATCATCGTGACTTTCTATTTTTGGCATCAACATAATGAAGGTTATTTAAAAAACATTATTCAAATTCATTCAAGGTGAGCTCAATTTCAAGTTTAGCATGGCTATTCTTCGAATGTTTTCCAAATTTTAATGTGGGTTCCCCAGATCCTAGCAAATCGGAGAGTTCTTCATAGTGAAGTAAAGTGCAAAGAGCTTAGTTCTTTTCATCCATAACGTGTGTTGTATAGACTATTCAAGGGGCTGTTGAAGGATCTACATCTAATGTATGTTAAGGCATATCCTTCCTTCTTTTGGCATGTTCTAAGTACGAAACGCAAACGTAATACTATCCCATAAATGATTCTACTCTTAGTAGTTAAAGATGTCCATGCTATTCATTTCTATTTTCAAAGCATGTCTAAATATGTTCCTAAATCCCTATTGATGTATATGAAAAATATGTTAATATTCATGTTAATCGAATGTGCAACGACCTTACGTCACTCCGATAAATTCAAGGTGTCTTAGTATCATTCATGCATTATATATATGTATAATCCTTAACCCACAAACGTTATATACACTACTATATTGTATGCATTATGTATATGTATGGGGTATGGAAAGAGAAATACGACGTTATATACGCACCACCACCTGATCAGCTGGTATATGATGATAATTATTCCCACAGAGGCCTGTATGATATGAAACAGCAGATGCTTCTACTGAAAGAAAGAACATATGTCCTATGTGAAGTGTAAATGTCTTTAAGAGTCGTTTTGTTTGGTATATGAAGAACGTCGTAGCTGATTTTGCCTTTTTGATGGATCTTATGTACTCCTTCAATCTGTAGAAGGAGAAGAACTTCCTCTGTATCATCGCAGTACCTTCTCATATATACTTACCAATAAAAGTTGTACATTTTCATCAAAAGAAAAAAAATACGGAAATGACAAATAGAGGACCTTAGGTGATGCAGGCTTGACAGAGTTAACTTTAGGCATGGCCTGATGGCTGTATTATCTTGGAATGTCATGTGGCTTTATTGGCAGCACTACTGAAGCGAAAGAATGTTACACTGTCCCTGTTTACTGGTATCTATCATAGGACAGAGATGGTTACCTAATACATATTCTATAAAGTACATATGGTACTTGATAAAATTGAAGAAACCGGTTCTCAGGACCCATATCCCAGGAGCATGCCTTTTCCTTTTGAAGAACTAGAATACCACACACAGGATAAAAGGCAATCACTCTAGACAAGGTGTTCTTCTGTTTGCTAAGTAGCATTCAGTGTTTCCTGAACGCCAAGAGAACAATTGATCTAGACACTTTGCCACTCAGGGAAAAAAAATAGAGAAACCAATCCATGTTACGTTTTTAATACATCAGATAGCAGTAGTCAGACTGTATGTTGATTCTTAGTCAAAGCTTGCAGAATATTCTAGGACAATAATAAATGATCATAGCATTCTGTGAACTGTTTCTTTTTTACAAGTTGAGTGCAATTAAAGTGCTTGGGGTATTAACTATTCCGAAACATAGCAAGGTGACTTAACGGGAACTACATGGTAATGTATAAGGATTAGATAGGAACGAAAATTAAATAGTTAGAAGGTCTCACACCAATAACTGAGCAAGATTCTTAACAGAAAAGTTTCATGTGCCTCAGAAGGTCTGCAACAGAACTGTTCAAGCTTCAAGTTCAGTTATGTAAACATTATGTTTCGGCTTTATCCAACTTTCAACGCTCATCTACCCAATTTGAGCACACAAAAGGGGGGTAAAGATTGGAAGCCAAAAAGGGTACCTTTCACTGTGTAGATGCTTGACCACACAAGTAGGCAGGTAAAATAACAAAACAGCAAGAAGCCTTGGACCGCCAAGGTATTTTTAACTGCTTCAATGAGATTACAACCTCAACGAAGTAGACCTTCAACGCTTTCACTTGCAAAGTAGTAACTGAGCTCATATATTGCAGATAGGTGTAGAATATATCACATGGGTGCAGGGGCGAATTTACTGTATAAATTATGGTGCATATGAACCCATGATTTCACCGCAAAATAAGGTATTTTATGTGCATATTCTCTAGAATTGATACATACACTATTATTTGCGGGCACCAATGCTCCAAAAAGGCTGAATGGTGCACTTGGTTAAATGTTCAGTTATTTACCTAGAGGAATAGAGATCAGTTCCCACTTAGTACATTGTTTTCTCCTTTTTTTTAAGTGGTGCACCCATGTTCTAGAAATCCTAGATCCACCTTTGCACGGGAGCACAGCTGAGATTAATGACATTTTCAAGGTGTTAAAAATGGAATCTATAGCATCTTCCTCCCTACTGATTTATTACTTGATTCAAAGTTCCACCATATTTTTCTCCAGCAGTTTCTTTTTGTTTTCAAAAGACAAAGCAACATTACTAATGAGTGAAATGACACACAAGTTCACCACTGTGACAACCGATGTGGCTGGATAAACAATATCCAACACTACTCAGCAAATACTTTTCTTACAATAACCGGAAAGGAATGAAGCCTAAGGAAAGAGAAACTAGTTGAACCATTACCCCCTGTTTGGATGGTTGCTTCCCGTGGTTCATATTGTATAGTTTTCATTGATACCTATTATTCTTAAAATTATGTTGTATGATGTTGTAAACCCGTTACAATTCTGTGGTTATATAATCATGAAACAACCCAATTTTTATAACCACAGTTTGATGGTTTTTGCGTGGTTTCTTATTTCATTTACCCATTATAACCCCCACCCCACCCACTACCCCTCAGCAACACCCCATCACCCACTCCTTCACCACCTACTTATTTTTTAAAGATCCTTTACTCTAATTTTATTAATATGTATAAACTAGTTTGTAATTAAGAGTTAAAGGTATTTTAGTAAACTTATATGTTATTATACAGTAATACACCGTCACGGCGTCAAACCAAATAATAAAAATGGACCACAAGAAATGATACAGTCTATCAAAACATTCAATGCTATAACCATGGGTAAAGACCATCCAAACAGAGTGTTAATCTCAAGGTCCATATCCTTGTAGAAAGCATAAAATGCAGAGAATTGAAAAGGGTACTGACCCCATAAAATGCTATAACCTCTCTTCTTCTTCTTCTTGTTCTTCGACCCTTGTTTCTTCGCCATATCTTTGTCGCCCATCATATCATTCTCTACCAATTCAACAACTGAAGCATTGTTCTAAAAAACACACTCCCCGTCCCCCTTTTTGCCTAGGCGCCCCAGTCCAGTTTTTTAATTTAATGGGGGTAAAATCGTAATATTACCCCCATTTTTTTGCCCTATCTTATAAACCAAACAAGGAGAAAAAATCAAAATCTTCGACTCATTCAAGAATACAAAAAAGAAAAAAAACCTAAAAATCTTCAATCAAGCTTCAACTTAAAAGGTTAGTTCTATTTTGTTCTTCTTTCAATCTTCCATCATCATTATTTTTCTAATTTCTACAGAATATATTCCGAGCCGGACAAAATTTCAATTTCCAAAAGATAAAAATTATGTCTCGTGGATCAGATGATCTCAATAGTATATAGCCGGAAAGAGAGCTATTTCTACTTTAGACAATTTTTAATATTAAAATATTACGTGTTCTGTTCATAAAAATTAAAGAGCAGTGCGTTTGCAGGCCCAAAGGGTTGTTGGGGGTGTAGGGAGTTCGAATTCAAAGACCCACAATCCTTGGAACGATTTCTGAAATTTACTTTCTTCCCTCAATAAAACCCTAACCAGTAGTGGATTGGTTTGCTTGCAGTTAAACACAAGCCTACAATCATTGATTCATTGATGTTTGAAGGGCTGGTTAGGCAACTGATATTGGGTTATCTAGGGCGATATATTAAGGACATTCAAAAGGAGCAACTCAAGATCACCTTATGGAATGGTAACTCAACTCTATCCTCTGCTTATTCTATTGTTTATGCTATTATGAACTGCCTAATCCAGTCCTGAAGAGAAAATTCAATATAGTTTATCATGGAATCCAGTGTAAAATAGACCAATATAGCGGTAATGTTAGTCAGGTGGTAACGGGATCACCGGCACAGTTTTTTGATTTAAGAGAGATTAAAGGAAGTTATTTAATAGTATAGATGTTTGTATACAAAGCTAACAACTTAAAGTTGTCTCCGGGAAGAGTTTGAGAAAATACTAAAACAATATAGCAGTAGGTGAATGACTGACAAACTGGAAATTGAGTCATGTGTATTAGACTATATGGTCATATGATAGTCCTATTGATGTGGATTCGAACAATGTAGGGAAAATCGAATTGCTACTAAGAACAAGCTAAGCTAAGAAGAAGATAAAACTACGGATTCTCATTTCATACCCCAAAAAGGGTCTGTCTCCCATTACATATACTCTGCTATTTCCACTCACAAAACGTGACTTGTGAGTTGGACTAAAAGTGTTCAATAGAAAATATAAAAGGACAATTGCGCAATAAAGGAAAACTGTAACTTAAAAGTAGAGAGGACTAAACTGTAAAGCTAATAACTAACTCATAACAACCCTCGTGTACTACATCGCAAGCCCAAGGTACTACCATCATTGCTGGGGCACATCAATACCATCCCCTCAAGAACATCCTTGTCCTCAAGGATGAAATGTTGGAAATCGAACCTGCAGTGCATGAACATCTTCCCATGAAGTTTGATCTTCAGGCAAATTCTCCCATTGAATAAGAAATTGCACAACATCCTTGTTTCCTTTTTGAACTAGCCTGCGATCCAAAACTTTGACAGGACGAGGACTGTAGGGACTAGTTAAATTTACCATAGGAAGATGAGTAATGAAATCAGGAATAGCATAGCAAGGTTTGAGCAATGACACATGGAATGTAGGATGAATCATCAAGTCGGGTGGCAGAGCTAACTTGTAAGCAACACTACCCAGTTTCTGAAGGATCATATAAGGACCATAATACTTGAAGGACAACTTGCTAAAATGCTTAGTTGACATAGTAACCTGCCTATGTGGTTGAAGCTTAAGAAAAACCCAGTCTTCCACCTGAAACTGCCGATCAGATCTCTTCTTATTTGCCTGAGAAATCATTCTTTGTTGAGCTCTAGTCAAATGAAACTTAAACTCCCTAGTAATCAAACTCCTATCCACCTCTCGTACATCAGACTTCCCTGCTAAGTAAGGTAAATGCAATGGGGGAGGCTGACCATACAATGCTTCAAAGGGGGTAGTTTGAGTTGAAGTATGAAAAGTGGTGTTGTACCAATACTCAGCATATGGTAAATACCGAATCCAATCAGAAGGAGAGTCAGCACAGTCAGTGTTTAGGAAGGCGAGCGCCTTACGCCTTTTGGCGTGAGGCGAGGCGTGGCGAGCCTTCATCGCCATTAACAGCCAAGGCGTAGCATTTTGTAAAAGGCGAGGTCGAGGCGAGAATGGCGAGTAAGGCAAGATGTGGCGAATGGCGAGCATGGAAACGCCTTTTAAATTTAAAAGAAAACATGTCTAACTTAAACAAAACAGAATAAAAGAGCAAAAAATTATTTTTACCTAGGGGTTTCACTTTCACTTTCAGCCGCTGCGTTTCCATCTTCCACTTTCAGGTAAGCTCTTTTTTTTGTGTTAATTCTCGCCTCGCTTCTAAAAGGCGCTCGCCACGCCTCGCCATGTGGCGTGAGGCAAGCCGTTGTCGCCACACCTCACCTCTCGCCATCCTAAACACTGAGCACAATAGCACCTAAGAAAAGTTTACAAACATCTATTCACAACCTCAGTCTGGCCATCAGACTGAGGATGGTATGCTGTAGAGGTGATCAATTTAACCCCTTGAATGACAAATAGTTCCTGCCAGAGTTTGCTAGTGAAGATAGGATCCCTATCACTAACAATGTCCTCTGACATTCCATGTAGCTTGAAAATCTGTTCCATAAAGAGACTAGCTAACTCAGCAGCAGAATAAGGATGAGAAATGACCAAGAAATGAGTATACTTAGTCAACCTATCAACCACCACCCATATATGAAATCCATACTTATGCTTTCCCAATCTAAAGTAGGAATGTTTAAAGGCTGTAACAAACCAGGATAAGCAGCAGAATTAGCCTTGCTCTTCTGACAAACAATACATCTCCTTACATAGGATTCAACTTCCTTTTTCAAGCCCTTCCAATAAAACAAAGCAGTTACCCTTCTATAAGTTTGATCCATGCCTAAGTGACCCCCTATCAAGGAATCATGCCACAACTGCAGTATTTCAGACCTTAAAGCCTGATCAGGACTCACTACTAACTTCCCTTTTCTTCTCGGTTGTTGATTAATAAAAGTGTACCCCTTAAAATCATCCTTTGAATGATCCAGCTATTGTATTAGGGCCACCAACTGATCATTCAATTGCCAACTAGCCATGGTGGCTTGTAAAAGATCAGCTCTCACAGTAGACAAAGAAATTGCAGCTAACTCCACAACTGACATCCTAGACAAAGCGTCTGTTGCCTTATTCTCCTTGCCCTTCTTGTACTCGATATCAAAATCAAATTGCATCAATCTAGTGATCCATTTCAATTGGGACCCTGTATGCAACTTCTGATCCAAAAGGAATTTGAGTGCCTTTTGATCAGTCCTAACAGTGAAATGAACACCCATGGCTTGGAATTGTTTGAGGAAGTTAGATTCGTGGATCATTGCTAAGTGGTAAGCCTGAGGTAAAGAGTAAGGTCTGAATAACCTAACTGCATCTCCTAACTCAGGTTTGAGTCCATTAAGGAAGATACTGATAGCATATCCAGTGTCTAAATTGTGCCTTGTCATGGCCCTATCAAACACCTCCTGAAATTCTGCTACAGCTCCCTTTTGCCTTAACTTCACTAACTCACTCATAGGTTCATCAAATTCAACCCCAAATCTATCTGACAATGCAAAAATGTACTCATCCCACCTTAGAGGAGGTAGATGTTGTCTACTCCTCATATAAGCTTGATGCCACTGTATAGCTACATCACCAAAATGCAAAGTAATTACTGGTACCCTATGATGAGTCTGTACCTCATCTATAGTGAAGAATTGCTCCACCTTGTACCACCAATTCTGAAAATTCCTTCCATTGAATCTTGGGAATTCGATCTTAGAATACTTCAATAAGGACTGGGAAAATGAATTACTATGATTCGGGTATTGAGGAAACTGATTATACTGGTAGGTGTTCTGAGAGTGCTGGGAAGGGTTAAGTGGAATTTGGGTTGAAAAGTAAGGTTGTTGAGGGTATGGGTTAGAAGGAATGGGTTGTGATGAAATTGCAACTGGAGTTGCCATATACATACTGGTTGTGAATGGAATTTGTGGTCCTTCAGTTGGTGAATACAACTCCTCCACCTGCTCCTCCCTGATCATGGGTAATTTATCTGTCACTCGTCCGACCTACATCAACTGAATTTCGAAGTGCACGATAAGGCTTCTTGTGCATCGATTCCAATTGATTCCGTCTCTCCGAGAATTGCACCAAATCAACAGCCAATTTATCCAACCTCTCAATCACTCCTTGCATCCCCGACACCATTGTTGAGCTCCACAGTGTGAGGACTGCAGCTCTGATACCACTGATGTAGATTCGAGTAATTTAGGGAAAATCGAATTGCTACTAAGAACAAGCTATGCTAAGAAGAAGATAAAACTACTGATTCTCATTTCATACCCCAAAAAGGGTCCGTCTCCCATTACATATACTCTGCTATTCCACTCACAAAATGTGACTTGTGAGTTGGACTAAAAGTGTTCAATAGAAAATATAAAAGGACAATTGCGCAATAAAGGAAAACTGTAACTTAAAAGTAGAGGACTAAACTGTAAAGGTGGAAAGCTAATAACTAACTCATAACTACCCTCATGTACTACATCGCAAGCCCAAGGTACTACCATCATTGCTGGGGCACATCACCTATATTGTGATTAATGACCGAAATATTTTAAGAGATACTCTTAAGGTTGATACAATTTTGGGAAATTAAATGGCCTTTTGAGGGTTAAAAAAGAAAAATATGAAACCTAAAGAAGGGTGATGGCTTTGGCCGGAGTAAAGAGCGTGGCAGATGAAAGTAGGTGGTAGAATAGGACTGCTTTTTTGTTCCAACGCTGAGCGGTCATTCAAGTGTGAAAGAGAAGGAATGTCGAAAACGGGGAGAAAATGCTTAGTGGTCATTCAAGTGTCTTGTTTAACTAATTAGAGACAAATATTATAATCCCTTTGGAAGTCTATGCTACAAGATTCGGTTTTTGGGGGTAAATGGTGGGCCTTTTCTTTTCATCTTTCTATCTTGTAAAGAAGAAAATGATTTGTATGTTTTTTTTATCAGGAATGATTTGTATGTTTTACACCCCTTCATAGTTGAAGGATGATCATTCGTCCCAGTATATGCATCTTACACTAACTTCTTCTTTTTCTTCTCTTTTATTTTTCCATTCTCACGTCTGTAGTAGATTTGAATAAGTGGTAAAAAGTGAATTCTGATATGTGTAATGCAGAGGAAGTATTATTAGAAGATGTGGAGCTTATTCTCGAGGCTTTCGATTATCTCCAGTTGCCATTTGCTTTGAAGCAAGGTAAAAGTTTCGAACCTAGTAATCCTGCTACTCTAAAGGTCCAACATATTTTTCGTCTATCCTGGTTATGGAAATCATTGATAATAGAAATGGTTTAATTCATTTATTTGTTGCTTTTTGTCCATGTTCATACACATTTTCCCACAAGTAACATGTCCAATATCATTCCCATGCATTTGTAAAAGTTTCTGGCTGAAATCAAGTGGATATATTTAATTTCTCTCCTGGGGTGTTTAACATCGTCGTTCTTTATTTATGTGCAAGATTTTCAAATATTTGTTGCATGAGATATAGTTCACTGCGCTTGCATTAGCAAATACGTGCCAGAATTTCGGTTCATCTTCGTGCTTTTTCCGAATTTGGGTAATGATTCTGATTCTTAGATGCTCTATCTTTTTGGATAAGTAAATTTGTATTTACAAATGAGATGAAAATTCCCTGTGAAGAGCTGTATGTCAAAGGCCCTGGTTAATCTTTAAATGAAAGCTGATAAAGGCCGGTGCAAACCACGGAAATCCTTTAACGTACTAATCTTCCTCAAATTTTGGGATGTATTGTGTACAATTTATGAAAATAACAAAGTTAACTGAAGTAGGACAAAGGAATATCTTGCATTCAGAAATCCTACAATTTCCCTCCATCCAGATCTCAATCTCTATGTGTTGGTTTGTCACTTCGCCTTACCGTCCAGCTGTGAGCAATTGTTGGACATATGATCCCACAATTCAAGATGAGATTTGTGTGTTTTGTGAACACTTTGCACTAAGTGACTGGAAACCTCTTGTCTCGTTATACTAAACCACCAGCACTCTGAATCTTACGTTCAACATGAGAATCCAAACTTTTAACCCACTTTGCATTGAAAAAAGTGGGTACATCTTTCCATCTCTTTACACAAAGACATCATATTAATGTTACTTTTGCTTTCACCGACACCTTGTCCTGTCTTCATCCTACACCTTTATTCTTTACTTTTTATCAAGGCCAAGTGTTTGGACTTCACTATTGTAGCCTGTTCATCTACTATAACCCCACACACTTAATATAGCTCTCCTTAAGGTTTTCAGTTGTCTGCCTCACCAATTTATGGACATTAATTGGTATTACTTGGTTATATAGTAGTCTTGTGATGTAATGTAGAAAACATTATGAATACTTAATTTTTGCTGAAATTGTTAATGTGCTTACATTGTTTTAATTTAATTTGTTCCGGCAAATGGAAAGAAACTAGATTGAGTTAAATTTCGAAATCAGAAATTCTTGTCATCAGAATTTTTGATTCCACTAAATGCATGCCTGTTAGTTTTCGTTGAATTAATGGGATGCCAGCCAGATTTTAAAAGAATGCACAGTTGATTGTTTCTTTGCCTTCAGTTTCTTTGTGTAATCCCGTGGAGTTTGATGCTTCTTGATGAATTTTGTAACATTTAGGCCATTTTTGTGCTTATAAAACATCTATAGGTTGTTTTCTCAGACATTGTATATCTAAGTTTTCTCCTCTTGATGAGATCCTACGTGTTTGCTTTTTTAGGTCGTGTTGGCAAGTTGAGTATTAAAATTCCATGGAAAAAGCTTGGCTGGGACCCTGTCATAATCTGTTTAGAGGATGTATTAGTAAGTGCATCTCAGCGAGATGACAAAGAGGTATTACACCATGATTCTTTGTTACTAAATCTCTTTGTTTATCTTAGGAATAATCAACATAAGTAATTAGCAGTGTTAAAAAAAAACTGAAAAATCAAACTGAACTGAGAGAACACATCAAACTGGCTCAAAAGACTGACATGCATTTGGTTTCAAATTGGGTTGGTATGAAGTATGAACTATAAAACGAACCAAAGAAACATATTAATGTATTTATGTTATATATATTAAAAATATTATGTGACTTTTTCTTAAAGAAACTTGCTTAGTTACATTCATAATCCTTACTGGGATAACAACCAAAAAGCTATGCGCCGAACTTTCACTCTTTTGAGTGGCCACAAAATAACAACCTTTGACGCCCCACACAATTGCGATAGTAGGGGGCTTGCCTATCAATCTACTTCGCCAAGAGGTGGCAGCAGGAGCACAAGGACCTTAATTGAAACCTACTTAAACAACCTACAAAGGCTTGGTTTAATCTGGAAGCAGAGTAATGATTAATGACTATTGTGAGAAAAAAGAGAATTTGAGGGAGAACACCCGTTTGATTATTAATGACTATAGTAATTCAATACATACTATATTTACAAGATTCTAAAATATTGACGAGATTCTACACCCCCCTCAAGTGGTGCATATAGATCATACGTACCAAGTTTGTTACAACTTACAAATGTTGCTTATACATCCCCCTTAGTGTATCACTCAATACTCGTGTATACACTCAAAGTCGAAGGTTTTATGACCACTCTCAAATGAGCTCTCCACTCTTGCCTTTTACCTCTCAATGGATGTCCATAATCTCTTCAAGGACCAATCAATCTCAAATCACTTCAAGCAAGTATCCAAGTATCGGTTTGGAGTGGAGTTTATGTTAATGACAAAGGACAAATAAAACTAACGGTCTAGGAGTAAATACTTTACTCAACAAAATAAAAGAGTACACGTTTTTAGATGATAAACTTGATATTATTTGATTGGTCGAATAAAGTGATAATTATTTAATTATTGTAACCGGCCAACACTAAGTAATCTAGATAATTTCTTGGATGTGTTCTTTTTTTTGTGTAAACATCTTGCTAAAATAACATGACATACATACATACACATTTTAACGATTAAAATATACATGTATGTACAACCAATGTTTTAAGAGGCAGGGGCGAGAGATGAGACGTTTTACGCAGTACGGGCGAGGCGTAAGCCCCACGGATCTACGGGGCGTATTTCTCTTGTATATTCAATTTTATAATTTTATTACTAAAAATAAGCAGAAGTAAAATTTTCATTAAAATTCTGCTAATAAATTCAAATAAATCGCCAATAATATAAAAAATATTATAATTAGTATTTGAGAAAGGTAACAACACAAAAAATGATAATAGTCTATCTTTAACATGAAGTCTTCATTCACTTCATCATCAATCACTAGATTTATTTGTCCTTTCCACCTCAACTAATGTTTGCACTGATTTTATTTATATATTCAAAGAAGGAGAAGGAAAAAAGTGCAAGAGCAATGACAAAAAATGGATAAAGTTGCTTCTGGAACATAGTGCTATGAAATCTCTATCATATCAATTTCAGACATAATCATCTAAAAAAGCTATTTACGACAATGTTATTTTCTATGAGAGTTGCTTTATTTATTTTAGAAAAAATCACTACAAAATGAAAACATGATACCATAAAGTATAAATATCATTACACCAATAATAAAATCATATCTATAGCAAAAATACTTTTAAAATAATAAAAATCAAATTTAATGTTCGGGGCGTAGCCTTTATGCCCAGGGCTAACACTTTTGCGCCCGGGGCTTACGCCCCAAATTTTAAGGCGTACGCCCTATGGATCTACGTCTTTCATTTGCGCCGCGGAGCGTTTTTGGTACGCCCCGCCCCGGGACTCACCTTTGAAAACACTGTATACAACAACGTACCCGGTGTAATTCCACATGTGGGGTATGGGGAGGGTGGGGGTATACACTGACCTCCCCCTACCTTGGGAGTTAGAGATGCTATTTCCGATAGACCTTCGGCTCAAAGATAAGAAAACAAAAATAATACGGGAAAAGAAATAACAGAAGTAAAGAAACAACAGATTATAACAGAAATCTGAAAAAAAGGAACAATAACATTACTGCCACAAAAATCATACGTTAATCGAAGTACAAGAAGCACCAAGTAATACCATAAACCAAAGGACAAGAAACTAACAGTGTAATACTACGAGTACATATAAGGAAAGATAAGCGTGACAACACTCAACTTCCTACTAGTCTTCTACCCTAACCGTGTCATCCATAACCTCCATAAAATATACATGTATGCATTATATATATATATATATATATATATATATATATATATATACACACACACACACTAGTGGTGCTTGCCCGTGCTGAGCACGAGCCCAACAGTAAAACAATAATTTTACGAAGCATATACTTCCTCAATCATTAATTTTTGCGAACTTATTTAAAAAAACTTTTCATCTTGTACAAGTTATAATGTGTTTAAAATGACATGTTCCAGAAGTTTTAAGGCTACACAAGTATTATGACATGTTTAAGATTACAAAGTTTTAAAAGTTTTCATTTCCTTTTTAAACATTGCACGTTCGCACCTTTACTTTAAAGGAGCATCTAGAGCATAATCTTTCAAAATTTTCTTGAAGCTCAAGTTGACCTCCATATGCATGAATCGTGATACATACCACCATTTCTAAACTAAAAATCAATTATTGGTTAATCTGTTATTTGGCAAATGCATTATGAAATCGCGGAAGTTAAGTTAGTAATTAAAGATAACAATTAAAAGAGATGAAATTATATTATGATACTGCAATACAATGGCCGCATTGTTCTTCCAAATTAAATCATACTAAATTTGTTTAAATTTTTAAAAAAGATTGAAATAATTATCACTTTGACTTTTTTTTTCTTTTCACGTCAAAATGTTACAGGTTATACTCGGTGTTATATTACAAATTTAATAAAATTAATAGTTAAATATACCATAAAATTTAAAATAAAAAGTTTGAACTTCGATAATCTAAAGAAATGTTTGCATGTTAGAAATCCGAGAAATCTTCAATTTGCCTGACATTATTCCTTTTGAGGGGTCCAACAGTTTTTTTAAATTATGATTCTTGTAACATTTTAAATATAGAAATCACAATTCTTATTTATTTCATGTAATTTCAACACATGGGCAGATCCATGGTTGGAAGTGTAGGTTCAAGTGTTACCTATGCTTTCTTTCATGAACAATAGCAACGTTATACTTTCGTTTAGGCTAGTACTTCTACTACTAATATATATATGTTTACGTGGAAATTCAGGATTTAAAGTGTATGCGTTCCTATTAATCTTATGTTAATATGTACTCTCTCCATCCCAATTTATGTGACACCATCTCTATTTTACCCTTGTTGGGCCCACTTAATTTTAAAGATGTACTTGTTGAGAAGAAAAGTCAACAAAAGTAGGCACTAAAGTACGGACAATTTGTTAGACATAACAAAATCTTACATTATTTCTTAAACTCCGTGCCCGGACACATAAATTGAGACTGAGGGTGTAATATTAAACGAGTTCACAATTAAATATTTATAAATACATAAGTTATTTAGTATATACATACATACATACACGGTAGGGATAAAATAAAAGCTATTGGATTTTCCTTAATCCGTAATGAGCATATGAAAAGTAATAGGTAAAGCAAACTTGTGAATGTGTAAAAATGTTTTTGAACTTTTAAATGTAATTTAAAATTATTGATTATGAAAATTATGCTATATTTAAGTCAAGGATGCTTTATGAACAAAAAAATTAAGCTTTATTGGGCCTCTGCAACCAAAATTTTTTAAACAGAAAGCATGATGAGAAAAATTTCCAAATTTCAGGTGCTTGTGATTGCATATCAGATTATTATGAGCTCCTACAATGGAGCAGTTGTCAGTCTATGCTATAAAAAGGGATGTAAAGATGGGCTTATTTACGAAAATATACAATGGGATTTAAAGTTATAAGATGGACAAGTAAGGGCAAAAACTAACTTGCAAAAGTAGAAGTGCAGTGGGAGCCACTGCAATAGACATAAAAATTGTAAAAAGTAGAACTACTAAGATAGGCTATGTGGAATTAAAAAGGTTTCATTTGTGTTTTTCGTCAGTTGCTAGAAAGATACAACCTTTGAAGGCTCAAAGTACAACAACCTTTAGCAGCAACTTTAATTAATTCCTGAATTACCCTCATGGTCGGCAAGCATGTTGACCATGAGGTGTGTGCTTATGCCCACTTATATATTAGTAGTGGATGTGTGTGTGCGCGCTATATATTGTATATGTATATCAACTTTAATTCCCTCCCTTCTCTTTTTTGCTTTCTGAAAGTTTTGTCGCAATTTTCTGCTCATGATTGTGACAGTGGAGGATGGATGAAGTTGAGAGAAGAGAATTTGCTGGGAAAAAGGCCAAACTTGCTGCTGCAGAACTTGCAAAATTATCAAGACGTGTATGTGGTGAGTTCTTGAACATCTTATATTTGAAAGACAATGAGACTGATTACTTTTGTTGAGAAGTTTATGCAAAGAGACAGGAGACTTTTACACTCAAATATTCTGAGATATTGATTCTACCGGAAATATATAAACATAAAAGAGAAGTCTCGTCTAACATGTTGTAAGTTATTCACAAAGGCCAAGCTCCAAAATAGCTACAAAAGTAATCAGTCCTAACTATACTGGGCTTTGGTACCAAAACTGATTTAGATAGAATCAAGCTTAAACAAACAATAAAATGAACTATGGATAGGGGGATATGTGGGTTTTGAAGGTCCAAAAAGCTTCGACACATATCCAAGCATGGGTAGCTTGACCCCTCATTCTAATTAACTAAACAATTAAAACCCAAGAGCAAATTATATAGACTATACAACTCTTTCACTTAGTCTCAAACAAAAGACTTGAATCCTCGGTCGAAGATAAATAAAGTTAGATTATGTGAAGGAAAGGGGAAGGCCACTCATACAGGACATTGTGCATTCGAGCAAATCAAGTAAAGTTCAAATAGAAGAGAAGAACGACAATATCAATTACCTCAGAAGAAGTTTTTCCTTATGTCAAAGCTTGGTTCGATCTTCAACCATTCAACATCTATCTAATTACTATGAGAACTATCTTTAGATAGTCATACTAAGGTCCTACACCCTTTAGGAAACAATGCAAGTCATTGTACTCTTAAAACATCCTTAAGAAGAACAAGATTAGTTGAGGCTCAGAATTAGGAGAGATTATAGTCGTGGTCACATGTAGGAAGAAGTTCAATCGCTTAAAATGTATTTGTAAGTCTAAAAAAACTACCAAGGTTCAGAATTAGGAGGGGAACATGGTCGTGGTCGCGCGTGGGAAGGTGTGCACTCCTTTAAGTGTATTTGCAAGTTTCAAGAAATTATCTGGTTTATCTTTTCCTTATTTCGGAACAAGTTGATTTTCAACCTTCTCAATCCTTTTGCAAGTTTTTCCTTGAATTACATAGGTCTAAATTGATTCCATTGAGCACACCAGCAAGGTTTGGTTGAGCATGGGGCTTCCATAATGAAGGTCTTAGGTTCGGAATCCCCTTCTGTCGTAGCAGGGGATTTGCCTACAGGTTGAGCACACCGCACGGGACTTGCCTAGTGCGGGTTATCTCTTGTGTGTGGTTTGCGGGCTATTACACCGGAGAGGGGTTTACCCTTAGCGGCTGCAGGTTCCCTTGTCATAAAAAAATTCCTTTGAGCACACAAGCATCATTAAGAGCTCGCTTCCTGAAGCTCGGTTAAGCTAAGGTGGTGCCCGTTGCCCGGCTTAGTTGGAGATTTAATGTAGGTACTAAGGTGATCAGCTTTGCATTTTTGGTGGATGAGTGGTTTTAGAGTTGGAACAAATTCAGTTAGGGAAATAGATGTATGTTATTTTGATGAAGCATTTTTGGTGGATGAGGGGTTTTTAATGAAGCATTTTTGTTGGGTACTTTGGAAGGGGGAGAAACTCAAGATGTTTAGAAGGCTAAAGCAAAGCAATACAGATCCTCAAGTATATGTGTTTAGGATCATTGGCTTCTTGCAATTTGCGGGATGTTTTTGAAGAAAATGGCATGACTGACTTTATTAGCTCATTGCAGGAGTAACTTTGTATAGGGGAGCCCTCTCATTGTGTAATGTCCAATACTAGTTTAGTGCTTGGCTATTTCTATTAATACAGGCTTAATTTACTGATCAAAAAAAGAAAAACAGTGACATCTGAGCGTAGTATTCACTATTCAGTACGCTGCAGCAAAATAACCACGAGCTCTGTAAGTCCGTTCAGAACTTGGGCCCATTTAGAAGTTTTTGTAGGTTACTATACTGTTGATGATTGATGACAAAACTTAAAGCTACTTTCTCTTTCCTAATTTTATCTCACTGAATGTCTACTATGTTGAAACTTAGTGTAGCTTACATTTTTACGTTAAGCTTGTCTCCCATACACTTGGTCTGCTTCTCATAGTAGATCAACACTTTGATTGTTTGTATGCTTAATTTTCTATCTTCTTTTGTGTACTTAAAAAATCTTTTGGGTTTTGCAGATAGTCAGGCTGGAAACTCAGTTACTTCATACATTACTGCAAAGGTTGTATATTTTATTGGTTGAAGGCTCTGATTGAACCTGCTGGGATCTTTCTTTCCTTACACATTTCTTTGGCTTGGTTGTGCTATTTAGTTATACATAAATAGACTTTCATTCTTCCTCTAATACTTTGTTCCTGATTTCCTTCTTCAGATCCTTGACAGCATTCAGTTGTCCATCAGAAATGTTCACGTTCTTTACCGTGACATGCTGACATCTTCGGTATAGTTTTACCTAATTTTATTTGAGTCTATATTTCCTTGTACTCATTTTGCTTTCCATTTGAATTCATGAGCTTGTTGGGCTATTCTCTTGGTCCTTAGCTTTCAGAAGTTTCTGATCTTTCATTGCTAGGTTTTCTCTGGACTCCTCCCTCATCTCATTGTCCTACTCCTTGTTAGTCACCTAATATCAGGGATGAAGTAGAAAAATTTCGCCATAAAAGGAGTTACTAGTAATAAAAGAACTGGAAAGACACATTTATGAGTTTCTCAAGGAAGAAGCCATTTATGTTCTTTTCAACATGGGTTCAACTTTAGTTGAGGGAGATGATGTAAAGCTTAGTTGCCGGAGTAGGGGGTTTAACTGTAACTTTTTTGGTTCAGGTTACTTGTAAGAATTAAGTGAAGTGTTGTTTATTTCATTTAGTGTCTGTATTATTCTTAAATGTTATGTAATAGTCATCATTCGAAGCAATTGTTTCCTTTTCCGTCAGGCAGTAGCTGTGTTTGGTCTGAAGCTGTCAAGTTTGACAATTATGAAGCAACTAGTTAGGTATGACTCTGTCCCGTATTTTTATTTAATGGGGGTTGTATCTTTTTAACGTTTTTTTTCTTGCAGTCACTTACATTAATGAATTTGCTATGCTTGAAAAATGTACTCTTCTTTCTGTAACTCATTTCTTATGCATGAGATAGTCTATTTGATGCCAGGAGCATTTTGTGTTCTTCCTCGGAATTGGGATCCTTTGATGCTTAAAAGGCGGGCTGTGATAATGTAGGAGTTTTAGGCTTTTCATACGATACCAGCAAGTATTAGGTCGATTTGTCTGTCAACTTGCACATATCTAGAGTCAGACTTCAGTGTGCTAGAGTAGTTGCTTCAGTATAAATATGCTTCCAGATCGCGATGGGTTGGGGAGATATTCGTATGGTCCTGTATTTGACATGTACAGAAAGGAGATTTGTCATTATCTATACTATTCAATCTTATTAAAAACTTAACAGATTCTATTGTCGTGAGGTTATACTTTGAAATCGCGGAGATAATTGCTTTTCTTTTCCAAAAACAAATTTTTATCTGCCTAACAAATGTCATCTACATGTGTTTCTCAATCAATAAAAGCACAATATGTGCTTTATTTGGGCAAGAGTTATTTCCGCGAATATTGGCTGCTAATACTTCTGCAGAGCATTTTTTAGTTTATAAGAATCAGAACGTGCAGCATTTGTGTTTGTTGAAGTGTATGATCATCTCATCTAAAAGCTTAAGTTGTTAGAGATAGCATGGTTTTATTTACTTAATTGTTGTCTTCAACACACCCCCTCATGCGTGGGCCTAATTCTTTTTCATGGGCCATTCTCGCCTGCAGTGAGACATGAACCCAGAAACTGTGCCTGCTTTGTTACCATATTGAAGTGTGTGACTATCTCATCTAAAAGTTTTAAGATGTTAGAGCGAACACACTTTTATTTACTTAATTATTGTCTTCAACAATGTCGTTTACCCGAGTCTTTTGATTTTGATTTTTGGATGCTTTAACCTTACTTGTCTTTGTCCATCTTCTAGTGGGAAAGTGAGAGATGGGAGTGTCAACAAACTTGTTGAAGTTAAAGGATTGGAACTCTATTGTAATACCTTCCAAAGTAGGCATGAGGTGACGAGAGACTATGCAGTGGATTCTAACAGTCAGGGCAGAGAATCAGAAGCAAATAATGACAGATGTATTTTGGTCCCGCTAGATGTATCTTTGTCTCTTTCGGTATGTGAATCTGATATTCAATCTTTGTTCTTCTGTTATTTGCTTATTCCTTTTGTGTATTGTATTAAAACAAAAAAGAGACTAATAATCTCCTTTCTTTCCATGCAATATGTCCTCCATAAATTACTTCCTCAAAACCAGTTTTCTGTCCCGCATTAGGGCAGCCCGGTGCACTAAGCTCCCGCTATGCGCGGGGTCCAACATTACTTAATCATAATTCAACTGACCCTCAATAACAAGTTAGTTCGAATGAGCTATATGAATCATGCGTATCTATTCTGCTCTATTAAAGGTGCATTTCATTACTTAACAACCTCCCTAAAATGGCAGTTTGCATCCCAAAAATGTTAGTATAATGCAAGGATGCTTCTATTATGATGGACATCCAACTTTTCATCTTGCATTTGAATATTAAATTTGAGTGGTAGAAATGCCTTGAAGCTTTTATTATGAACTAGTTTCTCGAGACATGCGTTCCACATGTATGCTTAGTCATGTAGTATAACATCAATATTATTACAATAAAATTTTGAAAAACTAAAATCCACGTTTTGTGAATGATCAACATGAACGTCGTATGGTGACTTGTTTGTCAAGGTCTAAGTATTGAATATTGTCTAAACCTACGAAGATGAAGAATCAAAGTTTAATCAGAATATCAGATACATGTGTTCGCTTCAATCGTGCACACCATAGTTTGAAAGTTCGTTCCAACAAAATGCCAAACATTGCAAATAGACGATTAACATAAGCTAAACAACATAATATGCATTGTTCTAAAAAACGCCCTAGGCGCACACTCCCTGTCCCGCTTTTTGCCTAGGCGGCCCAGTCCAGTTTTTTAATTTAATGGGGGTAAAATCGTAATTTTACCCCCAATTGTTTGCCCTATCTTATAATACCAAACAAGGGGAAAAATTGTTTTTGCCCTATCTTACAAGAAGCAAGCAGCGGCGATGAACAAGGAGAAAAAATCAAAATCTTCAACTCATTCAAGAATACAAAAAAGAAAAAAGCCCTCAAAATCTTCAATCAAGCTTAACTCTTCAAGGTTAGTTCTATTTCTTCTTCTTTTACTTCATATCTTCTATTTCTTCTTCTTTCAATCTTCCATCATCATTATTTTTCTATTTTTCCCCGTTTCGCCTCAATCTCCGCGACCCGACCTGACCCGATTTTTTTTTGTTCTGCTGCTGCCTGCTCACATGCTGCCTGCTGCGGTGCTGCCATAAATCTGAAAAAAAGTTTAAAATTTTAGTATAAATTAGTTACAACTTACAAACTTATTAGTAATAGTATAAATAGACTAGTAATAAGTTAATAATATAAATATATAGTGAATGATTTGTGAATTGTGAATCTTAATTTACTCATTTTGAAAATGTATTTATTTTATGATATGCATATATGATAATAATACAATTGATGTAAAATATTAAAAAAATTAAAAAAATACATTCGCCTAGGGTCTAGGCAGCCAGGCTCCGCCAAGCCTCCGCCTAGCTTCTTTTAGAACATTGATAATATGTGAATATGGCACAATGACTACACATGCGGAACATACGCTCATTGTTGTCTTCTTCATTAAAGTAAAGGTATGAAACCCGATTAGGTTAGCATTTTAACATTGCACATAAAAACTTTGCAAGGTTAATTAAAAGAATAATGAATTTGAAATATCATATTTAGTTATTTATTCAAATATATTATTTTGAGATTGTATTTGACATAAAAGTTGGACACCTAAAGTTCAAACTTGTCCATTTTAGATTACATATTAGTTTCATTACACCTAAATATCAAAGAAGGGACGTTCATGTAATATTTTAAACCAGAAGGGAGGCTTATGTTACAAGTCAAAACCACATGAAACATCTTTGTAATTATCTCTAATATTTAATCTCACGCTAAATTAAATTTTATGTGTAGGCACACGATTCGTCCAAATAAAATATGTTATATCATTTCCTCAACTTGAAAATAAACTTCTCACACTCTTATACGTGCAATTATATTCCATGGAATATCAAAGCTTTTGGGAGGCCAATTATAACCTGTTTGGCCAAGCTTTTGGGAGGCCAAAAGTGCTTATTTTAAAAAAAGTGAGGTGTTTGACCAAGATTTTAGGAGAAAACATACGCTAGGGAGTAGCAAAAGCTGTTTTTCAGAAACTAAAAAAGTAGCTTTTCTCCAAAAGTACTGTTCAAGCGCTTTTGAGAAAATATATTTGGAAGCGCTTTTTAAAAGCTTGCCTAAACATTAATTGCTGCTTGGTTTAATATTTTATGTTGTGAAAGGGGAAACATCGGAAATGATAAATATAGCTTTGACTTATAAATAAATGAAGTTGAGAAAGTAGAACTTATCTTTTAGCCTAGGCGACACTTTCTAATGAAAGATCAAGAAGGTCAAGAAAACCAAGACGCACAAGATTGAAATTCAAGAACAAGAAAGTCCAAGAAGCTCAAGTTTGAAGATTAATTTCTCCAAGAATGAGAATTATTGTTTCTTGAATCCTTTTCTAAACAGGTTTCTTGTCTTGTTTTTATTATAGTAGGGATTTAATTTCTATCATTAGTAGGATCTTTATCCTAGTTCTAGTAGAATTATAGTTTCTTTGTTCTTTTCCTTGTATAATATGGATTTTACTTTCTTTGTTTTTGGTTATTTCCTTTCTAGAGTAGAATAGGGATTTCTAGTCATTAAAGGAGAGACTCTAGACCTATGTAAAGGTTTCATGACTTGTAAAAAGGAGAATCTCATTTTTGAGCTTTGCCTAGTTTGCAATATAGTTATTTTTCTCTATTTCTTGTTCTTTATCATAGTTTTTTGCTCCAAGCAAGGTGGTGATAGTCTTTATCTTGTTTTAAATAGCGTGTGGTGTTTCTTTATCATGTAAAATGATTTCAAGTGGTATCTTAGGATCTTTATTGATTCTTGATCATTCAATAACACGTTTCTTGATTAAAATTCGTTCTAGTTCATACCCAAAAACTTAACATTCTTTTCATCATTTCACCCTCAATATTTACTTGCTTAAAACGAGTAAATAGTTATTCCCATAGTTCAAATTGTCATCTTTCACCTCGTTTTTGAATCACTTAAATCAGAGGACTATATCCTAAGATACATTCATTTCTTGAATTCTGCCCATCAAATCGCTTCAATATCAAGATTCTGGTCATTCTTTGTTAACTCGAAGAATCACATGACTTTCTTATTGCAAAGCACCCCGGAGGCAAGTGTCCATTTCATACACTCTGCTCCGATATAATGTGTGATGTCATCGTCAATTTCATTGTCCCTTTGTATTTTGGACCCAAGATGCTTAAAGATTTCTCTTTTGGATATAGCTTGTGGCTTGATCTTCACTTCCACATCTGTCTCGTGCGTCACATCACTAAACTTGCACTTCATGTATTCCGTCGTAGTCTTGCTTAACCTGAAACATTTAGATTCTAAGGTCGTTCTCCAAGCTTTCAGCCTATTGTTAACTCCGCTACGCGTCTCGTCAATCAAAATTATGTCGTCTGTAAATAATATACACATCACACTCTCTTGAATATGTCGCGTCAATTCGTCCATCATTAAGGAAAATAGAAACGGGCTAAGGGCTGATCCTTGATGCAACTCCATCACGATTTGAAAGTGTTCTGAATCACCTCCCATAGTCCTAACCCGGGTCTTGGCACCCTCTTACATGTCCTTAATTTCCTTGACGTAGGCCACAGGCACACCGCTAGACTCCAAGCATCTCCAAAGGACCTTCTGAGGGACTTTATCATATGCCTTCTCTAGGTCAATAAACACCACGTGTAAGTCTCTTCTTTGCCCCTTTATTGCTCTAACAATCTCCTGACTAGATGATTAACTTTTGTAGTCGATCACTCTGGTGTGAATTTAAACTAGTTCTCGGATATCGACAAATCCCTCATATCCTCATCTCGACCACCCTCTCCCAGACTTTCATACTGTGGCTTAGCAGCTTCTACCCTAATTCGTGTTCTCCACAATTGTGCCATGTCCTGTCTAATCAACTCTCCCAATACAATGTGTGATATCATTGTTATTCTCTAATTTTCTTGGATAATGGGCTAAAGATACTTGGAACTTCCTTGCTTTTGGATGACCTGTGAATCAAGCCTTACTTCCATGCCAACCTCATGCGTTACGTCACTGAATGTGCACTCCAAGTATTCAGCCTAGTTCCTGCTCAACCTGAATCCCGTGGACTCCAAGGTTCGTCTCCAAACCTCCACCTTAGCGTTAACTCCGCTGTGGGTTTCGTCAATCAGAACTATGTCATCCGCGAATAACATACACCATGACACCTCAACTTGTATTTGCCGCTTCAATATATCCATCACCAAGGCATATAAAAAACGGGTTAAGAAATGATTTTTGGTGCAACTCCATCACAACTAGAAAGTGCTCTTAGTCTCCTCACTGTCCTTACCTAGATCTTGGCTCATTCGTACATATCATTGATCACCCTAGTGTACGCCACATGTACACCTTTAAACTCCAAACATCTCCACAAAATCTCTCTTTGGACTGTCATATGCATTTTCTTGGTCGATGAACACCACATGTAGGTCATTCTTCCTTTCCCTATATTGCTCCACCAACCTCCTTACAAGATGAATGGCTTATGTAATTGCGACAGCATGAATCATAATTTGTTCTAAAAAATAAACACACCCCTCTTCACCCACATCTCCACCCCCTCTCCCAAACTTTCATGTCGTGACTTAGCAACTTGATACCACTATAGTTGTTGCAACTCTGAATGTCACCCTTGTTCTTGTAAAACAAAATCACTGTACTTCACCTCCATTCTTTGAGCATCTTTTCCATCTTAAAACGACATTAAACAGCTCACTCAATCACTCCATACTTGCGCTCTTCCAAAATTCTGTTATATCTCATCTGCCCTGTCGCTCTTCACCTGTGCATCATACGAATAACACCCTCCTCAAGTTTTATACACCTAAATACCCGAAGTTTGGGATGCCTCTCTGAGTGCTGTAAATCCCTAGCACAATGTCCGTGTCCCCTTCTTTGTTCACGAATTTATGGAAGTATGATGGCCATCCCTGTCTAATAAGTACATCCTCCACCAATACTTTGTTGTTCTCGTCTTTGATGCACTTCACTTGATCTAGGTCACATACCCTCCTCTCAGTCGCCTTATTTAGCATGTACAACTTGTTATCCCTTTTTTTTCTCTAATTCGACATACAAGTGTTCAAAAGCTGTCATTTTTGCTGTCGTAAGTGTTAAGTTTGCCTCGTTCGCTATCTTATACCTTTCCCTATTCGTTCGCTCTTCCTCCTCATCCTTACTTTCCACCAACTGCGCATATGCCACCTTTGCCTCCACTGTCCCTCGGACTTGACCGATCCACCACCAGTCCCCTCAATTTCATAAAATGTACCTCTCGAAGACCCCCAACACATTTCTCTATATTTCCCTAATGCAACTCCCAGTCCTATCCCTCATGTTGTTCGCATCCCGCTGCTCCCCAAGCCCCTATAGGCCATATCCATAAATATTCTCCTCCATCTCCTGGTCATTGGCCATTGTCAAGCTACCCCATTTGATCCTCGACCAGTCACCCACAACCCTCTTTTTCCTCTCGAGCTCAAAATCCATCGCCAAGAGCTTACGTTGGATCGTAAGATTATCACTCAGAATAGCTTTGCAGTCTCAGAATAGCTTTGCAGTCTTTAGAAAGACCTTTATCATCCTTCCTAAGGAGCAAATAGTCTGAGTTTTTGCTATTGTATTACGAAAAGTTACCAAGTGCTCCCCGTTCTTCGGAAGACTTGAATTGGCTGCCACCAACCCAAAAGCTCTTGCGAAATCCAAAAGCGAGATTCCTCCTTTGTTCTTGTCCCGGGAACCAAAACCTTCATGCACATCGTCATAACCTCTTGGAGTTGATTCGATATGTCCATTGAAATATCTTCTCATGAATAGCTTCACAGTTTGTGGGTTACCTCTCACCACCTCGTCCAGATCCTCCCAAAAATTCATCTCGTCATCCTCGCCGAAGCCCGCTTGCGGTGCGTATGCACTAACAAAATGCCTACTCCATTCCTATTCCCCGAGCCTCCTAAGTACCACAACTTATACATGTACCACTGAGATGTTGTTTTCAATTTTCTCTCCAGGCTACGAAAGATCTGGGTTTTCGTTCCAAGAAATCCGTATATTGTTTTAACATATCTAATAGGGAATCGGTCACTATCTTTCCTTCTATCTTCGCTATGAGTATGCTTACAAAAAGCACTGCCAATCCCTTTGAATAAGATTCCTGCAAGCTTCGATTAGTTGTGCTTGAGGGTGATTAGAGCAAATCAAATGAATCACTGCAAACAATATTCAAAATCTGTTTCAAGTATGACCGTAACCCAAATCCCATGCCAACATAAGGCCACGGTAGACACAAACTATATTAATCCTCCTCTTGAGAATTTTCACTAGCTCTATGAACTTCCCCGATAAAATCCCTATGTTCCAAGACCCTACTCTCAGCCAAGAAGCTCCCTAACCCACTTACCACCCCTTAACCTCGCCCATGTACCCGACCGAGGACATGACCCTAGTCTACCATCGTTCACCAAAGCCACTAAAGCAATATAAACTAATATAAAGTTGCACTAAAACAAGTAGGAAGCAGAACTAAAGCACAAGAAGCAAGAATCTAAAGGTAAAATTTACAAAAAAAAAACAATCGAATAGTCTAGGATTAAAAGAGGAACAGCGCAATTAGAAGGCAAGAAACAAGAATTAAAAAAAATAGGAGAATAAAATTAAAGGAGGGAAGTTCTGAAAATTTAAGGGCAAGAAGTAAAGGCAGAGAACTAGACAACACTGCAGAAATTACAAATATAGAGTAGAGTAGACCTTAATTAGATGTGAATGTTAATATATAGCTTAGGCAGAACCTGATGTGCGGCAAATCCTTGAACCTGATTTGATTTCGCGAATTAGTCGTAATTTTCCCAGACTTTGATTTTGCCGACTTCCTTTCTGGCTTGCTCGCTGCTGAAGTTCCTCTCTGGTGCGCTACTGGTCAGACCTTTGATGTAGGTGGAGGTCGCCGGAAAATATCTTTTCCGTCCCACTCTAGTCTTATCCGGCCAAATTCCGGTTAGATTGAGGTATTTTGGTTAGAAGAAAGCCGGCGGCAGCGGCTCTGACTCGCTGTAGTAGATGGTGGGGGTAAACCGCGGCTGGGTTCACCCACTTTGGGACAGAGGTAGTCGAGGGGAAAGAGAAGAAAAGACAGGGAAGAATGAGAAAGAGAGAGAAGGAGAAAGAGAAATAGAGAGATAGGGCGAGAGAGAGGAGAGAGAAAGGGGAGGAGTGCTTACCTGGTCGCCGGAGGGGGAAGATCGCCGGCGGTGGTCCGGTTAAGTGTCGCAGTTACAGAGACGTTAGCTGTGGAATGAGACGTTAAAGAGACTCTTAGCATTGCCAAATTTATGAAATATTGCTTTGTAAATTTACTCTAATATTCACGACTTGTCATGTCCAAAAATAACGGTTATTGCCGCATAGTTATGACCATCTATGATTGAGATGAATGACTTCCACATTTGTGTAGATGCACCAAATTCTGCATATCTCTATTTTTTTAACTTTCTAGAAATTTGAGGAGAAGATGCACCGAAGTACAGTCCCTGCAAATATTATATCCACCTCATCTTTCTCCCACTTTTATACCTTATGTTCTAATTTGAAAGGTCTGTGAAGAGAAACTATTATTATTATTATTATTATTTTTAAAATCTAAATATTCAAAATTAAGTCTTCGAACTTGGATCAAAGTGATGACCAAAAGGAAGTCCTCTGTCATGTTACCTTACAGAATCACAAGTCCCTCCTTATCGGAAATTAGTTTTTGCCTTATGGGACCATAACGTCCGTACCTGTTCCATTCTAATTGGAACCAAACAGTAAGATCAAAACTCTTGTGTGTTTGGATAAGTACTTTCTGTACACAAGATACTCTCATTGAAGAAGTGTATCTCTACATTGTTTTTGTAGCTTGTTTATTTGTTAGCGATCAAGTGATGCATCTCACGTACTTGAAAAAGATACAACAACAACAACAACATACCCAGTGAAGTCCCACAACGTGGGGTCTGGGGAGGGTAGAGTCTACTTGTTGCACTATACCGGAGGCTTGAAATGACATTGGACCAGATGAATAATTGTATCCAAAACTGCCATCATGTCATATAACATTGGAAGGGATAATCTTTGTGTCTTCCAATTTAACCCACTTTATGTGCAATATATATTTGCATCTGTTTACTTATTAGATGTGCAATCCAAGGCAAGAGTTTCACACCTTTTATAATATGATTTATCAAGTTGGAAGTGGATGGTCTTGTAAAGAAATGCATTTTGGGCCTAACTCTCTATTTCTTTACAGGTCTAAACAGGTGCTAACAGTTGATGCATTATAACTTTTTATTTTTGGTGTAAAGAAGAAAATATAGAGGAAGCTGAACAGTTAGTAGATTATTTAGGATCCTTGTAATTGGTTAGTTTTTGTTTTAGATCAACTTTTTGGAGGTCTCCTGCATGTCCTTAATGTTGAGGAACACAACTTTACCAGTTTTAAAAAAAGAATGTCGTTAATTAATAAGAACTAACACAACTTTTAAGAATAGCCAGTTCAGTCAAAGCGTGTTTCTTTCTTTTATTCAAATGCTGTTTTAAATAATATATTATCAAATATATTGATAAATAAAACATTTAAGTTATTAAGGACAACATTTAAGTAATTTAACTTTGGGCTTATGGCTTCCCACTTTTAATACAAAATAGATGTGCTATGTCTAAACCGTTCAACAAAAGATGTAATGGTGTGAGGTAGTAGGCACTAGTGAATAATCGAGGTGTGCGCAAGCTGGCCCGGGCTCCACCTCTATCAAAAAAAATATTACTGAAGAAAACTAGCTGTCATCAGGCTAGAAGAGATAAATTTAGTTCTGAATATCAATGTTTAATGCTTAAATCCCAATTAAAGATGTATGCCCTCTTCTACAGGTGAATATTCCTTCATTTTAGTACTAAAAAGTAAAAACTATGGTTCAACATGACTGTATGCTCTAAAATGTTATTTAAACATTTTCATATATAGTTTTAGTTTTCTTTTTCACTTAGGAAATTTACCTTTGACTTTAATCTGTATTAGATCTTGAAAGACTTGAATAGTTTTCAAATGGGCTCGTGCGCACTTGTGTTATATGACGAGGTCAAATTAACATGTCTTTTTGTTTGTAAACTTTCTGCTTTCATTTTTGTTTTCTAATGAGCTGTTATCCTTTCTGGTATAGGTGAACCGTTTAGGAAGGCTTGAGAAAGATGTTCCTCAATACTTCATAAGTATAGAGTTGAATAATGTGGTTTGTACAGGATATTTCCTACTGTGTCAAATAATTTCATTTGCATTTCAGTTTCATTGTAACATAGTTGCTGATCTCCTTTCTCATTGCATATTAGGTTGTTTCACTGGATGAGATTCAAATACAACAAATCTTGAGCATTTGTGATTATTTGCTGACATGTCAATTGAGAGAGAAGTAAGATGTTGTCACCTTTTGCCTTGTATTTTTTTTTAATTAACCAGATCATATCCAATAGTTTTCATTTGTATCAGCTCTCATGTAGAGACCTGTTCTTTGAGGCGCACAATAGTTTTCCTGTTTCACCTTCCTATCTTTTATGGTGAAGAATATTTTAGTAATAAAAGAAGGGCCGAGAGCTAGATTAACTCACCCTGGAAAAAAGTTACAAAAGTTGCATTGCGTTGCTGTTTGTCTCTCAACATCTCCTATTAATATATAATCTAAAATTTGTACATATTCATTCCCTTGAGCTTCAGCTTTCTCAACCGAACTTCTGATTGCAAACAACTTAAAAGCAGTTTGAGTATTGTTTAAGCTGTGCTGGTTGATATATTTTCTTGATTAGCCGAGTTGTTTAAATCTTGTTTATGGTGAATGAAAGAATCTCAATGCAAACAGAATGGTGTGGTAAGTTATTGTTTTACATCTTCAAACAATTAATGGGGAAAGCGTGCCTTGTGTGTTGATATTGTCATTTTCTTGATCAAGTAAAAGATTTCATTGATTATAACAAGGCCAACATGGCCGTATACAAGTGGTATACCAAGAAGGAGAAACCTACAAAATATGGTTCTCTCCAAAAGCCGCCCAATCCTATATATCTAACTACATTGGTGCACCAAAAGAAAATAAGGGATTGGAGACTACTCCTCAATTGAGCAAAGCACATCTCCACCCCTTCAAAAACTCTCCTATTTTTGTCTTTCCAAATGACTCATATTAAAGCGAGAGGAGTAACATTCCACGCCTCATGCCTTCTTCTCCTAGCCCCACTCTTCCAACTAAACATCAACACCTTGACGGATCTTGGCATTACCCAAGAAACGCCAAATCATCTAAAGATTTCCCACCATAACCTCGTGGCTAGCTTGCAATGTCACAAAATATGATCCATGTCCTCACTATCCTCCACACATAAGAAGCACCAGCTTAAGCAGTGAGATTCTCCGCCGCCAAAATTACCCCTCTAGTAGCTAACCACGCGAAGAAGTAAACCTTCCTCGGTACCTTAGGTATCCAAACCGACTCATGTCGAAAACTATCCTCGACCCTAATAGAAGCTTCTCATAAAGGATTTGACTGAGAAAACTTTGTTATTCCCCAACTCCCAACTCAAAGCATCGGGGCTGTCAACTCGCTCACATTGCTTTTGAAGTAAAGCTAGTGATCTTTGAAGCTCGGTCACCTCCCCAATCTTGAAAATACTTCCTGAATTTCAAATCCCAAAAAGTCCCACCCTCTTGTGTCCCCTAACTTGTTGTACAAACAATCCTCTTGGGCAAGAAACCCAATACAACATCGGGAAATCACCCTTAAGAACCAAACCTCCACACCATTTTTGCCCCCAAAAACTAACTCTACTCCCATCCCCAACCTTAAAGGCAATGTTGTCATTAAAAGCTTCCCATCCCTTCATAATATTCCCCACACTCCGCACCTGTAAGGCAACGTAATCACATTTGTACCCGCAAGGGTGGCTCAGTTGGTTGAGTATGGGGCTTCCATAATGGAGGCTTACGACAACAGATATTTGCTTTCTGGGTCGAGCTCGTCGCACGGGGTTTGCCTAGTGTGATCTGCGAGTTATTGCACTTGCAAAGGAGCGGGGTTTACCCTGTGCCCACTCGATGAGTAGCAGCTGCGGGGTCCCTTGTCATAAAAAAAAATTAATCACATTTGTTCTCTAAAAATTAATCACATTTGTTCTCTATCCCCCATCCATTACTCCATATTTATGCGCTATCACCCCTCTCCATAAAGCTTCACTCTCCACCCCGAACATCTCCGTGTTCCGTTCTCCTCAAAAAAACATCTCTGTATTTCGTTCTATATTTAGTTTAAGACATGTTTTTCCTGTTTATCATCCTATTCTATTTTACTTTTTGGGTAAACATCCATCAGATGCATTAAAAAAGATTTATCCTTTCTAAACTGTTGATATTCTGGTATGTGGTTCTGTTGTCTGTGCATTTGTAGGTATGGACGGTTTCGTCCTTGGTGGAGTCCTTTAGGTAAAAAGCTTAAGGGCTGGCAAATAGCATGGTGGAAGTATGCACAACAATCTGTTTTACTGGATGTTCAACAGAGGTTGAGGAGAACTTCTTGGAAGTACCTTGGAGAGAGGCTGTAAGTTGATCTTCTCAAGAAACTTTTCTCCAATCAATGTAGGAAAGCATTTGGAGGACTTTCTTTTTTGTTTTGTTTATTAACTATATAAGTCTGGTACAGTCAATTATTTGGCATTTCAATTCATATCCGTTTCAGTTTCATGTTTGTTTGCACTTTATCAATGTTGAAACTCAAATTCTCCAGATACTCATTATTAAAAAGGAAAATTATTCACCAGCCGACGGAAGTTTAAATTTTTTTGATACCTTGGTCTGTCTTTTCCTCTTGGCATACCATGTGCTACCTGTGTTGGATGGAATTAGGTATGTCATTAATCTGATGAAAAAGTCAATTCCAGTGATACACTCATCTGTCAGAACAATGTAGCATTCTCAGAATTTTCTTGTTATTTAGCAGTAACGACTCTACCTAGTGGTTAATTGTTTAGGCAGTTCCCTAAACTATGATATTCAGCTTCGTTGATTGAGGAAGTAGAGATACAATGATATCATAAAATATCCTTACCCATATTTGTACCTGTCAGATGCTTAATTTTTGCTGTCTTGCTATCTGACCCCGGAGGATGCATAGACTGCTACTAAGTACATTTTTGGAATTATTGCTGTCTGATTCCTAAGAATGCATATCGTATTACTAATGTTACTACAAATTGAGGTTGGACTTGGGGGAGGCAGTTAAAAATAGCAAGATGTTTTTTCTTTCGTGTATGAGTTTGGAGCCCAAGTAAGCGAAGGGGCGCGTAGGGCATTGGGATTAAAAGTGCACGTTTACACGTTATGCTTTACTATCCCTTCAGAAGTGGATTATTGGTTGGTAGACTAATGCCCATTACGGTCTTAATACAAAGTTGTTGCCTATCTTTGGTTATTGTTCCACTCCTTTTAACCCCCGTATGCTGTTACTACCATTGCTGCTGCTTATATAATTGTTTCATCTTTTTATTCGCCTTATTTTTATAGTAATAAACACTTAATTAGATAGGTTTTGCTCCGGCAATTGTCTGTGTTTTTAATTTGCGGTGGGAGATGGGATTAAATGTTCAATTTGTTTTTATAAATAGAGGAATGTGGAGGGGATCAGTAAGTGGCGTGTTTACCCCTTCACCCATTTCTTCATCTGGTAGTCTAAAATGCTGATTAGTCACCCGGATTACTCTATTAAATAGCGCAGATTTTAGTCTCTGCTTGAAATTGCAGCCAAAAGTTGGATATTAATCTACTTGGCCTCGGAAGTTCTTGTTTCTAAGTAAAATGACATAATCTATTTGTTCTTTTCATTTAGGTTACGAAGGTGCCATATTTTTTTTTTTTTGAAAAGGTAATGATTGTATTAATAGAACAACACTAAGAGAATGCTGAGAAAATTACTTAGCAAAAAGAGAGTGCTGAGAATTATGTACAGGTGAGCAAAAGCGTAAAAAGAAAAAAACCAAACATGTGGCCCTCTACACTCCTTAATGGGATTCTATGAATTTAAACAGTGTTTCTGCCTCGAAAGGTGCCTTATTTTTTATTGATATGGTAAAGTTTTATATAAGCACCAGCATCAAGAATATGCTGTCACGTAAAACAGAGTACTTCAAAAGATCTTACAAGTTGTGTAATGAACTAATAAGGTCAATTATGGCCTCCACATCATGAGTATCATGTACATTTTCCATGTTGCTCCATTAGAAAGCAAAGAAATATAGTGAAAATTAAAACTAGCTACATTCTCCTTTTTATCTTCAATAAATCTGGAGTTTCTCTCTCCTCTCCAGATGACCCACCAAATTGTTGTTGGGATTGCCTTCCAAAGTCTTGAATGCATGTGCTCACTCCCCTCTTGTGCCAACTTTGTAAAAGTCCCCGTGCATCCCTAGGCATTGTCCATCTTAGGCCCAAAATGTCAAAAAGCATGTTCACAATTGAGCAGTAATTTTGCAATGCAGAAATAGGTGGTTGTGTCCTCTGTTGCTCTTCACTTAAAGAGCATGTGCTGGAAACACATTCATCTTCTTTGCAAATTAGGCTGTGTGAGATATGCATTTTTCCTACTAACCAAGTGAAGATCTGAACTTTGTAAGGAACAATACTTCGCCAAACTTTTTCCCAAAGCCAAATTGATGTTGCATTCTTTGAATTGAGCAAATGCGTGTAGCATGACTTGACTGAAATGATACCATCTTTCCTACCTTTCCAACAAAACTTGTCTTTGTTGTCTGCATTTGTCGAATGAATTCCTATTTGTTGGAGTAAGATGCACGTCCTTTCTAATTTCTACTTGTTATAGTTACAATAGAACCCTGTGGTCCGGCCCTTCCCCGGACCCCGCGCATAGCGGGAGCTTAGTGCACCGGGCTACCCTTTTTTACAGTTCCTTCCAGAGTTAGTGTAGAACTCAGTTACAGAGCTACTCTGGTTGGCTGACACTTTATAAAGGATGGGGAAATCTAACTTGAGAGGAGTATGTCATGTCCCAACCAACCATCATGCCAAAGGATTGTCTTTCTAGTATCCCCACCTTGAAGAATGTTTTGTCTATGAAATCATCCTAGAGTGTCCTGATACTTTTCCAAATAGATAGACCATAAATATATGTGAATGGGAGCCTTGAAGCAACAATAAAAGTTGTCTCCGCTTTGTGTGACCTATAGGTCAGGGTTCGAGCTGTGAAAACAACCACTAATGCCTGAATATTGTCTACATCACATCTCTTGGGGTGTGACCCTTCCCCGTACCCTGCTAAAGCGAAACACTTTGTGTACCGGGCTGCACCCACTACCCTTTTTTTTATTGACCATATATATTTGGCTTTTGAATTGTGAATCGGAAGAGAATGAGAGGAAGTCAACTTGATTATTCCCTCAAGCTGTTGGATTTAAATTGTTATGTTTACATGTCATAGAAAAGGAAAGAGAATCAATACAAATTAATGCCTAATTACATATATTCTACCTATTATATTTACAGATATGATAGAATCATCCAAGATATGATAGAATCATCACAAGATTCTAACACTTCCCCTCAAGGTGGTGCATACAAAACATGTGTACTAAGCTTGCTACATATATAACTCGTTCTGGGACCGGCTAAGGACTTGGTGAATATGTCTGCAAGCTGATTATTTGACCGCACGAACCTCGTGACAATGTCTCCTAAGAGTACCTTCTCTCTGACAACATGACAATCAATCTTTATGTGTTTGGTCCTCTCGTGAAACACTAATTCGATGCAATGTGAAGTGCAACTTCATTATCGCACACAAGTTTCATTTCTTTAATCTATCCAAATTTCAACTCTTTCAGTTGTTGCTTGATCCATATGAGTTCACATGTCGCTGTTGCCATAACTCGATATTCTGCTTATGCACTAGACCTAGCAACCACATATTGTTTCTTACTTTTCTAAAACACCAAATTTCCCCCAATTAAAACACAATATCTAGAAGTCGATCGTATGTCAGAGGGTGACCCTACGTAGTCTGCATCTGAATAGCCAACATGTCCCCGGTCTTCATAGAGAAGTCCTTTCACTGGAGCAGATTTTATGTATTGAAGAAAGCGAATAACTGCATTTCAATGACTATCGTGGAGAGAATTCAAGAACTTACTTACAACACTAACCGGGAAGGTAATATCAGGTCGAGTAAATAATTTCACCTTCCTGCCAGTTTTCTATATCTTCTAGGATCGCTAAGAGGCTCCCCCTGACCTGGTAAAAGCTTAACATTTGGATCCTTTGGAGTATCAATAGGCCTACAATCTGTCATCGTTGTCTCCTTAAGAAATATCAAGTGCATGCTTTCTATGCGAAGTGGAAATTCCTCATTTCGATTGAGCAACCTCAATGCCAAGAAGTACCTCAATTGACCAAGATCCTTGGTCTGAAAGTGCTGAAAAATGTGATGTTTTAGTTTGGTAATTCCCTCATCATCGTTACCTGTGATGACTGTCATCAACGTACACACCAAATATATGCACAATCCCGGAGCAGAGTGACGATAAAACACAAAATGATCAGCTTCACTTCGTACCATGCCAAACTCCTGTATAACTATGCTAAAACTTCCCAAACCATGCTTGAGGAGACTGCTTCATGCCATATAAAGTGTTCGTCATAATTTGCACACCATGTTACTAGATTCCCCCTGAGCAACAAAGCCATGAAGAAAGACATTTTTGATATCCAATTGGTAGAGAGGCCAATGGCGAACATCGGCTATAGATAAAAAGAGTCGGACTGAAGCAATCTTAGCCATAGGAGAGAAGGTATCACCATAGTCAAGTCCAAAAATCTGTGTATAACCTTTGACAACTAATCTACCATTAAGGATATCAATCTGTCCATCGGGGCCAACCTTCATTATATATACCCAACGACAACTCAAGAACTACTAGAGTGTAAGACACGCATCTCCTCAATTATGTGAAAGAGCTTCATATGTAGACTTAGGAATAAACACATATATCAAGGTAAAATGGGTTGGTGACGAACACTGATAAGAATTTCGGTGGGGGGCGTGAATTGTCCGGACGCAGACGACGATGATAAGTCAATAGTGGTGGAGGTGCAACTAAAGAAGATGGAGCTGTAGGAGGTGATGTGGAAGGGTAGATTATAGTGGGATCCCAAAAGATGGAAATGGTAGAACCTCAGAAATGCCTAACTCTTCAGGGGAAGAGGATGTAAAGTAGGGATGACCTTCAAAGAAAGTAACATCAGCGGATTTAAGGTATTGTTGGAGGTCAGGTGACCCTTGAATAACCGAAAAAGACACATTTAAGAGCACAAAGAGCCAAGTTGTCTTTTCTGGAATGAGCATAAGGACAAAACATGTGCTCCCAGAGACACGGGGTAGAAGGGAAAATAAGGTTGATTGGGAAAACAAAACCGAGTGCGGAACCTGATTTTGAACAACGGAGGAAGGCATATGATTAATTAGATAATAAGAGGTAAGCACTGCATTCCCCCAAAAAATGCAATGAACATTTGCTTGTATGAGAAAGGTGCGTGCAGTCTCAATAATATTCTTATTTTTCTTCTCTGCGACCCCATTTTGTTGTGCAATGTAAGAACAAGATGTTTAATGAAGAATTCCATGAGAAAACATAAATTGTTGAAATTAGATGATAAATATTGATGTGCATTATCACTACGAAAAGTGTGAATAGAAACACCAAACTAAATTGGTATTTCAGCACAAAAAGTTTGAAATATGAAAAATAATTCAGAATGATCTTTCATTAAGAAAATCCAAGTACACATTGAGTAATCATCGATGGTAATAACAAAATACTTAAAATCCTACGTAGAACTAACTCTACTGGACCCTAAATATCAGAATGAACTAACTGAAAAAGAGATTCTACACGATTATTAGGACTACGTGGAAAACTAGGTCGGGTGTGCTTCCCCAATTGACACGACCCACACTAACTTAGGTAATTTGGACAAGCTAGGTACCATTTTTTGAAGTTTTGATAAACTAGGGTGTCCCAATCGTCTGTGGATTAAATTTGGAGAGTCGGAGATCGAACAAACTATAATGGAGTTGGGAGAGTACCATGATATATGTATATGCTTTAACATTTTTAGAGTTAGTAGCGCTCTACAGGATTTGAATGTACATATATTCTTTTGGTGTGGTTTATCTCATGACAACAACAACAACGTACCCAGTGAAATCTCACAAAGTGGGGTCTGAGTAGGGTAGAGTGTACGCAGACCTTACCTCTACCTTGGAAGGTACAAAGGTTGTTTCCGGCGGTTTATCTTATGAAAGTAGGAAAAAACGAGGAAACATTTTTTCGAGTCTGAGAGCTGAGTGAAGAGAAAGTTACTGTTCGTGCTGCAGTGACTCTAATCTTTAGTTACTTTCTTTTACTTGGAATTTTGGAGTATTATTATTGCTGTTATTTCAGTAATTGCTTAGTTCTTAGACGTTTATTTCCTAGTTGTTTGACTTCTCTTATTTGTATTAATAAACTTCTTGATCGAGAGAATTGGGGATCTTACCTTGTTTAGGGCTATTATTTTAGGTTCTTCTCGTATTACAATACAGAGCATGCAACATTTATTATTGAAGATATTTTTCATTTCGGCTTTCATCCTTTTTAAAGAAGCATTAGCGTTTGAGTAAAAGGATTTTCCATGGTATCCCTTTAATAAGCTAGTTGCTTCGAAGTGATTCAGAGTAAAACTACACTTCTGGTTTAGCTTTTGCTTCATCTATTTAAAGTTTTTTTTTGGGTACATCTATATAGAGTTCCTTTTAGAAATGAAGTAGTGTTTCAACTATAAAAATGGACCATGAGCCTAACTCAACCCCAAAAGTTGAAGTCTTAAGGATTTTTCAAGACTATATAAGGAGACAACAACCAAGGCAACAACATAACTAACTTATGTTTTGCCTATGACACTAGGGGATTTGCCTTATGGGTCGAGCTTGTCACACGGGGCTTGCCTAGTGCGGGTTATCTCTCTTGTGTGGCTTGCAGACTATTACACCGGAGCGAGTTTACCTGTGCGCACCTGTGCGCACCTGAAAGGTAACGGCTGCGGGTTCCCTTGTCATAAAAAATAAAATAATAAGGAGACAACAACTCATTCCTTCAAGTTCAACCAATGTAGGACACTCACACCAACTATTCATAAATGATGAGATATTTTGCCTGTCCATTTTAATTTCATGTTGACATTTGATATAAGTTAATTGTGAAAGTAATTGTACTTAATTTGTCATGCTAGAAATTGCCGCCGGAAATATGTGAACTTGTACAAGATAAAGCTGAAATGCCTTCGACAAGATCAGGTTAGTGACTTTAAATCCAGTTGCCTATCTGTTTCATTTACTTATATATACCTGTGCTATGCTAATTCTACCGAAGTTATGTTTCTCCCACTTACACGTTGAAAGTTTTGTTCTCTAAAATCCTTCAGTTAAGTGGAATCTTTCTTGTTGGGAGGAAGTGCAATGTATGTAGCATTGAAGCTCTTTCCAAACCTTTCCTTGTGATGAAAATGTTCAGCATCCCTCATAATATCTGCTTTAATTATTGGCTAACGGTTTCGATAGAACCCCATTATATACCCATCCTACTCTGGTGCTTTATCCATGGCACTCTGTTTAATCACCTCATGACTTCTTCATCCTCAAATGACCTCTGCAACCAGTTGTTGTCTTTCTCATTGATCTTAGTAGCATTTTCCAAGTTGAGTGATGGTCTCCCGTCATCTGTTCTAGCGTAAAGCTTCTCGTAGAACTCTTAAGATTTCTTTTTTGATTTCTTCTAGATTCTCCCTGATTTTGCCATTTACTTCTACTTTGTCAATGTGATTGTGTCTTGTGAGCATTGACCATCTTCCAAAAAAATAATTGGTATTTCTATCCCCACATTTTAACCGTAAGCATCTTGATTATATGTCCTCAACCTTTGTAATTTCCCCATCTCCATATGAATGTTGGGACTTTTCCATCAATTCTTCCTTGGTCAGTATTCCATCTTCATGTCTTTCCACCATCTAGAATGTGCTCAACTACTCTGTTTTCTTGTTTCTAAGTTTTCTTCTCTGTTCAAAAAGAGCATTTTATTTGCCAGCATATGTCTGGTGGCATTGATATTCGAGAGATAAAGACCAAGCTGCTACCTCCGTATACGATCTTGTTGAATCCATACAATAAAATACGATTTCTTTTATTGGATCTATGTTTCATTTTACATCTATTGTGGTCAGTGATTACATTTTATTTGGTATATACTTGCTCTTAGTAGGATAGAAGCTAGAGAAATAAGTAGCATCTCTATTGAGAATCGAGCTGTTACAATCTTATCCATGAATTGGAAATTTAAAACTCCATTGATAAATCTAGATCGATAATTTAAATGGTTTTTGAACACGACTGGTATATTTACTTCACATATTTGAGTTCATTATAAGTTACCTTTTCAATCTTATTTCATACAAATGTTGTTTTTCGTTGTATTATTTCCTATCTGAACTTGCATTATGAGCAAGTTGTGCGAAAAATCGCTGTTAATATGCTTGAATTTTAAAAACAGTCCAAATTTTGTATGGACTTCATCCCATAAAATTTTGCCGGTCTACACATACCAAACTAGGTAAGCTAGTCATATAGCTTGCTTTCTCCTTTAAATTACTTCTTTTGTCGGTTCCAAATGAACATAATGTAGTATTGTGGTTCTATGGCAAGACCATGTATTTTTGAGTTTATGCTCTTTGCCTTTGAAAACACGGCAAGGAGTGTGATCATTTAGACCTGCTTTTAAACCTCCTCAGGAAACCTATTACAACAGTTGTGCAGACATCCAGTTTCTAGTTTGAATACCTAATCTAGTTTCAATTTTGGCACAAACCTTTAGGGGAAGGTACTATTCTGGAAGTGCTGAAAATAATTTTCTGTTCTGGGCTGCACAGTTCCCTTGAGCTTGCATTTTGATCACTGATCATCTTAACTTTGAATCTCAGGTGATTGATGTAGATGTTCTTCAGATGCTCGAGGAAATAGAGAAAAAATCTGAAGTGGATGACATCCTAAATTACAGGTCTACTGCTGAACGTGAGTCAGAGGTATGTTTATGTTTTAAAGAACTAGTCATTATTGCCAAAATTGTGTTGCATTGCAAATCCTTCCGCATTTAAAGAAGAATAAGGCCAAATACATAGATTGCCCCTTAAAGTTGTCCCTATTTTCAACTTAGACTTTTACCTATTAGACATACACATTGGGTGAAGTTGGAGTATTCTTCCTTTTCTTTTGTTTGGGGAGGGGGGGGGGGGGGGGATGTGCAGAGAATATATCACATCATCAGTCTGGTTCCTGTTTTTTTTATAACTGCGGTGTTCGGTCTAACTTGCGCTCATCTCAATTTATTGCACACTGGTAACTTTGTCTACCAAGGCTGGGAAGAAATCACCTAATCCCTCCGTTTTAATTTGTTTGTATTACTTTGACTGGGCATTGAGTTGTAGAAAATAAAGAATATTTTTGAATCTTGTCTTAAACTAAAGCTATGTATAATGTACTAAATTGCCCTTTAATCTTGTGGTCTTAAATATGCCATGTGAGATGTTGGAACTAAAGAGTTGCCAAATTAGAAAAGAGATATTCTTTTTTTGAAATAAACCTTTAATCTTGTGGTCTTAAATATGCCATGTGAGATGTTGGAACTAAAGAGTTGCCAAATTAGGAAAGAGATATTCTTTTTTTGAAATAAACCTTTAATCTTGTGGTCTTAAATATGCCATGTGAGATGTTGGAACTAAAGAGTTGCCAAATTAGGAAAGAGATATTCTTTTTTGAAATAAACCGAAAAGGAAAGTATGACGACCAAAATAAAATGGAGTAGTTTTAGGTGTGCCCTATCACTGTTTATTTTTGTTTTACAATGTTCGGACAATTACTATCTATTAACATTGCACTTTTTATTTGGGGGGGGGGGTGCTTGTTGTGTTGCTATTGTTCATTTCCTTTGAAATAAAAAGTTAAAAACTCCCTTATATGCGCGCGCACATTTAAGTACATAAAAAATTGTTGTCACTGGGTCTACAGGATATCTTGTTGAATTCATCTTCGAGTGATGTAACCAATGTTGGCAATACTGTTAAACCTCTGGAAGATGAGCATATATCCAGCAAGCCTCGTGGATGGTTGAATTGGCTATCACGTGGCATGCTTGGTGCTGGAGGAACTGATGATTCTAGCCAATTTTCTGGTGTTATTTCTGATGATGTGGTCAAGGTGAGCCTTATCACTCCTTTTTCCTTTATTTCCCCGTATCTGCATAGCATTCTTTAAAGCCAAAGAGCGTTTGGCGGAATTTTATGAGTCTATATTCTATATAAGGAGTCTGAGACCTGTTGACCAACTTTAAATACCTTAAATATAGCACAAATATTAGAAGAGGAAAACTTTGTTCTGAAAGCCTTTTACTGAAGAAAAGGTTGTTGAGATAGTTAAATCATTCCCAGGGGATAAGGCTCTTGGACAGGATAGCTTCAGCATGGTCATATAGCTAAGATATTGAGGTGCCATCAAAGTAAATTTGATGATGGCAATCATTGAGTTTGGGCAAAAGATGTAAATTCCGCTTAAAATCCCTTAATCCGAAAGAAAGCTGGTGTAAGGAGAAGTGAATGACTTAAGAACCATCAACCCCTTAGGAAGTGTCTACAAGATTTTAGCAAAACTTATTACTGTAATACTCAAGATAGTTATCATAAAATTAGTAGAAGAAATTCAGATGACATCTTATTAAGGGTACAATAGTTATGGATGCTCTGTTAATAGTCAATGAGCTATTGGACACAAGAAGAATACGGAGAAAATTTAGCAGTATATGCAGACTTGATCTAGAGAAGACCTGTAATCTAGTCGACCAAAATTTTTTGATAAGCATGTTGAAATTGATGGGATTCGTGAAAACAAATAGATAACTTGGTTATACTTCTGCATTTGACAGTTGAATTCTCTATAATAATAATTGGCTTACCAGAAGGGTTCCTTACAGCTCACAGAGGATTGAGATAGGGAGATCCTTGATTTGCTTCCGTAAGATCGGGAATGTACCAAAATATGCAACACATGAAAGGTGGTCAATGCTAACTTATATGTCTCATCAATTACACATATTGTGTACCAGATGACACACCGATTCTACATGAGGCTGACAAGAACCAACACATGCATTTAAGGTTATTTTGGTAGTTTATGGGGCTCTTTTTCGGCTCTATGTAAACTTTGCAAAGAGCAACATCTTTGCAGTCAATGAGGTACAATCAATGCAAACGTGGGATGAAACGCTGGCTTGTAGGATAAATAATTTGCCGGTAAACTATTTTTGTTACTGATTGGGAGGTAGGTAAAATTCGTTATTGTTCAATTTTGTGTGATCACACATGCAACTTAACATCCACATGTCGAAGTAAGAAACTAATGGATCATTCAAATACAAAACTTTTATAATACTGTCCAATATTGCACAATCTCATATCCAACTTTGGAGCCGCATTTCTAAGTAGAATGAAAATGGATTCTGTATATAGAAAAACATGGATAACATCCATTATTGCCATTTATGTTAGTTTTACTATTGTTTATAAAGAGTTGGTATTTGTATGATTGTTGACATTTTTTCCTAACAGGATATATATGAAGCTACAAAGTTCCAGCCTGTTCTATCACTGAATGATGATGCTCCTGTAGACAATCAAATCTATTTCTCTTCATTGAAGTTCAACATGAAACATGTTTCGGCTAGTATATGGAGCATGTAGGGTGTCATGCCTTTCTTGTAAAAGACAAACTTATCTGACACTAATTCATTATATTTCCTTTTCTGGATATTAGGGTTCAAAGTATAAGTGGTTGAGTTTTTGGAAATCATTCTTGTGATTTTGAATCTATACTCACTTTTTCAATAGCCTTTCTCCTTGCTGTTTTTCCCCTACTCTTTTTAAAGATTTAGCTCCCCTCAAAAGCATAACCTGATTAGCCACTTTGAATTGGAAAGGGACATGCAACGGAGACAGTTTATCAATCTGCATTTTACTAGAAAGCTTGGGTTTTAGATACGCAGTGTTCTAGACACCTACGACTTTGTGCTCGAAGTGTTGCTATCATCTTATAAACACTTCACATGAAGCTACTTGGGCTGAAGTTCCTTAGTTTATTTTCCACCTCTTCCTATGGGATTAAAGCAAACACTTCATACAAAGCTGATTTACTTGAAGTCTCTTCCTTTCTTTAGATATGTCAGTGATGTCTCTGGTGTTACTAAATACCATAGAAAGACTAAGACTAATCATTCATATATGATATTTGTGTTTATGTCTTTTCTTGATCCTTGGCCTGATACCTATTTTATGTTGAATTATTGTTGTATGGAGTACATAATAATGGCATGAGATGAGTTGAAATGGAGTAACATGGTTAGTGAAGATTCACATAGTCGACACTAACTTGTTCAAGGCTGAGGAGTAGTTGTATTGTTTTATGTTATAGTGAACTTACAAGTTGCTCTTTTGTTTTATTTTCTAGGAAGCTGGGTTATGCCATTGCCAATATGGTACTTGAGGGGATTTGTGTTGGGTGTGAGATTTGGGAGGAGGCCGCTGTTATCATTGCTGAAATCAACTCGGCCGAGCTTTTTAATCCATTCAACAAACAAGTCGTTTTACGAACAAGGGTTAGTCTCTGTTAAAGAAGTTAGTAATTCTAAGTGACATGTCCAGATTCACATAAAAAAGATTACTATATTGATAATTATTTGAAATCATTCCTTCTGATATTTTCACAATGCTCCATTTGTGGCTTATAAATTTAAAACTACTTATCAACTAGGTGGCTAGTTAATTGCCTCTATGTTTGCTTGTATTTGTGCACACACATTGTTTGCTTGACTTGCATATTATTCTGACCTAACAAAATATTTCACATTTTGGCCGGTAACAATAAACACTAGAGCTTTGAAAAAGTAATGAACATTCCATGTCTTTGTCAATCCTAACCACCAATTCCTATGAATTAATTTTAAGTCTCAACTTATTGAACTAGTTATCTCGAGATACTTTGTGTTGGGATACCTAAGCGCAATCTTGAGTGATTGGTTATAGTGTACACACATAACCTAGTTTATTGGGATAGCAGACACATAGATGTGGTTGTGAGATAGAGGAGAAGAAGTCAAGAGACTGTGTCTTGCGTCTAGTGTTGTCAAAGGCGCGCTTAAACCCTGAAGTGAGGCTCAAAACATGTTGAGCGCTTCGCCTCGCTTTATCCTAATGTTATTACAATTTCTTTGTCCATATATTTATAATTCATGCTTATTATTATTAATCTTGGTCTAAACATATATACATTTGTATGTTTGCACCTTTGCACCTTTTTTCATTAAAGCCCACACTTTATTTGCGCTTTTCGCTTAAAGCCCCAACTGACCTTAGAGCTTTTTTGCGCTCTTCTCTTTTGATAACACTGCTTGAGTCTAGGTGCTTCTATAGATATGTCATATGTAAAATGTTGTCAATGTCTGCTCCATTTAATAATTACATGTTACTATTACTAAGCAACGTTTCTCCTCAAGTGGGTACGTTACCAAGCTATGTACATATGTGAATGGTTTGTCCACGAACAAGAGATTTGGTGAATGTGTCTACAAATTGACCATTTAATCTCACTAGTGCAAATGTCTCCTGAAGTATCTTTTTATGAATGGCAATCAGTTTCTGATGTGTTTGATCCTTTCAGGAAACAAAGGTTTTAATGCTACATAGTGGACAACTTGATTATGGCAAATGAATCCCATTAGACTTGTCTCTTCAAATTTCACTTTTTTTTCCTAGTTATTTAATCCCTTTGTGTTGGATGTTGCTGTTGAAATGGTTCCATATTCTGCTTCATACTGATTCTTGGAACTGCATTTTAGTTTTTTTTTTCCATTCACAATTTGTTATCAAATGAGAAGACAATTTGTTAGATAGTTATCTGTGAAGTTTGTGTTTTTATAGCTGTCTATGTGCTTGTTCTTTATCCAACTTTTTTTAAATCTTCCATTACAAGAAGCATCATCCAAATGCTATCTCAAAAGTCCTCAAGTCTACCCACACTGAGTCAATAAACATTTACATGAATATACATAAATAGAAATGGGACGTAGTCTGACATATGGTTTAAAGAAAGAAAATGACTACGAAGCCAACACTAGTCTAGTGTTGAGCACACCACAGGAAGTATGCAGGTGGTGTTCAACTCGTGAACTTTAATACTCCCTCCTTCCCAATTTATATGATGTAGTTTTACTGGGCATGAGCATGAGGTTTAAGAAATAAAGAAAGACTTTTGAATCTTGTGGTCTAAAACAAGCCAAATATATTTATATGGTTATAGATCATTTAAAAGGTAAAGTTTAAAGTTAAATTGTTGCCAAATAAGGAAATGCGTCATTCTTTTTGGGACTGATCTAAAAAGGAATATGTGTCATATAAATTGATACAGAGGGAGTATGATGTTTGAATCTGTAGAATCGAAGGTAATGGAGTGAGTATAAAACTCAGTAAGTCTCTTAGTGGCTTTAGAAGTTGGGTCAAATCCTTTGAAAAAACATGCATTTATGTGATGAGTTCATAACTTAGGAACTTAAAGCATTTCATATGCAAGGTAAATTTTGGATGCCATAACGTATTATCATGTGAAAAACTCATTTGAGAGACAACTCTTGCCGTAGACCTGTAATGTAAATCAACTTTTGCTCTTAAGAGCCATAAGACATCAATATTTTTGAATCTGTCGCCATGATTGATTTTCTTAACTCTTGTTGATAGATGGCTCAGGATATTATAGATATAAAACAGATAGCTGCATTATCTCTAAAAGATTTGCCGATAATCAGTTTATCTGTAGCTAACTCTTCGGATTTCAAATTGTTTTCTGTTAGAGTCCTTTGTGGCTTAGTTTTCTTTTTCTTTATGATTTGGTTTTGCAAATAAGTCAGTTAGCATATTTTTCTATTTCAGTTGGGTATTGAAGCTATAAATGTATGTCTCTAAGTTATTACTCCCCATTCAACTGCGTTTGCAACTATATTTCTCTAAGTCTCTCTGTTATTTCCGTAAGTTTCGTTGTTAGAAACCAACAACTCTCTACACATTTCTCCTTTAGTCTGAAAATGCTCAAGAAAACTATATCATTGACAGACCACCACATAATCTATATGATACACATTGGAAGAAGCAGCTTACGGAGAGGGTACCTTGTGCATAAGAAGTTGCACCTGGTCGTTGGGGTAGCCAATAGAAATGAGCTGAATTATGTTTGGGAGAATAACACTTTTGGTATGTTAGTAGTAAATTCTGATTTTGGTCCTTGTGATATATGACTCAACACATCTCATTCAATTAATTAAAATGTGTGCTTATGGTCCCCTTTATGTACGAAATATGTTATATTTTGACTATTTTTAGAAGCATATTACCTTCAAATATGGAGTAACAATATTTGTTTGATATAACACATTGGTATAAATGGTGGAATGGTTACTAATGTATTTTTCTTGAATATTCCTAGGCAAAGGGATCAAAAGTGCAGATTTGAAGTAGTTGGAGGTTAAATGTGCTTAGTTAGATATTACAATGATTAAATTTAGAATTTACCAATAATTGAGGACGAAAAGTAATATTACCCATTAAGTTTTTACTTATACACTTTAGTCCTTTGTAGTTTTGATTCTAACTCTACTTATGTATTAGTCCGCAGAATTGCTTTGTCGTTTCCATTCCCGGTCACGACAGTTAATTACAAAATGGTAGTGACTGTCTGTACTGTGCTGAGCTCACAACACTTATATACACTGTAATTATCCATTTGAAAGGCATCAATGAGAAATTACAAATAGTTAGCCCTAGTTTCTTCTCATAGGATAGCTGAATTTCTTATTCTTTTCAGCACTGTCTTAGGAAAACCATATTAGTCTTTTTTGACGATATCCTGGTATTTAGTAGGGATAAGGAAAAGCACTTTACAACATCTGAAAATCACCTTTGATCTCTTATTGAACTACCAGTTATTTGTAAAGAGAAGCAAATGTGTGTTTGCTGCTGACACGGTGGGATACCTGGGTCACTATGTTTTTGCTGAGGGATTACAGTCCCTAAAAAGGTCTCTGTTGTTCAGACTTGGCCTCAGCCAACAACTGAGGGAATTTTTGTGGGAATAACAAGCTACTACTGGAGTTTAATAAAGGATATGGAGCAAGAAGCAAGCCATTAACTGGTCTTGGGAGGAAAGACAACTTCAAATGGAACAATAAGGCCAGTGAGGCCTTCACTAAATTCAGAGAAACTTTCACTTCAGCCCGTCCTTGCCTTATCTGATTTTTCTCAATCTTTTATCTATGAAGCACGGACACTTCATTTAGGGTGACGTGTCCGTGTCGGACACCTCATCGGACACGAAACGCCCCGGACACGCCTCGGACACGTGTCCGGGACGTTTCCCAGCAAAAAAAAAAAAAAAAAAAAAAATCGGACACGGCAGGGACACGCGGGGGACACGGCAGGGACATTTTTTTTTTTTTTTTTAGAAAAAGTTTAGTTTTAATTTTATTTGATTTATTTTAAGTAAATTTATATTTATTTGAATTTGGGTCTTGGGACATACTTATGTATTAGTTTATGGACTATGGTCTTATAAATTATGTATTGAATATTTGATTGATTGTCAATTTGTTATGAATGTTTCTTTTTAATTTGGTACATATTTAATTTGGTATTTTGCTTATTTGGTATATAACAAATTTGAATTAAATTTATAATTTATTTATGAATGTGAAGCTTTAATAATATTAATTTTAGTATTTTATATATTATATTATATATTATATATATATAAAAATATTTTTTAATTTATTTTTACAGCCGTGTCCCTGCCGTGTCGTGTCCCCTATTTTTCAAAATTGCCGTTTCCGCGTGTCCGTGTCCGTGTCCGTGTCCTATCGGACACCTCTCGCGTGTCCGTGTCCTATCGGACACCTCTCGCGTGTCCGTGCTACATAGTCTTTTATTATAGAATCAAATGCTTGCAATGTAGGTATTGGGGAAGTCCTTATTTGTAGATGCTTGCAATGCAGGTTTTGGGCAGTTCTTATGCAAAAAGCACATCCTGTAGCATACTTGAGTAAGCGTCTTTCAATGCAAAATCAAACTCTTTGGGGTCGTTTGGTAGAGTATATAAGAATAGTACTGAATAGGGTGTATATTAGTAATGCTGGGATTATTTCTTATCCACTATTTGGTTTGGTGTATTGAGGGCATTTCTGTCTTTAACCATGCTTATACCATGTATTTACACTTCCAACACATTTTATTTTCTTCTGGCCACGAAAAAGTTGTATTTCATTAAAGATCTGCAACTTTCTAGCAACTTCTCCATTTTTTCTAGCATAATGGAGGTCGATCTGAGCCTGACTTCCATTTCAAAAAGGTTTCATACTTCCCGACGACTTCTTTCAGTCACCAAAAACATTAACAACCTGCTGATAGAGAGTATACTCTTGAACACTTTCTAGTAGCTCCATGGAAGAAACAGGTGATACAAACCCTCTCTTTTCCTCTATTTTGAATTCTCCTACTATTACCATAGTGAAGTTGGAAGGAATTAGTAATTACATGTCATGGTTTGCCTCAATCGGATTATGATTTATGGGTCAAGGATATGATGACCACTTTGTTAAAAATGCTAGTGAAATTGTTGCTAATAATAAGAAGTAAACGAAACAGATCACTGGGTATGTTGTTGTTGTTGGAACAGATTGGATGCAATCTTTTGTAGAATTCGTTAGATCCCAAGTCATTTTATTCCAGTCGTGTAAAACTTGTTATAAAGTTTGGAAGAAAGCTTAGACTTTGTAAACAAATGATGTACGCACATACAAAGTCGTCCCAGAAATTGTCCACATGCAGCAAAATGATCAAGCTCAGTTTGATTCTCTCATGCCACTTTCGGGTAACACCTCTGAAACAACGAGATAAGTTCTTTACGGTACTGGCATTGAAAAGACTCCTATTTGATCTCGGATTTGTAAGTGATCAGATCTTGGAAAGTCCTACAATTCCTCCTCTAAAAGATGTTACAGCTCAGTTTCTGCTTATTTCTTCACAACTAGTTGATACTAATGAAATTGTGACATCTGTGTTAACGTTGTAGAATGAAAATTTGTAGGAGTAAGGTAAAGGTACCAGACACTATTGCAATCAAGGCAACATGCCAGGTGTCACACCCTTGCTAAACGAGTATAAATTTTTCGCAAGCTCAACAAACACTTTCGTTGACCCAAGCCAAACATTTCGTCCTTTCAAGAATAAAAAATGTAGCACTGCGGAAGCTTCTCACAAACACTTAGAAAATAACAACACCAAGAGTTTACGGGCAAAATGATGCCCAACATTTTTCTTTTATTTCAACACAATAAACAAAATGGATGCCTCTCGGCTTTGTACAAACTCAGTGTTAGAACTAGACATCTAACACTTGACACACTCTAACTTAATCTCACACACTAACTAGATAGTATCACGGGTAGTACACTCACAAGAACAACACTTGTTCTTAGCTTTAACACTTGAACTCACACTTAGCTTTTCTCTCGGGTTATAGGATTTCTCACTCTTGATTCTGTCTCTAAGTCTTTACAACTTAGTCTACTTATATAGGGGAAGGGAATGGTGTATCATGCCTTACAAAGGGGAACATGTAAAGGAGAGTGGTGTAGTAACACACACCCGCAAGTAATCATCCATCACTCACACACACATTACACAATCAAGCACTCTCTTCTTGACTTGGTCAATTCGCACATGTCTTCTTTTCTTCCAGCAATGTCTTGTTGTCCCTTTCAACCTTCACACACTGACTTGCACTGGTCCCGCAAGGTATTAGTCATGGCTCACATGACTCAACCCATCACCCGCACCATTCACCACATGTCTAGCTCACCACACACCACGGTTGTGTAAAGTTCGGACTCGGTGAGACCCAATCTGCCCGCGTTGAGCTCTCGAAGCTAACACACTTCAATACTCAAGCAATTTAGCTCATACCAAGTGCCATGTGTTCCGGAGACCCATAGACCCGCCCCGAGCTATCCGGTGCTTTATCGCGACCCGCATCTGAACCACTTGATCTTGGACTTGGTCAATCTTTGCATCTCGGTCGCCCACGTGTATATAGTTCGATCGAACCCTTTGCACCACCAACCCTTGTGGTGTAGTTGACCCATATGAACCAAAAGGACCCATAGAACACCCTTGTATCCCGCAACCACGCATCAACCTCGTGCCCACCTTTCTCGGCTTCTTGTTCTCTCCTTAGACTTTGTCAACTATCCGTTGTAATTCATATCTAGACTTGGTAAAAATGCATGATATGAATATTAATTACCTTGTCATGTGCCCCGCACGTGTGTTAGACATCCCGAGACTTGCACATGTCCCGTGGAACACATGTAACACCATTTCGGACATCCTACACTAATGCACACACTTAGTCGCAGTTTTGTTGATTTTGAATGTATTGACCCTTTGTATTGATCATCCCTTCATCCATGTTCAACCCTTGGCTCTGTGACACCAATTGTTCCCTCATGTCGTGCATTCTCTTGCACGCATAGGTTGTTTTGCCAAACATGATCCATTTCGTCCCACATCGGTCTAAGATCACACCGAATTTCCCATGGATCAATTCACGGGTGTGACACCAGGCATGTTGGAAGCTACATGGTCAGCCATCACGCAACAACAACAACAATTCTACGACTCATGTGGCTGGTGAAGATATAGGGAGCTACTAACAAAACAACAATTATTTCAATCCGGTAGTTCTAAAATTGGTCTTGTTTAACCAAGCTTTCATCCACTTGTCCATGGGTACTGCACTGCGGTGCATCTTACCACAATTGTGGTAATAAGAATCTTTTCTTCAATGTTTTTCCTTCAAATTTCTCCACGGTTACTCTTGCTAACGGTTCATAAACTATGTTTAATGGAATATGAGAAGTAAAACTTCTTCCTTTTGTTTCTTTAAACTGTCTTATGTGCTATCGAGTGCTCACTCAATTGATTTTCGTTAGCGAACTAATTCAAAGTCTAAATTGTATGGTCCTTTATAGCTAACTTTGTTTTACAAGACTGGAGTATGGGTAAGACGATTGGAACAAGATATGAGTGCAGGGACTATGCCATGTGTCCAAACTTCAATCACTTGTTTCCTTCATTTTTGCGGATCTTCTCCACAACCGTCAGGGCAACTCGAGTCTTACAAAATTTCGGAAAGTAGTCCTAGTCTTTCTAAGTTTTCTTTTGAATGTGAGCCACATTACACTTCTTTTCCCAAGAGAGTTAATAATAGAGCTCTAACTAGGGTAGAAGGGTAATAGGTAGTTGATCGTAGTCCTATTTACGCTTAGTAGTTGTAGTGTTATTATGGTAGCCCTACTTAGCCTATCATACTAGTAGGTGTGATATTGTTTTATAGCCCCCTGTGCTGATGTATGTTCGTTTGTGTACTTTGTTTATCTTATTTATCTGTGTTAGTTGCTTTAGTTGCTGCTTCTTCTTTTTTTAGAATGCTTTAGCTCGAATGGTTTGTTGGCAGATGCTCTTACTAAATCTCTTATAGCGGATTGAGTACATTTGTAACAAATTTGGAGCTTATTATATATATGCTCTAGCTTGAGGAGGAGTTTTATATATTATATGATTTTTAAAAGTTACCATAAAGGCCTTGTCCAAATTATACTATAAATACCCAACCTAGGTTGAGTGAAAAATCAAGCTTTACTTCTTCTCAGTCTCTTTCCCATATTTAACATGAATAGAGTTATCTACTTGTACGCTTTAGCCCTTTATAGTTTTGGTTCTAATTTTCTTTATTTACACATTATTCCACATATTGCTTTTCTTTCTATTTCTAGTCCCACCAGTTAGTTACACAATGACAGTGGTGGTCTGTACTTTTCTGACTCGCAGCACTTAGATACTCTGTAATTATTTATTTGGAAGGCGTCTAAGAGACATTAAACATAGTTAGCCCTTGTTTCTTCTCTTAGCTTAGCTAAATTTCCTTTTCTTTTCTCTAGTTGTATTTATGGGTTATTCATGATGTGCTATAGAAGAATCAATGATTGGATTCATGTGTCTCCTAAAACATTAATTTGTTTTAGCCACAGAGGTGCATTGGATCTATGCCCCTTTATTGTCCTACTTTAAACCACTTAAGATCTATGCTAAGTTGGTTCTCTTTGTATGTTATTCATGACAACCTGTCCTCTTCCCATTTACTCTCCTCCTCTCTCTGAACAGTTTTTAGTCTTACTGTTAGTAATAAATCTTCTTGTTTTATCAAAATATAAAGGCTATGATTTTCACCCTTTGATAATCAATGACATGCATTTTTAACGAGAGTGGGCAAAAAGATTACCTATAAGGATCATGACCTAGGATTTGTTTTTGTTATTGTTTTTGTTTTTGAAACTAGATTTGAGTATCTATTTGACAGGCTGACCATAGCTATTTTAAGGATTATGCTGATGCTTTCTATTAAAAAGAAGTCCAGACACCCAACTATTTGGGGGACAAAAAATGTTTGTTTGTCATAGAATACCAACACTTCTTGCAACCAATTGAGATTGCATTTTTTATAAACTGCTATTGCTTAGAATACTTTGCTTAACCATGAATTCATTTAGGTATATTCTGATGGAGGCAAGCCCCAAATTCATCAACCTTCTCTAAGTTTCCAACTTGACATGTCGCGTCTAAAACAGGATACTACTTTATCTGTAAAGGTACTATCATCTTCTTTGATTTTACAGTATTTACGTCATTTACAAACTTTTTACTATTACCACAACATTATGCAGCTGTATGAGTTATTTAATTTTGAACAGGAGGTTTTTTCAGAGATTGACATCCTATAACTTTGTATAAACAGGCCTCTATCCAGCCACTTCATATAACTTTTGATTTAGGATGTTTCAAGAATATTATGAGTCTTTCTTCCCTTTTGGAACACTATTGTTCTCTACAGGACAGGGTAAGTATTCAAACTGGAACTCCATAAAATTTGATACCTTTTGAGATTGCTTGATAGTCATTTTATTTCCACTTTAGCCTCCAGGTTAATCCACTGATCACTAAAGTTACATTTCATTGTATTACATACAAGTTACAACTTAAGACATGACATTCTGTTTAGTAGTGTTCAATGTCAATGTGTTACATTTCTTTGATAGTTGATTTTTCATTGCCTTTATATCATTTTGCATGAATGTTTCTTTTCATAATGAACATCTTGCAATGGTGTTCTAACTGCTGCCAAAATTGTAGATGCTTTGATATCATGTTAGGAAAATAAAAAGAGAAGAGAGACATCGATGATTTGATGTATGTATAACCAAATTATAGATGTCAGCCATAATACCGATGACATTTTTCCAATATTCAGCTTAAAAATTTAATTTTCTTGTATTATCTAAGCTAGTTGTTACATTGTTTAAAATGCTAGGTCTTTACATGCTAGATGATAATGTGACTTGATATTGTTCTGTGTTTCAGATTCTGTCATCCATCAACAGAATTCAAAATATGAATGCACGACTTCGGACTAAAATTGAGTATGTATATCGAGCAAGCTCATCTATTTAATAGATCTTCTTGCCTCCTAGTCAAAGACATGGATTTTATTTTTATATCCGATACGAAACTTATGCAAATCAATTTGATATCAATGATAATTCTCCTGCCCTGCTGCTCTTCCTACGTTTTATATTTCTCCACAGGCATGTCTTATCAAATCGCAAGACTATTACATGGGATGTCCATATATTGGGGATTATCATCCTTGTTCCTGGTGGAGATGCAAATTCTGACATACCGAAAATGGTAATTCATTCCATGCCACTGTTGCTGCATTATCCAGCGAATATGAGCTGTTCCTTGATATTCTTTCTAGGTCCGAAACAGCTCATATTTGCTATTCAAGTTGGGTAGATTGGATTTGCAATTCCCAATCACATGTATATTTGTGTTCTGTTCCCTAAATGAAGTTGTAGTGTATTTTAACCGTGCAAAATATGCTGGGATTCTTATGTGGATAGTTATTGGTGTTCCTTCTTCTTTTTTCAAAAAATGCTTTTTACCTGGTTATCTAATAATTTTGCTTCAGGCTTGGCATCTAATAATCTACATGAATGGTGTGAAGTGTAGATATTTCAACTGAAAAAATAAGTTCCGACTTGGGTGTACTGGAAAAATATTGGTTGCCCTTCAGTAATTTTATTGTGATCCATGGCACTTGCATGGTGTGCTTGATCAATTTATGATCGAGACACTTCATTATGTTCATGTAATTAGTGCAGTTTTAGTGGCCTAAAAGTTCTAGTTGGGCAGGTACTGGAAGCAGGGAAATTAACCTTTGGAACAAAAGGTGACAGAGATACTTTATTAGCATCGCCTCATTTCACTAGTAATGTTGTCTTGGGTTGTCAGCTTCAAGATCTCTATGATCATTTCGAGATTAACATTAGTGATCTTGAGGTCAGTCATTTCCACTTGTTACTCAACTTCCTCGTATGATGTAAGTTAAGTGATTAAAAAAATCATGTATGTTGAGTGATTCTGTGTTGCAGGTAAAACTTTTGACCTCAAATTCCTCTAGAACTGCCCCCCTTCTGGAGAAACTTAGTATCAATATCAACTTGACATTGTGCATTATTGCTGATGAATCAGAGTTGAAAAATTATGAGGTAACTGAGTCATTTTCATGACTGTCTTTTCTATATTTTGCGATTGCAGTTTAATTTTTAGTTTCCAATAGTCTTTTTCTTTTCTCTTGAAATCACAGGGTCTTTAATTTTTAAGCCCTTAATTTCTTGTTGTATAGTTGAAGTTGATGGATATTTCTAGTTTTGCAAGGATCTAACTTAATTGACAAATTATTGTTTGCCTCTATTTCTTGACTGGTAAAAATGGAAAAGTTTAACTGCTAAATGTACAAATTAATTATTTCACCTTTAAGCTCATTGTTTTTCTTGTCTTCAAGATACGAAAGATGCTTCTTTTTCCTTCTCCTGCATTGGGTGGCCAAGTTCAATGTGGGACAGAAGAGCTAATGGTCCACACTGTTCAATTCAAAATGGGAAAGCATGTCGACTCCAACTAAAACTTTTTCACTAAAATAATTGATAGATGATCTACTAAATCTCATGTTATCTTTATGCTGAATTACTTTACTCTTCCAGGCATAGGTCAGTAAAAAATAAATATACAGGAAAATGTATGTTTGCTTTTAATTTTAAGAATGTATAGTATCAAAGCTTCTCAATGTTTCTAGACTGTTTATTTAACTATTAAAGGTGTCTTATTTACTTGTTTTATTTACTTTTGGATGGTTTACCCTTCTTTTATTTGAATCTTAAAATCTCTAGTTTATCACAACATACTTTCTTTAATTTTAGGGTTTAACAGTAACTAATATTGTTGAGTAACAATCCTTCTGCATTTGATGTACTTCACTATATATTGAATATGATAAGATATACTGTCATTTAATTTCAAAGTGGATTATAAGATTATATACAAGATACTCCAGACACGTAGTTCCATTTTTTCTACCAAAATAGTGACAAGGTGACCCATAAAAGATTTCTTATGCAAGATATTTCCTTTATCATTAATTATTTCCTGCTTAAAATCTTTATTCTTCAACTATCTCATACCTACATGTGTCCACCGACTCACATGTCGTTTCTGTTCTTTCGGGATAGTAAATAATTTTTTTGATGTGGGGAAACTGTTGAATGCAAAAGGTATATAAAAAAGTAGAGAAGTTACATATGAAAGATGCTCAATCTTCTACTCTAATAGGGACCTCATGGATGCACTAGGAAATTACTATAAGTAGTAGGTTGTTCCTCAACTGTATAAAATCAGTCTGTCCCTTCAAACACTCCGATTTCTCTCCTTCCAAAGAACTCACACTAGGGCTAACGGTGCACCATGCCTATGTCTTCCCATCCTTCTCCTAAAAGTCCAGTTGCACAACGAATTCTTTGATGTGCCCAACATTGTCCATGGCATGTTGGACCAGTTTAGCACCATTTAACACAATGGGTAGCAATAGGACATTGCAATTGGAGATGGTCCACATCTTCTTCTGGACATCTGCACTTGAAGCACCAATTGACCTGCAATCTTTTATTCCTTGGGTCCTCAGATGTCAATGTTACCTCCTTGCTGCTAGCCAAGAAAAGAAACACATCTATTCCTTTGCTAGGATTCCAGGTATTAAGAGTGGGAAGTCAGACTCCTCTCTTGTAAAAGCTTGGGACAGGCTACTTCCTTTTTCTTATGTGAATCTTTGTATGCTCCCAGACACTTATCCCGAGGTAATGCACTAAAGTTACTTTGAGGTTCAGGTCCTGCCTTCGGTGATTTTCTGATCACCGGAATAATCCCATCTCTTTCCTTCCTACCTCCGGTGATCAGAAGGATCACCGGAATAATCTCACCTCTTTCCTTCCTTTTCTTTCATCCTTTAGTTATGGACAACAACATTTATTTTGCGATAGGATTTAAGTCATATGATATCACAAGATCCACGAACAATGATGAACCATGGCTTGACTGCACTGAGAGAGGTAAGAGCTTCATCTGAAGAGTTTCCTTTAATAGGAGACATTGGAATGGATATTACAGAACTTAAGAGAGGCGTTAAAGGTGTGAGGTAACGTGGTGAGAATATGGAAGAGAAGAGACAGTTTCTTAGAGAGATTTTGTTCCAGGAATTTTAATGGTTTTGGCAGGTATATTTGTATCGTTAGTCTGTGTGGAAGGAGGAGAATTGTGGTCTCCTCTGTCGGGGTCATTTATCAAGAAAATTTACCAAACTCTTTATGGATTAGGGTTGTGGGTGTGCCGCTCCAATTCTGGTCAACTAAAGTATTTAAAGTTATCGGGATTATTGCGCTGGGGGGAGAGAGGAAGAGATACAACTTCAGCACCATCTAAAATGAACTAGAATCACAATCAAAGGTGATGGCAATGAAATCCCTAAAGAAGTGACTTTGAAGCAAGGCAGATATCTCTTTACTCTTCAAGTTTGGGTAGTCTCCGGCGAAACTTACCATCGGAGAAGAAGAGGAGAAGCTTGCTAATATCCAGCAGTTATCGAAATTACTGAAAAAAGTACGGGAGCAGCTGATTTTCAGAGAAAGGTAGACCTAGCTGACTTTGCATGTGGCCCAGATAGGGCACGTTGGCTTGGGGTTAGTTCAAATAAGGATAAAGGAGTGGACCTTGGTGGGTCGATGAAGGATATAAATTTGGGCCTAAACCGATTTAATTGTTTGGCCCAACAAGAGAAAGAAATTGGTCAAAACTTAAGGGGTTCACGTGAGCCCAAAAATTTTGTAGGTGAAATACCAATTGGTTAGAACAAGGAAATTTGAAACTGTTATTCCTAGATATTTACATCCCCAACCTCTCTTCTTCTCCCTATTTATATGAACTTTTTTAACCCTCCCAGGCTCCAACATGCTCCTTCTTTGTATAATTATTCATACAATCTCACTATTTCTTTTATCAAGTAAAATATAATCTCATTGAAACAAGGGGTGGAAAAACTCTTGTATACAAGTGTTATACCAAAAAGTTGAGAAACCTACAAAATTAAATGGTTCTTTATGGAAGACATCCAATGCTCTATACAAATAGGAACCTCATTGGTGCACCAGAAAGACGTGTAAGTCCTAATGGAAGAAAAAATTTCCCAAACATGTTTCTCGATGTAATTTGAAAAAGCAGTTTTCCATTTGTCCAAAAAATATTCCGGCAAAGAATTTAATTGGCGAAGCTACTTTTTTATCAATCATACATTTGTGTGATAAAAATGTGCCATCAAGACTTAAAGGTGAGTTTTTTAAAGTGGTTATTAGACCTGCTATATTGTATGGGGCGGAGAGTTGGCTGCAAGAACTCGCACATCCTAAAGATGAAAGTAGCGGAAATGGAGATGTTGAGATGGATGTGTGGGCATACTTGGAGAGACAAGATTAGGACGAAGATATTTGGGACAAGGTAAGAGTGGCCTCCGTGCTAGACAATATAGTGAGGCAAGTTCGAGATAGTTCGGGCATGTGAAGAGGAGATGTGCAGATGTCTTAGTGAGGAGGTGTGACAGGTTGGCTATGGTGGTTCTGAGGAAAGGTAGAGGTAGGCCAAAGAAATATTGGGGAGACGTGATTAGACAGGATATGACACATCTGCAGCTTATCGAGTACATCACTTACGATAGGAGGTTTTTTAGATAGGAGGATATAGAGGTTGAGAATTAGGGTAGAATGGTAGTAGGTAGTCGAGTGTTTTTTAGTTTCCCTTATCACTATTATTATTGTTGTTGATTCTCCTACATCTGTTGTGGAATGGGTGTTTGAACTCCTTATATGGACTAGAAACCTGCCTTAACGTAAGGGGAAGGACCGCAAGATGGTTACTGCTTCTGTTTGAATTCAATCGATTTTATTATTACCTTGTGTTTCCTTTGCTTCGATTATCGTATTATTTGTTGTTGTGAATGTTCTTTTCGACATAGCTTCTTCACTACTGTATTTCCTTTTCATACTGATTGTGATATGCTTTACTTGAGCCGAGGGTCCATCGGTTACAACCTCTCTATCTTCACAAAGTAGGGATAAGGTTGCGTACACACCACCCTACCCAAACCCCACTTGTGGGATTAGACTCGGTATGTTGTTGTTGTACATTTGTGATTGCATAAAAACTTAGTTTAAAAGTTGATTCTCTTTCCGGCCAATTTAGCAATGAGGGATACAAAGATCTACTTGCAGTATGTTTTAAGTCTCATAATATTACTAAAAATAGTTACAAAGAATGAAATTTGATTTGAGTGGATGGGGAGTAGAGACTCGATGCGTCTAGTTACTTTTAGTGCTAAGGTGATGCAGTTGATCGTGGGGATTCAAATGAGGTGTCAAAGTTGCAAGGAGAAAACAATCAAACGGTGGAGTATGAAAGACCATATATACACTTTGTATGTGATGTTTCCCCATCTGATCAATGCGATTTTACTTTTAAAAAAAGAGCGATCGCATGGTATTTTGATATTGAAAATTGTTGGAAATGATCTCTGTACATAAAATAATTGCAATTTGTTGGACAATTGATTTGGACAAATGAATTACCGTTTCTTGGACTTCCATCAAAGGGTTTTTGTGAGAGATGCTAATGCTTGATATTCATTGAATCTGTTTGATAATTAAAGGTGTCTTAAAACATAAAAACTAAATCCAAGGCCTTGAGTTTTTTATGCAACTTTATGTCTACATATAGTGGTGGGTTGTGTATAATAGGATCTATGAAATTGAAGCTTATATGCAATGACCGAAAGATAACAAAGAGAAAAGGCTTACCCGTGCATGAAGTGTTCTCTGGAAAATGTAGTCATAGGGAGAGAGCGGCATATAATGAACACAATTGTCCTTTACGTTGTCACAAAGACACACCATTGCATCAACACGTGCCCTCATTCCTAAAACAGAAAAGCTGGAAATTAAATTTTGTGACATCCATGGTTTTTTGGTGATTATTGGGTGTATGTTGATGTACTTAGTGCTTCAGATCTGATGAAACATGGGAAGTGTTTTGGTTTCGGTCACAAGATTAAATTATGCACACGGACATTCATAAAGGTATATTATTTGATGTAAAGCATGAAAAAGATATTCAAGTTGGGACTTTCACACTAACAAAATGAAACCTCTGCCAACTTGAGTTGTCTTATGGAGCAAGTTCTGTTAAACTGTTACAACGCTACTCCACTTGCTATATTTTCTAATTTTCTATAAGATGTCTGATCAGATGTTTATAATGTAGGTTGCTTTCTTGCTTTCAGGTTGACATAGAGGTTTCATCGGTTCTTGCTCACTTTTCACCGTCTCTATATGGGGCAATTATGGAACTAATTGCGGATTTTGATATATTGTGTTCATCGTCTGACTCCTTACCCCCAATTACAGTTAATGGAAACGTGATATCTGCTGTTTCTTGGTTCTCCATTGCTGCAAATGTGAAATCTATTGGTTTCGTGATCGACTTTGAAAGTGATGTAGAAAACGTGTGCACTCTCATACTTTTGCTTCAGATAATAAATGTTCGGTATGTTGTTTGCATTTTGTTTACTTTTCTATCGGCCAAATTAAGATATACCGTTTATAATAGAGAAAATGCACAAAAGATAAGATGTTGGACAAATGAAGAAGTGAAATTGTGTTGCTGCTTTATACTCCTAGGCAAATCATAAATATCCAGTCTATCTGTTAAATGTTAATCCTGCTTTTCACCACAAGAATGCTACAAGGAATGCTTTAGTGCATTATCATCATATCAACGTGATTCCGAAAATCACTTCTGTTTGGTGACTCTCATGAATGGTCTCTTTACATGCAGCGGCTTAGCTGTTTATTTCCAAAATAACTTGAGTTGCCAAGGGTTTCACAGTCATGTCGGAGTAGTTTCCTGCACTGATAACAGTTCCACAGTTTTTGTTTGTTCACCTCAAGTCATTATTGATGCAATGCCAATTTCAATAAATCAGTTATGACATCCACCATTTGTAATCAAAATTTTAGCAATGATCAGAACAATGTCTTGAAATAACATTAATATTTTTTTCGGAATTAGCTAGACTTCGAAGAGCTTCCTTTTACCAGTGTCCTGGCTAGCTTATGCTGACCAGACTATTCCACCTGGTATACGTGTCCCGCTAGTAGAGGTGTATTGTGTGATTCTACCCACCAAGACTTAAGCTGATGAAGAACTGACCTTACTTTTTTTGTCTCGTCATGTGTCCATGATTTTCATGGCAGCTTTATTGACTGCTACACTAAACGCTCAGGTGCTGAACTTGTTTAAGTTTTTTTTATTGATAGTTGGCAGCAAGTGAACATGACTACTTATCTGGCGCGAAGAGGAAAAGAGGGAAACGAGATTAGACTAAAGGTGTATTTGAACTGGTGGTTGACAGTCCTATTCCCATTTAACCTATAAAATTCAAGTATTCACTGTAAAGAAAATGATAAAAAACATTAGGTTCTGGTATCTATTCTTGAGACATATGTATTTCCTTGTGTGTCAGGAGAGTGATTATTTTCAAATATTTTCTGTTTTAAGCATTGTAGCATTCATTTTATGAAGTTTGAATGAAATTGCAGGTTTGATGGAAAAGAGTCCTTGGAGGGAAGGGCCTCAGTGAAGGAAATAAACATCCATGATTATGGTGGTAATAGTGAAGGGAAAAGCCTTATCTTTTGCTCATCTCAAAGTGGGGATTCTGATAAGAGAAGTTGTACCAACAATCTGTGCCTTCTGTTCCATTACAAAACCTGTGGGAATTCAGGATTCATTGGTCATGAATGTAAATTAAGTTTAAAAGGTTTTGATATTCACTGCCATCGTTTTATAATTGGAGTTTTGGTAGGATTTATTGATAAATTATCTAAAATCGGATCTTCTCTTCGAGTTGCGGACAACCCTGTAGTGAATGGCAAGAATTGTGTTCCTATTTTTGTTTCCTCGGTTCAAAGTTCTGGTTTTCCCAACTTCTTTGAAACATCCTTTCCTGAATGGGCAACCGTTTCAGTGGATCAGTTCCCTTTCATCACCCTAAAAGATACTGGTTCTTTATGTAATCTTGGAGGTTTATCAAACGATAATACCCCCGAGTGGAGGAAGGTGCTCAATTTAAGAGACTGGAAGGCCAGAAATCCTAAGGACGTCATAGAGGAAAGATCTAACGGTCAGCCTGTTAAAAAGGCGTATTTCATTGACTTGGAGCTCAGCAGCTCTAGAGTTCATTTTCATGAATCCTCTTACATAATTGCAACTCTTCTGTTTCCAAATGTCAAGTCTGCAATGTGTATTAGCGCTGACTATCTGGATGTACTTTGCTCTGCGGAGGGATTGGTTCTTTCTTCTTTACAATGGACTCAAAGGATGCAGGATTTCCTTTGGGGTCCCTTAAAATCCACTTCCCCTCCAACTTTAAAGTTACGTGTCAGGAAAGAAAGTGTAAAGTCACCGTTGAAAATGAGTTTCAGTATCCAGCATGTGTCTTGTGTTTTACCGCCTGAGTTCCTTGCAGTTATCATTGCTTATTTTACCTTACCTGATTTGAGCTATAGTCCAGGTGGATTGCCTATTACAGAAAGCTTCAACTCTAATACTTCAAAAGATAATGTATGCACTTCATTTATGTTTGAGATACTGGACTCCAACTTATTTATACCAACGGAGAGCAGTGTATTTCAATTTCTGAAGCTTGATATACAACGGCTATACTCTAGTTTCACACAAAATGGTGAAGCGAAGTTTGCGCTGAAGGATATTCCTACAGAGTGCTTGGTTACAGAAGATGAAATTGCTCACAGAAATGATTGTTTAAACTTATTTGGATATGACTTATCTCTATCATTGATGCTATTGGAAGAAGAAGTAGGTAATTTGTCAGGTTCTTCTTATGGCCACACTTGGACAAATATAATCTTGATTGCGCCGTTAAGTGCTGATGTATGGGTGAGATTACCATCCCAATGTGAATGTTGTGATGTTGTATCCTGTTATCCAAGTTGCATTATGACAATAGTCAAGGATTGTCAACTCAATGCTGAAGGTAAGAGTCAGATTTCTGTCATAGGTTTTCTTAATTATTGCAGCAAACTCTTTGCATCTCAGTATTTGCTGTGTCATTCCACAGGTGCATCACTCGTGATTGGATGTGAAGCAATGATGGATGTCATAGAACAGTTTTCCTTGGTTTCTAAACAAGCTGAAGCATTCAAATCTGATACCTTACAGTTTTTTCTAAACAGGGAGGGAAAAGAGGAAAAAGACGCATCTCCACCTCAAGGCTCTCTTGAAAATTTCATGACAATCCGAGCATCTGTGAGGTCAATGTCCATAAAATTGCGACAACAGAAAGGAGAATCAGTTGCTTCTGACCTCATTGGGGAGGCTAACATACAGTTTCTGTGTTCCGCCTCTTTAAAAAATGACGAACTCTTAAGGCTGAAGATCTCCTTCTCTTATTTACAGATATTCTCGTCACTTAACTCTGTTTTGCTTGCTGAATGCTGTTCTAAGTCTGGCTCACCAGTTATTGTGATAACCTTTTCATTGTCTGTTCAGGGTGAAAATATGCTTTCTGTTTCTATGTCTTTGCTAGATGTTTGGATACATTTATCTGACTGGGTTGCAATCATCAACGTACTCCAGTCTTTCTCTACGAAACAACCCAAGACCTTAATGACAAACTCATCAAACAATATGGCATATGTCCCTGTTGACCAACTCAGGGATGGTGAAAATGATGGCCAACAAAATTCCCATCCATGTCCTAATATTTTGTCTTCTGAATTAAATGTGAGGCATGATTCTGGTATTCACTCTGTTGAATTGGAAACTATTGGTGTCCGAATTCATGTTCCTGCTTGGGTTAGAAAAGATGCTTTTAACATATCGGGGGTGAGGCAGGATGACAAGCACATGAATGATTTACGAAACACGATTTATGGAAATCGACATGGCTTTTTCACTGTTGGCTTTCAAGCTAGGAATAGTAAACTGTTTAACTTGGGGACCATTATGAGACTGAAACTTGATCTAGATAAAACCTGGGGTACAGTGGAGCTAGTAAAGGATGATCACACGCGCTCATGGCCCTTGTTTGAACTATTTCAAGTGAACCTTGATGCTGCAATATGCACTAGTTGCATTGAGCATATCCATGGGATGGTGGATCTTCAATGTCATTGTCTGGATGTATGGCTGTCAGATCACATTCTTTATTTCTGGCAGTTTGTGGATTTTGAAGGTCCAGCAGCTGGGCCTTCTCAATTTAGTTTCAGTCAAGTGAACGTTGATATCCAACTTAGAAAGTTCTCTCTTCTTTTGGCTGATGGAAAGGTGATTTCCACTCTATAACGCTAGCCCTATTTACATCATTTCTGCAGTTTGCTTTTGCTAGATTGGACTCAAAGTTGCTAGATTGGACTCAAAGTTGGGTGTTGATAACTTGCTCTCTTGCTATTTAATTGTTCTTAAATTCCATGATGATTTATGCTTTCAACGGATAACACTAGGAAGCAGTAGATCACCATCATATTTCCTTTAATGCTTCCTTTAGTTTCCCTTTTAATCGGGAACAATATATTGGCAGTTCAGGATATGAGTTATTCCTCTGAGATCTGCTTCCCGGTATTCATATTTTCTTAGCTGCTACGCGGAACTTTTCTTCAAGGTCTCGTATACTATGTTGAGAATATAATCAAATATTAAAAGTGTGCTCTCTCTAACTGCTTAAGCGTTTAGATGATGGGCACACATTTCAAGTTGGTATCGGAGCGGGCAAAGGTGTTGAGATTGAATCTCGCCGCCACCCATTATCAAAAAGAATTTCCACGTGCTTGGACCATGAAAAAAAGATCAGGTCAACACGTGAGGGGTGTGTTGAGAATATAATCTAATATTAAAAGTGTGCTCTCTCTAACAGCTTAAACTTTTAGATGCGATGGTCACACACTTCAACTTACTCTATATGAATTTCCTCGTTGACATTGAGTTCTTGAGTGAAGTTATGAATAGGCATGCTTCTCGAATGCAGTTTCACCTTCACTCTGCCATGTCAGTTAAAGGAGGAACACATTGAAATATATATTGTTCCAGAGAATTTTGTTCCTGGAAGCTCACAAAGATATGGAGAATCTGTTTACTAAATAGGATGTGGTCTCTAGTTTTTCACCGTGTATAATTTCTTCTATTTCAATATCATTATTGATAAAATTCCCTATCTTCCTGAAGCAGCCGCTTTACCTATCAAGGTGGAGGTAAGGTCTGTGTACTCTCTACTCTCCTCAGACCCCACGTTGTGGGATTTCACTGGGTATGTTGTTGTATTGATAAATTCCCACATTAGTTGAGTGAATAAGATGTCTTCTTATATGATCTTAGGCAGTCCTTGCCTCAAACTTTTGAGATTGAGTTAGGCCCAAATTTTTATTCTTTTTACATGGTAATTGAGCCGGACACATCCCCAATGCTTCACCCCAAATCTTATATTGTCCTTGCTTTATATTGTCCTTGCTTTATAATGTCCTGCTCCTGCCTGCTGGGGAAGTATCAAAATGTTCACATTGGTCTCCTTATATGCTTCTGGACAATCTTCACCTCATGAGCTAGCTTTTTGGTTGAGTTAGGCCCAATGTTCATTTTCTTTACAATTATGCTTATATTTTCATGAAAAAAGCGGCATTATTTTTCTGTCCTCACTGTCAAACTCCTCTGCACTGAAATAGGAAGAATTCTTTTTCTCCTTTTATGGATCTTTTTCCTAGTCTTTTTGAGTTGCTTTCTGATTTTTTGTTTTTGTGGGGTGGAGGAGGGGCTGGTGGTTGTTCGGGAACGAAAACTTGGTGTTCTGTTGTTTTCGATCATTACTTTTCTGTATTCATCTGGTTAACTGTATGGTCTTTGTTTTTTCACTGGTTATAAGTTATGTGAGGCTTGTTGTGTCTTTCCAGTATTGCCTTTGTTTACCTTTTGAGCGCTATGAGGTATTGTTCTTTGATCGTTACTGCTAATTGTATTGCATAATTTACCTGTTTTCTTCAGCTACTTATGTTTTGCTAATATGTGTATATTTTCCTCTAGTGGAGTTCAAGTGGACCTTTGCTGGAGTTACTCATGACAAACTTGGTTCTTCACTCAAATGTAGCTGGAAATGAAATGGAGGGTTTGGTGAAGTGTGAAGTCCAAGTGAACTATAACAACATTGACAAGGTAGAGATAACAAAATCATGATATATCTTCTATTGATTCTGATTCACTAATTTCCGTTCTCTATTTGGGACAACAGGTCTCGTGGGAGCCTTTCCTAGAGCCCTGGAAAATCCAGCTAAGCATAAGAAGGCATGATGACAGTTCCCTTCTGAGTAGTGACGTTACTAGCAATCTCCATATCAAATCGACAACTCAACTCAACTTGAATCTTACTGAGTCCCTTATTGAGGTACTTTAGTTTAACCGCTCTATAGTAAAATTCTTTGTTGCAATTGTTAATAAAAAAAAATACCGATTGAGAAGTTCTATCATGTTCACCATGTAAGTTGTTAAAGCATTGTATCTGTCCTAATTCTTAATCCTTTATCAGGCTATCAATGTGCTTCATGTTCTTGACTGTCATTGTAGAATCAATGATAAGCAATAAGTTTTTTTTACTTTGGTATTGATAAAGTCACACATTTGTGAGTGTATGGGCTGTAGTTCATTTATATGGTTTTGGGTGATCTCATCTCATTAGCTAGGGTTTAGGGTCGAGTTAGGTCGAAGGTCTATTTATCCTGACATGGTATCCTAGCATGACTCATCCCTATTTTTGGTTTACCTAATGATGGACCCCCATGTTATGTCAATCCTGGGCGTTTAAATGGGTGTTGAGAGTCCTTCATTGGTGTAGGACGGCGCCTGAAGTCTCTTTATATGCTCTTGGGTTTAAGTCTATGGTCCAATTTTCTTGGAAGGTGTTCTTCGATTGTTCTAATATATCCATTCAACGAGTCATTAGTTTTCAATACCAAAGGAAGGTAAATATTAGTCTAATCTAGGCATATCCATCTTCTTTCTATAATTTATGAAGTAGGAGGCAATAGTTACGTCCTATTGCTTAAGGGCCAATCTGGAGGGAAGAGTATATTCCACTGGAGGGAAGAGTATATTCCAATCTGAAGGATTAATTTCTGTTTCCAGGAGAAGAAATTAACAAATATGTATAAGTCTATTATCATACACAAAAGCATGTATCAATTGATACCTTGATATCTATTGAGTTCTTCCACGTCAGTGGGATAAATGGTCTTTGGTCTCCTTATATGGCTTGGGAAATCCTCCTCCCTTTGAGCTAGCTTTTGAGGTTGAGTTAGGCCCAGGATCCATTATTTGCATGGTATTAGAGTATGTCCCAATTCATTGATGAACACATTGATGATGTTCAGGTTCAAGGCGGATTCAAATCAAGCTACAACCAATTCCACGATAATGAAAATTTTATCCTACATGTGGAGAAAATGTTCCAACCATATTTTCAAAAATCCTACTGCCACATCTTTAAACCCAAAACTCATTTTTAACCCTGCAAAGGGCTCACTTTTAACCTGAAAGGGCTCTATTTTTAAACATGTCAAGCAGCAGTGACGAAGATTATGTGGAGATGGAGAATCAAGATTATTTTGCGAGAAAATTAGGCCAGGGGGAGATTTGTTAGGGTTTGCCCCTGAATTTCCTACCTTATTTGGATTCTACCATAATTGTGTTTTGCTTCAAAAAAGATTTCTTGGTGGAAAACATTTTTTTTGTAGAAAAGGACTACCGTATTTATCTTTTTCTTGGAGGAGAAGTTTTGGACTTCTATAAATAGAAAATCTTTTCTTTTCATTCAACAACACAATAGCATCTACAATGTAGTCATTAAAAAGTCTTGTTTAGAGAGAGATTATTCTCTCAATAGTTTTAATCTTTTTTTTATATTAGTTTTTAATTTGTAGGCCAATTGGCCAAACCATATTAAATATTATGCTTCTTTTAGTATCGTCCGATAATGGCCGGTCTTTAAAGGCCCTTAAGAAAGAGGCTTAAGTCATCGATTCCAATCCGATAACGCTTTTCTTTTTATTGGTATGCCGTCAAGGTTTGCAATTATAAGCCTCCGCGTGACGTCCTGATTATTTCGATCCAACATGTGGTATCAGAGCCAGACTCGTCTCCGTTCATTATTTTCGATGTTGGGCCCCCCTCTTATATTGTCCACGCTCCTATTCGTCAGCATCTCTTCATCACTCTTGCTGTCTACCAACTTCTCATACGCCACTTTCTCTTAGACTTCTCCATTCCACCACCAGTCCCCTCGGTGCCCACCACGGCTACCTTTCGAGACCCTAATACCTCTCTAATTGCTTCCTTACTGCAACTGGCCGTCCTATCTCACATACTACTCTCCCAAGCCCCCATAGCCATCAACTTCTCCCCTATCTCCTGGGCACTAACAAAGTCAAACTCCCCCACCTAAACCTCGGTCGGTTATCCACGACCCTCTTCTTCCTCTTCCACTTCCACTTGATCTCCAAATCCTTTACCAAGAGCTTATGTTGTGTCATAAGGTTATCGGAATGATCTTGCAGTCTCTACAAGAACCTTTATCGTCCTTTCTAAAGAGCAAATAGTCAATTTGTGTCGCAACCGCCGAACTACAAAAGGTTACCAAGTGCGCCTCCTTCTTCGGGAAACTCGAGTTGGCCACTACCAATCCAAAAGCTTTTGCGAAATCCAGAAGTGAGACTCCTCCGTTTCTGACCCCGATGCCAAAACCTTCATGCACATCGTCATAACCCCTTGACCCAATGTGTTCATTGAAATCTCCTCCGAATAGCTTCTCAGTGGGCGGTATACCTCCCACCACTTCGTCCAAATCCTCCCAAAAGCGCATCTTCTCCTCCTCGTCCAAGCCCACTTGGGGCGCGTAACACCCACTTACCCGTTAAAGTCCCAATGTTCCAAGACCCTACTCTTAACCTAGACACTCTCTTAACCCACTTACCCCCCCACCCCCCAACCCCCAACCCTAGCCCTCTTCCTCACTAAAGCAAATATAAACTAATCCAAGGCTTACCCTAGGCAAGCAAGAACAATACTAAAACACATGTTAGCAAGAATATATAGGTATGTCGAACTACTAAGACACTGTTGACCACCGGAACCTGCCGGAAAACTTTTATACCTGTGTAGAACTGACCGGAAACCTACTGGAGCGAGGCCAGAAAGAGTCTTCGGTTGTAAAGTAGCGCCATGTAGTGTTCCGGTTGTAAAGTAGCGAAAAGAAAAGTAGAAGAAGAAAAAGAAAAAAAGAGAAGAGAAAAGTCTGGCCGGAAACGAGGCCAGAAAGAGTCTTCGGCGTACTGTCGGAGCAGCGCCATGTAGTGTTCCGACGGCGTTACCTGGTCGTCGGTCAGAGTGGCGTGCAGGGATGAGTTACTGTCGGGAAAAAGGGGTGGGGATTTGTGTTCTTACGTTGGGGACAGAGGTGAGAGAAAGATCGAGGAGAGAGAAAGTTGCAAAACTCAAAAAATCTGGGACTCGATGTGTTTTACAAAATGCTCACATAGATGGAGCTCCTTGACTGGAGTGAATGGGAAGACTTTCCTTTTAAAGAATACAATTATTGCATATTTAGGTAGAGGGGCAAGCTCATTACTCACTGAATTTTCGAACTGTGTGCCACTGGCCCTTGGGGACTTCTCTATTATATATATGTATGTGCTCACACACATATATGAGTTCATTTGTTTTTAATACACAACTATTATAAAGTTTTTTATGTTGAAGAAATCCTCATCCTTAGATTTCTCTCATCTGATTGGATTATAAGAATTCTTGCATTGTGCTCACAAAATATTGAATGAATTATGACAAATTGCACAATGTAAAACTTTCTACTCCAGACTTGCTCATTTCTTCAAGTTGTTTAAACAAGTTACTGATACATTTCTCTTTCCTTTCTCTTTCCCTTTGGTGAAGGTTGTTTCTAGGACAATCGAGATGATTAAAAATGCAGGGGATCTGGCGCAGATGACTGCTCATTCTGAAATCCCATCATTCTTAAAGTCTCAGAAAAGTGAAAATCTCGATACCGGGAGTTCTCCTCCTTATATACTGCAAAATTTGACTTCATTGCCTTTAGAATTTCATGTCTATCAACAGCGGCAGAGTGGGTATGGCTTAGAAGTATCCTCCATGAAAAGTGGAAAGTATTTACAACCAGGATCTTCTATTCCAGTTTTTGTTAGTGAAAGTCTTGAGGATCAAATTTTACGCTATAGGCCGGCCCAATCATGTGAACAACTTGGTGACAAAAAATCTGTGGAGCCATCACATCATTATATCATTGTTCAACTTGAGGGAACATCGCTTCCTTCTGTTCCTATTTCAATGGATCTTGTTGGGCTTAGATACTTCGAAGTCGATTTTTCCAAATCGTCTAGGAAGTCTGATGTTGATACAACTAAGAATGTTCCAAACAGTAGTATAAACGATGGAAAGAACAACAAATCAGAAGAAAAAAGTGGCTTTATCGTTCCTGTAGTGATTGATGTGTCCATACAGAGGTACACGAAGATGGTGCGATTGTACTCAACGGTAATGCAGGTCATATTTTGTGCAGCTTTGATCTACTTTACTGCTTTACATAATCTTTTTTTATTTCAGGTAATAGTTTCAAATGCAACTTCTGTCCCTCTTGAAGTACGGTTTGACATTCCATTTGGTGTTTCTCCAAAGGTATATAGGTTGAAGGATTAGTAGAAATCTCTGTACATCTATCAGGAAAAAAAGGATATTAGTATTGCTCTAGTTTTGACTGGATTTCTCCCTACACATTCGTGTAACTTCTGTCATTTCCCTTCTTTGTCATTTCAGGTTCTGGACCCTGTTTATCCTGGTCAACAGTTTCCTCTTCCATTACATTTGGCTGAAGCAGGCCGAGTGAGATGGCGTCCTCTTGGTAATTCTTACTTGTGGAGTGAAGCCCACAGTATTCCAAATATTCTTTCGAGTGAAAATAGAATCAGCTTTTTGCGCTCCTTTGTCTGCTATCCATCTCATCCGAGCAGTGACCCTTTTCGCTGCTGCATATCTGTGCATGATTGGTGCTTACCTTCAGCTGTGTCACCAGAAAAAGGCTTTTCTTTGTCCAACAATATTCTAACCCAACCCTTTAAACCTCATAATAATGTAACTTACATGGTTAAGCCCGAGAAGAGGAATGTGCATCAGTTGACTTTAAGCAGTCCATTAGTATTGAGGAACTATCTTCCGGAGACGGTAACTGTGACAATAGAAAATGCTGGTGTTTGTCGTACTGCAGCTGTGTCAGAGGTTTGCACTATGTTATAGTAACTTATTTTTTTCATGAATAGATTTATTTTGCTTTGTGTTCACAATTTTCCCTGTCTTCCAGGTTGAAACTTCCTTCTTCCATGTTGATTCTTCTCATGACCTCACAATAATTTTCGAAATGCATGGATATAAACCTTCAGCTGTGAAATTTCCACGTGCTGAAACATTTGGTAAAACAGCCAAATTCAGCGGAACAAGGTTCTCTTTGTTGGAGACTATTACTTTTGATCCTCAATCATCAGATGGTACCTATCGAATTTTGCTATCCTGTTCTTTTACTCATGCCAGCATTATTAGTTGTCTCTTATTATTTTTTATTCTATAATCTCCACTTTATTAGGTCCTCTGTGTGTTGAAATAGAGAAGGTAATGGATGCATTTTGTGGAGCTCGTGAAATATGCATTTCAGTTCCATTTTTGCTATTCAATTGCACTGGTTTACCCCTTGTGGTTTCTGAATCCGTTAATTGGACAAAAGGGCATTTTAGTGTTATTACTTCTTGCTATGATGTGGACGAGCAGGAGCTAATTCTCCACAAGAAAGATGGTCTGGGCATGTTTTCTTCTAATCAATATATGGATACAGCTGCAAATAGCAACAGTCTACCGGTAGCTTCCTTGAACAATTACCTCGTTACAAAGTCACATGATAGTAAATTCTCTCAGGCGGAATTGATTGATTTTGATAATTCAACAAATTTTCACCGGGGTTCACAGAAACATGATATATATGCTTCAAAAGCATCGCTTCACAAGAGTAGGTCCTATACAAGCAGTCAATCCAGCTTAAAGTCCTGTGGGTTAACAGAAGGTGATGCTTGGAAGGGCAATTGCCGGATGTATTCACCTAACCCAAGTTCGTCTTCTAGTGAAATTATGGTCAGACTGTGTAGATATCTACCAAATTCTCTGATGGATGACATTCCTAATGATTCTTGGTCTAGTGCTTTTGCACTGGTGCCGCCTACCGGTTCTAGCAGTGTAACGGTCCCACAACCATCCAGGAAATCTGGTTATGTAATTTCTGTTGGTGCTGTTGCAGCTCCATTTTTGGGTAGGACTAGAATTATTACCTTGCAGCCGAGGTACTCTACTATGGCAATATTATGTCGTTTACTACCATCTTTATTTAACATCTCCCTGCCAGGAATATATCTATAATAAAGCACCCATAATTCTACAGATATGTAATCAGTAATGCATGCAATATGGACTTGTATTACAAGCAGAAAGGAACAGATGATGTTTTCACATTGGAATCTGGAAGGCATTCTCATATTCAGTGGACAGATACGGCGAGGTATATTGTGATGGTGTTGGCATTTTCATTGCTCATTGATATCTCAAGTTACTTCGAAGTCTACACATTTCACAAATGCCCCTCATAAGTGCTAATTACTTCCAAACTAAGTGCACTCATCGGTACATATAGAACTCCAATACCTAGTTATTGTAATTTAGTGCAGTAGGAGCATGGATGAGTATCATACTCCAAATGCATGCAAAGCCCTCCATCTGAAATTCTTAGTAGGGGTTTTCAAACTAATCACACAGTAACAAACTATTTTGTAGCCACCCCGTCCATGCCATCCACTTTTTAATTTATCATTATCATTGTCAACGTATCTGTTGAAACACTTGAATCTCTTTATGAATCTATAAAGGGTAGTTGACGAGAGTGTGCCCATAGTTGGAATAGTTATTTTTAAGATGTGAGGGAGCATATGTTGTGAGAATGGTCATTGCTAAGATGTATCTTCAGACCCTATTCTTATGATGCGAGTGATTAGTTAAGTTTGGGAGGCAATACGTTTTAAGGCTGGACGTACAAAAGGCAGAATTGTGATTCGCGTCAATTTTGTTCCTTTTTCTTCTTCTTATTCTTGTTATTTGTTATGCGTCAATGTTTTCCAGGGAGTTGCTAGTCTCTATTCAATTTGCTGAACCTGGATGGCAATGGTCCGGTTGCTTCTTGCCAGAACATCTAGGTGATACTCAGGTGAAAATGCGAAATTTTCTCTCTGGTGCCGTGAACATGATATGTGTGGAAGTTCAGACTGCTGATGTAACAATTAGAGATGATAAAATTGTTGGGAGCCCTCATGGTCAGTCGGGTACAAACTTGATTCTTGTGTCAGAAGATGATACTGGCTTTATGCCATACCGTATTGACAATTTCTCCCAAGAGGTATTTTCCTTCAATGCAATACAATAGTTTTTGACTTTGTATTTGTTAAGTGCCCCGCATTGGTGGAGGTATGTGTTATTTGTCAGTTCGTCTCCTTATATGGCTTTGAGTAATCCTCACCTCATTATTTTGTCGAAGACCTTTAAGTTCTATAGAACATAAGAAAGGTCGAAGATTTTGTAATCGATATCTTTTAAAGTTTTTTTCCCTGACAAAGTCTGTTTTAGGTTAAGTATTAAATTACAAATTCATTCATAATCCACTGATGAAGATATGTACTGAATTAGGTAATATTGGTCTAATCACTCAGCAAACTCATCAAATAATGGAGTTGATTAATTAATTGTTGGACACCTCTTCTGAAAGTTTGTGTTGTTGTTCAGACAATAGTCGCTCTTTTAACTTCTTCAACTCCCTTGTTTTAAGGTGTCAAAAAGATTAGGTCTTCCAGATGCGGTAAAGATTTACCATCTCTAGGAAGTAAATTTTTATCTCAACTGAGCAGAGTGCTAACCATACATTATCCTTAAAGTCCACCAATTTCTTAGACATCTTGTGCTCTAATAGTTTCTCTCCTTCCATTCTGGTCATACCAAGACAGACAAATTGGGATATGGAGTGCTTTTGCCCTTTTAAGTTATAGTTTCATTAAGGGTGAAAAGCTTGATATATATGTGTCCTATATTACAAGCTTGCTCATTCCATATATTTTTACTAGCATAACAAATGTCAGGTTTTCATCTTAGTTGTTTGATCTTTGACTAATTCGCCATTTCCCTTATTTGTGTATTCAAGCGGCTACGTGTTTATCAACAAAGGTGTGAAACTTTTGAAACTATGGTCCATTCCTACACTTCTTGCCCTTATGCTTGGGATGAACCCTGCTATCCACATCGTCTAACTATTGAGGTATGTTTTGCTATATTTTAAAGCTGAATTGCTTTTTAAGCATATCTCTGTTAGTAACGTTTCTCTCTGGAATTTTTAGGTTCCGGGTGAACGTGCTATAGGATCATATGCTCTAGATGACGTAAAAGACTATGCACCCATACACCTACCTGCCACTCCTGAGGTACTTCACTTTCTATCATTCAGTTTGTAAACTTTAAGCAGAGCTTGTACTCAACCTATTACTTTTTCATACTTGACCTGAATCCTGTTCTTGTTGTTGGCATAGCCTGGTACTACCTGTTTGTATTGTTTGTTCGTTATGTAAAATGGAAAGTATCAGAAGTCTGTACTTGAATTAATAATTCTAAAATGATATTACCTTATATCTCACTTCTATTGTTTGAACTAGTTGGGTTCAAGCCGTGTTAACAGTCTTCTTGCAGAAATGTGAGGCAAGGCCGCGTACAATAGACCCTTATGGTCCGGCCCTTCCTCGGACCCCGCGCATAGCGGGAGCTTAGTGCACCAGACCGCCCTTTATTGTTTTGAACTAGTTAGACCAGTATACACCAATAACCTAATTATATAAAAAATAAAAAAATAAAAAAGAATTGTGGTGGTTAGACCGACTATGTTGTATGGGGCGGAGTGTTGGCCAGTCAAGACGTCGCACACCCAAAGGATGAGAGTGACGGAGATGAGGATGCTCATATGGATGTGTGGGCATAGGAGGAGTGACATGATTAGAAATGATGATATTCGGGGTAGAGTGGGAGTGGCTTCAGTGGAAGACAAGATGCGGGAAGCGAGGTTGAGATGATTTGGACATGTGCGGAGGAGTGAGAGGTTGACTATGGACGTGTTCAGGAGGGGTAGAGGTAGACCGAAGAAATATTGGGGTGAGGTGATTATACGGGATATGGAGCAAGCGCAACTTAATGAGGACATGACCGGGGTTGTGGAGGACACAAATTTGGGTAGTAGGTAGTCGAGTGTAATCCTACTTACACTTACAAACTGGTAGTTGTAGTGTTATTACTGTAGGCATGCTTAACATATCATACAAATATGCGTAGTATTGCTTTATAGTCTTCTCTAGTTTTATTTTTCCTGCTATGCGTTCTTTAATGTACTTGGTTTATATCATTTATCTGCGTTAGTTATTGCTTCTCTTTCAGGATGCGATATCATGGTGTATTCGCGTTTAGCATTTTCTTACTTCTTTAATTTTTTGACCGGGTCCGTTGTTTGCTTTGCTTGTCCTGAGCCGAGAGTCTCTCGAAAACAGCCGCTCTACCTACCAAGATAGAGGTAAGGTCTGCTTACATTCTACCATCCCCAGACCCCACGTTGTGGGATTTCACTGATAATATGTTGTTGTTGTTGTTGTTGCTCGTGACAAAAGAGCAACAATTTTTGCTACTAAACATTATTACGGATGCCTTAAAGGTGTTGAAATGGAGCTACAACCAGTTTATTGATCAGTTGGAAAGGAAATATACAAGATAAAGGAGTTTTTCAAAAGGGATTGCTCCCTCCACCCAATTAATTTATGTGATGTAATTTGATTGGGCAAGGAGTTAAAGAAATAATGGAAGACTTTTAAATCTTGTGGTCTAAAACAAGCCAAAAATATTTGTGTAGTTTTAAATCATCTCGTCAAGCGTAAAAGATAAAGTTTAAATTTAAATTGGTACCAAATAAGGAAATGTTTTATTCTTCTTGGGACTGACTAAAAAGGAACATGTGTCAGTGTCATATAAATTGGGATAGAGGGAGTATATTTTACTCTCAATCTCGGAGGAGGAAAATGTTAAATTATGGGACATCCTTTTACTTTGGCTTAGGAAGTGAAAGTCCTCTTTTTATAATTGGTGGCACTTGAACCCAGGACTCTGTTTCGATACTATGCCAAATTGCACACGCTTAATCTAAAATCTTAAGCTGTCAGAGGATTATTGAAATGAGAATGAGTAGAAGAGAAGCTTAATTGGGAAATTATAGTAATTAACCTATACAATTTTGGTATCCTAAATCAGCTCCTAATCAAATCATTCTGATTGATGCAAATCATATAATATCTTAAGTTCTTAACTCTCCCCCTCAACTTGGAGTGCATTTATCATAAGCTCCAAGATTGTCACAAATGTATTTCTTAGAATATTAATGCATATAGTGTCCCACATAGAAAAGGATTATTATGTATTGTGTAGAATATAACTACAAATAGGGCTCTGTCTAATAATGTCAAGATACATCTTAATAATGTTTTTTCCAATGTCTTTACTTCTCACATGGTATCAGGTGAGAAACGTCGGGGAAAAGAAAGCAGTCACACAGTCACTGTGCGTCAATTTTCCAGCAACTGATATGTTGTTTTGTGTCATCTTCTTCTTCTGTTTGTACGAAAACTAACACCTCCACAGGGTCCCCCACTCTCTGGAGACCAATCCCCAGTCAATCACTCTGGTGACCTCCCACACGCTCTCATGAGCCACCTAAAGCTGTCTCCGGCGATGCGTCAGATCCACGCAGCAGTGAGTGAGGTCATCTTCGACCACCGTCCAGATCAGATCTGGTTTCCTGGATGTTTTGTAGCTGTTCCGAGCCAGAATATCCAGTTTTAGTTAATTTTTTATCTCCGAATCCTAATTCGACGACTCCATTTCCGGCCATAGTCTTGTTTTCCATATCACTCCACTCCAGGGTTCATCCTAACGCATGATGCTTTGTGCACCTGCCCTTTTTTTCCGGCCAATTTCTGTAAACTAGCAAATTTTTCAATACTCTTCTCAGCTATATCTTGTGATTATTTGGTTAGATCTCTCGATCATGATTCGGCACATTTAGCACAGTTATTCAGGGGTTTGGCATGATTCACAATCTTGTGCGTAAAAGAGAATTGCAGAGTACTACAATCTTGTACTGGTCCAAAAAAAAATAGAAAGTCAATAGTTGATCTCTGCATTGTGGTTCTTTTATGTTACTTTCATCTTGTAGTGCTTTCCTTATGTTTAATAGCCTTACCATTCTTTTATTTTGTTTTGTAATAAGTTCTCTTATCATTCTCTTTATATTAATCACAATTTTCTCTATGTTATGTATTGTATATGAGACCATAATTAATATTTTTCCAGTCATTTATATGATAATCTTGTTACCTCTCTTACACATGACTTCTGCTTACTTTTTTCAGAAGCCTCAAAGAACTCTGATTGTTTCTGTCCACTCTGAAGGGGCAGTCAAGGTGCATTCATAATGCTTTAACATTCAGAAACCATCTTTCTTTTCATGTCTCTTTTATAGTGACAGTTTTATTTTCCAAATACAGATTCTGAGCATCATTGATTCAAGTTACCATGTGTTGAGTGGTTTGAAGAGTCCGCACATGTATCAGTCTAAAGATAAAAATAATCAGATAGTGAAGCATGAAAATTCTGCTGACTACAAAGAGAGATTATTGGTGGACATTCCCTATGTTGGCATCTCTCTAATAAGCTCTATGCCAGAGGTACCTTCTATGGTTGTAATTGAAGATTATAAAATCGCAAGCTTCAACTCAAAATGCTTTTGAGTTGGCATATCGTTTTTTTCAGGAACTATTTTTCGCGTGTGCAAGAGACATTACAGTTGATTTCACACAGAGTGTAGATCAACAAAGATTCTCCTTACAAATCACATCCTTGCAAATTGATAACCAGCTAGCATGTACACCTTACCCTGTCATCTTGTCTTTTGATGTTAGTAAGGCTACTACTAGTGGAATTAGGGCAGAAAGTGCTTTGGAGAGTTCACGGGAACCGGTTCTTTCATTGTTGGTGACAAAGTGGAAGAATAGATATCTGTCACTTGTTTCCTTCGAGCACATAAGTCTAAGGTCTGTAACTGATTCCTTTCAAATGTACTAGTCTCGAACTCTTATCAATATCTATTATGTTGTATCACTGCCTGACTAGTCTATTTTCTTGCAGAGTGGCAGATTTTCATCTTGAACTTGATCAGGATGTAATCTTGAGTTTGTTTGATTTCATTAAAACTTTATCTTCAAGGTTGCAGATCAGAGTATTACAGCACTCTAATTCAACAGACCATCCTCTTTTTGATGGTGTTTTTATTATGAACACCTCTGACTCCATAGATTGGGCACCCAAGAAATCGAATGTGAATGAGTGCTACTCAATTAATATTCCTGTGTTTCACGAAAACAGCAATAGGACCTCTTTGCTTCCTTCGATAGTCCCTATTGGAGCCCCATGGCAACAGATTCACCTTCTAGCCAAAAAACAGAAAAAGATTTATGTTGAGTTGTTTGATGTGGCACCGATCAAGTTGACTTTAAGGTAAGGTAATTCATATCATGTCTTCATGTGACTTTACTGTATGCTTATAACATTGAACTTTTCTTGTAGTTTCTCCAGCAGTCCCTGGTTGCTTCGAAATGGAGTGCTAACATCTGGAGAATCTCTTATACATGTAAGTAAGGCTATATGAAGGAAGCTGGAAGATATGATGATTTTGTAAATTGTTAATCTTTGTTTACTTGTAACAATCAGCTTCTGCAACCATCTTATAACAATACTGTTTATTGCTAAATTTCACTCCGCAACTTCATTCATACATGTGCTTCTCATGCCATATGACACTTTCACAGAGAGGTCTTATGGCACTTGCTGATATCGAGGGAGCACAAATTCACCTTAAACAAGTAATCCTTTCACATCAGCTAGCTAGCTGGGAATCCGTTCAGGAGATACTCATCGAGCATTACACACGACAATTTCTTCATGAGACGTACAAGGTATATTTCTGCACACCTTGAGTATCTTCCCTATAAACAACTTAACCCTCTGCTCCTCCTTCAGTAGATGGGTAGATGGAGAATTTCTCTCCAGATTATCAGTCATGTATATCTCAATTGACTAACTCCTGTCAGAAGTGTCTGCACCACTCTCTTGCAATTTTACTACCTTTACCATTTCTGAGTCCCCTAAAAAAGGAAATTTGAATACTTTGAGAGTCATCAGGCTGAGTCAGTAACATGATCTCATCTCTGCTAAGGGATTTAAATGGACTTGTATCAGTCGAAGAGTTAGAGGATTGGAGCACTCACATCAATTCTAAATCTATAAGAAAACATCATTCTTGATATTTCTCCAGACAAAACCAGATTGCGCCTTGAATATGAGGCAGGGTAGAACATCCCAGTTCCGACTTCTGTATCACATGTTAACCAAACTATCAGATCCCGGTTTAAAGCTTTAAGAGTTGAGTCTGCATAAGGTCTAGGCTTTGCGTGCACTACAGATCTGATGTTGCATCAATGTGAGCTTCATAGAAATTAAAACAAGGTTCAAGAAGTCTCATTATATTCAATTCGTACTTTAATGTGGAGTGTTAAGAGAGGTAATTTCCATAATAGCCTAAGTTTCTCAGTGGAGATTTTAAAACATTGCTACCCATTTTCAACTGGTTTTCTGGTTTTAGGTGGAAGAGTTTTCGCCACTGTCTGTCTTTGCTGGCATGGCAGAGATTCCTGTTTTGCTTTTCAGACTCCATTAACTGTGCAGAATGTAGAGTAAATAGAAGGGGAGAAGGGATTATCTTATGTATCAGATGTAAATTTTGAACCAAAATATACTAAGAACTTTGTGGATAGACTAATAGATTGACAGTCCAACTTTAAATTTTCTGTCAAGGGACCACCTCGGTTGCATACTGTGATTGAATGTCTTGTTGCACACTTTTGTACAGGTATTTCTATGATGTTTTACTCAAGAAGATTGTATGTTACCTCATTGTTGGTGCCCATTTTTTCAGCTTCATCTGCTGTAACACCCACTGATGTGGCTTTAGTAAATATCTGGCTATCTTTAGGCATTCAAAACTCCTCACATCATTGTACATTTCTCATTATCAACTATCCGATATGCTAACTCTAAAAGCTCTACGTAATAAGTCTCTAGGAGAAAGAAAATCATAAGCTTGAAGAAAAGAGACAAGAACCCTTGGATGATGCAGGGATTAGAGGATTGTGGGAAAACCTAGATATCTTACTATCACTAGACCTGACATTACTAATGCTTCTGAGCTTCAATCCATTTCTCAGAACATCTAAAACAGAAGTTCTCCAGCTTAATATAGTATGGAGTTGTACTTGCTTTTAAGCCGCGGTAATAACAAATTGCTGTAATGGTGTCATACTTCCTGTGATGATTCATGAATAAGCTTCCTGATTATGTGTTTTGGCACTCCGAGCTATTAAGATGAACTAAATTTGTTGGTTTCTGTGTAAGTATGCATTTGCCCATGTTGGTAAATGATTTGAAGAGCCAAGCTTTGTTTTATTAGCTTCAACCTGATATTTCTTCATTTATTAACTGGACGACTTGTTTCTTGCAATGGTCTTCTTAGTGGTAATGGACAGTGAAATATTGTTGTGTGCTGCAGGTATTTGGTTCAGCAGGAGTTATCGGTAATCCTATGGGGTTTGCAAGGAGCATGGGTCTTGGCCTTAAAGATTTCTTGTCAGCTCCTGTACAAAGTGTTTTCCAGGTATCTTCTGCATTATCTGCTCTTTCATCCTTCCCACTAGATGTAAAGCCCAGTTCTTTCTGCAGACTCGTGCAGGGTTTATTAAAGGCATGGCACAAGGGACCTCTAGTCTTTTGAGTAACACCGTCTATGCCTTAAGTGATGCTGCCACCCAATTCAGCAAAGCTGCGCATAAGGTACTTTTGCATCTAGCAACATTTTCAAACTCTGTATGTTATCTGATCCGCATGTTGATTCATTTCATCTTGTAGGGTATCGTGGCATTTACTTTTGATGATCAGGCTGTCAGAAATATGGAAAGGCACCAGAAGGGAATGTCATCCCATAGCAAAGGGGTGATAAATGAATTTTTAGAGGTATATTATTTTCAGTATATAGCTCCCATGGGCATAGCAGCCTGCTTCGCTTCCTCTTTTATTCCTTCGACTCTTCATGCCTTTAGAATACTGTCTCATTGTATCTCATGTGTGTCAAGACGTCACCGCTAAAGAGGAAGCTATATACTGAAAATGTTAAAAGAAGAGGGTTAAAAGAAGATTCGCGGGGTGGCAGAAGAGGTATTGTCAAAAGGGGGAAATGAAGTGTTAATCAAGAGCATCCTGTCGAGCATTCCCACTTACTTTATGTCTTTGTTATAAGCACCGGCGAGCGGGATTGAATAAACGGAGAGGTTCCAAAGAAACTTTCTTTGGGACTTGGAAGATGGATCGAGAAAATTTCACTTGGTGTGTTTGAAATTGTTACAAGTCGAAAGAAGTTGGGGGGTTCTCGGGGTTAAAGATCATTGTGTGTTTAATAGGGCTTTGCTAGAAAAGTGGCTTTGAGATTTGGAATAGAAGAGCACGCAGTATGGAGAGAGGTGATAGCGGAAAAAATGGAGGTATGTAAGGGGGGTGGAGAGTTAGAAACATTACTACTTTTGGGTGCAGCCTTTGGAGAAATATCTTGAAGGGGTGGATCGAATTTAGTGGAAACGTAACTTTCAAGGTAAGTGATAGGAGTAAGGTTAGTTTTGGGGGGCACAAGTTGTGCGGGGATAACACCTTGAGAGCCTCATATCGAAACATTCGTAATATTTCATGCCAAAGGGAGATAGCAGTCCAACAAATTCAGAAGATACGTGGAGGAAATGCTCTCTGGAATCTTCAATTTAGGAGAAATTTTCAAGATTAGGAGATGCAGAATTGCAAAAATTGCTTGAGACACTCTACAAACAAACTCCATTCTTAGAAATTCATGATTCTTGGAGATGTGAGTTAGGGAATGGTGGTCGTTTCTCAGTACAGTCTCGTTACGCCAAGATGCTCAGAAGAGATGAGAAGGTTTTCCCGCATGATGCAGTTTGGATTCTTAGGGCACCAAGAAAGTTATGTTTCTTTGTACGCCTGGCGACTAGACGAGCGATTTGACAACCAAGAATTTGAGGAAAAGGAGGATCACATATGTTAGTTGGTGCTTTATGTGCAAAAACTCGGGGGAGGATGTGAATCACCTTCTGGGCTTCTACTACATTGTCAGGTTGCTTCAAGGTTATGGTGGGTGATTTTGAGATGGTTTGGACTACTGTTGGCTATGTGGAGACGATAAAGAACGCTTTATTCAGATGGCCTTTTAAAAGACGGAAGAGAAAGGCATAGGTCATGGGACATTGCTCTATTAGCTCGTATGTGGGTAGTATGGAGAGAGAAATAGAAGAGCTTTTGAGGAAATTGAACACGATTTTGAACATTTGAAGAATACCATTTTATCCTTTATTTATTTTTGGTGCACTCATGAGATTCCTATTTGTACAGATGAATCATCTACTTTTGTAGGTTCTCTCTTTTGGTATACTTGTATACAGGAGTTTTCCCCTTTTATCAATGAAATTGTTCCTTACTTGATCTAAGAAAACAATTGGTACCTATTCTTGATTTGCAGGGTCTGACGGGTCTATTGCAATCACCTATTAAAGGGGCAGAGAGACATGGCCTTCCCGGAGTTCTCTCAGGTATCATGAGTTTATCCATGCTATTCTTCTGGTCACTATTGCAGGAAAATTGAACCTCCTGGGAAGTGAATTCTACGAATTTAGACTATTGTTAGCTTCAAGCTTTCAACTGGAACATTTTGCATGGGTGTGGATAATATATTTCTTCTTGCAGGCATAGCTCTTGGAGTGACAGGACTTGTGGCAAGACCAGCAGCCAGTATCCTTGATATCACCGGGAAAACTGCACAAAGCATCAGAAATCGGAGCAAACTTCATAATCGGGGATCTCATCGCTTTAGAGTCCGATTGCCAAGGCATTTAAGTAGAGAACTTCCTATACGCCCTTACTCTTGGGAAGAAGCAATTGGGGTATCTGTACTTAGAGAGGCTGAAGACCGTGTTAAGCTCAAAGACGAAATATTAGTAATGTGTAAAGCTCTTAGACATGATGGGAAGTTTGTTATCCTCACTGACAGACTTATATTAATTGTCTCCTGCTCCAGTATAGTAAATTACAGGATGCCCGAGTTTCAAGGAGTGCCTGCTAACCCAGAGTGGTTGGTAGAAACCGAAATCGGGATGGATAGTGTAATTCATGCTGATAACGACGACGATGAGGTACATATTGTGGGAAGTAGCTCAGATGCATTGTTAAAGCAGAACCAGATTTCACATAAAAGAAGCTGGGGAACTCGGGGAAAGAGATGGAACAACAATCCTCGCACATCGCTTCCGCTACTCCAGACCAATTTAGTTTTCATATCGAAAGATGAAGCGGAGGACTTCCTGCAGGTACTTCTATCTACAATTGACAAGGCAAAAGAGCGAGGTCGGAGCTCTGTGCATCTTCTTCATCAAAGTAGTCTCAGGCAACTATAGAAAGATGTAAAGGATCCAAGTAATTGTCTTAAAGTGCATTGTACATTATGTACATAATTTACTTTATCCGTCTTCTGTTAATATATGTTCATAAATCATAACTGTTCAAATAGTGTAGGACTTCCATTCTTTAAAGGCACAGCCTTTCCAAGTTTAGTTGTCTCTTATACTCAAATTCTTATGTTTCTGTATATTGAGCTTTCAAACCAACAGCTGCATGTAACAACAAAACCACGGTAATTCAGTTTTATCAGAGAATCGCCGTTCAACTTGGGTTTCCTTTTCCTGTTCCTCTCCTAGCACTGTTCTAGTTCTTTGGTACTGTATACCCAGCCATGTCTATAAATTTTATAAAATAACATTAATATTATTAAAATAAAGATTCGAGTGAATACTTATACATTAGATTTCTAAATTCAAGTTTTTGTTAACGATTAATGTGGAGCATTGTATGGTAAGTTATTTTGCGAGGTCAAGATAATTCTATATTTTTTAATCTATGAAGATAAACAATCAAAGTTTAATTAAGTACGCATTTTTTTTATTCTTATTTTGATTATATGAGGTACAAACATGTAATGAAGTCAAATTCACCTAATATTTACTTATGGACGGTATTTTGTGTGTACATTCCTTTCATCCGTTCAACGCTGAAGCTATAGTTCTACTTACGGGTTTGGAAACGAAATAAATAGAAAAATTATATAAAAGTACTATGCATATCCAGAGGTCCAATCAGTCAAACATATTGTGTTTATAACTTTATACCGAAATATATTATTACACGAGATAAACCTGCATTTTAATATTTTTACAAAGCATCTCAATGACAATTTTTAATGTGGCTACATTTCATATGTTTTGGTTATCTTAATAAATTGTGTTTGTTTGGAACGAATATTCATTTGATAATTGACATTATTTTTCTTACGCTTTAACACTGAATCTTACATTACCTAATTAAAATTAGAATTATTTTAACATGCTAACTAAATCAATAAAAGCTATTACGCGCTCCAGCAACATAAGTTTTTAAACTGTTCGAAATTATTGTTGATTACAAATAATAATAATAATAATAATATTACTATTCTATCTTTTCTTATTGTTCATCCAACCATCTCAGTTTTTATAAAAATGGATATTAAAAAGTAACTATAAAAAAAAGTGTACTTATTAACAAGCTACAAGAAATTGGTGATAAAAGAAATAGTAATCCGAAGATGAATGGAGTGGACCATTAAAAAAACCAAGGCATAAAGGTATAGTTGACTAAGAGGACCATTTAAATTTATATTATATTTTTTTTTTGTTTATATTACCTTAATTTATGACATCAAGTATTTTTAATAATCATCTCGTAAAGTGGAAGAATTATTGTATTATTAACGAACGCTTAGATCGTATATATCTGAACTACTCTTCGGTTCAAAAAGAAATTGAAATTACTTTCCAAACTACTCTTCATTAAAAAAAAAGATTTAAATAGTTTTCACTGACATTGCCATTGAGAAGTAATCCGACAATGACATTACCATCCACAAAAATTTAAATAACATAGTAAGTGTAATCTAATAGATTTTCATGCAAAAAAACCTAGGCATTTAACAAAAAATCAGTGCATGCATCATACAAATTACACATTTTTAACAAAAGAATGTACCCTAACATGTGTCGGATTGAGTCGGATTTTGGTGATGATGGATTTTTAAATTTGTGTATATCTCTATGTATATTCACATGTATCTTACGGTATATATATATATATATACCACAAAAATATATATATGATATACCATGACGTAATGGGTTTGTTATAAGTGTAATAGTTATATACGGGGATACGTAATGATATACACGAAGGCTAGCATGAAATCATCTTTACTCATGAGATTGAATATTTGTTGAATATGTGTGATTTTGTTGGACGAATTTGAATTTCGGAAGGGAATTAGCGTGAAATTAGGTGTTAAATATTCATTACCAGAGAATAATTAGGAGTTATGTTCGTTAGGTAGGATTTAGCTATCATTGCCAAACTTTTTAGGCTTTAGTTGCTGAGCCTAATCTTTGGCTAAGATCAATATCGATTGAAGATTGTATATAGGTGTCAATATCCCGTAATTCAAAGCTCAATGAGATGCAATCATGTTGGATGTTTAGTTCATTGATTTAAAATTACATGATGAATTTATAATTATACCCTGAATGCTTTTGATCTTCATAAACTTCTAGGTCAATGTCTTTTTTTGTGTGTGTTGGCTGGAGTTATTGACTTTTAGTAGGGGATACGGCAGGAATTAAATTAACGTTGTCTATTTTATTTTATTTTAATTGACGCTTACTATTTTTTTTAAAAAAAATTAACTACGAATTTCATCGTTAATCCGTCGTTAAATTGCTCATGGCTAGCAAACTTTATGATGATCCATTGCTAAATAGGATTAACAACGGACTTTGCTCTTTAGCAGCAGAATTTGTCCCTCGCTAAATCCTATTTTTTTAGTTTCACTGCACAATGTACACCTTTTTAAAGCTGAACATTCGATGAAATTGATATTGGCTGTCCCAACTCTTCACTCTTCTATTATGTCTTGTCTCTGTTTTGGAGGTGGAGGGGAGGCAACGTGGATGAGCAAAACAATTTTTTTTAAAATTGAGCTCTTGGTTGACCATCTTGCCTCTTCTATATATAGAATATAAAAAAATACACTCAACCATAGAGATTCAAAAGCTTAGAAAGAATGGAGTTTGATCTAAGATACTTAATCTTGATTTTAGTTAACATTCTCAAATCCATATTCATTTCTGATAAGTGGGATCCTTTCCATATATTTGACCATCCAAACCTAAGTTTCATGGCGTTTATGAATAGGCTTTTCTTCCTTTTCTTATTTTCCTTCATTTTCTCCATCACTTGTATAACAATTCATCATCCAATGAGAATACACATAAGTTCACAATATTTCTCCAAGTCCTTTAATATCTTGTGTCTAACCTCACTTCTACTCCCTCAAGTATTATTTTGGTACATTTTCTTCATTACCATTATTATACTTTCTTCTTGGATTTGCAATTTTAAGGAATGGTCTCTACGTATTATATCTACTATTCCAGCATTTAGCATTTTCATCAATGCGGAGTTTGACAGAAATAATGTAAACCAGCAGCCTGAAGCTCAAATAATTCACCTACGACTTCCGGTTTAATTAAGTCATTGATGATGACAAAGGCGAATTCAGAATTTTAGACATATTAATTAATACATATTTCTTAACACAAAATACAAGACTTTCATTAAAGATACTCTAGCTCCCGTCCTAGATGGAGGAAGATATATTTTTCATGGTCTTACTTTTCAGATATGTGTTTGTTTCCGTATATGTATTGTAGTACACTAGTAGCTAAATCTAGGTTTTGATATTTGATTGTTACTACAACAATCTCATGTTAATATATATATATATATATATATATAGGGTCTGAGTAAAGGTTATGAGCCCCCAACTCATATGCTAGAAGTCCGCCCCTAAAGTTATATAAGGGGTGGATGTATCTTCGGCTATGGGTTCATCTGAACCCATAACTTTAGGAGTACAAATATATATATGTAAAAAACTACTAAACTATCAACAAGTGTTAGATCTGAACCCATAAATTTAACATTACAATTAATTCAAGTTTTTTCTGTCATTACCTTTTTGCTTATTCATTTTCTTGAGTACAAAGATGCGATCAATGAATTTGGTTTGGGTTTTGAATAAATGAATTGACAATTACTTTGCGGGTTTTAAACCTTAAACAAATTTTATCATTTTAAAAGCATGTTATAGAGTCCATTAGGCAACCGTATTCTACGGATCCTTAATACTAGGGATGCTAACACCTTCCTCGGGATCACCAGAATCCTTACCTTGACTTTGGTTTAGATAGAATTTTTCAAATTCTTTGAATAAACTCTTTAACACTGATTTTCCTAATTTACCTATAAATTAGGTGACGACTCTAAACACATTATCCAATTTAGAGTACCATCCAAATTCTTAGTAGATCTTTGTATGATAACCCGTAATAAAAGCGAACCGTAACACCCATATTATCCACTATATGGGTAACCCATATTATCCACTATCCACCAACTACATTTCCCTCGAGCTAATTGTGTATTTAATACATTAGTACATCCTAGAAAGTTTTTGGGAGCCTAGGTTTTAAAAAAAATAAAAATAAATAAATACTCCATTATTTATTTTTATTTTTAAAATATTTGGTTTTTATATTTATTTATTTATTTGTATTGTTTTTTCGAGAATCTAAGCTTAATATGGTTATTATTTATATTTATCTTATCCATTTTTTGTTTAACCCATTTTTGACCCGTCAATATCTGACTCAATTCGTTCGTTTGACACTCCTATCCACAGGCACTGGCGGATCCATGTATATACATGGTGGTGCAGCACCAGATTTTTAAATTTTTTTTGCCTTCTAAGCATTAAAAAAAAAAAAATGCTATGCAAAATATTATTATTTCATATGTTTGCACCACTAAAATTTATCGCCTGGATCCGTCACTGTCCACAGGTACTAGTTTGGTAAATTTTCTTCATAAACGTTACATCATCTTGGATTTTCAATCCATGTACTAGTTTTTGGAAATGGATTCTGCGCATTTTCTCTACAATTCCACCATTAAGCATTTTCATCCATGCAGAATTTAACAGAAATAATGTGAACCAGCTGTCCGAAACGCGAACATCCGATCTAATTATATTAAGCCACTGCTGATGATGAAGATCTGTTTGTCGTCTTACTTTACGATTTTCATGTATGTATGTGTTGGTTTGATTATTGCATCGTGGTACGTACCTTAATATGGCTAGCTATTCAAGCATGCATGTACGTACATAAATGGATATGTGAGCTAGCAGGTTTGTCACATAGATTCATCTGCATGCAGAGCATTAACCATATTAATTATTGCACCCATGCTGTAGTCAGTTGAGTAAATTTCCATAATATTGTTGTTATTCTAAGGTGGTGTATTTAATTAAGATTTTAAAAGAATAAAAAAGTCATCTGGTATTCAATTAAGATTTTTAAACAATCTAAAAAAGTTTTGTGGTATTCAATCAAGACTATTATGATTTTTTAAACAGAGTGTTCAAATCTAGTGGTATTCAATTAGGATTTTAAAAGACTAACAAAAAGTTTTTTGGTATTCAAAATTTTGAGATTTCGAAAGAATTACAATTCATGGAAAGCCTAGAAGTACTCTTCCTCTGGTGGACCCGGACTCTCCCTTATTAGGCTTCTGAGTTCATACCAGATCCATGTACACTGATAATTCATGAATCAAAAGGCTTGTTCTGGACCACTAGCGTCATTGAGACTGCCACCTTCTTATTTGAGTGAGGAATGAATATCGGACCCTATTGACGTTCAACCGACGACCGAGCCTAGTGGTGCTTGCGGCTTTTCCTATTTCGGAACCGAGGCAAAGTGATTTATGATTGAATCTCAGAGGCATTCTTATCATTTGGTAGATCCAAGTCCATGGCCTATTTCGGGTTCACTCGGAGCTTTGGCAACAACCGTAGATTTTTAAAAATATGAATTTTGGAGGATTTTTTAGTGGAAGGTATAACTAACAAATCTTATAAACAATCTCAGTCTAACCTATCAGACTTTTTCTCATTCTCAAATTTCTATTTCATATATTTTTTTTACTTTTATAAAAATATGAATTTTTTTCTTACCTCCCCCCTATCGCCCTAATCCCACCTACCCCTGACCCTCCACCCCATTCTCAAATTTCTATTTCATATTTTTTGTTACTTTTATAAATAAAAAATTATTAAAAATATGAAATTTATCTTACCTCTCCCCCTACCCACTACCCCGCCCTACCCACTCCCTACCCCAATCTCAATTTTATATTTTATATTTTTTTTTACATTTATAAATAATTTATAGAAATATGATTTTTTTTCTTACTCTCATACCCACACCTACCCCCTAACCCCTCCACCCTACCCACACTTACCCCCTTCACCCGCACCCCATCTTCAAATTTCTATTTCATACACCTTTCTCAAATATTTCATATTTTTTTGTTACTTTTATAAAAAAAAAATTAAAAATATGAAATTTTATCTTACCTCTCCCCTACCCCCTACCCCAATCTCAAATTTTATTTTATATTTATTTACTTTTATAAATAATTTTAAAAATATGAATTTTTTTCTTACCCCCATACCCACACCTACCCCTACCCCTTCCACCCTACCCACACTTACCCCCTCCACCCTCACCCCATCATTTAGCTCATCTTGATCCGCTCATCTTAGGCCATGTAAGTTTTAGGTGTTGGACATTCACACATCTACAACTTCAATCCATCTTGACCCGCCCAACTTTCGCCCAAACGGCCCATCTGCCACCCCTAGTTGTAGCCCTCAAGCCATGTGAACAATCCAACTGTAATAGGAGAAAGCAGGAGATCCTTACATTTATTTGTGCTATTTTATTTTACTTTGGTTGAACTATTTGGTACTTTTGTTGAACTATTTTGTTGTAAGATAGTAATACCAAAAAATAAAAAGGTATAAGTAACATAATTGAGATATACCCAAAGTGACCAGAAATCAGAATAAAGGATTATGTGAAAAAATCAGAAATGCCGCAGTGGCCAATAGTGTTCTGCTCTAATCAAAATGACCCAACATACAATTCTGATTGGCCCCAGAAAATTGGACTTGAGCCCATCGATCGTTCCCCACTTGGTGGCGTAGTGTTAGCGCAGCTTAGCCATTTGTTGGATGGTTGGAATTCGAAGAACAAGTTGTTGTTTTGGATAAAAATTTGTTCATCTAAATTTTATGCAAAAATTCTGAAGGGTAGCCATGCATACATACATACATACAAAATATATATATATATATATATATATATATATATATATATATATATATATATATATATATGTCTTAAGTGCAGCCATTATATATTTACCTAAAAATGCCCTTTTATTATTTTGCTCCCAAAACTATTTACCCCAATATCCTCAAAACTATGATACCAACATGGTAATTACCCTATATCTTGCATAGCATGATTTTATCACAAAGGACTTCTTTCATTTCTTAGGAAACACTCATCAACATTCTATAAAACTACATGGTATATATAATATACTAATAGAGTATCATAAAAAATCATGTTTATTTATCCAAAAATCACACTTTTCTTTAAAAAAAAACCTCTATGACACCATAATTTTATATACATATACGAGATGATATACTGATTCAATGAGACACTCCTCAATCCTCCATGATACCATCATGGTGTATACTATATACTCAGATGATATCATTAAGATTGTTTCAATCCTTGAATATGACTCTCAATCTCCATAATACTATCATATTATATAAATATACTGAGATAGTATCATAGAGAGAGAATTTTGGGCGAAGGGAACTGGGATAATTTTTTTTCCTGAATTAGATAGAAGCGAAATTAGTTTATGAGGGGTATGATCGGATAAATATTTTACCTTTTATGGATATTTTATGTTATTTTCCCTTATATATTTAAACATGCCTCTGACTTTTTCTTAAAGGACTTTGGGAGAAATTTTGGAGAAGGGCAATTGTGTTAATTTGGTGTTTAATCCTGAAATTGTGTGAGATAAAAATTATACCATCAATCTTCTAGCTAATCCTTTTATGATGGCTTACAATGTAACAGAGCACAAATTGGATATAACTCCAAAAGAAGAACAAATATTGGTACTACACGTACTATTACAATCAATAAAATTACTATTTTTGAGAGAAAAAATAACAGACGCCTCGAATTACTCAAACGTCTATGCCATAATGAAGGTGTGCTGGAGCAACAAACGTTGATGGTGTGACTTGACTCGTGGAAGTGGTGGTAGTGGTGATTGGATAAAGCCCTCCCCGATTATTACATCTCATTAGAGGTATCCCCATTGTGAAATCCTTCACAGAAAATTCAAAAGAGTTAAAGTCAACAAAAACTCAATTATCAATTGTAAATCAGACACCAAATTTTTAATTGAGTGAGGATCACAAAGGACATTTTTAAGGCTAACGGTGGGTTTGGTGGAGATAACTCTGTGTGACCATAAACACAAATATGTATTAAATTGCCACTGTTACACCTCGTGGTTTTAAGACGATAATTAAGAACGTCATTAAAGAAATTAAAATACTTAAGGAAGTGATTCCGGAAAAATTTTGGTTACAACGAGCGTGACTAGGGAAATTGAAAATGATAATTGTATATTCCCGTTATGGGTTAGTAACATATTATAAGAGTTACGACATGGAGAATACGAGACCATATGAAATTGAGAATTAAAGGAAACGGGAGTTAAGATTAAAATAAGTGAGATTAGGATTTATCACTTGGGGGAATGATTTAATTTTAGTAGACAATGAGGGACTCAAGTGTAAAATCTAAGGGACCTAAGTGTAACTTTCAATTTTCAGATTTGTTTTGTGCCTTATAGACTTAGAGACCTTACATTTCCACCATTTTCAAACAACATTTTTCACTTTCTTTCTCTCTAAGGAGCTTGGCCGAAATCACCCCTCGAACTGCCGCTTCCGGCTAATAATATAATAGTCCCTTCGGACTGCCGCTTTCAGCTAATAATATAATAGTCCCTTCGGACTGCCGCTTTTGGCTAATAATATAATATTCCCTTCGGACTGCCGCTTCCGACTAATAATATAATAGTCTCTTCGGACTGCCGCTTCCGGCTAATAATATAATAGTCCCTTGATCGCGCTCGCTACTAATATAATAGTCAGCCGTCTGCGCAGCTAATAATATAATAGTCCCTGATTTTGACTAATAATATAATAGTCCCTTCGGACTGCCGCTTCCGGCTAATAATATAATAGTCCCTTCATATCAACACAAACTCACTCCACGGATATCATTTCAATTCATATCATAAGTCACTAATTGATTCATCACAATTCAGTTATTAGCCTTAGACTTTCATAAGAAGTTATCAAATTTGTATCTCACTAGACTTAGGAGGACATACTTTCAGGTTCGAGGGTAGAATTGTTATCAAATTCTTACTACTTATATTCTACTCAATTTCATCTTATTGGCATACCCAAAGAATAAGTGATCATATCAGTACAAAGGGATGATACTATGGAATGTAGACATAAATCGTAAACGAAATGAAGTAGTAAAATCTCGCACCCCCTTCGGAATGGTTTTGAAAATCAAACTTTAGGTTTCCTTTAGTATAAAACTCATTTCCTCGAAATCATTAGTAAAACCATATACACAACTCAACTTGGCACCTTATGGTTGTTCCCTTTGGAAGGAAATAGGAGTACAATATCAATAAACCATCACAAGAAACATTTAGACCTTACTCGTCTAAGAATGGAATCATATGGAGTACATATAGAATGAATAACAGCGAGAATCTTGCCAAAGGAAGAAAGGTTTGCCTTACATACCTCTTAGTCGCACAATCAATGCAATAGTAGGATACGTCTCGTCTAATATTCCAACCTATAATAAGGGGTAATACGTTTGTTAATTTTATGATTTCTAACGTAGTTACATTGAATGACGACTTCCTATTTCTACGAAAATTTGGGCAGCACTTCCCCTGTTTATGTGTGTATCCACAATTAACCAACAAGTCAATTAAACCAACAATCCACTATTATTCCAAGATATAATCAAGTTAGGCTCCATATACTACATTTACACAATCATACAACCTTCTTTCCCTTTATACTTATGAAAGACCACAACTTCAACAATTAAGGTGATTAACACACCTATATTGTTACATCCCGTAATTCCAGGACATTAATAAGAGAATAGACGCGAGAACACAAGACTTGAAAATTGGTACGAAAGGAAGAATTGTTTTTCCGAAGGAAAATCTTCCGAACGTCGGAAAGGAAAAATGTTCGTTGATGAGAATTAGATTCTCAAAATGCATTATTTGAGGAGTATGGAACTTATTATCATTGTGGAAATTTATTTTTACGGATTTGGTCACGTGGAGCCCATCCGAGAAATTTTACGTTTTGTGGGGCCCACGAGGGTTACGAAATTTTATGGACGAATGGGAGGGCGACACGTGTCACCCCCACACGGTCTTGGACGAAATTGACCAAGGATAAAATGGTCATTTGACCAAATTATAGATGACCAAGTCTTGCAAGCTAAGAGCTTGAGATAATTGACTAAGTCAAAGAGCCACTTGGCTTGATCTCTTTCATCCAAACCTAACAAGTGTTATAATCTAGACCCTTCATTGTAGTATATATCATATACTAGTGCAAGACATTCTACACTTAGAAAAAATTAGCCAAGAACTTGTTGTTCTTATGTGAGCTCTCGGCATTGAGCAAAAAGGAACAAGAAAAAATTTCAATTGTTGTCCATAATTCACAAGACTTTAACCCAAGGTTCCTAGTGGTATTGTAAGGATATCTCAATAGAAAGATCCCGGGAAAACGACGTTTTCACATTAGTCGCAAGGCGAAAATCTAAGGTGTTCTTCAACTTTGAAGATGGAACTTGAAGAGGAGTTCTTCATGAGCTTCTAAGGAGTGCTTGGAGCGGATTGGAACATAAGAGGAGGAGCTAAAAGTTGTTAAGGATCGACTTTTACGCTTGGACATTATTATGGCTTATTGAGGTAAAATCTTCATCTTCTTAATGTAATTGAAGATTACATGTTATAGTAGTTAATAAATGATCATGTGGTATATATATTGAATTTTGAAAAGATTTGGATCATGTCGATGTGTTAAAACCGAAAATTGACAAGTTAGCCATTAATATTGTAATCAATTTGGTAGATAGTTATAATCATCGCATGTTAAGGAAGAAAGGATTTATAGTTGTTGTAATTGTTATTATGTATATAACATGTTGGAATAACAACTTGAATTAAAAAGGAATTGAACGGAAATTGACCTTGTTTTGGATAGTGTTATTGCCGAGAATGGGCCTTAAGGAATGGACAGTTTTATATTGATTGTGGGGCAGAATTTTACACGTCATATTAGGCGTGTAATCCCCTTTGGATTGCTGAATTGTTGGGCCTTAAATGTGGCGTTTGGTTATTGAAATTCGGGCCTTAAAAAAGGTGGAAAAATATGTAGAAACAAAGGAAGCGCTGCCCGATTTTCCGTAGAATTTGGTGACTTTTCACTTAGAATATTCTACGTTTGAAGCTAGAGGTTAATAGACGTATTATGGCCATTATAGGTTGAAGTACTACGTATAGCGTATTCCACAAAAAGGATGGAATAGCTAGCAAGGTTGAAGTACTTTGGAGCATTTTGCTACTTGTCGATAATCGTCGCGGGGTATGTGAACCTCTTCCTCCTTTTGGCATGATTCTATGTATGAAATATACATGTGGTGTTATTTCATGATTCCTTCTACTCTTAGAAGTTAAGACGTATGTATGCTGATTTACTCTATGTAAAAGTTATTTCTAAGTTATCCTAAGTTCTTACCAAGTCTTATGGGAGATGTTGGTAAGAGTCGTTCGGAAGTATTTGGAGTCGATTAGACTTTGCTATTTACCGCACGAATGAGAATAAGTATCGAACAAGCCATTGCAGTGTTAATAAAAGAAAATGTATCGACAATCAATTATATTAAAATGAGTAGAATTCTCCATCTGCATAGAAACTAAGATAAGACAAAATTGTATTACATTTTCTAGATCATGGCTGCTTTAATAAGATTGTTATAAACAAGTATAACCTATTCACAACGCACAAAAGTATATGTTACTTAATTTAAAAAGTTTACGTTATGAATTTTTAAGACTATGAACCTTAAATCCTTAAAAGGTTAAGAAACTTTATTTTTCAAGTTATGGGACTTGATTCTTAAAGGAAGAAATGACTTGATTTAAAGGTATAGAATACTTGATTTGAAAAGTATGGATTTCTTGACATTCTAAAGATAAGAGACTTGAAATTCTAAGTTAAGAAACTTGATTTCTAAAGTTAAGAGACTTGAAGTATTTTGAAAGTTATGTAACTTGATTTGAAAGTATAAGTCTCTTGGTTATAAAAAGAATGAATTAGTCTAAGGCATAAAGTTAGTATAACGACTTTATGGGAAGTTGGTTATAACAACTTTATGGAAGGTTAAAAGAATGGTTTTCTCTAGTAATGTAAACAAAGAAATGACTTGAATAAGGTAGGGCAATTTGATTTAAAGGTATCACTTGCTTAAAGTTTTAAAGTAAGGGTCACTTGATTTAGAAGCCGAGAAATGTATTTCTAAAAATGTAGTGACTTGCTTGAAATGTAGACATGCCTTGATACTACGAGTGTTAGTATCTTGGGGTTTGATATGAAAAGGAGTCTTTTGAAAAGATTGAAAGTACGTAGTACTTTGGGTTAAATTCCCGGATTTTTATGTAATAAGAAAGTGCCTTGAGTATATAAAATGAAAGTCTAAAGATTTTATGAACTTGTCTATGCTTGCTTGTGATAGCCTTGAGTGCAAGTATTACATGTTTACGCTGCCGTGAATCTCAGTTGGAGGGCCGGTTGTCTTGTTGTGAATCTACTTGGACGTACCGACAGTGACGGAGGCTTCCACGGGTATGCTTCCATTGTGATTGATCCTTGGACATGCTTATACGATGTGGGATTCCGGGGCATGCGACCAGGAGGCGGGTTAGATTCCCGGATTTGTTTTATTACCCCATGACCATGCTTATACGATGAGGGATTCCGGGGCATGCGACCATGTTATGTACTATTACTCCATGTACTAGCTCCCCATGAAGACATGTACCCGAGATGAGGGGTTCCACGGGCATGTTATATACAATTATTACCCCATAGCCATGCTTATACGATGAGGGACGGGGTATGCGACCATGTTATGTACTATTACTCCATGGACTAGCTCCCCATGAAGACATATACCCGAGATGAGGGATTCCACTGGCATGTTATATACGATTATTACCCTCATGGATTAGCTCTCCATGAAGTCATGTACCCGAGATGAGGGATTCCACGGGCATGAGATATATATATATATATATGTGTGTGTGTGTGTGTGTTCGCCGACAGTGAGGTAGGATGCCACGGGCGCGTCACATGATTATATTTTACACTTACGGCTGTCTGCAGTGATGGGGGATTCCACGGGAAGGAGATATATATATGTATTGTATATGTGTACGCCGACAATGAGGTAGGATGCCACGGACGCGTCACATGGTTATATTTTACACTTACGGCTGACTGCCGTGATGGGGGATTCCACGGGCAGGAGATATATATATGTATTGTATATGTATGCAGCAACGATGAGGTAGGATGCCACTGACGCGTCACGTGGTTATATTTTACACTTACGGTGTCGGCGGTGATGGGGATTCCATCGCACGCTTTGATATTTGTGGGCTTGAGACCCCATCGGATTGTGTGATGATATTTGAGGGCTTGTGTCCATAGCCCCGTGTGACTATTGTTCATGTCTTTGAAATGGTTTGTACAAGGTAAAAGCGACTTTCATTACTTTCACTGGCAAGGCACGATTATCTTTATTATTTTGGTTATCATACATGTCTCGACTTTATTATAGTTATGATTTCATTCTGATATTTTGATTTCATACTTGGTACATATTTCGTCGACCTCCTTCTGCGTTCATCATGCCATGAGTTGGTACATAGCTTGTTGATCCTCATTCTTAGGATCACTGTTCAGCTGGTTGGAAAGCTCCATTATTTCGGAGGCTTTGTATTTTGGTACAGTTCCCTGAGGTTGTAGATTTATGTACATTCAGAGGTATGGCGGGGCCCTGTCCCGTCACAGTTGTTATGTCAAGAATTCTTGGAGGTTTGTAGTCATATCTTGTGGATATGGTTGTGTAAAAGAAAAGAAAAAAGGTAACTGTTTTTTGTGTTACGTGTATTTTTTTTGGAAGGTGGCCTTATCGGCTAGCCTGTTATTTATTTTCTGTTAAGTTTATGTATGTTCCGCTGATTATCTCTGATGTATACTTGTAAGGGTGCCCAGGTAAGGCACCAGTCGCGGGCCCGGGATCGGGTCGTGACATATATACCCTGTTGTTATCTTACATTTTTAAGCTCCAAACAAATCTTAAAAAAAATATCACAACAATGTCTAAAAAATTCCTTAAATTTTCGACCAACCCATATTTTTGTTCCAAAATTCTTCTCTTAATTCTTAAGATCCAATATCATATTCCAATACTCCCATATAACTAATTACCACTTAAATATTAAGATTTATCTTCAATTTCCAACATGCAATTGGTGACAATACTAACAACAACAATACTAAATTCCAATGTACACGAATGGGTTCTAGAATTGGTTACAACATCCAAACTTCACATGCATTATCTTTAATCCCTAGTTTTTACTAACACTCATTTCAATTCCTTAATTATACAACATGCACTTCAATCATTCAATTGAAAAAAAGAATTTTACCTTAGTTTTTGAGCCAAAACAGTCCAGGTTTCGGTGCTACGGTTCCATCGATTTTTAGCTTCAATTTTTGACACTTTTTCAACTCCAAATTAACATGCATCCAATCTATAATGTTAACCCATCATCCTTACACGTTTTATCTTCCAACAATTCGTCCAAAACTTGAAATTTCGTGGGCTAAAATTCTGCCCCAGCAGCAGCGTTTTTTCACTGTTTTTGTCAGCTGAACTTGTAACGTACACAACTCTCTACTCCGTTGTCCTATCGATGAACGGTTTGTTGAGTTGGAAACTAGACTCGACGAAATTTATTTCTGGATTTTGAAACACCCAAAAACGCATAATATACTAGGAGATATACCCATCCAAACTAAAAATCTGCCAGCAAATCCCGATTTCTGCCCTAATTTTCTCCAAATTTTGGCTTCTAATTGTTAGATGGATTAATCTAGGAAGAAGATGATAAAATGAATTCAATTCTTGGCTAAGGATGGGTGTAATTTCGGCTAGTGATTGAGAGAGAAGGAGATGAAAATGGTGTTAAAGAAATGAAAGTGAAAATAGAACAGGGAGGGTTTTGTATAAGCCTTAGACCAAATACCCCAAAATCTGAAATTTATTTTTAAACTTATACTTTGGCCCTTTCAATGCCCTTCTTAGTTAAAAACAACCTCAAGTAATAAATCTTAATCCCGCTCATATTAATCTCAACACTCGTTGCTTTAATTTCTTATCATCGTATCTTATATACATTACTAATCCATGACGGGATATATATATACTCAATTATCATTAAGAGAAGTTCCCGGCGTCACCTCCGTCATTAACAAAAAGTATTTCGTATTAACATGTAAGAATATACTTAAATTCAAAAATTTGAATCTTAATCCTTAATGGCGTTCTTAATTATCGTCTTAAACTTACGAGGTGTAACATATATGAAGAGAGTGAATTGATTTGAAAAGTATAGATTACTCGATTTGAAAAGTATAGACTACTTAATTTGAAAAGTATTAGATTATTTGATTCGGAGAGAATAAGTAACTCGATTTGAAAAGTATGGATTACTTGATTTAAAGAGAATAAATGACTTGATTTGAAAGAAAAAGTAACTTGATTTAAAGGTATAGGTTACTCAATTTTGAAAGAAGAAGTACTTGGTTTTGATAGTAAAAGTATTTTTGGGGTTCAACTCCCTAATATTGCATGAAATGATTCTTTTTATAAAGAATAGATGTACATGGTACTTTTGAGTTTATTTCCCTAATATTACATGATTTGAGTCTTCTTGTAAAGAACGGATGTACATAGTACTTTGGGTTTATTTCCCTAATGTTACATGACATGATAATGCCTTAGTTGTATTAAAAGGAAAAGATGTGATAGTGCCTTAGTTTTCTAAAATGGAAGTTTATTATAATAGCTTTATGGGAAGTCAGAAGATGGTTTAAAATGTCATATGATTGCATTGATACACCGAGTCACATGGTGGGCCGGGACACGTTACATGTACATACACGAGGATTATAAGGGAATCATGTGAGAATGTTCATGATTATGACTTATATAATATACGAAAATCATGTGAGAATGTGCATGATTATGACTTATATAATATACGAAAATCATGTGAGAATGTCCATGATTATGACTTATATATTATACGGAAATCATGTGAAAAAGTCCATGATTATGACTTATATATTATACGGAAATCATGTGAGAATGTCCATGATTATGACTTATATATTATACGGAAATCATGTGAAAATGTCCATGATTATGACTTATATAATATACGGAAATCATGTGAGAATGTCCATGATTATGACTTAGATATTATACGGAAATCATGTGAGAATGTCCATGATTATGACCTACATATACATATAGAAATTATGTGAGTATGTCCATGATTATGACCTATATACTCTTATAGAGAACATGTGAGAACGTCCATGATTATGACATAACTCTTACTGTGAAAACGGTATTGTCTTGGTTATTTCTAAAAAAGAAGGCATGGTATTGTCTTGGATTTTCTAAAAACATAGTACATTCTATTTGTTCTAATGAGAGTCAAAGATTGTTTTAACTTGCATATGTTTACTCATATAGCTATTCATGAGATGTGTACTGTCCGTGAACTTGTATTCACGATGCGGGATAGATTTTCGTGAGATGTATATAGAGTATAGGATTTCATGCCTAGACATACATGGTGTTAAAAATAAGTCTCTTTTAAGAAAAGTACATTTGACTTTTATTTTATATGACACGGTAGGATCTGGTATTTGATTTTCATACTTGCCCCTGTCATTCTTTTATACAGTTATGATCTGGTTTACTGTACTTCTTGTTTACATACTTGGTACCTGTTGTCGACCCCTCCGGAGGCGTTCATTCCCGCATGTATAGGTATTCGATTTGGAGATCCTCGAGCTTAGGATCAGTGCCCAGCTTTTTGAGATAGCTATCCCTGTTCCGGAGCTTGACATTTTGGTACAATCTTGATATTAGATTTACGTTTATTCAGGGGTATGGCGGGGTATTGTCCCGTAATATTGTACATTTTCTTTTATTCCTAGAGGTCTGTATACATATGTGGGACAGGTGTGTGTGTTGTATAAACTAGAGTCCCTTGTGGACCTTTTTATGTACAGTGGCAGCCTCGTCGGCTAGCCGGTTTTATTTATATGAGTTGTTATTTTATTATTGTCTATGAGTTGTTTGAGGTAAGGGTGCCCAGGTAGGGCACCAGTCGAGGACCCGGGGTTCGGGTTGTGACAATTACCAACAATAATGACACGATTTTTGCTCAAATTGAAATAAGATGAGAAATTACCTGGCACATACGTCATATGAGAAGTGGCTCAGGTGTCCATGTAACAATTTACGTCTGGGGAATTTAAATCAAGTGTATGAATCGCGGCCTCAATATCTGTAGGTGTCGAAATTGATTTTGGGCCCGCGAATAACGGCGCTGAGGCTAAGGCGGCGGGCGACTGCTGCCGATGCCCGATGCGTATGCATTGTTGGGTGTAATTGGGTCTGGACCAACTGGGAGAATAAAATGTGAATTCTGGCGTGGGCCACTGGCCTATCCCCATGACCACTGTGCATTGTCCAAGGGCTGCGACCAGTGGTGTTGCGGCCCAGCCCATCGCTGCCACCGCGTCCCCGCGGCGCCGGCGCTTCGCTGCCGCCATTTTACGATTTTGACCTTTTTTGCCGCTAAAGTTGGCTAAAGTTGTCTGAGAATGAGTGAGGGTCATCGGACGTGGCTATCATCATGATAAAATTTACTCCGGTAACCACCTTTTTAGCCAAGTCGGCCTCTTCTAATATGAGCATGGAACGTGTTTGGTAGAACGGTTGGAGAGGATTACTTTGACGAAAAAGCATACCAACGCCATTATAAGCCTCGGATAGGCATGCAGCCATCTGGAGAACAAGAAGATCATTCGTGAGGGGCACACCAACGTTCTTGAGTTGATCCACCAACTCCTTGGGCCTTTGCAATAGGCCGATACATTTAGGAAACCCTGCATGGTGATATGTGAAAATTCCTGCTCAAGAGTCACGACACGAGAATTTTTGTTATCTTGAAATATATCACGTAACCTATTCCAAATGTCCATTGCCGTCGCGTTGGGTTCAATAATAGTTTGCAAGAGATCCGTATAAATAGTGGAATAAATCCACTGGAGTACCGTAGCATAAAGAATTACCCATAACTCAATGTCATCCTCGGTGGTAGGCACATTCTCCTTGCCTTTTTCCACGGGGATAATGTGATGAAGGACTCCATGAGAGCGTGTGTGAACTTTAAATAATTCAGCCCACGTCGCATATTTGACGTTTTGCATCTCAAGAACGATAGGGATGTTGTTCTTGATATTAAAGACGATAAGGACTGGATGAAATGTGTTCTTTGAGGTAGACATACTTAAAAAAACAAGCTACTAATATTTCCGTGCAGTATAAGTATATATGCAACTTCGTGGGAAAGAACACGCATACAATCTTGAAATAAAGACAAGACGTCGCTATACTCAACCATAAGGCAGTAACCATACGTAGCTATACTCAACCATAGAATTCAAAAGAGATTCAAACGCTTAAAAAGAATGGAGTTTGATCTAAGGTACTTGATCTTGATTATAGTTAACATTTTCAAATCCATATCACCTTCTGATAATTGGGATCCTTTCGATATATTTGGCAATCCCTGTAGGAATTTGTTGGGTGTAAAACACACAAGTAAGGCACAACGGAAGTTTAAAATTTTGAGTAAACTTACTTGCCCCAACAAACTTTTCTGGTATGATTATGCGATAATTCAAATCTGCAAAGACAGGAAAAAAACTTACAGTTTAAGCTTTGTTAGTCTTTATTAAAGGGAGCGCACGCGATTGTCAATCCGGGTGCAAGCCTTGCTTCGATATATTCCTTTGCCCAAGAAAGCTAGAAAATTTTGACAGAGGTTTGAGAAAATTTTATTTCCTGAACTCTGAGTTCAGAAAGTGGAAAGTGAGTTCAACCTAAAATTATGGGTTAAGTGTCAAATATATAGTGGAGGAAACCCTAAACCAAATCAGATTTGGATCAGGCTTCAAGACCTGACCCAAATCCAAATCGTGATGGGCGATCGAACTAGGCCCATGGCATCTTCCTCCATTTATTTTCTGCACGTTTTAGTTCTAATTAAATCCAAGATTTAATTTTGACTTAATTATATAATTTTCATCAAATAAAAATTATCTCATAATTTATTATTAAATAAAATATCTTGATTCTAAATCCGATATTTTATATTCTATCAATATACCCTTAGACCGAAAAGACAATCGACTTAGTGTGACCCTTTAGGCCTTCACACATCGACACTTGATCAAATCAAGGTTCACACGGAACTCCTAGACGGCGCCGGTGACGGACCCAATGTATGAAGTACGTTTACAAGACTTAAGTAAACAGATCTCTATGTGATATGATAAATTCCTTTCATTCGCGACACACTCGTTCAAGCTTAAGATTTGCTAAGTGTCTATCCAAATGGCTTGATCACTTTATTTCATCTATATATTAGTCGACAACTAGACCATATCCTAGATATGTCTCTTGCATTGGCCAATGACTTGGTCGACTTAATATCTCTGAGAAGCTGAGTGTTCTCTCAAAATTTCAATCGAGGAATGAATCCTATTCTTGGCTCAACTACCACCTTTAATCTACTTCGTAATGCACCCAACACAATCCGTGTCTCAACCTATAAGGCATTTGAGCTTAGGACAGGATCAAAGTGCATTAATACTCTAGACATGTATAACAAATAGTTTATCAGCAGGGTATGTCAATACTGTCCATCACTAGCAACTATTGCTGGTAGTAAGTGAGATTATACTACATTCTCTAAGAATGTGATGCAGACCACATGTAGACTTATAACATATCATTGATATCTCATTCTAAATGATCATTAGTCTAGGCTAATTTAAGAACTACACTCTATCATTAATATCTCACACTATTAATGACAATGTAAGTTCAAGGGATGCACATTAATGAATTGTTACACCTCGTAAGTTAAGACACAGATTAAGAACGTCATTAAGGTTAATGTTTGGATAATGAATATAAGATATGATTATAAAAGCTACGGGCACGTCGATGAGAGTTTAAAATAATGAGTAAATATATTTTGATTAAGGATTATTGCAAAATATAAGAATTACGACATGAAGAAGATGAGACTTTATGGAGTCCCGAGAATTAAAGAAAACGGGAGTTAAGAGTTAAAGGAAGTGGAATTTAAGCTTTACTTACTACTTGGGGAATTAAATGAGTGAAGTAGACACTTAAAGGGGTCAAAGTGTAATTGTAAGAGGGACCAAAGTGCATTTATTAAAATCTGAAAAAATGTTTAATTGCCCTACACATTTCTCATTCTTTCACTAACACAAAATTCCAAATTCCCTTCTCCTCTTTCTCCATTGCCCTTGCTCGATTTTCTCTCCATTTTCAAACAAGAAAAATTAAACTTTTGCTCCATCTTATTAGAATAGTTACCCTACACATTTAAGCCAAGAAATTAGGGCAATCTTTAATCACCCAAAGCGTTGGCAAATCGCCCATCTTTGCCATGAGGTTAGCCCAAAAATTCAAGGTTTTTGGATGAAGTTTTGGCAAGAAAAATGTGCATAGATGAGGGGTTATCATAGTAGGACACTTGCATGTTGATTTAGAGTTAAATAAGTGTGAAATTGGAGGCAAAATTGGCCCAAAAACAGTGACTGGAATCGGGACTGCTGGGCAGAATGTTGTTCAACTTTGGAGGGGTATATCTCCTCGTATATTAGGGGTTTTTGGGTGTTTCAAAAGCCTAAAATGAAGTTCGTCGAGTCTAGTTTCCAACTCAACAAACCGCTCGTCGATAAGACACTGGAGTAGAGAGTTATCGACGTTACAAGTTCAGCTGACGAAGCAGTGGCTAAAAATCTGGACAGTCACGTTTTTGGGGACTGTTTTGGTAAAATTTTAAGGTATGAAATTCTTCTTCTATTGGTGAAAATGTATCCCCTTTACTTGATATTTGATAGATTAATTGATATTATAGTTAAGAGAATTATTCATGTCAAAGAAGAAAGGGAAAGAAGACAATGCATGTGAATGATAGAGGTCGAAACCGATTTAGAACCTATTCTTGGCATACGTTGGAATTGAGTAATTGTGTTGGTATGTTATTACTAATTGCATGTGGAAATTTAGATGAAACTTTGATGTTTAAAGTTAAAGTTGTTAATTGAAGTTGTTGGGAGATTAATTGGAAAGTAAGGAATTTTGGAAAAATCTTTGAAATTGTAAAATGTTGATATGACCGGAAAGTTGATAGAAATTATTGAAAATTTCGATAATGTATTGCGGACTGAATTAGTGTGTGAATATAAGTTACTACATGCATATTTATTGAGGCAATTATCTATACATGCCTCGAAAGGATTAAAGTATAGAAAAGTGTTAAATTCGCATTCTTGAATTGGCGATGTCGTTAAGAGATTGGATTGACCCATGATAATTCTAACGTGACTAAATGATTGACTAACATGAGAGGTAAGTGTATAAATTCCCTTGGTTATTGAAGTTGATAAATTGAATGTTTAGATAATTTTGACTACATATGAAAATGGTAGTGGTTATTAGTTTAATTTGGATCATTGAGTTGATTTAGATTGTTGGTTTGAATTGGATTGTTAGTTGGAGTTGAATTGTTGGTTGATTTGGATTATTGGTAAAATTGTGGATACACACATAAACAAAGGAAGTGCTGCCCAAATTTTTATAGAAATAAGAAGTCGTTATCTGAATAAATTACGTTAGAGACCGTAGAATTGACAAACGTATTGTCATTATTATAGGTTGACATACTGGATGAGGCATATCTTAGCATTTAGTTGATTTGCTCGCTTAAAAGGTATGTGAGACTTTTCCTTCTTTCTTTTGGCATGATTTTTATGAAAGTACGGCGGACGTACTTAACTCCTACTAGTTCAGTTTTAAAAATGATTATTTACTAGTGATTATGATTTCAGTAACAGAGTTTATGGTAATAAGTTTATTGAGAGTCACATAATGATTTTAATTGCATCTGATTGCTCATGATATCTACTCGTGCTAAGTGTTACTATTTCACTCTCGAGTCCCGCCGATCATGTTCGTACGATCATGCATCATTCATCGAGTCCTCACTCAGAAGTAGAGACACGTTATATATATAGAGATTACATCGAGTCCCTCCAGAGGCGAGACACGTTACACGCGCAGATCAGATTCCATCGAGTCCTCCAGAAGGCCGAGACATGTTATCTGATTTTATATCTGATACATGAGCATGATGACTTATGATTCAGTATACATGATATGATTTTCAGACATGATTCTCAATTTTATGAAATTTGATGACTCTCTGTTTTACTTGGTACGATTGTTATTGATTCTGATATTTTATGTTTTACATACTCAAGACATTATCTCGCATCGACCCGCTCCCGAAGTGCGTTAAATGCCCGCAGTTGGTGTTGAATAGATGACCCTCCGCCTAGGATTTCATGCAGCATTGGAAGCTTCTTTGTTCCGAGCGGCTATTTTTGGTACAGACCTTTATTTTTCAGACTTATGCATATTTTGGGCACGACGGGGTCCTGTCCCGTCATATGTCAGTATTACACTCCTAGAGGTCTGTAGACAGTTGTGGGTTGGACGTTTGTACCTTGTTTTGGGTTTTGATGTTGTTATCTAGTGGCAGTCTTGCCGACTTGCGTATTTTGAATTATGCCTTTGTGCACGTGATGTTGGTTGGTGGCAGCCTAGTCGGCTAGCCTATTATGACTGTTGTTTTGTTGTTATTTTGGCAGCCTTGTCGGCTCGCCGTTGTAGGGATATGTTGTAAAAGCAGCGTTGTGCTGCCGAAATTTCTGTAGATATCTGTATTAAATGAATTAAGAGTGACAGGTCAGTAATGACGTCCAATTAGGACGTTAGTCGCGGCCCGTCGGGTCGGATCGTGACATGAATAATATAAACAATCAAATAATAATTCAATAATTGCAAATGTCAAGTATATTAATCTTATTAATAATATGAATGTGTTCAAGTACATCTGCTCCTAAAATGATTATTTCTAGGACATGTATACTTTCAATCTCCCACTTGGCCTAGAGCCAATCACTAACGTATCTAATGCCCATATTTTCAAAATGACCATTATGCTTGACTAAGCTTAATGGTTTAATAAATGGGTCTGCTAGATTTTTATATGTGGGAATGTAGTCTATCTTTATTTCTTCAGTCTCTCCCACCACTCTAAGTATGTGGTATTCCCTTAGTAAATGCTTGTTTATGTTTGTTGATCTTGGTTCCTTAGCTTGCGCAATCGCACCAGTATTGTCACAATAAATCGTTATTGCACATCTGGCACTTGGAACAACCCTTAGTTCCTTTAAGAACTCAGTTATCGTAACAACTTCTTTATGAGCTTCCGATTAAGCAATGTACTCAGTTTAAGTTGTCGAATTAACAGTGTTGTCATACTAAGTGCACATACCACATCTGTCCTTATACAGGTCATGTCATACATGGTTTATCATATAGCTGAGGCATATGAGATTCTTTTCATGTGTTCAAGTTCTGCAACTACAGAAAGACTATCTTTCTTTGATAACTTGATGCCTTGACCTATAGGAAGATCTCCTTTCTTAGATTTCTCCATAAGGAATTGTCTTAGCACTTTGTCTATGTATACATATTGTGACAGCCCCAACAATCTACTAAGTCTATCTCTTGTAGATCCTAATTCCAAGAATGTAGCAGGCTTCTGATCGGTGTATTTTATATACACTTTTCGAGTCATTTTTAGTTAGTCTTTTGTCCTTTTTTGTACAAATAAGTGTCGTATTATGATAGTTTTCCTTTCTTTTGAGTCAAAGTGGTTAAAATGGTCAAATGGCGGAAAATGAGCTAAAAGAGGGCAAAAGAGGAGGTTCCAGAGCTAAAAACAGAGAAATTGGCGAACGAGGCTGAAATCCGGACGGTAGCGCGGCCTCCTGCAGAAGCAGGGCCGCGGCGCCCAATGTCCAGAGAGGCTGCAGAAGACCCAGCGCCGCGGCGCCTCATGTCAACAGGTGCAGGGCCGCGACGCCTAATCATCAGAGAGGCTACATAAGTTGCAGCGCCGCGACGCCTCGCATGCCAGAGAATCGGCCGCGCGCCAATTCACCGGTATCACGAAGTTCCGTCGCGGCGCCGAATGCAGCGCGCGCGCCGACGGGAAAAATCGGGTTTGACGATTTTACGGGCGGGCTCGCTCTCCAATCTCCAAGCAAGAAAATATTGTGTTGTGCAAGAAGGGGAACCCTTAAAATCTGCCTAGGGTTCTCCTTTTATAGGCTGAAAACCGCCCTTAACTTTTCCCTGCAGGCCTGGCCCAGAAAATCGTCAGCTTCACCCAAGTCCTTCATCATGAAGGTTCTGGATAACCATTCTTTGACTGATTGCATGAGAGTCTTATTGTCTCCCATTATTGTCATCTACATATATAACAATGAAGACAATGCTCTCATTTGTGTGTTTACTATAAACGCACAGATCTTCCTTGCTTCTAACAAAGTCAAACGATTTGACTGCTTTGTCAAAACAAATGTTCCAACTCCTTGAGGCTTGCTTAAGTCCATAAATGGAATTTTGTAGTTTGCATACTGCTTTGGGTTGAGTCTTGGATGTAAAACCCTCTGGTTGTATTATATACACCTCCTCAATTAGATTACCATTGAGGAAGACAGTTTTAACATCCATTTGCCAAATATCATAATCATAGTATGCAGCTATTGCAAGCAAAATCCGAATGGACTTAATCTTTACAACAGGTGAAAATGTTTCATCATAATCGACCCCAGACCGTTGATTATAACATTTAGCCACCAATCTTGCTTTATAAGTCTGTACTTTGCCATATGCATCAATCTTCTTCTTGAAGACCCATTTGCATCCTATGGGTCTAACCCCTGTTGGCAAGTCAACCAAGTTCTATACTTGGTTTATGTACATAGACTTCATTTCGGATTTCATGGCTTCTTGCCATCTCTGTGAATCAATGTCTAACATTACTTCGATGTAGGTAGTAGGATCATCATCATCAGAAATATCTATCTCATTATGTGTTTTAACAAGGAGATTAAGTTTTTCAGGTGCACGATGAGTCCTAGTGGTCCTACGGAGTTGAACATTCTGCGTTTCAGTGTTTGCTGTATTTTGATTTTGAGAAGATGTTTGTGTGTTGGACAATCCACCACCTTGAGAACTTTCAGGAATATCATTTTGAATAGGATGATGCACAACTATTGTGTCATCTACCATTGGTTGTGCATGAGGGTCTTGCATTTCTGCATTATCCCTCATAACACTCCCACGGGCTGAAGGGCGTACTCTAAGTACCCAATCATCATCAAATACTCCCACTGAATTCTTGCCTAGGTCATTTGACAAGGGGTCATTCTCTACATTATTTTGTACTTCTTGAATTTCTTCAAGTTCTATCTTGTTGCAACTCTGTTCCTTGTAGACATAGTCTTCTTCAAGGAAATTTGCATTTCTGGAAACAATTACTTTATGTTCCTCAGGAAGATAGAAGTAGTACCCTATTGTTTCCTTAGGATACCCTACAAAATAATACTTCGCACTTTTAGATTTCAATTTGTCAGTGAGCAACTTCTTTACATATGCAGGGCACCCTGTGTCGCGTGTCTCTAAGTCTTTGGCTTGCCATTCCATATCTCATATGGAGTTTTCTCTACTGACTTTGATGGAACTCTATTCATAATATAGATTAAGCTTTGCAATGCATATCCCCATAGGTATGTTGGTAGAGCTTAGAAGCTCATCATGGATCTAACCATATCTAATAAGGTACGATTTCTCTTCTCAGCAACACCATTCATTTGTGGCATTCCGGGAGGTGTCCATTCTGAATGGACTCTATGAAGCTTTAAGTAATCTAGAAATTCTTTACTTAAGTACTCACCTCCTCGATCTGATCGAATAGTTTTAATACTTGTTTCAAGTTGCTTCTCTACTTCTGACTTGTACTCCATGAATTTCTCAAAAGCTTCAGACTTATGTTTCATAAGATACACATGCCCAAAACTTGAGAAATCGTCTGTAAAAGTGATGAAATAAAGAAAGTCTCCATTAGCTTGAGTTGGAAAAGGCCCACATACATCGGTATGGACTAACTCAAACACCTCTTTGACACGTACTCCTTTCCCAGAAAGTGATTTGGTTGTCATCTTTCCTCTTAAGCAAGATTCGCAATCACCATATGACTCTAAGTCAAATGGTTCTAAGTAATCTAATTTCCTCAATCTTGCTATCCTTGATTCATTGATGTGACCAAGTCTGCAATGCCATAAGTAGGTGGGATTTATTTGATTACTTATTTTAGCTCTTTTATTTTGTATATTGAAAATTTCATGGCTACAGTTTAGAACATACAATACATCCACAAACGGAGCATTTCCACAAATAAAACCATCAAAAGATAAAACATAATTTTCGTTGGTAATATGTGAGGAAAACCCCTCAATGTCTAACATAGGGATAGAAATAATATTTCTCGTCAAAGACGAAACAAAATAACAATTATTTAGTTCTAACCAAAAGCCTGAAGGTAAATCTAGTCTATAAGTCCCCACGCGTTCTGCATCAGCTCTATTGTCAACGCGTAGATCTACTTCCCAATGTCCAACCTTTCTGCTGTCAATTAGCCCCTGCACATTATTACAAATGTGTGAGCCACAAGCGGTATCTAATACCCAACAGTGAGAATTAGTTATAGACATATTTATTTCAATAACAAACATACCTTGTCCAGCAGAGCCAACACCTTGTGTCTTGTCTCCCCCTGAGGCTGTACAATCCTGATTTCCTTCGTGCTCCGTATCGTTGATTTTGGTTTCCCTTCCGCAACTATACTTGTTGGAAGGAAAGGCGCCGAATTTGTGTCTGTCTGCGATCGTGCCTAGCTGGGCAGTTCCTTTCAATGTCCCTTTCTCTTACAATTGAGGCAAACATCAACAACTATCTTGGCCTTCTTTCGAACAACTCCTTTAGGTTTCATAGTTGTGGGTTTGGCGGCAACCGCCTTACCCTTCTTCTTCTTCTGCATATTCTTACCCTTAGGTTTGAACTTGCTAGATGAGCCCACCATGAGCACAACTTTACCTTTGGAGGTGGACGACTCGAAGGTCTTCAACATATTATGAAGTTCTGGGAGACTTGCTTTCGTTCCATTCATGTTGTAATTCACAATGCAGTTCTCAAAGAAACCAGGAAGCGAGTTCAAGATTAGATTAACAGAAACATTTGCAGGCAGCTTCGTTCCAATCGAAGCCAACCTCTCAATTAATCCAATCATCTTCAAAACATGTTGTGACACCAGACCCCCTTCGTTCAGCTTACACTTAAAGAGATCTCTCAACAGTTCATACTCCATTGTCTGAGACTGTGAGTCATAGAGACTCTTCAAGTGTTCTAGCATCTCGTTGAGGCTCATATTTTCATGTTGTCTTTGTAACTCTGGAGTCATAGAAGATAGCATAACACATTGTGCTGCAATAGCATCATCAAGATATTTCTGGTAGACTGCTTTGTCAAACAGAGCATACTCTTCAGAATCTTCAGCAGGGACTATAGGGAGTGTTGTATCCAAGACATACTCAATCTTTTCTAATCGTAGTACCAAACGCAGATTTCTTAACCAGTCAGGAAAATTGACTCCATTCAACTTGTTCGTTTCAACCAACATTTTAAGTGACCGATTTGACATTGTAAGTGAAGAAAAGATAGACTTGAAATTAATACTCTAATATAATTTCTATTGAACACATTCATTAACTAACTAACATGGTCTTTAGTTTAATTAGCTCCCACTATTTTAACATACTCTTTTACCCCATAAAGAATACAGACTCATATCAAATGCGGTCATAATGGGTCAAGATCCAAACTCATGTTGTCTCTGCGTTTGCTGAGGCTGATAACTTCAACAACACGATTTGGTAGGTCTCTAAACCAATTGCAAACAATTTGCAACTCTTGGTTAACCGAATGTTCTAAACAATTCGATCTGCGTCCCTCGGCTGTCCGACACTGGGGTGCCAAGACAGCCTAGCAAGTCAACCCCGTTATGCGACTGCAATTATGCATCTAAGCGGGCTTAACCTTCATCAAGCAAACACTGGGTGTAAATACTCACGAAGGTTTATCACCTACTACAACATGTATATGCATCTATGAAAGGGTCCGAGTCCTCGTAGACTTAGAGCAAATGATGAGGCATAAATACTCATCTCGCTGAAAAGGATTTTGCACCACAATCAATTATAACGGACGACGCGTTCATTTTAAATGAGACTTGTATTAAATTTGGGGAACATTTTAATTCAGGGTTATGACCAAGATCAACTATTATATCATACATCATATGACATCCTATCATGCAATTTCTAAAAATATTTAGATGGAAAACCATCAAACCCAATAGACATGATATAAGATAGTTTTAATCACATCTCGGTAGCCTACCTGCATACAATTATAGCGGTCATTGAAAGTAAACAATTACTGGGCGCCGTCTACCCAGACATATATATGCAGACTCTATTCTAATTATTTGAATGACAATCAATTAAACAATTAGGAGAAATAATTAATTTGTGCACACATTATCAAATAATATGCTAAATCATAATAATTGTGGGTTAATTAATTTGTTTCAATTTTAAAAATAATTAAATTCAAAATTTAAACTTAATTTTCAATTTTCGAAATTTTCTGCTCATCCAAACAGTCTATTAATAATTCAGAAATTAAAATTTAATTTTCAGGGGTATTTCTGTAATTTTCAGAACCTTGAAATATTTACTCCCAGGGCCAAATCTGCTTTTCTGAAATTTACAGATTGACCCAGGGACAGAATCTGCTGATTTTAATTTTTTTTTAAAATTCCAGAAAATATCTTAGGGACTAATTTGTAATTTTTAGAACTTAAAATATTTTCAGATTAGCTTAAGGACCAATCTTCAATTTAAAAACCCTAATTTTAATTGCAAAAAGGTCCTTAAACTATTTCAAATTTTCAAAACCAATTCCAACCCAAATCAAATTTGGGATCGGATTTCGGGGCGAAATTGACGAAATTAGAACCCACCAAACGATGGCTCACATCGTCACAAACTCACCAGTGGTTTTCACCACCGATTTGGTGGCCCACGGTGACCGAAATCTGAGACGCCGTCGACTATTTCTAAAACCGTCGGTGGTGCTCCTTTTCAGTCATCGTTGTCGTGTAACACTATCACCATTAGATTCCTCTCGTCGAGACGAACACGATGATATTATTACTTTATGATTACGTCGCCTGTGGTGGCCGGAAACAGTCCCGCCGTCGGCGGTTTCCGGTGACTTTTTCCGGCGACTTCACCGTATTCCGCTACCTCTCAACACCATTATCGACCATCTTTAAAAGTGGATTTCTCGATAATAGTGGCGACGGTATTGGTACACGTCGAATCACCCAAAATTTCACCGGAACCGCCACTGTTCACGCCGGAGCGATGGCCGCGACACGTTCACGTCGAACGATGGCATCGCTCATCGTGAGCGATGTGATCGTTTCATCGACCGCTTTTATTTATTTATTATTATTCCGAAAATCAGTTTTCAAAAATTAAAACAATTAATTATCCACGTATCGTTATTAAAGATTATCGTATAATCATTAAATCAGTCTGGGCTCTGATACCACTGTAGGAATTTGTTGGATGTAAAACACACAAGTAAGGCACAACGGAAGTTTAAAATTTTGAGTAAACTTACTTGCCCCAACAAACGTTTCTGGTATGATTATGCGATAATTCAAATCTGCAAAGACAGGAAGAAAACTTACAATTTAAGCTTTGTTAGTCTTTATTAAAGGGAGCGCACGCGATTGTCAATCCGGGTGCAAGCCTTGCTTCAGTATATTTCTTTGCCCAAGAAAGCTAGAAAATCTTGGCAGAGGTTCGAGAGAATTTTATTTTCTGAACTCTGAGTTCAGAAAGTGGAAAGTGAGTGCAACCTAAAATTATGAGTTAAGTGCCAAATATATAGTGGAGGAAACCCTAAACCACATCAGATTTGGATCAGGCTTCAAGACCTGACCCAAATCCAAATCGCAGTGGGCCAGTCGAACTGGGCCCACTGCTGTGCGGCTCCTCCATTTATTTTCTGCACGTTTTAGTTCTAATTAAATCCAAGATTTAATTTTGACTTAATTATATAATTTTCATCAAATGAAAATTATCTCATAATTTATTATTAAATAAAATATCTTGATTCTAAATCCGATATTTTACATTCTCTCAATATACCCTTAGACCGAAAAGACAATCGACTTAGTGTGACCCTTTAAGCCTTCACACATCGGCACTTGATCAAATCAAGGTTCACACGGAACTCCTAGACGGCGCCGGTGACGGACCCAATGTATGAAGTACGTTTACAAGACTTAAGTAAACAGACATCTATGTGAGATGATAAATTCCTTTCATTCGCGACACACTCGATCAAGCTTAAGATTTGCCAAGTGTCTATCCAAATGACTTGATCACTTTATCTCATCTATATATTAGTCGACAACTAAACCATATCCTAGATATGTCTCTTGCATTGGTCAATGACTTGGTCGACTTAATATCTCTGAGAAGCTGAGTGTTCTCTCGAAATTCCAATCGAGGAATGAATCCTATTCTTGGCTCAACTACCACCTTTAATCTACTTCATAATGCACCCAACACAAGCCGTGTCTCAATCTATAAGGCATTTGAGCTTAGGACAGGATCAAAGTGCATTACTTCGTAAATAAGGTGATATTGACCTCAAGTCTAAGGAACTCTATCTCCCATATGCTGATAATACTCTAGACATGTATAACAAATAGTTTATCAGCAGGGTATGCCAATACTCCTCTAAGAGTATCAATGTGTCCATCACTAGCAATTATTGCTGGTAGAAAGTGAAATTATACTACATTCTCTAAGAATGTGATGCAGACCACATGTCGACTTATAACATATCATTGATATCTCATTCTAAATGATCATTAGTCTAGGCTAATTTAAGAATTACACTCTATCATAAATATCTCACACTATTAATGACAATATAAGTTTAAAGGATACACATTAATGAATAATATAAACAATTAAATAATAATTCAATAATTGCAAATGCCAAATATATTAATCTTATTAATAATATGAATATGTTCAAGTACATCTGCTCCTAAAATGATTGTTTCTAGGACATGTATACTTTCAATCCCAACCCGAGTTTCCTCACATTTATGAATCATGAATAGACTCTTTTTCCTTTTCACATTTATGAATCATGAATAGACTCTTTTTCCTTTTCTTATTTTCCTTCATTTTCTCCATCACTTGTATAACAATTCATCAACCAATTATGAGAATACACATATATAAGTTCAGGATATTTCTCCAAGTCCTTTAATATCTTGTGTCTAGCGTCACTTCTACTCCCACAAGTTCTATTTTGGTACATTTTCATAATTACCATTACACTTTCGCGAATGGGCTCTACGCATTTTCTCAATAATTCTAGCACTCACTCTACTCCCTCCAGTCTAATTATATTAAGCCACTGCTCGCTCAAGGAATATTTTTCGTCCATCATCTTACTATTTAGATATGTATGTGTTTGCTTCCCTATATATATATATATATATATGTATGTATGTACATAAATGGATATGTTAGTAGGTTTGTCACATATCTGCTGGAGCATTATCCATGTTATTGGCCGATGTTTGTACTCACTTCTCTGTTGAGTACTATGTGTTCAGCTGCACCATGTCGCTATATTTATCTATATTTTTGTTGATTTTCTAAATTTGTAAGTCATGGTTAGCTCTTTACTACTCATTTATCTTCTTCCTTGTTTATTTATTTTCTCGAGTGCAGAAAGTAGAAGATCTGTGAATTTGGAACAAGAAGTACTCCTCTAGGCTCTAGCATATGAAAGTGACATACAAAAATAAAAAGAAAGGAAAAAGGAATTTCATCTCATTTTATCCGTCTAAGGTTTGATGAACAAAGTTACTCATTACTTCTACGAGTCACCATTAAAATATATAAGCAATATAATGAAAACATACACAAGCTGACCATAATACTACTAGTATTGTATGAAAAAATATCGGCAGAATACCTAAAAATATCCCTAAACTTAATTCGAATTATTAGTTCCATCCTTAAATATACATAGTCTTAATTATCCCATGAACTTGGCTATATTTTTTTTTTGATCAAGGGGGAAATAAAAAACCACAACAAAAACCTACAACCTGACATACCCTATACCCATAGCATAAGCTAACAGAAAGGTAGAGATAGCAGTAGGAAAAGAGTGCCAAACTTTAAATTCATAATCTAAACTAGCTCCGAATTTTGCCAGCCAGTCAGCGCAAGAATTGCCTTCCCGAAGGGTGTGAGCAAACACTAAGTTCCAAAAATGGCGAGAGAGGGACTTAATGTAAGTAATGATAGAGGCATAGGGATGAGTATCAACAACCCCTTGATCAATCAACATTAGAGCAGACTTGGAGTCAGATTCACACACAACCTCTCTATAACTTTCATTCCAGACTAATTGTAAGCCATTAGCAATTGCTTGAAGCTCGGCATTAAGATTGCAAGTAGTGCCACAACCACCTGAAAAATCAATAAGCCAATCACCTGAAGCATTTCGGATTAGACCGCCATAACCACTAAGCCCGGGATTGCCAAGGGAGCTGCCATCTACATTGACCTTAACAAAATTATGGTTGCGAGAGTGTATTACTTTAGGAATTCCAACAATTTGTTTAACCGATACAAATTATGATCCCGATCTCGCAGATATTTCAATTTCCAGCGAATGATGACGCCATATCCTCAATGAGGATACCAAATAACGACTCTAGGATAGCTTCTTGAGGGGCCTGCACCAAGAAACCTGACAACATCATTGCAGAGGTTGTTGTAATGACTTAAAATCTTCCAAGGTTCCCATTTTGTGTTATTGAAAACCTCATCATTTCTAGCCTTCCAAATGAACAAACAACAACAAATAAAGAGAGGGCCAAGATCACCCAGCGCATGATGCTTGAACCAAAAACCTGGATCATTGTTATCTGAGACCGAGGTGACATTAGCATGTAGCAGCAACCAAATGCGACAAGCCCGAAGGCAATCACGCAGAACATGCAAGATATTCTCTTTAGAAGAACCACATAAATGACAAGAAGCATCCTGAGTTAAATGTCTGAGAAATCTGAAACAGGGAGGTTATTGCGCATAATTAGCCACACAAAATGTTTTAAGATTCTCTGATAGCCTTTGTTGAAAAACTGCGAATTGCAGTTGGACTGCACTAGCCCAAATGGCCCATTATAGTTCTGATTGGGCCCAGAAAAACAATTGACCTTAAGCCCATGGATCGTTCCCCTCTCCATGGCTCATGACTAAATAAATTTGGCTCATTCGCACAAATGACCATATTTTGGGGTGGTATTTAATTTTTGTCATTCAAATGTGAGTTATTTAATTTTTATCTTTTTTATTTTCAGCATAGTATAATTAGAATTTCGCTCGGCATAATTAATGTTTATTTTCAGCTATATATCATACACAATTTATAAATTATGTCGGATAAGACATAACTATCAATAGTAAACATAATATAAAGATATAATTTTATATTTCAGCTAAAATAATTAGTGTTTAATTTCAACATATATATGATAACATTCAATAAATTATGACCAATAAGACATAATTTCGTACCATCAACATAATTTTAAAACTTATTATAAAACTAAAGTTGAAGTGGGTCATTGTTGTCAATATTTGCACTATGAACCGGTTTGGATTGGCTTATACTTTTTTAGCTTATTTGACCGTTTGGGTCTTTGACTTAAAGTGCTGACTTTAAGCCATAAAGTGTTTAAAATCAATTATTTTTTAAAAGTTAGGAATTCTAACTTTTTTTTGGGTTTATAAGCCATTTCTGTTGATTTTTAAGATTACTTTTGTATCCCTTATATTTTATTAAAATTCTCACACTATCCTCTCACCGATGAACACTTTTATCCAAACACTAAACTGCTTATTTATAAAAATAACTTTGGACACTTACAAATTCTAAACGGACTTTATTTAAGCCCATCCAAACGGGCTCATATATTCCCAATACGCAAACACAAACCAAGATCGAAATCGAAAAGAAAGCAAACAAAGAAGAAGAAAGAAAAATGAACTTAAAACGCCTATTTGGAGAAGAAGATGAAGATGAAAGCGAAGACGAAAGGCAACCAGAACAACAACAACAATCATCATCAGCAGCCACGTCATCATCATCATCATCCGCCACGTCATCATCGGGTTCATCATCATCATCTAATAATAGTAGTGGTGGTAGAAGTAGTAGTGGTGGAAGTGGAAGTGAAAGAGGAGAAGCAGATAATGGAGAAGTGATTTCTCATAATAATAATGATGATGATAAGGACCTGTTTGGGTCTGATAATGAAGATTATGTTAAAACTCTTTCCAAGAGTCGTTTCCCTGTTCCTGGTAATTTCTTACTTACTTAATATTGCTTATTCTTTTTAATTTGGTTTGATAGATGGGTTAATCTTTTGAAGTGTTTTGATGGCTAAAAGTTGGATCTTTTTAGGTTTTTGACTTAGTCGGTCTTATTTGAACACTTTATTTCTAGGTTTTGAGCTTGTTTTGGGGACAGTTGGAATTGGGTTACTTTGATAATGGGGAAGTGATTTCTCATAGTTATAATATAGTAGTAGTGGGTGCGGGGGCTATTGCACATGAGCGGGATTTATCGTGTGTGCATCCGTAGTGGCTGCGGGTTCCTTGTCATAAAAAAAGAATAGTAATAATAATAGTAGTAGTGGGTGTTATCGGAATGAAGAAGAAGATAATGATAAGGACCTGTTTGGGTCTGATTATGAAGATTATGTTAAAACTCTTTCCAAGAGTCGTTTCTCCGTCCTGGTAATTCGTTCGTATTGTTTCTTTTTCTCTTTATTATTTATTTTGAACATTTTTCTGCTAAGTTTTGAGCTAATTTGGGGGAATGTAAAATTGGTTTTAGTTGGTTCCATAGATGAGTGTATCTTTTGAAGTGCTTTGTGGGTTAAAGTTTGGAACTTTTTAGGTTTTTGACATTTGTTAATATTATTTTCTTTTTATTTTGAATATTTTGGTGCTAGGTTCTTGAGCTAATTTAGAGGAATGTTAAATTGGTTTGCTTTTGTTTGAGCCGTGTGTCTATGGAAACAACCTCTCTACCTCCACTGTAGGGGTAAGGTTTGCGTACACTCTATGCTCTCCAGACCCCACATTGTGGGATTACACTAGGTATGTTGTTGATGTTTGTTGTTAAATTGGTTTGATTGATTAATTTATCTTTTGAAGTGTTTTGAGTGTTAAAGTTTGGAACTTTTTAGGTTTTTGACTCACTTGGTCTTATTTGAACACTTTATTTCAGAGATAATTTGTTACTCTCTACATCCCAATTTATATGATGTTGTTTGATTGGACACAAATTTTAAGAAATAAAGGAAGACTTTTGAATGAAGGGAAGCTTTGGAGTAACTGGTAAAGTTATTGTCATGGGGGTCGTGGAAACAGCCTCTTGCAGAAGTGCAAGGTAAGACTGCGTACAATAAACCCTTGTGGTCCAGCCTTCCCTGACCCCGCACATAGCAGGAGCTTAGTGCAACTGATAAAGGAAGACTTTTGAATCTTGTGATCTAAAAGAGCCAAAGATATTTGTGTGGTTATAGATCACATCGTTAAGCGTAAAAGGTAAAATTTAAAGTTGAATTGTTTCTAAATAATGAAATGTGTCATTCTTTTTGGGACTGACTAAAAAGGAAAGCGTGTCATATAAATTGAGACAAAGGGAGTACTTCATAATGTTTATTCTTTTTATTATTATTGTTATTTTTGAACTTTTTAATTTGATTTGATAGATGGGTTTATATTTTGAAGTGTTTGAGGGTTAAAGTTTGGAACGTTTTAGGTTTTGATCTAATTCAGGACATTTTTTTGATTGAATATGTTGGTGCTAGGTTTTTGAGCTAATTTGGGGGAATGTTAAATTGGGTTTAGTTGGTTTGATGAATGAGGTTTATTTTGAAGTGTTTTGAGGGTTAAAGTTTGGAACTTGTTAGGTTTATGACTTAGTTAGTCTTATTTGAACACTTTATTTCTAGTTTTTGAGCTTGTTTTGGGAAAGTTGGAATTGGGTTATTTAGATAATGGGGAAGTGATTTCTCATAGTAATAATAGTGTGCCGAGTGTCTACCGGAAACAACCTCTCTACCCGCCAAGGTAAGGGTAAGGTTTGCGTACACTCTACCCTCCCAGACCCCACTTTGTGAGATTTCACTCAGACCCCACTTTGTGAGATTTCACTGGTTATGTTGTTGTATTTCTCATAGTAATAATAATAGTAGTAGTGGGTATTATCAGAATGAAGAAGAAGATGATAAGGAGCTTTTTGGGTTTGATAATCAAGATTATGTTAATTTTCTTTCCAAGAGTCGTTTCCCTGTTCCTGGTAATTTTTTAATATTGCTCTTTATTTTTTATTTTGAATATGTTGGTGCTAGGTTTTTGAGCTAATTCGGGGCAATTCTAAATTGGTTAGGTGATTTGATAGATGAGTTTGGGTTAAAGTTTGGATCTTTTCAGGTTTTTGACTCTGTTGGTCTTATTTGAACACTTTTATTTCTAGGTTTTTAGCTTTGTTTTGGGACATTTTGGATTGGGGTTTTGGTTGGTCTGAGAGATGATTGTATTTTGAAATGTTTTTAGGATTAAATTTTGGCACTTTGCAGGTTTTGACTCTGTTGGATTGATTTGAACAGTTTGCTTCTAGGGCTCCAGCTGATTTATGGAAATATAAAGTTGCTTTTTGTTTTCTCTGAGTGATGGGTGTATGTTTTAAATGTTTCAAAAGCATTTATATTGGATTTTTTGAGGATTTTGTTAGTTTGATTTCTTCCACTTGGAGAAAATACACAATGTCTTTTTCTTGTTTCAATAATCAACTTAGTGTCCATATATAAGTTAATACTCATGGTGATGTGACTATATTGGCACTCTGATGTATAGGCTAAATACATTTGAATAACTAGTGATTGGTTTGGAACTGTGAAAGAAGAATGCCGAGCTTAATTGTGTTATGAGAAATGGTCTTCTAGCTTAATGAGTTCTACACTCCTAGGAACTTTTATCTACAGTAAAGAAATTGCTCATACATACTTAACATTAGTTTCAATTTCCACCGTTTAGGTTAATATTCCATTAATCCGGTTGATTGCTGTTTAAGTTCTTCTCATTCTCGTTTGCAGTTTTACCCCCTATACGTAACGCTAACCACCAGAACACGAGAGGAGGCTTTGGCCGGGGTCGTTGGCAAAACGATAGAGGAGCTGGCATCCTTCCGCGACCAGGACCTTATCCCCCAAGGCAGAACTATGGTTATGGTCCCAAGTTTTTCAATGGCCATCGTGATGAACGCTTTGTCTCTGAATTGAAGTTTGCAAAGAGTGAAGAAACATTAGCAAGAAAATGTATAGCTTTTCAAGAGGTAAGTTCTTTCCCTGGTTTTCTTTTTCTTCTTTTTGTTACCAAAATACCCTAGTTAAGCTCATGGACTTCTGCCAAACCGTTTTTAAAGGTACCCTAGTTAGCTTTAAATTATGCTTTTGTTGATGTACTGGGGTGTAATCATTGTGTCAAGTGGGTTCATCCATTCTGTATAAACAACAAAAATTACACCTCAATCTCAAATTAGTTGGGGTCGGCTATGTGAGTCTTCCATTATTTCGATATCTATACCCGCTCCATTTGGACTCCATTCTGATACTAAGTAGTTTTCCGTTTAAACAAATAAAGGCTTCTCTAGTGCTAGAGGTTCATTTATTCTCTATATACTATATCCTTTTCTCCAAAATATAATTTCTTATAACTTTAATAATTCTCCTCTGAAGGGGCTCAGCTCGACCCCTTTGCTATCAAGCACTACATTCTCCCGCAAAAAACTTTGCTTGTTTGTCATGGCATGGATGAACTGGAGTGGAATGCTCCTGATTGGGGGCAGAGATGGATTGTGGTGTTGTATGGTCACGTCCCTTTTCTCTTCCTCTTCCATATCCGATACAATTTAAGACCTTCTTGGTCCCTTGACACTTTTTACACTCACTGCATGTGGGGGACAGAGTGGGACTGGTTTCCTCTTCTTTTTTTTGGGGGGGGGGGGGGTTATGGAGGAGGGAAATATTTGTGCCTCTTTGCTGCTTGCATATTATCTTCTAATTTATGGTAACTAATTTATGGGATAAATAGCCATGTGAACTCGCGTGCTTCAGTCGAGTTGAAGGTGGAGATGTCTACTTTGATGACCGCAGCTTGGTAAGCGTTATGTCTTTTCTTTTATTTTTTCAATGGCATCTCAATATTACGAACCCCAGAATTACCAATCATAATAGCACATTCCCTTTGTATTATCAGAGGCTATTCAAGCGTCTAATTACTGAAGATGTTGGGGCAGACCTGAATGACGGTTTTGACACTTTTGTTGAGAAGAAAGGTATGTTCTAGAGCAATGAAGTAGAGAATATGAAACATTTTAGATGATTGATGGTTAGGCTCAGAATTCTTGTGTTTTGTATCTGTACCTGTGTATATATCTGACAGATATGTCTCTTTGGAAGATTTGGGTTCTCAAGGTTTTGGGGACTTACTGGCCAGTATCAGGAATAAAAATATACCACTTGATAGAATGCATTTTGTGGTAAGAATTTTTTGTCTTTTCAATTTGTTATCAGAACTCCATGTGTTTGGCAGTTGATTTAATGGTGGTTTGCTTTGTCTTTTCCGTGTGTCAGACTTATCGCAACAACCTCAATAAGGTAACTTTGAATCTCCTCTGCCTGGTGTTTCCATACTGCAGAATGACTAATTTCAGAGTATCAAACATTGATTATGGAGAAGATCATTAAGCTCCAATATTTTTGCTCTTGTTTCAGTCACCAGTTTAAAACAGGAACCCTGAGTTCTTATATTAATTGTTCATTTCTTCAGCAATAACTGCATTGTCAACTGGCACAAATTAATAAACATTTGTATCCTCTTCATCTGGTGTCCTTGATAGGCAGATCCAGATATAATGTTTCAGTTCAGATGATACTTTAGTCTGTTAACACTCGTCTTGTGTTCCTGTTTGTCTGCAGATAATGGCTACTGCTTATCTCAGGCATGAACCTTGGGAAATGGGAGTGCACAAAAGAAAGGGGGTTGTGTATCTTGACGTACATAAACTGCCAGAAAGGCCAAAGAGTGAGCTGGACCGGAGAAGGTTTATGAGTGTTCCCAAATTCTTGCTTTTAAGAATAATTGTGCATACTTTTTGTGGACAATGTGAACCTTCTTAAGAAGGTTTATAACTTTCAGTTAGTATTGAGTATTCTATAGTAACTCTCCAGTTAAAAAAACTTTGAGGCGTACTATACTAAAGAGCTACTGCTTTCCATTTTCATGGATTAACAATGGAGTTTGGATGCAGTTTATCTCCTCTTCCCCACCTTCCCGTTTTGTTTTTCCTACTTTGGGGAACTTGGCCTGGAGGGGGGGGGGGGGGGGTCCCATTCGCATAAAATGTATACTCTGTTTCACCTTGACTCTGTTATAATTAATATTTGGCTGACATACATTACTAATTACAAAGTTCTTTTACTGTATTCAGCGGTATGGGTAATTTATAGACCATGTATAATGTTCAGGACAAAGATGTCTATTAGAATAAATTATTCCCTTTTATGTATTTTCAGTCTTCGAAAAGAAAATTAGTGCAAGGGTAATGAAAAGATATCAGATAATTCTAGTTGGTCACAAACAATATTATAATCAAAATATCCGCACATAACTTCAAATTTTTGGGAACATGAACGCGTAATCTGCTTTATCTTGTTTTAGTCAATGTTACATAAGCAAGTTTGTTTAGAAAGTATGCGTTATTATTTTTATTAGAAGTATTAATTTTCGTAGTAGTAACGAAGTTGATTAGTGTCAATTTGCTAATCATTAGAGCTAATTAAATATGCTTTTCTTGTCTGTCTTTCTTCTTTGCTGAAAAAGGCTTTTTATGCCCCTTTAATCTAGGTGTTACTGGGGATATTGTTTCGAGAGCCTTGCAACAGAAGATCCTAGGCGATCTGATGGAGAAGGGATACACGACGTTGATGCCAATGTTGAATATTGTTCTGTAGTTAAGACAAAATTAGGAGCACATCGTATTTTAATGGGGGCTGAAATGGACTGCTGTGATTCAACTGATGATGGGAGGAGATTTTATGTGGAATTGAAGACTAGTCGCGAGGTATGCCTGCCTGCTGGGATCTCTTTCCCTTCATTCTTTTCTTGATTTTTAACTTTTACACCTTATTTCTGTTATTTGCAGCTGGATTATCATACTGAGGAAAGATACGAGAGGGAAAAATTGCTCAAGTTTTGGGTATTGACGATGAAAACACATCTTTCATGCATCTTATGAGTATTTTTGTGTGCTTGAAATGCCAAATCAATAACACATTAACACAGGCATTAGTTTTTATGTTACAAACTTTTCCTTGTGAAAACTAAACTATGTTAAGAGATATATGAGATAGGAGAGAAACAAATAATGGAAAAAGGCTAGAAAAGAGGGGGAAAACTGTGTATAGGATTGAGAGAGTATTACAGAGATCATTTTCACGAGTTATTTTCTTGAGTAGTCTTGTACTTTTTGGATGAACTGAGGAGTCAAGTTTTTTGTCCTTCTGAAATAGTATGGTCAGCTCTATGATTTTTTTTTTTTTTTAAGTAAAAAGAAAAGAAGGGAAATATAAGTTTGTGATACCCCATCTATGAGAAAAGGAAATATAAGTTTGTGCTAGAAACTGAAACTATTGATAAATATGATAAATGTAAAATTTCAGTTTATTCGGATAAATTTAGTAAAGTTCTGTATATATAAGGGAATTTAGTGAAGCTTTGCTTTCTGCCATCATGTAGTGAGTTCCGTTTTATCCCGTTTTATTGTGGATGTTATGAATCTGCCTTTGTAGGTCTACATATCTATTTGCGTAAGAAATGCTATTTTTGCTCTCGAGTCCAGAACAGTCTGAAGCTTGATTGTTTTTATCTTTGATCACTTCAAACTTGATTCATGCAACCACTTTTCCTGAACCTAGTACATTTACAGAACAAGGTTATATATAGTCATATAGTGAGGAATCTATGTAATAATATCAAAGGTTGTACTTCATTTACCAAAGGACAATGCGTCATAAAAAAAACGTGAGACCCTTCATAAAAAAACAATGTGAGAGCACTTCTTTTTTTGTGAAAGTTGAAACTCATTAAAAGTTTGGCATCTCAACAGTGGTACATCGATGCCTTTCAAAAAGTAAATGAACAAAAAGACGTGTGTGGATGCCCATAACATTGTTATTCTCTAATAGAAGGAAAAAGTTATAGCAGAGTGGAGATGCTCCGGCATCTGCAGCATGATTGTTGGTTGATGCTTTAGACATGTTGGGTATGATCTTTCTTCTCCCCGGTTTTTGCAGATCCATGCTAATAAATGACATTTGATTGGGAACTCATTATGTTTTGGCAATTGAGGATACCCTTGGAAAGCGGAGTTAGCTCCTTTTCCATTACAACTTTGAACCACACTTAATTTTTCCTTTTTTCTTTTAAAAAAAAAAGCTTTAGACCAAGCTTACTACTAGATTTCATTTCTGACTTTCTTACATCTGACAATTCTCTATTCCATGTTAGTTTTAGGCTTTTAGCCCTTTAGTCATTGGAGAATGTCTGCTCATTGGATTACATGATTCGTCTTTTTGTGCTTATTAAGGAGTTATTTTCTTTCTGACGGAACTAAATGTAATCCTTCTGAATTGTCAATATCCTTAAGCATCGACCGCAGTTATGTGGTAAGTGTTGAGAAAGAGGCCCCCCTCAACAATAATCATGCTGTGGACGATAGGTTGTTGAAGTGGATGTTGAAGGAAAACTAGGATGTGAACAGACTGAAAATATTTTAGTATGCAGTCATGGGTGATATCAGATATGTCAAGGGTAATCCTGTATGCTATATCCTTAACGAAAACCATGTAAGTTATATCGGGCAAGTGCAACTTGGACATTATTGCCATGCTAACTACTTGTCGGTGTTGTCGCTGTAATTGAAATTTGGAAAGATTAGAAATTATTATTTTCCTAATGGCTAATGTCCTTACCCTAGGGGAGGGAGGATTTCGTATAATGACTTGTATTTTTGTGCACCTCATATATTCCTTGTAATTCTCTACCCTCAGGGGTTAGTAGAAGTGGCAAAGGTTGAGGGACTTGTGACTTAGGTCACAGGTTCAAGCCCTGCGAACTAAACCTAGTATATAAGTGGAGAAGGGTAGGGAACATTAATTTTTAATTTTTGAAAGCTGCGGGTGGTCCTAGTGTTTCTTAAATTTTTATTTTTATTTTTGACTTTGATTATCAACTATTTGTAGATTGTCGATTGTTTGAAGCTTTTTAGCAGTCTATTACTATTACTAATGTATATTCTCTTTGTTGCAGATCCAGTCATTTCTTGCTGGTGTACCTTTTATTGTTGTTGGTTTTAGGTAAATTTACGTGCTCTGATCTTTCAGCTTTGCTTTTCTTTTTCCTTTCTAAAGGCTCGAGGGACAAATCTTGCCCTTTTTCTTTAATCTGTTACGCAACTTAATGTCATGAGTTTCTTCTGTTTCATCTCTGCACTAATATTCAACAATAATAAAAATGTTGGTTTTCTCAAAAAAAAAATGAAAATGTTGTTGAGAACATTAAAAGATCTTTCTTTGTATTTTTGGTGTAAAAAGAGAGTGCCGTGGCAAATTTGATATATGCCAGTGGATGACTAGTTTGAGTCATATAAACATCTTGTACACACCTTTGACTCCATCTTAATATTTAGTAATAAATTTTTTTATTTTTCAAATAAAAGACATGTTATCTTCTTCACAAACTTTTATTGCTAGTGTGTTCTTGCAGTGACTGGTTACAACCCAAGTTAAATTTGTTTCAGTTATTTTTTGAAAAGTGACGCGAGGTTAACTTTATGATTCTGTAATCGTGTTGTACTGTAGGGATGATGCTGGTCGTCTTGTCCGCACGGAAAGATTGAGAACTAAAGATATTACACACAGAGTAAAAATGAAAAGTTACTGGCAGGTAATTAATCTCCTCCTCCTGAGATGCGTTCTGTCTGATTGATTTGGTGCTTTGTGGTTTTCTGGAGCTCCCGTATATCCCACTGTTAAGCACTTATGGGGCATTTCATTCTTGTTCTTTAGATTTATTTTCTTCTCTTTATATTCAATAAGGTTCTTTACATTTATTTTCTTATTTTAGTCATTTTTTGGTGGGATATGTTTCTTTTCTTTGGGAGGGGGGATCGCGGAGGGACGGTTAAATTATGTTCCTTATTTTCATATGAATCATCAACATAGTGTGTGAAAGAATTTGAACATCCAATTCAAAACCTTAAAGTAATAGACGGGTAGCTCAAGACAAGGAAATCCTTACACAACTCTTGTGGGACAATAGTATATAACTGAACTGCCTCCTGCACGTATCATACTCGAACTTTAATGCAGACTTACAGGTGCGAGAATAAGCTTACCAAAGAGGATGAGTGGAGCAGCCTAGATCGTTACAAGCTCTTACATGATCACCTTATCAAAAAAAACTCTTACATAACCAACGTGAGGAGACGGTGTAACTCAAATAGTGAAATTTAACAATTGTATGCATAACATTACAGTTAGTTGACAGGAGCCTAGTTGACATTGCATACTATTGATTGAAAGATAAAAAAAGAGTTGTTGACAATGCATACTTCTAAGTGGAGGGATTTCCCATGGGCCTTCGCTAAGGCCTCTTTTGCTCGCGTTTTGTTGTCATCAATCTACTCCCAAGAATAATGACCTGTTTTCTGTTTCGTAACGGAAATCAAACAGTTTCTTATCTATTTGCATTGGGTGGGAAAATGTCTCGTCACTTATGAGGCTTGCGCATGAAAGACATTTGTGGGGATTCATTTGTTGCCTAGCTTTTTCTTAATTTTTCTAGTGTTGACAAGTTGGTTGTCTCCTGGCTGTTACTGTGGTAGGGTGGAGTGTGCTTAGCATTTGCAGATGAAGTATTATGCTGGCTCTACGGGACAGTAAAAGAAAGTAAGAACATTCGTAAAACTTTTCAAGTGTCTCTTCATTTTCTTGTTCTTTTTCATGTTCGGGATATATTGATTTTTTGGAGGAAAGAAAAAGAAATTTGAAATGCTTTCAGAGCTCTGATGCTAGTTTGTTTATTTGTGAACGATATTGTGATTTCAGATGAAGACTACATATTGCAGTTTACTCCACCTTCTGCGCGTTTGGAGCTTCTTCAAGCTCAGTCCTGCCCTGATGCAATAACGGACCATGTCCAACAGTTATAGTACCTATTTTGGACGATCAAATTCTTCATAAAGGGTTTTGAGGTGGTAACAAAAGCATAGCGCTGTTCGCTGAGGAGTAAGACGTTCCCCTTCTCTTTTGCGGATTTTTTGTATCAACTGTAGTCAGTTGTAAAGTTTTTGAAATGCAAGAAAATACACCCCCGTTACATTGTTCACATGGAGTGTTATCGAATTGTAGGGGGCAGTGTAAAAGATTTTAACCGAAATGGTTACAAAAATTGGAATTCTCAATTTTGTTCTTTAAACTGTGTATTCCTGAAGTCATCATCCTTTCTAGTGGCTTCTTGGGAACGCATCTTGCAAGGTCTTCCACATCGAACAAAGAGGGTCTTTGCCGAGACTGATGCTTTAGATTTAATTTTAAAGAAGTCCAATATCGGGAGTACTCATCTCACGTCAAACTATTTCCCTCTATACCCAGCCGATTCTCAAGGACAATAGGTATAGTAGTACATTTTAACAAACATAAGGTCTCTACTTCTTCATGAGGAATAAAGTCTTGGGAGCCCTATCATTTGTACTTCCAATGGGAATTTAATGGTTAATTTAGATCATTGTCAAATTTGTTTTTGAGAATGCTGCATCTGAATACACTACTAAAATTAATACAGCTATGAGTGTTGCTTAAATACAGTAATAAAGAGACTATGCTTGAATATGTGCTTAAGATTTTAATTTGACTTGTAGGACTATATTTTACGCACACTCAAGCTTTGAATATGTAATTTTCTTATATTGGGAGGATTCAAAATTTATACCTGATTTCACCAGATAATTCAAATCGACATGATCGACCGACAAAGAAAAAATAGGTCAGGGTGTATTTGTAACTAAGTCGGTCTAATTGCTTAGGATTTCCCTACTACATGGAATGTAAGTGTTTTGAGTTAAAAATATGAAGGATGTATACATATACTTGAGTAATATTATAATTGTTTAGATATGCTACCCAAAAAAACAATTAGGCCAAATGCCGATTTATACTAATGGTCATTTTTAAGGTCCTATTTAGATTTTGTCCTTATTTCAAAAAGATGTGTAAATATAACCGTTAAAATACGAGACGATATATAAAAAAGATCATTTACTACACAACTACTCACCAAAGAAAATTCTCAATATAAAGTTAGGATGTAAAGAGGGCCGAAACAATTAGGTCAAGCTAAACGCAAAGTTAGGATGTAAAGGGGCAGAAGTTGGCGATCGGCCCGGTACGTATTGGACTCCTTTTCGATCCTAATATGGGCCGATTCCGTATTAGCCTAAACTGTTTTGGAAAAGGATTTCCAATTATATTTTACTGATAGGGGTGTTCAAAAACCGATCGATCAAATCAAATTGATTGAATAAAAACGATATTTATTTGGGTTGAGTTTGGTTTGGTTTTGAATTTTTAAAAATCGAATCATAAATATATATATAAGTACTATATTAATTTTATATTGGAAACTTTTTCTGTGGTTGTAATTAGTGGCTATCATTTGGCTTTTGTGGTTGGCTGCAATTCATCTTCTTGTCAAGCCTCATCTTGCAATTTCTCGAGTTTGCAATAATTGTTTGAAATGGTAAGTTTTATTGATATAGCACAAAGATTGTGCGTGAATACATTTCCAGAAAAAGGAAAACTTGACCTGATAATGTAAGATTTCTCGAGTTGCCATGTGAAACTATAATTATTCATTGACGTAGGAACAACCATATGTAAAATTCATTAAAGTACACCCTGTCATGAATTATGACATTGGAATCTTAACCTGTCCCCTAATTAATGAGGTTTTCACAACAGGTTTATAGTCATGAAAATCATTTCACATTTATGTGTTGAATGATACATTTCGAAAGAACAAAAAATAAAGGAAGGAAATTTCATAGAATATGCACTTTTTACTCTTAAACTTTCACCTCCTGTACCTTTTCATTTCTGAATTTTCATAAAAATCCCAAAAAAAGTTGAGGTGTATTTTCCATATAGTCTTAGGTATAACAATGCATTTTTCACAACATTTCAGCTGCATATTTTAAGAAATTGTGAAGAAAGCAAAGTTATTAAGATCTCAAACATTGACGGACGACTATGGTAGCAGTGACGGATCCAGACAACAAAATCTGGTGGTGCAAACATACGAAGTAATAACTTTTTGAGTAGCATTTTTTTTTTATGCCTAGAAAGCAAAAAAAAAAAAAAATTTGCACCACCATGCTTAAGGTGCATCCGCCACTGTATGATAGGTAGATTTATGTCATGGATACATGCCATTATTCGCGTTAACACATGTATCATGAGAAGTTTTAAAAGATAAATGAACTAGAAATACTCTGTCAAAGTAGGAAATTACTTGGAAATTAAATATATGCACTGTGAAAGGATAGATATAGTGAAAATTGACTTAAAGTCAGTGAATTATCACTGGTACGTGCGGTTCAGCGACTTAACAAAGGAGCTTTTGTGAAAATTAACTTGGAACAACAACAATGGAAATTACGTAGCATTGTAGAAAGGAACATGCATGTTGTTTTGTGGTAAAATTCGGACAAAAAAGGTTAAGTTATTCTCACATTTCAAAGTCGGAATTATTTTCACATTTCAAAGTTGGAAGTAATAGTGATCAATTGATCACTATATATATATATAGATGGACTAGAAGTTCCTAGCTACTTAGATATATCCAAGAAATAACTCAATAAGATATGGAGTACCAACGATTGCTGATACCTTTCTGCTTATATTCACTTGTTATACTTTTTGTCCAGCAATCTCAGCTTACTAACTTTTCATATGCTGGGAAACATCTAGTGTCCGCGATGAAGCTTTTTATTTGCTTCAGTTTAAGCAAGGCCTCACAGTTGTTCAAAATGCTTCTGACTGCAGTGACAACAAGGCCCGAGCCAAGACTGTCTTGGAATGTAACAGGAGATTGTTGCGAATGGGATGGTGTTTCGTTTGCGATGGATTCACGGGTCACGTGATTGGCCTCGATCTTTCTTGCAGCTTTCTTATAGGAACCATCAATGCTAACAGCAGCCTCACAAAACTTGGTCATCTCCAAAGACGCAACCTTGCCTTCAACTAGTACTTGGATAGCTTTCCACTTGGAAATGGTATTAGTGAACCCACGAGTTTGATACATCTAAATCTTTCGGCTTTGCAATATATGGAGATGATCCAAGTCCCACCAGGATTATCCAAGTTGTCTAAGTTGATTTCACTTGACCTCTCCATGAATTTCCATGATCTCCAAGTTGGCCAAACAACCTTCAGAAATTTGCTTACAAAATTTAACCAACTTAGAGGTACTGTTGTGGCCCTCCATGCTTACACCGTTGGAGCTACGTAAGAATTTTCTTCTTCTCTTAGGTATTTAGATCTTGAAGTCATGAGCTTGTGTGGTGACATAAGCGATGTCACACATCGTATTGGGGAAGAGTGGATGAAATGGAGACTCGCATCTGGAGTCTTGTGCGATAGAAAGGTGCCACCAAAACTTAAAAGACAAGTTCTATAGGGTGGTGGGTTAGACCGACTATGTTGTATGGGGCGGAGTGTTGGCCGGTCAAGACTTCGCACATCCAAAAGATGAAAGTTGTTCAGATGAGGATGCTAAAATGGATGTGTGGCATACAAGAGGGATAGATTAGAAATGATGATATCCTGGACAGAGTGAGAGTGTGACCTCAGTGGAGGATAAGATGCGAGAAGCTAGGTTGAGATGGTTCGAGCACGTGCAGACAATGTTCTAAAAGACGCTAGGCGGAGGCTGGCCGCCTAGCGCCTAGACGGCTAGGCGGGCGCCTAGACGGATTCCTAGGCGGGGGCCTAGGCGGATGTATTTTTTTTACATCAATTGTATATATATCATATACACATAAAATAAATACATTCTTAAGTAGTTAATAAATTCATAAATCATTAAAGTACCTTTAAGTCGTCCCAGTCATTTTTTAGAACATTGTATGCTATATTGTTAAATGAACTTGGCATAGTCATATTATTAATTTATTATTTATATCAGTAAGAAATAATTTAAATGAATAAGATGATAGACATATATTTACAATATATTACCTTTGATATTGTTATAAAAGACTCTATTTATTAATATGATGATTTAAGTAGTTTAATACTTTAATTTAGAGTTTTAAACTGGACAAAGTGAGAGGGTGGCCTCAGTGGAGGATAAGATGCGAGAAGCTAGGTTGAGATGATTCGAGCACGTGCAGACAATGTTCTAAAAGACCTTAGGCGGAGGCTTGGCGGAGCCTGGCCGCCTAGCGCCTAGACGGCTTGGCGGAGCCTGCCATGTATTTTCTCTCAAATATACATGTTGTGGCTTGCTTCATAACAAGTTATGCTATTAGTCCTGCCTCGTGTTTCTATACAGCGTTTGCTTCTAAGACTCGATAGTCGATTGAATGATTTTGGAATCTTGTTCATTTGAGCATGCTTTTCTTATTATTTGAATTGGATTGTATGTATGTTTAAACTCATAGGAGCATTATGTCCAACTCGCACTATTAATATGATTTGAATGTATACTAATCCTTTCTTTCTTTTCCTTTTTTTACATGAAACGCATCGGGAGTGCCTAAGAGTCTCATATGAGACTTGTTATGACTTCGCCAAGCGAAGACCTGCAATCTTGTTTGATGTCTTAATTACTTCAAATGATTGACTATTTAGTATTCTTTTACGTTGTTGGATTTCTAGAGATACATAGTGCTCGATACCCATTCTTCACCCTTCTCTTGCTTTACATAACTTTGGGGGGTACAAAATTCCAATCCACAATGACCATGTACCTGTTGAGGGTCATTCGTGAGTATTGAGGGTGTAATTGCACTCTGAGGCTGCTGTTTTGATCTAGTGAAGGACATATGCTTTATTTGAGGTGTTGCATTTTTTCATAAGTTGCATGTTACACTCTTGAGCCGCAGTTATGCTTGAGAATGCCTGCTATTTGCTTTGTTGTTGTTATTTTGGAGGTCCCTACTGCATTTTTAAAGGGGCAGCTAAGTACCTGTTCTGTTTTGAGGAACTGGTGCTATATTTGACTAGTTTATGGCTGTGTCCCTAGCTCTTGTTGAAAGCAAACGTTGCCACTTTGTTTTATGTGTTGCTGTTATGGTTTGAGCCACACAACTGCAGCTTCCTGGCTAAATTATGGTTGCATTTTGAGCTTGTTTGATGCTTTCTCGCTATTGTTATTAACCCAATTCCTGCTGGTTTTTCAATCAAGAACTGCTGCTCCAATGCTGTTTTGGACATCTGTGATATTTTCTGAAATCCTACTGATTTGAACACGATACTACACTTGGGCCGATGAGAATAATTTATTTTGAGGCCATGACCCTTCCGGAAAGGTTCTACCTCGGTTTGCTTCCTTCGGAAAAAGGCAATGATGACACTTATGGATTTTTTCACATATATACCGGATACCGACATGCTTGGGGGCGACTAGATTGACTGACAAATCACTAGGACACACCCATGACTTGTTTGAGATGTCCCTTAGCAAAATATAGATTTGAGCCTTCCGTAATTAAAACTCCTATTGTTTTATACGGATCCGAATGTTTTACTCGCATTTATTTATTTTACTAACTCTTTTACCAAGTGTTTTTGCATGTACCCGGAGGCGCATCCCGAAGTTAAAAGTGTCATAATTCACTTAAAAAGTAAATGATCTGGGTCATTGCTCATACCCAACCATATTTGTATGAGGTTATTTGTGTAAGTATGTATTTGTTGGACGTTTCTATTCTAACTATGTTTTTGTAACATCTATGTTTTGCAGCTTGTTCATAGTTCACCACTCAAAGATTATCCTACCAGCAAAATGAATAATTTTCGAATTAATTGGGCAGGCTACTTGTACAATCGATTTCTCAAAGAAAAAATGGAAGGTTGAAGCTATTAGTTAGTATTTTGATGTAATTGTTGACTATGTCGTATTGTTATTAGTTAATGATTGTAAGCTACTAATGATTGAGATACTATTTTAAATACATCAGGAGAGGTCGACCAGGCGTTGGTGGTACCAGGATGTATTATTATGTTTTATGCGAATGATTATATTATATTATATTTTGAATGGGTATTCTTTTTGTTAACTTTTTGATATTTTATGTGAAAAAAGCGGGGAATAGATATCAAAACAATAAATAAAAAGTAAAAAAAAATAGATAAAAAGCTTGCATAGCGCTTAAAAAATGCTATGCAAGCTAGTATCTTCAAAATAGAAGTATAACTAGCATAGCACTTTTTTGCACTATGCAAGAAAAACGCTATGGTAGTAGCCCGCTTGCATATCGCTTTTTTAAGCGCTATCTAAGCTACCATAGCGGTAGCTTGCATAGCGCTTAAAAGCGTTATGCAAGCACTTTTCTGTAGTAGTGGGTAGAACTTTTCGGCGACATCCTTCCGCATTGGCGGCAGTGACTTTGACGGTTTATGGATTCAGTCAGCTAAACTCCTCAATAAATATCAACAAACAACATGTTGTGACCGGCTAAGCCGTGCCATAAGGGGTCATTCTCCAAACGGGACGGGGCCAAGCCTTTAGGTTGTTTAAGTAGGTTGGGGTGACAGATCGGCCATAGGAGTACTGGAAAGGAGGCCTTGAGTTGATATTTAAAAGAAATAGGAGCTCTAAATGATTCATTTTGGACTCAAGAGCCAAAATTTTATGGGATTAAGTCCATACAAAATTTGGACTAAGTTCTAAATTCAAGACATATTGACCCAAGTGCAGCGAGCTAATAAGCACTTCTTGTAACGAAAACCCCACACTCAAACCTGTCCAACAAGTAAATAAAAACATTAGTAGGAGCTGAAAGAAGCTTTAAAAGAAAAGGGGCTTTAGCCACTCGACGGTAAGGAAAGGGGTGAAAAGCTTCATGCCAGTCTGACTAAGGTAAGGGGGGAAGACCTCTTACTTGGGAAATTGTGGTCAAGTCCTCCCTTTATTCCTCGGAATCGAGCGGGCAGCACGGCTGAACTCAGATCCAGGCCTCCACTTCCAAGGGCAAGGATCCCAAATCGCCCATCCTGCTTCCCCTTATTTTAGAAGAAAATGGGTTTCAAGAGCTAGGGTGGCGACTCCTAAATCCATATCTTCTTCGGGGAGATCATAAGCGAGAGCGGGCTTGGGTTGATGCTCTTCATACCTGATTCGAACGGCTACGCTTATCATTAAATAGTTCCATTCGAACAGCAAGGGTAGTAGATAGTCCAGTGTAAGTACCTACCTACGCTTACAAATTGTAGTTGTAGTATTATTATTACAGGCTCGCTTAGCCTATTATACTAGTAGGCACAGTATTGCCTTATAGTCCTTTGTCGTTCGATTTATGCTGCTATATGTATTTTATTTGTTTTCTTTACTTGCATTAGTTATTGCTTCTTTTTGTTTCTTTTCTGTGACTTACACACTTTGTTTGTCTTACTTTGCTTGGATTTGTGCTTTGTCTTGAGCCGAGGGTCTCTCGAAAACAACCGCTCTACCTACCAAATTAAAGATAAGGTATATGTACATTCTAGCCTCCTCAGACTCCACATTGTGAGATTTCATTGTTGTTATCCCACCTTTTAAATTTGCTTCTACTTTAACCCCACTTTGGGTCTTGACTGCAAAAACACACAAATACAATATCCAAACGGATCACAAATCTTTATACAATTGGAAAAAAATTGAACTTTTTAGTGGAAATAAAGAAGGTTTCCATTTTTATATCTTATGTTAAATGCATCAAAAAAATCTTGAGGTTCATATAGGTCATCAAGAACAACAATTGACCTTAAACAATACCAAATCCCAAACCAATCAACCCCAAAAGATTTTTTTTCAAAAATTAATCTTGAAATCAAGATCCCATCATCACCAGATTATTCAACCAATCAGATTCACTTTAGGGAAGAACCAATTTGCCAGAATCAATCACCAGGAAAAACCCCTTTTCTCAACACCTCATAAAAGACCAATAATGCTTCAAAGTTCCAATCTTTATCACTCCCCAATACCCTTTACTAATAATCAAGAAAATACCGTCCCCCGGGGCATAGTCCAATGACAAAGGAGGGGACTTAAGGCGCTCTGGACATTTACAGCGTGAGATCGATTCTCAGTGGGAGCATTATGCTCAATTCTGCATTATGCTCAATTCTGGGGTTGATCCTTATAGGTGCTATGACGCTGGTTATTGGAGCACATCCCGCGATTTATAGTAGTGTTGAGGGACCGGTACTACTACCTGCAGGACTAGTCTGACGCAACCCGAAAACTTGGATATAAAAAAAAAATCAAGAAAATACCTATTTTAAAGTTTCCAATCTTGAAGTCAAACACTTCATCAAATCAATCTTTTTAATGTCCTTGTTCTATACCTATGTTGTTAGCTACAAAAAGAATCATTCTTAGGCTACTTCATGCTTCTTGGATTAGAGTTCATTTAAAGCTTTTTATTTTACTTTCTTTGCCTTCTCTTTACTTGTTAACTTCAACTCATTACTGGGGTTCTTTACTTTACTTTTTGTTTATTATTGGTTTAATTAGTTTTCTTGTTATTTCACTTTGTGTTTCTCTTCCTTGTGTACCTTTTATTAGAATAATTCTTGCTAGAACTTTGTCTATTAATCTTCATTCATCACCAACTGCTTCAAAATCTAGACCTTCAGTTGTTTGGTCAATAGGGTCAAAGCCTAAACTAGAAAGGAAGGCGATTTCGGGTTGTTGAGTGCAAATTTACAGTAATGGTGATGTGTATGAGGGTGAATTTCATAAAGGGAAATGTTCAGGAAGTGGGGTTTATTACTCTAGGTTGAATGGGAGGTATGACGGTGATTGGATAGATGGGAAATATGATGGATATGAGGTGGAAACATGATCGAAAGGAAGCCGGTATAGGGGGCTATATAGGCAAGGATTGAGATATGGAGTTGGGATGTATAGGTCTTATACTTGGGATTTATATGCTGGGGAATGGTGTAATGGGCAGTGTCATGGATATGTAGTTCATACGTGTGAAGATGGAAGCAGTTATACAGGGGAGTTTAAATGGGGTGTCAAACATGGATTGGGCCATTATCATTTCAGGTAAACCACTTGGGCATTTGCAATTGTTTCTTTTTGGATTGCTAGTTATTAACTTGGGAGTCGTTTGGTTGTTGGTTAGAGCTATGCACATATTAGTAATGCAAGGTTGACTCATAACTTATACATGTTTTAATTATATGGGATCGTAAAATGATAGCCAAATATTGTACTTGGTGTGCTGAATTTTATACAAAACAACTAAAAAGCTACCAAACATGGTATTAACTCTACTAGTTTTAAGAGATGCAAAATTCCATTTCTAACCAGCAACCAAACGACCCCTTGATGTTATTTGAGTTTCAAGTTGAGCTTTTGTCTATATGTGAATTTTCAATGGCTAAGGCTTACCATTTTCATTTGTTTTTCTCAAAATTTTGGTTATATGTGCTTGGACTTGAACTTTATTGTCCTTTATAATGTCAGATAAGAGGTTCCTTTTTTTTTGGTTTTTCCCTTGTGGCATCTAGAATTCATGCACATTACGAGAGCTATATGGTTGGCTCAATTGGTACAAGTTTTGTTGGGATAGTTCCATATTTTCCACATGCAAAATAGGAATAAATTTGTATCAATTATGTAGCTGTCTTAGCTTCGTTCTACTTGCTTATCGGTGCTATAGGGGTATATACCATCGATACTAAGTACGATAACATTCAAATTCCCACATACATTATGGACCATGAAGCATTTAATTATTATACTTGTGAGAACAGGCAACGTGTAAAGTTTAAGATATTAAGTTATTAACCTACACTTTTTTCACTTTTCCTGGATTTGGTCAGAGAATGGTCTATTCGGAAATGTCGGTAACTTTCTGTCAAAGTTGCACTTTTGGAGTATTGTTAGGAACGTGGTTCAAGGTTATTGTTATTTTTGTCTCCCGTCATTCATGGATGAAATCAGCTGTGGAAGTTTGAATGTATTCTCCAGGATTGTCTCTCTGGGTTTTGAAATGGGTTGTCACTGTATTCTTCCTTCGTTTCAAGGTGACTTGAGGAAGGATAAGACTCTATTTAGATGTCCTTGAATGTTGTCACTGTTGAAATATCCAACTCCGAGATAAGAGTATGTTCTCTGTAGGATTAGCTATACTTTATAACTTCTCTTTGAAGCCTACAGTCAGGTTCTTTTGGACTACAGATATGATCTGCATAGTTTAAGCTGAAAAGGACAGGACCGGACCAACCACAACCGCTCGTGCTTTTGAATATTTTTTCCATTTTCCATTGAGCTGAGCCATGTTAGCATAAACAAAGATGACTGAATGGCATCAGTGGCAGCCTTTGGAATTGTATACATGGATGGTCATGTTATTATGAGGGGAAGGCAAATTGTTTTGTCCCATGGTTATCTTTAAGGCTGACTTGGATACTTGAAGTAGGACAGAGATACAAGGATATTGTATTGTTGTATGTGTTTTCTTTTTAGATTCTAGACCCACATTCAGAAGACTGCCCACTTTGTGGGATTTCACTGGGTGGGTATGTTGTTGTTTCTTTCTGCATACCAATTCTCACACTGAGTGAAAATTATCTTGATAAAAGCAGAGATGATACCAGAAACAATAAGCTATCAACGTTCGTGTGATCTGTCTTACTCTTTGTTTTTTTGTCTTGGAGATTGTACTCTTCTATTTTTATTCATTTCTCTGATCTCTGTCATGAGAGAATCTGTGCATTTACTCACCAGTCTGTTGATTTGCATGACTATGCAGAAATGAGGATACATATGCTCGAGCCTGGAGAGTATTTTACGGATAAGATGCATGGTTTTGGAGTATACAGCTTTGGAAATGGAAATCACTATGAAGGAGCCTGACATGAGGGAAAGAGGCAAGGGTTTGGCAGTTGCACTTCCAGAAATGGGGAAACTCAGTCTGGTCACTGGCAGAATGGGGTTCTTAATGTTTCAAGTAGTCTTGGCACTCTTCCGGGATCTCCTTCTGCAGTTGACCATTCTAAAGTGCTTCATGCAGTCCAGGTAATGATCTTGTTTCATGGTCATAGTAGGATGTTGTAGGGACATTGAAGAAAATGCATAGGTGGCTGGAAAAAACTGACTTCGTCATTTGGTTGTTCACAATTGGAAATTTGTAGCCTATTGGCCAAGTTTCTAAAATTAGCTTATTTGAAAAGTGCTTTTCAAAAAAGTGTTTTCGATGAGAAGCAGTTTGTGTTTGACTAATCAATTTGAAAAGCTCTATTGAGCAGCATTTAGAGCCCGTTTGGTTGAGCTTATGGAAAGCTCAGAAGTGCTTATTTTTTGAGAGGTGTTTGGTTGAGCTTATTTTTAAAAAGGAGTAGAGCTTATGTTCCCATAAACACTTATTCCATAAGCCCAAAATTTGGGCTTTTTGGAGTAGTTTCCTTCTTTAAAATTTTTGTTTTTTTAATACAAAAGTACTTTTTTTTATTTGCAACCAAACACCTAACAACTTTTTGATAAAAATTTTACTTGAAAAAGCTCTACTCCTATCAGCTTCTCAAAAACAACTTTTGCTTCTACTCAAAAGTACTTTTTGCTTGGCCAAACACCTCAACTTTGAAAAAACACCTTTTTGAAGAAAACAAAAGCACTTTTGGGTTTGGAGATGCTTGGCCAAACAAGCTATTAGTTTAAACTTGTATTGAAAGAGCTTCTACAAACCTTCCTTTAAGCATAGTTGACAGTTCTTACAATATGATCCTTTCTCTTCTCCCGGTTTTCAAGAAATTAGGCTGCAAGCATATTTCCAAAATCTGGCTCCTCCCATCGCTCTGTCGTTTTAACAATTCCTGTATTTCCTTTTTTTTGGCTGTGTTTCTGGGGAGGGGCTTCTGGTGGAAGCTTCCAATCCTCTTTGAAGCTCAGCAATGCATTTTCAGCAGTTAAATAGGAAAATATAGATAAGTGTTAGTTATCTCTACCTCAATGTGCTCATAAATCTTCTTCCTTGTTCTTACGAAGCAAGACAAGCTGATGAGAAAGCTATTAACGTGACAAAGGTATATGAAAGAGCAAAACGAGCTGTTACCGCTGCCAACAAGTCCGCCACTGCAGCAAGAGTAGCAGCTGTGAAAGCTGTCCAAAACCGGATCCATCAGAACGGAGACAGTTGCCATTCACCATTATCAATTGTGTAAACCCCTTGGTTGGCAGAGGTTATGGTTTTCCAACTCTCATCGGTCTTGTTTTTAGATACAGAGACTAAGACTACCCGGGGACCTACTTGGAACCACAACAGCCAATGAGCTGATTGAGGAGCAAGTTTATCGCGTCCCTTTTATTAGGCCTTAACTAATAGGCATATATAGTGCACCCTCTTATAGGAGCTAAGAGGGCAAAAAGGAAAAACCAAAAACTGCAGATGTAAGTAGGTGTTTTATCTTCTCTTTTTGTTGTTGCTCTCCAAGTAAGTGTTGTGTTTTTCCATAAGAGAATGGCCAAGTTACTGCATGTTTACTAAAGGGGGATCATCTCTGTTATGTTGTATAAAGTAATACTAGTAACTAAACCTATGCTGTATTAACGAATGACTTGATAAATGTCTCATCAGAAGCACATTCAGAATTTTAAGTTAATAGGTGGGAAATATCAGTCCACCTACTCCTTTAGCAGGAACTAGGTTGACAACTTGATGTCAGATGATCAACTAGCCAAAGTAATGTTCAGTAGATGGGAACATTCCCAACTTTTGGGATCAGCATTTAAGTACTGCATATAACTGTCCACTAAGACAAATAAAAAAAGTCGCCAATGTATTTGTCAAAATTTGGAGGGGAAAATAGCTTCAGCCACTCAACCAAGAATCCCAAATACAGTACTCCTTAAATTTCAATTTATGTGACGTTTTCTTTTCTAGTCAGTACCAAAAAGAACGATATCTTTGCATGGAAAAAGTACTTATAACAATTTAACTTTAAACTTCTCATTTTATCCTTAGTGAGATAATTTACAATTACACAAATATTTATAATTTGTTTTAGATCATAAGTTTGAAAGTCTCCATTTATTCTTAAAATCCAATACCAATATACCATAACACAAATTGATAAGGAGGAAGTATTATGATACAAAAAATTAAGCAAAAATTTCTCCTTATACCTTTCCTTGCCCCGCAGTTTATTGGATGTAAGAAAAGCACAATTGGATAGAAACGACCTCTTGACTACTACAACCGTCCTCAGAAAAATTCACAAAGTTGTGCGTGAGGATTTGTCTGTTTCACAAATATGATTTGCGAATCCAAAATCTTAAATTATTAGAAGAAAAAAAAAAGCTCAGTTGTTAAACCAGGAGAGCCCTCACATAATTTGTGTGACGTACAAATAAAGTGGATTTGAGTTTAGTACTATGCAGAAACGTCAAACTTCAACCTGCATCTACACCTTTCAGTGAGCATCATAAAAGTAATTTATAGTTGAGTAATGCCAACAAAATAGGTCAGTGAATAATTGTCTGAATAAAACATTTCCCCCAAAGTATACTAATGGCTAATTGAACTTCACAACATCATAAAGTACTCAAAATTGAAAAGCAGGTATCATCTCAGAACACATAAGTAGACACAATCATAAAGTACTCAAAATTGAAAAACATGTTGGATCACAGAAAAACATCATAAGCTGCGCCAGAAGGGGACGGTTGCTCTAACTCTCAGTTTGCTCCCTCAGTCTTCGGATAGTACTCCTAACTGTCACAGCACTTGCAGTGCTATGGAAAAGAAAATCCGAATTAGTTACTGACACACAAAAAGGGAAAAGTGAAAACAGCACAATTGAGAGAGTAATTACTTCAATGTGTAAGCACCACCAGCTTTGACTTTGCCGCAATCTTTGCAGCCCCAAATTCCCACTGCTTTCCTCTTTACTGCATACTGCGCAACAAGTACATATATGGTGAGAATCCTTAACTTAAAAACTCTTTACAGTAGACTGGGAATACAAACTTGCAGCCAAGAAAAAACTATCATATTGCACAGAGCTTCTGGTTTATTAAATGTACCAGACACATACCTTTCCACAAAACTCGCAGAAGTACTTGCTATGCTGGCTAACCTCCATCTTCTTAATCTGCTTACGCAGACTGGCACCATAACGGGTACCTAAGCATACAAGGAAAGAGCACAACTTGTCAGACAAAAAAATAGAAACTTTATGCAACTGCAACAGATGAAAAGGGCCATTTAGATCAGCAAGCACAAAAATAAAAAATATAGTTGCCTTGGATGAAAACTATGGTGTATATTAACCAAAAAAAAATCATTACAGTGATCACCTAGGGAGAGAATACTGCTACTTGAAGGAACCTTAACAAAAAGAACCAACTCCATCCATGAGCATAGTGTTATCGGCAAAATTCAAGTTCTAAAATCCATCAAGGTGTCGGGTCAAAAAACCATCAAAATCTCAATGAATATCCCGCCTGACCCCACAATCCCACTTAACCGTTCGCTTTAGACACAACATCTATTCCACGCATAATTTAGAATATGCTTGATTTATAGTAACAAACAGCTCCAACTAAGGGAAATAAATATCCACTGACTAAAAACTATCTCTATTAATATTAATGATATAGCCTGAGCAGACACATCTCAGCGAAACTTCAAAGGGATAATCAAAGCTTGGAATTTAACTATCTAAGCTAAGATTTGATGCCCATATACAACACTCATCTCATCACATCTCTCTCTATATACTATTACAAGCCTCAAATCCGCAGAAATCTCAGGTCAATCCACTCCATTGTCTCCTATTAATATTCCCTCCATCCCAATTTATATGAGGGTCGACAGTTTAGGGAGTCAAACAACTTTTTCTTTGACTCTGATTTACTCCAACTCTTTTCATATATTGTGAAATATTACTTATGCAGACTTATAGTACTTTTTATCTATGTTTGAAATTGAGTCAAAGAAAAGAGTTGTTTGACTCTGAAAACTGGTGAACCCTCATATTTTATTGTTCAACTTGAAGAGATATTTAAAAGTATTATTCCATTGTAATTTTCTTGAGCCGAGAGTCGTACACACCACCCTCCCCATCCACTTGTGGGATTACACAAGGTATGCCTGTTGCACTATTCCATTTTAACTTTTCTGCGACTCCTACTTAAGAGTTAAAACTAAGAAAATTACTTATCAGAAGTATCTTGGATTTGATGGAATCCAGGCTGACTTGTGAATGTAGAAAAAAAAGACAAATTTAAGGAACTACGGAAAGAGTCAAAATCCTAACCAAGCAGAGCTGATAGAGAAATTAAACTACTTGATCAAATTTAGTTGTTAAATTACCAGAAAGAACCTTGTGGCAAACAAAAGTACAAAAACATATCCTTATTACTGCAAAAAGTGAGGTGTTTAAAAGGAGCTATAATACTTACCATACTTTCCAACGATTCCAGCCTTCTTGGTCCTCTTAGTCTGCAGCAAAAATAGCATATTTCACATTACAACTCGCCGCAACTTTCACTCAAGTTCAGATATATGCATAGTGGTATCTACACCATCTCATTAGACGAAACAACTCTACCTTTTCACAACCTCCATAAAATATGAGAATCGTAACCTCGCCAACAAGAAGACTACTACCTCTAAGGAACTTATTACCTCTCAATCCAACTCTTCCACCCGTCTACCCTAATACTACAAACAACAGCTATGTCTAAGTCCCAAACAAGTTTGGGTCGGCTAAATGATTTCCTACTTCTTCATTTAAGCTTATTTCATATGATCATCATACGTCTACCCTAATACTACGTGAGACAAAAATGTTACACTAAAATACATCATGACATTGTCTCAATAAATTCTCCTGAGTGTTCAATTAAGTGAGCAATTGAGACTTACAATAGCATTGGTTTTTCCGGGTCAACGAGTATTACTTCCAATTAATCATTTATAATACACGTTTCACTAATAAAAATGTAATCTTTGGCATTAAGGAATAACATTCAATAAACCTAATGAATAGCTGTAACAGACTACAACCCTAAAGAATTTCACATAATAGTATTCGACCCTTTTCATCATCAATCAAAAAGAAAAAGAAAAAGGAAACAGTTTTTTTGACACTTATGTAGTTGAATTAGCACTTATATTTAACAAGTTATGCATAATGGGCAGCCCAGTGCACTAAGCTGTTATGCTCGGTCTGGGAAGGGCCGAACCACAAGGTTCTATTGTATCGTAACAAGTTATGCATAATGAAGAGGGGAAAAAAGGGAGTACCATTTTGGGTGTTGATGGAGGAGTTGGAGTGGCTGCTTGTGAAGAAACACTAGGGTTTTGTACCCTAAAAACAAGTACTGTTTAATTAGTTGCCTTGGACATAATGTTTGGGTTGACCCGATTCTGTATATCAAGGGCCTGTGATCACTTTTTAGTTACTCTCAAAACTCTCTTGTTTTTTGCGCGGATTGGCATTCAAAGCACCAGTGTTTAATTTTTGTCATTCACTTAAAACTATCTTGAGGTTCCGGGTTCACAACCTCCACTCAGTCAAAATAAGAAAAAATAAAAAATAGAGTTTGGATTCGCAAGACAGAATTTGTCTTCTGGCAAAGCCTTGCCAATTTTTTAAAATTTTTGACTTTTCGAAGTTCAAACTCGGAACCCAAAAATTTTACTTGAATGGAAAAAAATTAAAGATTTATAATCACCCCGAAATAAGGACATTTCTGCTAATTTCCCCTCAAAACTTGTATGGAAAACCATAATTTTGACTATCCATGAAATTCTGTAAAATGGCATCACTTCTTTGAAATTTGTACATTTCTATGAAGGGAGTAATTTGGGAGTTAAGTCTTGGGTGGATTAGGTGTTTTAGATCATAAATTTGAGGTGAGATGTTTACTAATTAATTATAGTCTATAAATACATATTACGTATTTATTGCATGGGTCTAGACACTATATGTAAATATATTTTTTCTATGACATGATCTTATATAACGATATTAAAACACATGATAGATAACTCGAATCGAAACAAATTTTTGAATTTTGGTTTAATATTTGTACATGTTTTTACTATCTTATTTTTCTTTTTACCGAACAAAAGCATTGAAATTAAGCATAAAATTAAGCATAAAATTAAAGAATTATTACAAACAAAGTAAGAGTTTTCGCATACATGAAGGTTCAAACATACAAGCGGTTCATTCTAGAAGGTATTTTTCTCAGTGTTCAATCCATGCGAGACCCAAGTACTCCCATAGGAACAAAAAGGTAAAATATCATATTTTACAACTTCATTCCCAGTCAAAATTTATTGCTCAATGTTTTTTTGTTGTGAAGGCGAACCGCACCGCTACTCTTTCGAGCGCATTGTGGTAAACCTGACCGACGCAGAGCGCGCAAACTACGTCACCATGTAAACCACACTTGGCAAGCCACGATGCGCTTCAACCAAAAAGATTTATGCAAGGATCGAATCGCGACCATGGCCCCGCGACTCTCAAGCATAATTAATCTTCTGGCTACATCATGCGTTATTGCTCAATGTTCATATGATGTATATTTGTGGTCCACTTAGGTATATCCTGGTCGGAAGAGACAAACAATTATGAATATCATATTTATGTGTTGAGATTAGATGAATCATTTATCCTACAAATAATACATACTGAGCTCACTAACACATAATAGTAGAAGGAAAAATAATACTATTTGCAGATTGCCATTAATACAAAAACTCACAAGGACTGGTGATGTATCAATCCAGGTATAGGAGGATGAAAATTATTATTAGTACACTAGTTAGTAACTTTGAGGAGGAAAGAAAAAACTGACTTGACTACACTCTTTATATGCATTTACATGTAATAACATACACTGACATTAGATACTTTAATGCAAAGAGTATCAATTTCCCCCCATAAAGATGGTGTCCACCGCACCAGCTTAGGTATACCTCTAATCTTCCATGTAGTACCTAGTACCTCTCACCAGCACAACATAGCACAACATATAAGAACATCAAATTGATCAGTATCACATATTTTATGACCATTATAAATAGTTTATATTTGCTTCTAATCTTATTTGCCAAGGTTTAATAAAAGGGGAAGATTGTGTCATTGAATTTAATTCAGAAGTGAGACTTGGTTGTAAGTTGTCAGCTACAACATAAACTTATGACCTAACAAATTTTAGACCAAAATTGGGGAAGATAATCACAAAGGCAAAAGAAATTTATGGAGAAAGGACATTATACTATCTTCAAAAACACGTTAAGGAGCCTGGTGAGCCCAATTGGTATATGCTTCACAAAGTTGATATAAAAGGTCATGTATACACGCCTAAGCATTACACCAAATATTCTGCATATTCAGTTGTCAAGCATTTGTTCTATGGTAAAAATAATCATTAACCACGTCAAAAACAAAAGGTTATTGTCGCCACCTAATGAGCAAAAAATGGTTCATTTGGACAGCACGGGTGGTCTAAAATCTTCCAACTGTGTGCTGGAAGCACTGCATATATCTTTCAAAGCTGAATCTCCCTTCTCTGATCTTAAAAGGTCAAACGTACTTTCGAGAACTTCATATCCCAATCCAGTTTGCAGAAGATGACCAGGCTCCTCACCACCGTGTCGTATAAGACGTCCTGTTTCTTTCAGAGAGATCACATTTTTGCTAATTAATCTACCGAAAATGTGACCAAGAAATACAGCTGCTTTTGGAGCATCAGTAACTTCATCCTCCAAAGTAGCTAAAACTGATTCAAACCTGCTAAGAGAAATACATCTATAAGCAAAGACTCTGGATGACATTAGAAAATAAATTGGCTGCTTACCCCTCAATGAGCTGTTTGGTATCCAGTACCACCTTGGACTTCGTAAGACTGATAAGAAGCCGAGCAAGAAGATCCCTGTCCCTTTCTTTCCTCTGAAACGAGTCATTTACCCATATCGATAACATCATTGGAAGAAAGCTTGGTGAGTTCAACTCTCCAATGCGTAGAACAACTTCATCCTCATCAACTGCACTGGAACCAGAAAATCACACGCATTATAGCTGTAAAATGAAAGTATCGGAAGAGCAGGATTCTTGAGATTATCCAAATGAAATTAAGAAGAGAAATATAGATTGGAAGCTTATCTTTTTATTTTCCTTCAAATTAAAAGTAGGAAATCCCTGAAAGGATCTTCTCTCGTGTAGTCAAACAGAATGAAAGAATAACGCCACATACATTATGTAAATGTAGTTAATAGTTTTGTTTGCTATATGTTTCCTTAACAAAGTCGGCACCCTGAATGTGAAGCTACAATCATAGAAGTACTTTTCCTTACTAGAATAACTTTCACGTTACACACTCTATCATATTAACTACATTGAGGCAGAAAGTCTATAGAAGTTATCACATCTCAAGAGTTTAAACTTTGTGGAAACAACCTCTTGCAGAAATGTGAGGTAAGGCTATGTACAATAGACCCTTGTGGTTCGGCCCTTCCCCGGACCCTACGCATAGTGGGAGCTTAGTGCACCGGGCTTCCCTTAATTAATTAGCCAGTCTTATCATTTCCTTCAGATGGTTCTTTCATACTCTTGCTAATGATGCAGATTCCGGAAAAGTCCTCAAGTTATAATCTTTCTTACATTTATGATCAGTAATGCACTGGTCACTTGTATATTTTTCAACTCAGCTTCTTTTAAGGAAAATCCTTAAAAAAAAAGGAATAGGAATTTAGGGTATAAACAAATGGAAGAGAGAGATTTTACCTGTAAAATTCACGAATAGCTGCAATCGACATTTCTCCAAGACGTTCTTCAGACCATATCATTCCTGGTGAATTTGGCGGTCTATCCGGATGTGCTGAGGCTGGTGGTTCCGCAGATCTCCCAAAAGAATGATTTATATTTGTTACCTGTCTTTCTGCAAAATGTGTGTGCTCATGTTGATTTGGTTGAGCATAAGCAGTAGGCTGCACAACTGTCCCTGGAGCATATTTGGATATTGAATCTTGTCTTGAGTTGTATGCTGACCACCCAGAACCAGCATGTACATCTGCCACAGGACCACCAGAATGCATTGGTGGGCCCCTGAAAGACGTTCCCCTTACAGGGCCTCCTCCTCGCGGACCAAGGCTCATTATTTTATCATCAATAGGTCTCTGTGGATTTTTAGCTTCTAACTTGCAATCCTGGCTTCCAAATCCATGATTTTGTGATGGCATTCCACGAAACGGGGTCATCTGAGGAGCTGGAGAAGAAAACATGGATGGCCGAGGACCTAAATCTGCAAGCTGCCCTCTTCTAGCAGAAGAAACAGTGCTTGAACCACGAGTGGACCGACTGACATGAGCTCGACGTTCTTGAACAGCATCTCGTCGCACTTCCTCGATTTTTTTGGGGCCTTCTACTTTTCTTCTTTGCTGCCACTTATTTTTTCTCAAATCAATAATATCCATCAACATAAACCTCACCCTAGTAGACAAATCTATATTGTTAGCCATTATCGTCATCATATCAAAATAGGTGTTCATGTAATCTTTCGCCTTGGAATGGTCGATCATTTCTCCTATAGTGCTCATAAGCTTGCAGAGAGACTCGATATCTTCCTCATCAGGAGTCTGGTACTGCCCCAGCAATTTCTGGATGCACTCATGCATTATCCTCTCTGTAAGCATCTTCTTCTTGTATAATTCCCCAATCAATCTTATGTTACCTAACATCCTTCTTCGTGCTTGTAACCTCTTCTCCTCTCTCTTTCCCTCTGACAGCTTCACCTCTCCATCCCCTTCCATACTGTCAGCTTCTTCTTCTTCTCTTTCACCTCTCTCGAACTCCTCCTGGCATTTATCAAGGAGCAGTCTCTTAAAGGTTATTTTTTGATCGTCCTCCACAAAATCAGGAAGCTCCCCGGCTAGATGATAACAAAAATTTGCATACATCTCACAAAATGTTGGCTCCATTAGAGCTTTGTCAAATATCTGTGAAATGACACCAGCAAGAGTGGTGGCACTATCAATATTAACCTCCTTTACTTGCTCAAACAGCTTCTCAAAATTTTGTGGAGTTAGTTTGTTGAGGATAGCTTTCAAGTGTCTACGTTTTGCCTCTTCCGCATCAGTCACTTTGCATATCTCATATTTCTTGTCAGCTTTGTGCATAACTTGCAGTGGATGAGAAGGAACTGAACCTTTTCTGGAGCCAGAAACCCGCTTCCAGCGGTTGGCATCGGACCGAATATGTTGTACTCCTCCCTGAGAGGCTAATGGCAGCATTGTTCCAGCAGGAAACACAGATACATATTGGCTAGGTGGTTGTCCTTGTAGATTGTTCCTCATATTCTTGTGGTTTCCTCGACCTGGACGAGCACCATTAGTACTTTTCCCTTGGTTGATATCAATATGCTCATTGGTCCACCTGACATCATCCGCCATTCTAGTAGGGCGATTCTCAGACCAAGAAGAGCTACCTTGTCTGCTATTAGTTTGTCCGGGACTGGGGTTCGGACCATTCTTGTTAAAATCTACCCCTTTTGAATTAGGACTCAAAAGGGCCTCCACCATATGCCATGGAACTTCAAAATTAGCTGGGAGATCAGCAAAATGAGAAGAAAGGGTAAGAAGGAAATCTCTTGAGTATGTCTTTTTGCCTGTAGTGACACTTCCACCATTTGGATGCAAAAGATTATCATTAACAATTTTATTGTCACCAGAAGTTTCCAATTTTGGAGCTGACATAGCAGCATCTTCCCAGTTGTTTGGTTCACCTGTACTCTTTTTATTTTCATTTGCTGAAAAATCTTCATTGGAACTTGATGATATCTTCCTTGCAGTGGGACTGGAACAACTCTCAACACTTTCTGAAGAAACAGAAGACTGTGGTTTCTCCTTGGGTCCCTTAAATGCCATATAAAGATCAGACGTATCCCCAGCTGAATCAGCTTTCTGAAGAATTTCTCTTCTCTTTTTCTTTCCCCTGGAGTTTGCACTTTTCACCTTATTTGTAGATTTATCCTTTGGACTTGATCCCTGAATGCGACGATATTCAGTTTTTGTTTCCTCAGAGACTTTCCCCCTAATTTTGGTATACGATGGAGATGATGGTGAAGTTTGAATATGAGAATCCCCATGATGCTTTGCTCCAGATGCAGAAAGTAAAACTTTTGACAACTCATGACCCACATTGTTAGTTTCACAGCCACCCGCGCTTGACACTTGATCCGGTACATCCCTATCATTATCCTTTACCACTTTTGAGTTTCTTTCAGCTTGAGTTTCTTTTGCTGCCGTGGAGCTATAAGTATCCTCATTCGTTATACCCAGAGAAGGTCGTTCAGATGGATTAGTCGTAAGTTGTCCTTGTCTAATGCCCTTACCAGCAATCACATTCCCTTGATCAGTTGTCACTCTAGAGTGTTCCGAAGCATCAGGAATGCTAGTGTCTACATTACACAGGGATGCTCCAGAACAAATGGAAGCATCACAAAGAATCCCTGATAATGCGGAAGTTGCTTGGGTTTCTATAGTTTCAGCATTTTGACCTTCTGAAATACGGTCTACTGGAATTGGTGGAGTAGAACTGGATATGGACGTGGAATTTCCTTCCTGAGTTCAGAGCGTGACAAATAATCAGAATGCTCAAGTCATTTTTAAATAATCAGAAAAATCAGGGGTCTCCCCTTCTTAAAAGTTAACATACCTCTCGTAGTTGTTGAGGAAGTATAGCAACAGAAATAAGTGATTTGTCTGAGGGTGAAGCAAAAGGTGTCGGCTTGGAGGCAAATTCTGACGCCTCAACAGAGGTTTCTGAGAGAATCTTTGATTCCTCTTCATTAGAGCTACCTCTTAAAGGTGGTTGGAGTGTTTTTTCTATTTCTGTTGTCTTCTTGGCAATTGGAAATGAAGATGTTAAAACCTCTCTTCTAACAGAGCCAGGACCTTGATTAACGACAAATTGAACTGAAGCTGGAGAAACAGAAGTCACACGCATATGTTTAAAGTTGCAGATAGGAAAAGCATATAAATATTTAAAGCACGTTCATCAACAAAAGTCAGTAATCTTGCCTACCTGGAGAGTTATATCCTAGTGCTGGAGCACAGGGAGCCATAAAGGAGTTTGTTATAGGAACCGAAGTAGCATTTTGTAAGAAAATAGGAGTCGGGGGCACATGTGGAAAAAAGTTCATAGGACGAGAGGGACCATAATGCATAGGCTGTGATGGTAAGCCCCCAACATGATGTATTGCCAAGCCAGATGAACCACCATCCAACTTCATGTCAACCTTCTCATCTAGTTTCAACTCTTCATGAGTCTCAGGATGAGTTATTTTAACAGATCTGCGGGGATTAACCTTCCTAACATGCTGCCCAAACTGCGGTGGAATCCGAACTCCCATGCTGCCAAACGGAGAGCTCATCTGATGACCAAATTTAGGAGGGAAGTTCATCATCTGTCCCTGCTGCATTGCTCCCTGAAGCTGCATAGGGTGAGGTTGAAGATCAGGGACAAATGGGGGATGCCTAACTTGGTTAGGATTTCCAACTGGTAGTGGCATTGGCATTGGGAACGAAGAACAGGGAATTCCTTGATGTTGAACCTGTGCTCCCGGCATTCTGAATTGCACAGGACCATGCGGCGGCAGAAAAGGAGGATTGACTGGAACCCCCGGAAAAGGGGGAGCAGATAACTTCTGCATGCTACTAACAGCATGAGCTGCGGAAGCCTGAATGGGTAGATCTCTTTCAGGAGAATGCTGAGGATCAGGAGTTTTATTCATCGGCTTTCCAATGTCCTCCCTCAGTTGTGGCTGATGTGGAGCAGAAGAAGGCAAAAGATGCTGCGGTCTAAAAGGACTAGATCGTGCCTGCAAAACAGAATATTGCTTTGAAGAGATGATTAACAGTTGACCTAAAATACAAATCAGAACACTTCGGCAACTGAAAGAGCTAGAAAGATGAAAGCCACCCACTAATATTACTTCAAATGTTGGTCCTGAAACAAATAGTGAAAAGATGATCTTCCTCAGCTTAAAACACGCTCAAGTTACAGTTACCAATAAGAAAGACAGCTAGACCATGACAATCCCCACAGCCAGCTTTCTCTATCAACCCCATGCGACATTGGAAGAAAAGTTTAATTTGGTGCAAATGTATTACTCAAGGCTTTATCTTGATCTATTCACTCAGAAATAACAACCTAAAATCTTGGATAATAACTTATTTGAGGAGGAGCTGTTCAAGTTTCTCCATGCTATTTTATCTAGTCTGTGTGAACTTTTAGTGATTTTGGTTCATTGAAATAGTTAGCCATATCCAATCTGAAGTAGTATCTGCAGAGAAAACAAACCATAAAGAATCACTAAGCTTGCATACCTGATTGCGCTTCTGCTCATCCATGTTGGGGGGTGCTGAGTTGGTTCTTTGAGGAATCTGAAGTTAAGAGCAAAATTCAATATGGTAAATGTAATCCTTCTTGTTAAATAATAATTCATAATCTCATAAAGCACATGGAATATATAAATGACATGTTTATTTATGGTACCTGCATCCCATTCACAAAACCTGGGGTAAAGCTTCCAAACTGAAGAGATACTTTCTTAGAAGTGTCATCTGCCAAATACAAACACAGTTCATAGAAGCACAAGTAAATGAAAACATTGGAAATCCTCAAAATTTTAGCAATATAGAACAAGTAATGCAGAAGTCCATTTATGTAGTTCCAATTATGTAGGGGATATTAACATATATATCCACTGTTCAATTCATTCCCGTTTTACTGTGATTTCCACACCCTTGAGCATGATAATTACAGACAGACACAGGATCCATCAAGAGAAAAAAAACAAGAAATGCCGAATCACTATGGACGTTAGTGACAGCAAGAATACCTGTCATGGGGGTCTCGGGAGCTGATGGATCCAAATCTGTAGATGCATGTTGAGAAGAAAGAGCACTAGAAACAGTTTGGTTATCCTCATGTGTGGATTTATCTGAAGTTGGAGCAACTGAAGATCCTGAAAACTCATATAATGTGTGAAAATGAGAACAAAAGGCATCACATCACCTATTTATTATTTCCATTGAGTTATTGAAATAACCAACGAGTGACACACTAGACGAGAGGTAAGGAAAAGAAACTAGTACTTGCACAAGAATCACACAAAGCAAGATATGAGAAGAAGTACCCATGCAGACACCAATAACCCTTTCCCAAAATCTGAGTTCAAGAATTTCTCTCCTTTAAGGAGTAGTAAAAGAATTTCCAATTTTCAACTTACCAAAACTTATGTACCAAAACCACTACTATAATAGATTAAGTACAAGATTCCTCATCATGCCATACTAGTGTATTTCATAATTCAAATGAGCAACAATCAGTTTTCTAAAATAGATGTTTGAAATATGAATTGCAGTCCATATAACCTATTTGTGGCAAATCTATTTTTTACTTTTTAAGTTCAAGATGCACTTATACTGATAAATGTAGTATCCATCGAAAGTGTTGAATCAAAAACTCAGAAGCATGCAGGAATTGAAGCATTATTTAGAGGCAAATCAGAACAAACAAACAGATTAACAAATAAAAAGAGAACCCAAAGAAGAACGAGAAGAGAAAAAAGGTATGGCTGTCTGATCAACACATGAAGCCCACCAAAGCAGTAGTATGAAGGAGTATACCCATTCTATAAGTTCAACTTTCTAAGTTAATATTTCTCTAGACAGCATGCACTGATATTTCAATTCTTAGGTATTGAAGAGAGCAAACCTGTTCTGTTTCCAGACTTGAGATAACTCCTTAAAGCTACAGTAGTATCACATGTTAAATAATTTATCAGCCAATTTCAGAATTCCTGCACTAGACCCGTGTGCAGTTGCTACAGGCAGATTTTAAGAATCTGAGATTCTTTACCCTCTGCTATACCAATGAAGCTTTTCATCATGATTTCGCCTATTAACCTACAGATTCTCAGAGCAGTTTGGACTTCAAAGATCAATGGTTTTACCAGTATCACTAAAAATGTATCATTTTCACTAACTCGTCTAAAAATCCAAAATGATTGAACTGTTCTAGAAATCTAAAAACTCTGCTGACATCAACAGTAACAAAGAAAAGTTGAGAAATTTAAACAAAGTAGTAGTAATTATTTTTTCAGTAAACCAGTATGCAATGCAGATAGGCAAGAAAAACTTTTGCTAGTTTTTGACACGAGCAATTTAGCAGAGGAATGATAATTAAGGAATTTCGGAAAGGTATATGAACCAGATGAATAGTGAGGAAAACTAAAAAACCTGATCCTGACATTCTGGCAGGGGCATCATTTTGCACAGCAACACACTCCTGATCAGCAACAGCTTCAGTCACTTTCAGTGGACCTGTTTCTCCATCGGACTTCTTGAAGCTAATAGAAGAAATCATATAAATATCAAATTCCATCCAACCAAACAAAGTTCCAATATTATAGAATTGTGTCCACGAAGACACAAAGAAGATGTATGCAAGTGTGTATAAACATTCAGACGCATGTAGTGTGTAGTTGATGGTTACCCGATATGAAGATCCTCAAAAATGAAATACCTCAATAAGCAAATTCGATCAATAAATATCATGATACAAAGTAACTGTCTACTCACAGAACTCAAACAACTCAAAACCAGTTCAAACTCAACTTCAGTCAACTCATTCTTTCAATGTAGCGAGGCGTAATGGAACAATTAGGAGACTACTGGTTAAGGGATTATATTTTGCAATGAATTATGAATTTGGACAATGAGGGAGCCCGATCACTTGCACATGAAACTATCAAGTTTCCAATGCAAATTGACAAGAAAAATCAAACTTAACTGAAGTCCTACTTCCTTTTCCTAATCCAACCTAACGGATCTCCTACTTCCTATAAGAGATTCATTGCAGGTTTAATCTACACTTATTTCTGTATTTCCTTATCCGCCGAGCAAACAAACTGTCTAAACTATTACCTAACTAGGGTTAAACTTTTCTTGTACTAGTATTCATTTATCATATCCAGAAAAGGAAAAGCTTTCTTTGTTTGATAAACATGCATAAGTACAACAACCACACAATTCCAAACTAGTTGAGGTCGATTACAAAAATCCTCTATATCCAATCTGCTCAATTTCGACATGTTTCATTCCACAAATATAACAATCCCTCCGTCCCATTTTATGTGACATCAATACTATTTGAAGACTGAAATACGTTTTCCTTCGATCGTGATTTTTTCATTAACATTTCGAAATCTCATCTACTTTTGACTTCTAGTACTTCTTTCGCAATTTTCAAATGTTTAATTTTTATTTCAATTTTTTTTAGAAATGTGGGTCCAATTTACACTGAAAGTACATACTTTAACCCTCGTACTCCAAACCCCACCACATAAAACGGGACCGAGTCATCGTGCAAAATCCATACCTTGGCACGCAGGTGGCAGATGTAACATCTGAACACAATACTTCTTGATGCGCATAAATTTATATGTAAAAATCTACTAAAAATTGCAATAAATAGCAGGTCTGAACGCATAATTTTAAAAATACAATGTAGTCGATGCTAAAAATTAAATATTAAACCTATAAAGTTTAAATCATGAATCCGAATAGGGGCGCTGTGCCACATGCATTTAATTAATGTGTGTTGAATCACACTGAAAATTAATTAGTTTAACCCTCGTACTCCGAACCCCATCACATAAAATGGAACAAAGTGAGTAGTAAAAAGACCATACCTTTGCGTGGTGGGAGAAGAGGAATCGATGGGAGAAGGAGGAGGTAGAACAGAGCTACCACCGCCTTTGACCTTTTGATATTGAGGTGAGGGTGAACCACGACCACTAAGTCTAGTATTTTTCCTATTATTATTATAGTGACTCTGTGATGTTTCACTTTTCTTCGTATCACCCCTGCGCTGCATGTAACCTTTAACCGTACCTTCTCTCTATTGTAGTATTTCTTCTTCAATATACAGATCAAATCCACACTATAATCACCACACACAAAAAAAAAAACAATTATTTGATCATGTAACAAATACTTATCTATTAACGATCAGTGAAATATAGTGTACGTAATGTGTATTGAATCCATGCAATATTACACTCCTAGATTTTGATTTTGCATGTGTTGAGACAGATCAAGTGGGAAGTGTGTGTGTGTGTGTATTTTACTTGGTTATGGAATGTTACGGAACTGCCAAAACCTGAAACAGGGAAAAAAGGAATAACAATTATAAAAAAAGAAGTTAAAATGAAATGATTTTGGATCATGATATTGACTCTTTCTTTCTATTCTTAGTTTCATTTATTATTAATAAATTTGAGTTAACTGTATAAGGTTAAAAAAAGAGTAACTATATATAAGGCTACACTTAAGGAGACTCTTTCAAAATCCATTTCCTAATTTTGGGATCACATGACTAAGTTTCTATTCAGATCAACCAAACAATTTTACATCTTTGCTTAAGTAGGTCATGTTTGTAATTCAAAATTGCCGGATTTTGAAATCTTTAGTGAGGAATTAATCATATCTCCAACCTAGGAAAAAAAGATTTTGCCTTGTTTTGTTTAATATTTGCCACCTCTATTATGGATTGCAAATCGGTGTTTACGCCAAGTCATACTAATTACTATGACTTGTGACCACAGTTTTTTGTGAAAAGAAGTACAAGTTTTTTGGCACTTCTCATCAGTAGCTTGAAAGTTAATGTTAAAGGTATTATGACCACAGTTAAATAAAGTACTCGCTTAAGAATTTTGAAAATAAATCATCAAAACTATAAACTATAATGCAAAGTATATTACGACTTAAAACATAGGAGATATGCCAAGAAACTTGGGACAATTGTTTTTGGAAATGCTTCACAGATAAATGAGCAAGAGATTTTTCACAGCTCTGAAACAAAAAATTAACTGGCAAAACAATGTTTTTACAGTTACAAGAACATCCTGTGGATGATGAAAACTCGTATCTGCAACTTGATTAACCAGGTGTGAATCTGCACATTTTTGCATTCTTTTACCAAAACCATAGAACTGCACCAAAGGGCCTGAAACCAGAAGGAAAGGAATAAGAAAAAGATAAAATGTTAAAATCACAGCATTCGTAATGTTTTTATTCGGTATAAACAACTCATTTGCAATGTAGTAGTATAGTAGATATAATTTGGTTAAGAGTGTTCTCCAGTTAATAACAGTAATACGAATCAACTAGTTTGCTTATCGACAAAGGCAAGGCACTAGTTACTAATGAAGTTTTTCGATGTCCTAGGATCATTCATCGGTATCAGTAGCGAGGAAATAATTACAGTAGCTCTTATGAATACACCATTTAACATCTTCAGAAAAATGCTTACTGATGGTATGGTAGTTTACCTGTTATAGCTTCAAAAATTCCTCCAGGCTCAGAAATATATCCTAACAAGTGCCCAAAAAAAGCTCCAAGTGATCTGACAAGAAAGAGATAAAGGATTTGAGTCATTTTTCAAAGACAGGCAGTTAACAAAATACACTAAACAAGTTCCCAAAACTAACCTAACTGCTCGGTTTTGAAGGTTGGTTACAAGAATTAGGGACCACACGTGGTGCATGAGATAGTATTTCAAACATATGACGGATGTTCTCATTACCAACCATGGCATCTAGTATGATATCTTCTGACACAGAATTCGTCTTGCAAGCATTCTCTTCATTCCTAGACAAAAGTATATCCGAATGATACTTTTTCCTCGTCTGCTGTTCGATCTTGTCAGCCTCCCATTTTGATGTCACTGGACAGTAAACATGCACAATTTTTTTTTGACCATTCCTGTAGGCTCGACTGATGGCTTGCTGTTCTACTGCAGGATTCCAGAGAACGTCAAGCAAAACCACTCTTGATGCCCCTATAAGACTTATCCCTTCTGAACAGGCTTTGATCGATGCAAGAAGCACTTTTACATCACTCTTAGGGTCGTTAAGAGAGTTTATCGATATCTGCCGCTGCTTAACATCAAGTTTCCCATTCATATAGAGAATCTCTCGGCCTAAAGTCCACCCAAAGAGAGAATTGAGTTGCTCGTTGATCAAGGTTAGAGGATCAAGTAACTGGCTAAATATTATAACCCTCTCCTTCACACCATCACAGAGTCTGATTAGTTCAACAACAAATTTCATCTTTACTCCAGTATTTGGATCCAATCGATATTCTCTTTCTTTAAGTTGACTTTCTAAATCAGAGAACTCATTCCTCTTCGCCACTAATGAAGGATGAACAGAGATCAGAGACATTAGATTTTGTTCGTAAAAGGAGCCTGGATGCTCTGGAATTCTCTTAAGCAACTCCTTCTGCAAATCTGTGGGCTTCAAGTGTATCACAGTGTCCCTTATACCCGGAAGGCTGTCCTTCTTTACATTTTCACTACATTTATGGACTAGTGGTGCAATCATATCCCTAAGCTCTTCCAATGCTCGGACATTCTTGTCAATGCAACTGCTAAGAGAAGTCCATTTCTGCTCAAATTCTGCAGCAAACCTTGGACTAACAACGCAGAAGGTGTTGTACAACTCTTTGATGTTATTCTGGAAGGGCGTTCCAGACAGAATTATACGCTTCTCCGTTTCAACCTTGTTCAAAGCTTTCCACAGAAGGCTTTGATCATTCCGAGCAGTGTGCCCTTCTTCAAGGACCAGAAGACCAGGTAACTTTAGAAGTATTTCTCTGATCTCTTTGGCATAAGCGGAGTTTCCATCTTTCTTTTTTTTTAGATAAGGTGCGGAGTTTCCATCTTCTCCGGTGAGTATCCTGAACATGTCATAGCTGATTCCCAAAACACTCTTACTTTTAGCCCAGGATCTCAGCTTTACCATACGTATATGGTGTGCGTTTGTTCTACCAGTACGGGATAAACAGTGGAAGACACTAAGAGTTGCTTCATCTTCCTGGAAAGAGAAATCTTTGCTGTTCAAGTTGTGGAAGGGAATGTCCGCCTCCCATTTCTGGAACTCGGCTTCCCAGTTAAGAAGCAAATTGGACGGAGCTATGATTACAGGGCGACACTTTGGAAACTGCTTCAGATACGCCTGAAGAAATACTATGGTCAGACGGGTTTTTCCGGTGCCAGGTGGATGTGAGATTATGCATCCTCCCCTACTAGCCGACAATGGCTCTCTCAGCTTCTCAAGATTTATATCTCCAGCAATATTTTTCCACATAAATTCGAATCCTGAACGTTGATGGGGATACATAGTTGATTTGGCACTCAGGGGAACTAAATCCCACACAGTACCTTCCCCATAAATAGCAGGATCGTGGACCGCAGAAGAGTCATAAAACCTGAAGCCGTCAACATCAAAGAGTGATGGCGACTCTGTGAAATACTTCCTTTCATACCTCCCTCGGGTTCTCTCAGCCTGCAGATGACAGAAGTTCAAGACAAATTTAAGAGTGAACAAAAAAAAATTGGAGAGAAAAGTTTATAAAATCAAATATAAGGATGGCAAAAGAACATGTAACCATGGCTATCAAGTATAAATATAACTTTATGGACTAAGAAACCCCACAAACTAATTGACTGAAATAATTCAATTTACTGCTGTAAATCTTTAGCATGTCCATTTAGAAAACATTAGGCCATAGCAAACTGTCAAAAGTTCCACATTCAAGAACTTATTACTAATCTCTGAGGCATAGAACCAGCTGCATTGCCCCAATTCTTATCATGCACTATGTCAAGCACACTTCAGTTCTCAATTATCCTAACCTCTAAAAAACATCAGTACCTCCAAGCTTGGCATGGCAAAGCTATAGCAAAAATTGCCATGAATTTAGATGTAGTAGAACACGTGTGCAGCAGAATAAAATAAAACATTTAGCATAAAGTAGAGCAAGAACTACTACATACAGTCGTTGACATAAAAGATGGAATCTATTAAAGTAATAACAACAGATCTTGTAAATTGTTCCGAATAAAGAAAAGTGCTAAACAGGAAAAAAATTGTATACTTACAAAAGCGGGGAAGATGTACTTGCTCTCCAAATGCACATGTGAACAAATTTTACAGATGAGTCCAATTTGTTCATCTAGAACAAGATGGTGGTTCCCCGTCTGACAGCCACTTATTTCTTCACTCTGCGTCGGCAAAGCAGATGCATTTGTAAAGCCAATACTTGATTCTAAGATACACATGTCCATTTCAGCAAAAAGGTCTTCAATTTTCTTTTCCCATTCTTCTTTCTCCGGGGGTAGAGGTTCCTCATCTTCAAACCGGAATACTAAAGGAAGTGTTTCTTTGACAAGAACCGGTTCCTTCTCTTCAGGAGAAGTAAGTTTATCATTATCATCAGCATTTATTATGGAATCAACAACAAACTTCAGAAATTCAGAATCTTTAAGAATCTTCTTCCGGGTCTTTCTATCCTTTCGAACAGCATCCTTTTGAACAGCATTGTGCACCGAGTCGTCAACCTCACAGTCTTCTTCAGATGAGGATTTAAACTCCTCGTCATCACTAAGAAGAAGAATCGGGCTACTATATTTTCCATGGTTTAACTTCTTCTTTCTGGACTTAGAAAGTGAGCGTGGACGAAGAAGATATGCTCGGCCTTTGCCGTGCTTTTCACCCTCAACAGCAAGCTGAGGTACTGGCCCCTCATCTGACTCCCGTTTTTCTTCTTCGTTGTTTTCTTGCTCTTTAGGACAGCTCACATCATCATCATCTAAATCAATTCTTATATTATCAGATTGGCTAGAACTTGATGATTCATTCACCCGGAAATCCATGTCTTCGGGGTCATCATTATCCTCATCACTTGAAGCTTCAGATTCTGACTCGGAAGATTCAGTTGAATCAGTAAACTCTTGTGATTCCTCCGATTTCTCCTCTGATTTCCGCTGCCTTGTGAGATCAATCAACTCCTCTGATTCCGACTGCTGCTCACTAGGCCCCGCTGTCCTGCACATACTTGAGGTTGATGAAACAACCTCATTTGCTGCTGCATTCAACATAGGACTCCTTAAACCAACAGACCCCACATTGGACCAAGATCCTGAACCCGATCCAGTATTCATGGCAGAGCCTGCCGCAGCCTCCTTAATGATAACAACATCAGAATCACTCTCCTCCTCCGAATCATCATCAGAACCAGTTATTTTCTTGATGAAAGCCTGTTTCGTGATGGACTCACAAGTTCTTGGACTGAACTTTTTCTTCCCATTGTCCACCTTTTTTTTCCCTTTATCCAAACTTCTCACCACACTACCATTTTCCACCCTTTTTCCCGCTTTTCTCTTATCACCAGAATCTATGTTTTCTTCCACCCTTTTTTTTCCTTGTGACCATCTTCCCATTTTTCTCTCATCGCCAGAAGCTATGTTTTTTTCTTCCATTTTTTTTCTTTTCCTCCCACAACTCAAATCTTCTTGAATATTTACAGAAGAAATACTAGAGGATTGAGTAGGATTACTTGATCTCTTCCCTTCCTCAATCAACTCCACCCAATAGTTAGTTAGTTGTTGTCTAGTCCTCATCTTCCACAATAACACCTGAGTGAAAATACACAATTTTCTTGATCAAAACACACTAGAAAGAAAGAAAAAAACAGAAACACACCCAAAAGAAACAAAAAAAGAACCCCATAACGTAACAGTCACATGCATATACGTATCTTAAACACATTCTTCACAATCACAACAACAACAACAAAAAATACTCTTACACAGCTTTTACAAACTAACGAAACAGTCACCTGAATAAAGAAAACTATACTGCAAGAGACACGCCCGGCCGGAAAATGAACAACTTTGAATTCTTGAAACTGTAAATACAGAATAAAACATATATAGTCAAATAGACATTGAATTGAATGCAACTCTTACACTAATATAGAATGAGATAGAGAAAGAGAAAAAAAATAAAAGGTGACTGAAACTAGCCTTTATCGGAAGTATACTTGCATGACATAGGCGGATAAAGAGGGGGGTGGGTGGGGTGATTGATGGGTGGGGGTGGGTGGTGTTTTTGATTTTGCTAAGGAAAAGAAAACAGAGGGAAAATATATGTATATATGGCTGATCAATGATGAATACCTATGGGTCCCCTTAATTTATCACCGTTTTTTTATTTAGACACCTAAATTATACATTGATTATATTAGACAGTTGAACATAATTAAAAATGTGTCATAAGCTGACATGTCACAATGAGTGTAACACACTTCCCTTGAGAGCGTGTCATTGATGTTTTTTCTTCATAATTTCAACTAAATTAAACTAATTTGAACATTAACCAAAATTAAATACACTAAAATTCGAATTTATAGGAAGATCAAACAACTCAATTTGAGAATTGAAAGAAAAAAAACCTTATTGTGATAGTAATTGAGATCTCATAACTGCATTTTTCTTCAAAGTTGATCTATCCTCTAGCAATTTGATAATTGCCCCAACTTCTGTAAATATAAAACATAGCTTTTGAAGCTCCAATTAATTCCTAGGAGTGGTGGATGGAGTTGAAGGAAGCACGTTGGTAGTCATCCACTCACCTCAGCACTCTGCCACCCCAAAATTTTGTACTGTGGGTTTGACTCTCCTGGAGAAGAAGAAGAAGAAGACCCACGCTTTTCTTTTCTTTTTTGGGTATGGGTTAAATTAATTAGTTGAGTCCGGCGGGAGAGTAACTTTAATTAAAATCGGGTTATTTAAGTTGATTTTGTGATTTTTTGTTTAATAAGGTGTTTTTTAAAAATTTTGCTAACGAGAGAGATATGTTTAACCTTAATATATAACGGAGGATAAAATTAGTTAATTTATGAAAGTATACTGACATTATTTACTCTTTCCCCTTTTGATTTTGCTAAGGAAGTAAATATATACTTATTTTTTGTGTATATATAAAGCAGAACGGATATGTATTTAAGGTAGAAACTACTAGTATAGGAGAGACAAGAAAGGAGATTGGTTTATTATACTGCAGTTTTGGTTCTATTGTTCATTATGGAACATTTATTATTGTTTTACAGCTGTAAAAAGAAAATTAAATCTCCAGTATAGAGTTGAATCATATTTGGTAGGTTACAGAGTAGCTTAATCATTTTTGGTAGGTTATAATAGAGAACTGATTCGAAAGGTTTTGGGTATGTTTACAGCCTAGGGAAAGTAAATTAACAGTGGAACTTATTTTATTAAAAAAGATTAGTGTGAGACACTACTGTGACCAAAATGTCATAATTCAAAACATAATTACTCCTATTACAATGGGTAATAGTAGCATTTTTAGGAGTCGCTTAGCGGGGACTAAATTATTACGGAATTATAATTTTTGGATTAATTATCTCACTCGGGAGGTGGATAAAATAATCTCAAATTTAATGGATAAGATGGGATATCCTAGGATTAAATATATTGTGTTTAGTTGATGGTATATGTTATATTGTCAACCAAACTAGTACTCCTTATGTTCCAATTTGTATGAAGATTGACCAGTTTGACGATCAAACACATTTTTTGACTTAATTTTAAATATAGATTTTTCGAGTGTTTTATAATAAAATTTACATATTTAGAACTACAAAAAAATACTATAAGTCTGCATAATTAATAATTCACAATATATGAAAAGAGTTGGAGAGAATCATAATCAAAGAAAGAGTTGTTTGACGTCAACCTTCAAATAATTTGAGACGGAGGAAGTGTTAATTTAACCCCAAACTTAATCTTGAGGTATCTCACCTTATGTGTTACGTATCAAACGACCCATTAGTTCTTGAGTTATTAATAAATTTTGATTTTGATTTTGATACTTGTGATATGTGACATTCTCTATATTTAATTTTTGATTAATTAAAAGACTGTGTTTTTTATTCCTCTAGGTAGAAAATATGTTACATTTAGACTACTTGTAGAAGTATGTTACCATTAAATATGGAAGAAATAGTGCAAGCTTAGCTCCCATTTGGCTTTAGATTTTGAACTTGAAACTTGAAATTTAAAATTTTGAGTTTTTGAAGTTGTGAATTTTAAAATTTGAAGTTGTGTTTGAATATGCATTTTACTTTTAAAATTTTGATTTTTTGTGAGTGAAAGTCCCAAAAATCCAAAAATTGTCTAGAAATAATCGCAGGAAATCCTTTGATAACCCGGATTTCTATTTCTCAATGATATTCCACGATCAAGACAATTGGTTGAATCCCGTGAAACCATTTCATAGAAGTTCATTGATATCTTCTTTTTATAAAGCAAACCGACTTCGATTCTTTGAATAATCCACATCACTTTTGCTTCTATTGGAACACAAGATTCCCCTTTTCTATGGAAAAGGTCTTCTGATTTTAACGTATGGACAATTCCTCAATAGTTTGTTCATTCACAACAAAATATTTTCTTTGTGCGTGACGAAATAGATATTTGAAAATATTTTAAAATATGTTTCAAAATTTATGGTCAAATGCTAGCTTAATGTAACACATGAATAATTAAATGATGAAATAGTTAATATTTCTTAAAATTTATGAATATTCAAAAGCAAAACAATAAAACATGCATATTTCAAATAATTAAAGATATGTGCTTAATCAAATATTACAAAGACTAAATATACAACTTACTAATAATTGAGGGGCTAAAAATTACTATTAACCCTAGTATAAATATTCTCCTACTCCATTATAAATTATGTGGAAGGAAAAAGAAAAATAGTACGAGTACTTTCTTTGTTTTAAGTTTGATTTGGGAATTCTTAGTTCAATGAACCTAAAGGCACGTCAACTTTTTCCTACAATTGTATAAAAGATGCCTTTCCTACATCTTCATTGCTCTTAAACCTTATTGGTCCTATGTATAAAGTTAAAATCACCTACATATATGCATGCATAGTATAAAAACAAAATCTTCATAGCCTTAAAATGGATAAATGTTCTGTGTATTTTATGATTGAACTGAGTCTTTCTTTAGGTTGAAACGAATGAGGATGATGTGAAGTGTGAACCCTTTGAATCTAGTAACCTTTTTGGGTTCGTTTGGTACGTCGCACTGGACTGTATAATTTTAAATGGACTGTAATGTATTATAATAGACTGCACTGTATTAATATATAATGGACGGTATTAGAGTATTAATATATAATGGATTGTATTTTTTATTATTATTATTTTTAGTACAGTTCAGAAGAGATCTTTTGTTTTGACTTTTCTTTTGTCAGGAATGGCTTTTTCTTTAACGGAAATGGTCGGAACCAAGCAACGAGTCCCCCGGGACTTGAAAAGGAGGTTTCAACTATCAATGTGGCGGATTTTGATGGAGTCTCGCAGAAGAAAAGAGCCTTACTCTATAGGGGCGCTAGCGCGCTACAACGCTTTTCGCCCCTCGTGAGAGGAGATGAAATGGGGCTTCAAGACATTTTAATCTTCCCGATAGGAGAGGAGCATCTCTCCTGCAGTTGGAGAGTATATTTTTAGAAATAAATGCTGATCAGGTTAATAAACGTCAATCAAATTGTATTATTTTTGTCCAATCTGATCAGTAATACAACGTACCAAACGTGCCTTTTTTTATATTCATTTTTCGTTCTTTTACAAGTACACATTAATGTTCAAGTTTTATCTTATTTTCATTTTTTATATATATATATATATATAATAAACGTTTTTGGATAATCGTACGAAATCGTATGAAAGGCACAGGAATAGCTATTAGATACTACTTATTACAAATACATTCACTTCATTAAAGCCAAAGAAAAATTATCCCAAATATATGCTACATCATATTTTGAAATTTTTTATGAAGCTTTAACTATTCAATTTAGAGTTGTTCGTGATAAGCTCACGTTATCGCGAGAAGGCATTAAAAGGAGCACGCAAATTACAATTTCTCACGGAAGAGTCAAGTCCAATGTTTAGGAAGGCGAGCGCCTTACACCTTTTGGCGTGAAGCGAGGCGTGGCGAGCCTTCATCGCCATTAACAACCAAGGCGTGTCATTTGTAAAAGGCGAGGTTGATGCGCGATTTATACACACGCTAAACGCAAGTGCACGTATCGTGACAAGTAATATAGTCTAGAAGACCGAATTATCGTCCTCAGGGATTAGTGTCCAATTACCAACCTCTATTCTGTAGTATCTATTTGGTAACTAATAATTTGATGATTTGTTTATAGCTATGATTATAGATGCTAACTAAATTACTTTACTTTACTTCAAATATGGTGGAAATAGGGCTTCCAAATCTCCTAGACTATCCACTCGCTTTACTCGTTAATGCAAATAATTAAGGTTCTTCTTCTATGTTGAGATAGCAGGTTAACTAAGTCGTTTTATACTACTGTTAAGGTAATATAAACACTCAATCCCAATGTAAAATTCTTCTATCTTTCGATGACAAGATTGACTACAAAGGAGGATTAAGAGCAATAACCTATCAAGCTACACAAGTATCGGGGTACTTTCGTCCACGATTTAAACCTATGTTTATTCAACTATAACATATTCACAATCTTCCCTTTCGGATTTCGATTAGAAATCATAAGTTATGATAATTAGTGATCAATTAATTACCAAACAATCAAAACAATTATTGAATAAATCTCAACAATAATAAGAAGAAACCAAAATCTTGCACTAATTCATAAAACGAGGTTCAAGCGATTCGACATGAAAAGCCCTAAATTAAGTTAGTTCCTAGCCATAAACATGCTAAGAATTAAAATATTATCCAACATATACTAGAAAGAAATAAAATAAAGAACAAGAAATTACTCAAAAATAAGTCTCCAATCTTAATCTATGTTGTGATGAATGGTAAGGTGTGGAACTCCTCAAAACTGACCTAAAGACCCTATTTATATCGTAAAAAACGTGCAAAACCTTTTCCTCTTTGGCTTTGGCCCAATCCTATTCGGATTTGTCAATTTTCCCGCGTCGGCGCCGCGCAAAACTCTGCGGCTGATGCCGCTTCGGCGTCGTGGATCTGCTTCTTTGGTTGGTTGGCGCCACGCGCATACAGATACGCCCGGGTTGCCAACTTTTCAGCTTTTTGAGCTCTGGAACCTCAGTTTCTGCCCTCTTTTCGCTCCTTCTCACCAATGTGTCACTTTAAACCACTGTGACTCAAAAGAAAGATAATTTATCCTAACACGACACATATTTGTACAAAATGGACAAAAGACTAACTAAAAATGACTCAAAAGTGTATATAAAATACACCGATCAGAGATCGAGGCGAGAATGACGAGTAAGGCGAGTTTTAGCGAATGACGAACATGGCGACACCTTTTAATTAAAAAAATGTGTCCAACTTAAAACAAAACAAAAAAGAGCGCAAAAGATTCTTTTTATCTAGGGTTTCACTTTCAGTCGTTGCGTTTTGATCTTCCGCTTTCAGGTAATCCATGTTTCTTTCCTCCCTCCTCTTCTTCTTCCCCATCCTCTTCTTTCTTCTTCTTACTTTCTTTCTTTCTTTCTTTGACTGTTTCGGCAGCCGCTGCATCAGATTAGACTTTTTCAACCAGATCTGACTTTTTCGCCAGCTGGCCAGTGACCCAATTCCGACAGATTTTTTTCATTTCAGTATTGTGATTTATTTAAGTTATGTGATTTTTTGCCTTTTATTGTTATATACACAAATTTATGTATCTTGATCGGTGTATTTTATATACACTTTTTGAGTCATTTTTAGTGAGTCTTTTGTCTATTTTTGTACAAATATGTGTCGTCTTATGATAGATTTTCTTTCTTTTGAGTCATATTGGTTTAAAGTGTCTCATTGGCGAAAAGGAGCAAAAAGAGGGCAAAAACGGAGGTTCCAGAGCTCGAAATGCTAGAAGTGGTGAGCAAGACACGAGCAGTCGCGTGGCGCCCAGCCAAGAGCTGCGCCATGGCGCTAATCTTGAAGGGTTTGCGGTTCGTCGCGGCGCGATTCTGGCCGCGGCGCCGACGCGGGAAAAATCAGATTTTCGAAAGACAATGGGCCAGGCCTGAAGGAAAAACCCTGCATCACGTTTTGGAGGCTATAAAAAGAGAACCCTAGGTCAGAATTAAGGGTTCCTCTCTTGGCCAATTCACAACACTTTGGAGATCAAGATTGGAGACCTTCTTTTAGTAATTTTCTTGTTCTTGTTTTACTTTATTTTCAGTTTATGTTGGATGTTAAATTAGTTCCTGTCATGTCTATGGCTAGGAACTAACTTTAATATAGGGCTTTCCATGTCAATTCACTAACCTTTTCTTTATGAATTAATCGTATTCTTGGTTCTTCTTTATTGTTGAGATTTATTCAATATATGTTTTGATTGCTTGGTAATTACACGATCATTAATTATCATAATTCTTATGATTTCTAACCGAAATCCGAAAGGGAGGTTGTGAATATCTTGTAGTTGGATAGACATAGGTTGAATCGTGGATGAAAATACCCGATTACTTGTGTAGCATTAATAAGGTTTTGTTCTTAATCCTCCTCAGAGTCAACCTTATCACCGAAAGGTAGAAAGGTCTTTATCTTGGGGTTGAGTGTTTATATAACCTTAACAGGAGTATAAAACGGCTTAGTAAACCTGCTATCTCAAATAGAAGAAGAATCATAGTCAAGTGCATTAATAAGTAAGTTAAGCGGATAGTTGAGGAGATTTGGAAGCCCTATTTCCACATTACTGAAGTAAAACAACATAGTTTAATTAGTTTTCATAATTAGAATTATAAACAACATATCAATATTCGGTCACCAAATAGATAACATAGAATAGAATTTGGTACTTGAACACTAATCCCTGAGGACGATAACTCGGTCTTCTAAGACTATATTACTTGACTCGACACGTGCACTTGCGTTTAAGTGTGTGCATAAATCGCGCATCATATCTACTTTTAGTTTTTAAATTGAAATGTTTGCTAGTATTTTGTTGAGTTTTTGGGTATTTATATATGCATATTTAATATTTTATTTTTTTGTGTTAATTCTCGTCTCGCTTCTAAAAGGCGCTCACCACGCCTCTCCATGAGGCGTAAGGCAATGCCTTGTCGCCATGCCTCACCTCTCGCCATCCTAAACACGGGAGTCAACTTTATCAGTCCAAGAAGGCTCGTGATGAGAGCCTATTGCGAGAAAGCAGAAGCTCGGGCAAGAGAGAAGGACATGGGACAATACATTATGGACAATGACGAATATATGGTGAAAAGTTCTTGGACCTCGCAATGGCAGGCCCATCACAAGAAGGCCAACTTATCCAGGCCCCAAGGGCTAGTTGTACAGTGGCGGACGCAGAGAATTTTTAAACTGGGTGCACGCATTTAATAAAGTTTACAAATCATTCGTGTGCCCAAATTTAATAAAGTTTACAAATCAGTAGCACTTCTCTAACACCATTTTTGCCCTGCATTTCAGTCAATCCAACACTATAAATAAAAAAAATGGGTGCACTTGCACCCAATTTGGTAAGTTTGTGTCCGCCAGTGCTCGTGTTGAGACTGAATCACAAATCCCTACCTATAAATAAGATAGAGGCCGAGATAGAAACGAAAGAAAGAATTCGGAGTTAGCGCACGACGTTTTGAACTTTGAAGGAGGTTTGGATCAAGAATGCAAGAATCAAACCTACCGATTGAGGTATGTTGTTCATGATGATCTAATTAGAGTAATTACAACTCATTTCTTCTAAGCCCTAATCCTTGAACTTCTACATTTTCTTAGAATTAACAATTCTTCAAATCTATTTTGTGTGTTTATTTGAATTAATCATAAATTACAAATCAAAAAATTAATATTTCATGGATTCTTCAAATCTATTTTGTGTGTTTATCTGAATTAATCATAAATTACAAATCAAAAAATTAATATTTCATGGATTCTTCAAATCTATTTTGTATATTTTTTATAATTGTTTTCTAACATTTACTTAAGTGGATATGTTTGTTATAAATGTCAATTAGCTACTTATCTGGCCTATTAAGACCTCATTTATTTTCATTAAGATTAAGACGTCTGAATCTGAATATACATCTAAATATTAAGATATGTATTAAGATCTAAGTGTTTGAATTTAAATACACATCTTAATTATTAAGATGTTGTATTAAGATTCGAATATTAAATAATTAAGATTATTTATTTTTTAGCTCCGGAAGGTATAAAATTTGTCTTTATTTATAAGAACAATAAATATAGTAAATTAATCTAATGCTATATATCAATAAAAATATTAAAATATATGGTGTTTGGTGGTGGTGTTGACTAGGTGTGGTGGTTGTGGATGCTGATTGAGAATGTGTTGACTAATGGTGGGATGTGGGCATTAGCTAGTTGTGATGTTGGTTGGCAATAGGGATTGATGGTGATAGTTGGTAGTGGCAGTTGATTATTATGATGGATGAAAGTGATATTTAATGATGTCGGTGAATAATGATGGTGGCTGACGATATATAACATGGTGATCAATGGTGGTGAATGATGGTTGTTATGGTAAATTGGTAATAGTGGTCAATGATGATTGTAAATGATGGCTAGTAGAAGTGACAACTAATTATAGTGATTGACTTGTGATGGTGATTGTGGCTGAGGATGGTTGTTGGCACGTAGTTGATAATAGTGGACATTAATAACAATAGTTGATAATGGTGGAAGACGGCAGGAATTTGTGACTACTATTTTTGTAAAAATCATTGAATAGACATCTAATTATATTATTAAGATTTTGTTACAGATCATTCAGATCTATTCAAAATTCAAATCAACCATGTGGTTGAATTTGAAGATTAAAACCATCATTAAATGAAAACAAATGAGGTATAAGATGTACATTTATATTTGGGTATTTTGTGTTCTTATTTGAGCATCATAAGTTAATCCAAATAAAGAGTTAATACTCCTTAGATTTTCAGAATCTAACTTGAATAAACTAGGGGGGGATTTTGACTTTTAATTTAGTGGATGTATTTGTAATGACTACAAACAAAATAGTCAAGTATATGTTTAGACATAAGAAGAACGGATGATGTGCATAATATGACATAGTATATGTTATAATTAGGATGCGTATATATATAAGATCATTTTCAATCAATTATGAAAGACAAAAGATAGAAGAAAAGAGAATCTTTTATAATTATAACTAGACTGTTATATGAGAATCTCATTATTAGTGAGTGTCACAAGTAAAATGAAAATATGTAAACGAAAAAAGTGGGTCACATGAACATTAGTCTTATAATTTCGCCACAACTTACAGCCTAAAGTGAATTATATTCTTCAGGCTATAATAAACAAAGTGTTTATTAGATTGTATAAATATTAAGATAGTATTTACACATGAACAGTGGGTCACATGAACATTAAGATAGTATAAAAAGTGGGTCACATGAACATTAGTCTTATAATAAACAAAGTGTTTATTAGATTGTATAAATATTAAGATAGTATTTACACAATCTAGTGTAATATTAAATAATGTAGAAATTATAAGGAACATGTTATCTGTTATAACATAATTATATTGTAATTCACGTGTCATATTTAAATTAATTATCAATAAAAACAGTTAGTTGAAGAATTAATAAATTTTAATGCAAGACCAAAAAATATTAATGTGTGGAAAACTTATATGTGTATATAAAACACCAAATATTTACAATATATGTTAGAATTTTATAAATGGGATATTAATATTGTAAGAAATAATAGATATATTTCAAATTAAATGAACATACTAAGAAATTGCATTTTTTAAATAATAAAAAATAGATATGGAGGGGTAGGTGTGGGTAGGGGCAGGGGGAGATAAGAAAAAAAATCATTTTTATAAGAAGAAAAAAATATATAAAATAGAAATTTGAGAGGGGTAGCGGTAGGGGAGGTAAGAAAAAATATAATATTTTTAATAATGTTTTTATAAAGTAAAAAAAATATATATGAAATAGAAATTTGAGAATAGGGTAGGGCAATGGGGTGGGGTGGAGGGTACGTAGGAGGAAAGAAAAAATTATATTTTTTATAAATTATTTATAAAAGTAAAAAATATATAAAATAGAAATTTGAGAATGTGATAGGGCAGGGGTGGAGGGGATAGGGCGAGCGGAAGAAAAAAATCATATTTTTATAAATTATTTATAAAGTAAAAAATATATATAAAATAGAAAATTGAGAATGGAGTGGGGTGGGAGTAAGGGAAGGTAAGAAAAAAATTAATATTTTTAATATTTTTTTTTATAAAAGTAACAAAAAAATATGAAATATAAATTTGAGAATGAGATGAGGATGGAGGGGGTAGGTGAGGCTAGAGCGGTAGAGGGGGAGTAAGAAAAAAATTCATACTTTTTATAAAAGTAAAAAAAATATATGAAATAGAAATTTGAGAATGTGTAGGCAATGTGGGGGTGGGGGTAGGTGTGAGTAGGGCAGGGGGGCAAGAAAAAAATCATATGTTTTATAAATTGTTTATAAAAGTAAAAAAATATAAAATAGAAATTTAAGAATGAAGTAGGGCGGGAGGGGGATAAGAGGAGGTAAGGAAATATTTCATATTTTTAATAATGTAAGTAACAAAAAATATGAAATAGAAATTGAGGATGGGTGGTGGAGGGTAGGTGGGGTTAGGGCGGTAGGGGGGTAAGAAAAAAATTCATATTTTTTATAAAAGTAAAAAAAATATGAAATAGAAATATGAGGATGATGTAGAGCAATGTGGGGGTGGAATGGGGGTGGGGGTAGGGTAGGGTGAGAGGTGGGGGTAAGTGGGGTAGGGGTGGGGTGGAGTAGGCAAGGTAGGGGCAGAGATTTGAGATGGTTCAGTGCTTGCGTGGGGGTCGGTGTAGGGGAGGGGTAAGGTGGATGGATAGTGTGGTTGGGGTGCGTTGGTATATTTTTATTGTTCCTAAATGATAAAGAAATTGTTTAAATAATTATTTATAAATTAAAAACTTAATCTAAAGTGGAGCTCTAATCGTTAAAATTGAACATTTTTGTGGGTCAAGTTTGAGCATCATCATAGATTCATTTGGGCTGTTGATTTATGATGAGTCAACTTGAGATAGTTCAAACCAACTCATCATAAAAAATACTCTTGCCCAAACCACGAAACCTTGGACGGATTGAAGGGGTCATTTGAGTTTGAGCTAATTTTGTTACCCTATGTTTACGACACAAAAATTAATAATAAAGAAAAGGAAGAACAAAAAAGAAATCGATAAACAGATTCATCCAAATTGAGTCCACAGTCATATAATCAATCAATGATGATAGAGAGAGAGAGAAAAAAAGAAGTTTTATGCTTACCAATGAATGAAGTCCGGCGAAGTGTTCCTCGCCGGCGAATGATTCTCACGGGCGAAGATTCCTAAGAGGAAAGAAAATCTTCTTTGTTTTGAACGGAGAGTTGAATTTTTTCCTGAGAAGTATATGTAAAGGCTCATAAATTTTTAAGCTCCAAGTCATGAACAAAGTATTTTTGTAATCCTTTATGGAAGTACATTTTTCCAATTATGAAGGGATATTAGTATATGTAAACTTTGGACTAAGTGTTGTAATTAGTCCAAAAAAAAGAGACTTAAACCTTAAAGTTTTTTGAGATGTGTTTATTCAATGTTTAGTCCAAGTTTGGTCCATTTTGCTATCACATAATTCACTACATCTTTAACTTTTATAAATAGGCTATGAATTAGATATACTATGATTTTATTCAAATCAAGAAATAAATACATTTCAAATTAATTTCGAAACTTTGCACGTGTGAAGAACCCTTTGCCTCCAAATACGCTAATCATGATGTTTAAGTATCACATTTGAAGACCCAACCTCCACCAAAGACAAATTTCCAACAAAGTAATCTTTAAAAAAATATATATGTATCAAGATAAAACGGAAGAACAAGATGATCTTTTTTTTGTTGGAAGTTCATATATACATGTGTCTGCTTGGTTTCGTTCCAAGAGATTTTGAAACTTTGCGAGCTTAGGTGCTACCTGCTCTATTAAAAGATAGCAAAATCTAGCAGTTATTATGCTTTCAATTATGAGCTTAAAACAATCTGTTGCCTTATATAAATTGAAACACTGACGGTCTTCCATTTCTTAGTTTTATTGACAAAGTTTCTAACGTTTTTCTACAATTGATGTGAATTTTATCATCAGTACTTTTTTATAATTTATTGAAACTCAAGATATATTGCAGTACAATATTTAGATATGTTAAGAGTCTCACATCGGATATGAAATGAGAATATAGACTCTGTGAAAGTATATATGTCCTAGAAACAATCATTTTAGGAGCACATGTACTTGAACACATTCATATTATTAATAAGATTAATATATAATTGGCATTTGCAATTATTGAATTATTATTTGATTGTTTATATTATTCATTAATATGCATCCCTTGAACTTACATTGTCATTAATAGTGTGAGATATTAATGATAGAGTGTAGTTCTTAAAATAGCCTAGACTAATGATCATTGAGAATGAGATATCATTTGATATGTTATAAGTCGACATGTGGTCTGCATCACATTCTTAGAGAATGTAGTATATCTCACTTACTGCTAGCAATAGTTGTTAGTGATGGACACATGGATACTCTTAGAGGAGTATTGACATACCCTGCTGATAAACTATTTCTTATACATGTCTAGAGTATTATCAGCATGTGGGAGATAGAGGTCCTTAGACTTGAGGTCAATATCGCCTTGTTTATGGAGCAATGCACTTTGATCCTGTCCTAAGCTCAAATGCCTTATGGGTTGAGACGTGACTTGTATTGGGTGCATTACGAAGTAGATTGAAGGTGGTAGTTGAGCCAAGAATAGGATTCATTCCTCGATCGAGTTTCGAGAACACCACTTCTCGAGAGATGTTAGGTCGACCAAGTCATTGACGAACGCAAGAGACATATCTAGGATACGGTCTAGTTGTCGACTAATATAGATGAGATAAAGTGATCGCCATTTGGATAGACACTTGGCAAATCTTAAGCTTGATCGAGTGTCGCGAATGAAAGGAATTTATCATCTCACATAGAAGTTTGTTTACTGAGTCTTGTAAACGCATTTCACATATCGGGTCCGCCACCGCCGCCTCAAAGCCCGTGAACTCGATTTGATCAAGTCGATGTGCGGCGCCAAAAGGGTCACACTAAGTCGATTGTCTTTTCGGTCTAAGAGTATATTGAGAGAATGTAAAATATCGGATTTTGAATCAAGATATTTTATTTTATAATAAATTATGGGATAATTTTCATTTGATGAAAATTAATTAATTAAGTTAAATTAAGTCTTGGATTTAATTAGAACTAAAACGTGCAGAAAATAAATAAAGGAGCCGTATAACAGTGGGCCCGCCGACCGCCCATCGCAATTGGATTTGGGTCTTGAAGCTTGATCCAAATCTGATTTGGTTTAGGGTTTCCTCCACTATATATTTGGCACTTAACCCATAATTTCATGAGAACTGGTTTTCCACTTTCTGAACTTAGAGTTCAGGAAATAAATTCTCTCAAACCTCTGCCAAGATTTCCTAGCTTCCTTGGGCAAAGGAATATACCGAAGCAAGACTTGCACCCGGATTGACAATCGCGTGCGCACCTTTTAGTAAAGACTGTATTAAAAGCATAAACGGTAAGTTTTTTCTTTTATGTCTTTGCAGATTTGAATTATCGCATAATCATACCAGAAACGTTTGTTGGAGCAAGTAAGTTTACTCAAATTTTAAACTTTCGTTGTGCCTTACTTGTATGTTTTACATCAAACAAATCCCTACAGTGGTATCAGAGTCCAGACTGGTTTAATGATTATACGATAATCTTTAATAACGATATGTGGGAAATTAATTGTTTTGATTTAAAACTGATTTTCGGAATTTATAAAAATAAAAAAAAATTGGGTCATGGAACAAGAATCAGATCGTTTCACTTACGAACAATGGATCGCGCATCGCTCACGACGTGAACAGTGGCGGTTCCGACGAAAATTTCGGCGAGTTGACGTGTTCTAACACCGTCTCCACTATTATCGAGAAATCCACTTTTTAAGATGGTCGATAAAGGTGTTGAGAGGTGGCAGAACGCGATGAAGACACCAGAAAAAGTCGCCGAAACCGCCGACGGCGGATCGCTTTCCGCCACCACAAAGCATTTAAATCGTAAAGTAATAATACCATCGTGTTCGTCTCGACGAGAGGAATCTAATGGTGGTAGTGTTACACGACAACGATGATCGGAAAAGGAGCACCACCGACGGTTTTAGAACCCGCCGGTGGCGTCCCAGATTCCGGCCACCGTGGGCCACCAAATCGGTGGTGAAAACCACCGGTGAGTTCGTCCCGACGTGTGCCATCGCTTGGTGTGTTTTAATTCCGTCAATTTCGCCCCGAAATCCGAATCCCAAATTTGATTTGGAGTTGGAATTGGTTTTGAAAATTTGAAATAGTGTAAGGACCTTTTTGCAAATTAAAATTAGGGTTTTAAATTGTAGATTGGTCCTTTAACAAATCTGAAAATATTTTAAGTTCTGAAAATTACAAATTAGTCCCTGAGATATTTTCTGAAATTTTAAAAGTTTTTAAAATCAGCAGATTCGATCTGGTCAATCAGAAATTTCATAAAAGCAGATTTGGTCCCCGGGTAAATCAGTAAATATTTTAAGCTTCTGAAAATTGCGTAAATACCCAAAATTAAATTTTAATTTCTGAATTGTTAAGGGACTGTTTGGATGAGCAGAAAAATCCGAAAATTGAAAATTGAGTTTAAATTTTGAATTTAAATATTTCCTAAATTTAAACAAAATTATTAACCCACAATTATTGTTATTTAGCATATTATTTGATAATGTGTGCACAAATTAATTGTTTTTCCTAATTGTTTAATTGGTTGTCATTTAAATAATTAGAATAGAGTCCGCAATTATTATTCGCAGCGCGCCCAAGAATTGTTTACTTTCAACGACCGCTATAATTATGCAGGTGACGCGCCAAGATGTGATTAAAACCATCTTATATCATGTCTATTGGGTTTGATGGTTTCTCATCTAAATGTGTTTAGAAATTGCATGATAGGATGTATGATATAATAGTTGATCTTAGTCATAACCCTGAATTAAAATGTTCCCCAAATTTAATACAAGTCTCATTTAAAATGAACGCGTCGTCCGTTATAATTGATTGTGGTGCAAAATCCTTTTCGGCGAGATGAGTATTTATGCCCCAGCATTTGCTCTAAGTCTACGAGGACTCAGACCCTTTCATAGATGCATATAAATGTTGTAGTAGGTGATAAACCTTCGTGAGTATTTACACCCCAGTGTTTTCTTGATGAAGGCTAAGCTCACTTAGATACATAATTGCAGTCGCATAACGGGGTTGACTTGCTAGGCTGTCTTGGCGCCCCAGTGTCGGACAGCCGAGGGATGCAGATCGAATTGTTTAGAACATTCGGTCAACCAAGAGTTGCAAATTGTTTGCAATTGGTTTAGAGACCTACCAGATCGTGTTGTTGAAGTTATCAGCCTCAAAGCGCGAGACATCATGAGTTTGGATCTTGGCCCATTATGACCGTATTTGATATGAGTCCGTATTCTTTATGGGGTAAAAGAGTATGTTAAAATAGTGGGAGCTAATTAAACTAAAGACCATGCTAGTTAGTTAGTTAATGAATGTGTTCAATAGAAATTATATTAAAATATTAATTTCAAGTCTATCTTTTCTTGATTCTGATGTCGAATCGTCACTTAAAATGTTGGTTGAAACGAACAAGTTGAATGGTGCCAATTTTCCCGATGGTTAAGAAATCTGCGTTTGATCGCGATTAGAAAAGATTGAGTATGTATTGATACATCACTCCCTCTGATCCCATCAAGATTCGAAGAGTATGCTCTGTTTGACAAAGCGACTATCGAAATATCTTGATGATCTTTGTTGCGGCCTGATGTGTTATGCTATCTTACATGACTCGAGTTACAAAGACAAAGATGAAAATATGGGCCCCAACGAGATGCTAGAACACTTGAAGAGTCTCTATGACTCACGATCTCGCATAATGGAGTATGAACCGTTGAGAGATCTTTTAAGTGTAAGCTAAACGAAGAAGTCGTGTCACACATATTTTGAAGATGATTGGATTAATTGAGAGGTTGGCTTGATTGGAGCAAGGCACTTTGTGAATGTTTGTTAATCTAATCTTGAACTCGCTTCCGATTTCTTTGAGAACTTCATTGTGAATTACAACATGAATGGAGCAAGCAAGTCTCCCGAACTTCATGTCTGTTGAAGACCTTCGAGTCGTCCACCTCCAAAGGTAAAGCTGTGCTCATGGTGGGCTCATCTAGCAAGTTCAAACCTAAGGGTAAGAATATGCAGAAGAAGAAGGGTAAGGCGGTTGCCGCCAAACCCACAGCTATGAAACCTAAAGGAGTTGTTCGAAAGAAGGCCAAGATAGCTGCTGATGTCTGCCTCAATTGTAAGAGAAAGGGACATTGGAAGAAGGACTGTACAGCCCCAGGGGGAGACAAGGCACAAGGTGCTGGCCCTGCTGGACAAGGTATGTTTGTTATTGAAATAAATATGTCTATAACTAATTCTCACTGTTGGGTATCGATACATTGTGGCTCGCACATTTGTAATAATGTGCGAGGCTAATCGTGTGAAAGGTTGGACCTTGGGAAGTAGATCTACGTGTTGCAATGAAGCTAGAGTTGATCACGAGCAGCGTGGGGACTTATAGACTAGATTTACCTTGTGCTTTTGTTTAGAACTTAATAATTGTTATTTTGTCCCGTCTTTGGAGAAATATTATTTCTATCCCTATGTTAGACATCGAGGGTTTTCTCACATATTACCAATGGAAACTATGTTTTATCTTATAAAGGTTTTATTTGTGGAAATGCTCATTGTGGATGGATTGTATGTTCTAAATCAGAGCCATGAAATTTTCAATATACAAAATAAAAGAGCTAAAACAAGTAATCAAAGAAATCCCACCTACTTATGTCATTGCAGACTTGGTCACATCAATGAATCAAGGATAGCAAGATTGAGGAAATTAGATTACTTAGAACCATTTGACTTAGAGTCATATGGTGATTGCGAATCTTGCTTAAGAGGAAAGATGACAACCAAATCACTTTACGGGAAAGTATGCGTGCAAAGAGGTGCTTGAGTTAGTCCATACCGATGTATGTGGGCCTTTTCCAACTCAAGCTAAGGTAGGCTTTCTTTATTTCATCACTTTTCAGACGATTTCGAGGTTTGGGCATGTGTATCTTATGAAACATAAGTCCAAGCTTTTGAGAAATTCATGGAGTACAAGTCGTAAGTAGAACTTGAAAAAGTATTAAAACTCTTCGATCGAGGAGGTGAGTACTTAAGTAAAAAATTTCTAGATTACTTGAAGCCGTGGAGTCCATTCGAATGGACACCTCCTAACGCCACAAATGAATGGTGTTCTTTGAGAGGAGAAATCGTACCTTATTAGATATGGTTAGATCCATGATGAGCTTCTCAGCTCTACCAACATACCTATGGGGATATGCATTGCAAAGCTCAATCTACATTTTGAATAGAGTTCCATCAAAGTCGGTTGAAAACTCCATACGAGATATGGAATGGCAAGCCAACACTTAAACACACGCGACCACAGGGTGCCTGCATATGTAAAGAAGTTGCTCACTGACAAATTGGAATCTAAAAGTGAGAAGTATTATTTTGTAGGGTATCATAAGGAAACAAGAGGGTACTACTTCTATCTTCCTGAGGAACATAAAGTAATTGTTTCCAGAAATGCAACTTTCTTTGAAGAAGACTATGTCTACAAGGAACAGAGTTGCAACAAGATAGAACTTGAAGAAATTCAAGAAGTACAAAATAATGTTGAGAATGACCCCTTGTCAAATAACTTAGACAAGGATTCAGTGGGAGTATTTGATGATGATTGGGTACTTAGAGTACGCCCTTCAGCCAGTGGGAGTATTGTGAGGGATACTGCAGAAATGCAAGACCCTCATGCACAACCAATGATAGATGACACAATAGTTGTGCATCATCCTATTCAAAATGATATTCCTGAAAGTTCTCAAGGTGGTGGATTGTTCAACACACAAACATTTTCTCAAAATCAAAATACAGCAAACACTGAAACGCAGAATGTTCAACTTCAGAGATCACTCAGACTCATCGTGCACTGAAAGACTTAATCTCCTTTTGAAACACATAATGAGATAGATATTCACGATGATGATGAGCCTACTACCTACAACGAAGCAATGTTAGACATTGATTCACATAGATGGCAAGCCATGAAATCCGAAATGGAGTCTATGTACATAAACCAAGTATGGAACTTGGTTGACTTGCCAATGCGGTTAGACCCATAGATGCAAATGGGTCTTCAAGAAGAAGATCGACGATATGGCAAAATACTGCTTTATAAAGCAAGATTGGTGGCTAAAGGTTATAATCAACAGGGTCGATTATGATGAAACCTTTTCGCTGCAAAGATTAAGTCCATTCGGATTTTGCTTGCTATAGTGCATACTATGATTATCATATTTGGCAAATGGATGTTAAAACCGTCTTCCTCAATGGTAATCTAATTGAGGAGGTGTATATGATCTGACGGAGGGTTTTACATCTAAGACTCAACCCAAAGCAAGATGCAAACTACAAAAGTCCATTTATGGATCAAGCAAGCCTCGAGGAGTTGGAACATTTGTTTTGACAAAGCAATCAAATCGCTTTGACTTTGTTAGAAGCAAGGAAGATCCGATGCGTTTATAGTAACGCACAAATGAGAGCATTGTCTTCATTGTTATATATGTAGATGACATATTGATAATGGGAGACAATAAAGCTCTCATGCAATCGATCAAAGAATGGTTATCCGTAACCTTCACGATGAAGGACTTGGGTGACTCGCTACATTCTTGGAATTAGAATCTACAGAGATAGACCTAATAGATTGTTGAAATGTACAACCGTATACATAGACAAAGTGCTAAACGTTTCTCTATGGAAAATTCCAAGAAAGGGAATCTTCCTATGGGTCAAGGCATCGGAAGGATTGTCCTTCCACAATGCGTAACTTGAACGCACGAAGAGAATCTCATACGCTTCATATAGGATCAATCATGTATGCCATGACTGCATAAGGCCGATGTGGCCTATGCACTTAGCATGACTTGCAAATTCCAGCAGAATCCTGGGGAGGAATACTAGAAAGCAGTCAAGAGTATTCTTAAGTATCTTAGACGAACTAAAGAATACTTCTTAGTCTATGGCGACAAGAAGAGCTAGAGCTACCGGGTACATCGATGCTAGCTTCCGCATGCATCTTGATGACTTCAAATCTCACCGTTATGCCTTCATTTTAAATGGTGGAGTAGTTAGTTGGAAGAGTTCCAAGCAAGCTACAACCGCCGATTCGACAACGTAGCCGAGTACATTCTTTGGATCGGAAGTCGTAAAGTTGTCGCCGCGATATCCGAATTCTTAAAGGAATTAGGGGTTGTTCCAAGTACCAGTTGTCCAATAACGATTTATTGTGACAACACTGATGCGATTGCTCAAGCTAAGGAACCAAGATCAACGAATAAAAACAAGCGTGTCAAGGAAATACCACATACTCGTGAGATGCGAGACGGAAGAAATAGAGATAGACTATATTCCCACGAAAATAATCTAGCAACCTATTTACTAAACCATTAAGCTTGGTCAAGCATAATGGTCATTTTGAAAACATGGGCATTAGATACATCGTGATTGGCTCTAGGCAGTGGGAGATTGAAAGTATATATGTCCTAGAAACAATCATTTTAGGAGCACATGTACTTGAACACATTCATATTATTAATAAGATTAATATATAATTGACATTTGCAATTATTGAATTATTATTTGATTATTTATATTATTCATTAATATGCATCCCTTGAACTTACATTGTCATTAATAGTGTGAGATATTAATGATAGAGTGTAGTTCTTAAAATAGCCTAGACTAATGATCATCGAGAATGAGATATCAATGATATGTTATAAGTCGATTACGCTGTCCGCATCACATTCTGCAGAATGTAGTATATCTCACTTCATCGCTAGCAATAGTTGCTAGTGATGGACACATGGATACTCTTGAGAGTATTGGCATACCCCGCCGATAAACTATTTGTTATACATGTCAGAGTATTATCGACGCGGAGATAGAGGTCCTAGACTCGAGGTCAATATCGCCTTGTTTATGAGCAATGCACTTTGATCTGTCCCTAAGCTCAAATGCCTTATAGGTTGAGACGCGGCATTGACGAGTGCATTACGAAGTAGATTGAAGGTGGTAGTTGAGCCAAGAATAGGATTCATTCCTCGATTGAGTTTCGGAGAACACCACCTTCTCGGAGATGTTAGGTCGACCAAGTCATTGACGAACGCAAGAGACATATCTAGGATACGGTCCAGTTGTCGACTAATATAGATGAGATAAAGTGATCAAGTCATTTGGATAGACACTGACAAATCTTAAGCTCGATCGGTGTCGCGAATGAAAGGAATTTATCATCTCACATGTAGAGGTTTGTTTACTTGAGTCTTGTAAACGCATTTCACATATCGGGTCCGCCACCGCGCCGTCAGAGTTCCGTGAACCTCGATTTGATCAGTCGATGTGTGAAGCGCACAAAGCGGTCACACTAAGTCGATTGTCTTTTCGGTCTAAGGGTATATTGAGAGAATGTAAAATATCGGATTTTGAATCAAAATATTTTATTTTATAATAAATTATGGGATAATTTTCATTTGATGAAAATTAATTAATTAAGTTAAAATTAAGTCTTGGATTTAATTAGAACTAAAATGTGCAGAAAATAAATAAAGGAGCCGCATAACAGTGGACCCAGTTCGATTGGCCCACTGCAATTTGGATTTGGGTCAGGTCTTGAAGCCTGATCCAAATCTAATTTGGTTTAGGGTTTCCTCCACTATATATTTGACACTTAACCCATAATTTCATGAGAACTGATTTTCCACTTTCTGAACTTAGAGTTCAGGAAATAAATTCTCTCAAACCTCTGACAAGATTTTCTAGCTTCCTTGGGCAAAGGAATATACCGAAGCAAGGCTTGCTCCCGGATTGACAATCGCGTGCGCACCTTTTAGTAAAGACTGTATTAAAAGCATAAACTGTAAGTTTTTTCTTTTATGTCTTTGCAGATTTGAATTATCGCATAATCATACCAGAAACGTTTGTTGGAGCAAGTAAGTTTTACTCAAATTTTAAACTTTCGCTGTGTCTTACTTGTATGTTTTACATCCAACAAATCCCTACACTCTGTATATGGACTTGAACAATCATCACCCTACAAGCTAGCTTTTGGGGTTGAGTTAGGCCTAAGATTCATTTTTTGAGAGAGTTAAGAGTCCCACATCGGAGATGGAATAAGAACATTAACTCCTTGGACAATCCTCACCTTACAAGCTAGCTTTTAGGTTGAGTTAGGCCCACGATACATTCCTTGAAGATCAATAAGATACAAGATGCTTCTTAAGAATATCTTTACCTTTAGGGTACTCTCCGAAGTTTGTTATTTAAAGAAATTTTCTTATCATAATAAATATTACTCTGCAATTCATATGGGATGGTGCAACTTTGCTATAACTTGAATAAAAACTGCACCCAATCAGGTGCGGGAATACTTTCTGGTTTGCTTTCCTTCAGTAGCTATTGTAGAAGCTTAGTGTGGAGACTCCACACTTTAATGCTTTTATGGGATTCATATTGCAATTACATTTATGATGATAAATATACTACTGTCAATTGCAAAAAGATATATATGGACCACTTAATCCTGAATATGAGATCTGTAAACGTGTCTATTATATTACTCACATATCTATTATGTTTGCTCCTACATATTTCTGTATAAAAATAAAAATTGAGTGCGATCTTAGTGTTCCTCAAGGAAATTAGTTCTTTAAAAACTTGTCTGTGTACTCTATGTAATAGCAAGTCTTTGATTGGTATTTGGTGTACACATCGCTTGGATTAGTTTCTATGTAGAAATAGCTGCTTAGTTCAAATAAAATGAATAAGCACCTGCTATTTATCTGGTAACTTCAGCTATCCACCTCCTAGTAGGAAAGATCCATAACATCACTAGTCTGAATTTCAAGCAGCGTACATATAATCACACATTGCTAAACATTTCATTATTAGGAGTGGGAATAACTCAAAATATTTCATAATAGCTTCTTTTTTTAAAAACATAAGTTGGTGAAAAGAATCGGGTTCTAATCGTTTTATCACAATTGAAGCTTTGTGTTATTTAGTGTGACAATAGCTTGCCTAAACAAACTTATAAGACTCGTCTAGTAAGTGATGGTAAAACTAAATAGGTTAGCGTGGACTGTGGGGAGACATTCAGTCCGGTTGTTAAACCAATCACCATTCGCACTGTTCTCAGCTTGACACTTTCGAAATCCTGGCCTATTCATCAGTTAGATGTAAAAAATGAATTCTTGCATGATAATCTTAAGGAGACTGTATACATGCATCAGTCGTTGGATTTTCGAGATCCCAATTATCCACACCCTGTCTGTTTGTTGAAGAAATCCTTATATGGCCTTAAGCAGGCCCCACGGGCTTGGTTTGCGTTTTGCTGACTATGTCTCTACTATTGGGCCCCAAGCTACCTTGGTTTATTGTGATAATATTACTGTTGTATACCTTTCTAGCAATCCGGTTTACCATCAACGCACTAAGTATATTGAGATGGATATACATTTTATTCGCGAAAAGATAGCTCGGGGACAAGTACGCGTCCTACATGTCTCCAGGTATCAAATTGCAGACCTCTTTACTCAAATTGGATCCACATGGACAGAAAGTCATATTACTGAAAAGTATAAATATATGAAAAAGGAGGAGGAGAAAAATTTGTGAACTGAGAAAGGAAATGTAAAACAAACGAACTTTTTATATGGAGCCAAATGGTATTCGTATGTGATTTTCTAAACTATAAAAATTAATTACACTAACACAATGTAAAAACTTTTTTTGACATATTAGTATAGTTTAACTTGTGATAATACTTCACTTACCCAGAAACGAAGGTAGGATTTGAACTTTATGAATTTTGAATTTATCACGGATTCATACCTAGGGATTTATTTAATTTAAATTCTCATTTCAGAAATTTTATCACCATGTAATCACATTAAAGTACAGCACACGTGCAAGATGTGTGCCTCATAAACAGTGGCGAATCCAGACAATAAAATCTGATGGTGCGCATTTTTTTAAATGTCTAGAAAGCAAAAAAAATAAAAAATTCTGGTGGTGCAACTGCACCACCATAGTTACAGTGGATGCGTCAGTGTTCATAAATGAAAATATAAAAAGCACTCTGGACATTAATAGAGAGATATGTATACAGTTGTTTGTATATATTTCCTTCACTTTCCTTTTGTCATATTTAATTTTGGGGAAAGAATGCAGATGCCCCCTGAAAATATAATAAAAACTCATTCACGTTCTTTTATTTTTATGCCTCTAAAATTATTTATCCGATTTTCTTTTTAAATTATGATATCAACATAATATATAAACATACTGAGATGTTATTATAGAGGATCATGTTCATTTATTCAAAAGACACACTTTTTTAAATAAACCTCTATGATACCATCAACTTATTTACCTATATTGTGATGGTGAAAGACTTATGATGAGAGCCTATTGCGAGAAGGCAAAAGTCTGGGCAAGCGATAAGGACAAGGGACAATACATTATGGACAACCACGAATATATCGTGAAAAGTTCACCCAAGCAGGTCAATGGGCCTCGAAATGGCAAGCCCATCAAGAGAAGGCCAACTTGTTCAGGCCCCAAGGACTCGTGTTAATCATAAATTCCTACTTATAAATAAGATAGAGTCAGACGTAAAAACGAAAGAAAGAATTTGGAGTTAGCGCACAATGTTTTGAACTTTGAAAGATGTTTGGATCAAGAAGGCAAGAATCAATCCTACTAATTGAGGTATGTTGTTCATAATGATCTAATTAGAGTAATTACAACTCATTAATGCTAAGCACTAGTCTTTGAACTTCTACATTTTCTTAGAATTCACAATTCGATAACATTGAGGGTGAAATTGCTTGTGATGGTTTTATTGGGGAATAATGTGCATTTCTCTTTATTATTGGTCATTGTCTAATCAGAATTTAGTTTTGTTATATCTAATGTCTACATTTTGTACTGGAGATTTATTTTTTTATGGTATATAATGGAAACATGAATTTCTTATATGGACTTGAACAATCTTCATCATATAAAATAGTTTTGAGAGTTGAGTTAGGTTCAAAATCTATTCTTTACAAATTTAAATTCATATTTCAGAAATCTTATCACCATGTAATCATGTTTAAAGTACAACACACGTGCAAGATGTGTGCCTCATAAAGGAAAAAATAAAAAGTACTTTGGAAATTAATAGAGAGATATGTATACAATTGTTTGTATATATTCCCTTCGGTCCTTTCCTTTTGTCATATTTAATTTTGGGGAAAGAATGCAGATGTCCCCTGCCACATTCCTTTATTTCATGCCTCTAAATATATTTATTCAAGATTTTTAAAATTATGATACCAACATGGTATGTAAATATACTGAGATATTATCATAGAGAATCATATTCATTTATTCAAAAGACACACATTTCTAAATAAACTTCTATGATACCATCAACATATATACATATGTAGCTTATGATGAGAGCCTATTGCGAGAAGGCAAAAGCCTGGGCAAGAGAGTAGGACAAGGGACAATACATTATGGAAAACCACGAATATATCGTGAAACGTTCACATAGGAATTACACCTTAAAATGGTATAACACGGTCATTATCAAATATAGTAACTCAATTAGGTTGGGGTCGAATCCCACAAGAAATACTATGAGAAATTACACTATTCGCTTTGTATCATGGCTTTACTAATTACTTTACTTCTATGGTAATCAAATTTGTTTGTTTTAACTATTCAAGTTATCAAGTCAATTAGTGATTAATGTATCAAGTAATTTGGAATGTTAGGGTTGTGACTTAATGCATGAAAGTGGTGTTGGACTTTTGCTAAATTAGGTGTATTTAGTGTGGTATGAGCAATGAAGACTAATATCTAGGTGGAGATTTCTCAATTGACCAACATAATTTCACTTTAGTCTTTCTCAAGCTTTAAAGTAAGTGTGACATTTATGAACACCCGTTATTATTCTTAGTTGATTCCCTTCTAATTAAAGTTGGAAATCATTAAATTGGGTTTAAAGCCCCAAGTCCTAATTAACATACCCCTTTCCTAGACTCCAGCCTCCTCTTTCAAATTTGACTAGAGACAATAGACAATAAAGGGGTGTTTGCAACCAACCCTTAAACATTAAGAGTGAGAGGTTGTTAAATTCCACATTAATACACTCATTTCATATTTATGAACTACCCACCCATCTACCACATTCTATTATTTTATCACAAACCCAACCTAAATTCTAGCCACTTATGTTAAACAATAAATGCACAACAAAGTAATAAATAAAGGAAGATATAATGAACATAAGTAAGCACGAATGACATCACGAGGAACTCAAAATATCCATACCTAGTCTTGGAAGCTGTCTTCAGAATATCTTTTTCTTTGACCCTCAAATGATGATATCCCGACCTAAGATCAATCTTCGAGAAATATTTAGCGCCTTGCAACTGATCAAACAAATCGTCGATCCTCAGAAGCGGGTATTTATTCTTCACATTAACATTATTCAAATGGATCAGTATTATTTTCATAATTTTTTATTTTTTATTTTAGTATTCGCATTTTTCTTATTTTTAGTTTTCTATTACTATTTCTTGTGTCTTCTGTTTTAGTTTTCTTGTTATCTCGATGTATATTTTTCTTTACTTGAGTCGAATGTCTATCTACCTCCATGGGTAAGATCTGTGTACATTTTACCATCTCCAGACCTCACATATGAAATTACACTGGATATGTTGTTGTAATGTGTTGAAAAGATAAACCATCATAAGGGAGTAAAATGTACAACTGTTACTTTAGTTCCTAAGGTTGCCCATCCTACTTATGTCAAATAGTACATGCCAATAGCCTGTTGCAACACCTTATACAAGATTATAGCGAAAATTATTACTACTAGATTGAAAGCAGTTGTGGATTACCCGGCAGGACCCTCACATTGAGCATTCATAGAGGGAAGGAACATCTTGGATAATGTAATTCTAGCTCACGAGCATGTTACAATCCGTTTGGTAGTTTAGTATTTTTAAGTCCAATATTCTTAAAATATTTTTCATGTGGTCTTATTTTGGTGTCTATAGCTTGAAAGGAAGGGTGGCGTGCTTCCCGAGGCGATTTAGTGAGTGTAAAGAATTAGTGAAATTAAAAAAATTTAGGTTAAGGAAATGGAAATTTTGGACTATCCCCTTAACTACGGTTATTTAATTGACGGATAATTTTTGAAATATATTTATTTAATGTGTGTGAATAGTTTATTCATAGGAATATTATTTGCACTCGTATAAGGTATAAGTTGATAAATATAGTATTTGAAGGAGTGGATACCTAGGGTTCCAAATAAAACATTTTACTTTTGGCTTGCAAAAGAAGAGAAAGGAGAATAACATTTGACAATGGACAGCAACTGAAGTTGATTCTTTGCAGACCAAAATTTCCAGTCATCAGCTGATTTCATTTGCAACTGTTTCTCGGTGTTTACTTAAATATTATATGATTAGTCAATCATGGTGCTAGTGATAAAATGTGACGAGGTGAAGGTGGGATACCAATTTACGGGTGCTGTTCTTGCAAAATTTTGAGATTTACTGGGTATGTTGTTGTAGTAATAGTGGATGACCAATTAATGACAAAATGATAAGAGTAATGGTGTAGTAGTCATTGGCCATAAATGATAAAATGGGTCTATCGTGATGGTTTCAGCATTTTGAAGTCGGAAGTTACTGTTAGCATTTTAGCTTTGTTTTCGAATTCCTCTAATGGTTATCATGTTCAACTTTAATAATTGTTGTATTGGGTATATGTAATTGAACATTAGGATATTGGATTATATATATGTTAGTGTCAATTTAGACTTTCAATGTATAGCAACAATAATATAACGATAATTCAAATAAAATTGAAATCAACATCAATGAAATCAACAATATGAACAACACATACTAACTTGGTGTAGATAGAGGTCTGCTTGATGCAGTATCCTAAGACAAAAATTCATCCCCACTTGTGTTGTAGTTCTTCGGACGTCTGCCTTGAGGATACAACTATCTAAGTGAGAGTTCTAGCACAAGAACTTCACTTCTGACGAATTTCCTATATGTGTTCTTCAGAAATTTCTTTTGAGAAAGAAGAAGAAGATAGAGCACAATCTTAGATCATTAATTGTGTTTAATGATTTGATTGTATTGTATTGTGTGTTCTATCTTCTAACAAGTGATCACCTTGCTTATATAGCATGTATTTTCGTCCATAAGCAGCTTTTAGTCCAAAGATTGTGATTTTTGGGAAGAGACACAACTTTTGGCTTTCTGGAAATTTTTCCGTTGGGGATTAGCGTCGCGGCCCTCCAAAACCTGCAGACCTCTCTGAATTTTCACAGTATTGGCTGACTGCCTTTTTGCACTGCTCCGCACAGAGTCTGTCTCAGCCACGGCGCTAGACCAATTTTTCAGAATTTCGATCACTTTTCACTTCTTCTTTTACAAGTTCCAACAATACCCCACATTTTCTATTCACACATCTCACAATACCCCACATATGGATAGAAAATAAGATAAAATGAACTTATTATTAGTTCTGTCAAACGTGATATGACATGCATCGGAGAAGGTGTCTTTTGGACTTGAACCGCTCGTAGTGAGTACCTATCGGATCAACTTGTGAAGTAGTGGACGTTGTGCCTTGAACTATTCACGTTTTGTAGTAAATAGAGACAACAAGTATCACACATGCCATATTGACATATTTCAATTCTTACGATTGTGTTCTTTTCGGTCATGAACAACTCTTTCTTCATGAGAATTTCTAGAGAACGTAGCCATCTCGGTTCTCCCAGATGCGACCCCACATCAATCTCATATAGGTAATACCAAAAAAGAATAGTCCGTACTATCCCACCATAGAAGCTTTTGAGTATTATTAAGAATAACACATATTCATCCCTTAAAACATCAACAGATTAACACACTTAGTACACCATAGGTATGAGTATATGTGTGTTTTATGCTCATTGAGACTTTCCCAACTGGTATTCCTATTGAACCTAAACCATGGGATCTCCAATTATGATAGGTTAGGTTTCCACCCGTTAACGACTCATTGTAGTGGCTTTAAGCTCATTCCCCTCGATGTATATACGACTTGCTCTCTTGTAAGGCCTTTTGTCAAAGGATCTGCTATATTGTCCTTTAACTTTACATAATCAATGGATATAATTCCATTCTTCAGCAAGCTTTGTATTGTATTATGACGTCGCCTTATATGTCTTGACTTGCCATTGTATATTTGATTCTTGCCCTCGTCAGGGCAGCCATACTATCACAATGTATGCAAATGGATGTCACAGGCTTTGTCCACAACGGAATACCTTCTAGGAAGTTTCTTAGACATTCTGCCTCTTTGACAGCTTTATCTAAGGCTACAAACTCTGCTTTCATAGTTGATCTCGTATTTATCGTTTGCTTTGATGATTTCCAAGATACCGACGCTCCACCAAGTGTAAATGCATACCCACTTGTGGAATTACTTTTTGAATGGTTGGAAATCCAATTAGCAGCATCACAATATTCTTCTAACACGGGAGGATATTTTGTATAATGAAACTCATAGTTCATTGTATGTTTTAGATATCGTAGTGCCCTTATTAGCGCTACCCAATGATTATTTCCAGGATTGTGTATCGACTTAGTCGACTCAATGTATATGCTAAATCCGGTCTCGTACAATACATTATGTACATCAAGCTTCCAAGAACTTGTGTATACTCCAATTGAGACACACTATCACCTTCATTCTTCTTAAGGTGACTAGCGGGATCAAATGGGGTAACAACCGGTCTATCATCATAGTGTCCGAATTTTCTAAGGACCTTCTCAACATAATGGGATTGAGTTAATATATAAACCTCAGAATTTCTTTGAATTCTAATGTCAAGAATGACATCCGCTATTCCCATATCTTTCATATCGAAAGCGGCATGCAACATATTTTTGGTTTGGGTTATTACATCCTTACTTGTTCTCATAATTAGCATATCATCCATATACAAGCATATAATGACATATGCATTATTACATTCCTTAATGTAGACACATTTGTCACATTCATTTATTTGAAAACCATTTGATAATAATGTATTACTAAACTTTTCATGCCATTATTTTGGAGCTTGTTTAAGTCTGTATAGAGACTTAATCAATTTACAGACTTTCTTCTCTTGATCTTTAACAACAAACCCTTCGGGTTGTTCCATGTAAAAATTTTCATCTAGTTCACCATTCAAGAATGCAGTCTTCATATCCATTTGGTGTATTTCCAAATTGTGAATCGATGTTATATCAATTAACGTCCTTATAGACGTAATTCTAGATACTGGTGAGTAGGTATCAATGAAATCAACACCTTCTTTTTATCTAAACCCTTTGGCTACTATACGCGCTTTGTATTTTTCTATAGTACCATCAGGCCTTAGTTTTTGTTTGAAGATACATTTATGGCCTATTGGTTTTTGTCCCAGATGGAGATCAACCAATGTCCATGTATTATTTTGTACAATGAATTCTACCTCATTTTGGATAGCCTCCTTCCAATAAGGTGCTTCAGATGATTCCATTGCAGCTCTATATGTTTGAGGTTCTTCTTCAACGGAAAAGGTCATGAAGTCCGGGCCAAAATCTTTGGCGATTTTTCCACGTTTACTTCTTTTTGGTTCAGAATTTTCTTCTTGAACCGATGAAGTAAGATCATCATCATTTTGATTTGACTCGTTTTGAGGCAGTGTCCTCTTCTTATTATTAGGAAGACTTTTATCCTAATCTTTGTAAGGAAAAATCTCCTCAAAGAATTCTGCTTCTGCAGATTCCATAAGTTTGTTTTTATGAATATCTTCAACAACAGAATGATACACCAAAAACTTATATGCTACACTATTATTGGCATGACCAATATATATGCAATCCACTATTTTTTGTCCAAGTTTAGTTCTCTTTGGTAAAGGAAGGCAACCCCACACTTTCATCCTTTTGAAAGTAGGCAATCTTCCTTTCCACAATTCATAGGGAGATTGATCATTTTTCTTTTGAGGAATTTTGTTCAATATCATATTTGCAGTCATTAATGCCTCACCCCATAGACTAAGGGGTGTCGTCGAACTAATCAACATATAACTTATCATATTTTTCAATGTTCTATTCTTACGTTCGGCAACTCCATTTTGTTTTGGAGTGTATGGCGCAGTGGTTTGATGAATTATACCATGAGTAGAACATAATTCTTTGAACTCATTCGATTGATATTCACCACCTCTATTTGACCTTAGAATTTTAATTCTTTTGTCAAGTTAGTTTTCCACTTCTGCTTTGTATGTTTTAAACATGTTCAAAGTCTCATCTTTGGTATGTATTAAGTATACATAACAAAATTTACTGCAATCATCGATAAACGATATATAATAATTCTTTCCTCCACGAGATGGGGTTGCTTGGTTATCACACAAATCACTATGAATTAAACCAAGTACTTCATTTGATTTCATAACAGATTTATGAGGATTGACTTGCATATTTTGACTCTATGCAAACCCCACATTTAGTCATTTTGTTCATAGAACATTTTGACAACATGTCTATCTTTACCATTCTTTGTAAGGAACGATAATTAACATGGCCTAATCGAGAATGCCATAAAGAAGGGGAATCAACCATATACATAGAAGCAGTGTTAGTGCCTGTATTTTCATTAATAACGGCAACTGCATGAGTAGGTACAATACTTAATTTGAAGAGTTCCTCACTGAGGTAACCCTTTCCTACATATACCCAACCTTTGGTGAGTACAAATTTGTCAGATTCTATTATAATTTTGAAGCCTTTGTTACTAAGAACGGGCCCAGAAATCAGATTCTTACAAATTTCAGGCACGTGCAACACATTTGTGAGCACAAGATCATTCCCGGAAGTGAGCCTCAAAGTCACCGTCCCTTTCCCTTCTATCTTGACATCAACGGCATTTCCCACGAACAGTGGTTCTCTATCCTTGATGGCTTGGTAAGATGAAAACATGTCCTTCTCTAAACATACATGCCTTTTAGCACCTGTGTCCATCCACCAATCGATTGAATTTGTAATCAGATTTGCTTGAGCAGCCACAACCCTAATAAATTGGTTCTTAGTTTCAGCACGATTGGATTGGTTGACATGACTCGAACCTCCAACACCACCACCTTGGCTCTTGCGAAGGCGACACTCTTTTTCCCTGTGCCCAGAGTTTGCCACATACCCAACATAGTCCCGATTGTGATTTCTTAAATGCATTGGTCCTTTGTGGGACTAGTGCATCTCTCCCGGTTGCAAAAAATGGCTTGGCACCAACAAATTTGCCCTTGCCTTTCTGAAACTTGGCCTTGGAAGAATTGCCTTCTACGATGTTGGCAGTAGGCTCCAATGAAACAGCATCAGCCCTTCCATTCTTCCGGTTGTCCTCTTCAACACGAATTTTCAGAATCAGTTGCTCAAAACTCATTTGCTCGGTTAGATGCTTCAAATAAACCTTAAAATCCTTCCAAGAATGAGGTAATTTTTCAATAATAGCACCAACAATGAAATATTGGTTAAGGCCCATACCTTCAACCTCTAATTCATGAACAATGACTTAGAGTTCCTCCACTTGCTTGACAACTGCCTTTGCATCGCTCATCTTGAAGTTTAGAAATTTTCCGATGACGAACTTCTTAGAACAATCAACCTCAGTTTGTACTTGTTCTCCAATGATTGTCATAACTCTCTTGCTGATCTGAAAGTGGAGTATATATCATAGAGAGTATCATCCAAGACGTTGAGAATGTAGTTCTTGCAAAGAAACTCTTGGCTCAACCAAGTCTCAATAGCCTTCAGCCTTTCGGCTTTCTCCGCATCCGTAGGAGCATTCCCCCCTTCTCCTTCCGGCAATGTCGTTGGAGCCTCAACAGTCAATACATTTGCCACATGAAGAGTGGTCAAATAGAATAACATCTTTTGTTGAAATCAGAACCCTTGAATTTCTCGGGTTTCTCCACATGATTTTTCACCATTGATGATCCAGATTGATCCATCTTTGCAAATCAGGACATAAAATTCTTTGAAAATTTTGCAAACTCAACAATGTCAGAAAAATGTATTTTCTGAAATTTGTCTTAGATTGTTAGTGTCAATCTAGACCTTCAATGTATAACCCTTGAGATAGAGTGATTGACGCTTCCGAGGTTTAGCCGGAGAGCCTGAGTGGTACATGGACTTCGCGGGTACCCCATAGGTCATGGCTCAGTGGACTTTGTCCTGAGCGTGTGTGTACGAGAGTGGAATGAGAGAGGTGACTATTGCATTGCATTACACTCACCCATTATTATAATCTAATTGTTCTGTTTGTGAACTATACATGTTTGCACTACAAAAAATTGGTTCAAAGAGGGCGAGCGTAGTCTCCCTCTTTGGGTGGAATATCTCCCCGCGATTTTTATTTGCCCTTCAGGTCGTCTCATTACGTCCATTGTCTTAGATCAAGAAGGACGATTTTCAAGTCGCCCCCTTTGATAAGGACCAAATAGGGTGACTACACTCGCCCTTTTTGAGATCCATCAAAAAAGGCGATCGTAGTCGCCCTTTTTGGTCATAACCAAAGGAGGCGACTTGACAAATTACCTTATTTGGTGTGGTTCAAATAGGGCGACTACACTCGTTTTTTTTAGATTCATCAAATAGGGCGACGTCACTCGCCCTTTTTGATATGGTTCAAAAAAAAAATGCACCATCTGGGATTCGAACCCTGGTCTGAACCGTGACACTGTACTATTCTACCACTAATTATGCAATATTAATCACTACAAATACGCCCCAGCGAAGAATCGAACCCGGGCCTCTTCTGTGGAAGTGTCATTCTACCCCCAGACCAACCATCAATACTTGTTATATTTATGCTCCTCATAATCATAAATCCCATGGCGGTTCTAAAGTCAATTTTTAACAAGATCGCGTATTTTTTTACACTTATTATTTATATTAGTGCAACATTTTTAGAAGTCTTTATTTCGGATAATTTCGGCTCGGATTCGGATCCGAATAGTTCGGATATCCGAAATTTTTGGATAATTTCGGATCGGATTCGGATCCGAATATTTCGGATATCCAAAAAATCGGATGATCGGATTCAGATCCGAATATTTCGGATATCCAAAAAATCGGATATCTGCAACTTTCGGATAATTTCGGATTCGGATCCGAATATTTCGGTTATCCAAAAAATCGAATATCCGCAATTTTCGGATCTGAATATTTCGGATATCGGATAATTTCAGATATCCGCAATTTTCGGATAATTTCGAATCGGATTCGGATCAGAATATTTCGGATATTCACAATTTTTGAATAATTTCGAATAAATTCTAATTAAGAGGATTAATTTCAACTTTAACCAACTCCATTTTTTGTGGGACTCAAGGAGGGCGACTTTATATGTTGCCCTATTTGGTGTGGTTCAAAATGGCGACTTTATATGTCGCCCTATTTGGTGTGGTTCAAAAAGGGTGATTTTATACGTCGCCCTATTTGATGTGGCTCAAAAAGGGCGACCTTTAATATCGCCCTATTTGGTGTGGTTAAAAAAGGGCGAATTTTTATGTCGTCCTATTTGGTGTGGTTCAAAAAGGGCGACTTTATGTGTCGCCCTATTTGGTGAAATTAAAAAAGACCTATTTAATTTTATCAATTAGGGCGACAACAATACACTCGCCGTCGTTAAGTCAAATTCAAACTAAGAGATAATTAAATCCGGAATTAATCTCTAAATAAAATTTTCTCAAATTTAGTTGAAATAAAATCAAGCTATAACTAATTCTATGATTAGTTATCCAGCATTGTAATATAATAACTTTGGTTCCAAAATTATATCCTTTTTTCAATTTTGGACCAAAATCCATTCTCAATATTGGACTTTATAGCTAGTCCAGTTACTTGTTGCATCTTAGGTGTGTGTGTCTGTGTCAATAAGTTGAAAATGCATTTGTCAAATGTTAAAATTTGTATCCAATCTGTTTATTTGTCTAAATTTTATACAGATGTCACAAAATTAAGTATTGTCTAAATTCTAATTAAGAGGATTAATTTCAACTTTAATCAATCCCATTTTTTGTGGGACTCAAGGAGGGCGACTTTATATGTCGCCCTATTTGGTGTGGTTCAAAAAGGGCGACCTTAAATATCGCCCTATTTGGTGTGGTTCAAAAAAGGCGACTTTTTGTGTCGCCCTATTTGGTATGGTTCAAAAATGGCAACTTTATGTGTCGCCCTATTTGGTGAAATTAAAAAAAGTCTATTTAATTTTATCAATTAGGGCGACAACAATACTCTCGCCCTCGTTAAGTCAAATCCAAACTAAGAGATAATTAAATCCGAAATTAATCTCTAAATAAATTTATCTCAAATTTGATTGAAATAAAATCAAGCTATAACTAATTCTATGATTAGTTATCCAGAATTGTAATATAATAACCTTGGTCCCAAAATTAGATCCCTTTTTCAACTTTGGATCAAATCCATTCTCAATATTGGACTTTATAGCTAGTCCAGTTACTTGTTGCATCTTAGGTGTGTGTGTCAAAAAGTTGAAAAATGAAATTATCAAATGTTAAAATTTGTATCCAATCTATTTACTTGTCTAAATTTTATACAGATGTCACAAAATTAAGTACTGTCTAAATTCTAACTAAGAGGATTAATTTCAACTTTAACCAATCTCATTTTTTGTGGGACTCAAGGAGGGTGACTTTATATGTCGCCCTATTTGGTGTGGTTCAAAATGGGCGACTTCAAGTGTCGCCCTATTTGGTGAACTCAACCACGACGATATATTTTAGTCGCCCTATTTGGTGAAATTAAAAAGGGCGACTATATATCACTCTTTTCTGTTCTAACTACCAGGGCATTTTTTTTATCGCCCTTTTTGGTATAAATCAGTTGCCCTCTTTGAGGCGATTTGTTGTAGTGTTGGGTGATTACCTGATTTCCTTGATATAGACTTGTTATGGATATTTGATCTTACATGTTTGCTCTATGTGCTACTTGTTGATTTCTGCTACTATTGTGTTATCTAATCTTAGTCGGTCTATGATATTTACCAGTACTAGTGTTGTACTGATACTACTCTTGTTGCATTTTTTATTGAGTGCAAAGTTTGATCCAGGATCCAGTTCTAGGTTCCGTGGTTGATCACGCGAGGGTGACATCCTTCAGTCATTTAAGATGAGCTACTTGGTCAACTGTGACCCTTCGAGGACCCTCTTTTAGTTACCTCTGTATTTGCATTCGACATACAGTATGTAGCCTTCGAGCATTTCCAGACTCATATTTTCCAATTATTTTTAGTGCACTTGTACCCTTACCAGATCTTTTGGGGAAGTTGGATTGTTAACTTAATTCTTATTTAATTTTCGCTTAATTGACTTGATAATTTTAGATGTTGGGATGTGATTCGCCTGTCCGGGGATAGTGTAGGTGCCACCCCGACTCGCAATTTGAGTCGTGGACTCGTGACAGAGCATCATCAAAGGTTACATGCAGATGTCAGTATTCCCCATGTGCATGATACAGGTGAATATTAAAAAGGCCTATTGTTGAGTGGAGCTTCTTGCAAATGTTTTTACTGAAATTTAGATTTCCTACAAAAATGGTGAATCTAATAATGCATTGTGTCACGACTGTAAATTACTCAATTATACTTAATGGTGGCATCACTCCAAGTTTTAGGCTAAGAAGGGTCTTAGATAGGGTGACTATGTTGTACCAAGTAATGGAATACCTTAATAGATCTCTCAAACAACTTAGGCATAATCCTGACTTCAACTACCACCAAAGGTGTCCAAATTGAAGATTGTCCACATTTGCTTTGCTGATAACTTACTCATGTGTAGCAGGGTTGATAGGGTTTCAATTGATTTGATGCTACAAGCTTTTGAGCATTTCTCAATTGTTTTTTAACTGAAAGCTAATATGGAGAAGAGTTCACTATACATTGCTGAAGTCTCAAGTCAATTTAAAAAGCAACTTGTGGAAGATCTTCAATTTTCTGTTGACAGTTGTTCTTTCAAGAACCTTGGTGCACCACTGCCCTCCAGAAAACTTAATATAAGTAAATGTATGATTTTAGTGAAGAGAATTGTGGCTAGAGTGAGATGCTGGACTTCAAGATTTCTATCCTCTTCAGGCAAGAAGCAACTAATCAAAACTGTATTCTTTTGAAATGCAGATTTACTGGGCACAAGTTTTCTGCTTCTCAAAAAGTCTGAATTGATAACAAGTATTTGCAGACAGTTCTTATGCCATGGCACTAATGAAAATCAAAAGATCACCTGTTGCTTGGGAAAAGTTGTGCCAATCTAAATCCACAAGTGGGCTGAATATAATTAATTCTTTTATATGGAACAAAGCAGCATTGTGCAAACTATTATGGGTTGTGGTACAAAAAAGAACAAACTTTAGGTGATATGAATTCACAACATCTACATAAAAGGCAAGGACATGCAAACAGTTTTAAACCTAAGCAAGCAAGTTGGCTAGTAGATCTTTGATGCAAGGAAGAATACAACTGCAGACTTGACTGCTTTGGATATATGTGGAAGATAAGTTTATCATTAAGAAAGCTTATAAGGTAGCACTTCCTATCTGGCATAAAATATCATGGAAGTCATTGGTGTTGTTGAAAGGGGTGCTCCCTAGACATCAGTTCATTTTGTGAATGGCTTCAACAAAAGTTAACAAATGTGGATAAGCACTTACTTGAGGCATTATATGTATTCAATGTGTTGAAAAGATAAACCATCATTAAATCTTAGTAGGCGCTATTTTAATTATGATTTCAAATCTCAGACCTAAAACTAGGATTTCAATTCAAATTTGTGATTTCAATTAATGTTATAGTTTTGCAAAAAAAAATAAAGATTCATGATTTGAAAATATGAAGAGATTGTTCGTACCTTGTGAAAGATTATATTAAAGAATAACTAGTTACTGTTGATTTATTGGATCAGTAAATCTTTGTAAAATTATGTGTATTTGAAAATTTATAATAGCATGTAACTAAAAATATTTATTTATAAAAAGAACATGGAGATATGTAATTTACTAATGTGGCACCTTAGGATATTTCGATACATTGTTTATGAACTAGGATTTACTCTTTTGAAAAGATTGTATAACAATTGAGCAAGTTTTGATAATTTTCACAAATTTTGTGGTTTTCATGTTTATGAGGAAAAGTATTTGAAATTCAAATTGCATGTCCAAACAAAATTTCAATTTTAAATTAACCGGTACTTTAACTACCATGAATTTTGATGGTTCACATACTATGCATGAGCAACTCATAGAACTGACAAATATAGCGACAAGACTGTACAATTCATCATCAACAACTCTTCACTATGTAAATATGGTCCTTTCTAAATGAACTATACCGAAATACAAATCGAACGTGCAAGAATTGCATATAATGTTTGTTCAAGAGGAAACAATCAAGAAACCTACTCCATTGATTGTTTATAAATCAAGAAGCTGGGAAGAAAGGAGAGAAACATGGTAAAGGATAAATAAAGCTACATACTGTTGAGATTTTTGGGATGCCATTCAAAATAGGAGAGAATAAGAAGGCACAAGATTTATTACTTTGATAACTTGGGACACAAATGGATTTATTTACACAAACAAACACTAGTGAGTACAAGTCTTAACTATGGAGTTTACAAATACTTGTATCCCTTGTAACAGAGAAGAAAGGTCTCCTTTTGCCACTCTTCCTAGTGTAAACATACTTTATCAAAACTAATGGGACATGTGAAAAGCCCATTTCTTTTGCAAAAGAATATTACTTAACATATATATATAGAAAAATTTACTCGTTAATTGAGATCCTTATGCATGTAACGAGTAAATTTTTCCATATATATATGTTAAGTCGAATCCGCGATCTGTTGAGCTCAAGCCTGAAATAGAAAGTCAAGAAAGTTAGATAAAAGAGTTCATATTAGCAAATTTTTGAGTAACTTCTATAGACCATATTTGAGTAGACAGGCCTGAGCTAAGGGCCTCATTGGTCGTGCAGTTTCCGCGATCGTCTTGTTTTTGAGTTGTTTAGGTGAGGCAAGTTGTGTAGGCCTATATGGACCTGCACCAGTGGCTTCAACAGAAGTTGTTTCTTGTGATTCTTGTAAAGCTTGTGTCAGTATCTCGACTACTTCGCTCATTTTTGGCCGCTCTTTGGGGTTCTTGTTTAAGCAGATATCAGACAGTTTTGCAATTCTCCTAGCAGCAACAAGTGAGAAGTCGTTTCGAAGCCTCGAGTCAATTATCATGCTAAATCTTCTACTATCAGCAGGAAATTGTTTCACCCAATTAAGAAGCTTCTGCTCCATCACGGGAAAGTTCTTTTCCAAAGTTCGTCTGCCCGTGAGGATCTCATAGAGGACAACTCCAAAGCTCCATATATCACTCTTAACCGATAGATGTCCAGTTTCAACATATTCAGGGGCAGCATATCCTAAAGTGCCCACCGGCTAACAGCAAAAATTACAAAATAATGAATTAGGCCACGAGAATCGAAGTCTAAAGCATGACTAGCCTGTGCAATTTAGGTCTTCAGAACGTCTCCAAGGGACAAACTATACCAACAAGTAATAAAACACTTGGTTAACATAAATAGCTAGAGACCAAGAAAAACAAACAGCAAAAGTAACTTCCTACTGGAAAGAGGAATATGATGGCTCATCATAGCGAGATGAACATAAAAAGCAGGGGCGGCTTAACAAGTAAATAATTATCTTGTTATTTTCTTATAATGCATGGACCTTTTAAACCATAATCTAAATATCCCTTTTATTTCAATCTTCTGAGAAAATGTTAGAACACGGTCTAAATTTTTCTAAGTTATTACAAATGTACTTAGACGACACTCTAATATTTTGTTTGTAAGGTTACGAAATATATGAGCAAACATTAGACGACAGTTTAACACGTTGTTCAGAAGAGTAATACCAAGGACTATATTCTATATTTACACAATTTTTAAAAATAAATAGAATTATAATAATGACCTAAAAAGAACATTACGTAAATCAGCCTCTTTACTTTAATACATAATATATATATATATATATATATATATATATATATATATATATATATATTACTCATGTTTGGGTTAACAGAAGTTGCAATAGTGACTTGTTTTCCTTCAGAAAGATATACAAACAGTAGTGTAGGTTAAGATTGTTTTTGATGTGGCATGTGCACGTATTGATGCCAAAGAAACCAGATTTACTACAGGCCAACCAACTGCCTCTTATTGTATAATTTTGGGGCCTAAATTTTCTGAGGCCTAAGGCGGGTGCTTCACCTGCTTTACCCTGAAGCCAGCACTGATAAAAAGGCAGTCCTTTCAAGTATTAGCCAAAAAGGTGGGGACATCTCAAATGTACTCCCTCCATCTCAATTTACGTGACACACTTTCCCTTTTAGTCTGTCCCAAAAAGAATGTCACCTTTCAATAATTAGAAACATTTTAACTTTAAAAATTCTACTTTTACCCTCAACAACCACAAAAATGTCTAAGGTTTGTTTTAGACCACAAATAAAAGTTTTCCTTTCTTTCTAAACTTTGTGCCTAGTGAAACGGTGCCGCATAAATTGCGACGGAGGGAGTACAAAATTTGGTATGACAAACCCCACCACACCCTCTTTCTTGGATAGAAATCAAAAGAAAAGAAGAGGGAGTAAGATAGATGGCAAAAAGTTGCAGGAAGCACTTCAGAAATTTAGCATCTAGGGAAGTCCACAACAAAAATTTAGCATCCATGCAAAATCCAACATTGACATCACTTACCGCAGTAGAGACATGAGAGCGATCCCCAGCTGGCCCTTCCCTTGCAAGCCCAAAATCTGAAAGCCTTGCATTAAAATCCTCATCCAGAAGCACATTTGATGACTTGAAATCTCGATATATCACCTGACCAATATAACCAAAGAATATTCATTAAGAACGAGAAAAAAAAACAAAAGTTCAAAGTTTGTATAGAGATAGAAAGAAGAAAGGTGCTTTTATGAGCACGAAAATGTTTTAGCTTAATTGATGTTAAACTGTTAATTATGATCATAAACATGATATCTCTTTCCACCCACTTCAACTCGTTTTATCTTTCTTGGCTTCAGAAGTTAGTTAGAAACACCGATACATGAGAATTAACGAAGTTTATTTGTTGCATTTTGCCAGTAAATGGAACAGAAATATGCCAGTTGTCTAGTAATGTTAAGAAGGCCAATCATTTTAACTGAATAGTTAAAGATACCTGGACTTCTAGTCCCTCATGCAAATAAGCCATCCCTTGAGCGGCACCAAGGATAATTTTCAATCTTGTTATCCAAGGAACTACAGGCACAGATTTGTTGAACAGATGATCCTCTAAGCTCCTATTTTGCATGTATTCATAAACCAACAGGCGCTGAATCCCTCTTTCCCCATCTGTAGCGCAATATCCTAGAAGTTTAACAAGGTTAGGGTGCTCCAAGACACCGAGGAATTGAACTTCTGCAATCCATTGCCGGTGGCCCTGCATAGTTTATGAAGAATTAGCAACACTTATCTTGGGAGCCACAGAGCAACCAACAATGAAATAAGAAAAGGCAAAGACAACAAGTAGTGACGCAAAGATAAGTGTTGCTAATTCATTACATAATTGAGATGAAGATGAAGTTTTGATACATGGCAAAAGGTTAGAAGAGAAAATTGTCTCAATGGATCCTTGGAATTATGTAATGTTGTAATATATAAAAAGACAGTAAGCGCATACAACCAAACAGAGGAGGATGTAGAACTCTTTCTTTAATTCATGAAATTCATTCAACATATGTGACTAGTAAAATAGAGCAGATAACCAGTTAAAGGCGAATGTGGTTCCTAATCTTTAAACTTGTGGGAATCACAATGGCTATGTATCTCAACAGGTTTAAGTTCATAAGAACAAGCTGTAAAGAGGAATATGGTTATTCAATCGTAGAATTCAATGTACCAATCAAGAATATGTGGATAAAAGAAGCAAAAAAAAGCAACAAGTGTGAGTCTACCATTTGCCATTCTTTATTTGTCAGCATTTCTCAAGATTCTGGCCCAAATTTAGATCTCATGTACCACAACATATTCTATTATACTCTGGCACAAATATGACCACCTAAACCTAAATATGATAAACTATCTTAGTACAAGACCACCACCCATTTAGCATAAAATTGCAATGACATTTCTACTATATCTGCCTCAATCAGAGATTCAAATCATGAACTCATGTACTTCTGATTCCAAATAAAACTTCACCTCATTACGTTGAATCTCTATATTCAGAAATTTTACAAGGCAGATCTCACACAAAAGCAAGAAAATCATATTTCTTGTGTCAAATATGGAATGATATACAGTCAGATCTCTCTATAACATTTCACTATAACAACCATGTTTTATGCGGAACCGATTATGTTATAGTATATGTTCTCTACAACAACACTTTGCTATAGCAGCCAAAAAATTATCTGAACAAAATGTATATTCCACGGATTAAAGGAAAAGTCCATACCTGCAATCCAAGTGTGTTAAGCTTCTTAATGGCAACAACAATAGGATCACCTTTCCCATTAGGAGGCAAAATTGAACCTTTATATACACTACCAAAACCACCTTCCCCAATCTTTAACATCCTATTGAAATTCCTTGTAGCCTCCTTAAGCTCTAAAAGAGAAAAAACCCTCAAATTATGCTCTCTTTCTCTATACATTTCTGGTATGCTTCGAGCAGATGAAACTGAACCTGTAGACCTAGTTACCCTATTCCCTTCTGAATTATTACCACCTCTTTCATTACTCAATTCTGGTGCTGATTTCCCTCTATGAGACCTTGATTTATCCTTAAATATGTAAAAACACTTGAGCATTTTCCTTAAAGGGAAAATCTTGAAAACTACTTCTTGACAAATTTACCAAAGATTATGAAAAATACCTCAAAAGGGCTAACAAAAATATTGTTTTTTTTGCTTTAAGCTTCTACTTCTTAGAAATTTTGATGTTTATTAGTGGAAAAATACCAACTTTCTAAAGCTAAAAAAGGAACAAAATTAGGATAAGCATGGAAAATCAAGAACATTTTTCTCAAAGCAAAAATCTTGAAACATTTTCCCTCTTCCCAAATTACCCAAAATACTGTTCCCAAGAGGGCTAAAAGAGAAATTTTGATGATTAATAGTGGAAAAATACCAACTTTGTACAGCTCAAAAAGGAACTAACTTGGGAAAATGGAACAGAAGAAAATTCAATGAAAAAGTGGGAATTGGTAGCTTTACACCAAAAGGAAAGAGAACCCCATAGAAAGCTTAGAAACCCAAGTTGAGAATTGAAAAGAAGGAGCAATATAAAGTTAATTAAAATAAACTGTGTAAGTTGAAACAAAACGTTAGATAGTAGGAATGTACTAAAAATTATACATGTAGAGAGGGCGGGGGGGAGATGAAGCGTGTTAACGTGTATGAAAGGAAAATGAGTAAAAAGGACAAAAATTGAGAAGACTACAAATATATTGATGTGCTATGCCTATAGAGAGGATGACCAAGACAATCTAGAGAAATGACCTTTTCATTTTTGCCTTTTTCTGCTCCAATTATAGCTTGTTTGGACTTGTTACATATTGTTTCATTATTGTACTATATAGTCTATAAGCATTATTTTGATAAATACAAATTATTTTTCATCATTACATAATGTTATAATGTTATATATCAGCAAACTGAAAAGTAAATTTGTAATATTATAAAAGAAGTAGGATAGACTTACTATAAAAAAATACTAGAACAAATAATAAAATAGAATTATTAAATAATAAGTAAAGGTAAAATGAGAAAAAGATAAGTTAAGGACGCGATCAATCAAATCGGTCCTTACATAAAATGAGACTTCTTCTTCATACGTAACAATGAAGTTAATGTTACGATAGAATAAAATTTAAATAACAATCAAAATAAATATTGTGTTTAAAGTAAAAACACAATAGATAACAATCATCCAAACTGAAAGAAATAATCTCGTAATTATTTTCATTAATGAAGAGGTCTATATATACAATATACAATCTCTAAATGTAAAAAATTATATTTCTACTATAATACTAATATCCTAATTACAATTGTATAAGAATTCTACAAAATACGGTAAGAAACCTAAATATCTTAATTATACACTTTGTCTGTGTGGGATACACGGTAGTTTCTATCACCCCAGTCATAGTGGGCGATTGATGTACGCTGAGACTGTCTCTAAAAGCTTCAAACAGAACTAAGGGAAGACCCTTAATAAAGATGTCAGCAATTTGATACTTTGAAGGGACATGTAAGACATGTACTTGTCCACGAGCTACCTTTTCGCGAACAAAGTGACTATCCATCTAGATATGTTTAGTGCGCTGATGTTGGACCGGATTCCCAGAGAGATATATGACACTAACATTATCACAGTAGACCAAGGTAGATTTCTGAATAGAAAAGTGAAGCTCTAATAAAAGGTTACGCAACCAACATAACTCAGACACCACATTGGCTACTCATCGATACTCGACCTCCGTACTGGATCGCGATAAAGTAGCATGATGTTTTGCCGACCAAGAGATCAAGTTATCACCAAGAAACATACAATAACCATAGGTTGAACGTCTGGTATCTGTACATCCACCCCAATCAGCATTTGTATAAGAGACAAGAGTAGAGATTGAGGATGGATATAAATGCAATGGATAATCAAGTGTGTCATGTATGTATCGTATAATGCGTTTGAGCGCATGCATGTGCTCAATCCGCGGATCATGCATAAATAAACACACTTGGTGAACTGCATAAGTAATATCTGGTCTCGTGAATGTAAGATTCTGAAGAGCCCCTACAAGACTATGATAGTGGGTGGGATCCTCATATGGTGTGCTAGACGTAGCACTCAGCTTCGGTTTGGTATCAATCGGAGTAGACGAGGACTTACAATATGACATGTCATCTCTCTCAATAATCTCAGTCGGATAGCCCTGTGATAAAAATAGACCACTTACATGACGAGTGACAGTTATTCCCAAAAAATAACTCAAGGGTCCCAAGTCTTTCATAACAAATTCTGAACTGAGAAGGGATAGACTTGCGCAAATTATCAGATGAGGCAGTCAAAATAATATCATCCACATACAACAGAATGTATGCTAGATAAGTACCACGACGATAGATGAATATATAATGGTCAGACATGTTGTGAGAAACCTTAATAGTAAACACATAATCTGCAAACCTTTTATACCAAGTCTGTGGGGCTTGTTTAAGCCTATATAAGGACTTCTTCAGCAAACAGACATGGTGGGGATAATTGGGGTTCTTAAAACCCAAGGGTTGATGCATGTATACTGTCTCCTTAAGATCACCGTGTAAGAAAGTATTATGCTTTCGAGAGAGCCAAACTAAGCATTGTGCAAATAGTTATCGGTTTGACCACCAGACTAAATGTCTCTTCACAATCCACGTCAACCTGTTGTGTTTTACCATCACCTACAAGACGAGTCTTATGTCTTGTTGACACCCAATTTTGACACTCTCGTGCAGTCATTAGCTATAAAATTACACTAATTTTGCAAAATAATTTTTATGATTTTTTATAATAAAATGCAGCGATAAAACATAAATACAGGCATAAATAAACAATTTAATAATTGCACTGCGTCTTACGTAGAGTATTAAGTACTTAGAGTCTCGCGCCCGCATTAATTAATTTTAAGCCATGTCATGATTCTTAATTAATAATAAATACGTCAAATTAGCAGTGACGTCGCGCCAAGTAGCATAGTCGCATTTATTAATACGCAAAGCAATTTCATAACTTATTTAAAAAAATAATGCACAATAAATAAGATCTTAAATAGCGCCGCATTCTAAAATATTAAGCACGAATTAAATAACACGCCCGTATTTATTATTATGACAATTAGATTAGTAAAGCACCTAAATAATTTAATCACAATTTACTAATTTAATTCACCACTAATTAGTTAATTAACTCCTTTAATCTAATGCCCTTTTAAATTCGTCCAGCCCACTCCCTACATTAATTTAATCCACTCGCCCAACCCATTTCAGCCCAACCCGCAAGGCCCACGCCCCAACTGCCAACAAAAAAACCTAATTAAATATACTACCCTTCGCCCAGCCCAACACCCGCGGCCCAAACCCAACCCGTAGGCCCAGAAGCCAGCAGCCCTTTTATTCACCCTACCCGTCGTCCCTCTCTAAGGAAAAAGGAAAGAACAAAAAGAAACACACGAACCTAAACCTAAAGGGAAATCGACGCGCCTCCATCCCAATCCCGGATTTCTCGCCGGAAAACCTGGGCCATACAATCATCTACTTCATTTCCACAACCCACATCCCTAACAGCAACAGCCCTAAAGAAACGAGAAGAACCCTAAAAGTTCCCATCGCCGCACCTTCCTCGCCGAGATTCTCGCCTGAGAATCCGGCGACCCTCTTCCTTACCCATGTATACACAGCCAGCACACCCCTTACCATCTCGAAGAACCGCGAATCTCCCAGATTCCCTCAAATCTCCCAAAATCGTTTTCAAACTTACCATAACAAGAACAGTACGAGAATCGACCCAAAAATAGCCCACAAATCCTTAACAAATCAGTACGAATCGGTCCAAAATCGTCATAAAGACTTCCCCTAAATCGAAACCTAAATCAGGGCTATTATGGTAGGAGATACCCAAAATCAGCCTTTAAGGTTTACCAATTTCAGAACACGATGGAGGGGTTATAAATACAGAAGCTTTCTTTACCATGCAAGGGCAGAGCTCAGTAGGGGACAATTGGAGAAACAGTCTAAAAAACCATTCTCTTACACAGGCAAAGACAGAGGTCGAGCACCGCTTTCCCCTTCACGAATACCCTTTTTTTTTACAATCTGAAAATTAGAAGGCTAAGGCAAGAACATAGGAACAAACCCTTTCGTCTTCCTCGTAAGAATCCGTCACGAATCAGTAAGTATTCTCAAAGCAACAACTTCATTCCATTTTATCGCATCGCACAAAACTCCGAGTGGATCGACACTTGATACGCTGCCTCTGTTCGTTGTCCGGAGAAGGTAAATCTATCATCCCTTTCCATCTTAGATTTCGCTTGATATTAATGTATGCAATATGAGTTGTGTATGACTGCTTAAGCGCATGTCGAGTTGGTGTGAGGATTTGTTATGTTGTAGTGTTTGTCGTGTGGCTGAATGATGTAGCTATTGCTTGAATTTATGGGACCAACTGAGTTATGTTGTTTATGTTCATTATAAGTATTACAACAACCGTTTGTATAAGTTAAATGCTTGTCATGTAAAGCAGTCATATAAGAATGAGTATCTATGAGATATATGCTAAACTAGAATCATGTCATGTGCCACTTCTGTGATATCTGATCGTCCAGATTAGTCTGTATATTAGAAGCATGTGTTTATTATGTGCTTATAGTTTGGAACTGTCAAGAGTCTAGATTGTTTATTCGTTTGATCTATAAATCAGTCTAAAGGAACCTGTTTGGATAGTATCTGCCTAGGTAAGTGTCAGATAATTAGTCCAGGCCTCGCTATACTGTCATCTCTATGTTTTCTTCCCAATGTCCTATTTTCTTTTGTCGAAATTATGCAACCATGTCCAAACTTGTAAAAATGATTTTTTCTTGTTACTGAAAACTTGATGTTGGCATGTTATTCTTTGTTAGCTCTTTTGGCTTGATCAGGTACACATGTCTAAATGCTATCTCTTTGGGGCCATTTGCGTATCAGCTGGCCCTCTTAATTGTTAAAGTAATTACATATTTGTTTAGGTGTGATAAATGGTAAAACAGATCATGACAGTATATAGTATTTTTTAAGTCATCTCTATTTGGTCCCTCATCTCTATCGGATCAACTACATTGATTACTTAAATTATTGAGTTTCATCACATGGTATGGTCAAAATTTGCATACTTAGCCTTATATGAATATTTCTGCATCTTTCGAATGTTGTTCGCATGAAGCTATTTAATCACATCCATGCTTTAAAGGTTACTCAAATTGTTAATCTTCTTGTCTTGTCTGCTCTGTTTTCTTCCATGTAATAGGAAACTCAGTTCTTGATAATTAATGTTTGATTGTTGTATGGGCCGATAACCTTTGGCCTTAATACATGACATTTGAGCCTATTTGTATCTGATCTCTTTTCTGGGTTTGAAGCCCAATACATGCTCCGCTTTACTTTCGTTACTATGTCACTGCACAATATCTTGTCTAGCATTCCTTTATCTTTTTTGTTATGTACATATTTTCAGGCTCCGTTGTTAATTCTTATCTTTTCCTTTTTTACATGAAATGCATCGGAGCCAAACGAAGAGTCTCATGACAAGACTCATCACAAGCTACAACAAATGAGTATCCGCATCTACATCCATCGAGTTCCCTCTTCGGTAATTCCTAGAAAAACAAATAGGACGGAGTCATCCGCTCCAATCCCTCCGCTCTCTTAACCTCCTTATCTCATCTTTATATCTGATTTGTTGTTGTAATATAACTTTGAGACATAGAACAATTAGTCTTGGAATAAATAAATTGGGCGGGTAGTTTTAAAATCGGAAACGCACCTTTAAATTACTTATTTTAAGGGGGCTTGTCATGCATGTCTAAACATTACTAAACAATTTAACTCGCAACTAACGTATTACTTCTTATAAAATTCATGATAAAATAAATTGCTTTTTCTCATAAGCTCTTTTAACATTATATAGTTTATCATTTTCCTATTATCAATAAGCACTTTAGATATCAGGACATATATATATATATTAGTCAAAAAATCAATTTTGCAAATATAAGTACTGTTTTCAATAAATCAATCTTATACTTTTGTAAACCATGTCTACTTTATGTTTATTTCGTCCAAACCCGAATTTTGAGTTACATTTCACACTATTGCTATACGATATGTATTTTTAAACTTTACATAAACAAATCTTACAACTCCCTTATGTTTGTCAAAAAAAAACACATTTTATATACTTGCAATACCTCTTGACTTAAATATCTCTAAACATGCATTTTTCTAAGATAATAAACCCTAGGTTTGAACGGACAACCGCAAGTTAGCGGATCCTTTAGGGTGCCTAACCCCTTCCCTTTAGGATAATAAAGAACCCTTACCCAGGATCTCATTAAGTTTAGCAGACCATTAAATGGAGTTAATGTTTACTTTAAACTAGTTAACATTTAGGTGTCCTAATTCACCCAATTAATTAGGTGGCGACTCCCTAGCAACCCTTTAAAACCATTTTTTTAACTATTTAGCACTTTTATTTATTTTCTAACATTTCTTATTAAGCAGGGTTCGCTAGAAAAAAGTCGCGGTCGAAAAAGGGCGCGACATGTCTCTCAAAAGAACCGTCAGAATTTTCTCTATGAATAAAACACCACATATAACGAATAATATTGACACCGGACGGACGGGGCACCAACTCTCACATCTTATTTTTAATAAGAGCATTATATTCATTATACATGGCCAATTTCCAATTCAGGTCATGAATGGCAAACATTGAATTACGTGGTAGGGGTAAATTAGTGACACTTGAATTAAGATTAAAATGTTATTTGGGTCTAAATATACCCCATTGGCTACGAGTAACGGGTCATTGACTCAAGATAGAATTGGACGAGATTTGGATATTGATCGGGTAGGCAGTGAACTGGCCAGCAGACAGTGGGTCTGCTTGCCCAACAACAGGTAGCGGATAATGTGGAAGTGGTGAAGAATTACGTGGGCCAGAAATTAGACCTAGGCCGGCGTTGCTAGGTCGCCAGGGCACTGGTCAGGATCAGAACCTCGAGATCGACCGGGCCGAGACACGGAATGCGCTACTACCGGGCGAAAATTTGGGTCAGGATTGGATCAGTCGTATTTGGTCCAGCATACAGTGGGCTTGTTGGCAAATTTTGGTCACGGGATAGCTCGGATAAATGATGGATAATATACATTGATAGCCCATCATCCAAAAAATTATATGAACTAGACACGAAACTGTGCAATTTAGCAAACAAAAATTGGGTTTCATAAAAAATAACATGACGACTAATTATGATTTTATTAGAGGATAAATCAAAATATTTGTAACCACGATGGTTTGATGGATAATCCAAAAACACACAAGTGGTAGAACGGGTTTGAAGTTTGTTAATTGTAGTAGACGGAAAAAAGTGGATTTCATAAACACCCAAACACCCTAAGATGAGAATACAAGAGTTCTTTATTGTAAAAAAATTTAAGTGGAGATTGATATGCTAAACCTTTGCTAGGAAATGTCACGACCCGATCCGACGGGCCGCGACCCGGTGCACTACCTGAACACCCTTATACCCATTTGTCACATATAATCACACGGATATCAAGGATAATATAGAAATATGTAAACCATATCAAAATAGGCAAGCCGACAAGGCTGCCACTATATACGGATACATCCCAAAATGAAGTACAACAGCACAGCTGGCCCAAACACATATACAATCCACTCAGTTTTGACTTATGCATATTTAGGGGCACGACGGGCATGAAACGTAGTTGAACAGGAATTCTAGACTGGAGGATCACCAAATCGAGTACTCAGATTCTGCGCGTGAAACGTAGCCCCAGAAAAGCGGGTCGATTTAAATAATGATCGAGTATGTAAAACATAAAGTGTTGTAAATAAGATCATAACTGGTCAAGAGGTGTCAGGAGACAAATATAATAATCCAAATATCAATACAACCGTGCCTTTTGAAATGAGAGTCAACGATACCTTATAAAAATAAGAGTCATAAATGTCCATATCGTATACCGTACTCGGCCCATTATGGAACTCGATGGATGAAATCATATACATACCGTACCCGGCCCCCTAGTGAGGGTCTCAGTGGAATCATATACATACCGTACCCGACACGCTAGTGAGGGTCTCGGCGGAATCATATACATACCGTATCTGGCCCCCTAGTGAGGGTCTCGGTGGAATCATATACATACCGTACACGACCCATTATGGGACTCGGTGAAATCATTATATATGTACATACCCGGCCCGGGACTCGGTGAAATCATATAGTCATATCCGCACGAATAGAATATCATGAGTAACTTTATACAATTTAAACATCATTTGACTCTCAATGGAATAAATAGAATAACTATTACGTAGAAAATCAAGGCACTATCATATCATGTATCATTAAGAATTAGGATTCAATAGAATTATGTACGTCCGTCGTACACTCATTTTATATAAATCATGTCAAAAGAAAGAAATGATAATTTCACATACCTTATTGTCGAACTAACCAACTCTATAATTAATATTCGTCTCGATTAGCACCTCGACCTATAATAATAGCAACATGCCCGTCAACTCTATGATTTCTAACGTAAGTTATATCGAATGACGAATCTCTTTTCTATAAAAATTCGGGCAACACTTTTCCTATTTATATGCACATCCACAACTTACAAACAAAGCCAACAATACCAATAACAAGGTGCAACTTAAAGATATAACCAAAACAATCCCAAATACTCCATATACGTCATCATAATACATTTCTTTTCTTTACGTTCATGGAAGACAACAACTACAACAACCAAGGGGATTTATACACCTATTTCTCATGTTAATCCATCCTCTTAATCCATATCAAATCAGCCCCTAAAACAGTCCATATACCAACAATAACGAGAATATAAAGTAACATATTTCTACACTTTAATTTCTTTAAGACGTGTATTAGTAATTACCACAACGTACATACATGTTCATAGCTTATAATTCCAACATTATAACTTCAACAAAACAACCCCTAAATACAACACAACAATGTCCAACAATTTTAGGGGTGTCACGGTCCAAACAACATAATACCACAACTCTTCTTATAACTTCTTAGACTCCAATTTCATGTTTCAATACTTTTCATATAATCAATTACAACTTTTAATATCAAGGTTTCTTTTCAAATTCAACATGAAATTAGTGACAATAATAATAACAACAACAATCAAAGCCAATGTATACAAAACAGTCCCCAATTCGGCACCAACCAGTCCAATCGGCTCAACAACTTCAACAACAATCACATGCATTCTTACTTCCATTTCCTCTTAATCTAAGTTCATCTCTTAACACAAGTTCATTTCTTAAACTACAACATCATGTAACTCCAATACTCAATTAATAAAAAGAAATCTTACCTTAATTTTCGCCCAAAACAGTCCCTAAAAATCGGTCACTGCTCCATTTCCTTTTGCACCATTTTCCCCATTTCTTCAACTTAGAATGACATGCATGTATTCTACAAGTTTAATCCATCAATCTTACATGTTTTTCTTCCAAAATGTTCATCTTCAACACCACGATTTTTTGGACAGTTTCGGGTGGGGGGCAGATTTCCGTGACCCACTGTTTTGGAGGTTACCTTGGCTTAGAACTTAATTGAAGAGTTTATTCTTGAAAGGGGAGGTGTTTAAAGCTTCACTTAGCTATGGAGGAGTAGAAAATCAGTTGGGAGAGGTTTGGAGAGTTAGGAGAGATAAGTGAAGGTGTAGTTTTGAATTAAAGTTAGAGAAGTGGAACATTGGTCTTAGTAAGCATGTGAGCTGAATTTTTAATTTCATGTTCGGGTTGCCCTATAATTCCGTGTGATGTAGGCACAAGTCCCCATAATTTGTCCACTTATTATTATTCCCTCCACTAAAATTAATCCCACAATTAATAAATCAATCTCCCACAAAATAAATCTTATTTTAAACCTGAAAATTTCGAAATGCTAGTCTTATAGAACGCCACTACGCCATAACCCCATTGAGAAAATTCAACTACTAGTATTAATTTCCGTCGTCACATTTGTTGTATCCAAAATTATTTTCGGATCACATCCTTTGTAATCTAATTTCTGGATTAGCATATATAATTATACTTTATATTCAATATTCGAATATTATTTTCTTAATTACGTTCTCTAATTAAGGTCACCAAATTACGAGGTGTAATAGGAAGAATTTTAAAGAGGTAGGTAGCCATTTGTAACACATGATGCAAAAAAGATGGAGGTAATGAAACATGTGCTAGTAAGGTTCGGACAATATTATTAATGGTATAAATTTTTCTTTCGGTCTTCCCATTTTGTGAGGACGTATGAGGACAAACAAACCGAAAAGATATGTCATGAGTGTCATAAAATTCCCGAAATAGCCCATTATCACATTAAATATTTTTAATGTCTCGTTCAAATTGGGTTCAGACGAAAGCTCTAAAGGTTAAGAATATGGAAAACACTTGAGATTTTTTAGACAAAGGAAATGTCCACAAAAAGTTAGAATAATCATCCAAAAATAAAATATAATAACGATGGCCGAAAGAACTCAAAACGAGAGATGTTCATAAATCACTATGAATAATGTCAAAAGGCATCGACGTACTAGAAGTAGAGGCTGCAAATGGTAATCTAATATGTTTCCCTAGAGGACAAGAGGGACAAATATGAGTACGATGCATACTCGGAGGTAGGTTCCTTCTTTGCATGTTACTGAGGGAATGATGCGATGAAGGACTGATGCGAACGTGCGTGAACTTTAAATAATTTTGTCCACGTCGCGTATTGAACGTTTCCATCTCAAGAACAATAGGAATGTGGTTTTTGATGTTGGAGAATGTAAGGGCATGATGAAACATGTTCTTTGATGTAGACATGACGAAAGAACAAGAGGAGAATTAGGGATTTGGAAGAAATAATTTGGGAGAGAAAACGGAAAAAAACTATAGGCCGACGGCATGATTCTCGAAGAAAAATACTTTTCTTGTACTGTGATTGCTTCCTTTTTTTTAAGGTACTGTGACTACATCTATATGATTTTAAGATTAAGATATTTGACGAGAAAATGTCAAATGCAGCGTTCTTCTGTTTTCCACAGCGTTCTTCTATACTAATTTGTGCTTTTTTTCCCCTTCTCTGACAAAGGAAATTTCCAACAGGGCGCGAGTCCACGTCTTCATACTTCAAACAGAAAAGATTAGTAGGAGTAATTAAGATTAAAGATAAGTACCGAAAAGGGAGTTTGATATTTTTAAATAGGGACTACTTTGTCAAATTGGATGTACAAATAGGTGGTTAGAATTTAAAGAATAGGTACCTAACAAAGAAACTACTATTAGGTGCCTTATTGAAATGTCTTGAAAGGACGACATAACACAAAACAACCAATGTACGTGAAAAATATTATTTCTACTATACTTTTAATATTCTAATTTTATTTGTACAAGATCATAATTTTCAGTCCTAGCTTGGAAACAATGTCCTTAAGGACTTCCTAAAGTTCTTTGACTGTTTTATGATCTTGGTCCTGCAGCTTTTCACCCTCCTTAGCCTTCTTTATTTGCATATTCAAAAATTAGTTGCTTGGCTTTCTTCTCAGACTTGGGGCATAATTTTTTACTGAGGTCCCTTGCACTTGTTGTACCTAGGACAGGCTAATAGTTCCTCAGCTCATACCGCAAGCAAACATTTAACCATCGAAGATAGACTAGTTCCTCATCATCACTGCAGCGATCTGCTTGAAGCTGCTCAACTTCCTTCGCTAAATCTTCATTTTGCTTTCTCATCCGTAGACTTTCTTCTTTTAGTGCTTCTGTTTCATCATCTCCAAGAACAGAAATGGCAAGTGATACTAACATCAACATCATAACCAGCATTAACAACGATATGTGCAACATTCATAATTGTTGATTCAGTAAGTCCAGTGTCTGCCTCAACATTAGCCAAAGTAGCAAAAACAGGAGTAACTTCAACATCAACAGTCTCAGTTTCAACCCCTGCAACAGCATGTACCACAACAGAAAAACCAGCAATAGCAACACCTACACCAACTGCACACCCATAATCATATACAATATTTTCAACACCAGCAGCAGTAGGTACACTAACAGAATCATGTGCATCAACAATACTTTCAAATCCATCAAATAGTAATGAACATTCCTTCAGCTATGAGAAACAACACCAACAATACCAACACACCAGTAACATCACCAGTGAGCAGTGTTTGAGCAAAATTCCAGCAGCTCCAACATTAATATTTTCCAGCAGCTGCAACCTTAACTTTTTCAAGCAGGAGCTTCTACTCCCACAACAACAACGAAGAACCCCTCGTTCTATAGTCACACTCGGACTAAAGAATCTCTCGATTCTCATATATCAAGCTTTTATAACAAACTCGGACATGAAGTGGAGTCTCTCTCAATTTCTAGTACAATTTCGGCAAAAAAATTCTCGATTCTCCTGTCCTGAGCTAAACAAATGATAAAATAGGGATATACAATGCAATTTTCCTGCCTTGCACTTTCATATTCAGATATATAGAAACCACCATCTTCATGCATTGCTCATTCCTGATTTGTCACCACATACAGGATTGTAACGATACATGAGAGACAACATCAAACAACAATTCCAATTACACAAGCCGTTTCTCTGCCCGAAATTACTCAAATTTTCAGACAATAGCAAGCAGCATTTCCAGCATTCAAATTCAATTTATAATCCTTGTAATTACTCAAATTTCCAGACAACACCAAGCATCATTTCCAGCATTCAAATTCAATTTCTAATCCTAGTAACTAGATAAAACAAAACTGATATCTACAGATGCATGCAACGAAATCAACAAATGTGATCTTCGATCTGGTCTGTGTGGAGTGAAATCAATTGAATAGTGTGAATCGACAAATGCGATCCCCAATCTACTTTGTATTGCAACAGAATCAATTAAATCTATAGATTCTTCTTATCGATCTGTTTTGCGCCAACCAAAGTCGATTAATACAATGCAGAAATTACCTCGATATCAATCTATGATGAATTTTCAATCCACTGATCTAGAATTTCCCTTATCAACATTGCTCGATTTTCCAATTTCTTCATTGAATTGCACCAATAATCTTGGGCTTTGCTGAAAAGAAAATTGCGATTTTGATTCTTCAGTTCCTTCGCGATTCTTATTTTCCGAAGAAAAACGCGATTCTGATTTTCAGTTTCTTCGCGATTGATTCTGATTTTTCTAATCGCAGTCGATTCTGATTTTCAGTTCCTTCGCGATCGATTCTGATTTTCAGTTCCTTCACGATCGTTAATTCCTCCTCAATATGTTCGATCAACTCATTTGATCCTTCAATCTCGATAATTCCTCCTTTAATTTCGACTTCCATCCTTCGATTTCAATCTCGACTTTGCGATAGATCTATCACCCAAAAGCTCTGATACCATGTTAAATTCTTGATCATACGAGATTGGCAACAATGAAGAATAGAAAACAGAGGAGGTAAAATGAGAGAGAAGAGAGGAGAGGAGAGGAGAGGGAAGAGAGATATTTATTTTGTGAAAGCTTTTCTTATTATTCCCTCTTGTCTTGACACAGAGCATACACTGCTCTATTTATACAAATGGAAAGTTAATTCTAGAATATTCTACCAACTAATCAAGCTAACAAATAACTAACCATATATATATTGTGTATATCTGTGATATATCTATGTACTTCAACATATATGTCTTAAAAATAAATCGAAATAATTGAACAATACATAGAATTGCTAGAAAGGAAATGAAAAAAATGAACTTTTATGGGTTGATCCTTAATTTTTGCTCTTAACCGTTAAACTTATGCCTAGAAAGATATAGTTTTTTAAGAACGTGAGACATAACTTATGAATATTATAATGTGAAAATATATATTTATGCCCCACAAAAAAATTGTTTGTTATGAGAAGATAAATTAAAGACTAGCACAAAGCAGGAGCAAAAGTGTCAATGATCCAAAGGAAATACATAAACTAACCACTATGCTATATTTACACGGAATGGGACTTCGCCTTTCCGGCGATGTTTTTGTTTTAAAAAGTGTTAGAATTCCTTTTCAATTTTTTTTAATCTTTGCAAAAACTAAAAGAAATTGAACATTTTTTACTTGTTTTCTTAAACAAAAGCCACTAAGTCTTGTTCCAATTTATTTAATATGAACATTCAAAAGAGATTGATACTTATTAAATTCATTAGACTATTCGAAATTTAAATTAACTTTCATAGAATTATTTGTTGGAAATTTGCCCTTGGTGGAGGTTGGGTCCGCCCATCTTCAATGACTTAAACATCATGGTTCCACATGTTGGAGAACCTAGTTCTTCACACGTGCTTAATATACTAAGTGAGTAGATGACCGCAGGGCCAAGAATCGTCAAATTCCATTGAGAAATGGAAGAGATAATGGTCTGCGAAGTAAGGTGTTTGTGACATGGAAGAGTGGTGTGGGACAAATCTACCACATCGGTGGAAAAAGAAAGAATTGTTATAATATAAGTCTCTAAATTGAATAAGGGATTGGGACCCCAAGTGGTAACCCATGTGTTTGAAGGAGGAAGGATCTAGGTGTGCTTGAGTTCGAGACTAGGCCCACATGCGCACCGCCACCACCACCGGTCCGGGTCGGGTCAGGTCGGGTCGTGGAATATTTCTGATATTATCTTTTTGGACCCCAGACTTTATTATAATTACAGTCCCTGGGTTTTCTGGAAGGCAAGCACCGCGATGCCTCATGATTTGAACCGCGGTGCTGCGGGTCGATGAGTCGCCCAAAGAACGTTAAAGTCGAGCCATCGTCATTAAGTTGTTGGAACGTTGGGCACTTATTCCTGAACGTTTTGGCTCTTCATTCAGCCTCTTAAACAGCCTCTTAATAGTCATTAACACCCAACTAACACCTCCACTCATCCTTAAACTATATAACAAGACCTTATTTTCAGATTTGAGAGACATGATATAGCATAAAACAGTGGGGAAAACCACTGTAGAAAATACAAAGAACAAGTTCTTCCTTTCCTTTATTTAGTAATCGATTCGTGTTTGTTTTCTTCGCCAGGATAACTTCTGTTTGCTTTGCACGAGTGATATTACTCCGCTGTTTTACTTTGGGAGACAGATTGTAATTCATCTGTACAAAACATGTATACGGGCAATATTATCTTAAGGGAAGGTTGATAAATCAATCGACTCAGCAACCTAGATTTAGTATCTATTGGTTGCAGGTTAACAAGATTCAAAGAGCTTGCTGAAACTAGAATGAAGATCCAAGGCGGAAGATTCAAGACGAATTCAAGTATAAAGATCAAACATAATTGTTGCCTCCACTCTTGTTGGCATCAAGTCTATTGTAACACATAATTGATTATCCTTTCTTAGCACTTGTAATAGTAGTTTACTATTTTCCGTACATCAAAAGGGTATTAGTACTCAAAATCTTAAGACAATATTTGTAATAGTGCTAGAAAGATGTTTGCCACCAGATATACTCCCAAATTTGGTTGTGGCTTTCTTGTTGAAACCAGTTCTGTTGACAATTCTATAAGTAGTTCAAACACTGTCTCTGTCAACAGATCTGGTCCTAATTTTTGGGTCTCTCTTTGACGATAGTTACAAGTCTGTTTCCGTCAAAAGGGAGATCTCTGTTGGTGATCCTGAACTTGAAGATACTGCTGATAGTCATGTTGGCAAGGCTAAGGGTCAAAGAAGAGTTGTTGTCACCACTCCCGAGAGTGGTGTAATCAAGTGTCCACAAGAGGTTGAAGATATCAACTGGGACATAATGAGAAAGCTAAAAGAGATGTTACACCTTCTAAGAAGAAGCCTCCATCTTATGGTAAGGAGGATTTGGACACGTGACGAACTTGGGCCAAATCCCAAATGTATGAGTTAATTATTTATTCCTTGTCAAAAATGAGATTAAAAGACGTCTGATTAAAATGAACTGAATAAGGCTACAAATATGAAAGTATATATTTATATTCCCTACGCCTTAAAATCAAAAAGTTTAATCTCACTTACCTTCCCGTTTAAATATTGGACTGTTATAAACAACGACCTAAAAGATATGGACTTAGAATGTAATAAAATAATTTTATGGACAATCCTAAGCATGGGAAGAGGACTAGAGGACTAGTGGCAATCCTGACATCATTTCTAACAGAGGATCCGTCTTTCGACAGGATAGTAGAGGACACTCAGTCATACAAAGCCTCCGAGCGACTGGAGTGATTAAGAGTTACCAGATCTCAATAGATCTGAAGGCCAAAATAAAGGCAAAAAAGAAATTGGACACTCAGTCTGCCAAGAAGACTAGAGTGGGCCAGAGATCACATATGATCCGGTTACACCATAACCACGGGAAAGAGGTTGTTCATGTGAAACGACGCAACCTTCAAAATAGAATAAATTGAAGAAGTTATCCTTAAAAGGACTTAAGGAATGGGATCACTCTTAAACGAGGTGATACATGTCCTAAACTTGGGGTCAAGGACGCTGTTGGACAATATGGCTTGAGTTTTTCGCCTCATGTCCCACAGGTCGATAATAACCCAAAGTGGTACAGTAAATTGTAGCCAAATGGATGATATGTTTGTAATCTGTGCATCTATGTCATCATAGAATAAGACACGTTAAATAGAAAGTCATTCAAAAGATAACTAAGTTGAGATTGTTGTCTTCTGTCGACATAAACCCTCAAATGAATGTGAGGTAGGCCAAATCACCTTTTTGTTCCATCAAAGGATTAGAGAAAGAAGCACTGCTCCTCTATAACTTAGTAACACCTATTTGGGTGATTTAAAGTTTGTACAAATAGAAGGGGGAGACAAGTACGTTGTGATCTTAATTGACGATGATACAACGTATTGTATCATTTGTTGTAAGAACAAAGATGAAACGAGCCAGAAATTGTCGCGGAGCCGGGAGGACCGCGGCGCAACCGGCGAAACCGCGGTGCCTCGACCAAGCGTTGTGGTGCCTATGACGGGATTGTATCCTGGAAATTGACGCTTACAGTTCCAGTAACTACTGGAACTTAAGCACTGCGGTGCCTCCACGAAGGACCGCGGTTCTAAATGTCGCCCATGTTCCAGTAGCTTACTGGAATTCAGGCACCGCGACGCCTCTCAGGCAAGACTGCGGTGCTTTGGAAATATAAGTTGGAAATTCTACGGATTGAGAAATTCATAGTGATAGAGGGGGAGAATGTGAAGCATCATTTATCAAATGATTGTTCCTTACTCACCTCAGACTAACGGTGTTAGCCAAGCGCAGATCCGTATGCCCAAGACATGTGGGGCAATGCGATACTTACCGCTAATGCAATTCTTAATAGAACTCCGCATAAGGATAAGAATAACCCTCCATGTGAAACATGTAAAGAATCCCATGTAAAGATGTTGTAATATGGGATAATGTGGCAAAGGGTTGAAACACCTAAGCCAAAACAGGTCGAGTTGGACCTAAGACTGCATAGTGCATATCCACTAGAATTCTGAATTCTTTGAAGTTATCTTTCCTTGAAGAGAAAAAAGAAGTAATTGTTCGATGTTAACAAGAACCCGCGAGGGCCTAATTGTACGAAACGAGATATTCCAGATCTACAGGACTCGAAAGTTGCTGGCTATCCGGAACTTAATGTTCCAGATCTACAGAACTCAGAGATTCTAGATGTTAAACCAAACCGGAGAAAATGAGGGGGAAAAGGCTTGTTCCAGGCCATCTAGTTTATATGGTTAAGAATAAATCATGGACAAATTGAGAATTGTCATCTCCAGAAGAGCTGCTTTGGAAATAAGCTATAGAAATAGATTCCGTTAGATAAAACTATACTTGTGTGCAGGTAAATCTTCCTCCGGGAAAAGAACATGTGGGTTATAAAAGTAGATGGATCTATTGACAAGTATAAGGCCTTGGATACCAGAACATGTGTTCCTATGTGAATAGCTTAACATCCAGGGCCACCGCTGTGCGGCGTAACATGGATGTTGAGATATTCTTCCTAACCAGAAAGTGGGGTTTGAGGACTGTTGGGCTTCCTCCCGAAATTCCCCTATGGTCCCTGAAATGTCTACATTTTGGTCCCGAAAGTTTTAGATAAAACAGAAACAATGAATCTGACTACAAAAACATTGACTCTGAAGTCAGAAAGCCAACTGTTAGAAAACCATAAGTCCGAAAGTGGAAGAAGAAAGTAATACGGAACAACCAGAGTGGTTGAGGTTCCAGGAGAGAGAAGAAAGTCTGTCGGCTTGTCAAATCTCTATGCGGGCTGAAACGGTTCTCAAATATTAGCACGAAACATTTCTCCTCAGATACATGTTCCAACATGAAAAGATATGGGTAATACAGATGACTTCTTAGGAGTTGGAATCCCTAAGACATTTAACGGACTGGTCTGATTCCAAACTCCTCTGTGAGGAGCTTGACAGTCTCGTTGAAGTCACCAATAGATTTGAATCACAGAGTTGATTGGAATCATGGGCACCCATATGCCAGGAGGAATATGCTCAGGTCACACTGCAACTAACATGGTATCAGTTCATAAAAGAAGACTAGTTGAACTAAGGTTCACTAGTGATTCTGGAAATGATCAACAGAAGGCGGTAAATTGGATGTGACGACATCTGAATTATTCGCTTATCTATGATTTATGATATTCTGGATGTCCAGTGGTTTTGGAAGAACAAAATGATGCAAACTAGACATAAGACCTGAAGAACACCAATGTGCATGGTGTGTCTTAGGAAAATCCTCTAAGTAAACCTTGCATCGGACGATTCATGATGGAATTGGAGTTCATCGCTTCGCACAAATGATGATGATTTGAGTAACTTCACGACTTTTTAGAGGATGTCCCTTATTGGGAGTAACTCGTGCATGCTCTAGTTTGACACTGTGAGAGCACGAATGATGGTGTCTGGACATATCTATCGCAGACATAAGATCGTATGACAGTTGATCGGGTGACACATCCTTGATTACAAATCGACGGATATAGCGGACCCCTTAAAGGTAATGGGATACCCGAAGATCAAGAGTTTTGCCTGTCTAGGGGAATAGGCTTAAAACTCAATCAATACGAATTGATATAGTGGACACCCAACCTTACAGACTGGAGATCCCAGGAATAAAGTTCAATGAAAAAACTAAACTGTAATAGTAGTTTACTATTTCTCGTACATCAAAAGGGTATTAGTACTCACATTATTTTCCACCCAATAAATTAATATTTGTGCCTTTATCACTTATAACATAATATAATAATTTAAAATATTAAATATTAAGTTTAAATACCATGGTATAAAATAAGATGAATGGAGTAGTGAATTACATGTGCTTCTTATGGGTTTAGAATTTTATAAGTTTTGAAATCCATCTCCATGATTTTCTATTTAAATATTGATGCTCGTTCAAAATAATTGATCTAAGTTACTTTTTCGATTTTGTTCCCTAAACTATGTTACAAAGCGAAATTTGAAAGTGAAGTGCGGTTACTATTTTAAATTGAAAAAAGAAAATATTATAAGCTATCGAAGTGAAAATATGCTACTCTTTTGAGGGATGGATAATATTTTATAATTGTATACTGTAATTTATTCACCTAAGATATCATGAATTTGACCTGATTTTGACTTGACTTAGGGATTGCTTCTACCACCCACTGATTAATATTGTTGGCAAGTAGAACACTATAAATTTCTTCAGAATACAAAAATTATATAGTCTACCTACCAACTATGCAATTTGATATTGGATTTATTTTATCCTATTTCTTAATATTGAAAAGTAGTATTCCTATTTCACATTGAAAAGTAGTAACAACAGCTAATAATGAGCTGTTTGCTTTAGTTCTTTCATTTCTTGCATACATATCTGAAAGACTACGTATTACAAGGTCAAAATCGTGTATATACCTATTATATATTTTGTATACTATTTACCATAATTAGTAGAGTTCCTGTACATGTATAATTATGATAATAGTCGTGTATTAGGAAAAGCTATTAGACTTATATTAAAAAAAATAGATTTAATTTCCTTATGGTAGTAGTCTAGTGCTTATAATTTTTTGGATGATGATCTCTCACCGTATATTCTTCATCAGTGGGCCTAACCTGCCCGTGATCCCAATCTGCCAGCAGGCCCATTGCCTGCTGGCCCAAATGGTCTCGGTACCGTTTCAAGTTCTTGGCCAGCAGACTCACTGCCTGCTGGCCCAATAAATTCTTCTAGTCGAACACCGGCGGCGGGCCACTCTTGGCCCAAGTCATTCCCTTCCGGTCGGCTTCTCGGCGGCCAGACCCGTTCGTGCTAACCTAATTTTTAGTCCGTCGATCCGACCGCCCGGCCAGGACCATGTCACTAAATCACCCCTACCACGTAATCCAGTGTCTACCTTTCATGATCCGAATTGAAAAATGATCATGGATGATGAATATAATGCTCTTATTGAAAATAAGACGTGAAAGTTGGTGCCTCGTCCGCCTGGTGTCAATGTTATTCGTTCTATGTGGATTTTTACTCATAAGGAAGAATTTGAGATTGTTTTAAGAGGCATAAGACTCGTTTTGTAGGTGATGGCAAAACTCAACAGGTTGGCATAAATTGTGGAGAGACATTTAGTCTGGTGGTCAAACCGGCAACCATTCGCACTATTCTCAGTCTGACTCTTTCGAAAACATGGCTCATTCATCAGCTGAATGTGGAAAATGATTTCTTACACGATGATCTTAAGGAGATAGTATACATGCATCAGCACTTGGGTTTCAGGGACCCTGATCATCCTAATCATGTCTGTTTGCTGAAGAAATCCTTCAATGGGCTTAAAAAGGCCCCACGGGCTTGGTATAAGAGGTTTGCAGATTATGTGTCTACTATTGGGTTTTCTCACATCAGGTCTGATCATTCTCTGTTCATCTTTCATCGTGGTACTTCTCTAGCATACATTCTGTGTTATATGTAGATGATATTATATTGACTGTCTCTTCTGATAATCTATGACAGTCTATCATATCTCTTCTTAGTTCAGAATTTGCTATGAAAGACTTGGGACTCTTGAGTTACTTTTTGGGTATAACGGTCATACATTATGCAGGTGGTCTATTTTTATCACAGAGAAAGTATGCGGCTGAGATTATTGAGAGACATGTCATGTCATCTTGTAAGTCCTCTAATACTCCGGTTGATGCCAAACCGAAGCTGAGTGCTACTTCTAGCACACCTTACGAAGATTCCACCCACTATCACAGTCTTGGAGGGGCTCTTCAGTATCTTACTTTCACAAGGCCTGATATTACTTATGCAATGCAGCATGTGTGTTTATTTATGCATGATCCGAGGGACGAGCACATGCATGCGCTCAAACACATTGTGTGTTACATACAAGACACTCTTGATTATGGTTTTCATTTATATACATCCTCTCTCTCTACTCTCGTGTCTTATAAAAATGATGATTGGGGGATGTCTAGATATTCGATGTTTGGTTAATGTATGTTTTTTGGTGATAACTTGGTCTCTTGGTACACAAAACGCCAGGCTACTTTATCGCAATCTAGTGCGGAGGTCGAGTATCGAGGGGTAGTCAGGCCCAATATGACGTCTGAGTCATGTTGGCTGCGTAGTCTTCTATTAGAGCTTCACTTTCCTATTCAGAAAGCTACTTTGGTCTACTGTGATAATGTTAGTGCAGTCTATCTCTCTGGGAATCCGGTCCAACATCAGCGCACTAAACATATCGAGATGGATATTCACTTTGTTCGCGAAAATATAGCTCGTGGATAAGTACATATTTTGCATGTCCCTTCACGGTACCAAATTGCTGACATCTTTACTAAGGGTCTTCCTTTAGTTCTGTTTGAAGATTTTAGGAACAGTCTCAGCGTACGTTAACCGCCCGCTATGACTGCGGGGGTGTGAAAGACTACGTATTACACGATCAAAACTGTGTATATACATATTGTATATTTTGTACATTATTTACTATAAGCAGTATAGTTCTTGTACATGTATAATTATGGTAGTAGTCTTGTATTATGAAAAGATATTAGACTTGTATTAGGAAAAGGTAGATTTAATTTCCTTAATTAGATTTATATATTTTTTATATATACCATTTTCATTAATGAAAATAATGAGGGGATTATTCTCTTTCAATATCAACATTAAAATCGTATATTAACCAATGTTTTTCACCCTTAGCTTTAGATCAACCTGGTAAATAAAAATTACAAAATAGAATTTCATTGTTTATACTTAATCTCTCTCTCTCACACACACTTAGCTTGTGTCTAGGCTTTATTTTGAGCCGAGGGGTTTTCGAAAATAGTCTCTCTACTTACCAAGATAGATGTAAGGTCGACGTACACTCTACCCTCCCCAAACCCCACATCGTGGAACTTCACTAGATATGTTGTTGTTGTTCTCTCTCTCACACACACTCTCTCCATCCTTTACACATTCGATATTCGATATTCGAAATTCACTCGTCTCGATTAATCTTAGTTCGTAATCTACTAAGAAAGTAAAATATTTTTTATTACCAAGACTCGAACTCAATAATGTTTTTCATTTTTCTTTTGTTTGAAATTACTACTTATGCTCAACTTTATTTGAATTTATCTCATATTAATCCGTTTAAAAAAGAATTATATGGTTCTATATTTTCTTAACGAATTTTTGTTATAATCACATAAATATTTTGTCATGTTTAAAATCTCAAATTTTAAAAGTTTTAGTCACACAAATACAGGGCGGCTCAATATAACTGAAGGCCTAAAGCAAAACTATAGTTAGAAGTCTGTCTAAACAAATTTCATATGTACATTAGGCTTGAAAGATATTTTTCTCACTTCTTTAATGACATGGGCATAGTTGAAAATAATTGTTAATTTTGATCTTGATTTTTTGAAACAATTTTTTTGAATTAAATAACCGTTAAAATGGGACGAAGGAAATAATATTGTCCTAGACGCGGACCCACTTAAATTCATTTTAATAATGGAAAAGGGCCAAATATACCCCTGTACTATCAAAAAACTCGTTATATTTTAGGTCCAAATATATCTGTCGTTATACTATTGGTTCAAATATACTCTTCTTCCGTTAAAATTGTTCAAGATGGATATCTAATCCTACGTGTCACTAACATTTGATGAGGTGGAACATGTCACGTCAACACCCTAACCCATTTTACCCCTCCCCTCAATTAGTTCTTCCACCACTAAAGTTTCATTCCCCTCCATGGCCATTACCGCCCATTTTACCATAATAATTTGATACTCGAAAGTCGTTGCACGTTAGTGTTAGTAACGCGCAAAAAGGCTTTGGGAATAAGATCAGACTCGAGAAATAGTCTACTTCAACGCTCTACTATATTTCTAAAATTGTACGTAGGATGCTGAGCTGATCACTGCCGTAGACCAAAAAATCATTTATGGACATGAATTTAGTTCTACACGACTATGTAATTTAATGCTTACCGTTTATAGATGAGAGCCCATTCCCACCACCTTTAAATGTTGGAACAATAATTAAATAAAGTTTCGTCCTCAATTTTCTGTTTCCACGTGTTTATGGAATGGAAAGCCTTTGGTCAAACTTCTACATGTAACGTTAATTTTAATATAATGATGTTATCATAAAATCTTAGGTGTACCTAAACTAAACTTTATGCCTTTCTATACTAGTACTAAGAAAATGCGAAGGAGATATTAAATTATAGAACCCTTATAAATGCAAAATGAGACATGAAACTTTAGGACTACCCTTTGACTTGTTAAGTACACGGTAAACAGCCTGCTGATTTGATCATTTTTATATATTTTACTTTCTATACAAGAACATGTGCATGTCATTTGTGACTTCATCATTTTTATAATGATTTTCAAATTACTATGAGGTCTATGAGCCATATTTTTCGCTGAGGTAATAACACAAAAGATCACTCAACTATGTATGTAAAGAAGATTGGTGAACTAGATGATCAGGTGTTCTCTCAAGGTCATATATCTTTGTTTTTTAACTACAAGGTTATCCAACTTTCTCTTTATCACATCTACAGTTACTCAACTATAAGGTCATTTTTTGTTGCCCAAATATTAGTTGAGTGACTTTAGATGTGATAAAGAGAATGTTGGATGACCTTGTAGTTACAAAATAAAGATACATGACCATGAGATAACAATACACATAATTGAGTGACCTTTTGTGTTACTACCTCATGTTTTGCTTATTAAATTAGCTATTAAAATTTCATGTCATAATGCATTGCATGATATATGAAATGGATAAATATATTTATACGGTTCACTAGAGGAGTCGAGGTAAGTTTAACATATTATTGGGCTATTTCCACGTGCTCACACAAGTGTACGTATCGTTCACAAGTAATATAGTCTGATAAGACCGAATATCATCCTCAGAGACTGGTTTCTAATTACCGTTCATCTATTTTATGTTATCTATTTGGCAATCGATAATTGAGTTGGGGTTTTATTTAACTACTAGAATAATTGCAAGAATTAACTAAACTATTTAAGTGTAATCAATTATGAAGGAATTAGGGCTTCCAAAATCCTCGACTATCCACTCTATTCAATCCTTAATGCAACTAGAATGACTTCTTCTTCTAAGTTAAGATAGCGGTTAACTAAACTGCCTTATTCCGGTTAGGATATATAATCGCTCAACCCCAGTGCAGAACCCTTCTATATTTCTATGATAGGATTTACCACATAGGAGGATTAAGAACAGTAACCTATAATGGTACACAAGTATCGGGGTACTTTCGTCCGCGATTTTAACCTATGTCTATTCAATTACAGCATATCTAAATATCTCCTTTCGGTTCTTGATTCGAAATCATATAAATTATGATAATTAGTGATCAATTAACTATCAAACATTCATACCAACTATTGAATAAATCTTAAACAAATGAAGAAGAAAATCAAACTACTGTATTAATTCATGAATAAGAGTTTCAAGTGATTCATAAGGAAAACCCTAATAAAGTGTTTAGCTCCTAACCATAGACATGCTAAGAACTAATACAATTCCAAACATAAACTGAATTAAAAAGAAAGAAAGAAAAATACTATGAACTAAGTCTCCAATTGTAGCCTTCAATCTGCCATGAGTTGTGTTGTGTGATAGAATGACCAACCTCCTCAACTAGACTAATCCCTAAGGCTTAAGTATGTTGCAAATTTTGTGTCATACGGACCCTTCTGCCCTTGGCCAATTCTACTTCGGATTTGGAAAATTTCGCATCGGCACCGCGGTTCTGCAGACTGGCACCGCGGTGCCGAAAGTCCTACAGCCTCTCAGTAAATATGTCACCGCGGTTCTACATGAACGGCACCGCGGTGCTGCAGTCTTCTGTCCTGAATTTCCAATTTTCGTCTTTTTTTCCTCGGAACCCTCCTTTTCGCCATTCTGCCTTTTTGAACAGTTGTGACTCAAAAGAAAGAAAAACGAACCTAATATTATACTAAACACAACAAAAACAAGTAAAATACTAATTAAAAATGACAAAAAAAAACCTTTTCCAAAATACGCCTAACAAACCCCCAAACTTAAATTTTGCTCGCCCTCGAGTAAAGCAGAAAAACATAAACAAAGAACTCAAAATCAACAAAGACTAAAAGACTCAAATCAAACAACTGCACAAGGTTACTTAGAAAAGCATGAACGTCAGTTGGGATAATATGTTGGAACATGTAACATGAATATAGCAATCTAGAATTTCAAGTCAGATATTTCGCAAATTCATTTCAATCACACTCAATGGAAATATGAACACTAACATATGCGTGTCAATTTCATTTAGTTCTGTGGGCCTGTTTACTTGTTATTCTCCACTAATCATTGACATACATTCTAGAGATCTTCAGGACTTTTCAGGGTTGTAATGTAGGCTTAGGCGGGGTAGATAAAAGTAGGCATTTAGGCTCAAATTACGTACCATAAATATTTTTCACATTCAACCATTTTGTACTTCTTTTTGGTATTCTTTTTCAGTTCATACCTATCGTTTTCCTCTTCTCTTTTTGAGAGTATGGAACACATCAACATAGGCACCCCCAAACTTTAAGCTTTTATATTTTTTTCATTAGGGTGCATCAATTTTTCACTCTCTTTTGATATTTCTTTTTCACACTTCTTCATCCCAATTTTTCAATTACTGCTTATGGAACAATAGGGAATCACAGGGTGTCAAAGAAATAACTTATTTTAGACTCAACGGGCTGACTAGTGATACAATTTATTGCAAGGTAGGTAATGAAAGGTAAGAAGGGCTAACAAAGAAATGTCTGAATCATCTCCCTAAGCATGTACATCTTAACTATTTCGCCTCAAATAACAAGAAAGCATACTTCATAGACATTTTTCAATTGACAACGCATAAGCTAAGCACAAATATCCCAAATAATCAGATTTTCATGAATTTTTGGCATATCTAACTTGAGCACACAAATTTTAGCTCTAATTCCATTACATTATCCCACTTAATTCACTAGGCATTTTTAGAAACTACAACATGCATGATCATAAAAAAAACTCATATAGACACAATAAAAGACACAAAAACTCAATCAAAAAGACTCAAAAACATAAACATCCCCCCCCCCCCCCAAAAAAAACTTAATTGACACATTGTCCAAAATGTGTAAGACTCAAAAATAAAAAAAGGACGACTTACAGACAATAGCGGTTCAAAATGATGGTGGTGGTGGCGGATACTGCATTGACCACTGGCCGAACCTGGTGCTCAAATCATCGACGCGCTGGATCAGGTCCTGATGCCCTTGTATCATTTGTTGCTGATTTAAGAGCATATGTTCATGGTTTCGCAACATCTGTTGTTGGTTTAAGAGAAGTTGCTCCATCATTGGCATTGGAGGCTCCAAGGACGGGAGAGGCTGGTGTTTCTGAAATCGCGCCCCGACACCGCGGTCCTGCATAACGGCACCACGGTGCCTAAAGTATTGTAGTCTCTCTGAACATTCGACACCACGGTCCTGCCGAATGGCACCGCAGTGCTGATCCGATTATATATTTTCCACCTTTTTCTTCCTGCTCATTCTCCGATCCCCGCACCTGTCATTACATCACAACCAAAAAAATACCAAAAGTGAGACTGTTCTAACAAAACTAAATTGCATAATTTAAACATTGAGTTGCCTTCCAAGTAGTGTTGTCTTTAACGTTTTTTAGCCGGACGCAGATTTCTTATCAAATCATTGGGGTAAATTAACCTCACAACCTATCCACTTGAGAATCATTTTCCTCTTCATCATTCTATTTTTCTTTTTCTTTTCATTGGGTTCAGTAGGATTTACATGGTTGTCAGCTTTCATGTCATGAACTTTTGTCGCAGCTTTCAAACTAGCCTGTGGGTTCACAGTTGTAGGAATGATCTCCCTAGTTTTGTTCTGTGCTTGCTGAACTGCTGTGTCAGTTGTGCTTACTGCGAAACACTTGTTGTTGGCCAGAGACTCAATGGTGGGTTTGAACACCTTGAATACCATCTCTTCTTCCTGAACCCTGAGTCTCAACTCTCCCTGCTCCACATCGATTAGGGCTCTATCCGTTGCAAGGAATGGTCTTCCCAAAATGATGGGTATTTCATCATCTTCCTCCATGTCAAGAATGAGGAAGTCTGCTGGGAAGAAGAATTTTCCCACCTTGACAAACACATCTTCCACTATGCCTCTAAGGTGCACCACGGTTCGGTCAGCCAGCTGCATATTTACTGTGGTTGGTTTGGCTTCCCCAAACCCAATCTCTTGAACACATACAGAGGCATGAGATTGATACTAGCCCCTAAGTCACAAAGTGCCCTATTACATGTTATTTTGCCAATAGTGCAGGGCAGGGTGAAGCTTCCTGGATCTTTCAACTTAGGAGGCAGTTTCTTTTGTAAGATGGCGCTGCACTCCTCTGTCAACGCTACTGTATCAAAATCTGCCAACCTTCTCTTCTTCCCAAGTATCTTCTTCATGAATTTGAAGTATGCGGGCATATGTTCTAATGCCTCAATGAAGGGGATATTGATGTGAAGCTTTTTAAATACCTCCAAGAACTTGAAGAACGGCTTGTCTATGGCTTTTTTTTGGAGCCTCTGAGGGTAAGAGATTCTATCAGCGTATTCCCTCAAAGGTGCTGGTGGAGCTTTATCAACTGTAGGGTAGTCCTCAGTGACCCCCTCCTTTCCTACCTCAACTGCTTTCTCACCCTCTTTCTCATGAACCACTGCGGGTTGGGGAGCAACCTGCTCCAACTGCTTTCCACTTCTTAACAACACTGCCTGACACTGCTCTTTTGGATTGACCTTTATATTGCTTGGGAGATTACGCGATGGGCTGTTGGTTACCATCTTCGCCAGTTGCCCAACCTGCGTTTCTAGGTTCCTGAGAGATGACCTGATTTCAGACATGAACTGATTCTGCAAATTGGTGAGTGTAAACAATGCAATTTCACCATCAAAGCCTCCTGTTGTGTAGTGGTCTAAAGCTGGCCGGGATGAGGTAGCTCGATTCTCAGATTTGCTGTTCTAGTAATTACCCGATAGGGTTCTTCTGGCACAGTCGTTCCTCCACGAAAAGTTAGGATGATTTATCCACCCTGGATTGTATGTGTTGGAATTATAAGGCCGCTGAAAGTTCCCAACTGCCTGAACCTGCTCCATTGGCACATTATTAGGGTCCATCACAGCATTCATCAAAGGAATGCGGTCCACCACAAATCTCACAATTTACCGACATCTGGACTGCATTCACAGACATAGTGTTCTGCTGCAGTTGCTTCGTTAGAAGAGCCATTTGTGTATTCAGGGCAGTGATAGCATCTAATTCATGTATGCCCATAGCCTTTCTGCTATTCACTGACCTGTCATTTGCCCCTTGATGATTGTTGGCAGCCATGTCTTCCAGTAACTCATGTGCCTTATTGACACTCTTTCTCATAAAGGCTCCCCTTGCTGCAGCATCAATGATGGTACGAGTAGTACCACTCAGTCCATTATAAAAAAATGTAGACTAACATCCACTTCTCTATGCCATGATGTGAGCATTTCCTTTGCAGATCCTTAAATCGCTTTCATGCATCATAGAGTGACTCATCATCTACCTGGTAATAATTGTTTAACTCTCCCCATAACTTTGCCTCTTTTGAAAGAGGGAAGAACTTTGCAAGAAACTTTTGGGCTAGGTCCTGCCAGGTGGTGACGAAGTTGGCAGGTAGTGAGTTCAACCAGCTCTTGGCTCTGTCCCTAACTGAGAACGGAAAGAGCCTCAGTCTAATGGCATCGTCAGTAACGTCATTGTACTTGAAAGTGACACATAACTCCAGAAAGTTGGCAATGTGCATGTGGGGGTCTTCATATGGCAATCCCCCGAACTGTACTATATTCTGTACCATGCTCAAGATAGCTGGCTTGATCTCAAAGTTGTTTGCCCCTATTGTTGGGAGCCTGATGCATGTCTGTGCAACAATGACCGTGGGCAAGACATAATCTCCCAAACTTCTTTCTGTTGGGACCGGTATTGGCTCATCTACATGTTCAGGACCCTCGTTATTTGCCCCATTCTGATTCGGTGGTTGGTTTTCCATGGTCACTGAATCAACTATCACTTTATTTCGCCTGTTTTGCTTGCACGTTTTCTCAATTTCAGGGTTTAAGGGAACAAGTGTATATGTTCCTCTCATTCTTCGCATGCACTAAATCCCTGAAAAGGACCAAATCAACAAACAAATCAAGGCAACAGGGTTCTAACAGTAAAAATAAAAAAATAAAGCCAACGTAGAAATAAAAATAGATGGTTCGATATCAGAAGTACGCCAGTCCCGGGCAACGGCGCCAAAAACTTGTTGGGCTATTTCCACGTGCTCACGCAAGTGTACGTATCATTCACAAGTAATATAGTCTGATAAGACCGAATATCGTCCTCAGAGACTGATTTCTAATTACCGTTTATCTATTTTATGTTATCTATTTGGCAATCGATAATTGAGTTGGGGTTTTGTTTAACTACTAGAATAATTGCAAGAATTAACTAAACTATTTAAGTGTAATCAGTTATGAAGGAATTAGGGCTTCCAAAATCCTCGACTATCCACTCTATTCAATCCTTAATGCTACTAGAATGACTTCTTCTTCTTCTACGTTAAGATAGCGGTTAACTAGACTGTCTTATTCCGGTTAGGATATATAATCGCTCAACCCTAGTGCAGAATCCTTCTATATTTCTATGATAAAATTTACCACATATGAGGATTAAGAACAGTAACATATAATGCTACACAAGTATCGGGGTACTTTCGTCCGTGATTTTAACCTATGTCTATTCAGTTACAGCATATCCAAATCTCTCCTTTCGGTTCTTGATTCGAAATCATATAGATTATGATAATTAGTGATCAATTAACTATCAAACTTTCATACCAAGTATTGAATAAATCTTAAACAAATGAAGAAGAAATCAAACTACTGCATTAATTCATGAATAAGAGTTTCAAGTGATTCATAAGGAAAGCCCTAATAAAGTGTTTAGCTCCTAGCCATAAACATGCTAAGAACTAATACAATTCCAAACATAAACTGAATTAAAAAGAAAGAAAGAAAAATACTGTGAACTAAAGTCTCCAATTGTAGCCTACAATCTGCCCTGAGTTATGTTGTGTGATAGAATGACCAACCTCCTCAACTAGACTAATCCCTAGGGTTTAAGTATGTTGCAAATTTCGTGCCCTACAGATCCTTCTGCCCTTGGCCAATTCTACTTAGGATTTGGAAAATTCAGCATCGGCACCGCGGTTCTGCAGACTGGGACCGCAGTGCTGAAAGTCCTGCAGCCTCTCAGTAAATATGGCACCGCGGTTCTGCATGAACGACACCGCGGTGCTGCAGTCTTCTGTCATGAATTTCTAATTTTCGTCCTTTTTGCCTTGGGACCCTCCTTTTCTGCCCATTTTTCGCTCATTTTCGTCTCTGTCTTTTTGAACCGCTGTGACTCAAAGAGAAAGAAAAACTAACCTAATACTATACTAAACACAACAAAAACAAGTAAAATACTAACTAAAAATGACTCAAAAAGCGTATACAAAATACGCCTAACACATATCGAATATCAATCATGTCATATTAAGTTTGAAAGTGAAAGAATTAATCCCTTGAATATTTTCATTAATTGAAAGAGTATATATACAATTTACATATTTCCATAATAGGAAAATCCTATTCCTATTCTAGTAGTACAAGAATCGTATAATTATGGTAAGCGTACAATACAAATATTTACACTAATTATGGTCCAAATTCGTCCCTATAACCCGTGATATACACTATATATGGAAAGTGTATATCACGGGTCTTTATACTGAATATCTACAAAATCCGAGACCAATTATACATATGATATACATGTGTATATCGTGTATATCATATGTATATTTAACACACATCTGCAATTATAGTGGGTGGTCTTCGTACGCTGAAAATGTCTCTAAAATTTTCAAAAAGGACCGAGGGAAGACCCTTTGTAAAGATGTTTGCAATTTGATATCTGGAAGGGACATGGAAGACTCGTACTTGTCCACGTGCAACCTTTTTGCGAACAGTCCATCATAATATATTTAGTGCGATGGTGTTGAACCGGATTTCCAGAGAGATAGGCTGCACTAACATTATCACAGTAGACCAAGGTAGCTTTCTGAATAGGAAAGTGAAGCTCTAATAGAAGATTACGCAACCAACATGACTCTGAAATCATATTGGCTACCCCTTGATACTCGGCCTCTGCATTGGACCGTCAGTTTCATCACAATCTGCCACACATTCAAAAATCGGGCTAGCCTTCCAGCCCAATTCCATCACTGCCCAGTTTCGATAATTGGGTCAGTTGCCCAGTCAAATTCTATCATTGCTCAGATTTGACTGGTGCGGCCCACCAATTCCAAATCTTCTTCAGTTGACACGCACTGTCATATCAGAGCCACAAGCAGCCCACTTCCTGGCGACCCGTCACGCATTTCCATATTTCTCAAAATCTGTCTAATTCTCCCCGAGTCACAGATCAGTCACTCGTAGTCAACGGGGTATTTTAAACCAAAAAATATATTTAAATCTAAATTCTAATGTTCTTAAATCACCCTTACCCCGTAATCTTGTATCTGCTCTAAATGAAATTGGAAAATTGCTATGACCGACGAATATAATGCTCTTATTGATAATAAGACGTGGGAGTTGGTGTCATGTCCGTCTGGTGTTAATATTATTCGGTCTATGTGGATTTTTGCTCATAAGGACAATTCTGACGGTTATTTTGTGAGGCATAAGACTCGTCTTATAGGTGATGGTAAGACATAGCATGTTGGTGTGGATTGTGGTGAGACATTTAGTTCAGTGGTCAAGCCGACTATCATTCACATTATGTTCAGCTTGACTCTTTCGAAAGCATGATTCATTCATCAGTTATATGTGAAGAATGCTTTCTTACATGGTGATTTCAAGGAGACAATCTATATGAATCAGCCCTTGGAGTTTAGGGATCCCAAATATTCTCATCATATTTATTTGTTGAAGAAGTCCTTATATGGGCTTAAGCAGTCTCCACGTGTTTGGTATAAGAGGTTTGCAGACTATGTTTCGACTATTGGGTTCTCTCACAGCAGGTCTGATAATTCATTATTCATATATCGTCGTGGTTCGTCCTTTACTTATATACTATTACATGTGGATGATATTATCTTGACTGACTCTTCTTATGCATTACGTCAGTCTATCATTACAATGCTCAGTTCTGAATTTGCTATAAAAGACTTGGGGCCCTTGAGTTACTTTTTGGGGATTGCTGTCACTCGTCATACAGATGTGTTGTTCTTATCCCAGAAGAAGTATGCAACTGAGATCATTGAGAGGGCTGAGACGTCGTCCTGTAAGTCCATTTCCACTCCAGTCGATACTAAACCCAAATTGGATGTTGCGGTTGGCTCCCCTTACGAGGATACCATGTAAAGAATGGATCTTGGGGTTGAGTTAGGCCCAAGATCCATTCTTTACATAGTATCAGAGTCAGACCCATTTCAATTTTTTGTTCACCAATGTTGGGCCCCCAAAGTATATTATCCACGCTCCATTAACAAGGTCTGGGCATGCAGAGAGTGTTAAGAGTCCCACAACGGATATGGAATGGAACATGGACTCCTTATATGGATTTGAACAATCATCACCCTACAAACTAGCTTTTGAGGTTGAGTTACGCCCAAGATCCATTCTTTACCTATCGTGTATATCATAGGTTTATTTGACGGAAAACATGACATCGTAATATTATGATGGAGAATGACCTGTTAACTACGTGACTTTTCCATTAGGACCGTTGATGATTTGTCCAAGTATAAGTTCTTAGTTTACATAATAAAATTGTTTCTTTAAATATATTTGATTTTTAGCTGAAATGCACTAGTATGAATCTATGATAATACTACATAAAAGTTTATAGGAAAAAGAGTCATATTTGCATCATACTTTTAAAAAAGGGTCATATTTGTCCTTCGTTAAAGTATGGAGACAAATATGTCATTTCCGTTATTAAAGTTATTGTATTTGCCTATTTTTAACAGATACGCCAAGGTGGACGCCACCTGTGCGCAGAACCACTTAATTTAAATCCGACCCACGTATCTGTAACGGGTCAGTATAAAATAAATGACACTGTCGATTTTCAAGCCCTAAACCTCGATTTAACTCTTCCAAAACTGCGATTTCAAGCTTTCAAAACCGAATCCAAAACCAAATCCGTCTGAATCTTGTTCTAATCGCGTTCAAGGTACGGAATTTCTTAACTTTATGTGTTAATCGATAGTGATATGATCCTAAGACTCGATTTCACTTATGCGATCCAAGTCTCCTCAAATTTCTTAGTCAATCTGAAGTAAATTCATGTTCTATTATTTACTTGTGGTGTTCGATTTCGATTTTGTGAATTTGTGGTTAATCGATTTTGTGATCCGATTATGATTTCATTGTTCGACCTGGGTTTTTTTATTTTTTGGTTCCAACGATGTTCACTAAGTATTCAATTTGCGGACAATTCGTGTATACAAAATTTTAATTTGTCGACAATTTTTATTTCGACTGAGTTTCGACAGTATTATTTAGTATATGAAATTGATGATTAGGAACATAGATTGTGAGTTTCGACAGTGTCAATTGTGTTTGTCGATGTGTTTCGACAGTGTTAGTTTCGACAGTGTTTGTTTCAGCTTAGAAGTTAATACAACTGAGTTTATGTTCAACAACTAAGAAATGTCTCAAGTGAGTTATTCTTCACAAAGGAGGTGCCATTGTGGTATGACTGCAAACCAATTTACTTCGACGACTACTTCAAATCCTGAAAGGAAAATCTTCAAATGCCCCAAGCCTAAGGTAAGTAATATTTATGTAATTCTTCAATTTACTTTGACGACTATTGATTGAAAGAGATATGTTGAAAGAAGAAATTGTGAGTTGAAGGGTATAAATCAAGCTGAAATGACCATAGTTTTGAAGATGTGTGTGTTTATGATGATTTCATGGACGTTATTTGTTGGATTTGTTGCGGCATCGATTATGAAATGATTATGTATTTGTAGTTTAGTAAGAACTTTTAATGTTATGTTTATGAATTAATAGTAGTAGCTATGAACGAAATTAGGTAGTATCATTATGTATTTGTAGTCACTTCTGTTTTGTGAGTTTATGTTCTCCAAAAATTCTGGCTTCCCTTCCCAGGAGCGCATCTACAGTAAAGAGAGCACGCACCACACTCCTACTATACCAGGGCCTTTAGCTTTCACTGAGAAGAAGGAAAATATTCATATGAATTTTTTGTAAACAATTGTATTTGGTTCATGTGCATGGTTGATGCCCCTTCAGAAGAATTTCAACTATGATTACAGTACATTGGAATACTCGCTTGGCTGACTTGAAGACCTAAAATATGCAATCCAGGATAGGAGCGCATTTGAACATTGTATGAACATTCAAAAGGTGTTACTTAGTATTGTTACATTACTATATACCAAAAAAATATTTCACTATACATTAGTATCACTCTGACCTGATAGGGGTCATAGCAATCATTATTGTGAACAAATACCAAAGGATGTCGTGCAGTGGATGAGTTTCTTCTTCCTTAATTAGAGGTCTCGGTCGGGTTCGAGTCTTGGATATGAAAAAATCGTTGGTAGAGCGGTAAAGCAACAAACGTAGATCTAAAAGTCTAATTTGACAAACGCACTAAATTGGATAAAATTCAACAAGGTCTAATAATTTTAAACTATTTGCCACCAAGGCTTCGTCAAATGGGGAAAATAAAAGATAAGTGGAGACTCCATATGCTTATTGCTTCTTAATAATTCGGTTTTGTGTTTCTCACTAAATTTTATGCTCATTTTAATTTTTAATATCGTTAAGAAAAGTTGTGCAAATATTTACATTAGTCAAGAATTTTCTCCTCCATTTTTTTCATGTGTTGTATAAAACTGAAGGTTCGTTGGTTGGAAATTTATTTTGGGCTTATTAAACTTGATATTGAAAAAGACAAAGTTGGTCTAATGATATTTAAAAGTTTGAGTTAAACCTAATAGTTGAAAAATATCGGGATTGGTAATAGAAGGCTGGATATCGAATTTGGAGTTGATTTAAAACAATTTGGATCAAATTTATGAAGACCCATCAGAATTATTAGAATTTGGTGTCCAATTTATGGTGATCATCATGATTTGTGACAAGACAACTTAACTAATTTCATGGCAATTCACCAGTGGCCAATTCTGACGATCACCTGGATTTACGACAAGACAAACCAACAACTTTTAAATCCATGTAGATTCGTCATCAAGTTTATGGTCAATTTCTAGTAATTTTTGGCCGGGAATCTATTTTTATAATATTTTTTAAACAATATCAAATTTAAAATGACAGCATTAAAAGATTCTATTTGGGCATCACCCAAACTTTATTATAACTGCGAGGAATAAAGAGCATGTTATTCTTGCTAACATTTGATTTTTAAAATGCTCGAAACATTGATTTGCAAATGATGGCACCGCAGATATTATCACATCAGTTGCACAATAATTGTAATGAGTTAATTTTACATAATGACGCTGCATTTTATCTACTGACTGTAAAATCATAAAACCATTTGTTAGTGAATAAAATTTTGTAATTTTACTGTTATGGTTAGTATAGTTCAATACTTTTAATGTGACGATAAAGAATTATGACTTAATTATTAGTGGGTAAAATAAGTTAACGTATGTGGAATAAAGCACTAGTACTAATAGAAAGGAACTCAACACTAATTCAACTAGCAGAAAATTCTTGTCCCTTGATAAATGCAGTGTCATTATGTTGAAATATTAACATTTGAGAGGACAACTTACCAACGGACGACAACAGTAACGTTGAGATTTAAGTCCTTAGTATCAGATATAATAAGAAGAAATGGAAAGAGACAAGTGTGCAGAATAGAAGGTTCTAAAAAGAAAAGAATATCAAGGGTCATGGAAAATAATAATCTTGCTAGTGATTAGCCTCAACTTCATGGAATAATAGAACAATAACTAAAATGGGTTCTACAACTATAATAAAGATTAATGATGCTATTATACAATGCTGGTCTATGCACAAATCAACCAGTACCAAAGCTTGGTGTAGTTCAAATTTTCCTCCATGGAAAAGTTCCAGTTATATATCTAGAATAGAGATAATAATCATACAAACAAATATCATATAAATCTATCTCATTGAACATCACAAAGAATTGAAAAGTATCATTACCAAAGAGAAGGTGCGAGACCCTTCTTTCTGAACCATGTACTTCTCTCCTTCATCTCTTGCCTTGCTTGTGTGCTCGGCCACTCTTTTCTTAAGTCAAAAACCAAGTAAATCCTCTGAGAAGCAAATAATGCATTATCCTTGAGAAAATGGTTGGCTTCGAGATTTCAGTAAGGATAAGCAAGTAATCTTCGACTGGGTGCTGGAGGGGCTAATCCAGGGATGTCCCGGATGTCTTTGTTATGTGGGTTTACAATCTGCAAATCCAAAAATTAAAGTAGCATTAGCCTCAACATGTGTTATTATTCCACCGAATACCAACGATAACATAACATCAAATAGAATATTATCTGAGGGGTAAAGCATGATCAAGCCTTATGAAGAAGTGAATAATGAGTTCCATCAATAGTACTTCTCCAATTCTGGAATCTCTATGCACTAACGCCTTCTAATTTCTAACTGCTGCTAACAACTGGGACTTAAGTTGAAAGTCATATATCTAACCAAAACCCCTTCAGGTGCACACTACTAACAAACGAATGGTAATGCTGCACTAGTGACAAAATAATGGAAATGCAAGTTGTTCTTTGTAAACTACACATCAAAATTTCCATTATCTCCTATTCAAAGATCAGCTACCCACTTTGCGCTTTCCGATGTGCTACTGTTACTTTTACTATATATCAGTACTTTATAATTGAGCTAGCTAGTAAACACTCATAAAATGCAACACTAACAATGGATAAATTGCATATATGTGCTCCCAACGAAAATTAGATATAGCAAAAGCCTTACAATGGATAAATTGCATATATGTGCTCCCAACGAAAATTAGATATAGCAAAAGCCATCATTAGGATAACTAGCAACAGAATTTCTTTCGAGAAAACTAGAAGTTTAATTGCGCTATGCTAGATATTTCATAAGCTGTGGTTTATGTGCCAAAGTACGTACCATGACAGTTAGAAGTATGCCATTAGGCTCTCTAGTAGTATTAAGGTTAAAGGGACTTATTGTACAATGAAGTTCTAGGTGGGCGAGTACACCCCGACCCTCCCAGACCCCACTTGTGGGATCATATTGAGTATGTTGTTGTTGTTGTCGTTGAAGTTTTAGATAGGCGCATATCCAAATAAAGCAAAAAAAAAATGTAATTGCCAGTATGGTTCTAACATTTTAAGACTACTACAGTGTTGCAAGCTGGATAAACTTGAAGCTGGCAATTAAGTACATTTGATGAAATTCAAAATGATGCTTGGATATGCTTACTATGCGAAAAAACAATTTTGATAAGTAGTCCTAATATGAGAAATGTTTAAGGGTATGAAACAAAAATACATTTGGTAACACTACAGAAGAAGGGGGAAGACATCTGACCTTCACAATAATGATTGCTACGACCCCAACCACAATCAGAAAGAGCAAAGCCATAATACAACGATCAGTTGCAACCTAAAGAAGGATCTTAGTTAGAGTCACCAGATGACATAAAAAGAAAAGGTAATGAAAGAGGGATTGTACAATTTAGAAATTGACCTGCCTACCGAGTTCCTTGACCAATTGTGTAGCCTTCTTTATCGAAAAATGGATTGAGTCTAGCTCATTGACTATCCGGCTCATTTGTTCAGTCTGGGCAAGTAGGAGGACAACGAAATGGCAAGAATAAAAAATATAAGATCACTGTCTTGCATCTTAAACATGTCAGTTTTCTCCAAATAATATACCTGTGCCTTCAGTGCTGCAGCAGTCTCGGTTCCAACATTTACAGTTTCATGAACCACCTGTGGGAAAAAGAGCATGTAAAAGCCATTCTACAGAACAATGAAGCAAAGAATCAAAAACCCTAGTTCACAGGACTAACTTCTCAAATGGCATCATATGCCCTGCTTTAACTAGCTTCTAATACCAATGAGCATTATGCAGGAAAGGAAATGTCTGTTTAATCTACTGGCTAAGATACCATACGTCACTGCACATTTCAGTGGTTTCAAATCCTGATAACGAAATATCAGGGCTTGGTTTCGGAATTTTTCAAAATTGGAACAAATGAAAAACTGTATTGTTCTTAACCTAAATTTCAAAAAAAAAAAAACTACTTTCGTCTGATCCAGAGTTCATTCAAGTCCTTTGGCTATAATTGATACCTAATCAGTATTATAGTCAAGTAGTCAACCTTAGCTTGGGAATCTATAAGTCCAAAACATTCACAGAAAAAGCAGATGATAGCATTCCATATTTCATAATGATGCAATGAGTTGTTAAAAATGATATTAGAAGTGATGTCCTTTTTCTGTATCAAACCAAATCCCAGCTAGGTTCCACACTAAGTTCCCCATTTGGAGTGAAATGAACCTAAACTGTCCTACTTTTTACCAACTTTGATCCCAAATATTGGGATTTGCTCTTTATCAAATTCAGAACAAGGTAGCTCCCACTCATCCTGATCAGAGGACTTCCAAAACACTATCAAATATCTCAAAAGAAACAACAATCACCAAACTGAAAAATGGAATTAAAAATGAAAAGAGCAAAATGTTTCTCATCTTAAAGGTACTGAGCATTTTAAGCAAGGACCATAACAGCATCATTATTTTATTCATTTATTGTATAATTTGTTAGTCAGGAAACGGCGGGAAGAGCAACTCAAACCATCATAAACCAACTGGTGACATGGTTTGAGATTCAACTTAGCAATACTAAAAACATTCATTACTGAAATACCAACCTTTTTTGACCTCTCAATGACCTGATCTGTCTCGTCCATCATCCTATTTCCTTGATCCATCAGCTGTTGATTGCTCATATCTGCAACATTACATCAACACTCAGAAACCTATAGGGACAATTGCTTTAAAAATACTTTGAAACCTATAGGGAAGAATTAAAATTCAATGAGATCAAAGTTCCCTTGCAAGTCATCAAAACAGCCATGTATTGCAAAAGTCAATGACAACCGCATGCAGCAAAAGAGATCTGTTCACTTGAGAGGGACAAATGTGCTCTTGTTATATAGTATGATTAGCTTGAGTTAGTTGTGTCAAAAGATTCAAGAGAATCAAATCAGAACTGCTCCATTCCACACGTCTTTATAAGTGTACTGTATATGTACGTAGATGTGTGTGTGTGTGTATTATGTGCATATGAATGTAAAAAGATAAGTCATTAATATGTCAAATTATGTCATGATAGAAGCCATTGGCTGCAAGTGGATTTACAAGATCAAGCATAAAGCAGATGGCTCGGTAGATAGATACAAGGCTAGATTAGTAGCTAAAGGATTCCTTCAAGAATATTGAGTCGAACCCATAAAAGGCAACCTAGCCTTTACTTTCAGATTTAGCTTAAACAGTACCGGATATCTGAACCAGACGAAAGAATGTCACTCTGAATACACCCCTCTTATCCATATTTTTCATTCATAAGTTTTGGCATTTTATTGCGCTTCCCATACAAATATCACATATATAAAGGATTCAGCTATCATTAAATTACAGCCTTCCAATTAAGACTGTGCAATTTGACTTGCGGCAATTCATAAAGTGAACATCAAATTGTACATTGGTCTAATGTTGAGGAAGATGAGGCGTCAATTACTTTCATCCTTGGAAAGTGATAAGAGCCTGTCTAGTGTAACTTCCCATAAGCTCAAATATAATGAACATGGAAGAATTTCCTTTCTAATAGGTAAAGTTATGAGACATTTTCAGCAATTGTAGAAAGACGCTTATTAATTTGGAATTATGCAAGGTAACCTTCTAAATTGTGTATCAATCTCAACCAAATTCTAACAGCAAGAAGTGGTAGTCTTCAACAGCAGCTTCCACTACCCCACTCAACCAACAAACAACAGAAAAGAAACCTCAAAACAAGCACCTGAGTTGAGATACAAGTGAGAACAATAAAAAAAAGACAGGACTGTTAATCACCAGATGACAGACAAGAATAAATACATCATACGTCAGTCCAAAAGAAAGCATAATACATGTCAAAACTCAAATTGCAGCATAAAAGAAAGAATGATAAGATAAATAAAGGATAATAAAATTAAAAATACAAAAGTGAAAGTTATGCTTACTTGAAGCTAGCAAGCCATTTTCTTCAGCAAACCCTTCACCAGGACCCTCAAAAAGATCTACTCGCTTGTTCTCAATATTGCTTGCGTATCTAGAGAATCGCTGACACAAAACTTAAGTCTATGATGCAGAACCAAACGAAAGATAAATAAAAATAAAACCAAAGAGTTGGGTTTTTTTTGTTTGCCTCAAACAACATAAGTTCTCCTTCACTTTATAAAAAAAAACATAAGTCCTACTTCTGCGTGTTCACCAAAGGGAAAACACTGTCTTAATCTTTAACCATCAGTGAGTAGTAATACTTAGCAATAAAAACCATAAATCGTGGACCTCTATGCTTATTTCTAACTTCTATGTTTTACCAAATTCACCTCCCCAGAAAAATGAAGACTAACTATTAACATGTATAATCCAAGACCTGAAACAGAAGTTATTGTTGATTTCCTCAACTAGTATCACAAATCCCAGGAGTATATTGAGTTTGAATAACTCACAAAATAAGCTGGAAACCTTGTACTGTGTCCAAGTCAGGAACCTCATGTGAATATGCAAGTGACGTACTATGTTTAATTCAGTTGTTAAATTTAATGATTCTAAATCTGCTGCATATTCCTAGGTTCATTTGTAGGCCTCAAGTCTTGAGGGAATGAAAACTATTTTTTTGTAGCCTTGCAGGCACATTCAAGGAAATACTGTTTAAAGTATTGCAGCCACTTTCACCAGTATTACAGTCTAACTTCAATCAAGGTGTACCAGATTTAAGGGACTATGATAAAACCTTTTGGGGAAGTTTTAAGGACCATTCAATTTCGACAAGGCAGATCTAACAATATAAAATCCCAAAGACAGCCTTCATGGTGGGAAAGAAAAGACATGTAAAATTGTAAAGGTGCCAACAAACAACTCTCTCTGGAACAGGACAAGTATAATCAAAGATATTTGAGGAAAGCATTGATGAATCTTAAGTTAAAGCAGGTAAAGCAGTTAAAAGAATCAGCAGACTAATAAATTGAAGTAGAAAATGAGTAAAGCTACCCAAAAAGAACTTACTGTTTTTTCAGAGCAACATAAGAGTTCAACTCTTTGATCTGCAAGGGAAGATAAGAAAAGACAAGATCAGTTCAGAAAAAGGCAGATCCATTCATTGTGGCATCAACATTATAGAAAAGCTTCCCAATGAACCAGACCATTGATTGCTTTTTCTCACTCAGCATCTTGGTGGTGTCTGCATCGCTTTTATATTCCAAATCTTTTACTTCTCTGTCAAACTCCTTGATAAGCCTGTTAAAGTAATTAGTCATCATTGCATGGTCAATTAATTGTCTGTTAGTGCATGGTTGTATATCAATATAGTTCAGTTACCAGAATTTTCATGGAAAGTAAAGGGAGAAAGCAACTAACAATTCTCCAAACCAGACTTGAATTCTTGTCAGAATCCCAAATTGACTACAAGGACTCCAATTACACTAGAAACACTTTAACGCTTTATCGTTTCATTTAGATCTCAAAAACTGTCAGGAAAAAACAAGACAATGGAAAGTAATTAAATCCAATAATTTGATGGTTCTTCATCCTCTTTGGATGTCAAGAACATAACGCCAACCATCAATGGTGGCATCAAACAGAAATAAGCAGGAAATTGAGGATCGTTATTCTCGTTGTGGAGAGATTGAAGATTATTGTGGTTACCAATCAATATTCTCTGCTAAGTGCATCATCTGTCAGAGGCTCAGAGCCCATCCCAACTGGCTTCACTGTGAAGTTGATCGAATGAATGCTCAGACAGGAGTTGAAAATGGTAAATGAGAAAACCCAGATAAACAAATCTTCTGGTTCAGATTCGTTTGTGAGAGCCAGCTTTTTCTGTTTGTTTCCTCACACATTTTTTGTGGATTTTTTCCTATAACCAATAATGTTTTCTTCACCAGTTCCTCAAATTTTCTCTGACTAGTTTCTTTTTTTTCTTTATATATAATGGTAGTATAGCCCAACTTGTGGGCACCTCGACTAGTTGACTAGGTACTTGCTACCTCCCACGAGTACATGTATCGAATAACTCTACTCACTAAGGCTTTGTAGATGTGGAGAAATCGCCTACTGTTTTTTGTCTCTGATGGGATTTGGTCTCTCGTCTCCAAAGATTGCACCCACTTCATTGACGACTACAGCACACCCTTGGGTGCTATTGCAGAAAAACACCTATTTGGGAAACCACTTTTCCTTTCAACTGCAAATTCCAAGTTCCAAACCTAGCTATGTTATCCAAACTTACAGGTAATACCATTCGGCATTCTGTAACTAACCTGTTGTACATCTTAAAATGCTACGCTCTTACGCAGGAATTTTTTGCAAAATACTGTATTTGTTTTCGTCTGAGTATTGACAAAGGAATCGTAATTATTTGGCATCACATTGAACGATCAACTGAAACAGTCCATCAACATGAAACAACTACATATTGATCTCACTAATCATAATTCTGAAAAGTCTTATCAAAATTTGAAAAAAGTATGATAGATTCTTTTCCATTTTTATCCAAGAGATTACAAGGACATCTTCCTACATCACCTAAAAACCTTGTGACTCTTCAGTTAGTGGCATATGGTATTAAACTACACAATTTTTTTCATTTACTCCACATGACAATTCCTGACAGGTATTTTTGTTTCTTTTAAATTCAAAATATATGTCATTCGGACACAATGTGAACTGCAATCAACTCCACCCGCCTGAGCTTCATATCTTATATCAGCTTACATTACCAGCTCAAATAAAGGTCGGTTCCAGATGTTGACCAGGCAAAGTAAATCTAGTCAATTTATGATAAATTTTCACAATGGTAAAATGGATATGGAGGACTCATACAATCAACCCCAACTAGTAATTGTTATCATTTGCAAGTATGCGCCTTTATTGACAGTTTCTATCAAAATCCTATTCGTGAAAGCAAAAAAAAAAAGTGCTAAATGCAAATGCAGATTGCAAAATTAAACACATTCTTATACGCCCTATTCTGCATTACTAACTTATACGTCGTACCAAACGAGCCCTAAATGCAAATGCAGAATGGCAAATTAAACACATAGATAAATCGCAATGAATAATACCTCTTACATTCTCGCATCTTTCCCGCTAGATCCTCCAACTGTCTGCTCTGTCTATTCGAGTCCTTAATCTTGTCCAATTTCTGAAATCCATTTCTGCAACAAAATACATATATCATCCATCTAAAATAACACCTTACACAATACATATTACTGAAATAACAAAAATTGCTTACGAAAGAGCTCGAAAAATATCCGAAATCTGTCCATCAATCTCCCCGAGCTCCTCGCTAAGGCTAGATAACGAAGCCATTCTTCAAAGTAATCCTCAAAACATCGCAAAAACAATCAGATAGCACAATGCAGATTCAAATCGGAGAAAAAATAGGAAATTAAGGGATCTGATAAAAGTTGAGGGGGTAGGGTTTGAAATTTATTACAGAGAGGAGATGAGAAGGAGACCATGGTCTCGTGATTTTACAGCCATTTTTTTATTTATTTTTCGGCGAATATTTTCAGAAATTTTAAAGCTTGAGTTGAGCGTTTTGGATGGGTTTTGAACAAGGTAAATGGGAATGGTAATTATTAATTAGTCAAAGATTAGTAATTAGCTTAATCAATTAATTTACTATTAACCGATGTTTAGGCAGTTCAAATCTGGTTTGCATGAAAATGATTGGTGGGGCTCCACCGTGCGTTTACTTTGTTTCAGATTTTGAGGTTGTTGTGTGTATTCTATACCTAAATGGTCTCCGTTTCAAAATGTTTGTTTATTTTTTTTAATTCATTTAAAAATAAATATCTTTTTTCTTTTTTGTAAACTATTTTATCCACCATAAGAGCCATTTATTATCTTTCTTTGATTCTCGCTCTGTACAGTAATAATAAAGGGCAAGCTAGCATTAGCAAGACAAATTGACTTGAAGCAATAACTCAGTAATAATAGAGGGCAAGCTAGCATTAGCAAGACAAATTGACTTGAAGCAATAACTCTTAAGGGCGGGAGTGAATGCACCATTGGGGGATGGGGCAAGAAGGCGCCCAAAGATTTGGGACCAAAAGCAGTTGGCGAATCAATTCCTTCTCTAACTTCTATTTGGGGTCACTCCTCGAAAAGATTCTTCATTCGAGTTAGCTTCCAACTTTTCACATGTCACGTTGAAGATCATAAATTAAAAGATATTTTAGTAGATTATATATGTCTTTAATTAACAACCGCATGATTCAAAAGTATTTTTTACTTTCTTAAAATTCGTATCAAATTAAAATTATACAAACATTTTAAAACGGAGGAGTAGTACTTTCCCTTTCCTAATTAACCTAACGTTTGGGATGGGTATTCTGTATAGATATTATGTAGTTGAAATTTTGAGATTCAAACTTTAAAAATTTTAAATTTCTACATTAAATTTTATATAAAAAATATGTAAAAAGTATTATAAATCACAATAATTAATAACTTAAAATATTTAAAATATATATAAAGAAAAATTTGTCAAAGATAAATCTTGACTCTCAAAATTCTAACTGTCCCACATAAATTAAAATTAAGAGAGTATTATATTTACCAATGACAGTAATTTCATCGTTTCATATAAAATTCGATGGAAAATGAATTTGTCAGGTTAATTAAATTATCTTCTATGTTTTCTTTAATCTTGTTTGATGCATCAACAAAAAATTAAATAGAATATTCATTGTTATGATACATCAAAACAGTGGTGACTATTTTACGAGAAAAATAAATAAATTTGTTATTTAACTTTGTAAAATGATCTATTTTTTTTTATATAATTTGGATCGAATATATCTATGTCGCTATAAGATTGATCCAAATATGTTCTTATTTTTTAATGTGAGAGCTTTCCTAACACATGGGTGTTTTTATAAAAAGAAAATGGTCAAAAACTTCTTGACCTTTGTGAAATGATCTAAATTTGTCATTCGTTAACGGTTTGGGTCAAGTTGTTATAAGATTGGTGTCAAACACCCTAATCTTGAGGTTGGCCGGCACCTGATGTCCTAAGACTCGAGTGTACCGATCCCACTTGTGATATAAATAATAACTCATGGGCCGACTAGGCCGCAAACGTATACCCAAATGAATAAAGACATAATTACCTGCATTCAGAAAAGGCCCAAACCATACACATGTATATATGTATCCCTCAGCACCGACTAGATTATTCTCCTACACAGACGCAGATTGGGCAGGCTGTCCGGACACCAGTCGCTCTATGTGCCGGATATTGTGTATTTTTGCTTTTTGGCATATCGTGGTCTTCCAAGCGGCAAGCCACGCTTTCCCGTTTGAGTGCAGAAGCAGAATATCAAGGCGTTGCGAATGTGGTTGCCGAACTATGTTGGCTCCAAAATCTCCTTATTGAGCTTTATTGTCCCATACGTGATACATCTTTGATTTACTGTGATAACATATTTATTGTCTACTTGTCTCATAACCTGATTCAGCATTAGTGAACCAAACATATTGAGATGAATATTCACTTTCTTTGTGACAAGGTTGTAATGTGTCATGTTAGGATGTTGTATGTTCCTTCTTTGTATCAGTACGCATATATATTCACAAATGGACTCGACAATTGTTCATTGATTTCAAATTTAGTATCAGCGTCCGACATTTTTTCGCTCCGATTGAGGGGGTGTGATAGTGAATATATTCCATATATATTCACAATATATTCTGTAATTAATATTTAGTGTAATTAAGATAAAATAAAAATCATGATTCTATTAAGACTATAATTGTATATTATTAAGAGAAGATAAAATTACATTATTTCTCAAAATAATTGTTTGGAGGTTCATTAGGATCCGGTGATTTAGGGGGAATCGTGTGGGCGATTGATGTGAATCAGACATAGACAAACTTTTCAGAAAGTTGTTTTTTTTGCAAAAGTAATTTTTGGTAGAGAGGAAAAATTCTAGAGAGAGAAAGTCTCGCTTCCAATAAGTAATAACTAATAACTCTAAATCTTTTGTAAATTCAATTGCAATGATAAAGATAGATATAAATAAAATGGTAAACAACAATTAAAATATGCTTATATATAAGTAATAACCTTAAATTGTTCTTATTTGTCTAATCAAGTCGAGCTAATAACTGTTAAAAATCCTCCATTGCTAATGGAAAAATCTCATCCCTCATTCCCAAATAAATAAATAAAAAAGGATACTCATAAATAAAAAGCGGAAAGTAATGGGAGTCAAGTGTGCGAAAAATATTTCCGTTCTGGTCCTTCCTAAATCTCGAAATGTGTATTAAACCCAGAAGCATAGAGAAGGAAGGAAGCAGTCAGTGGATAAATATGGAGAAGAGCTTCACTCTCCTACAAACCATTGCTATTTCAGGTGTATTCTCTGCCGTTTCTGCCTGGTAATTACCTTTCTCTATAAATCCAATTAATTTACTTAATTGAAAATCTGAAGAGTAGGTTTTGTTTAGGTATGGATTCATGTTCGGAAGAGAGTCTGCTAGGAAGGAACTAGGAGCTTTGATTGAAAATCTTCGCAATTCCAAATTCGACACCGTTTCAGGTATTCTACACTTTTTCATAACTACGTTACATACTTTTCCTTGCCAGTAAGTGTGTCCTAAAGAAGCGGCACCAAGGAATTGATATTTCACTTTTCGCCGTAACTAACACATATATGTATATATTCTCCACTTGCGCCTTTTTTTTCCAATTAACCCACGCTTTATTTGTGCTTAAAGTCCCAACGGACCTTAGAGCTTTTTGTGCTTTTCGCTTTTGATAACACTAGTCACAACATGTTCATTACTAGTTTACAATGCTTGTATCGGCTATGGAAAAACTGTTGTTACAATTTTCTTAATTTAAAAATGAAATTGTGCTTTAGGGAGGCTTGTATATGATAGAAAATGATAAGAGAACGTTGCCCATTTTGGTTGTTTACACTTGTTAATCTTATATTGTTAAGAGATTTTATAACTTACCTTATCAAGAAAAAAAGTAAGATATTTTATAAATTTAGGAAGGTAGGTAAGTCTTTGAAACAAATGAAAGTAAAAATACTCTTTTTCTTACTGAATTTAGAGAATCTTGTGATTCAATTAGTTTATACAAATTCTTGAAGGATTTGCGAGAGGGGAAATCCTTTTTCTATTTTTATTTTCTTGGCTTAAGTTTATTAATTCTAGTTATGAGCAGGACTTTGACATATGGCTTGGTCTGTACTCCTACAAAAAATTCACTTTAACATGTATTGTTTTCATTTTAGCATGGAATAGCTAAGACATCCATCTAAGAAAAAGGAAAGATATTGATTATGATATCTTTGGTTTCTGAAGTGAAAAACTATTTAGTTAGTTATCACCCAGAAAAGTTAGAAAAAGTGTTTTCTCGAGATTTTGGTGGAAGTGTCTGAGGAAACATGGAATAATTGCAATGCAAGGATACTGGGGCATACTAGCTGCTATGATTGTCTATGCCTTTCTTTTATAACCAAGAAATCTTGAGGGCTAGTGGCCATGGTTCGAAGCACTTTTTTTTTGCCCCTCTACTCTTTTCCACTTAAATTCCAGGCTTCTCGTGATGTGCACCTAAATCACACATCTCGCGCGCTGACCACTAGATCAAAGGCTTGGGGCCAATTTTCTTTGCCGTTCTGTGTAACTGAGAATATCCTGTCCCCTTTTAATGAGTTGCAACTATAAGTCAAATAGGGATGAATGGAAAGCTTTCAGAGTAAATGAATACTCGAATGGCATGTCATTATTGACTTTACGCGGTCATTACCTTGGTCCCCATTAGTTGGTACTTTAACAAAATGAACCAAATACGATTCACAATTTTTTTTAATTCTCAAAAATTAACCAGCCACGTCTTCTTAATAGAAAAAACAATTTCTATCACATTTTTTCACCAGAACTAATCTTGCTATCTTCGTAAAAGCAAACCTTTTTTAATCTTTGTCTTCAATTTGCAGGTGTTAAAGAAAAGTAAGATGATGTGATTTTGGACGACAGAAGAGAATGATGCCTCAATTTTTATTGAAGCTGTGACAACTGAAGGTACATAGACGTTGGTAGAAATCTCTTTGAGATCGTGACAACAACTTATATGTCATGTTTTTCTTGTTCTTTTGTTGGAAAATTCACTTCCTTATTCATGATAACTAAATTGCCTTTACTATTGAGACAGAAATCTGTATAATGATGTTCTTCATTGAAAAGGAAGTACTATAATTGTATTGGATATCAGATGTCTTGACTACTGGCTTATTTTGCCCATTCCATGCAACTATGTCAATTCGGCACTAGAAACTCTATCTGGAAAGTTTCATGTTAGAAGTAGTCAAGTAGTACTTTCGTCACTATTCTAGTAAAATTTTGGGAACGAGTAATGTTTTTTTCTGTGCTGAGGTTGGGAGGGAGTGGGGTGGGGGTCTTTTAAATCTAGTTTGATTAAAAAGGGGAATACTCTAATATGCTGGTTTTGACATGTAATGGGATCTTTCCATCATAGATTCATCACGATTGGGATTTGTCTTTCACGGAACAGTTACATTGGTAGCTTGTTCCTCTTGTAAGATTGAGAAAGGTACAATCTCGAAAGATCTTGTATAATTGTGTGAATACCTTTGCATGTGGGAAAACTTTATTTCCGTTTCTTTTGATTTTGTCCCTGTAATGCCTTTCCCGGTATCCACTTATTGACCAAGCTAACTTTAGTTAAGCAGTACAGCGAATGGCAGTCCATAATTTTTTTTAGGGGAGGATAAGTCATGATAGGCAAACATTTGGAAGATCTAAGAACATCTGCCATAATTATTCCCATATAATCAGTCTTTGAAGGGGATCCTTGGAGTGCCATGTGACCAGAAGGTCATGGGTTCAAGCCGTGGAAACAGTCTCTTGCAGAAATGTGAGTTAAGGCTGCGTACAATAGACCCTTGTGGTCTAGCGCACCGGCTGCCCTTTTAATCAGTCTGCTTTACGTAACTTCTTAGTAATTGCCACAGAAACCGTGGAATATATCTAGTGAAGTACATAGGCTGTAGACCATGTATATAGCAAGTTGATATTTCTGTTACTAGAATAAAATACTTTGTACCTCTTTCTTTTTTCCTTTTCTTTGTTATAAAAGCTCTTATGATCTTTACATTTTTATTGTGGCTGAGAAGATAACGTATGTGTGACCAATATCTTTAAGCTGTGAACTTTGTTCATAAATACTGTCAAATATTCTTAAACATGGTTAAATAAATAATGCTAAGAGTTCGAAAATAATTATGAGGAGGCTTGAAAGCCTGAAATTATGACCATTTGATATGTTTATAATATGTCTGCTTCAGATGTCACGTTAGATGATTATTTTATTTACAATGTATTGGGTAGTGGTGATCTTCTCTACTTAGGATATCCACTGGGCTAGCGACATGTTTATCATTCAAGTAAGTTGCTTGTTGGTAATTAATACTTCGAAGGAAGAAAGTGTAAATATTAACAGGAAAATGCGTCTGTAGGAAGCAATATTATTAGCTCCTTTTATTCTAAAATAATAAATGTGAAAGGCAAAAGTTTTTTGTTTTTGTACAAAGAAAAGAATATGCTCATCCAAATCTTGTATGATACCGTCTCATCGTCCCAATGACCCAGAGCTTCACAACCTCTGAACCAGGATGGCATTGATTGACACACTTAGCTTCTCTTTCTTGTCTCCAATGACCCAGAGCTTCACAACTTCTGAGACAGGGTGGCATAGATTGACTTACTTAGCTTCTTTTTCTTGTCTTCTATAGTTTAGTTTCGGACACAGGCTCAAATTCTTGTGGACTCTCTCAGGTGCTATGAGTATGGCACTTTAGTACTCCGTGCCACTTTCTCTGCTAACCTACGATGGGATGACTATATTACATGTATAAAGATGTGTATCTTTACACTACTGCAACCTCTGTAGCTTTCTTAGAATGACTCTCTTGGATAAATCTTACATAGAGGTCTGTCCTGCTTGAGTCACACTCTGGAAGGCTAGCATTTCGACCTCCTTCCGACATGTTCTTCACGAATTGCACTAGATTCCGCCAATTTTCTGGATCAAACAACCGTTTGTTCATTCTCAAGAATGTAAATGCACTCGATCCATTTCCAGAATCTGACATTCTTGTTGCCAAAACTTGAGAATAAGCTCCTGCGTCATACCTCTCTAGAGCATTTTCTCCAGCTAGTTCTACTTCAGCAGTTCTCGTTGCTGCTTTAACTTGTCGAACTAGGCCTTCCGGTGAGCAGTTTGCACTCTGGGGCTGTTCACCATCCCTCATTTCCATACATGTAAAGTTAAGTACAGCACGATGTTTCGCTAACATACGTGCTATAGGTAGATAGCCATCTCTGTGTCTTGTATTATAATATCCTGCTGTTAACTCTGCAGCATGTGATCTAGTATTGTAATGCCAATGAATCCCAGCTACCTTTCCAGATAGTTTAGCACCAGTTCCTTGGTATATACTTTCTCCTGCTGCTAGGATTCTGTGACCATGCTCTAGTAGCTTTCCTGAATACCACTCTAGGAAGAACTGTCCATATTCACTGTTCCATGTTCCATCCCTTTGAAAAAATCCAGTATCCTCGGGAAACTGGTTGTACTGCCCAGAATCATGAGGCCCTCCCTGGACCCAGTCATCCTTTCCAGCTGCCTTGGCGGCGGCTGCCAGTGAAGCTCTCATGTACTGCATTGACAACGACAAAAAAGACGTCAGTTTTTTTTTTCTCCAGCATCTGAAGGTCTTCCTAATTTTTTCTGAGACTACACATGTAATCAACAAGATTATTTTAATATGTCAAGCCATAGATGCAAGTAGTTACCTTGTCATAGCATTGAAATTCTCAATTCCAGGAAACCTCCATGTACCATTGCTTTCTGGATAGGCTGGATATCTTAGTTCCCCACAAGGACCCATTCCCACTTGAATTTCCTGTAGAAGAAAACATAATGTCAATTTCATGTTTTCCTGCCATTTCAGATTGGAAAATATAATAGGAGTATATTTGGAAGTCCCATATACTTTAGTGGTCCACCTTTTCGATCCGTAACCAACAAATTGGGTGGACCACATGAGACTGACATAAAACTACTTATTGATTTTGCTTACACTTGTTTCTTATCCATCTTTTTCTCTTTTGGATAAATTGCCTGATCTACTTTTGTGTAAACTACTTCAAATTAAGCTTCAATCAATATTTCTTCTGGATTTGGATGAATAATTTAGTCTCTACCCTAAACGTGAACACTGACAGTATGACCTGCAGTTGTTTTTATGTTTTAACTTTTTCTTTTTACATTAATTAACAGCTTCAGTTTCCAACTAACTCATATTATATATCAATTTATGCCTGGTTGTTTGCGCTCTGAAGCTTACATTTAGAGTTTTCAGTTGATGTTGCTTTAAGGTATGGTGAATTAATAGGAAGTGTGCTATTGAAATAACAACATTGGACGTGTGATTGTAAAGCAGAACTCCTTTTTTTTTTTGTAAACAAAATTGTAAAGCAGATATCTTACCACTATGACGTTTCCCAAGTAATCGTTGAATCTTTCTCTGAAGCTCCTCATGTAGTCAGTATACACCTGAATTGGTGTTCTTCCTTTGAGTACTGGTAACTGATCACAACCTAAAGAAATATACTCGGGATTTCTCCGGCCGGATCTATCTGTGTAGACAAGGTCAGGATTCTTGCTGATTTCTTCAAGTACCCATGGAGGTAGAGGAATACTGCAAAATCCATAACAATTCTTAGTGATGGTTTGATTTCTCCTAGAATTGAGAGTGAATAGTGAAGAAATTCTAGTTCGACTTGAATTATTCCCTTTAAAAGCTATGAACTATTATTCTTTGGTCAAAGATTACAATTCTGTACCATTTCATATCAAGGATTAAAAACTTGAAGAAACCTAAGATCTATAGGTCCATTGTATATTTTGAGGAAAAGATAATTGTTATTCCTTTAAAACGATTTAAGAAACAGTACTAAGATGACAGGAAGCGCCTTACTGGTGTTGTGATATGGAATTATGAGATCTGAAAACGTAAATTTCCTAGTTCATCAGAACTTAACTAGATTATTTATGAATCTATGAAAACAATGGTGTATTAATTGCTAATCTACATGCTAACTGTATCACAGTGCAGCTTGTAGAGCCTAAGGGAAATAGAACAGAATATAGCTAGATCTTGATAAAACAAGATATGGAGTAATTGCCCATTAGTTTAAGTATAAAATATAAACAGCAAAAGAGAGCTTTCTAGTAGTACCTGCAAGAGTCTCCAATATTTCCACCACACTGATGAAAAGACATGACAACTTGAAGCTTCAAGCCATACTCTTGACACATCTTGACAAGCTCAGCATAACCTTCCCAGTTATACTTCAAGGGTCCTTCTTTCTCCACCAATCCCCACCAAGCATCCACCATTACTCCTTCAGCTCCGCTACTTTTCAAGGCCATCAGACTCACGTTCATCGCTCGTGGCTTGTTCAAGTGCCCTCCCATGGTCATGGTGTCAAGTGGGAGCATCACAAAAACTGGTACCCTTGTGCTGGTATTGCTGTGAGTAGCTGTTAGCTCATGTAGCTTCTCTCTTTTCTCATTTTTCCTCACTTCCATGGGATTAACCATGATTGTCTCATGGAAGAGTTGAGCTTCTTGCATGGAACTCTTCGCTACGACACGGCAAGATGGCTTGGTTTGTGGATAAGAAACCATGCCTAAGAAATCATCTGGTGTTTTAACACCTTTGGTTTCTTTTATATTGATAAAAGAAGTTGACGATTGAAGTGTTAAAGTCATTTTTTGTTGCTGTTTTTGATAATAGAAGATGAATAAACAGAAGATGTAGGAATGTATTGTACTAATAATAAATAAAAGATGTAGGCATGGAGAAGTTATAGATGTGTATTTATAATGCAAGATCCCTCAAGTTTTGAGGTGCATGACAAGTCTGTTGGTGGTCTTTATGTAGAATGTAAAAGAAGTGCAAAAGTTCAAAACAAGTCAGTTTAATTTTCAAAGTCTGACCTCTACTTGACGTGGTGACACATATAACTATTAGAATATTAGAATTAATATTCTAGTAGAATATTTAGTATAATATCTTCCATGGAAGATTATATTAAGATGATAATTCGTAGGAGGAACATTAGGGATTATGTTAGTAAATTAGGTAGACAATAGGCATAATTCATTCTTCATATTTAAGGACATGACCCCTCATCCAAAAATTAAGATATTCTACTAAGTAATAATCTTTACAATTAATATACAATTAAGTAGAATATTAATTCTAATATTCTAACAATAACAACCATTTTTATATTCCTCTTTTTGTGTTCTCAATATTACACCAATTCAATAAAAATCATTTCAATGTGAAATAAAATTGTCAAATTATACGTCCAGTCAGATTATGTCATCTGCTTTCCTTTAAATATTACTCCTACTTGCACTTGATATAGGAGTGGACTTATTGTGAGATTATTCTGTTAAAAGAGAAGTAGTTATGTGAAATAACATTCTTAAGTGGAACTATTAATAATGTTTGTAGGTTAAATCCTTGAGAATATAATGGTAATTCATGTGGCATGTCGGGTGTCCGTAGTTCCCAATTATCTGTACCTGAGACGTATTCCACGTCAGATTACAGTGTTAGTAATAGAAACATTAGAAAAATGCGGTACTGGATAAGTAGGGATGACAATTGGGTAGGTTAGGACGGGACATGTCTTGACCTGCTAAGGATTTGACCCGTCCTACCCTGCCCTATTTAGCAATTTTTAGAAAATATGTCATGCCCTGTCCTATTTAGCAATTTTCAGAAAATATGTCCTGCCCTGTCATGCCTTGCTAAGCCCTGCCCTGCTCCGCCCCATTTATCTTCAATACCGTCAGCGAGCTGCCGGAAAATCTCAAATTGAAACTCGAACTTCGGGAATTAGTGTAGGTTGTAGAGAATGTTGAGACGAACACAGTCGTACCACTCACCCCCTCCGAAAATGACGTATCTGGCCGGAAAATTCAAAAACTCGATCGGAAATGTCGATCTGGTCGACGGGACGATTGGAGCCGAATTGAAAGTGGTGGAATGGTGCAAAATGTCGGCGTTTTCACGGCGGTTCTAGTGGTACCCAACACCACCGACGATTGTATCACAGTTCGACGGAAAGACTCCGACGACGGCTAGGGTTTAATGATTTTTCGATCTGGGTGTTGTAGCTGTAGGAGTAAAATCGAACAGCAAGATAAGTGTAGAAATGACGGCCTTGTGACGGCGAATCCGTAGGTACCAACGCCGGTCCTCGATGTTGCCTGAATCCGCCGGAAAATGCAAAAATCCGATCGAAAAACACTGAGATTTTCGATCTGAAATTGGAGTAGATTTAGGCAAAATCGACGAACGGATGTATGATGAAATGAAAGAGGAGATTGATACGAATCTTTTGGTATATGTCTTGTTGCTTAAGACCACCGGAGGAGGCTTGAATGCGATCTTGCATCGCTCACTTGCCATCGCTCATCCGCGATTTTTCTTGGAGAAAATTTGTGGGTCACTTATTTTTACCCTACCCATTTATAAATTCGGATTTTGCCCTGTCCTGTCCTAACCCATTAATAAATTTCAAAAAAAAATATTTTATCATGCCCTATCCTGTCCTGCCCTATTTTAATCTTTCCCTGCCCTATCCCATTAAATGTTTGCCCTAACCCGCCCTGCCCCAATTGCCACCCTAAACATGAACCAAGAAGTCCTTGTGTTAGCTGAGTCACCTCCATCGTTCTTGGTGCATAGTGCCAACATGTCATACAGTCATCCATCTTTTGGCTGTGTTAAATATGGTAAAGTTTTATAGTAGACAAGCAGCTTCCTTCCCCAGCCCCCTTTTTTTACAGTCTGATGGAGTGAAAAATGGGAGGTGAAGGAAAATGAAGAGTAAAAGTAAAGATGTATTTTCTCCTCGCACTAAATAAAATTAGCGATTAAATAGCAAATATTAGTCACTAATCTTATTTAATGATGGATTTGCGGCAGAGTATAAAAAAATCTTGCTAGCTACGGATTATTTAGAAATTAGCGATGAAATTTTGTGGTAATTCTTGTTTTTGTAGTGTTGTGTCCTTAACAATACTCTTTTCACGCTCTTGAATTATTGAAAGTCTATTGAAATATTTATTTCATTTTTTATTTTGAACTTATAAAGGTTTAAATCTCATTAATTATTGATCGGGTTTGAAACTTTAGCAAACTTTTGAACTCCATGGATTCACTTGTCAATTCATTGAATTCCAACAACGTTTGCTAGAATTGTTTCGTGTTCTCGTTGGGGTATCTTTGTTCGAAAACATTTCTATGTTAAAGGAGTAAGATAATATTTAATAGCACATATTAAAAGTGGCTATATACTCACCTGTCCCCTTGATTTCGTACTATTGTCTGCGCATAGGGCTGGCATTTAGATATTATTTGTAAAAATAAGGTCGATACGATACTTGTAGATATTTCCAAGACCTTTAAACTCGAAGATATTTCTCAAGTTTGAATCTTATGACCTCCTAATCATTGTTCCAAAATTGGACTTTCAAACTTTTCTTTTTCTATTTTTTGTGTGGAAATATTGACTTTTTTTTTTGGAACAACTCGATTTCTGTTCTCATTGTTCCCAAAGGGCAGAGTCTAATTTCTTAAAAAGAAGTCGACCATATAACTTAATTGACCATAATTGGAATGTTATGTTATTCAACAAAACCACCAACTCAACCTAAGACTTTAAGATTAAGGATTTATAAGAATTTGAGTAGTAGTTCGATGTAAAGCTATTACTGTCTTGTCTTGTGTCTAATGCAAAGATAATTTGTTGTTTTTTTGTTTTATATTCTATATTAATTTATTAACATAAATTATAAAAACATTACTCCCTTTGTCTCAAATTATTTGTTGTTTTTTTGTTTTATATGCTCCTTAAGAAATATTAATTAGGATGGATATTTGACTAACTTTATCCTTATTTATGTCTAATTATAATCTTTCTCCATTAAATGTTCAATCTATTTAAGTGTAATCTCCATCAATGACAAAATTTTACTTAGAATGTAAGAAATTAATTAATTGTGTCTTGAATTTTTAAATGACAAATAATTTGAGACATCTATTTGTAATGACCATAACAGATGAATTAACTACTGAAAGATGTGTTGCTTATCTTAAATCGTTAAAATCATTAAGTAAGAAATACAAAACCTGCCTTTAGTTATGCCTTTAATGTTTTAAGTTTTCCAAAATCGTCACTTCAAAACTACTATTAATATCATCACTTTCAAGACTTACGGTCTAATTCCTGTCTCAAATTATTTTTCGTTTTTTTTATTACATTCCTCTTAATAAAATTAATTAGGAGGGTTATTTGACCTATTTTTTCCTTATTTATATCTAAGTTATAATTTCTTTCCATTAAATATTTACTCTATTCATGTATCTTCTTCACTAATGACAAAAGTGAAAATGGAGAAAATATAATTATGTATTGAACTTCTAAAATGATAAATAATTTGAGATAACTATTTTTAAATAACCACGATAAATAATTTGAAACCAATAGTAGTAATAATTGATTAAAAACTCTCATCTAATAGACTAATAGGTTGGTTCAATTGTTACTATTCCCCTTTCTTGATAAACTGCCACTTGTAGTTAGTAGGTTGGTTTGAATTTTGAATAAGGATATATATATAAAACCATCCAAATTCAATCATGGAAACTTTAATTTGAAGTCACTGAAAGTTGTCGGTGAATAGGTATTCCAAGGTCAAATATAGAAACATGAAAAGAGAAATAAGGGTACTAAAATATTTTGCTTAATCTTCAATTGCGGGGAAAATAACAATATGTCACAGCTATTAGTGAATTGATAGTTTTTTGTTTTTTTTGGCTTTCACTTTTAGACTACGTACCTCCAATTTCTGCCTAGTAATCATTTGTGGAGGGGATTAAACATTATCCTCTTGTATTCTATAATTGCATCATGTAAATGTTCCTTTATATTGGGAGATAAACATATTCTTAAATTGAGATCAAGAAAAGTTCAAATTCAAAATGAAACAGTCTCATCCTTATGGTTTTTCAATTCTTCTCTTGTTCACTATAATAATTGTCATTCCGTTATAGAATTTCATCATTTCCACTACTTATTTATATTATATCTGGAAGAAATAATCTGCGGTCTTCGTACGCTAAGACTGTCTCTAAAATTTTCAAAAATGACTGAGGGAAGACCTTTAGTAAAAATGTCTGCAATTTGATACTGGAAAGGGATATGACAAACACGTACTTGTCCACGAGCTACCTTTTCGCGAATAAAGTGGATATCCATCTCTATATGTTTAGTGCGCTGATGTTGAACCGGATTATCAGAAAGGTAGATAACACTGACATTATCACAATAAACCAACTTTCCGAATAGGATAATGAAGCTCTAAAAGAAGATTACGTAACCAACAGGATTCAGAGACCACATTGGTTACCCCTCGATACTCGGTCTCAGCACTAGAGTGGGACAAAGTCGACTGACGCTTTGCAGACCAAGAGACCAAGTTATTACCAAGAAACCACAATAGCCAGACGTAGTGCGTCTGGTGTCCGGACAGCCACTCCAATCAACATCTGTATACGAGACAAGTGTAGATGTTGATGAATGATATAAATGTAAGTCATAGTCAAGTGTCCCATGGATGTACATAATAATGTGTTTGAGCGCATTCTGGGATCAGGGTCGTCTCAAACATTTTGGGGGCCCTGTTCTAATTCGTAAAAGTTGGTCCTTAATTGGGCCAAGACCTGCGAATTATGGGTCTTTACAGTAAATTCTAACTAATATTCTTAATAAAAAATAAAAAAGGGGCCCTAAAATTTTTTATTTTTCGGAAAGCCCTGTGCGGTAGCACACCTCGCACGGATCCAAATACGGCCATGCCTGGGATCAAGCATAAACAAACACACATGTTGTATGACATACGTAATATCGGGTCTCGTGAATGTAAGATACTGAAGGCCCCCTACAAGACTGTGAAAACGGGTCGGATCCTCGTAAGGTGAGCCATCCGCATCATCTAGCTTGGGCTTAGTATCAACTGGAGTGGAAGTAAACTTGCAGGAGGACATACCAGCTCGTTCAAGGATCTCAGTTGCATACTTTCGTTGTGATAAGAATAACCCACCTGCATGACGAGTGACAACAATCCCCAAAAAGTAACTCAAGGTCCCCAAGTCTTTCATAGCAAACTCATAATTGAGCAATGTTATGATAGACTGACGTAATGCATCAGAAGAGACAGTCAAGATAATATCATCCACATATAAAAGTATATAAGTCAGGTAATAACCACGACGATATATGAACAATGAATTATCAGACATGCTGTGAGAAAACCCAATAGTCGAAACATAGTCTGCAAATCTCTTATACCAAGGATGTGAGACATGTTTAAGCACATACAAAGACTTCTTCAATAAACAGACATGATGAGGATATTTAGGATCTCTAAAACTCAAGGGCTGATGCATATGCACTGTCTCCTTAAGATCACCGTGTAAGAAAACATTCTTCACATCTAACTGATGAATGTCCCGTGCTACGCTATTTGATCGAGATTCGAAATACCCTTCCTCGCCGCCATGAATTTCTCTTAGCCCTTAAGCTTCAAGCTAGAATAGGCTAAGGGTCGCACCTTAATGATCCCTAACCATATTGATATTCCTGAGTTCTAGTCTTTCTGGTAGCCAATGATCTAAGAGAGCTATCTTTTTTTCTGAATAGCTGTATTTGTCTTGCTTCGGTAAGGAGATTTTTTCCATCGAGAAAGAGATCGAGGATACGTGGGAAGCTTCTTCGTTCGAAGGACTTTCTGCTTCAAATCAAATGTTGACAAGCACCTTACGTACGGAAAATGTTTTATGTCATTTTGCACCTATATAGGACATCCAAATTCTATATGTGTCATGCTTTCGAGAGAGCCAAGTTGAGCACATTGCGAATGGTAGCCAGTTTGACCACAGGACTAAAAGTCTCACCACAATTCACGCCAACCTTATGTCTTACCATCACCTACAAGATGAGCCTTATGCCTCGCAAAAGAGCCATCAAAATTATCCTTATGACGAAAAATTGACATGAACCGAATAATATTAACACCAGAAGGACGGGGTACCAACGCCTACATCTTATTATCAATTAGAGCGTTATATTCATCGGTCATAGTAATTTTCAATTCAGGTCATTTAAATCGAAGACTGGGTTACGAGGTAGGAGTGATTTAAGAATATTAGAATTGAGATTAAAATGTTTTTTTGGTTTAAAAATACCTTGCTGACTACGAGTGACTGGTCTATGACTCGGGGGAGAATTGGGTGTATTATGACAAAAAAATCTGATGGGGGACGGGTCGGCCAGTAGGAAGTGGGCTCTTGGCCCGATATGAAGGTAATGGACAATCTGAAATAGAACACAAATTTGGACGGTTCGAATTGGTGATCAACTTGCCCAATCGCGGCCCAGGGTAGAAAGGGATGGTATTGTAGGTCCAGTGGCGAGAGGCATTGGCGATGTGTCTTGGGATAAATCTGATAAATGGTGAATAAGATATGGGGAGACATCGTCATCCAAAAAATTATACGAACTAGGCTCGGAACTATTTATTTTGGCAAACGAAAATTGAGTTTCATCGAAAATCACATGGCTACTAATGATAATTTTATTATAGGATAAATCAAAACACTGGTAACCACGATAATTAGATGAAAAACCCAAAAACACATAAGGGGTAGAACATGCTTGAAGTTTGTTAATTATAACTGACGGAAATAAGGGACAACATAGGCACCCAAAGACCGTAAGATGTGAATACGAATGAGTCTTATTATACAAGATTTGAAGAGGGAGAAATATGTCAAACCTTTGGAAGGAAGTATGTTAAGAAGATACGTAGCCATTTGGAGAGCGTGATGCCAAAAATAAGGGGGTACGGAAGTATGGACCAATAATATTCAGACAATATTATTAATGGTACAATTTTTTCGTTCGGCTTTCCCATTTTGGGAGGAAGTATGAGCGCAAAGGTTTGACATATTTCTCCCTCTTCATCAGCTAGAGTGAAGAATATTTTTCTACATGGTGATCTTCAGGAGACAGTGTATATGCATCAGCCCTTGGGGTTCAGGGATACTAGATATCATAATCATATCTGTCTATTGAAGAAGTACTTGTATGGACTTGAGCCCGAGAGATTCAAGATTTAAGTTTTAATAATTAATTTTTATTTTTAAAATTAAAATGATGTAACTGTGTTATATACTTGTGCAATCAAACAACTCAAATATAATTACTCTGTAATTATGTTATTACAAAAAAGTGTCTAATTACCATACTAATTACTAGATTATATAATTATCACCCTAGTAATTATACCAAATTTAATTGCAAGGTGGCTTTCCAAACTAAACTAAATATGATTTGGGCTAGTATATCTTAATTATAACCCTCCTTATTAGTCCTCGAATTCTGAGATGAAAGAAACTAAAAAAATAAAAATAAGAATAAAAATAAAAGCACAAATGCACATGAGAAGCACTATTTAGATTTTAGAATATGCTTAACTAAAAGATATTATTTGCAAAAAAAGAGTCGACATGATATTTTATTTTGTAGATATTTCTCAAGTTTCATTATTAGAAGAAAAGGGTGTACAGTATATGAAAACAATGTAACATAGTAGAAAGAATGAAGTGTCCTTTGGTCCAGTGGCCATTAGTCAAATTTGTGGTCTTAGGGTCACAAGTTCGATTCTCGGCGGATACGTTCTCCGGGGCATATGCCTCGTATTAAAGTCTGGTAGCTTAACCGCGCGGGCATGTTGCAGTGTGGGTTTGATACTCGCCGGACAATCCTGTTGGGGTCGGACGCGTAGCGTTGATCCGTTGGTGGCGATCGGACATCGAACGCGGCGCGCGTCCGCGATTTATCTGGCGGTGGCGGCTAAGAACGGGTTCCATTCGCCTCCAGGAGCATAGTACCAGTACTTGTGCAGATACTAGCGATATGAGGGTACTAAGGCCACCCCGAGACCTGGATTATCAAAAAAAAAAATGGAGTGTCCTTGCTTTTCTTTCCCCCGTTAAATTCTCAGTATTTGTGGTGATAATCAATGAGTGGTTTTCTTTTGCCAAAATTATAAATGATGGACCACTAGGGTGAGTGTCCATCATCCAAAATATTATAAAAATTAGATACGGAATTATACAATTTGGCAAACGAAAATTGAGTTTCATCCTTAGAAGTTGAATCTTTGCTATTTGAAGAATAAAAATAATATGACGACTAATTATGATTTTATTAGAAGATAAATCAAAATATTTATAACCACGATGATTAGACGGATAGCCCACAAATATACAAGCGGTAGAACGGGCTTGAAATTTATTAATTATAGTGGACGAAAAAAGTGGATAACACAAACACTCAAACACCCTAAGATGAGAATATGAAGGGTCTTTATGATAAAGAATTTTTAGGGGAGTTTGATATGCTAATCCTTTGCTAGGAAGTAGGTTAAAAAGGTAAGTAGTCATTTGTAATGCATGATGCTAAAAAGCATGGGGTAATGAAGCATGGACTAATAAAATTTGACAATATTATTAATGGTACAAATTTTTCGTTTGACTTTTCCATTTTGTGAGGACGTAAGAGGGCAAAAGAACCAAAAAGATATGTCACTAGTGTTACAAAATTCTCGTTCAAATTGGGTACAGATGAATGCTCTAAACTTTAGGAATGTGGAAAAAACTTGAGACTTTTTTTTATAAAGGAAAGATCCACAAAAAATTAGAATAATCATAAAAAAAACATAATAACGGTAGCCCAAAATGCTCAAAACGGAAGATGTCCACAAATCACTATGAATAATATCAAAAGACATCAAAGTACTAGAAGTAAGGCTACAAAATGTAATCTAACATGTTTTTCAAGCGGACAAGAAGGACAAATGTTAGTACTACGCGTACTATTACATGCAATAAAATTATTATTTTCAAGACAAGAAAGAATAGACGCCCTCGGATGACCAAAACGTGCATGCCACAAGGAAGGTGCTAGAGCGGCAAACGTTGACAGTATGACTTGAGTGATGGAATCGATGGTGGTAATGATGATTGGATGAAACTCTCCCCGACTATTACATCTCATTAAAGGTATTCCCGTCGTGAAATTCTTCACATAAAATCTAAAATGGTCAAAGTCAACAGAAACTCAATTATAAGTGGTGAATTTTCAAACAAACACCAAATTTTTAATCAAGTGAGGAGCATGCAAAATATTTTTTAAGGCTAAAGGTGGGTTCGAGGGAGATAAATTTGTGTGACTATAACCACAAATTGGAATTGAATTACCATTACCAACAATAAATGCTACAATTTTAGCTCAAATTGAAATAAGATGAGAGATTACCTAGCGTAGACGTCATATGAGAAGTGACCCCGGTGTCATTTAATCCAAGTGTATGCATCAATGTCTTGATATAAGTGGGACTTTGATGGGCTGGTTGTTGGGCCGTATAGGCCCGAGGAGGTCTCGACCCAATTATGGAAGTGGGATGCGGCTGCTGGCTGTTGTTCTGCATGGCCCAACTGGTCGCTAGGTCCGGATGCATCTGACTGTTGGTCTTGGTCCAGTTTAGTGTTGGGTATGGACAGTATGTTGTGGGCCAGTTAGACCATTGTCATGCCTACTGGCCATTGTGACATGTGGCTCATTGCCTGTGCCCGGCTAATCTTGCCCTACCGGTGCCACGCGGCGCGCCTCGCCTCATTTACCACCATGGTCGCTTGCGCCACTGCGACCACCACTTTTACCGCCATAATTCTAATTTTGACCCCGTTTTCTATCACCGTTGTTCTGATTTTGAGTAGAATTACCCGAATATGATGAAGAGTAGGAATCTTGGGTCGAGGCAGCCATCATGGCAGAATTTGCTCCAGTTGCGGTCTTTTTAGCCAACTCAACCTCTTCAAGGGTTAACATAGACTGAGCTTGATAAAATGGAGGAAGATGTGTACTTTGACGAAGAAGCGTGTCAATGCCATTATAAACCTCGGATAGGCCTGCAACCATCTAAAAAACAAGACGATCATTTGTGGCGGGCGCGTCAACGTTCTTGAGTTGATCCGCCAATTCCTTGAGCTGTTTACAATAGGCTGATACATTTGTAAAATCCTCCATGTTGATATGGGAGAATTCCTGCTCGGGAGTCACGACACGGGAATTTTTGTTATCCTGAAATATATCACGCAACCTATTCCTGTCGTGGCGTTAGGTTCAATAATAGTCTGCAAGAGGTTCGTAGAAATAATGGAATAAATCAACTGAAGTACCATAACATCTAGAGTTTAGGCCATGTATATCGGTGGACTTTCACTCATATTAAATAATAAATAAATAAATATTTTTTATAATATTGGGCCCGTGCATATATCAGTGGACTTTCACTCATATTCATGAATGAATAAATAAAATAATTTTTATAATATTGGGCTCGTGCTATGCACGGGCATAACTTATCTAATAAATTTAAATTCTTTAAGTGAGTCTTGTAAGAGTTACCGCTCAGATTACCGGAAATTACAATGTTTGCTTATGTTTATTTACAACAAAAACAAAGATAGTTTTTCCAAAGATTTTGATTCTTATTAGAAAAAGTACTAACAATTCATCCTATTCAGATCTTGTAAACTCAATATGTTCAAACTAATTCAATTTGCAAGCTCAATATGTTCATATTGATTCACTGTTAAGTGCAATTTTTTTTAAGTAATTCTCGGACTCGCGGCCCGGGCAATTTTATATATATGAAAAGAAAGATATAGGGGGCCCCGTAGGGGAAAGTACACTGCTCATCAGCAGGAATGCAAAAAGAAAGAAGAAGCAAAAATCAAATAAGCTGTGATCATCACCAAGTTTATAACATACTCGGTGATGATACAACAAATACAGATACAAACAAAATGAAGATACAATGTAAGCCTAAAACTATAAACTACCTCCGGGCTTACAAAATCTTCAATCTGCAGTTTCTCATCTCTGTCGTCCTCCAGGTACTTTAAGAATCTGATCAACTAGGTCCTGGATATGGATCTGGTAGTAATAGGTGAAGGTGCCCGAAGTGTAATCTTCGGAGCAACTCTCTCTACTGGAACCAACAGAACTGGGTCTGGCTGAGCAAGAAATGCACATGTCATGGCCCTGAGTACCTGTGCATTCTCCTCTGCCGTCATCCTGCCATATCTGCTAGGGCCTGGCTCTCTCATATCAGCTATCATCTGTTGCTATGAACAGTGATAAGTGTAGGGCTTTTGTGCTCCTTCCTATGAAGAGACTCGTGAATCATCTCCAAAGATGGCCCATAGTTGTCCGCGTCTCGATGCACACTTTGTTCGACGCCACGGTGTCTTTGCTCTCGCCTCATCATGGTTTTGATTAAATCGTACCTTTGCTCAGATAACTTCATAACCATTCTCAGACGGAGGTCCTTTATATCCATGTTCCTAACTGGGGCAGCCCCATCCAAACCAATCGGAATGACTGGTGTAACATGTGGAATCTCCTTCTGACGCAAGATACTATCAAAGTCAGCTGTAGGAGAAGCAGAAACCTTAGGAGTGCTTACTACTACAGCTGGCTGGCCAACCATAGTGTTATCTTCATCAAACAAGTCAGTCATGTCAACAAAATTATCATCATTGTCGGCCATGACTTCCTCGTGAACATCAACCTCTACCTTCTCATCATCGTCAGCAACAACAACCTCGTTACCACAAATCATCCTCACACTACCGGAAGAATGGATGCTAGTACATGCTCGGTTCACAGGATCAAAAGTCTTGGCCAGAAAATGTAGCTCAAGATTAACGTTTATCATGAAGGGGTTGTTGACTGATACATTTTGGAGAAGTAGGGGAAGAGGGTACAGAAAAAAAGATAGGGTGTTTGACTTTTCCAATATCCAGTGGGGATAATGGATGAGTAAGGGTTAGTGAGGGGTGTGGTAATCAGGAGGGGGTGTAGTATCGGGAGGGGGGTAGGTTCGGGTGGAGGTGTGGGGTCAGGAGGTGGGCTGGGTTCGGGAGGAGATAGAGGTGTGATGTCGGGTAGGGATGGTTGTGGGGTGGTCTCGGGTGGGTTTGGTTCAGGAGGAGGGGAGGAAGAGGTGGGCAGTGTGGGAAGGGACTGGGTGACGGTAGGGTGGGTGGGGTTAGGTAAGGGGGTGGAAGTGCTAGCAAATGTGGGAATGGATTGTGCTATGAATTGAAATAAAGGAGGGGGGTTTTGTTGAGGGTTTGGATCACCTATAGGAGTAGGTGTGGGGACTGGTAGTAGAGTTTGAGTGAGTGGTATTTCTGAGGGTTGGGCTCTAGTGGCCTGGGTGTTGTTCTTTGAAAGTTGATTTTTGGTAGTTTTAGATTTTTGGGACGGATTTTGCTTCCCCGTATTTTTGGTAGTAGGTTTTTGGACTTGGGGAGCAATTTTCTTTCTTTTTTTACCGATAACAACTTGTCAGTCTTTGGATTTTTGGGCGCTTCTTTGGCTTGATTTGAATTTTTGGAAAGATTGTTTGTTTGGTTTGAATTATCCGGGGGATTTGGATTTTGTGGGTTATCATTGTCATTGGGCGGTGGATGAGCTTGATGGGTGTTTTCTTTTTCCTCGGAAGGTCTCAACGATGGGTTGAGTTTCCAACACCCATGCACATCATTTCCTTGGAGAGAATAATTAGTGCAATACTTTGTGAGAAAGTCAAATTGAATCTTATAGGAATTCGATTGAATTCCTCTCGTTGTAGCGATTTGTATTTGGATTTGTTTGGGATGTTGACGCAACAAGTCTAACTCGACCTTTACCCTAGCACAACTAGGTCGGGTTTTATTCATTGTTGCAGCGTCAACACAAATGGGTCTACCAACCGTAGAAGCAATAGACAGTAAAGTAGACTCGTCAAAATAAACAGGTGGGAGGTTAGGGAATAAAACCCAAGCCCAAGCGATACTTGTTTTTTGTGTCGGATTAAAGGAAACCTCATATTTCATGGTGCGCAACGGATAAGATTCCATCTTGTCTTTGATATCAAAACTAGAAGTGATGGACATGAGCGCATCATAATCTTCTTTAATGGAACATCGAATCAGAATATGACGACTAAACAGATAACCAATCCTATCATGGGCTTTCAATTTAAGTTGTTTAGGTAATTCAGTCCTTAGAAAATCTATATGAGGCATACCATGACTAAATTTACCTATAACCGCCCATTTCAATTCTTGACGTGCAATCAGCACCTCAATTTCAGATTTTTGAAAAAGTAATGTAGGTTCTCCGTGTAAGTATGATACATGCTTAGAAGGCAACGAAGGTGGTAATTGATTGATTTGATTTGAGGCAACAGAGGTGGTAATTGATTGATTTGAGTTGTAGTGGGACCCACTGCATTTGCAAAATTTCCGGAGAATGGTGATGATCGGACTGCGTTTGCATACTATGGGTTCAAGGTGGTGGATGCTTATTGGTTGTCCACCATCGGCGCTGATTCTCCAACTGGCAGTGACGCCACTGGTGGTGTAGACACCAACGATCGTCGGAAATTTCCAGATGGCAGTAGCACCGGTGGTACCGCCACACCTTTGTGGATGTATCAACAATGGGAACTCAGTGGGACATGACTGGACAACCCCAAGGGGAGGTTGCCCAACAAACGTTGCTGCCATGTTCGAGCTTCAAGCTCTTCTCGTCGATAATGGTTTCTTCAACACAAATAACATGGGAGCAATTTCAGTATCAAACTTACATTAATATTAGCATATTTAATACAATAACATACCCAATGAAATCCACACCGTGGGGTCTGAGGAGGGTAGAGTGTTTACAGACCTTACCTCCACCTTGGTAGGTAGATCAACTATTTTCGGGAGATCTTCGGCTCAAGACAAAAGCATAATCACAAGAAAGACAATCAAAATAAAGCAAGAGTAAAGAGTAACGCAAGGGAAACAGTCAGACTCATATTAAAGAATTAAAACAGTATAAAGTGTATTTGAACAAAAGGGAGCAGTAGCTAGCACAACTAAATAAGCAAAACAAAATACACTAAATAACACATAGCAGCATAAATCAAACTACAGTGGATTATAAAGCAATAATGTACCTATAAGTGTGATAGACTAATCGGGTCTACAGTAATAACACTACAACTATCAATTTGTAAGCATAAATAGGACTACGCTCGAGAACCTACTACTTTTCTATCATAATCTGTGTCCTCCACAACCCCATATCTAAGGTCATGTCCTCAGTAAGTTGCACATGCGCCATATCCCGTCTAATCACCTCTCTTCAATACTTTTTCGACCTACCTCTACCCCTCATGAACCCGTCCATAGCCAACCCTCACACCTCCGCACTGGGACATCTGTGTATCTCCTCCGCACATGCTCGAACCATCTACCTCGCTTCCCGCATCTTATCATCCACCGAGACAACTCCCACTTTCTCTCGGATATAATTATTTCTAATCGTATCATCCACGTTCTTGAAACATTTAATTCATTTAGCAGTAAAAAGAAAATATGATAGGTTTGACTAATGACTTTTGGGCTTTCTAAATGGAAGATAAATGTTGTAGAATAGTGTAATTTTTTTTTGATGGAGTTCTCTTATTAATGTATATAGAGTATACAATTGTAGTCCTAATAGAATTAGAATCTTTATTTTACCTTAATTACATTAATTACATTAAAATAATGAATACAAAATATTTGTGAATATATTTGATATATATTCACTATCAAAATGGGTTGTTCTATTTTTCCAGCATAGTTAAGAAAGTTAAAGAAAAGACTTTTCCGTTTTTCTTTAAAGATAGCACATTTAATATAGAAGGTCATAAAGATCCTCCTTGGTTATTGCTGCGTGGGATTAATTGCTATATTTATGTTATGAGAATTTTATAATCCATTTAGTTAGTAGTTTATGTACAAGAAATGATTAAAAATGAGAAAAACAAAATAAGAATGATGTTTATAAAGGCGTCAAATCACTTTATTTATGTCTAGCTTTATTATATAAATAGATAAATTATTTGCTAAGCAGATTTCAATGAAAAAGTCAGAACTTTGGGGCCAAAGTGTAATATTAAATACTACAGAAGAGTTAAGTAACATTCATCAAACTAATATGCCCAAAGAACAAGCAAATAAAAAGCGTTTAAGAGTATAAACTATAAAGTAAAGAAAAATTTGTATATATCCCATCAAAACTTCTAAATTTAGTTATATTCTCATCACAATTCTAAATTTAGTTATATTCCCATCACAATTCTAAATTTAGTTATATCCCTATCAAAACTCAATTATATTATTTATATCCCTAATTATTCATTTGACCTCTTAAAATTTATGATAAATATTAATAAAATATTTTAAAGACTGTTTTGAGCTATTTTGGTGTTTATATAAATACTAACCATGCCAAGGGTGTAACAAGCTCAACATTTCCGGCATCGGCGCATTGTTTAAGAAACCGATGAGCAGATTCAGACCAGTTTTGAGCTTTCACTGCTAACATTTTCTGAGAAGCTTTTGATAATACAAGTGAATGGTGACCTAACCCATTTAGTCTTTTGCATAGGCACATATATCAAACCATACTCCATTAGTCTTCTTTTTAGATATGGAGGTGTTGACACACTTATGGGTATTGGAGAACAAGAAGAATGAACAGAGAGAATTACTATTGTAATTTTGATGGAAGACAAATCAGTTTTTAAAATATTTTATTAATATTTATTATAAATTTTAAGATGTTAAATTAAAAATTAAATATATAAATAATATAATTGGATTTTGATAGGATATAACTAAATTTAAAGTTTTTTTTTTTTTTTTTTTTTGGCGAAGGCCGCGTATTCTTTCTTTCAGTCGCATGCGAGTAACCTTGATCGCAATAGCGCAAACCACGCCACCGATTAATATTTGGCCGTATGTATGACTGGCCAAAGAAGGTTTATGCGAGGATCGAACTCGTGGCCTTGCGGTCGTATTCTCTTCTTCTGTGAAACATTGCCATTGCGGGTTGTGATGATGGAGATATATTTAAAAAGAGAAATTTTGACAGGAATATATACAAATTTCACTAAAGTAAACCATTGAAGTATTTGATCAAAGAACATGTGTGTGTGGTCGATAGAGTTGCTAAATGTCATGGGATATAATTGAGTTTAATATATTTCATTTATTTATTATTTTACATAATCGACGAAGTCCGTCAGTTTTGACAAAATTAATGACTCATAATTTGTATATATACCCTATTTATTAATGAGAATAATCAAGAAATTATTTCTTTCACTAAAAAATACCCTTAACCTATTGAAAATGGCTCAAAAATGCTCTTCTCCCTAGGGATGACAATTGGGTATGTTAGGGCGAGACATGTCTTGACCTGCTAAGGATTTGACCCGTCCTTCCCTATTTAGCAATTTTCAGAAAATATGTCCTGCCCCGCTAAGCCCTGCCCTTCCCCGCCCTATTTATCCTCAATACCGCCAGCGAGCTGCCGGAAAATCTCAAAATTGAAACTCGAACTTTGGGAATCAGTGTTACATCTCTGAAATTGAAAACAACATTCGGTTCCAAATAAAACTCAGTAGAGTCGATTAACAGAGTGGTTCATAATCTTGTCCTCAAGAAAAATGAAGAGCAAATCTTAAAACTAAATCTACAACAGTGTTCTTAATACTAGCAGAAACACTCAAATTACAAATACCCTTTTCCACATTTTATTAGTTGACATTATGGGAACGCAAATTAAGAAATTAAAAGACAAAATTTTGGACCAAAAGATGGGAAAGAAAGCAGAAATCTTGGAAGAGCCACTTTGTAATAATCTTCCAGACGAAAATCCCCAAAATTTAGAGAAAAGGATAGGTTTGAGTGAGAAACGGGTCTTTTATTGGGTCAGAAATTCATGTGGATCAATAGAATATAATCAGTTAAGAGCATTTTTAACCCAATAGATGGAAGGAGGATATTTTTGAGTCATTTTCAATAGGTTAAAGGATATTTTTTTTAGCCTTTTTCCATGAAAAAATGATGCAGTCCGTCGGTCTTAGACCGTTGATCTTGGACGGATTTTAGTAGTGATATCTTTATTTTATGGTACTCAGCAAGGATCCCTAGACAAAGAGCATTCAGAAAAATACAGTTTTTTTTGGGTGTGGCCCCAATGGCTTTGATGTATCCTGTAGGAGTAAGAACATAGTGCGTGATGTTGGGTCACAAGTTTAAAGTCTATTATAGCTGACTTATCACCATATTGCTGATATGTTTATGATCTGTAAGCATGTGTTGTTGCGTCAAATGGTTATCACAATGAATCGGTATTGGTGATCTTCTCTTCTTGAAATATACGTTGGGCTAGCGATATGTTTATCAGACATTCTAGTAAGTTGCTCGTTGAATTAATACCACGAAGGAAGATAGCATAAATATTAACAGGAAAATGCCTATAGGAAGCAATATTATTAGCTCCTTTATTTTTCAATAGTAAATAGAGTACAAAGAAAATAATATGCTCATCCAAATACTTATATGATACTGTCTCATCATCGCAATGATCCAGAGCTTCACAACCTCTGAACCAGGGAGGAAGACTGACATACTTAGGTGCTACGAATATGACACTTTAATACTTTGTGCTTCTCCGCTGACCTACAATGGGATGACTACATTACATGTATACAGATGCGTATCTTTACACTAGTGTAACCTCTTTAGTTTTCTTAGGAGGACTCTTTTTTATAAATCCTACATGGATATAAAGGTCTGTCGTGCTGGAGTCACGCTCTGGAAGTTCAGCATTTCGACCCCCCTCCGACATGTTCTTAACAAATTGCACTAGATTCCGCCAATTTTGTGGCTCAAACAACCGTTTGTTCATTCTCAAAAATGTAAATGCACTCAATGCATTTCCAGAATCTGACCTGCTTGTTGCCAAAACTTGAGAATACGCTCCCTCATCATACCTCTCTAGAGCATTTTCTCCAGCAAGTTCTACTTCAGCAATTCTCGTTGCATTTTTTACTTGTCGAACTAAGCCTTCTGGTGAGCAGTTTGCACTCTGGGGCTGTTCACCATCCCTCATTTCCATACATGTAAAGTTAAGTATAACACGATGTTTCGCTAACATACGTGCTATAAGTAGATAACCATCTCTGTGTCTTGTATTATAATATCCAGCCGTTAACTCTGCAGCATGTGATCTAGTATTGTAATGCCAATGAATCCCAGCTACCTTTCCAGATAGTTTAGCCCCAGTTCCTTGGTATATACTTTTTCCTGCTGCTAGGATATTTTCACCATGACCCAGTAGCTTTCCTGAATACCACTCTAGGAAGAATTGTCCATATTCACTGTTCCATGTTCCATCCCTTTGAAAAAATCCAGTATCCTCGGGAAACTGGTTGTACTGCCCAGAGTCATGAGGCCCTCCCTTGCCCCAGTCATCCTTTCCAGCTGTCTTGGCGGCTGCTGCCAATGAAGCTATCATGTACTGCGTTGACAAAAAAATAAGTTAGTTTTTTTTCCAGCATGAAAAAGATTATTTTAATATTTCAAGCCATAGATGCAAGTAATTACCTTGTCGTAGCACTGGAATTCTCCAATTCCAGGAAACCTCCATGTACCTTTGCTTTCTGGATAGGATGGATATCTTAGCTCCCCACAAGGACCCAATCCCACTTGAATTTCCTGTAAAAGAAAGCAGAATGTCAATTTCAACTCATATTCTCCCTTAAAGAAAGAGATATCTATTTATGCCTGCTTGTGTGTGTTCTAAAGCTTATGCTTGGAGTTTTCATTGATGTTGCTTTAAGGTATGGTGAATTAATAGGAAGTGTACTATTGAAATAATAACATAGGATATGTGATTGTTAAGCAGAAATCTTACCACTATGACGTTTCCCAAATAATCGTTGAATCTTTCTCTGAAGCTCCTCATATAGTCAGTATACACCTGAATGGGTGTTCTTCCTCTGAGTACTGGTAACATATCACAACCTAAGGAAATATACTCTGGATTTCTCCGACCTGATCTATCTGTGTAGACAAGGTCAGGATTCTTGCTGATTTCTTCAAGTACCCATGGAGGTAGAGGAATACTGCAAAATCCATAACAATTCTTAGTGACAATTCGATTTCTCCTAGAACTGAGAGTCTGAATAGTGAGAAGAAATTCTAGTTCCACTTGAATTTTTCCCTTTAAAAGCTATGAAGACTATTACTTTAGATTGCAGCGGAATAGGTTGTTAATTCTGTTAATTATTTCAAAGTAATGATTAAGAAACTAAGATTCTATATGAGTATTTATTCCCTTTAAAAGCTTTAAGAAACACTACTTACATGACAGGAAGTGCCTTAATGGTGTTGTGATTTGGAATTATGAGAACAGAAAAGGTAAACTTCCTGGTTCATTAGAACCTAACTAGATTATTCTTGAATCTATGTAACTAATGGTGTATTAGTACAGATGATATTTGAAGCTTTACTAACTCTATAATAGTGCAGCTTATTAGTGTCTAATGGAAATAGAACAGAATATAGCTAGATCTTGACAAAGCCAGATTAGTACCTGCAAGAGTCTCCAACATTTCCACCACACTGATGAAAAGACATAACCACTTGAAGCTTCAATCCATGTTCTTGACACATTTTGACAAGTTGAGCATATCCTTCCCAGTTATACTTCAAAGGTCCATCTTTCTCCACCAGTCCCCACCAAGCATCAACCATTACCCCTTCAGCTCCACTACTTTTCAAGGCCATCAAACTCACACCCATCGCTCGTGGCTTGTTCAATTTCCCTCCCATGGTCATGGTGTCAAGTGGCAGCATCACAAAAACAGGTACCCTTGTACTGCTATTGCTGTGAGTAGTTGTTAGCCCATGAAGCTTTTCCCTTTTCTCAATTTTCCTGCCTTCCATGGGATTAACCATGATGCTGTCATGGGAGAGTTGATCTTCTTGCATGGAACTTTTCGCTATGAGACGACAAGATGGCCTGGTTTGTGCAAAAGAAACCATGCCTAAGAAATTATCAACTGTTTTTACACCTTTTGTTTCTTTTAAATTGATAAAAGAGGTTGATAATTGAAGTGTTAAAGTCATTTCTTTTGCTTTTTTTAATAATAGAAGATGTAATGTGTTGTTTTTTATAATAGAAGATGTAGGATTGTACTGATAATAGAAGATGTAGGCATGAGTATTTATATAAGCAAGATCCCTAAAGGTTTCAGGTGGTGGGCTCTATTTAGAATGTAAAAAAGAAAGTGCAAAAGTTAAAAAAAAAAAACGTTCTTTTACAAAGTCTTCCTCTACTTGGCGTGGTGACACATAAGTATAACAACCATTTTATATTCTCAACATTACACCAAGATCAAGTTTAATGTGTCTAAATTAAAATATTTCAAATTATACATCCAGTCAGAGATTATATCATCTGCTGTCTAAATATTACTTTCACTTGATACAGGAGGGGACTCATAGTGAGGTAACTTTTTATTCTTCTTATTTTAGCTGTTAAAAGAGAAGCAGTTATGGGAAATAACATTCTTATTTGGAGAACAATTTTTTATTTACATTATGAGTTACCGCCCGGACCCACGCATAGCGTGAACTTAATGCATGTTTTTTTTTAAGAATTTACCTAGAAACAACTGCAGATGGACGGTGTATAATAAGTGAAATGATTAATAATGTTTGTAAGTTAAGTCCTTGAGAATATAACGTTAACCCGCGTGGCATCTGTATTTTCCAAATTACTGTGCTTGTCTTATTCCAAGACCAAATTACAGTGTACCAATAGAAACATTAGGGGGGGGGGGGGGACACGTTACTGGATACTACCAATTTGTTACTCACATTTTGGCTGTGTTTAATATGGTACACTTGTATAGTAGAAGGATAGAAGCAATTTCCTGCCCTCTACCTTTTTTTCAGTCTGCTGGGGTGAGGGGACGGTAAAGGCCACCCGATAGTGTCTCAGTAATTAATGAAGGGGTGATAATCATGTAGCAGGTACCTTATAGAATTAATCGAAGTGCGTGCAAGTTGATTCGAATATTATTATAATGATAAAAAGGGAAGGTGAAGGAAGAATGAAGAGTAAAAATAAATGTAAGATTGTATTAATCTTTTTTGTGGAACATTTCTCATTAATATAAATATTTATAGATGTACAATATTGAATCCTTCTATAATAAGAATCTCAATCCTATCATAATTACATAATACAAAATATGGTAAATATGTATCCTAAATATTAATTTACATGTTTGCTAATACACCTTCTCAGTCGGAGCAGGAGGAGGTCGGACGCTAAGACTGGATCTGAAGTCAAGAAATAACTGTCTAGGAAGGTCCTTTGTGAATATGTGTGCTGATAGGAAGAAGGTACATGCAAGACCCATATAATCAAGAGCAACCTTCTCATGAACAAAATGAATATCCATCTCAATATGTTTGATTTGTTGATGTTGAACATGATTATGAGACATGTATACAACAGATATATTATCACAATAAACTAAATAAGCCTTACGTAAGAGACACTAAAGCTCCAAAAGTAGGTTTCTAAGCCAACAGATCTCAACAACAACATTAGCAACGCCTATGTATTCTGTTTCTACACTAGATCGGGATAGTGTGGGTTGCCTCTTTGCAGATCACGAAATAAGATTATCCCCTAAGAACACACAGTAGCCTGAGGTAGAATGTCGTGTGTCCGGAAAACCTGCCCAATCAACATCCATATATGCTAACAACCTGGTCGGGGATGATGAGTATAGTTGCAAACCATAGTCAAGTGTGCCCTTAACATATCGAATGATACATTTGAGGACAGTAAAGTGAGGCTCCATGGGTCATGCATAAATAAGCATACCTACTGAACGACATAAGCAATGTCTGACCTCGTAAAAGTGAGGTACTGTAGTTCACCTGCGAGACTCCTTTAGAGAGTGGGATCTGACACCGGATCACTATCCAAAGCACTGAGCTTTGATTTAGAATCAAATGCAGTAGTCATGATCTTGCAATTAGCCATTTTAGCCCTATACACAATCTCATCTACATAGTTACGATGACAAAGGAACATATTATCTGCAGATTTAGTCACTGAAATACCCAAAAAATACACCAAAAAAGCCTTGACGGTTGAGACTTCTACACCATCAAACGCCACTGTCAGAAAATGGTCAGACGCGGCAGAACCGCGGCGAGAGAGGCGGCAGAGGCCGCGATGGTGGTCGTGGCGGCAAGGGCCGCGACAAGAGAGGTAGGGGACAACAGCCCAACCCACACTCGCGGAACCCGTATTCGCCTCGCAAAGACTCAAGGCGTACGATTTGAGCCCAAAATTGGGCCTCATACCCAAGAACCCGATTTGAGTCTCCCATCCAGAGTCGCAGGCGAGCCCAACAACCCATCGCCAATTTCGTCATCATGCCCACATTTCCCAGCCCATCCATGGCGGCCCCAGCCCCATCTGAGTTGGGTCAGACTTTTAGCAGTCTCAACCTACAGCAGTCCAACGAAAATTGATACATGGATACGAGGGCCACTACTCACCTCACACGCTCGGATACCATGTAAGATTGTATTAATTTCTCTTGGAAAACCTTTCTCATTAATACAAATATGTATAAATGTACAATATTGAATTCTTCTATAATAAGGATCTCAATCTTACCATAATTACATAATATAAAATATGGTAAATATGTATCCTAAATATTAATTTATATAAGATTATATTAATCTCCCTTGGAGAGCCTTTCTCATTAATACAAATAGTCATAGGTGTATAATATTGAATCCTTTTATAATAAGGATCTCAATCCTACCATAATTACATAATACAAAATATGATAAATATGTATCCTAAATATTAATTTACACGTTTGCTAATAGTAAAGATATATGAATTCTCATGTCCTCAAGAGCACTCCTTCCACACCATTGAATTGTTATTTAGAAATGAATTGTGAAAGTGAATCAAAATATTGATATGAGCCGGAGAGATTCAAGATTTAAGTTTTAATAATCAATTTTTATTTTTAAAATTAAAATGATATAATTGTGTTATATACTTGTGCAATCAAACAACTCAAATATAATTATTCTGTAATTATGTTATCACAAAAAAGTCTCTAATTACTAGATTGTATAGTTATCACCCTAGTAATTATACCAAATTTAATTGCAAGGTGGCTTTCCAAACTAAACATAATATGATTTGGGCGAGTATATCTTAATTATAACCTTCCTTATTAGTCCTCAAATTTCTGAGATGAAAGAAACTAAAAACTAAAAACACAAATGCACATGAGAAGCACTATTTAGATTTTAGAATATGCTTAACTAAAAGATATTATTTGCAAAAAGAGAGTCGACATGATATTTTATTTTGTAGATATTTCTCAAGTTTCATTATTAGAAGAAAAGGGTGTACAGTATATGAAAACAATGTAACATAGTCAAAAGAATGAAGTGTCTTGCTTTTCTTTCCCCACTAAATTCTCAACCATATTTGTGGTCATAATGTCGTTTTCTTTTGCCAAAATTATGCAAACTCCTTAAAACTTGGCTACCTTAGCTTCTGCGTGGCCTATAACTAAAAAACAAGACTTGCACTTACTAACGTAGATAACCAAAACAAAAAATCTTCCCCTTCCCTTATATTATTAGAGCCGAGTATTATTAGTTTATGAGTTCTGAATCACTATTTTTCTTAATAAATTATTTATATATATTATATAAATTTTTGTAATTCAAATACATATTTTGATCCAAAATTACCAAGTTACTGTTAATAACCAGGCTCCGTCCGACTTATATTCCACTATTATATTTATTTAAAAGTAAATGATGTATTTGTTACCTTTCTTTAGAAATAAATGATTTCTTACTTATTTTTTATGTTTTGTAAGTACTCAAAAAATAGTATCTCAAGAACAATTATATTCATTGTGAACAAACACTATAGGGAGGGGTGGGATGTCGAAAGGTGAGAGGAGACAAACGGCATGAAATGTTACTTATGAAATTTATTTTTCTACTTCTTTATAAAAGCCGAATTTTTTTACTTTAAAAAATTTATTTTTCTAAAATATATTTTAAAATTATTTTGACACCAAAATTGATGCAAATATTGTCCTCCGTACAGAATACAACCAATATTTTTGCACCCTTTTCTTGGAATTTCATTTTTTCTTTTACTCAAGAACCATTACAAGTCGGAGATAAGATAACTAGTCCAATTGATCCATAGTTATACACTGTAGATTTATTCTCGAGCACATGCTTTTGAATTTTGAGTAATTACAAAATTTATAAAAGGTGCCGTGATGGAGTGATCATAGTTTTGGATATTTTCTAATTTTCATTGAACTTTTTAACGTCTGTGACGGGATGAAGCAAGGAAGAAAAAAAAACCTTCTCAATGGTCGACTATGAATTATGAAATGATCATAGCCTCTTCGGCGAGGTTCTCAAAATTTGTTTATTTTAAACAATATTTTTTGGAGAATAGTAATTTATGTTTAATTAATTAATTTAAAAATATTTTTATAAATATTAATAAGAACGTCAAAAATAATTTTTATTATTATTTTATTTGTGGATGAAATAGAGGTTCGCCTCCAGGGTACTTTATGATAAAAAGTTATCGCCTAGGCTAAAGGTAAGTTCTACATAGTGATGATTATACGAATATTGTTGTATGAGATAGAATGTTGGTCAGTTAAAAACGTTCACGTTCATAATAGAATATGAAGATAGCGGAGATGAGGATGCTCAGATGGATGTGTGGTCATACTAGAAAAAATATGATTAGAAACGAAGTTATACGGGACAAGGTCAGAGTGGCCTCCGTGGAGGACAGGATGCGATAAACGAGACTGAGATGGTTCAGACATGTGAAGAGGAGGTGTGAGGATGAGCCAGTTAGGAGGTGTGATAGATTGACAGATAGCGGGAGTTATGAGAGGTAGATGTAGGCCAAAGAAGAAATGAGGGAGATGATTAGACATGACATGACACAAGTTCAACTGACTGAGGACATGATCTTAGATAAAAAAAAATTAAAGGTTGAGGATTAGAATAGAAGGGTAGTAGGTCGTTGAATTTTATAATACTGTGTGTGAGAGAGGTAGGGACTAGCCTCTTCACCTCCTCTTCTCTATTTCTTTGAAGTATTTTTTAGGTTTCGCGTAGATCCATTCTCGTATGTGTGTATTACTATGTGTTGCTTCTTTATTTTGTATCGTAATATCTTGCTATTATGTTCCTTGGATTCTTGCATTGACTATGTTTCTTCTGAGTCGAGAATCTATCGAAAATCGCTTCTCTACCCCACAAAATAGAAGTAAGATCTGCGTACATCTACCCTCTCCAGACTTCACTTGTGGTTACACTGAATATGCTATTATGATATTCAATTTTTTGTGTTTCGTGAATAGCTAGTGAAACATCTCAAATTTCTAAAATACACGTTTTAGTTTCTCAGAAGGTCGATCAAGCTATTATTAATGAGAAAAGAATTCTCACTAAATGACATTAATCCTAGCCATCCATTTCACGTTTGTTTCACAAATACGTGGATCTATAGTGGAAGGTGCAAGTATTATCCATAGAAATAGTATCTTATGTGACCTCCTTATTATTGTTGCGAAATGACATATCTATATCCCCATATTAACTCATACATAGTCTCCCAAAATAAAGGAAAGAACAAATAAAAAACAAATAAATGCTGCTTCTAATTATTTTCATGCTTTTCTTCTTTTCTATATTTGTGTGTGTGTGTTTTTTTTTTTGGGAACAACTCGAATGACTCGATTATTAAAAAAAAATAGGTCAGCCATAGAACTCAATTGACCGTAATTGGAATGTTAGGTTATTCAACTAAACCACCAACTCAACCTTAGACCAATTAAGCATAATTCGAAATTATAAAGATTTATAAGAATTTGAGTAGTTGTTAGATGTAATTGCTATGCTTTGCTCTTTTTGATGTCACTAGATTCTAACTTTGAAACTGCTATGTATTTCGAATTATGACCTCTTTGATTGTTGAATTTTCCAACAAAGATCTGATTTAGTTTAGAATTTTTTTATTATGTGTCTCACATTGTTGAATTTACATCAACTCGATGAAACATTGACTTACGGTTGAATCGAGGAAGAAGAAATGAGAGGAAAATGAGTTGTGAAAGCTTTTCCATATATTCAATAATGAATGATAGTTGTGTACAAATCAATAAATAAGAACTAATCTAAACGACTGTTAATTGACAGCTAAGCTACAACTAATCCACTAATTAACTCATCTACACCACTAACTGACTAATAGAAAGTTTGTTATAACTTCATGTGCATGTATGGCATACGCTATGTAATACCATTCGCAATACTCCCTCTCAAGCTGGTGGGTGTAAACAAGTTTAACAGCTTGGAGACCAAATATTCATGGTGTACTCTTAATAATGCCTTGGTCAGTATGTCAATAAGTTGCTCTTTTGTGTTTGTATGATGAGTATGTATCAATCCTGTCTGTATCTTTTCTCAAATGAAATGGAAATCAATCTCTATATGTTTAATCCTCTCATGATACACGAGGTTTGCTGATATTTAAAGTGAAACTTTAATATCAATGTACAGGTCAATACGCAACTCTACTTCTGCACCTAATTCTTTGAACAATCTGATAAGTCATATCAATTCAGACCCAATTGAAGTCGTGCTTCTATACTCTGCCTCTACTGAGCTCTTGCACACTGTTGTTTTCTTTTTTGACTTCTAAGAAATGAGTGAGTTCCCATGTTTCACCACAAATCTTGTTATAGACCTTCTAGTATTGGGGTATTATGCCCAATCTGCATCACAATAGACAGTCAACTTATCCATCTTGGTGCTACTCATCAGTATACCAAGGCCTGACTCTCTTTTCACATATCTCACCAATATTATTGTTGCATCCCAATGGGATTTTTTTGATTCATGCAAAAATTAACTCAAAGTCTATACTGCATAAGCAATATCTAACCTAGTCATAGTCAGATATAGCTATTTGCCAATGAGTCTTTGATAATGTTGTTTATTTGCAAGCAAGTCATCATCTATATCACCTATTGCAGCACCCAACTCTTTAGTGGTCAATTTCTGATTGCACTCAAGTGGAGTCCAACATAGCTTGGCTGCTCCAAGTCCCAAATCTGATATAAGTTTCAAGCTATACTTTCTCTAATTCATCAGTATCCCCTTTTGTGATATTTCCTCTAATTCATCATATCCCCTTTTGTGATATGTTTAACTTTATGCACAAAAAATACTTCAAAGTCCCAAGGTCTTTAATCTTGAATGACTAATGCGAGTGTTGTTTAGTTGTTTCAATCAGATGTGGATTATTTTCAGTAACCAGTATATCATCTACATAAATTAGTGTGACCATAATATCTTATCCTGATCTTTTAGTGAACAAGGAATAATCCAGACAGCTTTGAACAAAATCTTGTTGTACTAAGACTTCTGTCAATTTCACATTCCATTGTCTACTTGGTTGTTTTAATCCATATAGGGATTTGACAAGCCTACAAATCATGCCAGTCTTGTTCTACCCTGGCTTGCAAAGCCCCGTGGAAGCTCCATATAAATTTCATCAAAGAGATCACCTTGAAAGAATGCATTGTAAACATCTAAATATGCCATCTTTGAGTTGCTGCTACATATATCACAGATCTTATATTGACAATCTTAACCACGAATGAGAAAGTCTCATTATAGTCAAGTCCCTCTTTCTAATTGTAGCCGCTAGCGCCCTACAACTAGTATAGTATAGCAGAGCAGCCAGCTTCAAAGCTTACCGCCTTTGGCCACTAACCTGGCTTTAAATATTTTAATCTCCCTGTTAGCGAATATTTTTCAAATATTCACATTATATATTGTATTTATTAGTATCATATTTTTAAGGTAACTTAGGATTCTTACTGTATTAAGAATCACCTTTGTACAACTATATATATTGTGATTAATGAAAGAAATCCCCAAGGGAAATTATTCCAACATCTTACATGGTATCAATAGCCTAACATCCCAAAAACCCTAGAAATTCCCCTCCCCTCTCGGCCGCCACCAATCCCCCCTCCCCCCCACACCGCGGTGCCTTCTCTTTCGGAATTTCTAACCTGTGGCTATCATGTCTCCTCCCACTTCTCCTAAATCTAATGGTTCTACCTCTGGCATAGATGACACCCCACTTCCCTCCACAAAGTCATCTTTTCATCCAGCTTTTGCTGTCACAAACATCAAGAATTCTATCCCTATTATTCTTGATCAAGAAGACTGTCAATATTCTATGTGGGTGAAACTGTTTTATATTCATGCTTGTGCGTACAACGTGCTCGACCATATTGATGCGTCCCCTCGCCCCTCTGACATTGATGATTCAACATGGCGTCGTCTTGACGCTATCGTCAAACAATGGATCTATGGTACCATCTCTAAGGACTTTCTGTGCACTATCCTAAAAACAGGTGCTTCGGCACGCAAACTTTGGGTATGCTTGGAGGAAATTTTTCAGGATAACAAAAATACCAGGGCGGTGTATTTAGAGGAGCAGTTCAACAACACCCGCCTTGATAATTTTAACAACATGAACGAATACTGCAAGCAACTGAAACTTATTGCTGACCAACTCTCTCATGTTGGGACATCTATTTCTGAGATTAAGATGGTACTACAACTTATTGCAGGATTACCAAAGGGGAAATATGATACTCTTGCAGCAATAACTCAACAGGTTGATCCACTTTTATCTTTCAACAAGGCACGTTCTCAATTGTTGTTGGAAGAAACACGGCGTGCTAAACATGATGAGCACAATAAAAAAACATTATCCGTTGAAAACTTGCGATCGCGACATCGCTCCACCATCTTTGGACCATCGTCAAGAAATCGCAGTGGAGGCAGAGGCAATTGAGGTCGCAGACAAGTAAACAAGGGAAAAGATCGAGGCAAAGGAAAAGCACAACATCGCGATGGCGAATACCCGGCGGCGATGGCGAATGTCGGCACGGCGATGGCGGCGATCCGACAAACTAGGCCCGGTTTGTGGCGATGGCGGCCCAGTAACCTTGGTCCAACACCAATAGACCCATCTCCTCAACAGGCCCATCTGATGTCAGCCCAACAGTTTCCTTTAGCCCAACAGATGAAACCCACTGATTTGGGCTAAGCTTTCAACACACTCACTCTGCAACCGCCTGACAATAATTGCTATATGGACTCCGGAGCCACATCACACCTGACCAACTCTTCAGGTAATTCCTCTCAACTGTTTCAGTTAAAGTATCCTCAATACATTACTGTTGACAATGGTCGCCGCATTCCAATTACAGGTTATGGCAATACACAAATCAAAAATCCCTATCCACCCTCCTCACTTAACCATATCCTCTACGCCCCTCAAATTATTAAAAAGTTGAGATCTGTTAGGAAATTCACTCGTAATAATTGGGTGTCTGTAGATTTTGACCCTTTTGGTTTCTATGTGAAGGATCTCAATACGGGGAGAATTCTTACTCGATGCAATAGTGTGGGAGACCTCTACCCCTTCACAAAATCTTCTGCTGTCAGAACTCAACAACCAGTCTCCCTTGCTGCATTATCTCAATCCACCTGGCACAATAGGCTTGGGCATCCAAGAGATCATATTTTTTCTTTTCTTAGAAACAATTAGCGTATTAAATGTAATAATGGAAAACTTGCCCAACATTGTTTTCTTGCCCGCTTGGCAACTATACTCGTCTTCCTTTCATGTCTTCAATGAATATTACTGTCACGACCCGACCCCGGGACCGCGACTAGTACCCTACTGGGGTACCCTGTCAGGTATATGTCAGAGAATAGCAGCGGAACATACATAACTTTATAAAAGGGTAAAACATCACTGACCAGCCGGTAAGGCTGCCTTCCATAAACATACTTAAACAAAGTATTTATAATACAACTGGTTCTTATAGCCCAAAACACATAGGTGGCCATGCACTTAAAGATAACAAGCGTGGCGGGGACCCGCCATACCACGAATGTACAAAATACCTATAGCGTCGTGGAAATATCCGTACCAATAAATAAGCTTCCGAGGAATGGAGCTTCGACAGGAATAGTGATCCTAAGAACGAGGATCCTCGATCGCTTACCACCTGCGGCGTGACGCGGCCAGGGAAGGGGGTCAAGACAATATGTACCAAATCGTAAAGTCGGGAAAAATCGTAATATGATATCATAAGTCAAAAAGGAAACTGGAGTCATGAAAGACAATAAAATACCTTTTACTGTGCCTTACTAACAATGAGAGTGACAAGTATATACGTATAATACTGCATAAAGTAGGAGGCTCATGATCAAACAGGGTACCTCGCCCGTAGTATCAATAAAACGCTCCTACTCCTGGGACTATTTCACGCACGTGGGTCTGTGGACCGCGTGAAGTCTTTCACTCGCATCGGTACCGCCGGCGTGGGACTATTTCACCGCGTAAGCCCATAAGGACTCGCGTGAGGTATTCTCGCATCATGGGTAGCAAATCCACGGAACGTGTGGTATAACGATCTTGGGGACTTTCCGCCGGATATACTCTTACCACGAAGCGGATGGTATAACGATCTTGGGTCAGCACTCGGATATACTCTTTTTGGAGCAGATGGTATAACGATCTTGGGGCTTGCCTCGCCGGATATACTCTTATCTTGGTGTAGATGGTATAACGATCTTGGATCGCCCGCCGGATATACTCTTACCTTTGGAGAAGGTGGTATGGCGATCTTGGGGCTTGTCCGCAAACATACTCTTACCACGGAGAAGGTGGTATAACGATCTTGGGGCTTACCCGCCGGATATACTCTTACCCTAACTCAAATCGTCATCATATCATAATCATAAATAGGTTAAGAAAACTTATAACTTATTAGTCTTGTTCATATACCTCTCATTTTAGTTTACTTAAGACACTTAACCATATCTTTAATCTGAGAATAGGGAGTTTAACCCAAGTTCTATATACTTCACTCTTTTGAAAATGACTCTCCTTTATACACAAAAACCTTTGGGCAATTGATACCTTAAAATCAAGTTGCCTCTCCATATACTTATCTTATTTAGAGTAAATCTCTTCTCATTAACCTTTTATGAAGCTAATGAACCAACTTTCCATAAAGTTGTTATATTAACTCTACACTTTAGTAAAATCATACTTTTCCCTTAACTAAGGGAATTATACATTCTTAAAATGAAACAAGTCATTATATGCTTAAAAGCGAGTAAGAATACGATCTTGACGTCTACTGTACTACATAGTTTAATCTATTCATGCTCAAGAGATAGGAAAACTTCACATACCTCTTTGGTCAATCCACTTGCTAGGTCCAACTACCGCAAGTAATATTTCAACCTATAATAACCATGATATGTTCATTAACCTCTAATTTCAATGTAGAATAATCTAACTCAAAGCCACTAAATTCTACGAAAAATTGGGCAGCATTTCCTTTGTTTCTACATACTTTGCCACCTTTCTGAAGGCCGAATTTATCATCCAAATGGCTCATTCAAGGCTCAACAATCCAACAATGCAAAGGGGATTACACACCCCACTAATTCTGCCCCACAAGGTACAATAATCCATTTTAACAAGTTTAAGGTAGTTTTTAGGCTACAACATGCTCATTTGTTCTTTTAACCAATTCTTTCATATCCCAACCACATTTATCACATGCAATCAATCTAAGGGCCTTATTTCCAACTAAAAGTTCTTCCTACTTAACATGCAATACCAAATACCAACTATAAAAGAAGAATGGTTACCTTAGAGCTTTTAGCCAATTTACTCCAACAATTGCTAGCCTCTACTCCAAGAATATCACCACAATAGTCTTCACAAGCTTGTAATAACCTTTCCTTCCTATCACACTTTTCAGATTTTCTTTGGGCTTAGAATTTCTCTTGGAAACTTAGAGAGAAGAGAGATCTAAAGCTTTAGAGAGAGAGGGAAATTGGAAGATGACCAAGTCTTCAAGACTTGGTCAATATATTGCATGCAAGAAATCAGATGGGGAGGGACACTTGTCACCCTCCCAAGGTATTTTAAAAGAAAAATCTGACTTTTCTAAGTTTTTCCGCCCAAAATTCAGCCTCGCGCCAGCTGAAACCTCGCCGGGCTCTGGACTTTCGCGCCGCTGCCACATCACGCTCGCGGCGCTGAAACTTCAGCGACCCTCGATGCTTTAGCGCGCGCCCTGCATCCGCGGCGCCGCTGCCCGCGCTTTGCTCGAGACGCATTTACGCCCGATTGCAGCGAACTTGTAACTCTCATAACTTTCTACTCCGACGTCCTATCGACGAATGGTTGGTTGCGTTGGAATCTAGACTCAACGAACTACGCCCTAGGACTTTGTAATACTTAGGGACTCTCAATGAATCGGGTCATAACCCGCCTCAAAGTTGACTAAAACCCGTCCGGAATAATCCGTCAACCTATCCTTTGAAATTTTTTAAGTCTTACATGCTTTAAATGCGCTCTCACGTAGGGTCGAACTACGGGTATAACATTCTCCCTTAGAAACATTCGTCCCGAATGTTCCTTCTAGGCTTACTCAAATCATATTATCGACATAGACCTCTCAATTACTCTTGCAAAATAAAGGAAGCTCGCGAGCCACAACATATAAGCGAAATTACTAAATCAAAACTAACAAGGGAAAGTAGGTTACTGGAGGTATAGGGAATAAGTGAGGATACTTCTTCATCATATCGTCCTCGCTTCCCATGTCATTTCCTCCACTGTTGCGTTCGCCATAGCACTTGACGGAAGCCACGTCTTTCGTCCGAAGTCGCTTAACGACGATCGAGTATCGCTATGGGACTCTCCTCATCGATAACTCCTCGTCACTTGGACATCCCGAACGGGTGCACTCACAGATGGATCTCCATACATTTCCGCAACATAGACACATGAAAAGCGGATGCACCGCCTCCAAATCGGACGGAAGATCTAACTCATGTGCAACCTTGCCTACCCTACGGACAATCGACACGCCCGATGTACCTCGGGCTAAGCTTCCCTTCTTTCCAAATCTCATCACGCCGCCGTGGCGATACCTAGAAAAACCCAATCATCTATCTCGAATTCCAAGTGTCGACGCCGATGATCTGCATACGACTTTTGCCGACTACGAAGCGCCAACAATCGCTCTGGATAAGCTTCACTTATCCATCGTCACTGTGAACTAAGTCGGCCCGACTAATCGAACTTCTCCCACTCGAACCAGCCTATCGGTGACTGCACTTCCTCGTATAAGGCCTCATGGCGCCATCGAATCTTGGAATGGTAGCTATTGTTATAAGCAAACTCCACAAGAGGTAAATGATCCTCCCGCCTACCCTCGAAATCAATAACACAAGCCCGCAGATATCCTCGAGTGCGGATAGTGCGCTCGGCTGTCCGTCGATCTGAGGTGAAATGCCGTCTCGAGGCTCACTGTGTCCTTAATCCTTACGAAAAGACCTCCGGAAGTTAGCCGAGAAGCGGGATCCTCTATCGATATAATCGACACCGACTCCGTGCGGTCTCACAATCTCTAATATATAATCGGCATAGTCCTCGGTGAACGTCGTTCGATCGGAAGAAAATGGTGATTTCGTCGACTGTCGACAATCACCCAAATGGAATCATGCTTCCTCGAGTGGTAGGTAGCCCCGTAATAAAATCCATATTTATCACCTCCCACTTCCAAGTCGAATATCAATAGCTGCAATGACCACCGAGCTTCGTGCTCAATCTTAACTGGCGACAATTCGCACGCGCCACGAACTCCGCAACGTCCTGCTTGGCCATCCCACCAATACACGCATCGAGGTCATGGTACATCTTAGTCGACCGGATGAATAGAATAACGAGCACCGTGTGCCTCAAGAAATCTGGCGAAGTCTGTCACATCGGGAACACACAACCGGCCTCAAATCTTAGCACCCATCGTGCTACTCAAACAGACTCTTCTCCTTACGAGCGGCATCTCGATGCCGTACCAAAATCGGATCCTCATCACGCCGCCTCTTTACCTCGCCGACGATAGAAGACTCGCAACTCTCGAACCCGAATTCCTCACTATCGAATCAACCAAACGAACCCAAGGCTCGCTGGTGATGTAACTCTCGGACCATATCCTCTTCTCTGTGAACATCGACAGCTACCCATCGACTGCGACTAAGGCGTGAACCACGTTGGCCTTCCCGGTGGTATAGAATATCAACATCGTAATCCTTAAGTAGCTCCAACCACCGTCTGCGCCATGAGTTCGGCTCACTGGTGAAGATGTCTCGAGACTCTTGTGGTCGTGTAAATGTCCACATGAACTCCATATAAATAATGCCTCAGATCTTTAAGGCATGAATCACCGCCCGACTCAGTCATGCGTGGGATAGTTCTTCTATGCTTCCTAAGGTCGAGATGCATAAGCTATAACTCGCCGTCTTTGCATCAAGACGCACTGAGCCCGACACACGATGCGTCACAATAAACCACATACCCATCTAAGCCCTGGAAGAGTAAGAACCGGGCGGTCGAAACTTCTCCTTCAAGAATCGGAAACTTTCCTCACAAGTATCCGCCCACCGGAACATATGCTTACGAGTTAGCTTAGTCAAAGGTCTTTGAAATAAGCAAACTTCTACAAACCTCCGATAATAACTGCAAGGCCCAAAAGTTGCGCACTCTCCGGTGTAGTGGGTGCAGGCCAGTCTTCGATCGCTCAATCTTAGTATCAACCCGAATACCTTGGCCCAGATGACATGCCCTAAGAAAGCCACTAAGCTAACCAGAACTTCGAGAACTTGGCATACAATCGCGGTCTCGGAGGACTCTCAAACCGTCTCAAATGATCAGATGCTCTCGCTGCGTGCGCGAATACACCAAGATATCATCGATAAACACTATAACGAACATATCCAAGAATGGCCTGAACACCCTATTCATCAAATCCATGAATACTGCTGGGGCGTTGGTCAACCCGAAAGACATCACTCTGAACTCATAGTGCCCATACCGGGTCCTGAATGCAGTCTTTGGGATATCTATCTCTCTAACTCGCACCTGATGATAACCAGACCGCAGGTCTATCTTGGAAAACCACTTTGCACCCTGCAACTGGTCAAACAAATCGTCAATCCTGGGGAGGGGATATCTGTTCTTGATAGTTACCTTGTTGTTCACCGTAATCAATACACATACGCAGCGTCCCCATCCTTCTTCTTTACAAATAACATCGGTGCTCACGAGAAACACTGCCTAATAAAGCCTTTCTCCAAAGAAATCTTTCACCGGTCCTTCAACTCCTTCACTTTCGGCGGTGCCATCCGGTATGGCGGAATAGATATCGGTCGAGTATCTGGCGCCAAGTCAATGCAAAACTCAATCTCCCTTTCAGGAGGGATACCCGGAAGCTCTTCTGGGAATACGTCCGGAAACTCTCTAACGATCGGCCGATCAAGGTCGGTACCTCGGCCTTAGTGTCGAATACCCGAACCATATGATAGATGTACCCTTTCCGCACCATCTTTCTAGCCTTGAGGTAAGAAATAAACTTACCGCCGGCGTCACGATATTCCTTCCACTCGATAACGGCCAGAAACCGAACCGAACTAATCTCTCTACGATCCACTGGCATAGCAAGATGCTAGCCAATCCATACCCATAATCACATCAAAGTCTGTCATATCCAACTCTATCAAGTCGGCCAGAGTCCGACGGTATCTATAGTCACGGGACAAGCCTTATACACTCGCCGGCTACCATCTGAATCACTCATGGCGTAGCCACTCAAGGTCTTATGGACTCGGGCTCATCCCTATTCTACCGCAATATGAGGAGATATGTAGGACAAGGTAGAACTGGATCTATCAAAGCATATACATCACAAAGAAGAAACCAATAATGTACTGCGGCGACATCCGCGACGCCTCCGGTCTGTCGACCGACATAGCATATATGCGGTTCGAGGACCGCTAGAATCGAACCCTACCACGACCTCTGCCGCGCTTTGGCCCATAAGTACCACGCCTCGGGGCGTCTAACCATCGAAGATGAAGATCCAAAGAATGCACCGTCGGTGACGAATGCTCCGCGCCGCTGGGGCGGACAATCCTTCTTCGATGGCCTGCCACAAGAGTAACATGATCTCGAACCCATACGACACTCGCCGGATGAGACCTACCGCGAACGCACCGAGGTAGGTGGTCTCGATTAGTCTTTGCTGCCTCGCGAAAACACGAAGTCTGGAGCCACGACCGCTCCCGAATAACCTGCGATCGGACCTCCGCTGGAAAATCGAGAAGGAGCACTCTGTCGGCCGGAAGGTGGACTGGTTCGCCGAGGCCGCCTCGCCAAAATCGCCACGAGAACTGATGTCTTGGCCTCTGGCCGCCCAATCTAAGCGATCCTGCCTCTCGGTCCTCGATCCTCGTGCGTATGCTGCGTCGGCAATATCCATCCTCGTGAAGAGCCACTCTGTGGCAAGATGTCGTGACGGTCAGCCCCATCACGTATCTATGAACCGCTCGCCATGTATGCTACGATGGTGTGTGCATATCCGGCCAAGGAGTCAAACTCAGTCAGACTCACGATAGTCCTCCTCGCCCCGTCTCAAGGTCAAGAACCTATCTCACGCGGGCTCTCTCACCTCGTGAGGCAAGAAGTGGTCTAGGAACACCTCTCGTGAACTCTCCCAATCACCGGAAGAGCATCCTCACCTCGCCAATACCCACGACTCAAACCAGTTCAACGCAATATCGCGTAATCAGTGCAGCTAGTATAATGACTCGGTCCCGATGCCCTAAGACACGTGCGGTCCATTGTCAGCCGGACAAACTCCTGCGGATCCTCATCAAATCTCGAACCATAGAACTCGGGTGGGTGACAACCCGAAATCCGAATCAAGTAACCGTCGGCTCAGGGTTGGTTACTGCTCGCTGTCGCTTGCCACTTCGCCACTATGTTGGTCGATGGCAGAATCTGTTCCTCGTAATCTCGTACTCGAGGCCGATGGGGTGGAGGCTCCGTCTGCGGTCTCGATGGCGCGTCCGCTTCGAACTCGCTAAATTTGGCGACGACGTGGAACTTCGCCGCCTAAACATCATCTCCGTGGGCGGGCACGTGCCTCGTGACTCTCGCGTCCCACTAGCGACACCTCACCGGTGCCTTGCCACGGGCGCGGTTGCCTTGCGTGGGCGTAATCGTTACATAAAGGGAAAACATCGGGGAGATTCGCTATAACTCACTCTATTGCGCGATCTTAGAGTGAAAGAATGAAACCAATCCTAAATATCCTGCACCTCACGATTATAGATGTGGTGCGACACCGATAATCAAGACTCTACTAGACACGATGCGTGGACACTTTCCGAGGACTAAGCGCTCGATACCACTTTTGTCACGACCGACCGGGCGCGACTAGTACCTCTTGGGTACCATCGGTATATGTCGGAGAATAGCGTGAACATACATAACTTTATAAAGGGTAAAACATCACCGCCGGTAGGTAAGTGCCTTTCCATAAACATACTTAAACAAAGTATTTATAATACAACTGGTTCTTATAGCCCAAAACACATGGGTGGCCGCACTTAAAGATAACAATCGTGGCGACAGGGGCCCGCCATACCACGAATGTACAAAATACCTATAGATCGTGGAAATATCCGTACCCAATAAATAAGCTTCGGAGAATGGCTTCGACACCGAATAGTGATCCTAAGAACGAGGATCCTCAATCGCTTACCACCTGCGGCGTGACGCGGCCAGGGAAGGGGTCGACACATATGTACCAATGCGTAAAGTGGGAAAAATCGTAATATGATATCATAAGTCAAAAAGGAAACTGGAGTCATGAAAGACAATAAAATACCTTTTACTGTGCCTTACTAATAATGAGAGTGACAAGTATATACGTATAATACTGCATAAAGTAGGAGGCTCATGATCAAACAGGGTACCTCGCCCGTAGTATCAATAAAACCCTCCCACTCCTGGGACTATTTCACCGCGTGGGTCCCGTGGACCCGTGAGGTACTCGCGCATCGGTACCGCACATGGGACTATTTCACCCGCATAAGCCCATAAGGACTCGCATGAGGTATTCCTCGCATCATGGGTAGCAAATCCACGGAACAGGTGGTATAACGATCTTGGGGACTTTCCCCTCAGATATACTCTTACCCTGAAGCAGATGTCATAACGATCTTGGGGTCAGACCTGATATATACTCTTTGCTGGATGATGGTATAACGATCTTGGGGCTTGCCCCTCAGATATACTCTTATACTGGTGCAGATGGTATAACGATCTTGGATCTGCCCCTCAGATATACTCTTACACTGGAGAAGGTGGTATGACGATCTTGGGGCTTGCCCCTCAGACATACTCTTACCCTGGAGAAGGTGGTATAACGATCTTGGGGCTTACCCCTCAGATATACTCTTACCCTAACTCAAACTGTCATCATATCATAATCATAAATAGGTTAAGAAAACTTATAACTTCTTATTAGTCTTGTTCATATACCCTCTCATTTTAGTTTACTTAAGGCACTTAACCATATCTTTAATACAAGAATCTGAGTTTAACCTAAGTTCTATATACTTGACTCTTTTGAAAATGACTCTTCTTTATACACAAAAACCTTTGGGCAATTGATACCTTAAAGTCAAGTTGCCTCTCCATATACTTATCTTATTTAGAGTAAATCTCTTCTCATTAACCTTTTATGAAGCTAATGAACCAACTTTCCATAAAGTTGTTATATTAACTCTACACTTTAGTAAAATCATATTTTTCCCTTAACTAAGGGAATTATACATTCTTAAAATGAAACAAGTCATTATATGCTTAAAAGCAGTAAGAATACCCGATCTTGTGCGTCTGCAGTACTACATAGTTTAATCTATTCATGCTCAAGAGATAGGAAAACTTCACATACCTCTTTGGTCAATCCACTTGCTAGGTCCAACTACCGCAAGTAATATTTCAACCTATAATAACCATGATATGTTCATTAACCTCTAATTTCAATGTAGAATAATCTAACTCAAAGCCACTAAATTCTACGAAAAATTGGGCAGCATTTCCTTTGTTTCTACATACTTTGCCACCTTCAAGGCCGAATTTATCATCCAAATGCCTCATTCAAGGCTCAACAATCCAACAATGCAAAGGGGATTACACACCCCACTAATTCTGCCCCACAAGGTACAATAATCCATTTTAACAAGTTTAAGGTAGTTTTTAGGCTACAACATGCTCATTTGTTCTTTTAACCAATTCTTTCATATCCCAACCACATTTCTCACATGCAATCAATCTAAGGGCCTTATTTTCAACTAAAAGTTCTTCCTACTTAACATGCAATACCAAATACCAACTATAAAAGAAGAATGGTTACCTTAGAGCTTTTAGCCAATTTACTCCAACAATTGCTAGCATCTACTCCAAGAATATCACCACAATAGTCTTCACAAGCTTGTAATAACCTTTCCTTCCTATCACACTTTTCAGATTTTCTTTGGGCTTAGAATTTCTCTTGGAAACTTAGAGAGAAGGGAGAGCTAAAGCTTTAGAGAGAGAGGGAAATTGGAAGATGACCAAGTCTTCAAGACTTGGTCAATATATTGCATGCAAGAAATCAGATGGGGAGGGACACTTGTCACCCTCCCAAGGTCTTTTAAAAGAAAAATCTGACTTTTCTAAGTTTTTCCGCCCAAAATTCCCGCCATGTGGCTACTGGAAACCTCCGCCCGACTTCTGGACTTTCGCGCGCCGCTGTCTGGCTCCTTGGCGCTGAAACTTCAGCGACCCTCGATCTTTAGCGCGCGCTGCCGCGCTTTGCTGCGAGACGCATTTACGATCAGGAACTTGTAACTCTCATAACTTTCTACTCCGACGTCCTATCGACGAACGGTTGGTTGCGTTGGAATCTAGACTCAACGAAATATGCCCTAGGACTTTGAAATACTTAGGGACTCTCAATGAATCGGGTCATAACCCGCCTCAAAGTTGACTAAAACCCGTCCGGAATAATCCGTCAACCTATCCTTTGAAATTTTTTAAGTCTTACATGCTTTCGTACGCTCTCATACGTAGGGTCAGAACTACGGGGTATAACAACTACAGTTTCACCATTTGACATTGTTCATGCTGACTTGTGGACCTCTCATTTTATTAGATCTCTAGGTCATAAATTATATCTTGTGCTATTGAATGATTTCTCACATTTATCCTCTAAAATTCAAATCTGAAGTTTTTGCTAAATTTCTTGAGTTTCACAGATTTATTAAAACTCAGTTTGAAAATCCATCAAATCATTTTTGTTACACCCCATAATTTCAGGACATGTATATAAGAACGTACGTAAGAAAACAGGACTTTAAGATTTGAGACTTGTAGAATTTATCAGAATTATGAAAATATCGGGAAACGAAATATTATGACGAATGGGAGGGTGACACCTGTCACCCCACCCCCCCATATGGGCTTGGTCGAAAAATTGACCAAGGTTAAGTAGTCAAGTGGATGATCAAGCTTGAGATAATTGACCAAGTCAACTAGTCAAGTTGACACAATATATTTAATTTTCTTCATCCAAGCCACACAAGTGTATTAATCTTGGCCCTTGAAAGTAATATATTACTACACTAGTAGCAAGACAAGCTCACAACACTTAGAAAAATTTCACAATTGTTCGTGCTCCTCTTAGAGCTCTCGACTTTAGCATATTCCCACACAAAAAAAAATTCGTTTGTTGTTCATAATTCACAATACTAAAACCCAATGTTCCTAGAGGTATTATAAGTATATCTCAATACAAAAATCCCGGAAAAGCTACATTTTTACGTTAGTCGCAAGATGAAAACCTAAGTTGTTTTCATAAGTTTTGGTTGGAAATTAAAGGGAAGTTGTTTATGAACTTCTAAGGGCTTCAAATAGCGGATTGGAGCGTGAAGGAAATGAGCTAAGTTGCTAAGGAGCGACTTTGAATCTTGAAGTTATATTTGGGGCTTATCAAGGTAACAATCTTGTCGTCTTAGTGATTAAAGATTTCATGTTGTTGTAGTTATATATATAAACAAGCATGAGATATATATAATAAAGATTGATAAGTGTTATGGAATATTTGGAAGCAAATCCGAAAGTTGCATGTTAGCCATAAGATTGTAATTCAATTTAGTTATTAGTTTTAGTCGTCGCATGTTATATAAAGAAGGGATTATAGTTGTTAAAATTGTTTGCGACTATATAACATGTTAGAACGACAATATAGATTGAAAATGAATTGGAAAGGATTATATGTGGTTGTATATTGTAGTCGAGGATGACATTTAATATTGGACTGGTTTATATAAATTGTGGGGCAGAACTTTACACGTCTTGTAAGGCGTGTAATCCCCTTTGGATAGCTGAATTGTTGAGTCTTAAATGTGGCATGTTTGGTTGTTAAATTCGGGCCTTGAAAAGGGTGAAAAAGTATGTAGAAACAAAGGAAGTGATGTCCAATTTTCCGTAGAATAATAAGCTTTATACTTAGAAATATTCTACGTTGGAAAGCTAGAAGTTGATAGACGTATTATGGTCATTATAGGTTGACGTCCTACGTGCGACATAGTCAACTTAGCGAGTGGATTGAACCGAAGAGGTATGTGGAACTTTTCTTATCTCTTGAACATGAGTAGTTATAAATGTATAGTACGGTAGACATACGAGATTTAAATGAATTCAGTTTCATTTTGATATCTTTGACTTGTTTTAAGAATGTCCAAGTTAGTTGAGTTAGAGAATTAACTCACTTGTTTTAAAAGGATAAAAATACCTTAGTTTCTAAAACATAAAGTTATTATAACGGCTTTATGGGAAGTTGGTTATAACAACTTTATGGAAAGTTAAAAGAATGGTTTACTCTAGTAGTGTAAACAAAGATAAATGACTTGAAATGAAGAAGGGCAAATTGATTTAAAGGCATCAATTGCTTAAAGTTTTAAAGTAAAAGTCACGTGGTTTAGAAGCCTAAAAATGTATTTCTAAAGGTGTAGTGACTTATTTTGAAAAGTAGACAAGCCTTGATACTACATGTGTTAGTATCTTGGGGGTTTTATACGAGAAAAAGTCATTTTAAAAAAGGATAAAGCTACGTGTACTTTGGGTTAAATTCCCGGAATTTTCATGACATGTTAGTGCCTTAAGTTAAATAAAATGAGTATGCGTGCTAATTAAGTCAAATGGGAAGTTAATGGATTTCTTAACTTGCTTATGATATTTACGATAGTCGGTTGTGCTTATGTTATGATATTTATGGTAGCCTTAGGTGCTAGTGTTATATTAATCTTGCGGGGTGAACCCCCGGGTTACTACATATTCCGTGAATTTGCTCCCCACGATGCGAGTGCGGCGTATGTACTCATTGCGGGTCCACCGGGCCCATGCGGGTGAAATAGTCTCATGATGGTGAAATAGTCCCATGCGGAACAAATTGCTCCATTGCGGGTCCATAGGACCTATGCAGGTGAAATAGTCGCAGGAGTAGAATTGCCTAATGATACTACGGACGGGTGGCCCTAATTTGATCATAAGCTTCCTATTTTTATGCAGTAAAGTGTACTCTTGTTTACTCTCATTATTAGTAAGGCACAATATACTGTTAATTTGGTTATCATACATGTCTCCAGCTTTATTTTAGACTTATGATGTAAATTACAGTATTTCCAGTTTTACATACTTGATACATATTTTGTACTGACTCCATTTCCCCGGAGGTTGCGTTCATACCGCAGGTAGGGGTAAGCAGGTTGCAGATCCTCGTTCCTAGGATCACTGATCAGTTCTTGGAAAGCTCCATTTCTCCGGAGGCTTGTCTTTTGGTACTGTTTCCCTGATGTTGTAGATTTATGTACATTCAGGGGTATGGCGGGGCCCTGTCCCGTCACAGTGGTTATGTCAAAACTGTTAGAGGTTTGTAGTCATATTTTGTGGGTTGGTTTGTAAGAAAAAAAAGGATAACTACTTCTGACTGTGTATATATGTATCCAGGGAGGTAGCCTTATCGACTAACCTGTTGTTTATCCCTTATTGATTTTTATTAAGAGTTGTATGTTCCGCTGATTTTCTCTGATGTATACCTGTAAGGGTGCCCAGGTAGGGCACCCGTCGCGGGTCCGGGTCGGGTCGTGACAATTTCAATGTGATAAGGGATGTGAGTTCACTGCTCCTCCATCGCCTTCAGCACCGCAGTCCCCTGAGGATGCACCGCGGTGCCACCCTTCCAGTGAACTAACCTTTGAACCTGTCACTGCAACAATGCCACCACCCAATGTCCCCAGTCACCAAATGGAAACTCGTGCCAAACACGGGATTTTCAAACCTAAAGTCCAGTTTAACCTGTTTGTCCAAACCATTTCTCCACTCTCAAAGAACCTCAGATTGGCCAAACTTGACCCTAATTGGAATGCAGCCATGTCTGAGGAATATAATGCTTTAACTAAGCAACATACTTGAGATCTTGTCCCTAGACCAGATGGGGTGAATGTGATCAGATGCTTGTGGCTTTTTCGTCACAAATTCAGAGATAGTGGTGTTTTGGAACGCTATAAGGCTAGACTTGTGACAAATAACACTAATCAGCAGGAGGGCATTGACTGTGGTGATACCCTTTAGCCCGGTTGTTAAACCGGCTACGATTCGTACTGTTATTAGAATTGATATGGGTAAGAAGTGGCCGATTCATCAGCTGAATGTCAAGAATGCATTTCTTCATGGGGATTTGGAAGAAACTGTATACAGACATCAACCACCTGGTTTTGTTCATCCGGATGTTCCTCATTATGTTTGTCGTCTCAGAAAGTCACTCTATGGTCTAAAGCAGACACCTCGTGCTTGACATGACCAGTTTGCCAGGTATATTATGCAGATTGGGTTTATTTGCAATAGGTGTGACACCTCTTTGTTCATTTTTCATCATGGTAGTGACATCACTTACTTGTTATTATATGTTGATGACATTGTTCTCACTGCCTCATCTGATAAGTTGAAAAATGACATTATTGCTCTTCTCAAAACTGAATTTGCTATGACTGATTTGGGCGAACTAAGTTACTTCTTGGGTATATCAGTCACTAGATCTGCAGCTACTATGTTCCTGAGTCAGCGTAAGTATGCATAAATTGTGTTCAGAGCTAAGATGTCGAATTGCAAGGCTATGCCTACTCCTGTTGATTCGAAATCCAAGCTCAGTGCTTCTGAGGGTGATCCAGTGTCTGATCCTACTCTCCATCGAAGTCTTGCAGGTGCTCTTCAGTACCTCACTTTCACCAGGCCCGACATTGCATATGCCGTCCAACATGTGTGTCTGTTCATGCATGCTCCGAGGGAACTCCATTTTGTTGCTCTTAAGTGTATTATCAAATACATTAAGGGCACTCCTGACTATGGGTTGCATCTCTACCCCTCCGCTCCGAACATGTTACTTTCCCCACAGATGCCGATTGGGCGGTGCCGGACACGCAGACGCCTACTTCGTGCTATTGTGTTTCAGGGGATAATATGATCTATCGTGCGCGTCGACAATCCACGTTATCCCGATCCGGCCAAACAGAGTATAGGTGTTGCTAATGAATTCTTGAGATTTGTTGATCCGCACTCCTCTCGAGCTGAGTTGTCCATTGCGTAAGGCATCTATAGTCTATTGTGATAACATATCTGCTATCTATATGTCTCATAATCCGGTCCAACATCAGTGGACCAACCATATTGAGATAGATATTCATTATGTACGTGAGAAGATGGCACGTGGTCTTGTCAAAATTCTACATGTACCTTCCTCTTATCAGTATGCAGACATCTTGACAAAGGGACTACCCAGACAACTGTTCACAGACTTCAGATCCAACCTGAGCATTCGGCCTCCTCCCGCTCCGTCTGAGGGTGTGTGTTAGCGAATATTCTTCAAATATTCACAGTATATATTGTATTTATTAGTATCATGTATTTAAGGTAACTTAGGATTCTTACTGTATTAAGAATCACTTTTGTACAACTATATATATTGTGATTAATGAAAGAAATTCCCAAGGGAAATTATTCCAACATCTTACACTCCCCATATGCTTTATATTTCACTTTGTACACCCATTTACACCCTATATGACTTTTTCCTGGTGGCAAAGGGACAAGTTCCCAAGTTTTGTTTTCTTCAAGAGCCTGGATGTTAGCCTTCATTGCCTCTATCCATCTATGATCTTTAGATGCTTCCCGGAAGGTTCTTGGTTCTGAAATGACAAAAAAACTGCTAAATATCTTTTGTATATGTTGCTGACATTATGATATGAAACATATTTGCCGATGGAATGTGGTTGTTGAGAAACATGCATGTGGTAATGTAGTCAGTCAACCAAATGAGAGCTTGTTTGTATCTCCTAGACTATCTGATAGAAGGAACTTGAGGAGAAATATTAGGTGAAACAGTTGCACTGTGATCATAAGGGATGTCATTATCTTCAATTGGCATTTCAACATCAACAGGAGCATTAGGCATAGGATCACGCATTGATGCATCATCTGCATCTCTAGCAGCCTCCAAAGGCTTGTCTGGTACAGCTTCATCCATAGTAGTATAGTATTTATGGCCCTCAAATTATTGGGCCTAAGGTACTTGTTTGGTATTGGAGACGCCTCTATTCTCAAGAAAGCCTATTTATTACTCAATTTGATATGAGAATTGAGAAAACTGATTGTTGGATTGTCTTTTATTCTTTTTAATATTTGGACCTTTTGTTCTATCAATAGTATACAAAGAAATATTATGTAATTTCTCTCTATTTTTCCTACAATTGAGGTCGGTAAATGTTCAAAACCGACCTCATGAGGTTGGTTTTTAGATAGGTAAAAACTTCTTTTTTAAAAGGTAAGAAGCCCCTCCACAACAGATCCTCGAAGGAAATTAAAAAATGATTATTTAGGGAGATTTCTTTTTTGGGTTTCTGTGCTCGATATTCATTTGTCGAGGTCTGATTAATTTGACTTTGTACTTTGTAGTAGTAAATTCTATGTTTGTAGAATCGATATTATTCAATCCAAATTCTTATACCTCCCTCTGAGCGATACATACTTTATCGAATATGGAGCTAAAACGTTTTCTATTAAAACGACTTCATTTTAAGGCTTGAAACGCAAAATGATTGAAAAGTACCGAGAATATTAATGATTCAACACAATTTTTTGCCTCTTTGGTGGTAAGGGAGATTACAAATGGGCTATGCTTGTGGTCACTTTCCAGTGATATTGGACAATACTTTCCCACCAATTTCATAGTAGTAGCTACTTCTCAGATACGAATTACTCTGGTGAAGTGAACTAGTGAAGTAAAAATACACATTATTAATTATGTTCATAGTTATATATAATCAAATGCATGCCATACATTATTGATTTAGGGTTAGTACCTGGTTCGGGTAATTTTTTATCCGACACGAGTCCTCGCCCGTTGGAATTAGTTGGCAAAAAGCCTTAATATTTTGAGAAACAATCTCTCTACTTAATCATTAAAATTAAATTAATAGTAAAAAAAAAGAGGGCTAAACTTTAACTTTGCAAGTGAAGTGATGGCCAAACGGGTTAATGTTCCCTGATGATTAAAAAAAGATTAAAATCCACGATGAATAATTTGCTGGTTGTACAATTATTTTCTTTCACGAGAGCATTTTACGCATACATAAACTTGAGAATATTTGAATGTTATAAGTATTAGTACTTGTCAAGTCAAACTATCAAAACGGGATGGCCTAGCCCGAATGGGCTTTAGAATTTGACAGGCCAAGCCGGGATGAATCGATCTTTTTATGGATCTTAAAACAATCAGTCCAATTTATTAGTCTGTGGGTTGCGGGCTGAGCCGAGCCAATCCACTTTTTATTTTTAAATTATGTCTGATAAGTCTTTTAATTTAAATTCAAATCTAAAAATGCTAATATAAATATTAACAAGACAATATGTGTTACTACGTACTAATTAACCAAGTTTCAAACGGTGTTTTCAAAGGCATTTTTGGGTCGAGTCTCAAGGCGAATTCCGAGGTCAGGTGTGCCAAAAATGATCCGGACGCAAATGAAAAGCGTAGATCCATATGACGCATGTCCTAGAGTTTGAGGCGTAAGTCATGGATGCAAATGCATAAGCTCCGACCGTAAAAACGTACACCCCCGACGTTTAATTTAATTTTTGTTGTGTTAAAAGTATTTTGCTATAGATTATGTTTCTTATTATTAGTGTAATGATATTTATACCTAGTGTCAGCCTAAGCCCACGAGCTGGTCCAACCCAACGTCTCTTAAGCCCATGAGTCATTGGGCTTTTTGGCGTCGGACTAAAACACCTCATTCTTAAATGGGCTCCAAAAATCTTAGCCCAATCCTATCAAGTCATGAGTTGGGCTGGGTCGGCTCAACCGACCTAAGCCCACATTGACGACTCTATTGCCACATCATCACCGAAAAAACTCTGGAGGTGAAATGTAATATTGAATACTATAGACGAGTCAAGTAAAGTTTCATCAAACTAAGGTCTCCTCAAAAAAAAAAAAAAAAAAAAAGGCCTTTTACTTCCAGTCACCATTTGCCAATTAGACGAGGCAACGAAAGCTGAGATTGGAAGGATTTTTTTGAGGAGCGAAGCTGCTAGAATGGGAGAAGTGGTAATATTGTTGGAAAACTTTAGTGCTTGATTTTTATTTTTTAATGTATGTATGGGTTTTGGGGAGGAAGGTTAGTTTCAATTTAGTTCAAAGTACAACAACTACAACATACCCAGTATCCACATCGTGGGGTCTGGAGAGGGTAGGGTGTACACAGACTTCACCTCCACCTTGATAGGTAGAGCGACCGTTTCCGGGACACCATGAAATTTGCTTTGCCTTTTGTTATCTTTGATGAAGATAACTTTTGCATCAGAATTGTTTCTCTTGAATCTTGATGTTGATTCCACAATAAGGTGTTCTTGTTCAGCATATAAGTTATAACAACAACATCCCTTCATGTTTAGGATAAGATCAGACAATTTTACTTACAGCTATTGCTCTAAGAATACATGCATTTGTCTGGGCTTGATACCACAATGTTCTTATTTCGGGGTTGTGGGAGGACCAGCTAGGGGAAAGGAAAAGCTTGGTGAATTTAAAAACCTGCACAAGTAGTACACAAGGTATTAGCAAGTATCTAAGGCTAACCAAAAGGAGTACAACAACTTTGTAGACTACAGGTGAAACAAAAACTATGAGGTATCAGGCCGTGTAGAACAACAACGAACATAACCAGTGTAGTCCAGAAGTAAATACCGGCTACCTTTAACTCGTAGCAGCATAGTAACTGGGCTCCGCTTACCATGGATTATGCAGAAGGCAAGAATTCAATTAGGGTTGCCTCTGTTGAGAATTCACTGCTACACATCTCCCTTGAGGGCATGTAAACATATTCTATCTACGGAAGATTTAACAGTCTTTCAAGTAGTTCATTCCATGTCATTAATAACGTTAAATAAGTGAAGAACTAGCCATACTTGTTCAGTAATGTCACTCTTATTTGAAACATGTATTTTTAGAGTGCATATGTGTGCATTTTTTTTAAGGTGGAAAAGGACCAACTTTTGCGATTACTTACTGCTCCTTATTTATACTGTTAAATGCTTAAAACCTTTATTGAAGTGGAAAAGACTCAACAACAACAATAACATAATCCCACAAGTGGGGTCTGGGGAGGGTAGATTGTACGCAAACCTTAACCCTACCTTTGGAAGTGGAAAAAGACTAACTTTTGCAATTTCTTATTGGATATTATTTATGTTTTCAATGCTATATTATAACCTTTCATTTTCCTGCCTTTTAGAATTATATGCGAGAGGAGGATGTAAATCTGGACGCTGTACGGGCTAGATGTAAGTTTCTCTTCAATTTTCTTTGTTTTTTCTTGGCCTTTACATCACCCCACATTCATATTGATCCTTTTGCTGGCAGTTTCAAATGTTCTTAAAAGACATTCGGAGCTAGCAGAGCGTCTTTCTAGGTATCCGATTTTAAGATATACTTGATTCCTTTTGCTGGTATTTACATGATCTGTTAAGTTTTTCAGTAAATCTTATCTTTTCTCGATTTTTTACTCAATCTGATGACACATAGTGAAACTTTCAAGCAGAGATTCTGTTATTCATTTTGGGGTTGAAGTTTAAGAAAGGAGCTGAAGAGTAGATCACACAGTCGCAGGTTAGATATATGTGATGGTAGGAAGGCTAGGGGTTTATAAGGGTATTCTTAAATGGAAGAATGTGAATAGAGGACCATAAAGGTAAGGAAGAACAGAGGAATTCTTGAGAAGGCAAAAGTAGCTAGAAATGCCGAAAAGAAGATTTATCATCAACCTTAATCTACTTGATGATCATGAGAAAGCTTTTTAGCACAGAAATGTTGGAATAAACAGAATTGCCTGCAATTCATTCTGTCTAAGCATGTAAGATCTGAAAATACATATCCGATGGTTTATCAAAAGGAAATACTCTTTGACGTGGTGCATTTTGTTCATTAGTAGAAGAGTTAAACATAAGAGTTGTTTTTTCTGTCAGCGAAACATCAAGGATCATATCATGAGTTTTAGTTCTTAAACAATAAAACAGAAGAAAATGTTTATTGTTAAGATTAAGTGTGGGTCTCATCAAACCTCTTTTGCTATATAAAATGCGTCATAACTTCCTTTTTAAGGAAAGTTGCACCATTGTGAAGCTTTCCAAAAATAAAAGTAGGACTACTTCTGGACGGAGGGAATATAATATGTACTTTTCAATTAAATTTATTAAGAGCTTATGACATATATTTTTAAGTTTAATTTAATTAAGAACTATTTCATCAAAAAGAATTTATTAAGAGCTCAAACTTTGGCTTAGATAAATTTAGATGTCTGTTTCTCCCGAGCCTAATGGCATCTTTGCAAGCACTTAGATTACCAAGATGGCTCCAAAAAGAGTGGTGCTTTCTTCCTGTTTCCATAGGTGTGTTTTCTGGCATTGTCATTCACATTGGTGCAGAATCACCAAATAACAGTGACAATTATGGTTCTTCTAGGGACTCTGACAAGTCAATTTTTGAGCGTCTACAAAGGGAATTTGAAGCCGCACGTGCTTCTCAAACTCAAGGTAACTTTGTAGAATTCTAGAGCACATCTAGTTCTGATGTGCCCTTTTCTCTTGCTCTTGTTTGTGTTCTATTTAAGTTGTGAGCGCACAAACAGTACAAGAATGATTCATTTTTGGTATGGAATGTATTGTTTAGTCTAGTACTTGATTTTGGGTTGTTATTTTCTGCGACTTTGTTTCTTGTGCCAATTTGTTTGGTATCTGATCTAAGCCACTAGCTTACCTTATAATAACATCAGTATATGGCTTCAAGTTTCTTAAAGACTATAACTTGAAAAAGAAAACCTCTTAAATATTGTTATGAAGTTTGATACTTACCTTCTTAACTTGTTCAGCCAAAAAAGAAGAAAAGAAAAAAAGAAAGGAATTCGACTTGCTAATTCATTTTTTGATTTCACCACGCTTGAGCTATGTCCTTAAAGAGAATACTACAACAACAACATACCAAGTGAAATCCCACAACGTGGGGTCTGGGGAGGGTAGAGTGTACGCAGACCTTATCTCTATCTTGATAGGTAGAGCGGTTGTTTTCAAGAGACACTCGGCTTAAGACAGAGCATAAGCACAAGCAAAGCAAGAGAAACGGTCAGACCCGGTCAGAAAAAAATTAAAACAGTATGATAATACTGGTATCAAAAGTGAATAAGCCATGATAGTGCATTCCGAAAAAGTAAGCAGTAACTAGCGCATGTAAATAAGCTAAACAAAATACATTAAATGACACATAACAACATAAATCAAACTACAGGGACTATAAAGCAATATTGTGCCTATTAGTATGATAGACTAAGCGGGCGTACAATACTAACACTACAACTACTCGTTTGCAAGCGTAAGTAGGACTATGCTCGACTACCTACTACCCTAATCTGTGTCCTCCACAACCCTTTCTAAGGTCATGTCCTTAGTAAGTTACACATGCTCCATATCCTGTCTAATCACCTCTCCAATACTTTTTCGGCCTACCTCTATCCCTCATGAACCCGTCCATAGCCAACCTCTCACACCTCTGCACTGAGCCATTTGTGTCTCTCCTCTGCACATCTCCAAATTATCTCAACCTCACTTCTCGCATCTTATCCTCCACCGAGGCTACTCTCACTCTGTCTCGGATATCATCATTTCTAATTATATCCCTCCTTGTATGCACACACATCCATCTCAGCATCCTCATCTCCGCAACTTTCATCATTTGGATGTGCGAAGTCTTGACTGACCAACACTCTGCCCTATACAACATAGTCGGTCTAACCACCGCCCTATAGAACTTGTCTTTAAGTTTTGGTGACACCTTTTTGTCGCATAAGACTCCAGATGCGAGCCTCCATTTCATCCACCCTGTCCCAATACGATGTGTGATATCGTCATCAATCTCTCATCCCCTTGGATAATAGACCTGAGGTACTTAAAACTTCCTTTCTTTGGAATGATATGAGTACCAAGCCTCACGCCTGTCTCAAGGTCGCTTCCGTTACTGAACTTGCACTCCAAGTATTCTGTCTTGATCCTACTCAGCCTGAACCATTTAGATTTCAGAGTCCGTCTCCAAACCTCCAGTTTAGCGTTCACTCCGCTGCGAGTCTCATCAATTAGGACTATATCGTCTGCGACTAACATACACCATGACACCTCCCTTTGAATTTGTCGAGTCAGTCCATTCATCACCCAGGAAAATAAGAAGGGCTAAGAGCTGATCCCTGGTGCAACCCCATCATCACTGGAAAGTGCTCCGAGTTTTCTCCCACTGTCCGTACCCTGGTCTTTGTTCCATCATGCATATCCTTGATCGTCCTAGTGTACGCCAGAGGTACACCTCTAACCTCCAAACATCTCCTATAACCTTTTTAGGAACTTTGTCGTATATCTTCTCGAGAGAAGGTCGATGAAATCATATGTAAGTCTCTCTTCCTCTCCTTATACTGCTTCACCAATCTCCTAATAAGATGAATGACTTTTGTGGTCAAACGCCCCAGCATGAATCCAAACTGATTCTCGAAAATAGACACGCCTTTTTTCACCGCTCATCTCCACGACTCTTTTCCAAACTTTCATAATGTGGTTTAACAACTTGATACCCCTATAGTTGTTGCAATTCTGGATATCACCTTTGTTCTTGTACAAAACGATCATTGTACTCCACCTCCATTCTTCGGGCATTCTCACCGTCTTAAAAATGACGTTAAACAACTCAGTCAGCCACTCCAAACCTGCCCTGTCTGTGCTCTTTCAAAATTCAACTGGGATATCATCAGGTCTGGTCGCTCGTCCCCTGCACATCATGCGAACAACATCCTTAACCTCCTCAATATTAATGTTTCTACAATACCCAAAGTCTCGATACCTACCAGATTGCTCCAGACCTCTCAACACAGTGTCTCTATCTTCTTTTTCGTTCAAGAGCATCTCCGCCTAAAATGCGCGTCCTCCACCAGTACTTTGCCGTCCTCGTCCTTGATGCACCTCACGTGATCCAAGTCACGGACCCTCCTCTCCCTCGCCTTGCTAGTTTGTACAACTTTCTCTCCCCACATTTCTCCTCTAATTCCAAATACAGACGTTCAAAAGTTGTTTTCATCGCCGTAACCGCAAGCTTTACCTCCTTCCTTGCCATCTTATACAATTCTCTATTCGTGCACTTCTCCACATCCTCCTTGCTTTCTATCAATTTCGCATACACCGCTTTCTTCACTTTCACCTTCTCTTGAATTTTACCATTCCACCATCAGTCCCCTCAATGCCCACCACGACTACCCCTCGATACCCCAAGCACTTCTCTAGCTACCTCTTGAATGTAACTGGATGTCCTGTCCCACATACCGGTCGCATCCCCACTACTCTTCCAAACCCCATTGGCTATCAACCTCTCCCTCATCTCATTTGCACTAGCCATGGTCAATCTCCCCCATTTGATTCTTAACCTGTCATCCACAACCCTCCTCTTCTTTTCCAACTTGATCTCCAAATCCATGACCAAAAGCTTATGTCGGGTTGTAAGATACTCCATCGGAATAACCTTGCAGTCTTTACAAAGACCGTTGTCAACCTTCTTAAGGAGCAAAAAGTCTATCTGAATTTTAGCCACCGAACTAAAGAAAGTCACCAAGTGCTCCTCCTTCTTCAGGAACCTCGAATTGGCTATCACCATCCCAGAAGCTCTAGCGAACTCCAAAAGTGAGACGCCTCTCCCATTCCTGTCCTCGAGGCCAAAGCCTCTATGCACGTCGTCATAACCCCCAGAAGTGACCCAATATGTTCATTGAAATCCCCTCATACAAATAACTTCTCAATGGGTGGTATACCACCCACCACCTCGTCCAAATCCTCCCAAAAGCGCCTCTTCTCCTCCTCGTCCAAGCCCGTCTGCGGCGCGTAAACACTAATAATGTTCATAGTGAACCTTCCAACTACCAAATTAATCGTGATCATCCTGTCACTGACCCTTCTAACCTCTACCACTTGATCCCTTAGCTCGCTGTCTACTAAAATGCCTACCTCATTCCTATACCTCGACCTACCCGAGAACCATAACTTATACCTGTCCACATCCTTAGCGTTAGGTCCTACCCATTTGGTCTCCTGGACACAGGTTATATTAATCATCCTCTTCTTAAGAATCTTAACTAGCTCTATGAATTTCCCCGTTAAAGTCCCAATGTTTCAAGTCCCTATTCTCAGCCTAGCATTTCCCATACCCCACTTACCCCCTAACCCTCGCCCCCGTCCCCGACCGAGAACATGACCCTAGTCTACCATCAGTTACCAAAGCCACTAAGCAACTATAAAATAATAAACTACTCAAATGTTTACCCTAAAACAGGAAGGGATCAAAGTGAAAGTACAAGTCAGCAAGAATCTAGAGGCAAGTAAAACCACTACGCCAAGAATGCTATAACTAAAGACAAGAAGGGTAAATGCAAGAATGTAAAGTCACGAATCAATACAGCGAAACGGAAAAATTTAACAACAAGGATAAGGACAAAGAATGGATACGGGCAACCAGAGGTACCAACTCCAGTTGAATCGAACCTGTTTGCCGCCGGCACCGGAAGTACTGTTCACTTGAGTTTTCACCAAAAAGTCTTGTACCTGTGTATGAGGAGAAAATCGCCGGAAAAGGTAATAATATAAAATAGTTCGAAATAGTAGCGTGACAAAGCGATGGGGATAATTAAAATTGTCCCAGATGTAGTAATTGCTTCAGTAACTGGTGTAGTAATTGCGGTGGGGATAGCTTCTTATAAGTCCGTATTGCATTTTACTCTATGTTACTTCTTGTTCCACATACAGTGATGAGTTCTTTTTCTCGATCCATCCTGTTTGGTCTTCAGTTATCCTTCAAATGTACTTCTAGTCTGGTCAATATGTTATCCTGTCTCATTTCGATTCTTTTGCAGAACTTACCTTAGAAGGTGAGCAATGGAATGATGGCTTATTGGCAACAATAAGAGAGAGGGTATGTATGGTTAAATTATACGTTCCAGACTTGATATTTTCCTTAAGATATTTCTCTTTCCAACCAAGCAATCAGTATTCTGTCCCTAGCTCCCTTTTTCTCATTACATTAGAGGATGCCAGATTCAGACACCTATATGTTTTAGCTTACTGTACTATTCTGCTTTTGTTCTCGAATTCCTCATTCCATGACATGTTTTAATTTATCTTAGGTACATATGGAGGCAGAGAGAAAGGCCATGCAAATACCAGGGGACACAACCCAGTTGCCAATTCCATTTCATGAAAAAATTACCTACAAAGTTGGGAATAAGGTACGTTGTGCCTGGTAACTACAATTAATAATGGCTTGTAGAAGAGTTATTTGCAAAGATCCTGAAGTTATTATCTGTTCAGATTTTGGATTGCAGAACAATTTTCTTGTAATGTCTAGTTCATTTGTTGATCTGCTCTTATTATTGAGTAGCTTTGTGTGTTTCCTTTTCCTTGATGCATCCCGGCTTTCCACTAAATACTGGTTGACGTGTAATTTAGTTTGACTGGTTTTATATTGTTTTTTATGTTTACTATCAGAACAAGTTGCAGTGCTAAAGGGGCTGGGAATTGTGAGGACGTGGACCTAACTTATTTTGCTTTTATTTTTTATTTTTTTCGTGCAGATTATTTGTTGCTTGGATGGAGCAAGGATTGGCATACAATATGAGACTTCATTTGCAGGTACTTCACGTGCTATTGTCTTGTGGTGGCTACAATTCTCCAGTTGGGAACATTCCAATACATACTTTAATATACTTGTACAAATTTCCCAAAATGAAGTTTATTGTGTTGGATGTGAGGTCAAAATTTTGATTTTTCATCTAGACTACCAGTGAATGATGTCAATTTGTCTAATTTACAGGCGAATCTTGTGACCTATACCACTGTGTGCTTGAGAGCAAGTCATTTCTGGAGAAGATGACTGTTCTGGAACATACAGTTCCTTTTTTCTTGCCAATACGTGAAGCTGAAAACGAGTTTCTCTCGTCAAATGCAATAGTATGGTCACTACATCATTGTATTAGATCCTTCTAATATGGTCATTGCTTCATTAGTATTAGATCCTAGCTCTTTCTTATATAGTACTGACTGGATACTTCTGAACTTGGTATTCATAATTTCTTCAGAGATTTATTGACCATGTTGGAGATCTATTGCAAGCCTACGTAGATAGACGGGAACAGGTATGCCCTAACTTTGAAATAATGAAGTGCCAGAGCTCTTCCCTCTTTTCTCGGTGAAGTATATTATTCATCCGTTTCTTGCTCAGTCATGGGCTTTAATTACACCCTTACTCTCCTTTGCAACTTTGCTTTGGAGACTCTTCAAATTTGTTAATCATTTAGTAATTTCATAGAAGATTTGGTGGAGTAATTAGGACAAAGTAGGGACAGTAGTAGAATTAAAGAGGTGGAATCACCACTAGGATTGGACATTGGATTAACAAGGGAGAGGCACCTAGAGATGCAAATAGAGAGGATTTCAGTAGAACATTGTAATAAAGATAATAATCAGAAACATAGGATATCAACTGCAAAGAAGAAATAAGAAATGAGGCTTCTGGGATATATTGTAATTCAGAAGTTCAAATAGAAAATTAACAACGTTTTTAATATTCGGAAGGAAATCATGTTGAGGGATTAACGTTACCTTTATCAAAAAATTGTGTTGAGGGGATGAATTTAATGTATGATGGATAACATAGAGAGTCTCTAGCTTTTTCAGTGCTTTAATAGTTTTTTCTTCAGTGCCGTTTAGGTATAAAGTTACTTACCTATCAAAAATATATTTCAGTGACATGTTTGTATTGGTAAAATACAACTTGTTCTTTGCAGGTTCGGCTTATTAAAGAGTTGTACGGAAATCAAATTGGTGAACTCTATCATAGTCTTCCATACCATATGATCGAGTTTGTACTTGAAGATTTTGATTCGTATGCCTTTTCTTCCTTTCTGTTGTTGTATCTTCTGTTTCATTGTGCTTCACCAGAGGTTGACTTTGAATGTTTTATATTATTTTAGCTTTTCCAACTTGGATATTCCTTGTCATGAGTGATCTTGTGGAATACTGAACAGAAGCATTAAGTGAACCAGACTATGTTTTTTAGGCTGCAGAAGCAGGAATAAAATTAGCTTCCAACTTGAATATCACTACACAAAGAAACTAACAATACTGTGAACTGTGAAGCAGCGTATTTATATGGTTATAACTCCTACCAATATTTGGTTCCTTCTTGCAGCAAGGTGACAGTTAGTCTGAGATATGCAGATCTAATCTCTACACTTCCCACTGGGGTTAGTGTCCTGGCATGGCCTATGCACCAATCCAAGAAATCTTCTGATACAAATACAATTGCCTTGAGTCAGAAAGGAAATGGAGTTGGAAGTCACCCTATCCCGGCACGTTTGACATATGCAGAGGATGCACTCCGGACCATGAGTCTGCCAGAAGGTTTTGTTTCTTTTCCTGAACCCCCCTCTGTTTCTATTCATATATTTGTTTGGCAATGCATATTCTGTGTCTTTTATGAAGAACTCATAATATGTTTGTACTATTCACGAGGAGCTCCTACTATATTTGTACTATTCTGTGTTAACCTTTATTAAAAAAATAAAAAGAGCTCCTAATATAGCCTACTTTGAGTTTTTGATGCTTATAAGATCTGAGTTACTAGAATGATAAGTAACATGTCAGCATAAAATGGGTTAAGAATACAGCTGCATACGAGCATGACTTATAGCTTCTCGTAGATTTGAAATCCAGCAAGCAACCAAACAACGCCTCAAGTATCACTTGTAAGAGCATTTATTTTATGTGGTAATTTAAAGGCTGAATCACGAGAAGTCTTCTGGTGACAAAATATCTGCATGTATACTTTCCTGCTCTGGATAGATCAAGTATAATTAATAAAGAATTACTGAACTATGCGTAAAACCCTTATCTTACTGCTGAAAAGAGATGCATAGGAGATTATAAGGGAGATTGAACCCATTCATGAGTAATAAGGAAACAATTATGAAGCTTTACTTTATTTCAGAAGTGACTTAAAAGTGGTTCTTTGGATGTTGATTTGAGTTTATGCATTGATCCGGACGAATTAGTAGCTGACATCTTGCTTCTTGCAGCATATGCCGAAATTGTCTTGAATCTTCCTCAAGCTCTGCAGGACATGTTTCCACACACGAGCTCGACATAGTTGTAGTTATCCATGACACCTTGCCGCATGCTTTGTAGTGAATGCTCTGGTTGTAATCTGAATGCTTTTTACCTTTATACATGTATATTCTGAAAATCCAGAGTACTGATCGTCTTCTTTTGTCAACTCTGTACTTAGTTCAGGACAATTTGCCTTTGCTGCCTGTCCTAACATGTTTTTTGGGAAGAAATGGAAGAGAATTCACAATCACATTTTGGTTAAACACATTTTGCTTTCCTTCAAATGGCAGTGCACAAGTATTACTTCCCTCCATTCCAATTTATGTGATAGTTTGAATCGGCACAAAGTTTAAGAAAGAAATAATAAATTTTGAAACTTGTGCTCTTAAATATATCATAGCATTTGTGTGACATATAACCTTTTTCTTGGGCCGACTTCATATATTCTATTTATTTATAGAAATAGTCATGCCAATCTTCTCAGTAAAGAAAAACTCTTTCACACGATCTTAAGAGAGCCTAGTTCCACTAGAGTGTATTGACCCTAAATATAATATAACATTTGTGTGGTTATAAGAACTTCTCATCAAAGGTAAAATGAGAAGTGTTACGTTAATTATTCTCAAATTTAGAAGTATCATTCTTAGAACAGACTAAAAAAGAAAGTTCTCCACCAACAACCACGACGCTTTCAGCGGTTCCAGCGCTGCTGGGCAGAAAGACATGATGGCATGTACAGTTCGGGGAGAGGCGGTTGTCGACCCTACTTTATGAGTATTCAGACTATAATAGTTCCGATGAATAGTCACTCACTTGAAACGGAATCTGTTCGATGAACAGTCACTCACTTGAAACGGAGTAAGTTATTTTCTTCCCCTATCAATGGACAACGAAGCGATAGAATAATTCAGAAAAGGATAGAAAAGCCTTTTTAAAAAAGACCATAACAAAATGAAAAGAATTAAGAACTGATAAATATCCAAAAATGAATGTCTTGTAGGTTATAACCAAGTGTTTGCTAATCACTGCTGAGCAGCAATTCATATGTTAGAGCATCAAGGAAGAAAAAAAAATCAGCATTTTCATTTCACCAGCAGTAGGAATATGACAGCAATAGATGCACGGATTATACCGGGCAAGAATATTTCTTAAACAAATGATGAAGTTTCACAAATATATTTGGTCCAGTAATACCAAAACCTTGGTCAATCTTTTTGCTGAGTGGCCGTAGTGATGGAAATCACATAAATGATGTGTTGACATTCAACACTCAGCCACAGGGAAAGCAGAGCCAATGTTATCTCCCAAACGATAGCATTTAATATTAACAGGATATGGACCAATCTCGACGTGGTTCTCTTCTCCTCCAACAAAGTAACAGAGAGTGTAGATGGCAACTTCAAATTCGGGGCTAACTCCAATCAAACTGCTTGACACAGATTTTAGGACGCCGTTCCATTCAAACTGTATGGTGAGTAGTTGAGCTTCGGAGTCAGGCTGCATTTGGAAATAAAGCAAAAAGTTAACATGCTGAGTGAATTCAAATAGATACAGGAAAAACTAAGGTAGCTATACTATATCTTTTACACCAATACATCAACCTCTTTGAACAAGATTCTGCATTTCTATATGATATGGAAAATGCATCACCTTTAACATACTTGACAATGTTATTTACACAGTGAAATTTTCTCCAGGGATATTCAGTAATTTGACATCAAAAAGTGTCATGTTCTGGGGCATGGGATGATCAGGCATAAGTTATTTTATCAACAATGAGAAATTGCCAATACATAAACAAAGATTAGTGAATTATGTATTAGATATCAAATTCTGTTCATTGCTTAGACACCTAAATTAAAGAGTAGTATGACTTACAATCTCTCCACGCCTTCGGGGGAAAATGTATCCTTGATAATCAACATTGCCCTTAGCTTCCTCTAAATAGAACTGCAAATGAAAAAACACATAGAAGACAAATATAAGCTTGCATATCCCTTCCACAACTCAGAAATTCTGCACTTCAGTGCAGTTTATGAAAGGACAATATACTAAAGATAAATGGTACAAGCTATGAATTTGAAAATACATATTTACTTTTGCAATTTTATAATAATTCTAAGTATAGGGAAGAGCAATGTCATAGATACAATACAAAATCCAGTTAATAGTGCAAAAGATAATGTAGTATGGCGCTTACATTCTGCATTTCGTATTCAGATACAAGAAATTAATATGTTTTTGTCCAACTCCAATATAACAAAGCTATACTCTTGCTGGTCCTAATCTCTCTTTCCCTCTGAAAGTCAACTGATTTCCAGAAACTAACTCTAACTTTACTTGAGAATTAGGACTTGCCAATGGAAATCAGAAAACAGATAAAGTGCTAGCTAATTTCAACTACTATTAGGCTGAGTCAAAGAGAAATGCCTAATCTATCAATTAAAATCACCCGTCCCATTGCATCTAAGATCGATATACACTACAGTATAAATGTAAAGGAACCCAAGCAGTAGTAGAAGTTAACTGAATCCTTTCGACTTTACATGTTTATTAGCTAGAGTCAAACACAAGTACTAGTAAGTAATTAGATAAATGAAAAGCAGGAATTGCACCTGAAGCCAGTTGTGAAATCCAGAGACCGATTTCTCCCCGCGCTCCTTTATCTCTCCAACGAAAACATGTTCAAAAGCTGAAGAGCTAGCCGATGTACCACCTCGACTATAAAGGTCGAACCAGAGATGTGTCATCATTCTCTTAAATTCTTCATAATCACCTGAAACTATGCCTTTCAACGACAGATACTTGTGCAGATATTTAATTGGTGCAGTTCTACTGATCTCTTCTATGAATGCTGTTTGTTCTCGCTTTTCTTCAGGTGTTACATTCTCCTTACAGCCCTGATGCGGATTATAATTATCCAAAAGGGAACAGAACCGAGAATAATTAGGCTTGTTAAATATGTCGTCACTCAGCCAGGAAAATAAACATCCTTCTGCCGTCATCCTTTTGGTACACCTTTTTTCCTACACCACAATCAATCTGGTAATCCTTTCCAGGAACTAAGTGGTTAAAATCAAGTTCCCAGAGTTTGTTGCAAGCTGTCGATAAGTCTGATAGCTCTTCTTCGGTGGATTTCAGGTCAACACCGTATTCAACCTCATTGGAGTAATCTTGCTCATCAAGGGGATTTTTGTAATTGTTCCAGTAATCCATTTTTACCTGTTGCAGCATATTCACAATTTCCATATAATGACAATCGTAATTCTAAGATGAGATTATCTTAAAGAAGAAAAACTCCCAAAAATGCACAACGAAAGAGTTATTTCAACGACCACGAGAGAGGAGTTAGCAAGTACACTTCAAAAGGACAATTTTTTTTGATAGTGGAAGGGGATCTTGGAATGCTTCAAATTTAGTTCTTAGCATTTGTAAACTCTGAGCTCCAACGCTTTCAGAAGCATGGTTTCCATTGGAACTCCCCTCCCCCTCCAGCCCCTCAAAGCCAAGTTATTTTCAAATGATCTATTTGTTAATATAGGTTTCACTTCATATGCCTCAATTACCCACTCACATATTCTTATGACTCATGAAGTACTTTATAAAAAGCTCCTAAGATTTTAGATCATTAGTTGGAAGGAAAAATGAAAGTAAGAAGATTTATGGGTGTCTCGACATCTCCTAGTAGTCTTTTGACAAGCCTCACAAGTTAGATGGTATAATTGCATTACCAACTCTGCAACCATCAAATCATCAGCTAATAAGATGGAGGTAAAATTGCATAACATAACCTACCTTCTTTACTCAAGAAGATATCTCAAGATTTTGTCATACTCACTTAACCTTCACTCGCCCATAAATTTGTATGAAGAAAGACTTTGAAAATCCAGCCTAACCTCATGGTTAGTTATGATTTCTAAACCCTATGATCCCACCTTTATCTGCACTTGTGTGTGTTGCTGAAAAAACAATAACACAAAGGTTTTTCACATAGTTCTTTAACCAGATGCTATCATTTATCACATCATCTATATATTAAGTAGTAACAAGAGAAGAAAACTTGTCTTGACGAAGGTCATCCATTCCTTGTTTGTTGTTTAGAGTGTAAATAGTTCTCTTAAGTTGTAAAACAATAACCTGTTGGTGCCGTTTAGTAGATTTTTCTGTACTGTCTCCCAACCGTCATTGTTTCCCTCGTCCTCCTGCAGATACCAGTAAAACATGTAAATACCATCACGAGGAAGATTAGATTAAATATGATACTTGAGCAAGACAAACCTTTTGGGTCCAACTACTTTGGTTGAAATTGGCTCTCCTCTCGTCTTCATTCCTTTCGTACCTCTGAGGTGAAGCCTGCATGTTTTGAGACGGCTGAGAATAGTAGCCATTAAAACAGAAAACAACATACTGCACACTGTCTGCATAAATATTTCACACCTGTAGTATGATTATAATTATCTCTTCAAACCCACTTGAGATCCTATACAAGGCATGTCCTTTTATCTTAAAATATTCTAAATGAAAAAATTAAGGCCGAGTTTTTTCCCTTCAAATAGTTAATTGGTATAAAAATTTGCAGCACATGCAGCACCATTACAACAAGAGCTTTTTCTGATGATCTTGGAATTTACATCTTGTTCTCTCAAATTGCATACATCAACTGTACAAGCAGCCCTGCCCCTTCTTTGCACAAACAAGAGTAGGAAAACAACCCCTCTTTTCCTCCCCCATCCCCTCGTGCCACCAAAGAATTTTTCGGATTTTACTTCCATAAACAAAAAAAGAATTCTTTGAATTAACTAATACAGCAACAAGGACAATATTGGTGTCAAACTAGTTGGGAACTGCTATATGCAGGGGTGAGGCACAGTTTTAGCTATGGGTTCGGCAGAACACAGTAGCTTTGGCTTAAATTTTGTATTCGCATTAATAAAATCATTTGATATGTATAAATAATCTATCCAGAATCCAGTAAGCAAAACAATTACGGTCCAAAATCCATAAACTAAAATCCTGGCTTCAACTCAGGCTATATGAGTCCTCTATATCCATTCTACTCTATTTGGGCCAGTCTCACTATATTTTGGTTAATATGTAGATCAAAGCCAAGTTAATCCTCATTATGTAAAGATTCCAATTTTACTAAGAAAACTATAATTTGAACACAAAATCTAATCTAAAAACAGGAAAAGAAGCACATAAAATTCACAAATTGGATGTCCCATATTCATGGCATTTTACCGACGGAATCTCAAACACAATGTTATACTTACAAGAACCCATACAATCAACCAAAAAGAATACTTGTACGCACCCTTTGGGGCATCATGTGAGGCCTTGATTCCTCATTTCTCCCATATCTCTCATCCTGCCAAACATTAATTTTTTTAAACAATATTAAAAAAATCAAAACATTTTTTTACACCCATTTCGGAGGATCTATGGTGTTTCGCACTTCCCCTCCGGCGTGACTCGAACCCTGGACCTACCGGTCATGGGTGGAGGTGCTTTAACAACTGAGCAAACTTCACTTGTCAAAAACTTTAAAATCAAAGTCAACACTAATCTATTTATTTTCTATTAAGACAAATCAAGAAAACAAAATTAACCTCTCTATTATATCCATGTCTACGATCATTGTTAACCCCCTCATCTTCTTGCTCCCCTGTCACCACCTGCACACATTAGCATACCCCATAAACACAATTTAATAAAGACTGAATCTTTACAAAGTGACAATGATGAGTGCTAACTTGCGCCCAAGTGGATCTTGACTGTTCATCACGATCCTGATTGTCCCTATCATTTTCATCATTACCCAAAGTCACATTCAATGATCCCTTCACTAGTCCTTCCATTCCTGATCAAATCAACAAATTGGGATTTTTTTTAATTATTTGAGAGAGAGTGGTATTGTGATCTGATGATAGTGTTGGAATTTAATAGTAGCAGTTGAATGAAGTTAAGAGAGGCGGGTAATGGCATTTCTGTGAATATGTCAGATCTTTGAGGTTAATTTGATACTTAGAAATGAACACTTTTAAAATTTATGATCCAAAATAATCATGAGATATTTATTTGACTGTAAATTATTTTTAAATGTAACAAGATGACATTTTTTAATATTCTATTCCATCCCATCCCATTCCATTCCGGGATAGGCGGCTAATACTAAAATAATAAGTGAAATAGTCGTCGTCTGACCAATAGACTCGGACACCAGACCGTCCGTGTCCGCCCATTTTGTCTCCCCCTAAATGGAATGGCTAAAAAGGAAAATGTGTACGTAAATTGAGACGGAGGGAGTAATATTGTGCCAAAAATTAGAAAATTAAAAGAATTGTTGTTTGAAGAAACACAAAATATTATTTTTCTAATAAATTAAACAATTGACATAAAGATTTGTACAGCAAAAAGATAAAATGGCAGGTTTCGATGACGACGCTGCTCAGTGACAACTCTAGAATTTTGTCTCTTTTAGTTGTTACATTTATTTAATTAATACACATAGACTAAACATAAAACAGATCTTAACCCTTAACTAAAGGACACGTGTTAACCATCTAAATAAGCATTGACATCTACATGAGCAAAATTTACTGGAGCAGAGCCAAACCCATAAAAAAATACTAGTAATAGGAAGAACTAGGAACATTTTCCTTTTCAAATTTATCAACAAACAGAACACTGTAACTTAATTAAGCTGGTATTTAAAACACTGTCAAATCTATACAATAAATTTTAATTTGTGAGACTAATTCAAATAATAACCTTTTCTTTTGGTAAGTAATTACTGTAACTTAATTAGGCTGGTATTTAAAACACTGTCAAATCTATACAATAAATTTTAATCTGTGAGACTAATTCAAATAATAACCTTTTCTTTTGGTAAGTAATTACTGTAACTTAATTAGGCTGGTATTTAAAACACTGTCAAATCTATACAATAAATTTTAATCTGTGAGACTAATTCAAATAATAACCTTTTCTTTTGGTAAGTAATTACTGTAACTTAATTAAGCTGGTATTTAAAACACTGTCAAATTCATTAAAATTGACAGTCCATTAAGTGAAGGTAATTATCATCGAGTGAGGATGTTGTTTAGGGTATGAAAATAAGTGACCATGATGTTGTCAAACTACAAAATCTAATGCTTGATGATGCAATTCAAAGAAGGAAGCTTCTCATATTAAGAAGGGACATTCTCAACGCCAATATTATCGACTAGGGTCTCAATTCATTAAGCATTTAGAGGATTACTATACCCCTCTCCAATTCAAGGGTTTTTTAGTACCTTTTCCTGTATAAGTTCATTTAATAAATAAGAAGACTTGGAATATACAGTGAGAGTTTTGCTGCCATTTTTAGTGTAGATTTCAGTCAGGCCTTTGAAACATAGTCGCTATCCTAGAGTTTCAAATTTCACAAGTACAACTCACTCCGGGACTGTCTATTTTTCAATTACAAAAGTTGAAGAGTGAAGACCATTTGTGAATTTTTCCCTTGATAAGATGTCTCATGCTATCAGTCTATTTGTTACAAAAGCCTCCAAAACGTCTAACTTATGCAATGTCAGGCCAAAGAGAGAAGTCTTACCTTAATAAAATTTCAGAATGTATCAGGGCTCTACCTATTCATAAAATAAAGAAAAGTTCTACTTTTGAAGTAATGCCAGAACATGCATGAATGAAGTGCATATAGGGCAAAATAACTACCTCATAAACTACAATTAGCCATAAAACATTTCAGTAATCCTAGAAAACAATGAAAAATGAAGACCACAACATCAATAACTTGTACACTTATAAGTTATAAGTTGCTTTTGATTGCTGGAAATAATCGATGCTAAAATTGAGGAAAGTAGACTCTCAGGAAGATCCATAACATGTCATTGTGATCCCAAGGTACAACTATGTGCATCAATACACAGTTCTGACTGTACAAACTACTCGAGACTACTTTTCAATTAAGATGGAAGCAGCGCCACAAACCAGTATTTCTCCAACGGGGAAAGCAAAATCAAGAAAGCTGCTTTGTTTATTGGGGTTAGTAACTGGAGTATAATCAAACTTACTATGGCTCAATCTGAAGCTGTGGGTCATCGATAACTCTCATTGGCTTCCAATCAGATTCTTCTCTAGGCTGCCTGAGAGCAACAAAATGAAGTGCATCACTGCGCACCTGGTAGATATGACATGCCCAGGGATATGAATCTGGTGCTGCCCAGATCTTTTGTTCTTCAAATACTGTCTCCTCGACCAATGTTTCTGAAACACAGTATGCAGCATTTGGTTCCGGCTCAGCAAAATCCGGTACAGCTACACATCCCGGGGAGACAAAGCCCTCAGGAGCACGAGGATGCCAAATTGATATGGGATTGGTGTAGTCATCTGAGCAGTTCCTCCACACAAGGTCATAACCGACTGGGAGGGCGAATAATTTATCAGAATAACGATATACAGCTGAAACATTGGGAGGATGACAACCAACACGAGTAATATCCCCAATTGAGATGTACCCACGGGGTAAACAGGAAGGGCGCCAGATACTACAGATTCCATCATCTTCTGTATCATTCTTCCGGCACAATGCACAACGACTTTTCAACTCTCGTTCACTGCTCCATACCTTAGAAAATGTGACAGCATGTTGAACAAATTTCCTTCTATCGGAGACAGCACCCCAGGAAGCCAGCTCCCTTGATTCAATTATGGCCTTTTTCTGGCTAAACGAATCTCTTCCATCATTATCATTCGAAGCAAAGGATACATGTCTCTGGCTTGAAGGAACCTTTAGCTGCAAACATGCCACATCAGTTTGGTGTGCTTTCCATATCTTACGCACAACCGAACAGATTCTTACAGCTTGAGGCACCTCAGTTTCTTCTTCAGTGTTGCACTTTATTACCCGGACAAACTTCTGAGACCTTTGGAATTTTTTGATATGGATTATTAAGTGAGAAGGTCTAGGATAGCCAGCTTTGGCTAATTCAAGTGCCATGAGTTCTTCCCAAGGTACATCCCACATGATTTTACAGGGCTTCTTGTCCATCTTATCAGCAGACAAACACTGGAGGAGCATTACACGTTTATTAGTCACTAAAACAATCCGCTGATAGGGAACCATAAAGTGATTTTCATAATAATCGGACAAGGCAAATTTTGAAGGCTCTTTAAAAAGTTCAGTGCAACCAAAATGCCGGCTCTCTTCAGCAAGGTGCAGTATCACTTGACCTTGTGCTTCTCGCTCACTGTAATCTCTAAGTATATTGTCTGCATGAATAGCACGGGGATTTCTTATCCTATGGAAGGTGGTCTTGTTGCTAAGAATTTCTATGCAACGAGAACAACTTGCACCAATCCCATCGACAGTCAATGAAAAGAAGTCCAATGCTCCACTCACTGGTTGAGCAATGAATCCCACAACAGCTCGTCCAAGCCCATGGGCAAAGCCAAGAAGGCCATGTTGTCTAGCACTCTCCACAGGCCTTGTCACTACCCCAGAAACTCCAAATGCAAAACCTTGTGCCAGGGCTTCTGTCCCTTGCCTGATCCCTTCACTAACTCCGGTTATTCTTCTTGAAAACACCTGCTTTGAACGCAGCTGCAAAAACTGTCCATCTGTTGATAGTTGAGCAAAGCCTTTGCTGAGAGAGGCTAAAGTGGAACTTGTCATACCCAGCACATCCACTGAAAATATTAAATGTAGAGGGTTATGAATCAAATCTCTCCAAACACGATTTCCCACTGCAGAAATGACTGAGCTTTTTCTCATAAATCTGTCTTTACGGATCACTTTCCTTAAGTGGATGTTTAATTTTAAGGCATTTCCGATAGCCGACAGCACTGGGCCCCATACGCCTAGAACCCCATCTGGTCTCTGAGCAGGTGCACTCTCTAATGACAACTTCAGCCTTAGTTCAGATATATCAATCAAGTCCACGCGTATTTCAGGATCAACTTGGCTGACACTAGAACTGTTTGGTAGGCGATCTAGTTGAAGATTGTTATAGAAATCTACAAAAGCCCAAATTATTGGCTCATGAATGTTAAGCCTCCAGCATTTATCTGTTACCCTTACATAAACTTTTGGGTATACCTGGACACCATCAATGTTCTCATTGCGCACTGTAAAAGTCATCTTGAAGACTGGATGATGCATATCAATGTTTTGTTCAGGTGCCAGCAGCACAGGCATCAATGTGAGGGGAAGTTGATTGTCAATCTGCAAGTACCCCAATATAAGCTTAAACCTGCTAGTAGTTCCACCATCATTTCCGGTAGAATAGGATATGAATACTCTGTCCAGATACAAATAGGATACCTCTCTGGGTCTATGGTCCAAAAAAGAAACCCCAATTGCACCCAACTCAACTGTAATTTCTAAAGGAGATCCATTCTCCTGCATCTGGTTCTGTATGTGAGAACTGCCAAGATTTCCAACTTCTGCAAGAGACGTACTCCCTCCTTTTGAACTTAATAATTCTGCTCCCTCATCAATAAACCTCGCGACCTTGACATCAGCCATATCTATAACATGGAAAAGCAAGCCTAATCCATCACATTCAGAACAGAACCCTGACTTCTCCAAATCAAATTTCCAGACCCTAGAGCTATTGCCACTACAAATCTCAGCATCAATAAGCTTTTGGCCGTAGGGATTCTCCCATGAAAAGTTTGTGGTAGAAAGAGGAAGTAACTGGATCCATGCATCATCGCCAAATCCAGATTGTCGAAGTTTAATGACCATCCTCCTCGTCCTGTTCTCAATCCTATCAAGCATATATAGTAGATTAACCAGACAAGATTGGAGTTAATCAGAAGCTTCAAGTAGCAGAGCCGGTGACTGTAACTAAAGCAAGATTAATTAAGTACCTAATTGGACCCCTTGTTGATCCAAGGCGAAAAACAACTATGAAACGTGACCCCTCTTCAAAGCCACGGATCTCCATCTTCAAAAATCTTCGTGTGCCATCATTTCTCCTCAAGACAAGAGGAACTGTGTCCTCCTTAACAATTTGAACAGGAAATGACCAATTTGTATCATCCAGTCGGACCTTCAAAATTGATATTATATTGTAAGTGAATTTGCAAGCTATCAGCTAAAATAGTGCAGTCAACTCTCAAAACTGCAATAACTAACAATCAAGAAGGCAGAAAAATGAGGAATTATGCGGCATTATTGACATCTTCCTTCTAGAATGAACACGTAAGAAATTTCACCAGGAAATTTACTACATATCCACTCTTCCAATATAGCACAGCCATGGTCCAAAACTACGGTCACACCGGTAACCCAATTAGTACCTTGTTTAAGCAAATAGTCTACAAGTGTGTCTTACCATCTAGCAGAACAGAACAAAGTTACTTTGATTAAGGCATCAGAAATTGCAGAAATAAATACTTTATAGTTCCATAAACACACTAAGGGTCTGTTTGGAAAGCCACCTTGTAATTGGAGTTGGGTGTAATGTTGTCCTGTAATTGAGAGGGAGTAATTACACTCTTCACTGGGTGGGTGGGGTGGGGGTGGGGGGGGGGTTTGAGAATTGGTGGAAATTGTATGGTGTAATATGTAATTACGGTTATATTTTGTTTTAATTTTAATATCCATTCTTTCTAATGTCCCATTTTTTTCTTTTTGATTTTTACTATTTTTTTTTTTAATTTTCAAATATATTATTCTTTTTACATTGCTTATCTTTCATTTCCTTTCCATTTTTTAACATTTACTTCATGTGCTTCCATGTAATTTCTCATAAAAAAAATCTTCATTTCGTTAGCTATGTTATTATTCTAATTAGAAACTATATCTCCCAATATTAGAAAGAACGAGTCATCTCCAAACTTAGCTTACTTAGTTAAATTAAAATTTAACTAAGTAAGCTAAGTTTGGAGATGACTCGTTCTTTCTAATATTGGGAGATATAGTTTCTAATTAGAATAATAACATAGCTAACGAAATGAAGATTTTTTTTTACGAGAAATTACATGGAAGATATTCAATTAAAATGTTATTTATTTGAAAACTAAATATCAATTATTTTTTATAATATTAGTTACAAATCTATAATTATTTGATACTATATCTTCAAAAAATAATATGTATGTAATACCTAGTGATAGATAAAATTTAGTAATATTTCTCATGTAAATACATATTTTTTCAAACATTACCGTTTAGTTTTGACAATTAACTTTTATTTTTAAAATTTAAAAGATCTAACTGTGTAATTACACTTGTGCAACCAAACATTATGTTACACTGTAATTACATTATGACAAACAAACAAGTCTTCGTAAATTGTAGTTAGTATCTTATGTAATTACTAGGCTGTGTAATTAGAAGGGGAGCCTTGGAGTGGTAAGTTGTTGCCATGTGACCAGGAGGTCATGGGTTCAAGCCGTGGAAACTTGCAGAAATGTGAGGTAAGGCTGCGTACAATTGACCATTGTGGTCCGGCACTTCCCCGGATCCCGCGCATAGCGGGAGCTTAGTGCACTGGGCTGCCCTTAGGCAGTGTAATTACACCAAATCCAATTACCAGGTGGATTTCCAAACAGACCTTAAATTTCCAAATGCGAAATATATAATGAAAATTACAAGGTTGAGAGATACATATTCCTCTTAGAAAAATAGAAGCTCAAAGGCAAAAGAAGATTGTTGTCACCGTATCATTCACGTTTTCAGAAGAGGGTAAAAAAGAAAGAAGTCTGGACTATGTGTAAGCTACCATATGAGGGATGAATTTTCCATAGAAAGCGTTCTTCAATATTTGCAGTTCAGATAACACAGCATAGAGAATCCACTCACCTGGAGTTCATCAGGTCCACCTGTGTCGCGATATACAAATGAGGCTCTGGAATCAGAAGCACGCAAAACTTTTGGCTCATCTTCGCTGCTCAATTTCAAAAATATGTCTTGACCAAGTCTATTGGTAAATGTCACAAATGGTCGGACAGTAATAACCTGACAAAAGAGCAGGTATGTACTCAATAAAAAATTTGAATTGGATTATATAGAAGTTCGAGAGCGAAGCTGCTGCTATTGTAGAGACAGAACCTTTGTTGGAACAGTTTGATAAGGGCAAGGTTTTGATGATACAAAAAGCCGCATGCAATTTCCATCAGCGTTGTAGGCGCAGAAATCCAACGAGCCATCCTAATATTGAGGACAGATTATGGACAAGTCATATAAACTTGGATAAAACATATACTTCACAGGATTAAGATTCTTTACCATGTCACCCAACGGAGAAAGATCCTTAACAGGTCCAAAACTCTCCTCACTCGAGAGATTAATTGATGCTGAAAGGCCTAGCAACTTGAAGTTTAAAACAGATGCAATTGTATTTCCTTGATATATTTCCTCCTCAGAGATCTCCTCCAGGACAAGATCATTCTTCCTTTTAGATAGCAAAGGCAAAGCAATCTTCTTTGTTTTCCGCCCGCTCAAGTCTATAAGCCTGAATGTAATTGGCGGACATCGTGCAACTGAAAGCCAAAAAGGAGCATAGACCTTGGTAATCTTTGCTTGCAGAGGCCTTTCATGGGTATGCGTATGTTCAGTAATTACTTGAACAATCCTGCAAGCACCAGTAGCAAGGGAATAAGAATGAAAATTGAAATAACATTTTTTCACAAAATAAAGAAAGAACTTAATCAGCTCTCTTGTTTTCTTCGAGACCTTCTAGAAATTGAACTTCTTAGATTTATTGTCTTTGAAGGTGCCTTCTTAGGATGGGATATGAGTATAGCCTCCTGTAAAGAACATTAAGAAAGTTAGCATCACTATAAAAAGAGGCACTAAGAATCAACTGAGGGAAGAGAACACAAAGTAATCACAACTACTAACATGTAACGGCAACCATCCTCTTTGTGGAAGCAATGAGAAGTACAAAGGATTCCTTATGTTGGCACTATAAACCTTGACAGATTCACCAGGAGAGAATATCCCTCTAACGCAAGTGAGAAAATGACCATTGGCTTGCATCTCAAGAACAGAATATTCAGCACTAAGAGGCAGATAATTGGTAATCGCAAGGGGTGGCCTGATCACTAGGGTCCAATCCTGAATAGGATCAGAGTGCATGTCCTTTGTGATCTCAGTTGCTTGTATACTCAAGCAGAACCACATGCCCCGGTTACTACTGGATGAGGTTCCACTAACTGCAGGGCAGTATAGGAGTTCCTCAGATTCACTGAGATTTGACACAGATATTCCAGCATTCTCTGTTGGCATCCCGAGATCCTGAGTGTTTCCAGACATGTCCATTACAGAACTCCATGAATATTCTTCAGATTTTTCCAGGTTTGCAGGTCTCGCGTGCAGTGCGTAAAGTCCAGAATGGGTCAGGACGGATAAAGGCAACGGAACAACTTCACCAGGTCTTATAGGCCCAACATAAATCTGAGCCTTGAGATCTCTGGACTTGCCTTTCCTATTCCTAAGCCACCTTCTCTGTCTTGCGTAGTTCACAGATTTTAGTGGATTGGACGACTCTGGCCATTTCAAACTATTGAAATCTGGAGCATAAACCCATCCATCAGCGGTGTTCACAGAATTCTTATCTACATGCCATTCATCAACCCATTCCCAGCCTGATGGAAGCTCAACTTCATTTGTCCCCTGCCCAAATGACAGAAATTGATGGCTTAAGACCAGAAATAAGAGAAACCAATTGCTGCTTATGTTCGGGTACAAAAGACAATAAAATGTGGAGACGTACCTCATTTGTGTCAAGCCACCCAATATCGGGATTATATTTCTGGGCCTCAAAGAACTCATCTGTCATAAATTCATCACCATAAAACTCTTGTCTCTCATTATTATCATGTGTTGTTTTCTCATTTGAAGCACTGAGCTTCAGCTGTAAATCCAGTGTAAATTCTGTGTAGTTACGAACTAAAACTAGAGATCTAATCTTCACATATCGGTTTCCATCAGCTATGCTCAATTCACTGGCAACAACAGTATTTCCTAGTCGCCAACAAGCAGCAGGTGCAGCATAATTCAGCCTCACAGTAGTCCAAGGTCCTTCTCTCGTAGGACTAATCTGGATAAACCCAGATCTTGCCTCAGTGTTAAAGGACTTCTCACTCTTTTCAACCTCAACTTGAGGAGACAAGTAAACAGCCAATTTTATTCTTGCTGATGATTTCATTTCTTTTCTTTCACTAGTTATCATCTGCATTTCATGGTAAGATGATCAAAGACGACATAAAAAAGTAGCAAAATGGGACACCATATTATTTTCCCTATTTTCTTTTCAAGAATAATATAAAAAGAAGACAGAAGAGAAAATCACCGTAGACCCTGAAGAGGACAACTCTAGCCAATTGAGTTCAAGTGAACTGTTGTAAGACACTGGATTCTCTTGGGGTCTAGATATATGGTTTAGAGGAGCTAAAGAATAACCAACAGTGTCACCTGCAAAGAATAGTTCAAATTAAAAATATAGCACCACATATTGATCTAATCTGTTGTATCAAACGTCCAACTCAGACGCCTGTTAAGATACAGATAATGCAAAAAGATCGCAGAAACATTTATTTCTTCAAACACATTCTTTCATTTTCTGTTCAACAAAAGATTGTAGTTAATGAGAAGACCTATTTTTACGATTGGATAAAAGAACTTAAGCTTGTGGATGAATAAATCTAATCGGAACACTATGTCAACAGCAAGGGCCACCTCAGAGGGATGAATGTAACATGGTCGGCTAAAAATCAGGTTTCTACTACAAAAATCCATTCTTTCACTTGTAACTCAAGAAACGGGGATGTAACACCCCACATGTTCCTATACTTGTTTTTAATCAAGTAATAAGATATTATTAACGCTAAGTTGAAAAAAAACACCCACATACAAGAAGTATATCAAAAAATAGAAAAACTTACAAAAATAAATGATTTTCTACAAATGACACCCAACCGTCTACACCTATGGGAATCTTGTGGGTGCATCAAAAGAAATAAGGGATAAGAGACTATTTCTCAGTTCTACAAGATCCTCCTCTATTCCATGAAACCCACACTTTTAAACCCATTTCATGCTTCTAAATGTGCTATTTTACTGCTATTTTATGTTTGGGGTTGGATATGTTGCTTAAACATTGTGTCGATTGTGAAATAATGATTTGTTCGTTGTGAAATAATAAACAAATGACCTTGGGCCTAACTCAACCCTAAAAGCTAGCTCAAGAGGTGAGGATTACCCAATACCATGTAAAGAGAATTCCTCAAGCCCAACGATGTGGGACTTACCCCCCTCCCCCCCTAGGACTGACTATCTGGAGTGTCTGGATAATATAAGATGGAGAACCAACATCTGATGAAACAATGAATTGAGCTGGGCCTAGCACTGAAACCATGATAAAAAAAAAATGGACCGTGAGCCTATCTCAATCCTGAAACTAGCTCAAAAGGTGGGAATTGACTACAAACTGTTGAACATTTATTCCTTCATTGTAGATTTTCAAAACAGTGCTGGGAGTTTTTTCTTTCTATCATGAGAGCATCTCTGGTTATAGCACAAAAAATTAGCAGTCTGTTTGGAATCTGGCAAGCTCAGGGTACTAAAAGAGAATTAAAGAAGATATGGAGGACAATTCCCATCTGTATATTGTGGACTGTTTAGCTGGAAAGAAACAAGGCATGCTTTGAAGGAAAGATGGTGCAGATTCCAAGAGCCAAGAACAAATGCCTCAAAAATCTAGTCTTATGGTGTTTCAATAGTACTCTAGATAGGATGGATCATTATTTGGATTCTTTGTATTTCCTAGGGGGTAATATACGTGTGACTGATGATAGTTATGTAGTTCTGCTTTGTACTTTGCTTATGTACCAGCTTGGTACCAGATTAATAAAAGACTACTTACTTATCAAAAAAAGAAAGACCATATAAAGAAATCAAATTCCCTAAGCCCACTGATGTGTGACTCAACAGGGATGAATCGGAAATGAGTGGGCTTGATGTGGCAGCATATAGGGAGGAATTTTGAAGTTCAAACGTGAAACATGCTTCAGGTGGGTCACGCCACAGCTTGTCCACCGTGTGAAAGTCACCAGCTAGGGCACGCCAGAGCGTGGACCGTGATTTTTGGGCAAGAAGCATAATGGTGTATGCTTGTTTGGGTATTGCTAGTGAACTTAGCCTAACTAGTAAGGTTTATGGGGACTTGCCACAGAACCTCAGCCCAACTCTATTCCATGATTTCATAAATGTTGTTTTGTGACTCATGCTTATGAGGACGAGCGAGTGTCACCATTTTATGAGCTTTATGACCACAATTTGATTCAAATGATAATTATGATTATGTTATACGTCTTGTGATGATACAATTCATGATATATGATGTTTACTTATGACAATTATGTTCATGATTAGGTGGTGGTATCAATGCTAAAAGCTTGTTTTGAAAGGAACATTTAGATGAATTAGACAAATCTTTCTACAGAGTAATGGTGACGTTTAATTAGATTCCGCACGTGCCAGTGTCAGATCATGGCATAAACCATACTCATGACAAATCGTGTCTATCCACTTGAGAATAATGGTGTATGCTTGTTTGGGTATTGCTAGTGAACCTTAGCCTAACTAGTGAGGCATTACAGGTAGGCATAATCCTAGCCAACCGAGTGAGTATCGGACGTACAATGTAGTGATGTACACATAGCGAAAGTCAGTATCTAGCGGAACCTACCCAGATAGAGATATGTTTTGGCCTGCGGTCAATAGATGACTTTACAAAGAAAGAAAAGGTACAAAATGACTTATGTTCGTGACAGATTTAAATTTGATAGGTGGCTTAGACAGTATATGCATGTTTTCTTATAATATTTGCCCCACCTTCTAGAGGGAGGTTGATGAGACTTGATGGGTATGTATGCACTCACCCCTTACCTTATGATTTCAGATTTGAACGTCCAGCTTAACGATGCGGGTTGAACATCAATTTCATTCCCCAGTGGTGGAGCCCCATTTGTTATCTGGTGATGGCATTTACATTGCCTCCTTCTGTTGACTCTTTTATTATCAAGGTGGCATATGGGTAACGGTTCGTTCAGCAGAAATGATGCCGGATGCCAGCCACGGCCCGTTAGTCTGGGTCGTGACAAAGGAGGTCTGGATTTACGATTCAGCAGAAGGGCCCTAAGATTAAGGCTCCAGATGTAAATATCTAATCAAAAGACTACCCCAACCAGGCGAATTGGCTGAATGGCATTTCGCACTTTCAACAGTTGCTAATATCTTCTAAATTATGGGAACTGCAAGAGAAACGGCTTTAGAAGTTAATAGAGAAGCACCCCAAACCAGACCCCATTTCGCCTACAACATACACAACATGAACCTAAAACTTACAACATCAACCTGTCATCTAAAAGGGCAGATAAATTATACCCTTAGCTAGAGCTTATACGGACATGTCCCTTACAGGGCATGCACAAGCTAAACTTAAAACACTGAACATATTTCCTTCCACTTTCTTTTTAAATGAAGGATGAAAAAGGTATTCAAGCAGTATCCCTGTTATTCAATGTCACTAGAGATACTTAACCAAGTGCTGTAGGACATGTCTGCCAATTCTACTTCTACTGAATAATGGTGGAGAGGGGCTGAGGGATGGCTAAAATTGGTCTTTAAGAAAAATTCTGCAATAAGAGATGGTGTATCAACATAAAACGTAGCAGTATAAAATAGTTGTGGATCTAACCGGGAAACTTTGAGAACTTGTAATTTCTTTATGACAAAACTTACACAACTAATCAAAAAAATGAGGACATGAATATCCCATAAAAAATTGACAAATAGCCCCATAAAAAGAACATCAACCTATTCACTTGGGAAATGTTAGAAGTTACTAACTTACAATCATTATATGAATGAAGTGGAAGCACTGGAAACTCAATTTGCTATGTAATTTTTGGAATTTTTTTTAGTAGACTCTGTTAATACACAGATTCTAGCGACAAAGAATACATATGAGGCCTTTATCCAACATGCTCAGCTAAACGTCTTGATTTTAACTTTCATCTAAACATAAGCTGGATGCAACTAACCAGATTCTGATTCTTCCTGATTAGCAGATTCAAGAATGTAATTAGACTCCCCACTTACTGCTTCTTGACACTGTCATAATAATGTTTTCACAATCATTTCACTAATAATACAACTGTTTTTCTGATTAATCAAATCAAAACAAGTTTCCCCGTCCCTGAGTGAGACCAACAAAGAGAAGATTTCTGGATGTATTGGAACTCTTAATCGCATGAGTTCATGAAAATCAGGAAGTGGTAAAACGACAAAATTCTCACAAATCAGTAGTTAATAAATACCTCTTCCCATATCCATTACAACAAGCTCCAGATTGCAGAAATCCTGTTTGGTAATGGAAGCATGAAATTGAAAACTTTAAAAAAACAATGAGAAAAAAGGCAAACGTTAAATAAATAGCAAGATAAGAACACAAAACAATTATTTAGTAGCCAAAAACATAGTACGTAGAGAAATTTTAGAGAGAAGAGTTCACCATAGACAATAGATCCAAATGTTGCAACATCATAACCTAAAGGCTGGTGTCTTATATGTGTGAGACATAGATAGCAGAAATTAACTAATAAAATAGTTTGACAACATCCATTGACAACTACGATTCATACAGGTAGGTGGCAAATGCTACAACTTATTCAGAAAAATAGGAGGGCAAAAAGGCTTTTGGAGTGCGGGTGGGGGATGGGAGTTGGGTGCTCCTAAACCATTTACTTGATTCTTTCCATATTCAGAAATTACCTTCCAGTATAATGTCTTTCACTATATTTCTTTTGAGATCCAACATAATGGCATGGCCTTAGGGGTGCAATTTTGGATCTCAAAGGAAGACGTATCTTAGATATGCTTTCTCTCTGTGTTTTGTGAACCTCTATATGATCCTAAATGGAACCAAGCACACATGCGAGAGAGGGAGGGAAATGTGCTAGGCAAGTCAAATAGATTTTCTCCTTGTTTCAGTGATGGAAAGACCTCATAATAAAGCACATTGAGGAACCTTGACTGAGACTGAGAACCACTCAGTGTTGTTAGTATATCTGACAGGTGCTATGTGATCAACATTCGTACTCACTGTAGTGCAACCAATGTAATGTATGTTCGAGTGACTCCAGAAGCAGACATAAAAATGATGTGTTTGCAGGAAACACAGAATATAAGGTCAGTTGTTCGCATAATATGAGCAGTTTATGTTTTGGTGAAAACCATTTTCCATCAGTAAACCCTTAAAAACTTCTATTTCTGCGACACAGATGGATAAGCATATAAGCAACAGGTACACAAAAATCAGCACCACAGAATGGAGTTCTATCCAAGAAGTTCATGTAATTGTCTATTTGGAATGTCAGGAGATGATACAAATATTAACCCACCCCTTCCTAGAAAGAACAAAAAATGGAGTACAAAATACTCTATACCTATGAAGCACGGACACTTCATTTAGGGTGAGGTGTCCGACGGACACGAAACGCCCCGGACACGTGTCCGGGACGTTTCCCAGCAAAAAAAAAAAAAAAAAAAAATAATCGGACACGGCAGGGACACGCTGGGGACACGGCAGGGATAATTTTTTTTTTTTTTTAGAAAAAGTTTAGTTTTAATTTTATTTGATTTATTTTAAGTAAATTTATATTTATTTGAATTTGGGTCTTGGGACATACTTATGTATTAGTTTATGGACTATGGTCTTATAAATTATGTATTGAATATTTGATTGATTGTCAATTTGTTATGAATGTTTCTTTTTAATTTGGTATTTTGGTTATTTGGTATATAACAAATTTGAATTAAATTTATAATTTATTTATGAATGTGAAGCTTTAATAATATTAATTTTAGTATTTTATATATATATATATATATTATATAAATACTTTTTAATTTATTTTTACAGCCGTGTCCCTGCCGTGTCGTGTCCCCTATTTTTCAAAATTTCCGTTTCCGCGTGTCCGTGTCCTATCGGACACCTCTCGCGTGTCCGTGCTACATAGCTCTATACTAACACCTTATAAGCTCTTCCATTTCTGTATCATTACAGTTTACATTAAGCTTGCACATTGTAATGATTCTCTCATTTGTATTTGCTTCTTTCAATCACTGGGAAATCAAGCTATAGAAAGTATGACTAACCAACTTAATTCAAGGATCGTGAGAACCGAAATTGAGTTCCCCATTATGGCCAACATTTCTTGAATCTGAATCCTTAGATGAATATTAATTAAAGTATCAAGTGATTCAATTTTTGAATAGACACGACCTCAGTGCCATTAAGCATTCTATGAGCAGAGAGACATGCAATAATGTGGTAAATATTATATTAAGGACATAAGAAATATCATAGTAATAAGAATTCATGATGTACGTCCTACGAGACTTGGAGGCAGAAAGTACAGACCGGTGAATCAACTTTGAAGAAAAATACTTCATTCCATTTCACTGAGATCACATCAGATGATATAGAACCATATGAGCTATTGCCACGAGTGCGTGCACTTTGTTGAATTTCCATAGATGGACAAGGATGACTCTGGTCTGGAGCAAGACGGACTTCTACGGCATACTCATGAGAAGACAAGCCTTCAACCTGTTGGAACTGCATTTCAAGGCAGTCAATGTAAGTTACAAACAGCAATAACTAAGACAACAGGCTTCCCAAGACTTCAGACATAAATTTATCAACATATTATAGATGAGCCAACTTGTAAAAAGTTAGCTGATAACAACAAAAAATTTAAGCACTCAGAGATGGGACACTTTTCTTATATTTGTCTGGGACACGTCTCCTCACGTGGCGTCTTAACTCTTTTTGTTGTGTAGGCACGTAGAAATATTTTTGTTGATGGTGGTGATGAGACTCAAACCGAAGACCTCTGCCTGCTTTAAAACATGTTTAAGTTGTGTGAACTATCTCATTTAAAAGTTTTAAGTTATTCGAGAGGGAGCACATTTGTTTATTTATGTCTGCAACAACTTTGCCAATATAATTTACAATTCCTAGTAGATCCCAAACCTTGCTAGAGGAGGAGGGTTGCCATAGGTTAATAACCATTGTAAAAATAGTTTAATGTTCATTTAGGCACATGCTAATTTGAACAGATACAAAGGATCCATATATCCAACCCCAACTAGCTTGGGCTCAAAGCACAGTTGATGATGGTTTATGTCTGCAACACTAGCTATTTGGGTTCTTGTTTACTAGCTGGATATTATCTGGTCATCTAGACAGTGCTTGATACTTCTTGGACCACAGTATGCACCTCTTGTGGATCAGACATTCATCATCATAAAGCACACAAATAATTCCCCAAAATCAGTGAAGAAAGGAGAAACTAGTTGAATGTTCTGATAAATAAGAATAACAACATTCGGACAGGGAGATAAGGGGAAAGAAGCTCAAAAGGGAAGAATTGTGGTTCCCCTTGTTTCTTCATCCTCAATAGGATTCATGAATTTGGAAGGCTTTATTTGTTATCAACAAGCTGCATGGATGATATTTAACCAGAGATTGTGTTACAATAGAAACTGATGAAGGATACACTAACGACGACGTAACCATGATAAGGATCTCAAGATATCACTGAGTTTCAGTTCTCAAGGAAAGACTCCAAATATACTTGAAGAACAGCCTTGCTAGTAAATACTGTATAATAAAGGCAAACAATTCAGAAGAGCAGCAAGAACTGCTGTGGACATTGAACATGTGAAACAGCAGTAAACAACCAGAAGATTTCTGAATAACATGCATTATTCAAATAGAAAAAAAGAAGTTAAGGCAGAATACTATGAGATGATCGTTCATTCACCCTAAAAAGAAAGAGGTATTATCTAGCCTCTTAGATATCTTCCAAAGAAGAAAGTCCTAGTGTTCTCAAAGGTTAAATGTGCGAGAGATTGCCAAGGTTTGCTAGAGCATTGAGCACAAAGCAGAATTGAAGTGTGAGTTTCAATGAAAGAAAGAAGATCAACGACAGACCCAAGCAATTACCATTTGAAGAAACTCTAATAAAGTGAAATACAACAACAACAACATATCCCACTAGTGGGGTTTGGGGAAGGTAGGATGTATGCAGACCTTACCCCTAGCTTTGTGGGGCCTAATAAAGCGAAATATGTGAAATAAATATCATGTCATTCAGGTTCGGGAACCATCTTTAAGCACTTTTTTTAATCAAGTAAATGTATTTTCATTCATAAACATGGCCACAACGGCCGTTTACAAGAGAGATACCAAAAATTTGAGAATTTACAAAGGGATAGAATTCTCTACAAACTCTATCCATTCATCTATACAACAAGGAACTTTCTGTGTACACCTAAAGAAAATAAGGGAACGGAGACTACTCCTCTACTAAGAGAAACTCGACTCTACACCTTCAAAAGCTTTAAGCTCTTATTTCTTGTATTAAAATTTCTAGTGGTTTCTAATCACAATAAAAATCCATTCACAATGTTCTGTTAACACTTAATATATCACTCTGACAACTAGTTTTATTGTCTGGTGCCGCCTTTTTAAGACAGAGCTAGAGATGAGGCGCATGCCTTTGCGCCTCGGCATCTGCTTAAAGCGTCCTTTAAACAACGTGAAGTGAAATTAACAACACTGGATAGTCCCAGAAAACAATATAGGTTACCTCCACTACATCTTCTATAGTAGCAAAAACAATAGTTCTCTAGTTAATGTTTATTTATATCAACCAAGACAATCTTAAATAGGTTAATCCACGACCACGACACACTGAATTATGCTAATTATTATTGCAAGAACATTAAGTTAAGATAGCGCTTCAAGGAAAAACTTTTGCAACTGAACTTCCTAGATGAGTCTAGGTTCCAAATGATTCATTCTAACAAATGCTAAAGGTTCATACTAGTCTAGAAAACCAAACCAGTTAGGAAACTATTTTCTCTCATCTTGGTTCTGAAAGTTTTGAAAAACCCAGGAGAAACAATTCTTGTCCCATTGAGAAAAGGGGGAAAAAGGGTTGCATCTGAAGCAGACAGCAGAAGGTTGATAGAATCATGAGTTAAACAGGGAAAAAGTATGCCCAACCACAAGGCCAAATCCAGATTAAGATACGACTGCTCTCAATGAAAGAGGAGCCAAAGAAGGCTAAACTTGATATGAATTTCCAAAGACTTGAATGAGTCATTCCGTGCCTATGATTGCACTCCATCCTGAAGACATACTTTTCTTATCATTAGATGCTATAGAGGATTAGAATCTCCACAACCACTTCCCTGGTAAATGTTTCTAGGAAACAAATCACTTAAACCCTAACTACTTCGCAGCACCAGAAGTCAAGAAGATTTTTTTTGAAATGGTACCAGAAGTTAAGAAGATGGTTTTCATCTTATCTTCTCTCTCTCTTTCTCTCTCCAGAGCACAACATGCACAAGGTTCTCGGTTTTTGTTGAATCATGCGAACAGCCTCTTCTAAAAGCCTGGGTTTTGTTGAATTGTTCAACACACCCTCACGTGTAAAGTTTATATCATTTTCCCTAGGCCAACCACGTAGAACTATTTTTCATGAAGGGTACAGTGGAACCTGAACCTAGGATCTCGACATATTCTAACGCCATATTGAATTGTCCAAAAAGCGTGGTTAAACTTTAACATATTAAAAAGGAAACTCTTTGATTTGCTTATTCTGTCATAGAAAGTTCGTAATAAACGAATAGAGCATAATTACATGGATAGTCTGAACAAAGCTGAAAATGCAAAACTCCACAAGCATGAAATAGCACAAGTCTCTTGCCTTAAAAGAAGCAGCAAATGCAAATCCACAAGCATCAACTGTGAAACAGCCAGTAATTTTCCTAATTTCCATGTCCTCAATTAAACACAAGACTCTTATGTCATTTATGAAGGTGCTGATGTATTTTACACAAACCTTTAGCTTGACTATTACCAGTATAAACGAAACTGGAAACATACCTCTGCGGCTGCTATGATTATTGTCACCATTGTATTGCCTTTTTCGAAAAGACTTCCTTTCAAGTGGGAATCCAACATATTCTTCGCAACAGGTACTTTAATTGGTTTGCTATCTCCCGAGGGCATTTTAATTATGCTAGGTAGTCCCCTGATTTCTGTAGCTCTTATGAAAATGTCCTGACCAAGTTTATTCTGTGGGATAATGAAATAATTTCTTCTGTGATGAACATCAATGATGGACCTACTTCCTCCAGTTGGAGAGACTGCATCCTGTCAAATAAAATTAAAAAAAAAAATAGGGATACATTACTAACAGTACAAAGAGGATATACTAGATATCTGATACAATATCTCATGAAGCACAGTTAATCGGATATTTAGTTTGAATAGTTTCTTGAATTACTCAAATAACGTGTTTAGATATTCAGTAGCATGGAATCAAAACATGGTAATATATCATGTATATGTACAACAAGCAACAACAGGTAGATGGAGAGATATTTTTAGTAAGTAATGATCCTTTAACGTGGGTGTTTCATAATGAAGAAATTGATACCAGGCTAGAATATTTATTGAAGTAAGAAGATTTGCCTGGTAGGGTTCCTTAACATGGCTGAGATTATTCCAGCTGGCATAAGCCTGAAATATTGTATTGGCATTAGACACGGATATATTTAAGTTCAAATCCCTTGTAGATGCAAGGTGAAGCTGGGAAGCTGCACCAGGAGCATTGACGTCATACTGGTACCTGAATATTAAAAAAATCAATCTAGATAATAAATTCTGAAACTGAAGTGCGCTCTCATACATGCTAAACATTTTGCAAATTTGCAAAAAGGAAGATGATAGGCTAGGTCGAAACGAAATCCTCCCAGCAACTACATCTCTACAATAAGAACTATAGTGAATGTTGAAACCGAAATCTAATTAAGCATCTCACAAAAGTAAAGTTTGACCAGCTAAGAAAAACAGACACAAAATTCCGAATAGGAATGACTTGACAAATGGTTCTATGCTTCCAATATAGACACAATTCTAATATAATGGCAAGATCGAAACAAGTTGCAGTTCCAGTCCACAGTTATGACCCAAAACAGCAATGCCGAAATGCACCTGAACATGTATAAAAAGGGTAGCCCGGTGCACTAAGCTCCCGATATGTGCGGGGTCCGGAGAAGGGCCGGACCACAAGGGTCTAATATGTTAATTATCAGAAAATGAAACAGTATTTGGGCAAGACAAGAAAGGAACTTAATCTTTGTCTACGAAAGAAATAATTCAACTGAAGTCACTTGCATATAATCAGTAACTCCATGATCAAGTAATGTATGGATTTCATCTAAGAAACAAGACGAGGAACAGAACATTTCATACGGTGTGTCGCGGTACCAGGGTCCTAAAATTCTAGTTTCCATTACAAGGAAAACATTCATAGTTTATCCTCATCTTACTGATTAGTAAACCTGTTACAATAATAATGAAACAAGCACTAGGAAGTTTACAAAAGTCAATAGAAAAAAACCTCAATAATCCGTCCACTGGCTCCAAAAGAGGCTCCCAAGAGTCATACTTATCATTGTATGATCTAGCAGCCAAGGAAAAAGCCACACTGGAATTCAAATAGTCAGACCTTTGATGTAAATTGAAAGTTATGCCACTGAAAGACACATTACACAGAGGAACCATCTGCGAAGAGAGTAGAACAGCAAGAGATGTAAATTGATAATAGATATACCGTCAATGTAATCCAGAATAACAAATAGCACGTAGAAGCATTAATAGCCTGTTTGGCCAAGCTCGGAAAGATCAAAAGTGCTTATTTTTCAATAAAAACACTTGTTTTAGTTTCTTTAAAAAATAAGTGCTTTTGAATAGTAGCAGAAGCTGGTTTTCAATTTGAAGCATTAGCGGAAAGAAGTAGCTTCTCCTAAAAATAAGTGGTTTGGTTTTTATATAACAAGAATACCCAATATAAAAAAGAATTGACAGCATATATGCATATATCCTTTTTTGTAGTTTGACACTTGAAAACACTTTTTGAAAATATTGGCCGTCACAAACTGCTACTGTCCCAAATCACTTTTTAAAAAGCACTTTTGATAAGAACTAAAAATAAGTTGATTTTGACAGCTTGACCAAACATGTTATAAGTCGAGGAAATTGGAACCTTATTTATTTGCTACTACATCAAAGGGATCATATACGTATTGTTGATATTATAACACGGAGATGCCATATATGAGAACCATCTAGTAATAAAAGTAGAACTGAAAACGTTTTGCAGGTTACATGCGTCTATAACCTAGTAGAAGTATCTTCAAACAACTGCAGTTTATTCTCTGAATAATACACCTAATCTAACCAATTTGGCAATTAGAAATGTGCAGCATATATCAAAGTTACTGAAAAGCATAAATTGATTACCAAGCCACCATAATCATCAAAAAGGGCTGCAGAAAATGTTCTGATTTCTGCGTCAACCACCATATCATCTAGACCAATAGCCATATCTCGATCAGCAAGCTTTAAAGCAAGCCTCTTTGGAGGCTTCTTGAAACCATTGCGAACAATGAAAGGTCCTAACTCGTCTCCAATAACCCATAAACTAAATGGCTCCTTCATGAATTTGGCATCAGATGTATCCCAAATGCTTTGTTCAGGAAACTGATCACCAGCAACCATATCACTGCGGATGCATCTTAAGGAACCAAAATCAGATTGATTCGGTGCTCCTTTGCTGGCTATACAACCAATGGATATAAAGCCTGGAGGAGGCTGAGGCATCCAAAAAGATATACTATCAACTGATCCATGTTTCTTTATCTGTCCCACAAGCTTAAAATCTAAAGGGGCTTCGTAAAGCTCATCAGAATCATGACGTAAAATGCAAGTATTTGGTGACTCATACCCTTGAACTGCAATATCACCAAAATATACCATCCCTTGAGGAATAATAGGACGCCATATAGATAATTTCTTTCTAGATCCAGACCCTTGATTCCACCAAATTAACCTAAATGTAGCAATGGCTTCAGACCTGCGACCAGAATTCACAGTGGATGACCTCTCTGATTGGACTGCGTGAGTTTGACCAGACGAAGCCCTGGTTTCTGAGTTCTTTGACGATTCAGAGAAATCTCTGGGAAGCCCAAAGAAAATATGACGAAGATCATATGCTCTGCCACACAACTTCAAAGTAGTCGGATCTGAAGGCAGGAAGGTACCAATGGAATTATCCACACGCCAGAATGCCAAGTTGGAAGATCTGGGATCAAGACTAAGTACAGGTTAGAAAATATTCTATATTAAACTGAAAGCATGTATTGTGATATCTGTAACTGCATTACTGACCGGTAAAATATGTACAAGTATGCAAAACTAATGAGTCGTATGATTTGACTTAAATTCAACTTGGAAGAAACGCGTAAGATGAGAATAGACTTGCATTATCATGGGTTTTAAATACTAGTTCCAGTATCTATGATTCTATGAATTAGAAAGAAAACAATTAAATAACTTCACATACCGATTCATCATGCCAATATTAACACAATCTCTCAGATCACATGGTGAAACTAAAGAAGCTAAGATGCACCAGGCTGACGATGTTGGAGGTTGCATCCTTCCAGGAGAGACTACACAGCCCACTGCAACATAACCTTTCGGTGCTTTAGGTAACCAAATGGAACAAGTGCTATCTTCTTTAGATAAACATGTGGTTGGATCCGATTCACCATCCTCGTATGGGGATGAGGGCCAAATAAGCATGAAAGACTCTGGCCTCTTTACTCTGACAAAGCTGGTATTCACAGCAATGACTCCTGTTGTGGGTGGTTTGTCACTGTTGAACTAGAGCAGTTAGCGTCACAAGCAAATTTGCAAAAGGTAATAGAGAGAACGGATCTGGGAAATTTACTAACGTTGGTGTCAGATAGTCTCCAATTGTTCCATAACCAGACGGAGCACGAGCTCTCCAGAAAGCATATATTTGGTTACACGGACCTGTGATGAGACAATCAACAAACATCATCTTCATCAGTTTAAATCTCTCTTTAACACATGGAAAAAATAATTACTCTGTTTGGATGCACTATTTCATACTTTTGATAGTCCCAACTTTGTCAAACTCGGAGCACACCACCGTCATCTTCTTTGATGTGGTCCTCAAAAACGCCAAAATATCATCCTCAACTGCCAAAAACAGTCTTAATACGCTGAACGAAAAGTTCATAAAAATATCGGAGACAGCCAACTGCATATTTGACTTTCCGGAAGCATTGGAGAATTTCACAGAGGTATCGAAAGGTTCCACTATTCTGAATCCATTGCTCTCCATAGTTAATCCAAGAACATTTGCATTCACGTCGAAGGTATCACCTTTTAGAACAACCCTGGAAACATCACAGCCTAGTTTGTTACATAATACCTTCAAGAGAAAGCAGAGCAACGGACGACTAGGTGCACTCAGATTACAGTTGATGAAAGAACTATAGAAAGAAGAGATATAGTGATTAATTAATGATAAAAATACACACGATATTTATCTAATATAGGATAGTATCTTAAGAATTTGAGTTCTTGTATCTAACCTATAGTATTCTAAACAAACACACAACGACGATAACAACAACAACTTGAAATGAAAAGTAATATTAAAAAAAAAGTGGAAGCAGAGACTTGTACATTATCCCCTACATATACCAGAGGCATATTTTTTATTTCAACATTGCATTGCACTTGAACTCGAGCTAAATCCATTAGTCATTCTAGTGAAAGCCACAAGGACTGACGGGAACACACACACAATGTAAGAATCATGCATACAATTCAAAATTCAAACACCTCATTGTAGTCCCCAATCAAAAAGACGACGTGTAGACCAAGTATGAGATTTATCATCATTCGAAACATAAATACAATTAAATCATTTTTTTCCTGACACTACGTTTAGATGAGATTATTAAAACAGTTAAACATGGGACCTGAGCAAGAGGAGATCAATATATCACCGTCATCCATCATAAAAAAGTATTCACATACTTGGCCAATAAAAGGAAATCAAGGCCATAGGTGAAGGAACGCATTGCAAATCTAAAACACATAGAAGTATCATTTCTCTCACAGTTTTAAGCTTTTCAAAGAGACAATTTAAAAAACTGGCCAATCTTCTTTCTTACGCATAATACACCAACAAGGAAATATCATCCCTGTTACAACTAAACTGAAACAAGTTGTGGATGCTTAGTCTGCCGTGAACCTCAAACCATAAAAAATCTTGGAGGGAAGCTTGCTTAGCAAATGAAAGGGAACACAGGAGCTCCTGGACGCTAGAAAGAACAGCTGATAGAAGATCACATCTGATATTAACCTGATCAGTCTTTTGTAACTACTCTCTCCATCCCTATTTTATGTGATGCCATAGATATTTTCTTTGACGGATGCGTAAGAGTTTAAGAAATAAAGACTTTCAAAACTTGTGGTCTAAACAAGCCATAGATATTTTCTTTGAGACGAAGCCATAGAATTTGTGTGCCTATAAATCATCCCGTTAAGGGTAAAATGGGTAGTTTAAACATATGGTGTTTCTGAATATGGAAAATACCAATGGTTTCTAAATATAGAAAATATCATTCTTTTTTTATAGACTAAAAAGGAAAGTGCTTCACATAAATTGGGATAGAGGTAGTATATATTAACCTAACCGGAAACCAGATCCTACTAACTAAAGATCTAGAAATCTTCGGGTTAGGGAAGGAGTTCGACTGTAAGGAAGATTTCATCCTCTATAGGGGATTAACCCGATAAACTTTGTCCTGCACATAGGGTTCTCCCTAAGATCATCATCCTTTATACAGAATAATTGTCTATTTTAGTTGAACGAAACTTATCTATATCTTGACAAAATAGATAACCGACACACATTACCAACCTATTTCATGAGAAAGTTGGCATCACAAGTTCAATCTTCTGAATTTCCTCCTTGGCAATCCAAAAAAGAGGACACGTTACAAGGAATAATGCTGGAGAGACAAGAGGGTCATAGGTAATCAAAAGAGGACTTCCCAACAAAGGCATCCCCAAAAATGTCAAATCTTAAATATCATAGTAAACTACTCTCCCCTAGAATTATTTTCAAAACCGAAACATCAAAAGACAACTAAAAGGGGAACACCAAGAATGGTAACCATAGAAAATAAAATAACACTATGAGTAGCGAGTTGCAACACGGTACTAAATTACACAAGTTCCGCTCAGAGCCTGAAAAACAGGCTACCTTACTTAATGTCTAACACAAAAACAAAAAACTGTTTGAGATATATAATTGCCCCAAGAGGCATAAAAGGCAACCAAAGGGATATGTAAAGGGGGTTTTACCAATATCTTGAGCTACTCCGTCAATTTCCTTAAGATTTTCGGTTAGATGCACAAGTATTTTTTAAAAGATATCAGAATCAACCTTTTGTAAGCCCGTTCTAACCACCGTTAAGTCTGCATCCAATAGAACAATACCACGTATGAACCCAAAGTTGGGCTACACGTGACGGAGGCTGTCGGAGATACAATGTTCTAGCAAGGGAATTCAAAGAATTTTTTAAAGATCTTGAGCTACTCTCCTGATTGGCTCATAATTTACGGCTGGATGCAGAGATTCTTTCATATAAACTAGTAAACTGCACAGTATAAGCTATGCATTACCAAGACTTTCCTTGATCATCACAGTAACACAGGAAAGAAAAACTGATGAAGTGGTCCGATTTCATGTGTCGTACCAAAAAACAAATTGGAAAGTAGCAATTGGCTGTTCAGCAACTCATATGAAATACAATGGTGTCGTCAAGTATCTTCATTAAGCATTCTGAATCTGAATCAACAGCATAATCAAAAACTAAAGAGAGCTTGTTGGACGTGCCTAGTGTCATCATCTTATTGACACTAAAAGCTTACACCGTTAAAATTCCTCAAAACTAATGGAGAAAACCGTTTAGAAACTAATTCAACAAACATAGAATCAATACTCTAACCAATCAACATATTATCAGAGAAATCATCAGTAGACTAATATAAGTGACATTCTAGAGAAAAATGAAAGGATGTGGTATTTCCTCCTCAATAGGCCTACTGAACCAACTAGCATGTCCCAAGACAGCTGATAGAGGATTTCCACGCACGAATTGGAAGTTCCATGAAATCAGGTTGCAATATGAAAAGACGTGATTCCCAATAGATAAAAGTATAAACAAAAACAAAACACTGTAATGGTCAGTAGAGAGAACCGACCTGCAGAATGCATCCAACTGTGTGTGCAATAATTTGTTCGAAAGGGCAGCAGACTCTCCCACACTTCTTGATGTATTATAGAAGGTAAGCTCTGGACCAATAGCCTGTATTGAGTTCTCCATAAAATGTAACGAAAATACAAGTAGGAAGCTACAAATTTCTATAAAATAACTACTGTGAATTCAAGTGGACAGCTTCAGTAACTGCTTAACGTCAGTTTTCCTATCACTGTGAAATTGGACATAAACCAGGAAAAATACCTCTTTACTTCCCCTCAAGTTGTATCACAAAGACCGAATCTACATGATTAAATCAAACTAAATGAAGCAAATCAAGGGGTTCCTTCCTTTTATCCATCCCTCTCAATTGCAGAATCAAATATAGTGCGAACAAACTTCACATGTTAAACAAAATATACAAGGCAAGATATATATGATGTATAATAGAGCCAAATTTACTATCCAGATTGTAGACATTCTAAAGATTAAAGGAAAAACCTCCGATGATAAAAATGGCAGCATTTATTCTTGTAAAGAAATGGACCTTGGGCCTAACTCAACCCCAAAAGCTAGCTCATGAGGGAAGGATTGCCAAGTCCATATATGTACCCTTTAACCAACCGATGTGGGACTCCAACACTTCTACTGTAAATCATGTCGGTAATGATAAAAATTGGGAGAAGAAATAAGTGTGCCTCCCATGTGTCAAAAAGTTGCTTAAAAGATGTAAATTTGGGGGTAGAAAAGAAATTAAACCTTGGGAAGACCCTGTATTTTTGGTGCTAAGAATCCTTGTATAGATACTAACACTTTTGTCTAGCAGGCTTTGATGATACTTATTGTAAGCAATGCCTATTAGAACTGTTTCTCAACACATTTTAAGGTACTTGTCTCCAACCCGACTATGTTAAGAGGACCCATGAATCTGAACCTAAGGCCACTCATGAGATTATGGACTGTCATTCAACTGTTCCTAGGTACGGAAAGGCCTAAATACAAACACTAATGAGTTACCAACCTAAACAAACAAATCGCATCTGCTGGATTAAGGATACATGAACACTAGAGAGCAACAAACACTCTTAAGTGACTACCATCAAACCATGGTATGATTCACAATTTTATTGTAGAAAAAGGGTTTTCCGGTTCAGCTGTTCCTAGGTATGGAAAGGCCTAAATACAAACACTAATTAAAAAAGAGACAAAAGAGTTACCAACCTAAACAAACAAATTGCATCTGCTGGATTAAGGATACATGAACACTAGAGAGCAACAAACACTCTTAAGTGACTACCATCAAACCATGGTGTGATTCACAATTTTATCGTAGAAAAAGGGTTTTCCGGTTCACGGAACTCTTTGATTGTAGAGACTAAAGTAAGGTGAAAGACTTGTTGCTTTGGAAGGAAATCTGACTACCATCAAACCATGGTGTGATTCACAATTTTATCGTAGAAAATGGGTTTTCCGGTTCACGGAGCTCTTTGATTGTAGAGACTAAAGTAAGGTGAAAGACTTGTTGCTTTGGAAGGAAATCTTTTACTGATATCATAGAACAAACAACAACAACAACATAACCAGAGTGTAATCCCACAAGTGATATCATAAAGAGAACCAAAAAAAAGAGAATATTTGACCTTCAGCTCAAATATCAATTCTGTAGATCTGCTGACATTAGTATTCGCTGATGGCACAGCGTCCACGGTCTTTCCAGAATCATCCTCTGATGGTCCTACACATGAAGTTTCATCAAGGAAGACTTCATCATCCTCTGAAGCAGAATAGCTGCTATTGGATCCAAGTAAAATGCACGAATCCAAATATTTTCCATTCTGACAACAAAAGAAAAAGAAATTCAACGTGGACATTCCATCGCTTTCAAAACAATAAAGCTTCACAACAAGATTCGTATAATAATCAAAACGTGCTTTTAGAGGACATACCTTGATCTTCACATTTTTAAATTGCAACTTCTTTCCACTTCCAACATAAATTACAGCCTCTTCACTCGGAGAAGAGAGATTTTGTCCTCTTCTATCTTGCAAAAACAAAATTCCACCTTTGCCATCATATATGAAAAGGTCATACCTTTCATCGTCGGCAACCAAAGGTCTCAGAGGAGAAAGTGAGAGTTCAGCAGAAGGCTGATTATAAACTGAATCATTAAGAATAACAGCATCTACAGCATGAGAACTTTCATCATCGTCATTTGCCAGCATACTTCGAACGTTTGGTACAAAAAACTCCACAACAGCAAGCAAAAAATCAAGTGCAACTAGCAGTTGTGGCCTTTGAATGAAGAGAGAAAAAGATGTCAAATTTTCATTAAATCTTGCATCAAGAATAATCATTGCAGGTACAAGTTTCATGTCCTTGTCACCAATTGTATTGAAGGCCATGCCAACATATTCACCAGCATCAGCCACTGACTGTGAAGGATTATACCCAAACGTTTCAGGTTTCCGAATTGCCAACCTGAGTTCCTGTGCTATACCTTCACGATTATCCATCACGGTGAAATCTTCAAGTGTCGAAGACAGAAAGCCTTCTCCCACTGTATTGGATTTGTAGAGAAGCCACAGACCACTTACCTTAAAAGTAAAAATAAGATTTGGATTCAGAATTTGGCATGCAAAAATTAAAAGATAGATGAAAATAAAGATTAACATAATTGAAATATACCTATTATCAATAATGATGATGTGCTAAATTTATGATTGAAAAAGAGAGATTAACCGAAATAGATATGAGTCAAATTCCAAGAAAATCATGAACATCACAGTATGTATATTGCACTTCATGCATATTTATTTGAGATCAAGTTGTTAATAAGTGAGACAATACATTGTTCACATAACTGTCTAACCAGAACGAAGGTGATATGCAACATATTGCTCAACTGTGTGTATTCTAGCATACTCAAATTTACTTATCTCATTAGACTAAAATGGCAAACAAATGTCAAGCATGCAATAAGACCTATTCCCTCACAATCTCTTCAATGAAAATGCATTTGAAATTAGCATAAATCGTTCCCAGATATGTGCCCATCATCTTGTTTAAGTGACATCTATTGACCCACGAACATCTGAGAACATTGCTTCTTTCAATTCACAGAAGCAAAAATTTGACAAACTGGAATAGCAAGAAGAAGAAGGTACAATTTGGAACGGTAATAATAACAGTAAAAAAACACTAACTTAATTGAAGGAGTCTCAGTTACCTGCATCGTTGCAAGCGACGCATCCCTTGTCAATCCATAGTGAAGGCCAAGCTCAACCAAATTAATAGCAATAGAGACCTTGGTTACAATCCATTTATCTTTATCTTCAGCTTCAGACTTAACAACATCAGAATTTCTCACAGATAAATGTTGTGCCTTGTCAGCTGAAGGTGACGAGGAGCCATCTGTAAGAGGCGGCACAACATTAGGAGTCTCTGAAAGATTTTCCTGCGCGCATTCTGCAATTATCTCATACTCCTTGCTTGATAGAGCAGCTTTTAATTCTTCAATCTGAAATTTTCAGATACCGTGAAAATTGGGACAACTTGATCTCCAAAACAAATAAGGTAATGAATGATAAAAAGAACAGAACTACAGTCTGAGTACTTTTATTATTAAAGTACCTTGATGGCAACTTCAACACTAGGAATTTGATGTAATAGGTCCCGGAGTGATCGTTGTATTACAATTGAAACTCCATTGACGCCTTGGATGATACTTTCACCCAACTCTGAGCCAGCACCCACATTTAAATTGATATCTTTGACCTAAAGGAATGTATATATGGGACATGTTCTCAGATGAATCACGTACGGGAGAAACTTAAAGAAAGGGACAGACTATCGTTGCTCTGTCTATAGAACCATTAAGCTTATAAAGCAAGCCCACCAAATTAATGATCTATGGTAATCTACAAATTCCCAGTTTAAAGGATTCTCTTTGACAAAATCGCAAAACCTTTTCAAATGCTATTACATGCACTCATTGAGCTTCAAAAGGTTTTCTGATTGGCAATATGCAAATTCTGTTTCATGCAAAAGCATGCAACTCTGACGGTAAAAATGAGGTTTTTATTGAGTTCTTTTTTACACTACTTATTCTCATACTTTGTCAAATTTCCTTATCAGTGTAAGAATATTGTAATAATAGCAACTAGCATCTCCATCAAAAACATAACAAACGGAGATAAAACATAAAGATCTTACAGATATACTTAATATTTCCATGTGTACAGCATTCATTTCACTTTTGCTACCACAAAACCACTGAAACCTGTTTTGGACAGTGATGTGAACGACATCGAGCTTCAAATAACTGCAAGAGGAAAGTCATGAAACTATGGATCAGCTGTGACTATTTGTTACACAAATGTTATTAAAGGTCCTATTATAAATGTTCAATCCACATATCCCCACAAAACAGAGATAGAGATACAGATATCAACATGAAGATACACTAACGGACATTACATTAGAATTTTAAATTACAACTGGTGACGGGTGCATATTACAACAGAAGAGACTCGAAAGCATCACCAAAGAATAGTAAACTTACTCAAGGCTGTTAGTCCTCCGAGGCATTAATATTATGGGCTTTCTTAGAGAAAGATCCAACTTAAAAGCAGGCGATCCTTCAACCTCACTTCTTGTAAACCACTTCTCTGAGTTTGTAACTTGATCTGTTATTCTGACAACATCATTGGAACTGTTTGGAACAAGACCCATGAAGTAACTGACAATCTAGAAGAAAATCAAAATATATCATGACATCTTTTATAACACATGAAAGACAAATAGAAAAACTAAAGCTTCACTACCTCTTGGATAAAGCGATTCAAATAAACAACCCGCACTTCAGACAGTTGGCCTATAAGGCTGTAATCATAACCCATGTAGTCTTCATCATCAACATTGAATGAACAAAACTCTAGCTGCAATCCACAAATACGGTGACCAGTTACTTAAGGAAAAATTAATACATAAATCCACAGAAGAGTATCCAATGACAAACCAAAAGAATATATACAAAATCAAGGAAAAAACAAATTTATGGCAGAGCAACCAACATCTCTCGAACGGCTTGTAGGTTTTGTCTTTTTTACTATCTTTTGCATGAAATAATACAATGAACAGTAAGTATAATCTCCGCCAAAATAGTTCAATGTAAGTACCAGTGGATACTATACAATCTAAAGTCTGAACTGGCTAAAAGTGTGCACAAGTTTATGTCCACTTCTTTATTAAAATTAATATTTAAGGGAGAGCGAGGCCGTTGGTGTAACTGAACTTTGATTCCAGATATTATTCCTGTTTCAAGGGTGGAATTCGTAAGAAGCACCGAGGTATGTTCAGATTGAAAGCGCAAATTATAGTAAAGAAAGACGCATAAATAAGCCAAAAATTAAGCTATGTAAAATGCAGAAAAGATATAACTATGAATACAAACAAAATTATGAGTAGAGGAATTTAAAAATCTATAATTAAATGAAACGAAGTAAAAACTCATGTTAATCAAGTTAAAAACCATCTTAGATCTCCAATTTCTATGCAAAAAAAAATTAATTCAAATCTAACGCCTAGGGTTTTCCTAAACTAGATTCTTATTTGCCCAATCTTAAATCCGAACTACTACATAGCCATCCATGAACTTAACAATTAATCGATCAATTTCCCAACGATGCTCATTTATCTATTTATTTATTCACAGAAAGTGTATGCCGACTACATTTATTGTTTAGTGCCTCCCACCTGGTTTTTGTTGAAGCGCATGCCTCAGATCTTAGCACCTTCATCCAAGCACCGAACTTGTGTTGTGCCTTACTTCCCATACTTAATCGTAAGTTGGCCGCGCTTTTGACAACACCCTTCGATTCCAATTCATATGACACTATTTCCTTATTTGTCGGTTCCAAAAAATGCACTTCAAGATATTTGAAAATAATTTAATTTGAAAATTTTCATTTTACCTTAATGGCATGCCTCTATACCAAAGTAGCATGTTTAAGACCACAAGTTCCAAAAGTTAGTCTTTCCTTCTTAATCTCCATGCCTAGTCGACCGCCCACATAAATTCAAACTGAGGAAGTAACAAAATACTAAGACTTCCTCCTTTCCGCCTTTAGGAGCCACTTAGTTGTAAAAGAAATCTTCACTCCGGCTTGTAAGTTCCATCTCCCACATATCTTTCAGCAGAACAAGAACACGTAAGCCCCCAATTTTATAGTTCTGCTACAGTTCAAGCTCTCAAATACAATCCCCCCTCCCCCCCCCCCCCTTTATTTTGATTAGGTATTTTATTGTAATAAATAGTACGAAGGACGTACTACATAAGAACAAAACAGAGGTTCAAAAGCAAAATACAGTTACCGCATTACAGACTCCAAGAAATCCAAAAGAAAAGCTCGATTGTACAGCTAATTTTTAGCGCCTCGGAATTTTTTTAAGTTTAATACTTTAGCACGAGTTAACGAATATAGGAATATCGTTTTATGTGCTTTTTTTAATCAAGAAATAGATACCCCTATCAGATAAACAATACTATGGACTAATAAGAGATTTTAAAGATGTATTACAAAGTATATGACAATGATTGGAATCAAGTCGCTCGGGCGAAAAATCACGAAATAAGATAACGACAAAAAAAATCAAGGATATATGTCAAGTGCCGGACCAGCCGTCGACGCACAGCCATTGCACACGAGCAGGCCTGGCCAGGAAGGGGCATCGCTCGAGCCGAGCGGCTCATGGCACAAGCGCAACATCCAGCATGCATTGTGCGTGTGCCGCATATGAAACACACGAGCACTCAGGCACCTTGGGTGCGCGATGCACGAGGTACCCAGCCTAGATTGACACAAAATAGGCCATCCGACATATAAATAGGGGCAGTCGAGCAGTGAGGTTTCTTGACAAAAATATTACCAAGAGTTGAGGAGCTAAACTTCAAAAGGTAAATTTCATGGATAATGTTATGTTAAATATAAGGTTTTTTACATTATTATTAGTCCTAATTTACATGAAAATGTCTAGATTTCTAAAATCATCCAACATCACTAAAGAAGGAAAATTCTAGGGGTTTGTCGAAAGGTAATTCTAAACCCTTCCAATGGTATTTATGGGTTGTTCATGAACATGTATTATAGAAATAAATGTTTGAATGGAGTGGTTGGTGCTTGGAAATCATAAATGTTTAAACCAATAATGTGCCACTAATGGTGTTTGGTTGTTAGGTGAGGGAGTGGATGATACTGACCGTGAGTCTTTAATGATGGACTTCATTGATTCAAATGAGTGTTAGTGACACCATGGTTGAGACCTTTAAGGCAATTGAGCATGATATCACGTAAGTGGGTTAATATTAGGGACTTGAAGAATTTAATCTAAGTTCGGACATTTTGTTGAATAAACTAGTATCGACGTGATACTTTTTCAATATAAATGAGTTCGTATATGTAAATTGAGGTTGTTGAGTATCAATGGGGCGATCAGTGCAGATTTTAGCTAAGCTAGAGAGACTTTGAGGTATGCCGAACTTTAAGCTACTTGTGTGTTTTCAAATCAACTCATGCTTCAGAAATAACGATTTAAAATGAGATTCCATGCACATGCGAGACAAGTTTGCATGGTTTGCGCCATGATTCAACTTTAAATAATGAAAATAAATGGCTGAATCTTAAACTTCATAGAAAGTATCTAATGCTTTTATGCAAATCTTTCTATGGTGCGACAAATTAAATGTCTCTTTTGATGTGTTTGGTTTAAATAATTCTTGGCATGCTTTTGTTGATGATATTATATTAATCTCTCTTGTTTTCAATTATGAAAATGAAATTGACTAACTAATTGAGGAAAGGAAATTCAGCTAGAATGCCACAACTTTGAAATAAACGACATTTATGGGACATTTGTGTTTGGCCTAATTGATTGGGAGGATAGCCATTCCCGTGAGTCCTTACTCACGTATATCGCCTAACTGGTCAGGAAGATGGCCATGAAGTCCTACTCCAGTGTATATTTGCCTAGTTGTTTGGGGAGGCACAACATTCGTCGGGAATGCCCTTTTGATAAATGTTCAACAACAACAACAATATACCCAGTGTAATCCCACAAGTGGGGTCTGTGGAGGGTAGTGTACGCAGACCTTACCCCTACCTTGGGTTGTAGAGGGGTTATTTCGGATAGACCTTGGCTCAATGAAAAGCAAACACAAACAATCGAACAAAAAAATAACAAAAGTAAAGAAACAACAAATAATAACAAAATTAGTCTGGAAAAAAAATAGCACAATTGTCATAAAATCATACGATAATCAAAGGGCAAAAAACACCCGATACTAACAAAAAGCAAAGGCCGGAGAACTACAAGAGTAATACTATGACTACAACAGAACAACGTTCAACTGCCTACTAGCCTTCTACCCTCATTGTGTCCTCCTGTGTCATGTCCGTCACCTCTCTGATACTTCCCCAACCTACCTCTACCTCTCCTGAACCATCTATAGTCAATCTGTCACACATACACATTTGCACTTGGCATCCATACATCTTTTCACAAGCCCGAACCATCTCAACCTCACTTCCTTTATCTTGTCTGCCACCAAGGCCACCCCCACCTTGTCCCGAATATCTTCATTCATAATTCTCACACCCCGTATTCCCGCACATCCATCGCAACATCCTAATCTCCGCCACCTTGATCCTCTGAACGTGAGAGTTCTTGACGAGCCAACACTCTGGCTCATACAACATAGTTGATCTAACCACCACTATGTAGAACTTGCCTTTAAGTTTTGATAGCACCTTCTTATCACACGACTCCGGATGCGAGCTTCTATTTCATCTACCCTGCACCAATACGATGTGTGACATCTAATAGACCAATGATACTTGAAACTTCCTATCTTTTGGATGATCTAGGTATCGAGTCTCACCTCCACGCCAGCCTCATGCTTTATATCATTGAACTTGCACTCCAAGTATTTTGTCTTGGTCTTTCTTAACCTAAACCCTTTAGATTCCAAGATTTGTCTCCATACCTCCAACTTAGCGTTAACTCCGTTGCGAGTCTCGTCAATTAGAACTATGTCGTCCGCAAATAACATACATCATGGTAACTCTTCGTGTCAAAACATCCATCACCAGAGCAAATACAAATAGGTCAAAGGGATGACCCCTAGTGCAACCCCATCATAATTGGAAAATGCTCAGATTCTCTTTCCATTATCCTTACCCTGATCTTAGCCCCATCATGCATGTCCTTGATCGCCCTAGTGTATGCCACAGGTACCCCTCTAGCCTACAAGCATCTCCTAAGAACCTCCATTGGGACCTTATCGTATGCCTTTTTTATATCGATGAACACCATATGTAGATCCCTCTCTGGGTGTACACGGGTGTTGAGATTATGAACCTTATTGTCATACGATACAATTGAAAGATTCTCAGGACATTCTTTGAACGACTTTCAGCCTAAAGTACAACAAGAACATACCCCGTGAAATCCCACAAGTGGGTCTAGAAGGGTGCGCAGACCTTACCCCTGTCTCGGAAGGTAGAGAGACTATTTTCTATAAACCCTCGGCTCAGAATAAAACAATAAAAAACAGGTCAAATAGAAAAAAGGAGCAATAGCTACAACAAAACAGTATACTAAGCGAAGAATAAGAGACAAAAAATAATAACAGGAATTGCAGAACAAGAAACTGCAGGAAAAATATGACTTTCAGCCTCAAGTAAATATTGAATATTGATGGCTTATTTGAACTCTGTCATTCACTTTGATATATTTTTGTATGCATAATTCTTGACCACCACAAGACATTTGGCTATGACGTATATTGAGTATTCCAATACTCAGGTATCGTATTTTATGATGTCAGGTCTGGAAACTAGTCGTAAGCAAGACGATCAACGTGCGAGTTTGATCCTGCTTCTTCTCTACTTCGGTGACCCCACTTTGAGATCGTGGGTCAGACCAATGTTATAATCTATTATTTTGTATAGTGCAGGTTAATTCAAATGACATTTACTTTTCTTTGTTCATTTTTTATCAGGTAAATAATTTTATAAATAATTGTGAAAATTCCAAGCTATATACCGAAAGAAAAGAACCTACACCAAAATATGATTCTCAACAAAATAGGTCCAATTACGTAAGTACACCAAAAAGAAACTAGAGACAAAAAGCTACTTGCAATTTTACAAAAACTTGTTCCACCCCTTCAAAGGATGAAGGGTGGCGAGGAAGGAGGCTAAGCTTGCGGTTACGGCAGCGAAAACAGCAGCTTTTAAACGTATATATGTGGAATTAGAGGAGAAAGGCTAGGATAGGAAGTTATACAGGCCAAGGCGAGGGAGAGGAGGGCCCGTGACTTGGATAACATAAGGTGCATCAAGGACGAGGACAGTAAAGTACTGATGGAGGACGCGCATATTAGGCGGAAATGGCAGTCTTACTTCTATAAACTTTTGAACGAAAAAGGAAATAGTGACATCGTGTTGGGAGATCTGGAGCAATCTGGTAGGTATCGAGATTTTGGGTATTGTAGAAGGATTAAGGTTGAGGAGGTTAAGGATGTTGTTCGTAGGATGCGTAGGGGAAGAGCAACCGGGCCCGATGAGATCCCAGTTGAATTTTGGAAGAGCGTAGACATGACAGGTTTGGAGTGGCTGACTGAGTTGTTTAACGTCATTTTTAAGACGACAAGAATGCCTGATGAATGGAGGTGGAGTACAATGATTCCGTTGTACAAAAACAAAGGTGATATCCAGAGTTGCAACAACTATAGGGGTATCAGTTAAAGTTTGGGAAAGGGCCGTGGAGATGAGGGTAAGGAAAGGCGTGTCTATTTCCGAGAACCAGTTTGGATTCATGCCGGGGCGTTCGACTACTGAAGTCATTCATATTATTAGGAGGTTGGTGGAGCAGTATAGGGAGAGGAAGAGATACCTACATATGGTTTTCATTGACCTAGAGAAGGCATACGACAAAGTCCCTAGGGAGGTTCTATGTTGATGTTTGGAGGTTAGAGGTGTACTTGTAGCATACACTAGGACGATCAAGGATATGTATGATGGAGCCAAGACCAGGGTACGAACAATAGGAGGAGACTCAGAGCACTTTCTAGTGACGATGAAATTTGCGCGAGAGATCGGTAACAGCCCTTTCCTATTTGCCTTGGTGAAAGACGGACTGACGCGACAAATCCAAGAGGAGGTGCCATGGTGTATGTTATTCGCAGACAACATAATTCTGATTGATGAGACTCGTAGTGGAGTGAACGTCAAGATGGAGGTTTGGAGACAAACTCTAGAGTCCAAAGGGTTCAGGTTGAGTAGGACCAAGACAAAGTATTTGGAGTGCAAGTTCAGTAATGGGAGCGACCCTGAGACAGGAGTAGAAGTGTTGATTGGGACTCAGGTCATCCCAAAGAAATGAAGCTTCAAGTACCTCGGGTCTATTATTCAAGGAAATGGAGGGATTGATGACGATGTCACACATCGTATCGGGGCAGGGTGGTTGAAATGGAGGCTCGCATCTGGAGTTTTGTGCGATAAAAAAGTGTCACCAAAGCTTAAAGCCATGTTTTATAGGGCGGTCGTCAGACCGACTATGTTGTATGGGACGGAGTGTTAGCCAGTCAAGGCTTCGCACATCCAAAAGATGAAAGTTGCGGAGATGAGGATGCTGAGATGGATGTGTGGGCATACAACGAGGGATAGAATTAAAAATGATGATATCCCGGACAGACTGGGAGTGACCTCGGTAGAGGATAAGATGCGGCAAGCGAGGTTGAGATGGTTCGGGCATGTGCAGAGGAGAGACACAAATGCCCCAGTGCGGAGGTGTGAGAGGTTTGTTATGGACGGGTTCAGTAGGGGTAGAGGTAGGCCGAAAAAGTATTGGGGAGAGGTGATTAGACGGGATATGGCGTGAGGACATGACCTTAGATAGGGGTTTGTAGAGGACACGGATTAGGGTTGAAGGGTAGTAGATAGTCGAAGGTAGTCCTACTCACGCCCATAAAAAGATAGTTGTAGTGTGAGCAATGTAGGCCCGATTAGCTCATCACTTATAGAAACAGTATTGCTTTATATTCCTGTAGTTGATTTCTGCGGCTATGTGTTTTCTAGTGTACTTTGTTTATATTATTTATTTGCGTTAGCTACTGCTTTCTTTTGGCAGAATGCGCTACCATGGCGTATTCGATTTTTGTTACCAGCATGTTCATATAGCTTTAATTTCTTGTCTCTGACCGTTTATCTTGCTATGCAACATTTTCTTTGATTGTGATTACGCAGTTCTTAAGCCGATGGTCTCCCGGAAACAGCCGCTCTACCTACCAAGGTAGAGATAAGGTCTGTGTACACTCTACCCTCCCCAGACCCCACGTGGTGGGATTTTACTGGGTATGTTGTTGTTGTTGTTTGTTGATTGCTAGGGGCCATGCCCTTGGACTTCTTTTCCCCCTCATATGAGTCCAACTTTGCAAAGCCTCTTTCACTGTGACTCTGGCATCACCCATTGCAACCCAAACAAGTTGAGGGCAACCCTCTATAACCGATTAGCCACTTTATAGTGCAACATGACATGATCTACATGTTCGCTAGCACTCTTGCACATAAAGAACCAACTAACATAGGTGATCCTCTTCTTTCTTAAATTTTCAGATGTTCAGATCACACCCCTTGCCGCCAACCATACGAAGAAAGACACCTTACTCAGAGCTCTAGGGATCCAAATGGAGTCACGAGGGAAAGAACATTCCCTTCTTACAAGCAAATTGTTATAAACTAACAGTGAAATCACCATGTCCGCTCTCCCGCCAGCTATGTGCATCTAGTATGTTGTTTGGTGTTTCCAACCCATACAAAAAATCAACCAAAGTGTGAAATTCTTCCATCTCCCAATCCAATTCTGAAGGTTTCTCCTGAATCTTAAGTCCCAGTGAATTACCCCTCCTTCCTGAGACCACCAGATTTGTTGGACTGTCATCTCTCTTTGAGAGGAAACACGATACAAATTAGGAAAGGCTTCCCTCAAGTTGTTCTTCCCACACCACTTGTGTGCCAAAAAACAAATTTTGCTTTCATCCCCAACCTTAAAAGAAACATGTCCACTAAAATCTTCCTGCCCCTTCATAATACTCCTCCACACTCCACAACCAAATAGTGTTGGAATATTTTTAGTCCTCCATCCACCTTCCATGACCCCAAATTAATCCACTACCACCCCCTCCATAATGCATTCTCCTCTACCCCAAATCCCTCTATCCACTTCCCTAACAGAGCTTTATTAAACACCTTGAGAAATTTCACTCGAAGTCCTCATTCTTTTGGAGATGTGACAACTCTCCAATTCACTAGATGATACTTCCTAATTCATTCTGTTGTTTCCCATAACAAGTGACGTTGAAGTCTTTCCAACCTTTTAGTCATTTTGCTAAGGGTATGCAGGAGTCGCATGAAATATGTAAGAATGTTAGAAAGAGTGCTTTTAATCAATATTTTCTTACCCCCTTTCGACAAGTACCTCTTTTGCCGATAGTTGTCTCTTTACTGTCTCAACCACTTGATTTCATACCGTGAGATCTCTACTTGAAGCACCCAAAGGTAAACCCAGATACGTAGTAGGTAGAGTACCCACCTTGCAATTCAATATATGTGCCATCTCAATATTATCCACTACTCCACCGGTGTGATCTCATATTTTCTGAGATTTATCTCAAGGCCTGACACAACCTGGAACCAAATAAGAATCTGTCTCAAATGATCTGGCTGGGCACATCTGAATCATAAATAGCACAGGAGATAAAGGATCCCCTTGTCTCAAACTCCTCAAGCTCCTAAAGAAGCCACAAGGACTCACATTCACTAACATAGAAAATCTGTCATGTAAATGAAATGCTTGATCCATCTCCTCCACTTGGCCACAAAACCCATCATCAACATAATGGAATCCTAGAAATCCCAATTCACATGATCGTAAGCTTTCTTTGTTCATTTAATATTGTCATCGATCATGGTACATGGGCACGAATGGAATTGCTTTTATACCAAATTGGTTCGCTAGATGCAAGTTGGCAGGCCTCGAGTGTCGTGCTACGTCTCTACCCAATTTGGGGAGTGACAGAATTGCTTCTACACCATGTATAAAATATTCTGTAGACATCTATGTTTAACAAAAGAAGGAGATTGCCTTTTCCCATCAAAACACCTATTATTTATTTCCAACCATATAGTCCACATAATTCATAATGGGATAGTCTTCTATATTTGCTTCTTTCTCTTTTCAATCATTTGTCCTTGCCAGCATGTTAATAAACTTTTCACGTCCTGAGGCGTCTTCCCCTTTTAGCAAATTATGCTAATTTTCACAGCGGCTCGTAAAAATGCAAATATTTCACTGCAATTTCATGTTAAAACAAATGCCCTGACAACAGTATTAGTTACAAGAGCAAATTATCTCTAGACGCTCCACCTCTCAGGACGACTCTACTAAATACAAATAAGGGCTAGTCACCGGTGTCGTTCTAAGCCTCTTTCCTATAGTATTCAGCACTATAAAGAACAGTACATAACTTGTTCGGTAAGCAAATCCTTTCAATTTTTTAACCGTTGTTTCATTTTCCCAAAGTAGTATACAAACTTTAGGTGCTTGTTTCAAATTGTTTAGGGACCTAACTTGTCCAGTAACCTAATCATTTTAGGATTTCCTTTCAAGCTTTATTTCTCAGGATCTTTCAGAAAATAGATTCTTATTGAAATAGTGCATCATTGGGAAGGATTTTGAATGGAATAACATTTATACCGAAGAAAATGTTTTCTATTGATTCAAACATTGTGCCTATGGGTAGGGATTGCGGAAGCCTATGGGTAGGGATTGCGGAAGCCTATGGGTAAATTGAAGATTTCACATTGTACTTTTATCAATCTAATTTATTTCATACCTTCCATTCAAGTACCCTAAACTTTTCACAGAGACTTCTTTTAAATTCTTCTTCTTTTTCTTGTATAGCAGTGGTATCTAGTGGTATAGAGGTCAGCTTGTACCCACATCAACTAATCCAGGGTATCTGTTACCTCCACCCAGCACAATATCAAGTAACTCAATCCACCAAAACTTAGATCGACGTGAAGGGATCACCTAGTGTTTTTTGCTTCTACTAGAATTTGACCTCTGGTCTTTCAAGGTCATTATAGTTTCATTGACCGAGATCATTAGATCACATTATTGGGTCTCTGAGTTTGTTTTCATTCCTTTTGTTTGTTGATTGACGGTTACGTTCCCACATTGATTGTATCTTCCTCGTGAACTCCTGGCTGCATCTCTTCTTCATCCCCAAAAAGAAGGGCAGAATCCTCAGTCCAAACCTTCAAAGAACTTCCTAATGAAACCTCTACTGAAAGTGCTTTTTTAATGTCTACTGAAAGCTTCACATACACGACTCAAAAATTCCTATCCTTAGTTGGAGAGATTACTGCGTCCCATCCCAGAAGATGAAACCTTCCCCCATCCTTTGTAGTAGTAAAATTAACAATAATGACGACTATGATGACGTTGACAACAACATACTCAGTGAGATTAGTAGAGTGTACGCAGACCAGACATACCTCTACCTTGATGACGTTGACAAGATAACAAAAAGTAATATAGAAAAACCACTCAATGCGTCCAATTTTTAAAAAAAATGGTGGTGTCTGGGCATGCTTCCGGGCACCTCAACTATTTGACCAGGTACATGGTATCTCCCACCAAAAAGGGTACCGGTATCTCTTCCTACTAAGGTTTAGACAGATGGGAAAAAATCACCTAGTGTGACTTTTTTGTTTCTGCTGGAATTGAATCTGGATCTCCAAGGATTGCACCCACTCATTGACAACCAGGCCACACCATTGGATGCAAGGATTTTAAATTTTTCATTTAAATAAAAATTGCAAGTATCAAAGCGGAAAAGTACACAATAGCTATTTTGATCAGACCTACGGGATTAAGTAGGCAATTAGATGTTAGAACTTCATTACTACTATAGGCATAGCGAATAAAGACAGCAGTCACGACAACAACAATCAATGATAATAACAGCAGCAATAGCTAGAACAACCACCACACCAGCCATACAATGAATTTACCTCTACAAAAGAACTACCGCCAGGATTCCTCATATCACATGCCCAGAAATAAAGGTGGCTGCTAGGAAGGCTGTCATCACTAACTCTCAGATTTCCAAGAGATGCCTTTATTGTAAAAGAAGATGGAAACACCTGTCCAATGAGAAAACAAGACTGAGAATTCACTCACATGATAAATATCACAATGGAAAAAAAAATAATTGATAGAAACAACAGACCTTGATATCAGTAAGAAAATTGTCCTGAGACAGGGTAGCGAGCTTAGACCCATCCTCTTTCATCAGCAAAATCTGGGCACGAGCCATGTTCAATGTCAGACCGAAAATAATTCTAGACTTGCCCTTCCCAAGCAAACCCTTCACTGCAGGCACATCAACTGTTTCAAACAACTGAGAATCAACCACATTTTCCTTGGAATTCTCATGCGGTGTAATAGCTGATGAAGAAGTGTCACTGGAAGATTCAGAGCTTTCTTCCCCCACAGTAATGGCATTTACAAATTTCATTACTGCCAGTATTGTTGGCCTACGACAGAAAAAAGACAAGGTAGCAAGTGTGACCGCTACCTGTAATAACCAACAAGCAAGTAAATTAGAAATCCAAAGTGTAAAATTAAGTAGACAGATTTAGTCAGGTAAGAAATACCGCTGACCTTTGTATCAATGCTAGTGTAGCGAGGTGACTTCTGGTCATAAATAGCCACTTGAGCCTTCACGAAACTATCTATTGTATCAGTCAATTTCACAGAATTGATTCCACTATCGTTAACATCAATAGGCAAAAGACCAGCAAAACGATTAAAACTAGGAGCCTTTGACATGGTCTTTTCCGATGCTAAAGAGTTTCCTGGTGAATAAGGACTATCAACCGGGTCATTTAAACTTTCAGATGCCTCATAGAACTCCTCTTCTCCTTCATATTGACTAGAATCATTGCCTTGGCTCTCAACATCCTTTAAAAGGGGGGGTGCACTAATATTTCTGATGAAGGATCGTGCTAGATAACAAGAGCCAGACATCCCTGTCCGGCAAACCAAATCTTCTATCTCCAGAGCTTTCAGGAGAGTCCCTATAAAAATATCATTTCCTCTAATTGAAAGTTCAACCTGTGTAAGACATAATTTTAAACCATTTAAGCAAAAGAATAGAGATCAAACAAACTTAAAACAGATAGCCAAACCTGCAGTAGTCTTACCCGACCACCCGTTGCTCGAAATTCAAATAAGCCTCTCTCCTCGGCTAGAAGTGCCTTGGTAAAACTCTGATCATCCTAGACAAAGTGAAGGCATATTATACTGTCAGTATGGTCACTGCTTTTTCAAGAAAAAGTGTCCTTGATAGTTTTCAACCATACTCACCTCATGACTATAATCGAAGCACATCTTTAACTCATCAAGAACACCGGTCACATACAGACTCTCCATTTGTGAGAGATCAATTACATCATTGTCTGCATGATCAGCTTCATAATCTTCAGACTCGGATGATGATTCAGATAAACCAGTAATAGGAGCTGATCCCTGCACGAAACCTCACTTTTGAGAACTTTCCCATAAGAAAGCAACAACATATTAGGACTTGATGAATATATACTCCTGTTTACCCCCTACAACACCCAAAAAAGGGGGAAAGTTCCACCACAATAGCAACCACTCTAGACACTCCATACAGTCTCAAAAAACCCGAGGACTTAACCTGTCAAATCTAAAAGAAGTTAGAAACCTATTTTCCCAGTGCTTTTAATTGATCCCATTTACTTATAGTTAGGATCACGATCTATTAACATCATCCAGAGGAAAGGAATTAGAAGAAAGAGAGAGAGAGAGACTCCTGCAAGTTTCGACAGACAAGAAGGCAACAGGTTTATCATAAATTCACACTTATCTCCAAGAACGAATTCTACTGACCACTCTACCACATTTTCACCTTTATACCAAACTATTAATAGCAGTTTCAATTCATATTTCGCTATAGGCACCCACATAAGGATGTTATCTGACTAAGACATTTGAACCACAATTTTACAACTCTTAACTATTGGCATGTCAATAAGTAATCTATTCCAAATCAGCATGAGAGAAACAGCACGAAGGTCTACCGATGCACGATAGATGGCCCCCTGCAAGTGACTCTGCCATGTCTTCTTTAAATCTTCAGAGTCGCTACGTAATATAAGCGCATTTGCATTTTCCACAATCTACATGTAACAATAAGATAAGGAAGGTCAGAAACCGGAACTGCATAACCAAAAGAAGCCAAAGATATTGAAAAGTACGTTGTTGGCTCGTTCAGCACTGTATACAGCCAACACATGTTGTTCGTTGCCAACATCATTTGGAGGAACTTGATGTAGTTGTTTCCCTCGTAAACTGCAATAAGACAGTACAACAATGAAGTTTAGAATACAAAGCACAGATAAAAGATGGAGAAGACTGGCCAATAAGAATTACAATCAGAAAACGTAGATAGGCTTCAGCACAAAAATCTTGGCATCATCTATTTTATTTTTCTCTTTTTTTCCATTTTTAATCAATTATAAAAGCTATTGTTGATAAAATTCTGAAAATTCCTCTATTGCCCCACACACCGTTCTACACTCCTCCTTCCTCCAGGAACCTTACCATATTAAAGTCTCCACCTAACACCCATGGGATCTTCAACTCCATACAGTTGGTCATCTCTACCCAAAATTAAACAAAATTAAGGATGTTGACTAGCCTTATGTAGTTGCTTTGCAGTGTTTTGTTGCAACTTGATTGATTAGGTGATGCCAAACAAGGACCAAATATTTTACCTGATATACTGCTTGTAAGATCTAGAACCAGGATTTTCCAGTATATATAGAAAGGATCCAACAATACATAGGTATCTCCGCTGCCATATAGCCTCCCTACCACCAACACCCTACAGAATAAAAGACAATAATAATTATCAGAAGTGTACAACTAACTACATCACACATTAATATGCAACAAAACTTGGATATGTTAATCGAAAAGCAACCTTCCAGGTAAGAAGATACAACCACCCCTCAAAATCAGACTGTGTCCAAGGACGAAAAATATCTGAATCATTTGTTTCTTCTACTTCAAATATCTTTGCAACTTGCATCAACCGATGATACCGGGCAGGAGAAAAATGGAATCCTAAAGAAGGAAGACGCACTGCAAGTCTCATCGAAGGAAAGGCAGGATTCTCTAGTCGGATCTGGAGAATTTGGAATATGAGAAGCATTGTACACAAAGTAGAAGCTGTGAAAACATACTGAAGTATATTATGTTAATGTAAGATCGTGTTCAGAAGAAATGTGTGATCACCTGTTGAAGCTTTAGAACCACTGCACACTTATCAATAACAGGCAAACAAGCAACAAAGTTGGAGCTAGATGGACCAACTCCATTTGTAGGAGTTTGACTCCAATAGTAATCACCATCAACCAGGAAAGCAGAAACATCACTCAGGACCATATCAAACTGAACATACATATTCATCTCTTCAGGTGAAACAAATTCAGAGTCATCCTGCACATATTACATAAGCAGAGCACATTAGCCAACTTAGGGATATCTAGTCCTATAGATTCAGACGATCCAAAGCTTTACCTTTGTAGAAATAACTAAATTTCCCAAGTCAAGAAGCAGCTTAGTTGAGTGAGTGCTATCTGGACAGAAATCTGTAGGAATAGTAATTTTTGGAGCTGCAATTTTCAAATCCAGGAAGAACCTGGTATAAAGCGGATATCAATTTTAATCTTTGTTGGATGGTATAAAAGAATGTAACATGTCAATATCTATTGGTACTAGATTTGTTTGGGCCATTCAAGGGTTGAGAATGCTGCAATATTAAACTGCAAAACGTAGATAAACCTGACATAGTTAGAGGGAGACATGCCTAGATACACCTAAGCTTTACATCAAGATCACATTTACTGAAATTTTTACTGGACAATCACATGTGGCCATTTTTCTTTCAAACTGCTCAAATCAATGTGAGGTACTAGCAATCTCAACAATATCAAGATACCAGTTTGACAAATAAAGAAAGCACCAACCTGGATTGATCCTTCAGAGCTCTGTTTACTTGTTGTTGTGCAGTTCGTTTGACTTCATCAATTGTCATCTGACAATAGGACAATTACACATCATCTACCAATAAATTTCAAATGAAAAATTGGGAATACATACATAAACCAAGAAACCCAGATGTGTTCAGTAATTCAACATTTTTAAGACATTAATATCCATATTACTAGGTTGTGGTGAGAAACAGCTATGGAACAAGTGGTCACTGCACGAGTTGAAAAAGGTGAAATATGAAGAGTCTCAAGGGTAATAGTCGCCCTGTCCCAAAATGTGCACCTTGCCTCTTTGTGTTTGTTTCTAACTGTTCTCAGTGGAAGTTTCAATTATTTTCCAATACCAGAAAGATTCAAAGGCCTCTCTTTTACATTTCTCAACACAATATTATTCTCAGATTTTCTGATAACGGTCATATCAAACCAACTTGTGAGCACCTTCTCAAAAGATAATCAGCAACCAATATCCAACTGCACCATTATTAGCAAGAATCATAATTTCAAGACTTGCTAAATGATTCCCCACCCCCAACCCCCCATCAAAGTTCACCCAAAATTAGACCATGTATGAAATTCCCCATCTGAAAGTTCACCCAAAATTAGACCATGTATGAAATTCCCCGTCTCAGTTGAATTCAACAGCTAATACTTTTAAGAAGCAAGTGATCGTGATCGACCGTCCCAACCACCAGCCAATAGCATCAAACAATGTCCTGCAGAGAGTTGTTCACACCCTTGCCAATTTTGGCACGGCCTTAGCCCACGTGTTTGGACAGTTATGCCTGGCTCAAGCCATCTTGATGTTTACTGTGCACATTGCAATGTCCATCCTCCATGTCCTATGTGCATTCTAATGGTCTGCCACACTCACATCATTTACCCACCTACTTCAAGTATAGATGACACCTTTTAAGAACACCCGCAAAGCTTTAACTCTGCTAAGCAGAATACATTACCAATCTGTGCATTCTCAAAAGCATGAGAATAGCCAGTGTTAAAATAGAAATAGGATTTGTATATAGCATCCTACATGGCAAAAGGATTGAGATGTAGTGTCTATAAATAGTGCTAAGTATAATAATGTAGATACACAACTTCAATAATATTTTTTTCTCCCATAATTTCTGCAGGCAGAGGTCCTGGGATCGAATCTCACCGCCACCTTCAAAAAGAATTTTCAAAAAAAAAACAGGCCAGCACGTGACACGTGACGGGGTGTATTGAGAATATAATCAAATAATAAAAGTGTGCATTCTCAAATAGCTTAAGCTTTTTTAGATAAGATGTACCAGAGCTTCTTCGATCTTAGTAGAGAATTAAAGAGCTTTCGTTGCCGGCAGGCGACTACAACCCATTATATTTGGCCCGTCTGGCCAATGATTACATGTTAGGCTAACACCGGGCCAACGATATATGCATGAAAATAATCATGCCAAGAATTATTACGAAAAATATTGTATGTTCAAAGAGGTGCAAGCACATATGGCAATATGGCACAAGAGGAAGAGGAAGAAATCAACAATTAGAAGCTTGGAGAGAAATTTCTTCAACAATTAAAGGTTGGTGATTAAGTGCATCAACAAATTGGAATATTGGAGAGAAAGTGCTCCAACGATTGAAGGTTGAAGAGAAAGTGCTTCAACAAATTGAAGTATTATGAGAAAGTGCAACAACAAATTGAAATATTGGAAAGAAAGTGCTTCAACAATTGATGAGAAGTGCATCAATGAGAGTTGGAGAGAAGTGCTCCCATAATTGAATGTTGATGAGAAGTGCATCAACTATGGGAAGTAGGAGAGAAGTGCTCCAACACAACCAAGAAAAAAAATAATGAGTTGGGGAGAAGTGCTCCAACTATTGGATCTAACCTGCTGTGTCGATTGCATCGGTCATTTTATGATCTGAAACAATCTCCTCAAGCCTGGTTTGGGAAATTCAGCTTTGGAGATAAATCACTTTTGTCAAATATTTATTATTCACAGTCACTTCCCGCTATTACTTTAGCCAATGGGATCCAAACAAAAGCGACAAGCTAATCCTATATCCTCTATCACTCTAAATTTTGTTATTTATGTACCTGGTTGTCCTTTTAATCTTGCATCAGTCAGTCGTTTGACTCGTTCCCTAATTGTGCCATAATATTTCTTAATGATTGTTTCGTTAATCAGGACCACAATACAGGACCGGCGATTATCGTAGGATATGAATCACAAAGCATCTACTACCTTACCTCTCTTAATTTCTCCATAGCATGTCTAGTTATAAATCCTCCAGATTTAACTCACCAACATTTAGGACATCCGAGTTTGTTTAAGCTACAAAAGATGGTGCTTAATTTGTCTATTGTGTCCACATTAGATTGTGAGTCGTGTCAACTTGGAAAACCCTTTCGCACTACCTTTCTACATAGTGCTGAGAGTCGTGCGGAGTCTATTTTTTCCTTGGTCCATTCTAATATTTAGGGTCCTAGTAGAGTTAGTTCAATCTTAGGATTTCGTTATTTTGTTAGTTTCATTGATGATTATTCAAGATGTACTTGGATTTTCTTAATGAAAGATCTTCCTGAGTTGTTTTCTATATTTAAAAGTTTTTGGGATGAAATACAAAATTAATATGGTGTGTCTATTCATACCTTTCGTAGTAGATATAATGCGTTAGAATGTTTGTCCATCCAATTTCAGCAGTTTATGACTCACCAAGGAATTATTCAGGAAGACATCTTGTCTTTACCCTCCTCAGCAATAGGGTAGCAAAAAGGAAGAATAGGCACCTCATTTAGACCGCTCGCACCTTCTCACACAATCTCATGTCCCGCTACGTTTTTTGGGCGATACAGTTCTCACATCTTGTTTTTAGTTAATCATATAACCTCATCTTCCATTCAAAATCAAATATCTTGTTTTTAGTTAATCATATAACCTCATCTTCCATTCAAAATCAAATTCCTTATTCGGTATTGTTTCCTCAGTTACCTCTTATACTTTCTTCCCCTCGTGTCTTCGGAGCACATGTTTTGTACATAACTTAACCCCTAGGAAAGATAAATTAGCCCCTCATTCTCTCAAATGTGTCTTCCTAGGTTATTCTAGGGTTCAAAAAGGGTATTGTTTCTACTCACCTGATCTTCATCGGTACCTTATATCAGTTGATGTCACATTCTTTGAGTCTCGACCTTACTGTAATCCTCTTTTAATCACTCTCCTGACATGTCTTATATACTGACTTTCAAGAAATCTATAGTTACTTCTACATCTCCTTCCACAGTTCCACCACTTGTGACTTATCATCGTCGATCGCGTCCGGCCAGATTCATGTCATGCGCTAGACCCTACACCTACTGCGGACTTATCTCCTCCTGATCAACCTATTGCACTCAAAAAGGTATACGGTTCACTAGTAATACTAACCCTTATTATACCCTTTCAAGTTATAATCGTCTATCATCATCCCGTTATGCCTTTATACCGTCTTTGTCCTTGTCTCCATCCCTAAGTCTATAGGTGAAGCACAGTCTCATCCAGGATGGCGACAGGCTATGATTGACGAGATGTCTGTTTTACATACAAGTGGTACTTAGGAGTTTGTTCCTCTTCCTTCAGGTAAATCTATTATTCATTGTCGTTGGGTTTATGCAATCAAAGTTGGTCCGGACGCCAAGTTGATCGGCTTAAGGCTTGCCTTGTTGCCAAGGGTTATACTTAGATATTTGGGCTTGATTATAGTGACTTCCTCTCACATGGCTAAAATTGTATCCATGGTTAGGGTTGCACAACAGGATAAAATCGGACAGGACCGAGGACCGAATTTTCAGAAAATTAGGACCGAAGACCAGACCGAATTTATCGGTCCGGTCCTTTTTTCGATCCGGACCAAATTTTGTGCAGCCGGCCCTATACATGGTTGTTATCAGTTGGACATTTAGAATGTTTTTCTCCATTGTGACCTTGAAAAGCAAGTTTATATGGAGCAACCACCTGATTTTGTTGCTCAGGGGGAGTCTAACCTGGTGTGTCGATTGCGTCGGTCACTTTATGATCTGAAATAGTCTCCTTAAGCCTGATTTGGAAAATTCAACACAAATTCAAGAGTTTGGCGTGCCTTGGCCAATCGCTTTGTGTTTTACCGACATTCTCCAAATTTGTGTATTTATTTGGTGGTTTATGTTGAGATCTTGTTATTACCGACAATGATCAAGATGTCATCATTAATTAAAAGCAACATCTCTTTCACCATTTCCATACTAAAGATCTCGAGGGGGTGTTGAATTATTTTTTAGGTAGTGAGGTTGCTCAATCCAGATCAGATATTGTTATTTCGCAACGCAAATATGCCTTAGACATTCTTGAGGAGACAGGAATGATGGAAGGTAGATCGATTGACACTTCTATGTATCCGAATGCTAAACTCCTGCCAGAAAACGGAGAGCCATTCAGTGATCTCGGAAGATATAGGCGGCTAGGTGATAAGTTGAATTATCTTACAGTGACTAGACCTGACATTTCTTTTCCTATGAGGGTTGTAAGTCAGTTTATGGATTCTCCTTGTGATGGTCATTGGATGCAGTTGTCCGCATTCTGCGATATATAATGGCAGCTCCGGGCAAAAGACTACTCCACCATGAACACGACATTGGATATACAGACGTTGATTGGGCAAGATCATCTGCTGATAAACGTTCTGCATCTGGATATTGTGTTTTGGTAAGAGGTAATTTGGTGTCCTAGAAGAGTAAGAAACAGAGTGTGGTTGCTCGATCTAGTGCAGAATAAGAATATCGAGCAATGGATGTAGCAACTTGTGAGCTAGATTGGATTAAACACTTGATCAGAGAACTAAAATTTGGATAAATCATTCATATGGAACTTGTCTGTGATAACAAAGCGAATATGATCCGGCATTCATGAGGATTAAGCACATTGAGATTGACTGCCACCTTTTCAGAGAAAATATACTCCTCGATGATATTATTACAAAATTTGTGAAGTCGAGTGATCAACTTGTAGATATTTTCAGCAAGTCCCTCATGGGTCCTCGTATTAGGGAGTATATTCGTAACAAGCTTGATATGTATGACTTGCATGCACTAGCTTGAGGGGGAGTGTTAGAATAGGAATATGATGTGTATATAGTATTCTACATGAAAAAGGATTGAGATATAGTGTCTATATATAGGGATAAGTGTAATAATGTAGATACACAATTTCAATAATATTTTTCTCCCATAATTTCTCACAGCAAATTTCATGGTAACGAGTTACATGCAATCGCATGATCCATTTGGTTACAACAACCATATCTTTTGGGAAATAGAACAAGGAAATGTCAGGGTTACCTTTTCGATATTCTCATTGGGATTACTTTCAAACATATACAACGCCCATAATGACGTTGTGCCCCAACACACCTTCATTAAAATTGTTTTGATAAAGAAGAGCTAACAATCAAGAAGAAACTTTTTACTGGTTCATCCCCATTCATCGCCAGGAACAACAAAATCAAGTAAATAAATTGGAGTGCACTAGAAAAAATTTGTTCTCAGGTAATTCTATGCTCATTCACTCCCCTAAGCAAGAAATGAGTATTAAATGCTCACTCTTCCCTAAGAAGCAAATTCTCCCTTTTTCGATGAGGGTCTAAGAAAAAAATGTTTTATGACCATGAAATACGCTGAGATCTAAACACCAATTCAATAAACAGTGATACAAAACAGATGGAAAAGGATAAAAATATCAAAATTGAGAACTGAAACTAAGAAAACAAGAAGCTAAAGCTAACCTGTACTGCAGCAGCTGTTTCCATAGCTATGGTCTGACTTACAGCCGCATTACTTTCAAAAAAGTTGACAATTTGGTCAATTGAATCCTTCAGATACTAAGGGAAAAAATTTGATCAGTTGAAACACTAAATTGTTGTAACTGGTTAACTAAAATAAAACTTCAGCTTACAGTCACATAACACGGAGAAGCTTTAGCCGCCAATCTCCAATCAATGTCGGAATCGAAAGGCTTGTAGCAAAATGCAGCAACCAAGGAATCATTGACAGTTGCACTCTGAGCAGAAAATATTATCATAAATGAGGCAGTCCAACTTAAACCCCCCCCCCCCCAAAAAAAAAGAGAATAGAAAATCTACTTGGGCTTTCAGATATCAACTTTTACCGTATAACCAAGAAATATTTTAAAAAGAAAAGAACAAAATATATATCCCTAATTTCCCAACCTCTCTACAACAATGTTATCAAAGGCGAAAAGCACAAAAAGAGCTCTAAGGTCTGTGTGGGCTTTAAGCGCAAATGAAGTGTGGTACTTAACAAAGAAAGGACAAATGGAGAATAATACAAATATGTATATGTAGTCCAAGACTAACAATTATAAGCATGAATAACAAATATATAGACAAAGAAATTGAAAAAAATTACGATAGAGTGAAATATCAATTTTTAGTGTTGCCTCTTCAAGATTACACTCATTGGAAAGGAAAAGTATATCACAGAGCCTTGATGACGACACTGAAACGCCCGCTAAGCGAGGCAAAACACTGAACATGATTTTTGCCTCGCTTCAGAGCTTAAGCGCGCCTTTGACGACACTGCTCTACAATTGAATGTAAAGATTCTCACCTCAGCGAGAAGGCCATTTGGAGACCACAACTGATATGATCCTAGTTTTACGTCAAAAACCTTTGCTTCTGAATAAAGCTTTATATAACAATCAAGGTTATCACATGACAAATCAGCAAGGCAGTTGTTAGTATCACTAAGCTTTGAGGCATTGTGCGTCATGTGAACCTCCAAGGTGGTATGTGGAACATCTCTCCTGTCATGAGTTGCCAACAGTGGTTCTTCTTCACCTTCTTTATACCCAATTATATTATTTAACCTCTCCCAGTCTTCCTCAGTAAATTCTCCTTGCCCACTTTCATCTTCAACTGATTGGCTGGACCTGAGAAGTTGGTAAACCACATAAGACAACAAAGAAAAGAAAGAAAAGCACTTCACAGCACAGAAACTAAGGAGTTACAAAGATCCAGTTTTAACCAGCCAAAAGACCACCAAGATTTCTTTGACTGTTGTTTTTTTAGGTAAGAATCCGACTCTACTGACTGCTCCACGAACTTGTGTGCCAGCATCCTGTTGAAAAGTTAAAATAAAGGTCACTCAAATACAAAAATCTGTCTGGATTCTGAATCATTGGCAGGACAGCTTCTATGCATAAAAAATCATCATAGTGCTGTCATGGTGCTTCATGGAATAAACCATTATTTTCCAAATTAAACACAAGAAAAACATTCTGGAACACTCTTAAACCTAGGAAATGCTTTTGTATTACAGAACACTTCACATATCATGAAGGAATAAAATAACTTAATCAATAAGTTCCTGTCCAATCAAAAGAACAAATCTAGCTAAAGAGAAATGATAGGTATCTTTAAAGAAAATGTACTAAATCAACCATAAAGCTAGCTCCCCACCCACCCTGGCTAAACATCTGGAGAAGTAAGGAATAGGTCCAACTCTGATACCATCTGAAAAATCTGAATATCCAATCCAAAACTTTAATACTACGAGTGGAGTAGCCTAAAACCTTTATAAACTCCTAAGTCAACACCCTCCCTCACGTGTAACTGAAATTTTTGAAGTCCACATATGCGCATTAATGATACGATATCGGATGACTCAAGTGCTCAACTTTCGTCAAGGCCTTGTACTAGAAGTAAAGCCAAGGACTTTCAAGCTTTTCAAGCCATGTTCATGGAGAAGGAAGCTATGGAAGCCCTTGAAGAAAAACATTGGAGGGCCTTCAAGCTATGGAAGATAGCATGGAGAAAGAGTACATGAGTCCAAGACCCAAAGCTTGCCTCTTAAAGAAGCCCAAATGTTGATGTGGGGCTACAATTGCAAGATGGATAGCTAAACGCCAAATGTGGCTATTAGTTAAATAAATGTGGTTATGCATGTAAAGGCAAAAACTATATAAGCTTGCCTTAGCCTATTTTCATACTTAACTTTTGTTGATGAATGAAGAAACTCATTTAAGAGTAGTTCTCCTTGTATGGAGTTAGGTTTAGCTAGTGTTAGGTTAGTGGGTGGATTCCCTTAATCTCTTAACTTAGAATCTCTCTTGGATAATCTTGGATTAAATTTCCATGTATGAGTTTTAAGTTCCTTTTCTCCCTTGGATTAATTCATCTCTTGATTGTTGATTAGTCATCATTGTTAGTTGACTTGATCCCTTCTTTCTTCTGTTCTCATCCCTATTTCTTCTATCTCATCTCTTGATTTCTCCCTATCTTTCGATTCCGCGTTTCGATCTTTATCATTTGGTATAAGCCATGAGGGATATCACTTGTTTCTTGTCTTAAGGGAAGATATTTGCTTCTTGAATGCTAGGACCAATGAGAACTTGTATGTTTGTGTTCCTAAATGCATTGGTTCTTTTGATTTACCCTTTTGTAAAAATGTCTTGAATAGCCAAGTGTCTTGGGCGTTATTTGGATATATACTCTTTCTAGATCCTTGTGATTCTTGGTTATATCATAAGAGTGAGTCATTTAGTATGACTTACTTTAGGTATTATCATTTTCCTTGTGATGATTACTTTGTGTGCTTTGTGAGAGAGCATGTACTCATTATTTTCAATATCTTGCAAGGTATGGATTCGAGGACGAATCCTTTTCAAGAAGGGGAGAATGATACGATATCGGATGACTAAGCGCTCAACTTTCGTCAAGGTCTTATACTAGAAGTAAAGCCAAGGACTTTCAAGCTTTTCAAGCCATGTTCATGGAGAAGGAAGCTATGGAAGCCCTTGAAGAAAAACATTGGAGGTCCTTCAAGCTATGGAAGATAGCATGGGGTAAGAGTACAAGAGTCCAAGACCCAAAGCTTGCCTCTTAAAGAAGCTCAAATGTTGATGTGAGCTACAATTGCAAGCTTGGGTAGCTAAAAGCCAAATTGGTTATTAGTTAAATAAATGTGGTTATGCATGTAAAGGCAAAAACTATATAAGTTTGCCTTAGCCTATTTTCATACTTACTTTTTGTTGATGAATGAAGAAACTCATTTGAGAGTAGTTCTCCTTGTATGGAGTTAGGTTTAGCTAGGATTAGCGAGTGTTAGGTTAGTGGGTGGATTCCCTTAATCTCTTAACTTAGAACCTCTCTTGGATAATCTTGGATTAGATTTCCATGTTGAGTTTAAGTTTTTTTTCTCCCTTGAATTAATTCATCTCTTGATTGTTGATTAGTCATAATTGTTAGTTGAGTTGATCCCTTCTTTCTTCTATTCTCATCTCTATTTCTTCTACCTCATCTCTTGATTTCTCCCTATCTTTCGATTCCGCATTTCGATCTTTATCAATTAATCTGGCGCGAGAATGAGGTTACCAAAGGTTGGCTCTTGTACCATACCAAGAAAATGAACATTGAGCCTAACACAACCCCAATAGCTAGATCATGCGGTTACTTTATCCAAAATTATATATGGAGACTAACAACCTTAACCGAAGTGGTATCTAACCGGTATGATTCAAAAAGGAGCAAGCTAAGGCATTAAGACGGACATTTGGGAACTTCTGATTAATTAATAAGCTCTATCTACAACATTCAAGGAATCTTAGTTTTCTGTGTCCCTTTTCTTCTCCCTTTTTTTTTTTTTGCACCTTGAGAACTATTCAGGGAGGGAGGGAGGGAGGGAGAGAGAGGACGGAGGGAGATCGCTCAGAGCTCACCTGACAAATTGACAAAATATACGCTCACCAAAAATGTATCCAGTAATATTGTCAGGACCAATAGAAAGCTACTTAATCCCACAATGTTGCACACCAACATATTGCCTTTGAATTGATGTAGTCCATTAGCCAACATTTCATGAAATAATATGAAAAACATGCAGCACAAATTACCTCCATTGAAGAATGATTTCAGCATCAAGTGTGTGATCCAGTTCTTCTAAATCTTTATTATCATCTATTACCATCCGATCAGGATTGGATTTCAGCAATGAAGCATACAAAGAGATATATTTCTTCCGCAACCTTGTATATCGCAGGACCTGCTCCCATGAAAACTTCCCACTACAAACAATAATTGCATTATCAATTAAGGACTAAGAACCAAATCTTATCCACGTGTGTACACACAAATATATCTACATGAATTATAAGGGAATGATGTTACATCTTCTAAAAGCCGTCACATTTTTTCCTATAAGCCCTATAACTTTCTGTCAATCGAAATGAAATAGAGTAGATATGATAAATGTGTAGATTATAAACATGTTAACTCCTCTTTCATCACATTTGTTTAGGCCTATTAAATTGGTCTTTAGCCTTCTCACCAGAGTGTTGTGAGAGTCTCAAAATGTAAGAGGATTAATCACAGTTTCGCCAGTCTCTTAATTCCTCAAAAAACTAGTTAGATACCTGGCCTTCTTTATCTGAAAAGATAAAGCTTGATAAGCATACTTCCACCAAGCCCTTGGATCAGATTTCACCGATACATGTGGACGAAGATGAGCATAATTCAACCGTTGATTGAAGGCAGCAAAATTCTCGGCCAACTTTAATAAATCCCTATAGCCATTCTGCAGAACAAACATACCAAAGTAAGTATTTGTAGGTTTCTCTTTTTTGGTATACCTCTTGTATACGGCCATTATGGCCTTGTTATTATGAATGACATCTTTTACTTGATTAAAAAAACATACCAAAGTAAAAAAAAAAAACTAGAATCAATTCCACATTGGATGAGAAATAAGAAATAGAGAAGAAAAGTTAGCAAGACTAGCCTTTGACAAACAAAGAGTCACATCGTCCAGAGCCACAACTGCCTTTTGCAGAGGTTCTGTATTATCACGTGAATGATTAGGGCGCTGTTTCAGAAACTTAGCTTTCCCAGTCACTGGTTGCAAAATGTAAGAATGCTCTTTGATGTGACCATCAGCAGGTTTGCCATTATCCGTTCCATATCTGAAAATCTAAGGAATTGAACTAGGTTTAGGAATAGGGACAGATCAGAAAGAGCAGACACCAAATGACAACTGAAACATTCAAAAGGTACCTTGACCCACTCCTGTGGTAGCAAATCTGCCCATGGTTTGTCAATGTGCCACGGAGTGATATCAGAATCAAAATAAACAGCTAGCCGTTCAAGTTCTACAGACTAACATGTCAAAAAACAAATCAATAAAAAGCGTGGAAAAAGAAAACAGAAGTACAGATTTCAAAAAACATAGGAGGAATTATCACAGCATAAAGAATCTAGACAAGATAATAAGGTTGCATTAACATACATATGGACTTGACAGTTCACATGTGAGTACACACTTGTGGAAGTGGTGAATCTCAGTTTAAGATAGCAAACTACAACTTATCTCAATTAGGAGCAGACTTGCATATTGCCGAACTCCATGGAAATTATATGCAATTTGGCACTACATAATACTGTTGATCACAGCAAGTTGGCAATAACAAGATATTCCTTTTTACTCCAGTTCTAAAACTGATTCTCTCCTCTTTCGATTGGAAAGCTCCTCCGTTCCCTTTTCTTCATTGTTGACATGATTTCACAGAAGAGCTACAAGCAGAGGCAAGAAAGTACTAGAGATACTAAAATTGTTCAGTGGAAACCACCAGTTTTGCACGTCTATAGTTGCCAACTAATCAGCTATAATCAGAACACAGCGAGGGTGAAAGCAGAGAAGTCGCGAGTGTTGGCATAGGAATAGAATTTGTATATAGTATCCTACATGGAAAAGGATTGAGATGTAGTGTCTATAAATAGGGCTCAATGTAATAATGTAGAAACACAATTCAATAATAATATTTTATCCCACAATTTCTCACATGGTATCAGAATATTGGTGAGAAACATTGAGAAAATACCATCACAGTCCCGTGCCTCAATTCCGGCGACTGTTTTGCGTCACTTCTCTTCCAGTAAGTGTTGTGCAAAATCCGACACCACCAAAAAGTAGATCTGGTCCACGCGAAGCAAACCACTCCGTCAGAGTCCCTCTCACGCGTTGTCACGCGCCGGTAAGACCTCTGTCTCCGACGACGCATCTGTTCCACGTGCCGGGCGCGTGAGATCTATTCCGACCAGATTCTTACGTGGATATTTTTTCATTGGTATCGCCTGACAATTCCGATTCACCTGTGATACTTTTCTGAAGATTCCTGTCACGGGAACCCTAATCCGGCCACTACAGCCAGTTTCAGGCGTAGTCAGATTCAGTTTTCCGGCGAGATCTGGCATGTTTTGAGTCAGATTTTTCTTTATTTTTTAGTCCCCACCAGTCCCGACACCAACCATCCTATTTTCAGAATTTTTTGGACAATTGTCAGTTTTTAGGCTACTTCCTTGGTTCGCATCAAATCCGATATTTCATGAGAGGACTAAGCACATTGAGATTGACTGTCACTGTTACTCTCCGAAGATATTGTTATTAAATTTGTGAAGTCGAGTGATCAACTTGCGGATATTTCACCAAGTCACTCAGTGGTCCTCGTATTAGATAGATCTGTAACAAGTTCGGTACATATGACTTGTATGCACCATCTTGAGGGAGAATGTTAGAATAAGAATAGGAATAGGATTTGTATATAGTATCCTACATGGAAAAGGATTGAGATGTAGTGTCTATAAATAGAGCTCAATGTAATAATGTAGAAACACAATTCAATAATGATATTTTCTCCCATAATTTCTCACAACGAGAAATGTGGTTGGGGAAGTTGAAAATAGGAGGTTTGCTTGAAGTAATAATAAACGCATACAAATGTGAGGCCATTGGATAGGGGGTGGTTAAGAACTTATGTCTTGTCATCAACTTAAAAACATGAAAGAGACGAACCTTCTGTATGAAATCCAATGCATTTCCAGTTACAAAGGTTTCACTCCCGCTATCATCTACCGTCATAGCTGATAGTTTCTCTAAGGTAATACCAGCTGCAAAAGGGTGACCAGAATTGCTGCATGATGAAAGCTAGTCAGTTTCATCACACATTCAAAGAAATCAACAGTTGAACCTCCCTACCTCTCCAGATCTTCATATCTGATGTGGATATTTGAAATTGAAAGCTTCAAGTTCCCAATTATTGTGTTGATCAAAGACCCCAACCAGGACTTATTCTTGAGGAGAAAGGCAAAAAAGAAAATTGGTTAAAGTGATGATACTTGATGGACAATATTCTGTGAAACCACCATTCCATGCAAGAAATATGATTTCCATTCCTTTCCCATCTGTGGTTATGTCATAAACTGAACCAAAGAGGGTGCCTTTAAAATGTTTAAAGATAAACAACTGAAACAAAACATACCAAGCGGCCTTGGATAACCTATATAGTAAAACTCAATCGAACTTAACATTTATGAGTGCCACACACAACAAGCGACAGGAATATCTTAGCATTGATGTCATGCTCCGTTCATTTAAAGATGTGGATACTAACACTAGAATCCTTGAATTATACTTTCTACAGAAACTGTAGTGCCACTTCTTAATTACTTCTAATCTAAGCATGGATAATACTGAAACCAACTCACATTCTTAAGAAACTGGTGAAATGTGTGACCATCTCATCTCAAAGCTTAAACGGTCAGAGAGCACACATTTATTTACTTAATTAATATTATGAGTGTGTTTTGGTATGAAGGATGTTTTTCAATTTTCCCATGTTTGGTTAGTCAAAATGTCTTGAAAAACATTTTCCTTAAGAAAACAAGTTCCTTGAGAATGAGAAAAATGACTTCCCTAATAGAAGTAGGAAAAACAAGTCCACAAGTGACATTCCAAGTTTACGGTCTCCTCCCCGCCCACCCAAAGCCCCCAACACCCAAAGCCCACCCCCGAACACCCACTCGCCACCCATAGTATTTTTGGTAGATTACATATAAATGCTCTTAGGAAAATATATTTTTCCTTACATACCAAACACTAGAGAATAAGTAAGAAACCCACTTGTTTTTCAAGAAAATATTTTCTAGGAAAACATTATCCTCCATACCGAACACACCCTATATCTAAACACGCCCCCTCACATGCGGGGCTTGATTCTTTTTCATGAGCAAGCACGTAGAAATTCTTTTTAATAATGGGTGGCGGTGAGATTCAAACCAGAACATTTATTTGCTCTGATACCATGTTGAAGTGTGACTATCTCATCTAAAAGCTTAAATTGTTAGAGAGCACACATATTTTATTTACTTAATTATATTATATCTCAACACAAACTATAATGCCTCTCCATTTCATTATTGAGACACAGGTAATAGTAAAAACAACTATATTATGTTGTTGTTTGTTCTTGTGCAAAGGGTCTACCACAGTCTCTCTACCTCTCAAGGTAGGGGTAAAGTTTGCGTACAATTTACCTTCCCCAGAGCCCACTTTGTTGGTTTCCACTGGGTCATAATTTTAAAAAAAAAAAACTATATTATGCTGCAGTTACTGAAGCAAATCAACATATTTTCGGTATCTCTCATTTTTCACTTTCATCAAGAGAAAGAATAAACAAATCGTTATTTCACTAGACCCATATGTTCACAGCCGAAAGCAAGAGACAGTGTTCAGAAATCAAAGTTAGTAAGCTGGTATCAGACTAAAAGTGTAGACTGACAAATGCAACCAATGAACCCATCATTCTAGCATCCAAGTTGACACACATACGTCAAAATTTTATGCATTTGACAAAAGACAGAAATATACCATTTCTGTCTGTAGAATTTGTTTACTCTCCAGAAGCTTTGTTTCCATTTCCTAGTTGCAAGGAAAAGAGGTAATATCAACAAACATTTCCTGTCAACATGCATAATTTTTAATTGCGATTCAAAACCTTACTCGTATTCTACTCTTCTTAGCTTCTTGGACAGCATCTTCGGTAGATCCTTCAACTTGGGTTGCTGGCTCAGCTAATAAAAAAATACGATCCAGGTGAACTAGAACTGGATCTTGGCCAAGCCTGCTCCATGGCACCTGTAATTATGGACTAATTACTGACATGTAAATGACAATAAATTCCTACATTAAACAGTGGCCTATAAAGGGGATACCAACTGTCCCAATGTTAAATAGAAAACGAAGAGAAGTCATAAGACAAGGGGAAAAGGAATGAAATCTTTAGAGATAATAAGAATCCCTGGCAGGTGGACACAGTGTATCTACATCAGACAACCCAGGGTAGTCAAAAGCTAAAGGCACTTTAAGTGCAAAGCATGGGTTCTAATGAGAAGAGCACTGATGAAAAAAATAAAGATGTGTGTAATTATATGGCACGTGTCTGGAGCATAATTACCACATCACAACTTAACCAAAAAGCCCGGTGCACTAAGCTCCCGCTATGCGTGGGGTACGGGGAAGGGCCGAACCACAAGGGTCTATTGTGCGCAGCCTTTGCATTTCTGCAAGAGACTGTTTCCACGGCTCGAACCCTTGACCTCCGGGTCACATGGAGACAAATTTACCAGTTACGCCAAGAATCTCATATATATATATAAAACACAAAATACCTACAAACAAAAACAACAATAATTTGACTAAAGAATTGAAATAACTATAATTAAGCGGGAAAAAAGGAGGTAAAAATCATATCAATCAAGTGAAAACCCATTTAAAATATCTGATTTTATGAAAAGATGTACTTATATTTTATTTATTTTTTTGATAAAGTAAAGTTTCATTGATAATAACAAGGCCAATTTGGCCGTATACAAGTGGTATACCAAAAAGCGGAGAAACCTAAAATATATGGTTCTTTCCAAAAGACAACCAATCCTCTATACAGACAACAGGAACTACATGGGTACACCAAAAGAATTCATGGGTCACCAGGGAACGGAGACTACTCCTCAATTGAGCAAGGCTCATCTCCACCCCTTCAAAAGCTCTCCTGTTATAATCACTAAAACTCTTTTTTAATGGTATGTATCATTAAAAACAGAATGGCACAGCTTTGCCTGGTTACATCCAAGAAAATACGAGCCCCAAAAGACCAAGAGAAGAGACCCTAACTATGTGTAGAGTTTCAATGATCGAATTATCAATTTACCAACTATATTTATTGTGCCTCCCATGGCAGATGAGGTGCACGCATTAGCACCTTACAGCTTTCACTAAAGTGCCGCTTAGGCAAACTGAGGTGCACAACCTGACATTAACTTATTTTCAGGGTAAGTACACCTCAAATGAGCTTTTAACAGCACTAAAACAACCTACACCAAGTTACATTTCATTGAAGAGCAAGCCACCTTAAGGACAAACAGAAACAGACCAGGGACAAAAAGTATCTAGGCTGTAGGAAGTATGTGCCTATTTCTTAGAGAGACCTTCAAACTCTTAACACGCTTAGCCAAAAAGCTTGTTTGTGGTTCATGTGGACCAAAGATTAACTTCCAATTTGTTGACCAAAGAGATATAATGACTTTTTTAGGGCTAAAGATCAACTCCGTTTAATGTTTTGGCTATCAATTGGATTGATTTGAGTGATTCAAGGAAACCCAGAAAATAGACTTTGAATTCAGACTTACTTGCGTTCAATATCAACTACTACTTCGAAATGATTGATTCGATTTGCTTATACAATAGGAAATATACTTACAACACCATGAGTGCTCATATTAGGGTTAGTTCCTAAAGTTACTACAATATCCAATATCCATAAGAATATATGTTATAGTATGAATTATTATTATTTTTATAATGGTAACAGATGTTATAATATGAATTTGGATAATACTGCACTTTAGAGTTTAGAACAACCAAACCATGCCATTAAAATTAATCAAGCAGGTAATAAAGGTTATAAACGAAATACCATGCAAAGATATAATCCAGGTTCCTCCAAAGGGTGATCTAATTCTAATTTAGCCTGCTTTATTGATATTATTAGGTTTGTTCAGCTCAAATTTCATTTAACTCAAAGGGTTGAGATAATTTCAGTACTTAGTAATCAATCAATCCTCCTTGTAGAGATGATACTAACTCATCAACATAATAATTACTGTGATGAATGCACTTGCTTTCCAAGATCACGCAACAGTGGGATAGAATTACAACCGAAAAAGATTCATATTATGAATACGCCCTCGAGTTCAAGATATTAAAGTCATACGCAAAAGCATCCACAACCAACAACAACAAAAATACTCAGTTCATTTTCAGGTACTAAAAACTTTAAAACAACTCATTCAGCAGTCAGATCTTAGGGGTAGAACCTTGAGTCTCACAGATCCAAGAAATCCTGCCTTGACTTTTACAGGTAACTTCAACGCATTGAGAGCCTCTGGTTTCAATTGCATATTTACTAGTTCTACATCGCCTGTCACATATATCACAATGTGTTAGTAACAAAGCAATTTTTTTTAATCCATAAAGGCATATGTATAGCTGCCACGAATATTGTCAAGGAAAACACTTAAGAAATGTTTTACATACAGTGGCATCCCCAAAAACTATGGAGAAAATGTAAAACTGAATACATCCATGGATGGATGCATGTTCAAGGCAGTGAGTGCACCCGCATCACTGCTTTTGCTCGATCCATGTATGTATACACAGTCAAAAGAAATTCAAATAAATCTGAAGATCTGAAGCCATTGTAGTAAAGAAGTAGTTGGTGACCCGACACCTCTTGACCTAAAAGTCTGAATATACATCTAACTTGCCAAATCAAAATTTTAAAAAGACAAATTTTAAACTGGGTCGCTTAAAATGCTGTCTTTCGACATCACTACGGCATTAAAAATAAATTATCAAGAGCGAGAAAAGAAAATAAAGAGAGGCACGGTAAAGTTGCTTGAATAAGATTTTAAAGAAGGGCTACTTATTGGGTGCTTCCATTATCAGAATTTGTACATTTATTTATTTTTGGTTGACTGTTAAATGTAATTTTATAATAACCAGCACCAAGATAGTGTTGTGAGGGTAATTACAGAGAAAGTAACACTCGTGAAGTGTAATGAACTCAAAAAGTTTAGTATGGCCTCTGTGTCATATGCAATAACCATGTACACCAAAAATAAAGTTAAGAGATGCATTTGCACTTAATATTAATTATAGATGGAGTTTGACCATCTATTATCAGCTTTTTCATTACGAATGAACTCTTTACAATCACCAGTAAATGCAAAATAGAGTTATCCAAGCAAATACATATTTTTTTTCTTTTTGGCCATAAATTGGATAGCATTTCATCGATATCACACCAATCTGGTGTCAAGCTATTTACCGCAAGGGTAAGTGGCTCGCCAACTAAGTCTATACGCGTCAAGTTTCCAAAACTCTTAACCATCTAAACAAAGTAATACTTCCATCTTGCAGCAAAAGTTAAAAGAAATAAAGGAGAACTATTGACCCTCAATAATGAACCTACTAGTCCATCAAAAGTTCTCTTATTTCCAACCCTCCACAAAAAGCCCAAACGGTGCAAAGTGGTCCTCTCCTCCATAGCTTCTTTTTCTTCCTTACAACACCCGGTCTCTTTTTTTTGGATCAAGTATTCCACTAATAAAAACAAGGCCGAGATGGGCGGATACAAGAGATACCCAAGAAGGAGAAACCTACAAAATATGGTTCTCTCCAAAACACACACAATCCTCTAAACAAATAGAAACTACATGGGTGCACCAAAAGAAAATAAGGGTGCGAGCAAAGCTCATCTCCTTTCCTCCAAAAGCCCTCCTATTTCTCTCTCCAAATGACCCACATTAAAACAAGAGGAGTAACATTCCAAGCCTTTCGCTTTCTCCTCCTGGCACCAACAATCTTCCAACTGAACATCAACTCCTTCACATATCATGGCATCACCCATGAAACGCCGAACCTAAAGATATCCCACCATAAACTCGTTGCTAGCTTGCAATGTAGCACGTCCTCTATCTCCTTGCAAAGGAAACACTAACTAATATAGACAACCTTCCGTTTCCTAAGATTCTCCGCAGTCAAAATCACCCCTCCAGCAGCTAATCAAGTGAAGAAACACACCTTCCACAGCACCCTAGGGATCCAAACCGAATCAAAAGGAAAACTATCTTCCGGCCTAAACAACACCTGATCTCTAGCCTGCTATTCTCTAGGACAAACCCAATAGGTCTCGTAGGTTGTAAATATCGAGGTCTAAAGTTTTGAATCACGCAATTCAATAGAAGGCCATCCACCTCCTCGCATGCGTGTTTAGCACATGCAACACCAGCTCACAATCATATATCCTATTTTTCTCAAAGTGTCTACTGTTCGGATAGCTCCCCAAGCAACACACCATACAAAAAAAAAGCTACTCCCTCCGTCCCAATTTATGTGAGGGTGTTTGATTTGGCAATGAGTTTTAAGAATGAAAGGAAGACTTTTGGAATTTGTGATCCAAAATAAATCATAGATATTTGTGGCTAGAAAGCATTTCATTAAGGGTAAAATAGTAAGTTTAAAATTAAATTATTACTAAATATAAAAATGTGACATTCTTTTTGGGACAAACCAAAAAGAAAAAAGTGTCACATAAATTGAGACGGAGAGAGTACTTTTTTTGGTTCCCTAGATTTCAATTCATCCTTCCACATGACGCTCCGGTCCCACCAATAATCAACCATCTATAATAGGACCGAGAAGTGTTTCGTCGGGGAGTCTTTCCAATTCATACTACCCACCCAAAATGTGTAAAGCCATACATAAGAACGATTCTACCCTATTCAACTCTCAAACATATAGGGGCTTCCTAAAGGAGATGTCCATTCCTTCCCGCCTTAAAGTCTCGGGTGGTGTTCAATAAAAACAAAAAACAAAATCAATAGAAAAAAGGACAATAACAACAACTCGGTGTAATTCCACAAATGGATGTGGAAGGATAGTGTGTATGCAGACCTTAACCCTACCTTAGGAGGTAGAAAGGTTGTTTCTGATAAACACTCGGCTCAAGAAAAAAATCAACTATATATGTAACTATTTATAAATCAGCATAACTTGTACATAAACAATGTGTAGAATTCACCTATCCCAAAAAACCATAATTTGACTTGACATCATTTATCTCGATACTGTAGGAGCTGAAGTGGCCCTTTGAGCAAGGATCTTATCACCCTCTTTCATTGGACATGCGGCTTCTTTGGTCCTTGATAAATCATTCATATGACTTAACAATGCTTACGTGCTTGGCAGATTTGAGATCTATTATTTGTTTCTTTTTTGTTTTCTTCACTGTCCTGGGATTTTTGTCCTATGTAGTGCCAATTGTCTTTGATTTGTCTTCATATAATCTTGAGCAACTCAATTAGTTCTTTGTTGATCAATTCTGCTAATTCTTACCTTGATTTTACGTTCTAATACTTCCTACTCCGGTACAGCGAACAACAACATACTCAGTGTAGTCCCACAAGTGGGGTTTGAGGAGGGTAGAATGTACGCTTTTGTGTGGTACAGAGGTTGTTTCCAATAGACTACTTCCCCCTCCTATATCTTTCGATTTTATCATACTGTAATTGCTTTTTAACTCAAACCACAACGAAACAACAACATACCAAGTGACGTCCACAAGTGGGATCTAGTGAGGGTGAGGTGTACGCAGATTTTGCCCCTACGAGTATTGTGGGGTAGAGAGGTTGTTTCTAATAGACCTTCGACTTGGGAGAAATGGTTTCCAGAACATGAAGAACATGAAAAGAATGCAAGAGTATAAAAAAGCTATGATAAAAATATTGAAGACAAAAAAGTACTTGACAACAAAAATAGTAGAGATGCCCGAAGTAGAAGAAACATTAGTAGTAATAAAATTGAGAAATAAGGTAATGCTAACAAAAGAGTAACAATATTGGTAAGGGAGCAGATAAGTGCTCCCGGCTAGAACCATGCTACCACTGGGAAAAGAGAAATCACTCGACAACCTAACCGTCTACCCTAATTCTCGACCTCCATGCTCTCTTAGTTCTCAGTGAGTTGAAAAAGTGTCAATGTCTTGTCTAATCAACTATCCCCAATTCTTCCTTGGATTACCTATTGGAGCATTTGTGCTCCTCTTCACATGTCTAAACCATCTAAGCCTCGTTTCCCGCATCTTATTCGCCAAGGAGGTCAATCTCACCTTGCCCCGTATTTTTTGTTCCTAATCTTGTCTCTCCTAGTATGCCTACACATCCATCTAAACATCCTCATTTCCGCTACCTTCATCTTATGAAGATGAGAATTTTTGACTGGTCAACACTCAACTCCGTACAACATAGTCGGTCTAACAAGCACTTTGTAGAACTTACCTTTAAGTCGAGATACTGTAAATGTTTGGGAATGTGAATCTCTGCGTCACTTCTCCCCATCAATCACTCAAAGTTTATTTTGCTTCCATTTCCTACTTGAATATGATGCGCCAATAATTTCTGTTCTTTTATAATACACTTTCAAAGTGCGCATACAAATGCAAGTATGATGTTTATAGTCCTCCATTCCCCTTCTACAATTCTATATTTCTCCGTTATCATCTCCCACCAAATATCTTGCTTGTCCATTCCAAATCTCCATAACCATTAGCCTAGTAGGACCTGTACTCGGAGACATTTCACCCCAAGACCTCTCATTTCTAACGCCATGTCCAGCTGATTAAGTGATGTTTCTTAATCCCATATTGCCAAGTCCCATAGGAAGTTCCACCTCCCTCCATAGAGTGTGTGCTCATCTAAAATCTCCATCACCATTTTCTAATTAAGGCCTTGTTGAAAACTCGAAAACTTTTCACCCCAAGATCCCTCATTTCTTTAGAGATGTAACGCCCTCCCAGATGATTAACTAGACTTTCCTAGCTCCATTTGTCGAATCCCATAGGGAGGAAGCTCCTTTGGAGCCTTCCAAATTTACTTGTGACACCGGTCAGGAACAATGACGTGAAGTACATAGAGATTCTTGATATGTATCTTAATCCTTGTTGAAACCTCGATTGCTCGAACACGGTGCAGGTATTCGTAAGACCACTTAAATTGTATGTTTTATGAACTAGAAGCATCTACTACTTTCTTATAGGGTTTCACTGGGGCTTTTTGTGGGTTCCTCTTTCTTAAATCATGTTATCTTAATCTATGCAAATTCACATCCCCTTGGATATGTTTGCATGATAAACTGTTTACTGAATAGATGAAAACTAATCCAGAGGAACTATATAGCCATTATGGAAATGATAAACCTACCACTTGGCAACATGACTGTTCCATTATCCACTTCCAAATAGTGGACTAATGTACTTCATTATAAAAGAATAAAGAAGCTATACATGGAATAGGTTGTACAAGACTGATGAAACAATATTGTTTTCACCCTGAGAGTATTACTGGAATGGAGCTTGCTACCAATAAAATTTGATAACGACCGGTCAAAGGGACCAAGCCCAGGAGAAGAAAGAATACAGAATAGGCTAAGCCCCAAAGACGATTGAAGCAAACGGGCCAAGCGTGGTTGTAGAACCAGTCTACAACCAAGGAGATGGGGCAAGTACATGATTCACCTTCAAAGAGCTGGAGAAGACCTAAATGACAATGGTGCATGAAGGATTACAGTTTTTAACTGAGTGAAGGACAATGTTTACCGCTAGAAGACAGTCAAATAACCACTTCTCCAAAAAACACGGAATAGATGAAAATCGACTGAAATGAGAGATGGAAGACGGTTAGTCAACGTAGCTCCGAAGCACTCCAAGGATAATTGGTCAACTTATCACCTACTTACATATTTGCATTGAAGAGGGAACCCAAGAGCACCACAAGAATGACCAATCCTACAGCTATAAATAGATAACCACGAGAATGACCAATCCTACAGCTATAAATAGATAACCACGAGAATGACCAACCCTCGCCGCTGATTAAACGTCTCAAATTCTTTTTTTGGCCAGTTTGTGCACACCTCGACAAAAAAGGGGGTAGTGATTTGTATATAACTTTGTATGACTTTTCTCTTCTATTTTTTTGTATTTCCTCCCTTTCCTTTTCTATTTGTATTTATTTATCATTGCTTCCATTGAATTCCGTGTTGGATGCTAGTAAGGGATACAGGGGAAGCTTGGGCGGAGTAAAAGTGAGGCGTCCCTTTTCTTTCGGTCAAGTACGAAGGTCGACCAACATTCAATTCAACCAAAGATCATAAATAAACATCAAGTCGGAAACCTCATGTCAGGGCCACCCTTCAAATGAAATGTTGTAAGTCGTTCTCGATCTATTCTATCAGCTAAGACTGATCGAAGGCCTTACCGGACCTGTCACCTACCACCCGCAACAAGTACCTGATAACTCTGTCCACCAAGCTAGGACAGTGTTATCAAAAGTGAAATGCGCAAAAAAGCTCTAAGGCCAGTTGGGCCTTTAAGCGCAAAGCGCAAATTAAGTGTGGGTTTCAATGAAAAAGGCGCAATGGAGAAAAGGGCAGCCCGGTACACTAAGCTTACGCTATGCGCGGGGTGGTCGGACCCACAAAAATACAAATATATATTTATTCCAAGACAAATAATTATAAGCATGATAACAAATATATGGACAAAGAAGTTGAACTTAGATTACGATAAAATGAAATATCAATTGTTTAGTGTTGCCTCTTCAGGAAACGCTCATTAGAAGGGAAAAGCATGTCTTAGAGCCTTGATGACGACGCTAAAGCGCACCTTAAGCGAGGCAAAGCGTTCAACATGTTTTTGAACCTCGCTTTAGGGCTTAAGCGCGCTTTAGGCACGCCTTTAACTTTATGCTAAGTTGCGCAGACTCTCCGTTTTGGGTGTCGTCCCCGTACCAGATACGGATACGGCCATACGGGTATGGGATACGTCCCGGATACGGTCAACCAACTTCGGATACTTTGACCGGAGTACATCGAAAATTTGGAGGGAAAATTGAGATTTGATTTCTCAAAATTAAAGATAAAATTGATTTAAGAGAAGGGAAATGGCATACCTTCAATATTATAGTATTTTTGTCTCATTTTTGTTGCTTCGTGTTTCAAAGAAAATAAAAATTCAAGGTCGTGTTCTGAGTTTGGATGGTAGACAGTACCAGCGATATATCCTTATAGCTCTATTTTTTATAATTTTGAATTTTCTTAACCGAAACTCCGCACCCTTATCCACACCTGGATACGCACCCCCGAATCTTAATTAAATTTTGCCGAATCCGACACTTGAATATGTACATGTATCGTATACCCGCACCCGAGTCCGAGCAACTTAGACTTTATGAGATGATTTACAAGTACAAAAATATCTAAGATTGTTTTAAACCACAATTTTCAAAAGAATTACTTTCATTCTTAAACTTTGTGCCCATTCAAACACACCCATATAAAATGGGACGGGGGAGTAGTATTTTTGTCTCTATTGGGATTTGAACCAGAGACCTCATAATTCTCAACCCATTTCATTTATCACTAGGTCACATCCTTAGGTGCTTCCTCTAGTCTCAAATTCTACCAGGAAAAAAAGCTCAATCCCTAAAACATTTTAACATTCAATAAACCTATGATGTGGATGCAGGACAACAAAGTAGTACAAATCCAATTTATATCATTGAAAGCACTTCTTACAATAATTCATCACACAATTAGCAATAAAACAACGTAATAGCTCATAGTTAACGAGAAAAACTATCACTTCACAAAATTTGCAATTTAATTTGAGGAATTTACATTTTAGCATTCAATAAACCTATGATGTTAATGCAGCACAACAACAACAACAACAACAACAAATCTAGTATGGTCCCACAACAAAGTAGTACAAATCCAAATTATACAATTGAAAGCACTTCTTACACTAATCCATCACACAATTAGCAATATAATAACCTAAAACCTAATGCTTAAAGAGAAAAACAACGATCAATTCACAAAATTTTGATTCAATTGAGTAATTAACATTATAACATCAATGCAGGACAGCAGAGCAGCAAATCCAAAATTATACCATTGAAATCGCTTCTTACACTAATTCATCACACAATTAGCAATAAAACAACCTAAAACCTCATGCTTAAAGAGAAAAACAACTCTCACTTCACAAAATTTACAATTCAATTGAGGAACTAACATTTTAACATTAACGCGGGGCAGCAAAGCAGTAAAAATCCAAAATCATACCATTGAAAGAACTTCTTACACTAATCCATCAAACAATTAGCAATAACAACCTAAAACCTCATGTTTAAAGAAAACAACTATCAATTCACAAAATTTGGATTTAATTTAGGAATTAACATTTTAACATTAATGCAGGATAACAAAGTAGTAAAAATACAAAATTATATCATAGAAAGCACTTATTACACTAATTCGTCACACAATTAGCAATATAATAACCTAAAACCTCATGCTTATAGAGAAAAATAACTCTCAATTCACAAAATTTGAAATTTAATTTAGGAATTAACATTTTAGCATCCAATAAACAAATTATACAATTGAAAGCACTTATTACACTAATTCATCACGCAATTAGCAATAAAACAACATAATACCTCATGCTTAAAGCGAAAAACAACTATCAATTCATAAATTTTAGAATTTGATTGAGGAATTCAATACCTTGCCAAACACTGATTTTGAGAGCTTCTTTGTTAAGTCCTCTAACATAATTCCCCAAATACCTTTGCAATAAGTACGCTACCTGATCTTCCAACATCTTTGCGATTTTCTACTGATCACTTTTCCTTCCTTCAAATATCAAACACTGTAACTGTGAACAAAGCGATTGGAAAAAATTGAAGTGTTGTGCAACTTTCCCATAAAGAAAGAGAGAAATGGAACCTGGAAGAGTCTCGCACGTCTTTTTTCTTTTCTTTTTTTGTTTCTTTTCTTTGCTCTGATTCTATAGATTTATTATTATTTTTAGGTTCTTCTACCGCTCTGTTTGGTTGATTGTTACATTTTAATAATATAGTATGAATACAATGTTTTGATAGACTGTATTATTTTATGTTGCTATATAATGTTACCTACCAGCAATTTAAAGAATAAATCTAGAGAAAAAGTTAGGTACGAGGCAGAACTAATATTAAAAGTAATGTAAAGAATAAAATAAAAATATTAGATAATAAATAAATATAAAATGAGAAAAAAAAATAATGATGACCGCATTCAAAATCAATCTTGAAGTGAATGAATTAGAACAAAAAAATGAACAATGAATTACTCGAGGCAGTCGTGCAATCATACTAAATTCTTTGTTACACAATTGTTGAGGCACTTCTTCGACATTCCTTATAATAAAAAAATTTATCATTATATAATAATAAAATTAATAATATTATGTAATAAAATTTAAATAACTTCAAAATAAATATTGTATTTAAGCTAATAACACAATAGAATAGGTAACAAACATCCAAACAAGCTGTAAGTTAACGCCGACGTCCTTTGAGATTTTTATTTTATTAATAATATCTACACGTGGACTAACTAATATCTTGCCGAGTAATTTACGTTCATCACGTGGTACTCACGTGTTGTCATTAATTTATTTTGTTTAGGAATCTCAATTTGGTCATTTGACCAAACTTAAGTTGGATCTTAGTCCTTGAAGTCAATGTTGACATGTTTAATTTCATCTACATTTTTTAAGATATGTCAATTCTTTTACTTTTAGAGTCAATAAAACAACAACAAGAACAATAACATATCCACTAAAATCTCACATTAGATCGGGGGAGAGTGGAGTGTACGTAGATCTTACATCTACCTTGGTAGGTAGAGCAGCTATTTCCGAGAAACTCTCGGCTCAAGATAAAGCACAAGCCTAAGCAAAGTAAGACAAATAAAGTGAGTAAGTCATGATAGTGAATTCTGGATTAAAATAACACAAGTATCAAATCATTTCATCCATTATACATCAAATTCTTAAATTATTTATTTAATTAATTTGTTGTTATAACAACAATAACAACATACTCGGTGTAATCCCACAAAATATAATTTAGAAGAGTAAAATATGCACATATCTTACCCCTTCCTTGGAGGTAGAGAGGTTTTTCTGATAGACCCCCAGCTCAAGAAAAAACAGTTCAAAAGAATTTTGAAAAAAAGAATAACATAAATAAAGAAGCAGCGGCAAAGCATGACAAAATAGTCTTAATGGCAACTACAACATAATAATACAACCAATAATAACAGAGATTGATGGACAAGAAACTAAATAAGTAATGTCACGACTTAGTAGTACGAACGGTTAAGTGAGACAACGCTCAACTACCTACTAACATTTTACCCTAATATGTGTCCTCCACAACATCCTATTTAAGGTCATATCATAAGTAAGCTAAAATTGTGGCATGTCCTATCTAATCACCTCACCCCAATAATTTTTCGGTCTACCTCTCCTAAAATCATACATAGTCAATCTCTCACACCTCCGCACTGATGCATCTCCTCTTCACATATCCTGAACCATCTCAATCTCGTTTCCCGCATCTTGTCCTCCACTGAAGTCACTCCCACCTTGTCCATATTATCTTCATTTCTAATACTATTCTTTTTATTATGCTCATACATCTATCGTATCATCCTCATTTTCGCAACTTTAATTTTATGAACGCGAGAGTTCTCCACTGACCAATACTCCGGCTCATACAACATAGTAGGTCTAACCATCACCCAATAAAACTTGTCTTTAAGCTTTGGTAGCACTTTCTTATCACACAAGACTCCAGACGCAAGCCTTCATTACCAATAAGGTATGTGACATCATTGTTAATCTCCTAATTTCGTTGGTTAATAGACCAAAACACTTGAAACTTTATCTTTTTTGAATGGCTTACGTATCAAACCTCACTTCCATGCTAGCCTCAAGTGATAAGTCATTGAACTTGCATTTCAAGTATTCGTGTTGATCATGCTAAATAATTTTTGCTTAAATTAATTTGTTGTTGCAAATTAGATTTTAGCGTGGATCATTTTATTCTAGTCAAATATTCATATGGGGCTCAATTAAATTAAGGGTGTCAATGTATCATGCTAAGCAATTTTTACTTAAATTTCCAGATAGTGATTTAGCTACGAAATTAAAGTGTGCAATTTTACCAGTAACTAAAGTGTGGTATAATATAGTACTAACGTGAAATAAGTAAATTCTATTTAATAACGAATCGAACAATTGGGGCCCCGCACGTAGAAAACGTTCACACACGTACACATATAGTGTCAAGGATCATACCGTGAATGCTTAGCCAGAATAGACCAAGCTAAGCAAAGAGGAACCTATCCCAAGCATAGCAAATTTCCTTAATGGAAGAGATATTGGTACGTATACGAATTATTTGAGACGTAATGTAATAGACGGTTATGGGTCAAATGACGTTGGTTTCACGTTGGTAAATGAAGGAAGAAGTGTACAAAGTGTGAACGTCGAAACTGGTCGGAAAAAGGACCGCGTCGCCGAAAACCATCTCGGCGCCGTGACGCCAATCTACAGGCCACGACGCCGGCGACACCCGGAACTCTCTGAAGTTCCGGCGCCGCGGCGCCAACCTTCAGGGCCACAGCGCTGCGACAATTTCTGAACGTTGGAAGAGAATTAAAGGTGATTTTCGGGCTGACTTTGGAGCATTAAAACTCCATTAATTTGCTCATGAATTCAGCCATTACTTGGCTGAATTGTAACTCCATAATCAAGTCTAACTCATGGCAATAATGACCATTATTAGGCTAATGGAAGGTTTCTTTCCAACACTATAAAATGATGTCTTGAGCTCATTTGAAAGACACACAAAACATTATACACTTAACAATTTTCTGAAAATTGTTCTTCCTCTTTTGCAATCAAACACTCAAAGATCTTTCTTCATATTACGAACTTTTGAGTTTCTTTGCTCATTAGTTTGATTGTTATTTATCTTGAGAGATAAGTTGTCATACCACCGTTAAAGAAATATACGGGACAATATTATCTTAAGGAAAGATTGAAACTTCAATCGACTCATCAATACCATTTACTTGTTTAATTTCCAGATTTATTATTTACTTGTTGTTGTTATTGCTTTTCCATTTCCTTGCAATTTTATATTTATATTCAACAAGTACTATCAATTAGCGTGAGCTGTCATGTAACAAATGACTTGTCACCTCATGGGATTAGGGATGACAACAGATCGGATCTGGACCGGATCTTACTAGATCCAAATCCAGATTCGGTTTTCATACCTGGATCCAGATCCAGATCCATCGGGTCCATAAAAATTAGATCCAAATCTGAATCCATCGAATCCACCGGGTCCACGGATCGAATCTGTATCCACATATAATTTTTTTTGCCTTTGAATAATATATTCTCACATGTTGAATGCATTGAATAATTACAGGAGAGCATCTTCAATTGTTCTATTTGTGTTCAGAAAGTCTTTATGTGAAGCAACTCAATAGTTTGGCATATGTCTTGAATGTTTTTATGTTCTGAAATATTGTAGCTTTCCCTGCATATTTCTTTTCGAAGATAATCTCATTCCGAACACCAATATTTAGGTCCTCAATTAAGGAAAATGTTGAACTGAACAAGACCAATGCCTTTGGAGGATGAGCGGGTGCGCTTATTGTATGAGGTACACTTCTTAATTCTTGATTTGGTGTTATATGCATCCATGTTCCAGTAGATCGTCATTTTTTTTTCGTAATGTTCCAAAAGTCGTAATATTGATGTGAATTAAATTAACGTGATCTACTAAGATTGTTAGTGAGCTAATAGCTCTGTGAAATCATGGCAAAGGTTGGGTTTGAGCTTGAGAAGAGCTTTGAGGGCAAGACATTTAAACTTGTAGGGTCTTGCGACAAGTCTGCTGCAAAGCTTGTCGACTTGTCGCTCTTATCGCACTCCACATCCCTGATATCTTTGTTTACTATGGCTTTACATGTTACATTTGATCATTATTTCCAACAATGAGATACAATAATATATTTATCTTTGCTTATTTTACTTGTTACAGGTTTCCGTGATCACACAATGTACAAAGGCCACCAGATTTTCTTGTATAAAAGAGCTCAAATTTTTGTTGCTGATTTGTGGGGTGCATTTAAGGGTCAAGAATATGGTGATTTTGAAGACATAAGTTCAATAACCACATATTTGTTGATTATATTGTTCCAGCTGTCCTTCAATAACTAGGGGTGCTGAGATATAGTCTCAGGCAGTGAGGAGGAGGTAGAACTCCGAGTGAAGTATTTTAAGAAATTATGATATAAAGTCCAAATCTAAATGCAAAACACATAAATTATGATTTTTTAAGAAAATACTTATAAAATTACATTTTAGATTATGCATATATTTAATAAAAACGAATCCACGGGTCGGATTTGGATCGGATACAAATCTCAAATATAAGATTCGGATCAGATCTGGGTCTGATCCGGGTCCAGGATCCACTGACATTTCTACGTGGGATCTTTCATTAAAGTAAATTTCTAGCAACTTATAGTGGACTTTCACTTTGCAGGGAAAAGGAGCCTCGCCCACATGGCCCCCACCCCTCCGATCCGACAGAGATTGGTGGAGGAAGGTAAATCACAGATTTCACGCCCACTGGGACACGATGTCTGTGCGCCACGCGAGTTATCCTCACAGCGAGAAATGAACTCACACATCATGCTGCGCCAAACCTCGCTTTCTAAGAATCGCGACTTGACCAATCGTGGCTTACCCATGCGGTTAGACGCCTTTGCTAGTGCAAGCAGATCAACACAAATAAGTTGAGCAAAATAATTAGTACCTTATAAGGGTGTGTTTGGTATGAAAAAAAGATACTTTCTGAAAATGCTTTTTAATTATAATTCATTGTATTGGTTATAGAAATGTTAAGTTTCATAAAAATCAAGAAAATTGCTTCTTTGATAAAAATAAAAAACACAAATTTGATAATGATTATATCCTTCTCAATATAGATTACAATCGATCTCTTAATTATATATACACAATTAAAATATTTAATTTCTATGTATTTAACGTGCTTTCTTCGTGTGTGTCAGTAAGTAGAAGACCTCGTCGACTACGAGTTCTCTCCTAATCTCTTGTATGTATAAGAAGATATAAAAGTTAATTAGAACAATAATTTATGTAACTCAAAATATCATAATTAAGTTTGAAACTTATTAACCTACTATTTTCCGTGAGTTTTCTAATAATTGAGATCACCACATAATGATATTCTGTCATTTTCTCGTTAGAGATATTTTCACTCAATTATTGACGTTTCCTACGAAAAACAACTTATTCATTTGCAAAAATTTAAAGTCAATTATAGCCTAAGACTTATCAACATATTACACTTTCTTTTCAAACTCCCTCATGAGGAGTTCAAGTTTAGTCCATTGTTTTTTGGGCACGTTACATACTTGGCCGTTCCACGAAAAATAATTATATTCGATAGTCAAATATACAAAAATATATAGTTATATATGTATATTTTATGTTATTAAATGTCACAAAGATATACATTTTTCAACTATTATTTTGATGAGAGGATATAGAATGTAAATCCGTTGTTTTTTTTACTATCTATTAGAATTATCTTCATACTGCTTTAATTTTTTCTGATCGGGCATGATCTGTTTCTCTTGCTTTGCTTTTGTTGTTGCTTTGCTTGTGCTTATGATCTGTCTTGAGCCGAGGGTCTCTCGAAACATCCGCTCTACCTACCAAGGGAGAGATAATGATTGCATACACTCTACCCTCCACAGACTCCACGTGGATTTCATTGGGTATGTTGTTGTATTAGAATTTTCTTCTTCATATATTTTTCGAGCAATATATTCTTTTTTCCTGAACTTAAATACATAATAAATAGACATATAATATTTATTTATTTTTTGCCTTGGTTTATGTTGAAATTAAAACACAAAGTGGGGAATAAATAAATAAATAAAACAAAAAGATATAGAAACCATGCAAATAAATGCTAACGAGCTTGAGAAGTGAAAGTATACACATGTATATGAATTTTGTTATGCATGCTAATGTTTATGTCTAAACTCTAAACTTAACGTGAGTGTTAGACAGGTTAAACTTGATCGATCGAGCTCAAATTGAATGATATAACTTAATAGATTCAATGCTAGCTCAAATGTGAGCTAAGATTCTCAGACTTCAACCCTAGTGTCTATTGAAAATAAGTAGTTTTAAAAAGTATGATAAATATATGCATATTTTAGGATTTTAAAAACTGTATTGCATTTAGATATTATCAAACTATTGAATATTAAAGAATTATTTCCATTATCAAAGGTATAATATTCAAAAATTTATTCAACACAAAATAATGCTTTCACATGCTTCAAATTCACCAGCACTAAAGCAAGCTGAATTTCTTTGTAGATTGGGCTTTTGTTTAGGCCCAAATTTGTCACACACTTCTTTGAGTGTAACCTGTCCAACTACATTTTTTTGTGTTTGTATAACCAGAGTCCATTTCAGCCCATACCATCAACAATTTTCACCAAGTGAAAAGGATTGGGGTGTAAATTCTACTCCTAATTTTTTTTTTAATAAAAAAAATTTGAAAACTTCTATCAAATTGAAGATTCATGCGTATTTGTAGTTGATTTGGTTGAAGAAATTTGAAGAACTGTTGAAGGCAAAATCTTGTTGGTAATCCATCAAGATTTGACCAAAGTTGTGACACAATACTGTCAATCTATCTGGACCTGTGGATAATTATTCTAAAGTTACAAGACAACATGTACTAAATTTTTAACGATCCAACCGAACTTATGGCAAGACAAATATTCGCCAATCTATCAACATTTATTTAAAGAGATCATAATTAGAGAGTGTTATGGAAATAGTCTATTTGGGAAATCACCCCATACCATGTATTCACGGATCATGAGTCACTTACATCACTCTTTGGTAGCGTTTAGTCATAGATTTCCAAAAAAAATGAAGAACTTGATTTGGGTGATTTTTTTCAAATTTTAAATATGTATATTTGGTCATAGTTTTCAAAACATACTATAACTTTTAAAAACAAAACAAAACATGAAACATGACTTAAACCCTATAAAAAATTATGAAGAATGTTCAACCAAACATACTTGCTAATCCCAAGTTATTCTTATGTGTTTCAATTTTATTGTTGAATTTAATACAATACACTTATTTTAATCATTCCTAATTTTCTTGTTGAATGCATTTCAATTTGTGTAATTTTGTTGTTGAATTGTATTGTTTTATGCAGTTCATGTAGAAATATTAGACAAGTGTACAAAAGTTCCATGAGGTGCAATGCAGACTATCATGTCACCATTAAATGGTAGTTAGAGTTAGTTAAGTGGTTACTTTAGTTGGTTGATAATTATTAGATATTTTGGGAGTAAGAGTTGATTAGATATTTTGTATTGTTGGGGTAGTGAAGTGTATATATACATTGTATAGGAGGCAAGTTGCATTAACCGACTTATTTTAGATATTTTCTTATATTTGCTCATTGACGAGCAGCGTATCACTCTCTCTTTTCTCATTATCACAGTTCATCTTCTTACTGCTTTCTATCTACTTGTTCATACAAATCTCAAACTGATCCTCCAGTTAGGAGGAGTTCAACATGGTATCAGAGCCTGGTACATAACAGATCGAGATACATCAGTGAGAATTATAGATCGAAGGACTGATACAGTAGAAATCGATCCAAAGCACATGCAATGATGAATCTAGAGAATTCAAGCACATGCAGTGAGGAATTCGAAGGAGGATTTGTACAATTGAAGGAGAATTCGAAGGAAATGGGTTTCGGAAAGAAGATCTGTATAATTGAAATCAACGACAATGGGGACAACTGAAGAAACAATGAATGCAGCAGCGATGACGGTGACGATCGATCACAATCATCCTCTATACATATTTTCATCTGATGCGCCAGGATCATTGTCAATCGGAGCCGTATTGACTGGTATGAATAACTACACTCTGTGGAGTAGAGCAATGGGATTGACTTTACTTGGGAAAAATAAAAATGGGATTCATTAATGGCACTGTGAAGAGGGAAGGATTCAATGGATAATTGGTCAATCTCTAGGATAAGTGCAATGCGATTGTGGTATCGTGGTTGATGGCAATGTGAGTAAGGAATTACTCACTGGAATGTTATTCAATTCAGATTCCTATATGATATGAGAACATTTGAAGGATTAGTTCAATAAAATCAGTAGTTCGAGGGCTTTTATGTTGCACAATGAGATAGTCTCATTGAGACAAGGATCACTATCAGTTTCGATGTATTACTCAAAACTGAAGAATTATTGGGACGAATATGATTCAATTATACCAACACTATATTGCTATCCTAAGTCGAAGGAGTTTGTAGACCATTTGCAATATCAAAGGATGTTACAATTCTTGATGAGACTCAATGACAACTACAACCAAGATAGGAGTCAGGTATTAATGATGTAGCAATTATCAAATCTGAATCAAGTTTATGTCATGATAAATCAAGAGGAAAGACAGAGGATGATGCAGAACATGATGGAACCAGTAGCCATGTTCACAACAAAGAATAGAAATGGAGGTGTTCCAAGTCATGTAGGTGTTCCAAGTCATGGAAGTGGAGGTGTTCCAAGGCAGAGGAAACCATATAACCCCAATGTGATATGTGATTTCTGTCATGTTATAGGGCATATCAAACTAGATTGTTTTAAGCTGGTGAAATGTGATTATTGTATTAAAACTGTACATGTGCAGGATGATTGTTACAGATTACATGGCTATCCTGTAAACTTCAAAGGGAAGACTAAGAAGGCAAACATGGTGGCAGGATCATTTGAGGACACTGGTCAGGGAAGTTGTATGTCAGTTGAAAGAGCAGGATAGTTTACCCCAAGTCAACACCAACAGCATCTTAATATGCTTGACAACAAAGAAAATGAGAATCCTAGTGCAAACATGACAAGTATATATTTTAATGTAAAAACAGTATTAAAATAGATCATAGATTTAGGAGCAACAAACCATATGATTGGAAGTGATAGACATATGAGAAATAAGAAACTGGTACACAATGCAGGAAAGGTACACTTACTAACAGGGGAGTCTACTAGAATCTCTCACATTGGTGATTATCATCTAGGAAAAGGTGAGGTCCTTAAGAATGTGTTGTGTGTGCCAGAATTTAGGTTCAATCTAATGACAGTTTCCAAAGTGACAAAGGAATTGAACTGCAGTGTTTCATTTTTCCCAACATGATATATTTTTCAGGATCTCTCATCTGGGAGGGTGAGAGCGATTGGTAGTGAAGAAGAAGGGTTTTACATACTTACTCTGGACACACAAAATAAAAAGGCAGAGTTGAATAAATGTTTAGCAGCAGTGCAACAAGTAGATACAGTCACATGGCATCACAGATTGTGCCATGTACATGTGTCTGTGATGAGGAAAATACCAAGTTTTAAGAATGACAATTTGTATTTGAATAATTGTGAGATATATCCATTAGCTAGGCAAACTAGAGTACCATTCCATATAAGCAATAGTAGAAAAACATAACCATTCCAATTACTACATATGGATGTATGGGGACCTTACAAAGTTGAAACATATAATGGAATGAAATATTTTTTGACTATTGTGGATGATTACTCTAGGTGGACATGGATCTTTTTACTAAGGTTGAAATCAGATGTGAGTACAATGCTTAAGCAATTTTTTACTGCAGTTCAAAGTCATTTTACTATGAAGATAAAAGGAGTTAGATCTGACAATGGAACATAATTCTTTAACCAGCATTGTAGGGGGTTATTACTGTCTCATGGTGTGACACATGAATGCTCTTGTCCATACACACCACAACAAAATGGCGTGGTGGAAAGAAAACATAGACACTTACTTGAAATAGCTAGGGCCATAAAGTTTCAAGCTAATATACCAAATAAGTTCTGGAGATTCTGCATTGAGGTTGCTGCATTTGTTATAAACAGGATACCTTTATCAGTAATATGAGATAAATCTTCTTATGAATTGTTATATAATAAAATACCTTCATTTTCACATTTCAGAGTTATAGGTTGCTTGTGCTTTGCAACTATTTTGAATAGACATGACAAATTTGGACCTAGAGCAGTGAAGGCTATCCTACTTGGCTATGGGACCTTACAGAAATTATACAAGATGTATGACATGGAGAATGAGACAACCTTTATGAGCAGGGTTGTGATATTTATGGAGTCAGTCTTTCCTTTCAGGAATAACACTGAAGACATGCCTGGTTTTATGAGATCACATGAACATTTTTGTTATGATGATCTAATGTTTCAGCAGAGTACAACAATGACTAATACACCAGTGGAGAACAGAAGTCAAAATGATGTTGCAGTGATTGAGACACCAGTGAAAAATGCAGGAAGCAACCAGAGTGATGATGGGGTTCCTGCTGACACAGTCAACAATCCACCACAACAACCTGAAAATTTGTCACTTGAAGGAAGTTCATCTGATGTCAGAAAATCTACCAGAGCTAGTTTACCACCCATATGACACATGAATTATGTTACTAAACATGGCTCCAACAAGTGTTTATATTTTATATCTGCTGGAGTCAATTATACATGTCTCTCATCTGTGTATCAGGAGTTTGTGGCAAAGGTGTCAGCTGACACTGAACCATGTAGTTATTCAGAGGTTGCAACAGACAAGAGATGGATAGAAGCAATGCAGAATGAGATTCAAGCACTGAAGGATAATAACACCTGGAACTTGTTGACCTCCCAGAAGGAAAAAGGTCATTGGATGTAGGTGAGTGTATAAGATCAAATACAAGGCATCAGGGGAAGTGGAAAGATTCAAGGCCAGACTGATTGCCAAAGGGTATAATCAGAAAGAGGGCTTGGATTACCAAGAAACATTCTCACCTGTGGTTAAGATGACCACTGTGATGACAGTATTTTCTGTTGCAGCATCTAATCAATGGAGTATTCAGCAAATGAATGTGTACAATGCCTTCTTGCAAGGAGATCTTTATGAAGAAGTGTACATGACTCTCCCGGAAGGTTTCAGCACTACTGAAAAACAAAAGAATGTGACTGAAAAATAGAAGAAGGTGTGTAAACTGGTGAAGTCCTTATATGGTCTAAAGCAAGCCTCTACACAATGAAATATTAAACTTACAACAACACTAATCTCTTCTGGTTTTATTCAAAGCCACGGAGATTATTCTCTATTCACTAAACAAGAGAAAAAAGAGAAGATAGTTGTAGTTCTTGTCTATGTTGATGATTTGCTCATCACTGGAATGACATGGCTCTCATACACCATACCAAGGACACACTTCAGTCATCTTTCAAAATCAAAGACTTGGGAGAACTTAGATATTTTCTTGGCATAGAGTTTGCAAGAAGCTCACATGGTATTCTCATGCATCAAAGAAAGTATGCCTTGGAGCTAATATCGGATATGGAGTTAGCAGGTACTAAAAGTGTTTCCTCACCCATGGAGATGAATCAAAAGTTTACTACAGTGCAGTATGATCAGCACATTGCTTCAGAGAAGACAATTATGGATACTGCAGTGCATCGTGATCAACACTGATCAGATGAACTACTAGCAGATCCCACTGTCTATAGAAGATTGATTGGTAGGTTGTTGTATCTTACCAATACTAGACCTGATGTATCTTTTGTTGTGCAATGTCTAAGCCAATTCATGCAAGCTCCTAAAAATTCACATATGGAGGCTGGTTTGAGGTTGGTTAGATATATTAAACATGCACCTGATTCTGGAATTCTGATGTCTGCTTGCAACACTACTCAACTCAATGCATTTTGTGATGTTGACTATGGGTCATGTGTGAATAGCAGGAGGTCTGTCACTGGTTATCTTGTGAAATTTGGACTGTCACATGTGTCATGGAAGTCCAAAAAACAAGTCATCGTTTCGTAAATTCAGCAGAGGTGAATATGTGGCCCCGATCGCCTACTGCAGAGGTAGTCTGGATAACATGATTGTATAAAGAGCTTGGAGTTGATGTTCAATTGTCAGTATCTCTTTTTACCGATAGCAAGTCAACACTTCAGATTGCTGCCAACCCTGTTTTTCATGAACGAACCAAACACATTGACATAGATTGTCATTTCATACGAGAGAAGATTCAAGAGGGTCTTATTTCTGCTGCTTATTTGTCCTCAGCAGAACAACCTGCTGATTTACTCACTAAAGCTCTTGGCATTGCTCATCATGGTCGATTGGTGTCCAAGCTAGGCATGAACAACATCTTCATATCCCCTAGCTTGAGGGGGATGTAGAAATATTAGACAAGTGTACAAAAGTTCCATGAGGTGCAATGTAGACTATTATGTCATCATTAAATGGTAGTAGAGTTAGTTAAGTGGTTACTTTAGTTGGTTGATTATTATTAGATATTTTGGAAGTAAGAGTTGATTAGATATTTTGTATTGTTTAGGTAGTGAAGTGTATATATACATTGTATAGGAGGCAAGTTGCATTAACCGACTTATTCTAGATATTTTCTTATATTTGCTCATTGACGAGCAGCGTATCTCTCTCTCTTTTCTCATTATCACAGTTCATCTTCTTACTGCTTTCTCTCTACTTGTTCATACAAATCTCGAACTGATCCTCTAGTTAGAAGGAGTTCAACAGTTCAATTTGTGCAAAGGCGAGACGTCTTTGAATATGGAGACTCAATATTAGTTGTTGGACGTTACAAGCATTGACATAACTTTTGAGATTAAAATAATAGTGATTGCTTAGGAGATAACTTGAAGCCTTCAAATAATTATAACGTTATGAAGTATTCTTGATTAATGGGTGAAACATGGTAAGATACATATTAGTTGGGTCATAATAGATGATGGCTTGAGTTTTAAAAAAAAATATAAAGGCCTAGATCTTGACCCAAAAACGCGTTTGAGCTAGAATTTAGAATTTGAAGATTTATTTCAAAATCTATCAAAATTTCAAGGCCAAACAAAAATTTGAAAATATGTTTTGAAAATGTTCTCCCAAAATCTATTTCCAAACGAGAGGTTAGAGTAAGGAGGTTTTACATCCCATACTTGATACTTCTACGGTTCTACCCCAAAGACATTAGTATAACTTTACATGTCTTGAATTTTCACTTCTCTTTTAAATGATATAATGCTCATGTGGGAATTGCTTAAACTCTTAACAAATGGAAGAAAAAGGGAGTGACAGTCATGTGCACTCTACCAAACTAAGACTGTCATTCATGAGTAGCAATAGATACATCATTACAGCTAGAGATGTTATTAAAAGAATTAATACAAATATATTATTTAATCAAAAATTAATGGTTCGGCCATGCCGATATTTGGTCTTCTATCTCCTGAGTTAATGCTACAGTAATAACTAAATTCATAATCAAATATTAATATATATTTAGTAGTACATTTCTTATATATATATAATGAAGTTAGAATTATTGAATTCGTGTGAATTTGTAGCCAACCCTCTAACAAAGGTTTAGTTGGCAAAGGGAAAAAAATCCAAAAGACAAGGTCCATATCAACAATAATAATGCAGCATAGCAACAACTGGAGTTAACTGGGAAAAATATGGTGAACAGCTCATGTGCATAAGCACACAACAATGACAAATCAAAAACTCACAGAAATCTTTCTGAAAAGGAAAGTGACACACAATAAGAGATGCCTAAATAGCTAAGTTAAGTATCTGAAATCCAACTTTATTTTATTACTAGTAGGAGTACATTTTTTTATTTGGAGTAGTTAGCATTTTTACTACTTTAATATTCCTCCGTCTTAAAATGTGTGTCATGTTTTAAAAAAAATTAATTTGACTAAATTTCAAGTTAAATTAGATTATATAAATTGAATATTTTAAAATTAAAATTTAGATATTCAGAAACTATACGAAAAATACTATAAGTTACAATTTTTCTCATATTAATATGATTAAAAATATAACTCAAAACGTTGGTCAAAATTCATTTATTTTAACTCTTGAAAAACGTAATGTCACAAGTATTTTGGACAAGAAGAATATATTATTACTACTCTCTATGTCCCAATTTATACTATGGTGTTTGACTTGACATAAAATTTAAAAATAAAAGCAAGACTCTTTAAATTAATGATCTAAACTAAGTCATAAATATTAGAACAATCATTAATTATCTCATTAAAAATAAAAAATAAAAATTAATATTAAATTATTACTCCCTCTGTCCCAATTTATACGACACATTTCCTTATTTGAATAATTTAACTTTAAATTTTACATTTAACGCTTAACAAGATAATCTATAACCACACAAATATATTTGGCTTGTTTTAGAACACAAAATTTAAAAATATTCGTTTATTTCTTAAACAGAGGGAATAATATTATATACTTCCTCCGTTCCAAAAAGATTGACACTTTTTGAGAGTCAGACTTCTTAATTTTGACTGTGTGTTAGAACATAAAATCTTTAAATTTTCTGCAATAAAATTTACATATTTAAAAAGTATTATAAGTCACCATAATTAATAACTTAAAATATTAAAAAGATATTTAAAAAAATTACGATCAAAGAACTACTCATTTTACTCTCAAAAAGTAAAGTGTCATTTTTAACAGAGAGAGTATAAATATGCGTTAGTATTTTGTTTAAATTAATTGCAAAAAACATATACATAAATTGAGACCGGTATGAGGGACAAGACGATCAGTTGCATTCAAAAGGTAACTAAAGAAATGATAGGGGTCTCGCGAGGTAGTTGTGGTGGGCACTGAGAGGATTGGTGAAGGAATGATAAAGTTTAAGAGAATGTGAAAGCGAAAAAAGCGGCGTATGCGAAATTGGTAGAAAGCAAGGATGAGGTGGAGAAGTTGACGAATATGGAATTATATAAGATGGCGAGGAAGTAGACAAATCTAGCGGTTACGGCGACGAAAACGACGGCTTTTGAACGCATGTATGTAGAATTAGAGAAAAATGAGGGGATAAGAAGTTGTACAAGCTAGACAAGGTGAGAGAGAGGATGGCTTGCGACTTGAATCACGTGAGGTGCATCAAGGACGAGGACGACAAGGTACTGGTAGAGAACACACATATTAGGCGGAGGTGGTAGTCTTACTTCCATAAAATATTGAACGGAAAAAAAGATAAAGACATTGTGCTGAGAGATATGGAGCAATCTGGTAGGTACCAGAATTTTGGGTATTGTGGAAGCATTAAGGTTGAGGAAGTTCGGGGTGTTGTTCGCAAGATGCGCATGGGACGAGCGATCCGTCCTGATGAGATCTGAGTTGAATTTTGGAATAGCGTAGGCAGGGCACGTTTGGAGTGGTGACAGAGTTTTTAACGTCATTTTTAAGACGACGAAAATGCCCAAAGAATGAAGGTGGATGTTATACCCCGTGGTTCGGGCCGTGCGAGAAATTAGAGAAAACACGCTCGTGGCTCAGCCGCGCCACGAGGCGTGCCGCGCGCAAGGCTGGAAGCGCGAGGCTGGTTCCAGCGCATGGCCGAAAGATCCGAGGGTCCGCAGAGCTGGCCGCGCGCACGGGAAGCAGGCCGCGCCGAGGCGGAAATTTGGGCGAAAAACTTAGAAAGTCCGATTTTGTTTTAAAAGAGGCCACGAGGGTGACAAGTGTCCCCCCATCCGATTGCTACATGCATTATATTGACCAAGACTTGGTCATTTCTTTCAACATTTCATCTCTACACTCCATCTCTCTCTAAGTTAAAAGCTCATCCTTCTCTAAATTCCCAAGAGGAATTCTAGCCTAAGGAAAAATCGAAAAGTGTAATAGGAAGGAAAGGTTATTACAAGCTTGTGAAGACTATTGTGGTGGTGTTCTTGGAGAAAAGGCTAGCAAGGTGTTGGAATAAGTTTGGCAAAACTTAAGGTAACATTTCTTCTCTTGTAGTTGGTATTGGGTGTTGCGTGTTTAATAGGAAGAACTTGTAGTTGGAAAAATGCACTTAGAGTAGTTGCGTAAGAAATGGGGTTGGTTATGAAAGAATTGGTTAGGGGGATATTATGAGCGTGTTGTTGCCTAAATACTACATTAGACTTGTTGGGTTAGTTGTTGTGACTTGTGGGCTGAATTTTACACACCAAAGTTTAGGTGTGTAATCCCGCAGTGTTGGTTGGTTGTTGAGCCTTAAACATGGCATTTGAGCATTAAAAATCGACCTTGGAAAGGTGGCAATGTATGTAGAAACAAAGGAACGCTTCCCGATTTCCGTAGGAAATTGGTGACTTTAACTTGGAAATTCTGCATTTGTAATTAGAGCTTGATAAGCGTATTGTGGTCATTTTAGGTTGACATACTACGTGCGGTAAATTGGACTTAGCTTGTGGATTGACCGAAGAGGTATGTGGAGCTTTCCTATCTCTTGAGCATGATTAGTTGTACACATGTAGTGCGGTGAGACGACAAGATTTGGAAATCTTCGTTTGTTATAAGTATTTGATACTCGCCGTTTTAAAAGAAAAGTATAAAAATCCTGGACTTAAGGGAATGTGTTTTACTATTATTTAACTCTAATATAACGGCTTTATGGGGAGTTGGTTATATTAGCTTGTGAAAGTTTAATGGAGAAAGGTTTTGATGATTTGAACTTGTGGAAGGAAAATGGTTCTAAGGCATGAATTGCCTACGGTTTCAAGAAATGAAGTCACTTAATTTAGAAGCTTGAGATAGTTTTAAAAGGTAATGTGACTTGTTTTGAAAAGGAATTGTAACTTGATGCTATGGTGATTAGTATCTTGGAATTTTCGTATAAAAGAGTTATTTCTTAAAAGGTTAGAGTACATGATACTTGGGTTAAATTCTGATTCTTTTACTAAAAGACATGATCGTGCCTTAGGTATACTAAAATGAGAGGATGTATTAATACTATTAATAAGAAGTTAGGTGATTCTTAACTTGCTTGAGTTATGATAGGCGGTAGTCTTATGTTGTGATGTGATAGGCGGTAGTGCTTATGTTATGTTTTATTAGCGGATGAGCTATGTTATATATGTTTATATTGTTACGGGTAAACCCGGGTTATTATTTATGCCATGGATTTGCTACCCACGTGATGCGAGCGGCGATTGTACTACGCGGATCCGGACCATGGATCCATGCGGGTGAAATAGTCCCACGCGAGTACGCGATGGTACTCATGCGGATCCACGGGATCCATGCGGGTGAAATAGTCCCACGTGCGGGTGAAATAGTCCTACGACGAGGCGGATGACCTCATGCGGGTCCACAGACCTATGCGGGTGAAATAGTCCCGAGTAGGATTGCTTAATGATACTACAGGCGAGGTACCACTGTTTTGATCGTGAGCCTCCTATTTTTACGCTATAAAACTTATACTTGTTACTCTCATTATTAGTAAGGCACAAGGTCAACATAATTTGATTTTTATCTATAACTTGATACATTTTAGACTTATGATATTACTACGGTATTTTCGGTTTACATACTGTACGTTGTGTCGCGACCCCCTTCTGGGCTGCGTTAAATCTGCATGAGTAAGGAAGCGGTGGTAGATCCTCATTCCTAGGATCTTGTACTCAGTGTCGTGAGCTCCATTTCTTCGGAGGCTCGACTTTTGGTATGGTTCTCCCTGGAGTCATTGATATTTTGTACATTCAGGGGCATGACGGGGCCCTGTCCCGTCATAGTGTTATTCATTCTTAGAGGCCTGTAGTCTTGTCAGAACTTGGTTTGTTAAGGATGTAACTGTTCGGTTTATGTACTTTTGGGTTAGCCATTTTGGGCTAGACTATTCTATATCGTAATGCTCGTTTATCTTGAGTTTATATTCCGCTGGTTTTCTCTGATGTTGTGTCACTAGGGTGCCCGGGTTAAGGCACCGGTCACGGGTCCGGGTTCGGGTCGTGACAGTGGAGTACAATGATTCATTTGTACAAGAACAAAGGTGATATTCAGAGTTGCAACAACTATAGGGGTATCAAGTTGCTAAGTCACACTATAAAAGTTTGGGAAAGAGTCGTAGATGCGAGTGAGAAGAGAAATATCTATCTCCAAGAACCGATTTGGATTCATGTCAGGGCATTTGACTACTTAAGTCATTCATCTTATTAGGAGGTTGGTGAATCAGTATAGGGAGGGAGACTTACGTATGGTTTTCATCGACCTCGAGAAGGCATACGACAAAATCCCTAAGAGGTTCTATGGAGATGTTTAGAGGTTAGAGTCTTACACGTGGCATACACTAGGGCAATCAAAGATATGTATGATGGAGCCAAGACCAGGGTATGGACATTAGGAGGAGACTCGGAGTATTTTTCAGTTATGATGTGGCTGCCCAGAGATTAGCTCTGAGCTCATTCCTATTTGTCTTGGTGATAGATGGCCTGACGCGACAATTCAAGCGGAGGTGTTATGGTGTATGTTATTCACATACGAAATAGTTCTGATTGATGAGACTCACATTGGAGTGAACGTTAAGCTGGACGTTTGGAGACAGACTCTAAAGACTAAAGGGTTTAGGCTGAGTAGGACCAAGACAGAACACTTAGAGTGCAAAATCAGTAACGGGAGGAACCTTGAGACATGCGTGAATGTGAGGCTTGGTACTCAAGTCATACCAAAGAAAGGAAGTTTCAAGTACCTCAGGTCTATTATCCAAGGAAATAGAGAGATTGATGACGACGTCACACATCGTATTGGGGCAGGGTGGATGAAATGGAGGTTCGCATATGGAGTCTTGTGCGATAAAAAAGTGTCACCAAAACTTAAAGGCAAGTTCTGTAGGATGGTGGTTAGACCGACTATATTGTATGGGGCGGAGTGTTTGCCGGTCAAGACTTCGTACATCCAAAAGATGAAAGTTGTGGAGATGAGGATACTAAGATGGATGTGTGGGCATACAAGAAGTGATAGAATTAGAAATTATGATATCTGAGACAGAGTGAGAGTGACCTCGGTGGAGGATAAGATGCGGGATGCGAGGTTGAGATGGTTCGGGCACGTGCAGAGAAGAGACACAAATGTGTCAGTGCGGAGGTGAGAGATTGGCTATGGACAAGTACATGAGGGGTGAAGGTAGGCCGAAGAAGTACTTGAGAGAGGTGATTAGACTGGATATGGCGCAGGTGCAACTCACTGAAGACATGACCTTAGATAGATGGTTATGAAGGAAACAAATTATGGTAGAAGGGTAGTAGGTAGTCCAACGTAGTCCTATCTACGTTTACAAATTGGTAGTTATAGTGTTATTATTGTAGGTTCACTTAACCTATCATACTAGTGGGCACAATATTGCTTTATAGTTCTATGTCGTTTGATGTATGTTGCTATGTGTATTTTATTTATCTTATTTACCTTTACTAGCTATTTATTAGTTTTTCAGAATTTGCTATCATAACTTTGTCTTTTTATCTGTTTTACTTTGTTTGTGCTTGTGCTTTGTTTTGAAGCGATGGTCTCTAAAAAACAACCGCTCTACCTATCAAGATAGAGGTAAAATTTGCGTACAATTTATTTTTTCCAGACCTTATATTGTGATATTTGAGTAGGTATATTGTTATATAGCATAAATTGAGACTAAAAATAATATACTTACAAGGAGTACAATATATATCAGTCATTTTCAGAATCAATGAGTGCTGCTGCCCAATTCCCAGAGTCATCATCGTTCAGGTCAGGTCAGTGTTACTGGTCCATAGCTCATAGGCCCATTATCATAACCGTTCAGTTCACTCTCAAAAGTTCTCACAAATTCAATTCAGCCCCAACTACTTTTTCTTTCTTGAATTTGTGGTCCCTACTTTTTATATTTGGTGACTGGGGTGGGTGGTAACTTTTTCTGTTGACTGTGTTTTTAAAAGACCAAAACACAGAAAATAGATTTATCTAAAGAAGATATTTAAGCTTGACTGCTGTTATTTTATTTTGGGAAACTTAGGTAAATGTATTCTTCGACCAATTAATTTATTAATATAATCGATATATACAGTATGTATATATATGTATATTAGTATAAATTACATGTTTTAACGGTATATATTGTGTATAGGTGTACATCAAATATATGATATTTGATACAAAATATATCAAATCTCATATTGTGTACATATCTTGTGAACCACACTGAACTATAATTTTTAGTTTTGCGTTCCCCATATCAGATCTATCTCTTGCAATTCATCTCTTAATTTTAGTCTTTTCTTTTTCTTTTTGGGTGCAAATTTTGACAGTCTCCATAACCACATTCTGCAGATTTTATTTCTTTCATCTTTTTGGTAGAATAAAGGATAATTATTGTTTAAATGTGTTGAAACCAATTTTATTAAATGGGAGTATTCTTTTCTTACGCAAAAAAACACTAACGCTATGTTTTTACCATTTATGTACCAAACTACCGCTACTTTACATTTATGTACCAAAATATCATTCATTTCTTCTTTTCTTTTTCATAATTTCTTTTTTGTTTTTGTTTTTATTTGCTCAACATTTTTGTAAAGAATGTTTTGTTTTAAATTAATTTTTTATTAAATAAATTCATGTTTTGTATTAGATAGTCAACTAAAATTTTAATTAAATAATTAGCTACTTTAAATTTTTTTCTTTAAATAATTCATGTTTTGTATTAAATAACCAATCCAAATTTTAATAAGATAATCGGCTGTTTAATTTAATGGTCTAACTGAACAAAATTTTTTAGACACAAAAAATATTTATTTATTCAATTTAAGATATAATTATTAAAGAACAAAGTGGGAACAAATTATTTATTTTATTTAGTAAGATAATTAGCTACTTAATTAATAGTCTAATTAAATATAAAAAATAGACACACAATTAATTATTTCAATGGTCCAGATTGGACCGACACTTTCAATGGTCCAGATCAGAACGTTAATAAAAAAATAGACGCACAATTAAAAAAACATGTTAATTTTTTTTGCCCTTTTCTTACGGTTGCCTTTTTAAAACAAAATGTTCTTTACAAAATATGTTTGCAAATAAAAAAAAGCAAAAAAGTAATTATGAAAAAGAAAAGAGTGGTATTTTGGTACATAAATGTAAAGTAATGGTAGTTTAATACATAAATGGTAAAAACATGACGTTAGTGTTTTTTTGCCCTTTTCTTACCGTTGCTTTTTTAAAACAAAACATTCTTTACAAAATATGTTGAGCAAATAAAAAAAAGCAAAAAAGTAATTATGAAAAAGAAAAGAAAGAAAGGACTAGTATTTTGATACATAAATGTAAAGTAATGATAGTTTAATACATAAATGGTAAAAACATGTAGTTAGTGTTTTTTTACCCTTTTCTTACGGTTGCCTTTTTAAAACAAAACATTCTTTACAAAATATGTTGAGCAAATTAAAAATAAACAAAAAAGTAATTATGAAAAAGAAAAGAAAAGAAATGATTGGTATTTTGGTACATAAATAGTAAAAACATGGTGCTAAGTGTTTTTTTTGCCCTTTTCTTACAGTTGCTGTTCTCCAGTGGACAGTGGTCCAGCTTTACGTTAATGACACTACTTTTCACCCTTCACATTCATGGAATAGACACAACACATTTGGAGAACAGATTTTAACCAGACAAAACAAGCCTCCTCACCATGTTCAAGAATATATACTTTCCATTTTATTAACAAAATTTAGTTACTACAGTACATTATTTTTTGTTAAAAAATATTACTCCCTCAATTTCAAAAAAATCGTTTTAGTTTGAGTTGATACAAAATTTAAAAAATAAAGAAACACTTTGAAATATGTGATCCAAAATAAGTTTTAAATATTTGTGCGATACTAAATCAACTAATTTTTTTTTTTCTATTTTTAAATATAGAAATGTGTCAATTATTTTGAGACAAACTAATTTTTTTGTGGAAAGGAGGGAGTACTAGGAAACTTCTTCTGCATATGTTCCATTTGCTAGTCACATGTTTTCCAGCCAAATGTTCTATACTACTTTTTGTTTACTGAAAGGATGCACACATCAGTTTCAGAATAGAAGGCATATTTCTACATGTCTGAGAAGTTTTCAAATGAAATGAAGAAAAGAAGAAAAAGTGGACACATTCACAAAATTGTGACTTTCGTTGTCATTTCCATAGTGAAAACTGAAAAACCATAGAGAACAGTAAAAAGGGACACCCTAAAACTTGTCCACTTTCCAGCAAGCATCACATCATTACTAGACAAAACATTATTTCCTCACCAGATTCAACTTGTGCTTTCCCATTTCATTACCATTTTTTTTTTGTGAAGCTCAATAATAGGTAAAGCCAAATTAGAAATAAGTCTAATTCTAACAGCATAATGAAAAGTTAGAACTTGGCACCAAGTCAACTTCAAAAATTAGAAATGAATATTAAACTAACTTCACATATGGTTCACTTTAACTGTTTAACATCTTCCCCATCCTAGGAATAAGACCAAACTTGCAATCAATTTCATGTGTGCAAATCAATCATATCACAAGTTTCTCAGGGCTTGGATGGAAGAAATGTTCATTTTCTCTTTTAAACAGAAATATGTAAAGTCAAGCTCCTTTGCATTATCCAACAATTTCTCCTACCCCTCAAGAACTCCTGTAACAGGTTTAGAAATTTAGAATCAGCTCACTTTGTATCAAGACCAAAAAAACTTATAATGGAAGAACTTTCTTTGTAATTGATTTCTCATTTAACAGTGAAAAACCCAAGACAACACCAAAAAGAGCAAACCAAAACTTGGGGAAAACCCAAAAAAAAGAGCCACCACTCTTTTCCACTTTTCAGAGATGATTACAAGCCTCCTCTCCACTTTCAACATTTTCACATCATAACAAAAACTTTATATACAACATATCCAGTGAAATAACACAATCGTGGGACTTAAAGAGGGTAATATACACCGGACGTTACCTCTACCTTAAAAGGTAGAACGACTGTTTTCGAGAGACACTCGGTTCAAAATAAAGCACATGCACAAACAAAGCAAGAGAAGCGAGATAAGACATTTAAAGCAATATGAAAATGCTATATCAAAAAGTTAATATAATTTTTTTTTTAAAAACAGTTTTCTGTATATTCTTTCTTCTTCGTCACTTCATGTCCCCTTAATATTAGATATTTTCTTTGCTATTTATAGCTAATTGTGATACATGAACCTTCTTTGATTTTTTCCCTCCAAGATTCATCTTCCCTCAAGCAGCAGCAATAGTTCCAGGTCTAAAAGAGTAATCTTCTTTAGTTTTGTTAGGGGAAGTGGGTTGCCTTGGGTCCTTTTTTCTCATAGCATTAATGGAAGAAATGCTCCTTTTTTTCACTTTAGCTTCATCCATTTCTATCTGTAGGTGCCTGCACTCTTCACTACAGAACGGTGTGTCCCCTCTGCAATAACACAAATCACAAGAACAATCAGAACTCTGGCACTCAATCATCTAATAGCAATTAAAGCCCAACAACCAATCCCCTCTCCTAAAAGTAATAAATATCAAAGTCTTGTAAGTACTCTTTTACGCAAAAATATGAAGAAAATAGTGGAGTATTACTTTAAGCAAAATCCCATTTCTCAACAGAACAAGAAGAAAATCAAAGATTTTAACTTGAAATTGGAAAGTGAAACACAACAATAACATACCCAATATGACCGTACTTTATCTACTAAGCAAAGCAATCCCATTTCCCAACAGAAGAAGAAAATCAAAGATTTTAACTTGAAATTGGAAAGTAAAACACAACAAGAATAATAACATACCCAATATGACCGTGTGTGAGGTGGGTTAAAGTGTACGTAGACATTATCCAATGACTCTGGGAAGTAGAGACTGTTTACGGGAAAGTAAAACACAGAACCACAAAAAGTAATTCTTTTTTTAGAAGTAGAGCATATATTACTATAAAACTATTGAGTAAAAATGGGATCTTTAAAGCTTAAAAAATGAATTTAAAGGAACCCTATTTCTCGAGTAATAGATATCAAGGCTTTGTAAACCATTGAAAGTGCCATTTCTTAAATAAATAGTATTAAATCTTGTATGCTGAAATATGAATAAAATATTACTCTATTATTTTCAAACAACCCCTTCTCCCAAAAAGAATAAAAAAAATCATAGATTTCAATATTTCATCTTATAATTGGAAAAGCAATAAACAGAACCACAAAAAGCAATTGTTTGTTTCATGAAGTAAAGCGCAAACTACTACCCCACTCACCATTCATATTAATAAGTACTACTAAGTAGGAGCATTATATATTGAGTAAAAACTGGATCTTTAAGGCCGAATAAAAAAGAAAACATGAATTTAAATAACCAAAAAAAAAGGAAACAAAATATTGGATTAAAAGTTAAAGAAAACAGACCTGTACATGAAGATATCACAGTTATCAGGAATTCTTTTCTTGCAAAGATAACAAACATCCAAGAAATGTTGTTGGGGTTCTTCAATTCTACTTTCATAGTACTTTCCAGCAGCAGTAACAACAGATCTTGGAGATGACATGGAACAAGTAGAAGAAGATGATGATGAAGAAAAAGAGGAGAGGTTCCTCAAACTATTCCTTCTTCTAGATGAAACTGTATAATAAAGTGGTCTAGAAATCATATTCTTCTTATTATTATTATGGTTGTGATTGTTGCCTGAAAACTGAGGTTGAGTTTGATCAGCTAAAGAGACAAGGCCATCATCTTCTTCAATGAAACATGTTCTTCTTGTTGTTGATGTTGGTGACTCCATTTTTAGAGTTTATTACTCAGTTAATATGAGAAGAAGAGAGGAGAAGAGGGATTTGGAGCAATTGAGGTGGAAAATAGTTGATTATAAAGAAGGGGTTCATGGGGTCTATTGGTGGGGGGTTTGTGGGGTAAGGGAGGGCGTGGGTAGGGGTAGGGAGAGATATAGAGGTGTAAGTGTAACTGTAAACCACTACAGGAATTCAGGATTCCGTGCAAGTGAATCTATTGGCCAAGAATTTCTTGTATCTTCCACACAATCTCCATCTTTGCATAATTTGGTTTTATTTACACTTATTACCTTTTAAAAATATTTGCACATACTTTAATTACAAAGATTGAGAAAGATTTGCGATATATTATAACATTTTAACTTATAAAAGTAAATAGTATGTTATTATTGGTGTTGCATATACATTAATTTATTATCCTTAGAGGCTGTTTGGCACAAAGGATCAGGTGATTTATTCGTAAAACTAAATTTATTCATATTAACGGGAGATATTAGCTAAAATGAATATTAAAATTATAATTATAATTTTGAATAACTTTTCTTATATTTTAATTTCAAAATTATAATTCTGAAATATTAATGTTTCAAACCAAACGATCCTTTAAGAATTGTCTTGTAATTCGATTATTGTATTATAATGGGTGGTTACTATTCCTTTTTCGAATTGACTATCATGCTTGTTATAGTATTTTATCATAACTTATTCACTTCAATTAGTTATTTATTTATTTTCTTATACTACTTTGAATTGTTTGTCCTTGTGCTTAAAATATAAAAAATAACCTCTCTATTTTCCAAGGTCCGTAGAAGTAAGATCTTTATACACTTTATCCCGGGTTTAACTTATGAAATTTCAGTGAATATATAGTTGTTGTTACACTATTGATGGCTTACATAAAATGTCAATATTTAGCGGGAGAAAAAAGTGAGGTTTGTTCTAAGTTTTTTTTCATGAAAAATAATTGAGCTACTTTTAAAAAAAAATTGGATATCAAATTCATTTTTGTAAATTAACTACTAGTAATTTTTTTATGTTTTAAAAGTTGACAATTTAAATGAATCTTTAGTTCAAGTATAACAAAATACAAGATGAAAAAAGTAATAGCGTATGATATGTTTAACTTATTCGTATGATATTAACATCAAATCATATATATATATATATATATAATCGAATGAGAGTCCGTGAGTAATTGATAAAATTGATGTCATGTGTTTAAGTTGTGGAAACAGCCTCTTGCAGAAATGTAAGGTAAAACTGCGTACAATAGACTCTTGTAGTACGGTTCTTCCTCAGACCTCGCGCATAACGAGAGCTTAGTGCATCGACCTATTTTTTTAATATATAGGTGAAGTTTAATCGCAATATAAACATTGAACACGAAAATAGAAATGAGTGAAAATGGTCTCCGGAGCAGAGCTAGATGACAAATGATGCGAACTTAAAATTCAGCTGGAGGCCTGTAATGTGGGTTCGAATCCTGGTGGGAGCATTTTGCTTTCTTCCGGAATAGGATTTTATAGATGATATTCGTTGTTCTGTTATCAAACTCTGGTCATTCAGTCACATCTCACGATTTACTGGTAGTAGTGTTGAGGGACTGATATCAATATTATTATCTTCAGAATAGTCTGATATAAACCAAAAAGTTGAATATAAAAAAAATGAGTGGAAATGAACTTAGGTGGGGTATGTCATATGTGATTGCCGGGTAATCGCATACTCCCCACTAACTCCACATGATATGCTTATAGGTTTTCTAAAGTCCAAAAAGTTGTATATACCTCTCAAATAAATAGTTCTAATAATAATACCATAAAAAGCCAAGCACCTAACCCCACTTGCCATTATTTGCACGTCAATTTTAAACGATGTCACCTTCTTAATATTCGTCGATGGGTCTCCTACACTCCTCTACCTATGCCCTATCATGGATATTTTTTTGGATATTTCTCCTCTATTATATGAAGACGAGCTTACTGTGTGGATTCAACTCCTCAGAGAAATCTGTGACTACCAACACTTGCAATGTGTTATATATGTAAAAAGTTCACATACAATTAGGGGTCATTTCGTAGCTAGTAAGGAATTGAGTCATGCATGTACTAAATTTTGCCCGAGTAATATCATGTTTGTAGATTGTAATATTCTTTTACTATATATAAAATTTGATACACCTAATACATTAATTATAATTTAGAAATTTACATAACTAATACTACATGCACAAATTTTGAGGAAATATATGTACTTATTACTTTATGCATGATAAAAGATAGAAAAATTAATACATGAATAATTAACCCCTACATAAAATAATATACATAAAAAAAATTATAACTAATCTTTATATTATTAAAACCTGCATAACTCAAACCCACTCAGCAATTTATTATATATGTTAAGGATGATTAGGATCATGTCTTCCTAATTATCCTTCATCATCTCAATCATTAAGGAGAATCATCACAATAATGTACGATCATTAAGGAGAATATTATGTAATTATGTAGGATAAGATGATTAGCTAATTACTAGGATAGTTTTTCATATTCATAGCACATAAATTTATATTATAGGCTTGTATATAATCATGTGATTTTTTTGTCATAAAAAGAATGTTATGGTTCTTTTGCGAGATATAAGACTCGTCTTGTAGGTGATGACAGGTCACAACAGGTTGACATGAATTGTGCTGAAACATTCAGTCTGGTAGTCAAGTCGACTATTATCAGGATTGTCTTGAGTCTAGCTCTATCCATCATGGACCATACGTCAGTTGGACGTCAAGAATACATTTTTAACTGATCACCTACATGAAACAATGTACATGCACCAGCCGTTGGGTTTCCGAGATCCTACCTATCCAGATAATATTTGCTTGTTGAAAAATCTCTATATGGTTTGAAACAGGCACCCAAGGCATTGTACAACATGTTTGCATGGTTCGTATCAACGTTATGGTTCTCCCACAGCAAGTCTGATCAGTCATTATTCATTTACAAAAAAAGGACATGACATGGCGTATCTTCTTCTATATGTGGATTACATTATTCTCACAGCATCATCTGCCTCGCTTTTCCAGTCAATTTTGTCCTTCCTTGCTTTGAATTTTGCTATGAAGGATTTAGGTCCTTCAAACTATTTTTTGGGCATAGAAGTTACTCAATATGCATATGATCTTTTTCTCAGTTAGAAGATATACGCCGAAGAGATTATAGAAAAAGTTGGCATGTCATCGTGCAAGCCGTCACATACACCGGTTGATACAAATGCAAAATTGAGTAACAAGGTTAGCTCCCCATATAGTGACCCTACTCGTTACCGCAGCCTTGTAGGGTCGTTACAATATCTCACCTTCACGAGATCTGATATCTCCTACGCGGTTCAGCAAGTTTATTTACATATGCATGATCCGAATGAAGCACATATTAGAGCTTTGAAACAAATTTTGAGGTATATTAAGGGTACGTTTGAGTTTGGGTTGCATATGTATAAGTCTACCATCACTAGCATTACCTCGTATACAGACGCTGATTGGGGTGATTGCCCAAATACACGTCGTTCCACGTCTGACTATTATGTGTTCTTAGGGGACAACCTCGTCTCCTGGTCGTCAAAACGACAGCCGGCACTGTATCGGTCAAGTGTTGAGGCTGAATATCGAGGGGTAGCAAATCTTCTGTTAGAGCTACATTGTCCGATTGCAAAAGCAACCGTCATTTATTGTGATAATGTGAATGCAATATATTTATCATGTAACCCTCTCCAACATCAGCGCACAAAACACATAGAAATGAATATCTTGTTTGTCTGTGAAAAGTTGCACGTGGACAAGTCTGGGTTTTACATGTTCCGTCTCGTTATCATATTGCAGATATTTTCACAAAATGGCTTTCGCGCATACTGTTTGATGATTTCTGGGACAGTCTCAACATCCGAACACCTCCAGCGAAGACTGCGGGGGTCTGTTAAGGATAATTAGGATCATATCTTTCTAATTATCCTTCATCATCTCAATCATTAATGAGAACTATCTCAATCATGTACAATCATTAAGGAGAATATTGTTTAATTATGTAGGATAAGATGATTAGCTAATTACTAGGATAGTCTTCCATATTCATAGTCATAGATTGATATTACATGCTTCTATATATATTGTATATTCGGGATGAAATAAATGAATGAAATGAATTCCTTCCATATATGTAGAGATCATTTAATTGATGATTCCGAATAATTACTTTTACAACTAATTTTCCTATAAGATTATTTAATGATTGATTGCATAAGGAAAATATTTTTTACTCTTTCGGTTTAGGATTGCATGAGAAAAATGTTTGTTACTTTGCTTGCCGCCCTCGGTATTTTGTTATGCTTCAACTAATCTAATTTGTTTTCTAATGCTTTAATCATAAATTATCACAATGTATCTTCGTCCTATTTACTTCACTTTTTTGCTACGGAAAACTGATTTACAAGTGTTTACAGATACAAATTTAACTATGAATAGATATACTCCTATTTTAATTTCAAACTTGAAATTTGTAAAACACATGTTAGGAGTTTTCAAGGTTTCAGTTCAGCAACTTTAATTCTATTTTCATTTCCAAATATAATTTTAATTTGCAAATACTTTTTAAATTAATTTATGTTCAAACATAATTTTAATTTTCAAATAACAATTCATATCCAAATATTGAGTAAATATCAATCAATTGATGTCCATACTTCACCTAATTTTCACTTGCTACTATTTTCTACTTCTATCTGAAGATATTTTTTCACTACAAGTCAAATATTGCTTAAATGCATATCAATTACTAGTCCAATAAATTATCAAAAACTTCTGTCCTTAAGATGTGACGTTTCCGGCGCACCGAACCGATCTTTACTCCTCTACTTAGACCATCTCCCGCACAAATCATCTTTTATCTCTATTTATCACATACATTTCACAATAGGAGATATTAATAAAGATAAATTAATCGTACAATTTATCAAAAACACAATAAAACATTAATAATATTAAAATATCACAAATTGAAAAATAATTTTCGATTGTTCTAAACTTTTGCCAAATTCCAATTTTTTTAGTTATACGAATATTGCATACCAAAATTAATTGGCATCATATATGACATTTGAAAATTAGATGACATATTTTGAGAATTTTGTGGAAGTTTAAAATTTTGGAGGAAGATTAAAATTTTGATTAGGATCCATATTAAAAAAAATAGCAAATAATTTGGAAGAAGATAGAAATTTGTAGAAAATAGCCAAAATATTTTAGTGTCCAAATGAAGTAAACTTAGTCTCTATTAATAGATCTTGAAAAATAAAAAAATTGATGTTTGACCTATAATTATAGAAGCATTTCTGATAAACAGAAACAATTCTATGTTTGACCCACATTTATGCAAAGAAACTAGAATATTATTTTTAATAGATTTAAAACTATTTAAAATATTCTTTTCTATCATATATTTCTAAAAATTAGTATATCTTTACAATTTAATATTTTTTTAATTTTATTACAGCATTTAATCAAAAAATAATATTCTATTGTACATAAAAATGTAACGACAATATGATAGTCAATAACTCAATAACGACAATATAATACCCTCCATCTTTTTTCCACACACCAAATGTTCGCTCAATTACATTTCTCAATAAGGAATGGACAGAACAAACTAATACTAAAAATATGGGGGAAATAAACTCATATAAACTATATCAATGGTTTATATATATATATATATATATATATATATATATATATATATTATTTTAACAATTACGCCTTAGTCCCAAATAATATTTTTTTAAAAATAACAGAATCAGGTAGTTATTAAAAAACCCCATAAAGAATTAAACACAGTTAAGTTAAAAAATTTAAAACAGATAACATATCAATTACTTATTGAATACCCAGTGAATAATTAAACCTAATTGAATTAAGTCTATAAATAAAAAAATAAAAAAACCAGATAACATATCAAGTAATTATAAAAAAACACAGTAAATAATTAAATTCAATTGAATAAAAAAAGAGTGAATAATTAAACCCAATTGAAATAAGTTATTAAAAAGATTAACATATCAGCTAGTTATAGAAAACACACTAAATAATTAAACTCAATTGATTTATTTTTTTAAAAGTGAATAATTAAACTAAATTGAAAAAGTCGATCAGCAATTTTATTCAAAAAAAAAAATGTTTTGATAAGCACTTTGGTGTTTTTCCTTCTTTTCTATTTTAGAAACACTTTTTGACTTTTTTTAAAAAATGTTTTTAATTGTTGATAAGTATGTGTTTGACATAAAAAGTTTGAGAAACACTTGTAAAAGTTTGGTCAAACACATTCTTAGCAAACAAGTTAGCACGGCAGAGTCGCACAAAAATAATATACTCTCTTTATCTTTTGGTGAAGCAGACTAACTCAACCCAAAAGTTAATTTGTAGGGTGAGAATTGTTCAAATCCATATAATAAGTCGTGTTTTAATTCATATCCGATGTGAGACTCTTAACACTCAACTGCATGTCCAGTCATTGTTAACTGAAGCGTGGATAATATAATTTGGGGGCCCAACATCAATGAACAAAGAATTAAAATGACTCTGACTCTATTACCATGTAAAGAATAAATTTTGGGTATAACACAACCTCAAAAGCTAACTTATAAGGTAATGATTGTTCAAATCCATTTAAAGAGTCTATATTCTCATTTTATATCTGAAGTGACACTCTTTAACAGATTCAATTATTTACAGCCGCTAGTTCATTTTGGACTCTAGAACTAGACCTCAAAGCAAATCTTATCTAAACTAATAACATTTACAATCTAAGCTAGACAGGGTATCCATTTAATCTTATCCAATATTCTTTTCCATTTTGTCCTGAGCTGTCCTCTCATATGCAATTGAAGCCCAATGTGTTTTAGGTACTTCCTTGCTGGCGTGCTTGGTTGTGCAAATCTCCTAGCGTTTCTCTCAATCCAAATATGATACACACAAGCTGCAAACACCCAACTTACGATCTCTGCTTGTGGTCGACCTGTATGAGCCATTCTAGAGATCCATGCCACTTCTTCATCCCAACTTTGAATCTGTTTTGGTACTTGTACCCATGTTAACAGAGCTTGCCACATGTACTTTGAGTAGGAACAGTCGAAGAAAAAGTCCGAGAAGTTCTCCTCAACACCAGCGTTACATAATACACAATCCCTGATATCCCCCACTTGCTCAATCTCTACACTGTGGCCAGCCTATGTTGTATAGCTAACTATAGTATAATAAATTGGTGTTTTGGGATAATATTGATAGTAATATAATTTTAGTGTAATTATGTAAAGTAGATATTCTCATATAATTAGAATTATAATGGTAAGCATCTATATATATATATATTGTATTAACGAAAACACTTTAAAAGAGAATAATCACTTGATTATTTTCTTTAATGTAATTGGTTTATATACATGATATACAATAGTAAATCTAGTCTATATTTACGAAAATCAAATATATATTTTTCTAATACAACAGATTACTCTCATAATTACAGATGTACAAGATCTCTAATAATATCACAGGAATATACAGTGTATATTTCATTATACCCCGCAGTCATAGCAGACGATCTTCGGACGCTGAAATTGTCTCTAAAATTTTCAAATAGAGTTAAGTGAAAACTCGTATTAAATATGTCACCAATTTGATATCGTGAATAAACATGCAAGACACGTATTTGTAAAAAATTGATTTTGGGTCTAACTCAGCCCTAAAAGTTAGTTTGTAGGGTGAGGTTTGTCAAGTCCATATAAGGAGTCAATGTTCTCATTTCATATCCGATGTGAGACTCTTAACACTCCCCGCACACCCAAACCTTGTTAACTGGAGCATAGATAATATAATTTGGGGTTCCAACATCGGTGAATAAATAATTGAAATGAGCTTGGATCTGATACCATGAAAGAGAATACAACCTTGATTATTTTTCTTAATGTAATTGGTTTATATACCTGATATGCATTAGTAAACCTAAACTATAATTACGAAAATCAAATATACATTCTTCTAATACAACAAATTACTATCATAATTACATATGTACAAGATCTCTAATAATATCATAGGAATATACAATGTATATTCTATTAGACTCCACACAAGGAGAATTACACAATTCTGCATGGTATCAGAAGTCAACCCTAACTTCATCTCAAAACCTAAATTTGGCGCCCCTTCTCTCACGTCACCGACAACCAACATTCATGGCTTCTACCGCAGACTCCTCATCCACCTACGACGACACACATCCTCCTCCTCCCCCTCCCTCTCCTAACACCTTTCATCCGACCTTTGTCGTGCCGAATATAAAAAACTATAACCATTTGCTCATTGATCAAGAGGATGTACAATACTCATCGTGAATCGAATTATTTCAAATACATGATTGTGCTTACAACGTCATCGACCACATTAATGCCACCACTCCCCCGCCCCCCAAGGTTGACAACCCAACGTGGAAGCGACATGATGCATTCGTCAAACAGTGAATATATGACACCATATCCATGGATTTACTTCATACTATTAAGAAGACATGTGCTTCGACTCACTAATTATGGAGACAACTAGAGGAAATCTTTCAAGACAACATACATGTGCCGTTTATTTGGAGGAATAATTCAACAACACACGTCTTGAGAACTTTACCAACATGTCATACTATTGTAAACAACTAAAATTGGTTGTCGATCAATTGTATAATGTTGGCACTCCGCTTTCCGAATCAAAAATGATTTTACAACTCATCAATGATTTGTCGAAGGGTAAGTACGACACATTTGCGACGATGCTCTAACAAGTTGATCCCCTTCCTAGCTTCAACAAAGCCTAATCACAATTGTCGTTGGAGGAGACTAGACGCGTCAAACATGACAAGCACAATCAACATGCATTAGCGGTTGACGTACCGCCAACCACTAACACACCCATCGATTATCCGAAACATATGGACTATTAACCTCAACGTGGTGGTCGAGAAGGCGGGAGGGGATGCAACCAAGGAAATTGAGGCGTCATCAAGGGAAAAGGCCATGGCGGAAAATCAAATTCCAATAGACAAACACTGTCGGCCTAATAACCATCTCAGTGGGCCGACCCAATACCATGGCCGTAACATACAACCCTGAGAGTTGAGGTTCACCACCATACCCGTATCCAACAGTCCTGACCTAACACATCGGAAAGCGCCAACATCAATCCTCATGGACCCTCCTCCAGGTCCTTGCTACACAGGCCAACAACAGACGACCTACCTCTCTCCGGCCAAACAACAATAACAAATGTATAGAATTATGACCCTACTGTTACACTTCATAAGTCAAGGCGATAATTAAGAACGTTATTACGGAAGTAAGACTCTAATATTGGTTATAAAGTATAATTACATATGTTAATACGGAAATTAGTATATAAAAGGATATGAGTCCAGAAAATTTTGGTTACAACGTGTGTGACATTGGAGAATTAAAAATGATAGTTATATATGTTTCCGCTATGAACTAGTAACATATTATGTAAGTTATGACATCGAGGATACGAGGTCTTGTGAGATTTTCAAGATTTAAAGAGAGTGAGACATAAGGTTGATTAATCGTGAGAAGTCAACCAATTTGCAGATAAATTTTCAGATTTCCTAATCCTTAATACTCTTTTAAACCTTTCATTCTCCCCATTTAGAAATTAAAAAAAAGTACAAAAATGAAGAAATCGCGCTGCTACAGTGATTGCCACCGTGAACAGTGTTTCCGGCGGTAATTCGCATTTTTCGGCCGATTCAAGTGTCCAACGGGGACGAGGCTTATACAATTAGCTTCGTCTTGTCAATCCCGTCATTTCCATACCAACCACTCCCGTCGATTCATCCTAAATCATCGACAATCTCAGATCGAAAAACATCATGTTTTTCCGGCGGTGGTACCAAAAGATTCCCCATCTCCTCCCCGTCATTTATGTACCAACTCCGTACCTCGATGATACCTCTACAACCACGGTGATCAAATCGATTTTCACCATTGTTGTTGATTGAAAAAGCTTACTGTCGATTTCCATGACATCAATTTAAGGTACGAAATTCGTCTTCTTATGGTGTAATTGGGGTTGCATGTTTTTGTAATTTAAGAAATGATGTTGTAGTTGAAGATATGAACTCGTGTTAAGATGGAATTGGAAATATGAAAATGCATGTGACTTATTGAGATATATATGCCGATTGGGACTGTTTTGTATGAAATAGAGTTAAGTGTTGTCGTTGTTATTATTATCACCAATTGCATGTTTAAATTGGAGAAGAAATCTTGATACTTAAAAGTTGTAAATTGATTATATGAAAGTATTGAAAGGTGAATTGAATTCTAGAGAATTAAGAGGAATTTATGGAATTATGACATGTTGTTACTAGGATCAAATTTGGGTTATTTGGTATATCTTGGGTTTAATTGTTGCTATTATTATTGTCACTAATGACATGTTGAGTTGAAGGAAACATTAGTACTTAAGTTGTAATGGTTATATGGAATTCTTGAAATATGAATTTGATTTAAAGGACTCCAATTGCATTTTAAGAAAAATTATGAAAAGGGTTTGGTATTGTGGTGTTGGCCGAGAATTTCATGGAATTATTGGACATATGGTATTGCATTTTAAGGGCTGTTTTAGTAGAGTTATAATGCTGAAAGTTTAGTTACAATGAAGCATGTTCAATGTAGTAATTACTTTTACATGTTTTAAAGAAATTACATTGTTGTAAAGTGATGTGTCGAAAACTAGAAAATTTGTCCTCTTATTGTTGTATTTCATAAATGTAAGGAGAAAAGATGTATACTGATGGTTTATGTCAAGTATATGGAACTGTTTTAATATACCCTTGAATTGTGACTTGTAAATTGATATTGTTGGCTTGGCTGAAATTTATGGATAAGCACATAAATAAGGGAAGTGTTGTCCGAATTTCTATAAGAAAAGAGAGTCGACTTTCGATATAAAGTACGTTAGAAATCATAGAATTGACGAACGTATTACCATTATTATAGGTTGACGTACTAGACGAGACGAATCTTATTATTGAGGTGATTAGTTCGACTAAGAGGTATGTGAAACTCTTCCTTCTTTATTTTGGCATGATTTTTATTGAAAGTACGGCAGACGTACATGATTTCTACACATTCTATTTCTAAAGATGTTCGTCATGAGAAATGTCTATGATTTTCCAAAAGATGTTTTAAAAAGATATATGATATGACACGCGCCTTGATTTCCCAAGGATGTTTTAAAATGATACATAATACGATAGCGCCTTTTATCTATTTCATTGAGAGACAAGTGATGATTTGATATGTATACAGCTACTCATGAGATTTCATTAGTGCTAATGTGATTATATGACTTTACCGCGCCCCATGAAGGGCCGGGTAGTATACCTTATATGACTTTATCGCGTCCCAGAATGGGCCGGGCAGTATACCTTATATGACTTTACCGCGTCCCAGAATGAGCCGGGCAGTATACCTTATATGACTTTATCGCGCCCCAGAATGGGTCGTCAGTATACCTTATATGACTTTACCGCGCCCCAAAATGGGCTGGGCAATATACCTTAGACGACTTTACCGCGTCCCAGGATGGGTCGGGCAGTATACCTTACACGACTTTACCGCGTCCGAGAGGGCCGGGCAGTTTATGTATTTATGATTATATTATATGGACATAAATGACTCTCACTTTATAAGACACATCTGACTCTCATTCGTATATGACACAGTTGAAATGGTAATTTGATTATTATACTTGTCTCATGATATCCTTTGGCCAACTATGATCTTTCTTACAGTACTTTATGCCATACTCATTACATTATTTCGTACTGACCCCCCTTTCCTCGGGGGGGGGGGGGGGGGGCTGCGTGTCATACCGGTAAATACAGATATTCAGTTCGACGATGCTCCGACTTAGGATTCCGGCTCAACTGTTTTCTTGGGAGCTCCACTGTTCCGAAGTTAGTCATTTTGGTACAGATTCACTATTTTAGACTTATGTATATTTAGGGGCACGACAGGGTCCTGTCCCGTCTTATGTTGTTATCCTTCTCATAGAGGTCTGTAGACAGTTGTGGATTGTACTTATGTAGAGTTATAAATCTGTTTTGGTCAGCCATGTTGTTGTGTACTGTGTTGGGATGTTCCCGTGTATATGTGACACTATCTGGTGGCAGCCTTGTCGGCTTGCCCGTTTTATTGTGTTGGCTAGTTGTGACTCCCCACGAGACAGGTGTCGCTTCGGGCATATGTTATTATTGCAACGTTATGCTGCCGGATTTCATATTCCTTAAGTGTTAGTTGGATTATGTGTGACATGTTAGTATAATGACGTCATAAGGGCGTTTAGTCACGGCCCGTCGGATCGGGTCGTGACACCTACCGAACTGAGTCATGTCTACAACACTATGAATCTACAACAGCCTGACGATGCCTGGTACATGAATACTGATGCCACATCCCACCCCACTCGTAATTCTGGTAATCTCTCTCAACTATTTAATTTGAACAATCTTCAATTTATTTTGGTCGGTAATGACAATCACGTTCCAATTCAAAGCTACAACACCACTCAAACACCACCACCTCACCCTCCATTTACCCTCAAACATGTCCTCTATGCTCATAACATCATTAAAAACTTAATTTCTGTTAGGAAATTTGCTAGTGACAATTCTGTATCTATTGAGTTTGACCCTTTTATTTTTCTATGAAGGACCTACGTACGGAGATAACTCATATGAGATGCAATATTGTGAGAGATCTCTATTCTTTATCATCCACTTCCGCTGCAAGTGTCAATCCATAAATCTCTCTAGCTGCAATCTCTTCATCAACTTGGCACGGTACACTTGGACACCATAGATCATCAATTTTTAACTTTCTTAGAAGGCAAAATTTAATTTGATGTAATAAATAGAAATTTACCATCGACCGATATTCTTGTGCTTTAGGGAATCATGTTAGACTACATTTAAGTCATTAATGAGTGTACCTTTTTTCTCCTTTTGATATCATTCATTCGGACTTATATACATCTCCTATTACTAGTAATCTGGGTCACAAATATTATCTGGTATTTTTGGATGATTTATATCATTTTCTTTGAGTTTATCCTTTAAAATATAAGTCTCAAGTTTACTCCACCTTTATAGCATTTCAAGCTTATGTTAAAACCCAATTTGAGAAAAACATCAAAACGATTTAATATGAAAATGATCGTGAGTTTGACAACTCTCCTTTTCATAAAATTTGTGCGGATAATGGCATGATGTTTCGATTCTCTTTCCCCACATCTCACCTCAAATGGAAAAGTTGAAATAATCTTGCGCACCATCAATAATATGATCCACACCTTGCTCATTCATGCTTCGACCCCTTCCTTATGGGCCTACGCATTGCACATGGTAGCATATATTCTTAATATATTACCAACGAGTACACTTCATAATAGAACTCCAATCGAAATTTTATTCCATCGAATCTCTTCTTAAGGTCACCTTCAGATTTTTGGTTATCTATGATCCCCGAATCTAGCCTACACGATCCCTCACAAACTATCTCCTAGGACTACTCCTTGCATCTTCTTGGATTTTTCATCAAATCATAGAGGGTACTTATGCTATTGTCCACATATAAAATCATAGTCCCCCGCTATGAGACATTTAAGGAGCATATTTTTCCATTCACAAACGTCCAAAAATACTAAGTCACTAATTATGGATTTCTTGATGATTCAGACACATCCCCACTTATCAGAAATATAATACACATAATTAGTAGTCCGACCTAATCCGCGCCTCCGACGCCCGCAACTTCTTCCGCACATGCCCCAACACACTGTTTGCCTATGGGCAGTGTGTTGTTACCACCATCCCCTTCCTTGTCACACACTGGACACTACCAGCAACCCACCCTACCTGGCCCTACCCTAGGTTCCCGTCATGGCCTCACTGCACCCGTCAAATAACACATTGCCTCACTGCCAATATACACCAGTAATAACCCACAGCCCCAACAAACCCATTGTATCTGACAACCCCACTGCCCCATGTTTCCATCACCCAAACAGTTCCAATTCCTACCCACTGCATGAAAACCTGTGCCCACCACGGGATGTTTAAACTGAAAGTCCAATTTAACCTATCCATTTAGACTATCTCACATATACCTAAAAACTCAAAATTAGCAAAGCTTAACCCTAATTGAAATGCGTCCATGCGTGAGAAATTTAATGCGTTCAATACACAACACACGTGAGATCTTATTCGAAACCAGATAGGGTGAATGTGATTCATCGCATGTGGCTATATCGTCACAAATATAAGGATAGTGGTGAGCTTGAACGCCATAAGGTGAGACTTGTGGCAAATGGCACGGGGCAACAAGAGGGAGTTGATTGTGGTGAGACCTTTAGTCCGGTGGTTAATCCAGCCACAATTCACAATGTTTTGAGCATTTCAATGGGAAAGAACTAGTTGATTCATCAACTTGATGTGAAAAATGTATTCTTACATGAGGATTTGAAAGAAACTGTATATATGCATCAACCACTTGGCTTTGTACATCCATCGGCTCCTCAGTATGTATGTCGTCTTCAAAAGTAACTTGATGGCTTGAAACAGGCCCCCAAGGATTGGTATGAGCATTTTGCCACCTACATCATACAGATCGGGTTCGTGTGCAATAAAAATGATAATTCACTCTTTATTTTTCATCGAGGTAATGACACTGCATACATTTTTACTCTATGTGGTTGACATTTTCCTTACTGCCTCTTCTAATGTACTGAAACACGAGATCATTACCCTACTCAAATCATAATTTTCCATGACAGACTTGGGTAAGTTGAGTTATTTCTTAGGAATTTTCGTGACTAGATCCGAGAATGCAATATTCCCGTATCAGCGTAAGTATGTTGAAGAGATTGTTTACAGGGATAAAATGACAAACTGCAAGATCATGCCACTCCAATCGACTCAAATTCAAAACTTAGCACATGTGACGGGGGTCCGGTGCTTGATTTTTCCCTCTATAGGAGTCTAGCTGGAGCACTTCAATACTTACATTTACTAGGCCAGATATTGCATATGTTATTCAACATGTGTGTTTGTTCGTGCATGCTCCCAAGGACCTCACTTTGCCGCTTTTAAACGTATCATTCGGTACATTAAGGGCACTCTTGACTACGAATTACATCTTTATTCATCTGCACCGTCCAGACTAATATCGTATACGGATGCCGATTGGGAAGGCTGCCCAAACACACGTCAATCTACTTCCGGCTATTGTATATTTTTGGGTGATAACCTCATCTCGTGGTCTGCAAAATGGTAAACCACGTTTTCCCGTTCGAGTGCAGAAGCAGAATATAGAGGCGTTGCGAACATTGTTGCCGAAATTTGTTGGCTTAGAAATCTCCTTCTAGAGCTTCATTGTCCCTTACGTAAGGCATCTATTGTCTACCGTGATAACATATTTATTGTCTACTTGTCTCGTAACCCGGTTCAGCATCAGCGAACCAAACATATTGAGATGAATATTCATTTTGCTCGTGAAGTGATTGTCATGGGCCATGTTCGGATATTACATGTTCATTCTTCCTATCAATACGCATATATATTTACTAATGGACTTCATCGACAGTTGTTCCTTGACTTCAGATCCAATCTGAGCGTGCGGCCTCCTCTCGCTCCGACTGATGGGTTGTGATAGAGAATACGTAAATATTCTCAATATATTCTGTAATTATGATTTTGGTGTAATGATGTAAAGTAGATATTCTCACTCAATTAAGATTATAATTGTAAACACCTATATATATTGTATTAATGAAAAAAATTTAACCAAAAAAAATTACACAATTCTACAAATACCATTCCCCATTGTGAGAAATTTTCTTGACACTTTGGGGTACTGAGGGAGGAAGCTGATATATGCTTTCTTAATGCTGAACTCTCCTTGTATGGTGCACTTCTTAAGCTCCTCCATATAATCTTGATTCCCAAACAATTTCTGAGCTGCAAATATTTTACGTACTAACCAGCTAGCTTGCTTGGGCAATGCGATACTACTCTCTTACTAGTATTACGAAGTACTATAAGCTACATATAAATTGTAAGTGTAAAAAAGAAATTGCACTACACGTAAAAAATATATATTATAGAGAATTCTCCTACAATAAATAACAACTATTTGATCATGCAAATATTTTTATATTAATAATATGTATATCTTTAATTTTATAATTATATTTGTATTAAGAAATGTATATTCCATGAAAATACTTTCTTAAAAATAGTAAATGATTTATTTATTTTTTAATTTTTAATCGTAAAAATGTTTTGTACCGTCATAAGATTTTTTGTAATTTTAATTTAAAAATTGGTCATCGAAGTGTCATTTTGAACAAATTATAAAAAATGGAAGCTAGGTTACACGATGTGCGATCTCTTTCAGCCGTTGAACTCTGCCACGGGCTGAACCGTTTCTAGGATGGGCAAATTGTTAAACAAAAAAAAAAACTCTTCCTGAAGCCCCCACCTTACCTTGACCTTTAAGCTAGACTAATTCATGTGCAGGTATCGTTCACATGAAATCTTTCTTCTCTTCGATCATCAAAGTTTTCATTTTAAATATTTGCTACTACCACTAACATTTGTACCGACAGCATCTCCACCTAGACTGACGCTCAAGATTTTATAGCGATCGTCTCGCCCTTTCACTCATCGGTGCCTGGCACTTACTCCGACGACGGTAAGTCGCGCACTTAAGCGTTATTCATTTTCGGGCTAATTGATTTGGTAGGCAGGCACGAATCTACCTTAGGACGAGGGGTGTCACGTGACAATGCTTCATCGGTAGATTTTACTAAATATGTACAAAAAAATTAGAAGACAGAAGAAAACAAGATATTATATTATTTAAGGTGACAGTGCATGACGTAAAAGGCTCACATAGTTCAATTCGTCAGTCACTTCAATCTCCTAAATGTGAACCGATTTTTCCAAGCTCAAAGTTGTTATACTTGCGACATATGTAGATATTAAATGCCTCCATAGTTAATTTTTTAGCGGTTCTTTCTTAAGTTTTTTCTTTCTTTCTCGCCAATGATATTAATTAAGAATAATTATTCTAATAAGGTTATTTTGAATACATTTCAAAAAGAGAAAATTTATCAAGAAAAGTTATAATATTTTTTTATAGTAATGTACGTGAATTGTGCTTTATTTATATATATATTTTTTTTCATATGATATTACATTGTTTTATTTACTATTTCTTATTTTAAAATGTGATACTGCTAGCGAAAACTTCTGCGTATGCCACTGTTGGTAGGTGAATTGTTCACACTTTTTATTGAATTTCGACTTTAATTTCATAATTATTGTCTTGTTATCTTAATTAACTAACACACTTTATGGAATCTAGGTTAACACACAATTATTTGACATCATAACTTGTAGTACTAACATTTAACGTAATTAAACATAAAAATATTGAATTTCTTTTACTTCATATCATGTTGGAAAGAAATGAACAAAACAAAAAATTAGATAAATAAAGTTAGAGCGTCTGATTCACGTGCATGTAATGTGAGTAGGAAATACAAGTGAAAATGAATCCGTACGTGGAAGTCATGCACGCACACCACTGCCTCTGTGAACAAAAACAAACAATTAAAAAGAAGCCCACTAACTTACGCGTCACTCAAAACAAACCCCTTTATTTATTTATTATTTTGTTTTTGTCGTGGAGGAAAAAGCTTTAAGGTGTGTTTGAAATTTTGAATTAACGGTGGACAGAATTAATTCTGGTAAATTGATTTATGTTTGGATCCAAAAATGTAAAAGTGATTGTTATAATTGATTTATGTTTGAATAGTTTTGATCAAAATTGCTTTTGAATGTTGAATTACCAAAATGAACATTTAGTCAATATATAGAAATAAAAGTTACTAAAAAATCGAAGTATGTAAATAAAAATTACAAATAGATAATAGAATTTAAAGTGCAATATAGTACTTAAATCTAAATATTAAATATTAGAATACCATAATTATATTGAAACTGACAATAAGAATTCATTATTAACACGCTAAATTTAATATAACAATAAAAACTACCCCTCAATTCTAAATAAATAGGGATTAACTATATTAATCATCACTTATGAATAAAAGAAATGAATTAATATTATCATAAAAATATATATGAATTAATGTTGATTCATTAATTACGGTAATATTTTTTCATTATTTAAAGTATAACTTATATAAAAATTGATATTTAATAATTTAATATTGATTCTTGCAATTATATTTTATTAAAATAAAGATAAGTTATATCTTTTTTAAAGAAGATGTATTACCAAACGAGGGAAGTAGATTAAGGAGAATTATTTAGTTTTCCACCATCACGGGCCACCTTCAAGAGCCATGTTCCGATGTTTTTCCCTTGATGACGATTAATTCCTAATAATGAATTGTGACGCTAATTCTATGATTCATGTTGCTTGTCCCAAACCTCGTCGAGGTAATTGCAATTCCGAATGGGTTATATTTCATTTTTTTTTAGTAATTATTTATAGATATTTAAAGAGGGTAATGAAAGTTGTATATTTGAATTTTTTTAGTAATTATTTCTAAATATTTAAATAGAGTAATGAAAGTGGATAGAGTTGTTGATGCAAATTGAAATAAATAGCAAAATTGATTCTGCCATAATTGATTCTGGCAGAAGCTACAAAATTTAGCTTATAACAGAGTTGATTTTGACAAGCCAAATACGTTAATTTTCTGATTTTCACGAAAATAGATACTCAAAATTGATTTTGAGTACCCAAAAGCTAATCAACCTTGGCGATTCTTTTGTCGTTTTCGTCCATTTCACAGCTATTGCTTCCAAGTTCAGTGGGCCTTAGATTGTACCATGAAATCATCAGTTTTTGGGCCCATTTAACTTTGGGACCTACCCTACCTGTCTAAAAAAACCATCAATCATCGTCATTGTGGAGACGTTAGAATAAAGGATGATATTTTTAACTATTGCCTCCACTCAAGGAAACCGTCAAAACAAGGTGGTTTCGTTTGTGCCCTTCAAATTCGTCTTGTTGCACTTTCGGTGAAAAAAAGAATAGGGAACTTTAGTTTAATTACTTTGGCACCTAGTCGGTTTAGACTTTGATATAGCAAATCAATAGTTTGAAATTCAATTGCACGACTAGTAAGAAAATATTACTGTATTAAAGTGTATTAGTTGAAAATATTACTGTATTAAAGTGTATTAGTTGAAAATATTACTGTGTTAAAGTGTACTAGTTGAAAATATTACTGTATTAAAGTGTATTAGTTATTACTACGACGATGACAACAACATATCAATGTGTATGTAAATCTTATCTCTAATTTGATAGGTAGGGAGACTGATTAAAGTATATTAGTTATAATAATAAAATATTTAGGGCACCGTTTGGTTCGGGGTAATAGAATCAGGGTAAGGGAATGAAATCCCCGATTTTCTTTGAAGTTGTTTGTTTGACCTATTTTCCCTTTACCCTCTTTTCTTTTTCCATTCTCTTACATTGATTCTCCACTCCCCTAGGTATTTTCATTCCCTTTCCCCAATTCATTACCCGAACCCCGTTTCCATTTCGTTTCTGAAACAGACTCAAACATGTAGCGACAATCAGAGTAATTCCTTTCATTTTCATTCCCTTACTGAATTTCATTCCGTTTATCCTGCGCGAACCAAACGCACCCTTAATGTAACTCACAAGTGGAGTTGGAAATGATAGAGTATACCCATACTTACTTTTATCATGTAGAGATAAAAAAACTTGCTTCTAATAGACGGTTGACTCAATTAAAACATTTTAAAGTAGTATGAAAAAAAGAAATACAAAAATGAAAATAGTAATAATAATGAAATAATGCGATATGAAAAGCATTACATAACATTCTGAAAAAATAGCAATAATAACAATAAAATAATACGAACTAAACTCTAATATTAATTAAACGTACCAAAATAGTTGAATGTTGGAATACTATGTTTGAATTGTAATTAGGTTTAAATCTTTGTAAATGTTAATGTTAGGATCTGTGTTATGACAATTTTTCTAACATATCATTTTTCGTACTAAGTCCACATCAGAAAATGTCGGAACAAATGTCTTGTGAGTAAGCGTTACAGTATTTTTAATGCTATCTTGAGGCGATTCATAAATGTGTGACATTTTTATCACATGACAATTTGACTTGGCAAGGAGTCTTTCAAACAGATTGAAAACGTGGAAGACTAAGTCCAAGAGATAACATAACTTGAGGAGCAAGACCTGGAAGAAAAAGTCCAAGCTGTTGAGAAATTCTCTCCTCAAGTTTCTGTCACACGTGACCACTTTTAGCTCAACCTCTACAACCAATTGATGAGCTTTTCAAGGAGGAATCTCTACTATAAATAGAGAGGGCAGATCAATGAATCAATATCAAAAAATAAAATGTAAAAATACCAAGAGAGCTCTCGGAATTTCTTCTCAGAAATCTGAATCACAAAATGTTGTCTGAGTTTGTGACGACATTCTGCATGACATTTCAGTCGCTGTTTCAGATTCTAGATTAGCTTTGTATGGAGCGATTCTAATGAGATGTTTGTCATTTCTATTTAGATAGATTTTTCAGGTATAAGTCATCCGCGGCTTAACCTTTTTTATTCCTTTTGTATCATCTTGTAAATTTTGTAAAGAAAGGAATATATCAATTGTATATACATATATATATATACAATACTTTGATCATTGACTATCATGATTTATATTAATATATAACCTATGAAAATCAAACATTTGTGTCTTTATTATTTCCACTGCATTTTACTCTTCAAATGTGTTATTTTGTTTTTAACTGAACATTGTTTTTACCGAATTATCGTCAGTTATGTCAGACGACATTTTCGCCGACATTTGCAAAATGTTCTAGCATTCGAATTGAGTTAATTTCTAGTTTGTTTTTATTATTTCATAGCTGTACCCCCGGGATCCAACACGTGGTATCAGAGTCAACACTTGACATAATAAGTGATTGGTCATATTATTCAAAGTTATGGATCCGGCTAATCTAAATATTGGTAGACTTTCCATTTTAAATGGAACAAAATGTACCTATTGAGGATTCACCTACGTTATCACATCAAATCAATTGATGTTAGGGCATGAAGATCTATAACCAATGAGTATGTTGTTCAAATGTTGCCGCCGGATGAGGAAGATGACATTCTAAACCTGAATCCAAATGGACGGCGGAAGAAATCAATTATGCTATACATGCTCATAAGCAATTATGAACTTTAAGGATGGAAGAAGCGGATGATATTAACTCTTATCTTGAAAAGGTTCTCCGATCTCTTCCTGAAAAGTTCAATTTAAAGATTTGTGTATTTGAAGAAGCTCACATCTTACTCACATCTTACTCACATCTTGCTACTATGAACCTTCATACCTTGATAAACATTCTCAAAATCTATGAGATGAACATTAAGATTCAAAGGGAACTATATTAGAGCAAGAATGTGACACTTTATGTTCAATCCTTAGAGAATCAAATCAATGAAGAAGATGAGAATCTTGAAGAACTTGGTGAAGGTGCTAATGTTGTCTTACTCAATCGAAATTACAATTCGAATGTGAGGAGGTTCAACAATGAGAGAAATCAATCTAAATCTAAAAAGCATCAAAACCAAGGCTTCAATCAAAAGTCCACCAAGTTCCTTCCAAGTACTAAAAAAGAAAGTCCACTAGAAGAGGAAACAGATCAAGAAATCAAATCATAAGCACAGCTGACCACTGTTTACGCACAGTTCCTATCTGAAAAATGAAAATGTCGTCTGTAATGTTGCCTCAGATGTACGACATTTCAGGCAACATCTGCAACGACATATGCAGCTCCAGCAACATCTGAAAGGTACGTATTCTTTATCTATCCTGATGTTAACTGCTTTAGCGATTTCATTTCTTAATGGTGAGGCTGAGAGTATGGATCAAGTTTAATGCAAAGATGACACAATTAATGAATTACAAAACATTTGTAAAGACTTAATCATAGAATTCAAGCAACTTGAGACAAATGTAAAATCTTTAACTCGTGAGAATGTAGATCTAAAAGACACAATAACCCGACTAGAGGTTGCACTTGCCAAATAGGATACTGCATTTGGTAAGATTTGAGCAAAATTAGATTTAGCCAAAATAACCTTCCGTAAGCTCTACTTATGGATTTCTAAATTGAATGAGATACTCAGTTTTTAGTAAACTTTCGCATGCAGGTATTGTGTATTAAAACTCTCTTAAAACAATATGTTCTACTTTGTTTGACAAAAATGAGAAAATGTGTTTTGTAAAATAAAAAAGATTATATAATAGGTTCTCATATATGTCAAAGGATATGAAGTTTGTGTGTCGTCATTGTAACTTCCCTGGGTTTTTTTTAAAAAACTGTACTGTTTTCAAACTTCAGAATTCTGTGAGCGAAATGTTGTCTAAAAAGTTGTCCAACATTTCTGACAATATTTCTGAGCTGAAAGGTAAAACAGTATGTGCAGATTATCTCCAAGGTAAGCAACCCGTGTTTCTCATAATGTTGTCCAGAATGACGGACAACATTCATGTATGTCTCACTGTTTTCAATTGTTACACATGGATCTTATGGGTCCAATTGAGGTAGACAATTTATGAGGCATGTGGTATTCCTATGTGATAGTAGATGATTTTTCTAGATATTCATAGATAATTGTTTAAGGAAAAATCACAAACTTTTGACATGATTAAAATTTTGCACTCTAGAATTAGGAACATGTTTTATTCTCCTATTTTTTTTTTTTGGATTATGTCCGACCATGAAAAAGAATTTTAAAACATCTCCTTCACAAAATTTTGTGAGAAAAGAGAAATTTTCCATGAGTTTTTTCTGCACCCAAAACTCCTCAACAGAATGAGGTAGCATAAAGGAAGAGTAGAACATTGCATGAAATGGCTAGAGTTGTGATTAGTTCTAAAAATGATCAAAATGTTTTTACTGCTTGTCACATCACTAATAGAGTCTATTTAAGGTCTGTAACAAAGATGACATCCTATGGAATTTCAAAAATGAAAAGAAACCTAATATGTGTTACTTTCATGTTTTTTGATGTATTTGTTACATTTTAAAATGATAGAGATTATCTGGCTAAGTTTGACTCTAAAAGTGAAAGGAATTTTTGTTGGCTATTCTCAAAATAGTCATGTTTACCGAGTGTTCAATCTAAATGACAAAAACTATATAAGAGTCTGTTAATATTTTTTTGATGATTTTCTGACCTTATTGGAAATAAGTCTGAAAATAATGTTATAATTACAGTGGAGAATGCACAGAATGCTAAAACTCCAGATGTTTCTCCAAATGTCACGACATCCGAAGCAACATCTTAAGCGAAAACCGAGAACACAGTAGGTGCAGATGAGAAGTCAAGTGTTGAATTGCCAAGTTCGATGGGACCCTCGTAAAGGATTAGGAAGAATCATCCAATATGTCGGGTGATAGAGTGAGTGTTTGAAGGATTTAGAACAAGAAGCAAAGAAACCTCGTAATTACCAAGTCATGGTTAGATATGTGTGCATGTCTAACATTTATCATAAGGTAAGTCTTTCTTGTTTTCATTTCTACATTACAACCAAAGAATGTTGTCGGTGTAGATATAATATTTAGTGTTTGTGTATGTGCTTGATTTCAAGCCTATCCAAAGTCTCCCACTTAAATGTCGTAAAATGTGTCATCCGATATGTTATCGGCACATGTGAGTTGGGAATTTGGTATTTCAAGAACACTAATCCTAATTTAATAAGATATAGTGACTCGGATTGGGCTGGTGGTGTGAATGATATAAAATGTACAAGTAGAGGATATTTTTATCTTGACAATAAATCTTGTTTTTTTTGTAGAATCGTAAACAAATTTGTGTCTCACTTTCAACTGCTGAATTTGAATATGTAGCAGTTGAAAGTTGTTATTCTCAATGAATATGGCTAAGACACATGTTAAACGACTATGATTTTACTAGTAACATTTGTTTTTGTACTATGATTAGACATCATTTTTTTAATAGAGATTTGATTGAAAAACAGCTAGTTCAAATTAAACATGTTGATACTCTTCATCAACTAGCTGATACTTTTATAAAAGTTTTGGATCATAAGAGATTTTCTAGTGTAGAAATCTCGTGGTCTTTGTAATCTCTATTTTGGGCATTTTTGGTGAATGTCGGCTGAAATGTCTCAAACATTTCGGGTGACATTTACTTGTGTAATATCATAATATGATTTTCAGCACAACTACGCCCACCACGTCTCAGATATGATTCCAAACGTGATTTTAATGTGATACCATTCTCTGCGATGATATTAGATATCATAAAATGGGAGTTTCAAAATAAGGCAAAACCTTTCTAATTCTCGACAACTGTGCAATACGGGCAAAGCCTTTGAAATTGATATCGTTCCTATACTATAGAGTATCAAAGTGCTTAAACAAAGAAAAATATTATGAGGATGCTAAATAAGTATTCTTGTTTTTGACACGAAAATAAATTTTGTATGTGTTTTATGATTAGATTTAGGACTCAATGGGAAAATGTTACATTGGTATGGAGGTTAAACTCATAAAATAATATATGAAACGTGTCTTGATTTATTGTCGAAAGGATGATGATATTTGTGTTGTACAAAATGTTGTCAACATTACTGTTGACATTCTCAGATAATGATATTTGTTGGGATGCGATCTATAACTGATTTTGAAAATTCAGTTATTTCCCCCCCTATTTTTATGCATTGTTTTGATAGAAATTTCAAACTTTAAAATGATAAGATTAATTTTTATTCCTACTATGATGTCTAGTTATTTTATCGCATTATTTTAGGTTCAAGTTGTTGTGTAAAATTGAAACACCTAAATCTAAGGAATTTTTGTTGCTTAGAAAGATTTGCCATGTATATAGATATTCCTCTTATTTGTTATTTTTTATCATCTTCGATTTTTCCTATAATTTTTTTTAGTTATTCTACCAAGTTTATAAATCATTTTTTACTTGTTTGTCATTATTGTTATCTTTTTGTTTTTTTCGAAAAAAAAAATATAAAAAAAAATGGGAAGATCACATCACTTTGGTATATACAACCGATGGAACACTCAAGCCCTTCATCTTCCAAAATTCCTCAAAACCCTCTCCACTATATTTACATATGGAAACTTTTCAATGTCAACGCCAATATCAACCCACCCACCGACCAACCTTTCTATGAGTACTAACTCTCCAATGAACACTGAATCTTCTGAGCATGTTGAACCACAACAACCCTACTGGTTTCCTTCTTCACCATCCACAGAGGACTTGTCTAAATTCATAGTATTCAAAGGTTTACATGAACCTTTATATATCAACTACCTATGTGGTGACAACAATCCAATAGATGTTGATGAAATATCTAATATTTCGGCATTGGGTAAGAGACCAAGATCCTCCACCTTCCCTACTTGTATGTACATTGTTTCAGAAGAACAGTTCGTGCAGAGCCGAGAAACAACTGGTCAAAGTCCATATGTGATATTGCTATATCTGCTTGCTCGAGCCGTGACAGTGACGACACGAATTTGGTGTTCTCAACTGAAGAGAGTGAAAAAGAAACAATTGCCTATGTACTGCAAAATGTGTCTCAAGATAATGAGGAAATTCTTGGTAAAACTCCATTGAAGCAATTCTTCCCAAGGAAAATTTCCAGATATGCTAAATCGAGTGTTGTTCCAAATGTTGCAATTGATGCCACAACATCTCAGACAACATTTTAGCCAATATCAGAAGGGACACAAACTCCATCATCCTCCAGATCTTTAGGTATATATCTACTCCCTTCTTGTTCAAAATTTGACTTGGTAGAGTTCTTAAAGGAAAGACATCTCCAAAGACCTGTTACTAGAAAAAAAAACATATGTTGATAAAATAGTCAGGTTGTTTTGTGCTATTTTGAGTTCTGCTGTAGAGAATACATTCTCGAAGAAGTTTGGGAAGGTACATCTCTATAACAGATTATATTTCTCACACCTACTGTTATAAACCAATGTATGGGATTAAATGTTGAGGAGAATGTTAGAGAAGCAGGCCCTGCAGTTTTGAAGAGTAGAGACAGTCATCGATCTACCCTGAAAAATGGAAGGAAATAGTGCAGATGCTGACATGAATATCTCCAACATTTTTGACAACGCTGGTCCAAGACAGTCTCCACTGTCTACTTTCAAGCCAATGACCATTTTATGGTGCTGCTTTCCTCACAAAAAGGGAGGAGAAAATGATATGCATATGCTACTGTCTCGAGAGAATGATGATGCTACTGTTGAGGCTACTGTAGAGAAAATGATGAAGCGCTGAAGTCGATGAAGCAGAGGAAAGTGCTAATGCAGGGGGAGAAAAGATTACATGATGAAGCAGATGGAGTGCTAATGCATGAGGAGCAGATAAAGAAGGCTAGATGTTGTTGTTCTGTGCAGAGAAGTGTGCAGAGAAAGGAGTTATGCAGGAGTAGAGAACTGCTGGAAGCTAATGTTGTTTTATGCTGTTGTGCTGGAAGCTACTGCTATTTATTGAAAAAGTTATTTTGTGAAGAAAGACAAAAAGGGGGAGAATGTTAATGTTTTACCATTCCTTCACGGACTGAAGCTGATGCTACTAGTTGGTGTTGAGAATATAGTCTGAATATAAATCTGTATAAGTTGATGATATGTGTTTATGTGCTAACATCTTTCTTCTTTTCTAATCCTATATAAAAACGACATATATGTGTATATTTGTGTATATTGTGTTTATGCCAATTTCAGGTTGAGGGGGAGCATTTATGTGGATATGTCATTGCTATAGGTCACTCACACTTAGTTGATTAGGTTTTGTGAAGAAAGACAAAAAGGGGGAGAATGTTAATGTTAGGATCCGTGTTATGACATTTTTCCTAACATATTATTTTTCATACTAAGTCCAAATCAGAAAATGTCGGAACACATGTCTTGACATTCTGGCCGACATTCTGGTAACTGTTTTGCCTATCTTCACGGACATATTTCAGAAATGTGTGACTTTTTTATCACATGACAATTTGACTTGGCAAGGAGTCTTGAAGCAGATTGAAAACGTGGAAGACTAAGTCCAAGAGATAGCATAACTTGAGGAGCAAGACGTGGAAGAAATAGTCCAAGCTGTTGAGAAATTCTCTCCTCAAGTTTCTGTCACACGTGACCACTTTTAGCTCAACCTCTACAACCAATTGATGGGTTTTTCAAGGAGGACTCTCTACTATAAATAGAGAGGACAGATCAGTGAATCAATATGCGAAACAAAATGTAAAAATACCAAGAGAGCTCTCGGGATTTCTTCTCAGAAATCTGGATCACAAAATGTTGCCTGAGTTTGTGACGACATTTACATTCGCATGACATTTCATTTGATTCTAGATTAGCTTTGTATGAAGCGATTGTAATGAGATGTTTGTCACTTCTATTTAGATAGATTTTCCATGTATAAGTCATCTGCGACTTAACCTTTTTTATTCCTTTTGTATCATCTTGTAAATCTTGTAAAGAAATGAATATATCAATTGTATATACATATATATACAATAGTTTGGTCATTGACCATCATAAGTTATATTAATATATAACCTATGAAAATTAAACATTTGTGTCTTTATTATTTTCGTTGCATTTTACTCTTCAAAGGTTTTATTTCGTTTTTAACTGAACACTGTTTTTACCAAAATATCGCCGATTATGTCGATGCACATTTTCACGATATTTGCAAATCGCCAAGATTCGAATTGAGTTAATTTCATTTGTTTTATTATTTCATAGTTATTTCAGGACCAACCGTAAATATATAGTGGACAAATTGTCATTTAACGTCTTTAATAGTGATTTTGCGCTAATAATATCACAATCCTTCTGGTATGTGACATAGGTTTAAATCTTTGTAATAACTCAAAATGTAGAATATGACTTATGACAAGGTGCTCGATTCATCAATCTTACTATTACATTTTTCAACTTTCAACTCTTTATTAAATAAATAAATAAATGTGTGCTCAAAGGCCAAATTTAGACACCCAATTTGGAACCTCCACATTATATTTAACTGTCCTAACTTATGCATAAATTTTACAGTTTTATTATCTTTTAAACTGGTCTTAACCTACAGCTTGCCAACATGCCTGACGGATGACGAGTGAGGCGTAACCAGTGGAGAATTAGTTCCACGGCAACACCTATTTCTCACTATTTCCTGCCACGTTTCAACTGTAATGCTCCAAAATTACACACGTCATGCACACCTGCCACACTACTTTCCTTTTTTTTTTATTCGGATTCATAACTTGCGCTAGACTAGTCCTGAAAATAGTAATATCGGTCCATCAACATTATTATCAGTAAATTGCGGGATGTGATCCAATAACTAATGTCTGAGAACGGACAACTGATAACACTTACGAAAATCAATCTCAGAAGAGATCAGAATAATCCACGATTCAAATGTTTCAAAGCGCCTTACGTCCCTTCTTTATCATTGGACTGTGTTAGGGCACAGGGGACCACTACTTTCCTTCTTTGTTTGACGCTCAACTGTGAAATCTTGATTCCACGCCCCATATTTCAGGATGGGTAAAAAATAATGGATTGACTGATATTTTTAAGGGAAAAAAGATAATTTATATTAAAAAACAAGATAAATCATTTTAATTTGATAAAAGGTTATGTTAACGAAAAGGGTAAATATACATAATTGTATAACGACGAAGATATATTTATATATATATATATATACTCCTTTAGTTTTAAAAAGATTGACTTAGGTTGACTTGAAACAAATTTTAAAAATAAATGAATACTTTTGAAATATGTGATTCAAAACAAATCTTAGATATTTATATGATTATAAATGATTTCATAAAATTAAATTATTTCTAAATATAAAAAAAATCAATTTTTTTGGGATAAAAGACAGAAAAAATATTATAGATCAATCTTGAATGCGAGAAGTTCATATTCTCCAGATTCGACTATAAACCAGGTAGTGAGGATGAAAAAAAGCATAAGCTACCTCGTTCGTGCTCCCGTCTTTCCGAGACAGATAAAATACTATTTTTATAATGAGAGGTATATGTGATCTAAATTATAAAGTTAAAGATGTATATTTGCCGTCCCCTATTTTAAATTGTCCTCATAAGAATTGAGATTGAGATTTAGATTTTTTTTTGCTTGCTGGTTTTAGACTCCGAAGGGCACTTGGTTCACGATTAGTCATCTAATGTAAGAATATTATACCGTAAATAATAATGTTGCGACGTGTTATAGGGATATAGTTATTTTAGGGTCTTTTGTGCTTAACTCAATATATGTATATTTGTTGAGATATACCATATATATACATTGTGTATATATGTGGTTAGTGAGTTGGATATTAGTTTGATATGAATAAATTAGATATTTTGATTAGATTAGATATTTTGTGATATTAGAAGTGCAATTAAATTAGCCTATAAATAGGACATTTACTTGTAATGTTCATTTGAGCAATTAATAAAGAAATATACGCTGAAGAGCAAAGTTGCTCTCAAACTCTCTTTCTCTCATTCTGCCTCTTCTTCTCTTCTTCTTCTCTCATGAATCTCTTCTCGATTACTTTGCTGCTGCAGAATTTAACATGGTATCAAACAAAACGTTGAAGAATATGAAACTGCTCAATCGATGTGATGAAATTGTTCTCAATCGATTCAATAATTGCGATTAAGGAACGGATTATCGAGGAAAAGAGATCGATGCGATGAAAATCGAAAATCGAAATTGCGAAATTACGATTTTCGACTGAAAATCAGAAAAATCAAAAATTGAAGAAGCAGAAATTTGCAATTGCAATTGCATCGATAGCAATTTCTTCTGGAAAATCAGGAAAAAACAGAGAAATCGCAGCAACTGAAAATTGAAGAGCGTAATCACGTCCCTTCGAAAAATAGAGAATCACAGAAATAGAAATCGACAGAGTATTGAGGTAATTTCTATTATCGCTTTTGTCGATCGAATCATATGGAGATACTTTTATTTTCTGCGGATACACTCCGTCTTTGGCTATCGTTGCGACGTCGCAGATCGCCGAGGATAGCCGAGTGGATGGAAATTCAACTTCATTTTGTATTTGTGCTAGTGAATTGACGGATTAGAGAGAAAAGTTGTTGTTGTGGTTGTTGATAGCTGTTGTAGTTGTTTGTTGTGTTGTTGTTGATAGTTGAAACTGCAGCTGCTATTGTTAATCAATGCATAAATAAAACCAGGAAAAATTGGTATTCTGCCACTGTTTCTGTTTTGTGTTGGCGAGTTGTATTAAAAGTGAAATCGACTTGTTGTTATCATTGCTGGCTTGGTATTCTGCTGTTGTGCAAGGTGTGAATGAAGATAAATCAGGATGATAAGAGTAGAAAATGTCTATAGATAGAAGGATCGGAGAGTTCTTAGCGACAAACAGACTGATAATCGAGGGATACTTAATCGGAGACTAGATATGGATAGAATAGTTTGCGTGATGAGAATCAAGAGATTCTCTAGTCCGAATGACTAGAGAACGAGGAGTTCTTGCCGCTTATTAAAATTGTTTGCGTGATGAGAATCGAGAGACTCTCTAGTCCGAATGAGACTAGAGAACGAGGGGTTCTTGCCGCTTATCAAATTCTGCTGGTGCTGATTCAGAATCAAAGTTGTAGTCTGCTAGTACTGGTTCAGAACAAATTCATAGAGAGAATCGAGGGATTCTCTAGTCCGAGTGAGACTAGAGAACGGGGGGTTCTCCGTCAAGATGAATCCAGTGGTTATTCTGTCGAATTAAGGATAGTAAATGAGATATTCAAGCTGCTGATGTTCCTGCTGCTGCAGGACTGATTTCAGGACTGATTTTGCGACTATCTGATTTTTGCGAGACTGTTTGCAGAATGATTAATGTTGATTCAAGCATTTGTTGTGGCTGATGATATGGTGGCTGATAATGAAGCAACTGGCTGCTGCTACTGATGTCGAGGCAGTTGCTGCTTCTGAAAATGAAAGAAGAAAAAAAAATTGAAATATGTTTCTGCTCACTACTGATTTTGCTGCTGAAGTTATTCAGAGGATTGTTGTTGCGACTGACAGGATTGGTTGTCGTTGTTGTTTATGGTGTTATTCTAGACTCCGTATTGATTTCCTCAAGAAGGGAAATTTTACTTGGAATCAGTCTGCTACTAAAGATATGCAGAGCCTAAGGAAGTTGGTTACCTTATCATTTATCTTAACACTGCCTGATGATGGGAGAAGATCACCGCCTGGTGATCTTTGGTAGTTCTTCTTTGTACACGCAGCATGGGAACATATGGTGATGCTGATAGTTCCTGCTGAAGCTATACACGCAGCAGGGGATCATATTACAGCTGAAGCACCTGTTGATATTTTTGATATTTTTTTAGGCTTTACATCATTTTGCCAATTGGCTATAGTTCTGTTGCTGGCTACACCATCCACAGTCGATGGAATAAGGTTTCATTGCCTGCCAAGGCTGAATGTTTTGGCTATTATCTCTAAGCTAGGACTAAAATTGATGTTTTCAGTGTCTAGCTTGAGGGGGAGTGTTGAGACAATGTATATATGTGGTTAGTGAGTTGGAAATTAGTTTGATATGAGTAAATTAGATATTTTGATTATATTAGATATTTGTGATTAGATATTTTGATTAGATTAGATATTTGTGATTAGATATTTTGTGATATTATAAGTGCAATTAGATTAGCCTATAAATAGGACATTTACTTGTAATGTTCATTTGAGCAATTAATAAAGAAATATACGCTGAAGAGCAAAGTTGCTCCCAAACTCTCTGCCTCTTCTTCTCTTCTTCTTCTCTCACGAATCTCTTCTCGATTACTTTGTTGCTACAGAATTTAACAATATTCAATTACATTTCATTTATCTAAAATTATAATATTTTCTTCGCCTTGACAACGATTTAGAGACATCATCTTTATTTATCCTATTGGATCTCAATCAATTTTAAAAATATACTTATTGTGAAGAAAAATCAACAAAAATAGACACTAAAGTAAGTACAATTTGTTAAACACAATAAAATCTTCCTTTATTTCTTACACTTCGGGTCAAATTGTGTTATATAAATTGAAAGGGGTAGTACATAATTTATTCATGACTTATATGGATATTAACGAAGCAAGTTAGTGCCAAATTAAGTTTATTATTAATGGTCATATATTATTATTACAAGTTAATTAAACGAGATGGTGTTAAAATAGTTTCACTCTACCAATATATGGAAATTAAATCCGTAAAAAATTAAGCAACTTGTCCAACCATTAGTTTCTGGAACATCTTGGAAGAAGAAAATTTAAAATATAGGTGTACAAATGGGCTACTTGAGAAAGGCAGCACATGCAATGTCTCACTTCGAAACTGCATTGACATATATTCTAAAAAGATCAATTGAATGAATCAGTAAAAGAACCTTAGGCTTGATTTCATCACAAGTAATTAATTGGTCTTTTTCCAGTTAAACCTAATAATACACGTGTGCGCAGAGTCGTCTCAAACATTTTGGGGCCCTGTTCTAATTCATAAAATTGGATCCTTTATTAGGCTAAAACCTGCGAATTATGAGCATTTACAGTAAATTTTAGTTAATACTATTTATTAAAAAAAAAGGCCCCTGATTTTTTTCATTTTTCGGGACCCCTATGTAATAGCATATCTCTCACGAGTCCAAAAACGGCCTTCGGTGTACGGTGCACTTGTATCAGTTTCTCTAAATGCATGCGAGAGAATCTACAAAGTTGACAGAACAAAGTTTAGAATAATAGAACTTCCATTTAATTTAATTAACTATATGATCTTTTTTCATTTAATTACATAAAGTAAAAGAGCTTTGAATCATTGGATGCCACCTTAAGGAGCAAAGTACGAAAAGAAATATTTTACTATTCAAGCAGCATATAGTAGTAATTAATTCAAAAGTACTAATAATAAAGAAAAGTATCCAGTGAGAGATTAATGAGGTTTCACGTTGGAGAACTTGGTTGGGGAGACATACGTGTTTTCTAGCTTATATTCTAGAAAAGTGCTTTAATCAAATTTTACAAGTGTTTAATATTTTACTACTATGGTCTTTAAGATTAAAAATAAGCTTCTTAAAATCTTTCATAAGCTATATTGTTCAAGTAACAAGGAATTTCATTTTTTGAGTACATCTTTCCAGATTAGCATCTCTCCTTTATGTTATTGTTGGCTTCAAATAAGTATTTACAATCTTTAATATTAGTCCCAAGAGAATGACACTATATGTTGTTTTCACTTCTAATCTTTTGTATCCCATTTTTTTTGCCAGTTTTAATTCTTATTTGATACTCCATAGTTTTATAACAAGGCTTAAAGTAAGGTTCAACTTAGCCAACATTTATTTTTCATCTCCAAGAATTCTCCAAAAAAACATCTATAATATGAGTCTAGACACTAGTGTGCCATATGTGTAGTAAAACTTCCCCGTACTTTTTCTCTTGAAAGAAGTGTTTTTCTTATTTATTTTTAATATTTGATATGTAAATAAGAATATACCGTCTTAAAAACAGTTGTATATAATTTAGATAAATATTATGGGATAGGGTGAGGTGTTTAATCGTCTGGACCTTTATTATATGTTGTTACTAATTGTTAATTTGACTTGCATCAAATCTCTCTACTACAAGAAAATATATAATTGACAATAAAATTTTAGCAACAATAAATACGTTGTTGCTAAAAACTTAAATGACAATAAAAAATTAATATATTATTATTAAAAAAATATAAATGACAACAAATTTAATATGTTGCGAAAACATTTCGCATCAGGAGTTATTGCAACGACATGCAATAATTTTTATTACTGCGAAAAATACTTTTAACAACAACATTTAACATATGACAACAAAAAATATTATTGACAAATATCTTTCTTCTTATAAGACCTCATTCCAACTTCATATAGGAGAATAATAAACAAAAACTCGAAACCAATAATCTAAGTGGAGCTTGTTTCTCAAGGCTTAAGTAATCACTCAAACAACAGCCTGGGGTGTAATGGTGGTGGAATGAGGTTGGTGTGTGTATTACACGGTAGGGTGAAGAGTGAAGACAATGTGTAGTGTCACTTAAGATTCTTTTTTTCCCTATTTCTATAAGAAAAATGTTTTCTTTATTTTTAAGAAGTTTACTTTCTCAAAAGAAAAATATATCTTGAATATTTGATTAACCAAACATGAAAAAATTAATCCATAACAAACACACCCTATAAATGGACATTAAATAAATTCTTTATCTTGTTTTTTTTTGTGTGTTACGGGGAAAATGAAAGCTTATGATACTAAAACATGTTAAAAGTTCTACATCGGAAATGGAATGGAAACATGAACTCCTAATATGAACTTGAACAATTATGATCCTACAAATTAAATTTTGGAGTTGAGTTAGACCTAAAATTCATTCTTTACATGATATCAGAGTCAGACTCATTCCACTTCGTTGTTCACCGATATTAGGCTCCCAAAATATATTATTCACGCTCCAGTTAACGAGATCTGAGCGTGAAGGGGAGGGTTAAGAGTCTTACATCGAAAATGGAATGAGAATATAAATTCTTTATATGAACTTAAACAATCATCTATGAGCTAAATTTTGGAGTTAGTTAGACCTACTATCTATTTTTTACCAAACATACCAACCAAAATCACTTGGAAGAGAAAGTCAAAAGATGTGCAGGAGTTGTAATTATTTTTTTGAGACATGCGCAAGTTATTTCTCCTTTTTTTTTTCGAATGAAGTTTTAATGTGGTGGAGTAAAACTTGCCAACTTTTTACAATTTATTTTTTCCTATTTTATCTTTGTAAAGAGTTCTTTGATAGTGAAACTTACCTACCAGAGTTACTTGGACAAGAAAGTCAAAAGATGAAGTTATTAAATGGCATTTTTGCATTTTTACTTTGTTAAATTGAACAATTTGAAAACCAAAAATGCGAAAAATAAGTTACATAATATAACATGACACTTATAATCCCAGCAATCCCATGCAACAACCCGCATGGGTGTAGCTCAGTTGGTTTCATGGTGGCAGATTGCTCCCAAGCAATCCCATGCAACGCTTGGTACTCAGAACATTGATGTGTATCACACGATAAGTAATGACAATGAAGGGATTAGTTATACTCCCTCCGGATAAAAAAAAATGTCTACTTAGTCATTTACACATCTCTTAATAAAATATTAACTTCTAAGTAAAAATATGTAGTTTGATTAAAATATCACTAATTCAATAAGTATTGGATTTATTCTTCTAACACTTAATAATGACAAATCTGAAAAAATAAAGAACATTTTTTTTAATTAAAAAATAAAGTTTAAATGAACACTCTTTTTTATTGGAAGATAGTAAAAAATGTTTTTGGAAACCGTGTGTTATTTCAACTTTTTATTTTTGTCACCAAAGGATACATGAGAATCTAATCCCTCTTTCTATGGCCATCTTTTTACCTTTATTATGTCGTTTTGTTGGTCACATATAGCGACTTAACTACCAATTCCACTGAAAAAAACTTTCATGAAATAAAACGATGCAATCTTCAATCCCAGTATTTTGTTTATACGTCATTAAATGGAAGTTTTGAACATTTTCAGTAGTTGAATAGAGAATTAAATAATGTAACAACTTTGTGTTACTTGAATAAAAGCTCGTAAAATACGTAAAAATGTACATGAATTTTGAAAACCTGCAATGTTGTCCCTACTAAACATTAATGTGCGAAGTTTGTAAGTATAAGTAGAACTATGTTGTACTACCTACTATTCTAATTTATGTCCACCATGACCCCATATCTAAAGTCATGTCCTCAGTAAGTTGCACTTGCGTCATATCCCGTCTAATCACCTCTCCCCAATACTTCTTCGGCCTACCTCTACCCCTCCTAAAACCGTCCATAGCCAACCTTTCACACCTCCGCACTGGAGCATTTGTCTCTCCTCTACACGTGCCCGAACCATCTCAACCTCGATTACCGCATCTTATCCTCCACTGAGGCCACTCTCACCCTGTTCCGGAAATCATTATTTCTAATTATATCCCTCCTTGTATGGTCACACATCCATCTCATCATCACAATCTCCGCAACTTTCATATTTTGGCACTACTACATTTTTAATCTAATGCAGCGGTTCGTAGAAGGCTAATGCAACGACATATGTAGTACCGTTGCATTAGATATGGCTAATGCGACGGGTTCAAGTGTAACAAATCAGAAAATTATGTTAATGCAACGATAGAACATGACCGTTGCATTAGCCTGCGTAATGCGACAACTCAAATTGTCTAATGCAACGACCAAAAATGACGGTTGCACTAGCCTATGTAATGCAAAGGATGTCCCTGGCTATTGCAACAGTCAGTGTTTTAATATCCCCCAAATCTTCATTTTATTTGCTTATACCCGGCCGCGCCCCCATCTTATTTATAAACCCTAGCGCACCCCCATCCCATTTTTTTAGTCGTCGCATCCCCTTCCCCCAGCTCGTCGTCGTATCTCTTACCACACCTCGCCGTCGCCTTACCCTTCCCTACTGCTCGTCGTCGCATCCAATTCGTCGAATTGCTCTTCCCTCTTCTCCAAAGTTAGTTTATGTTTTACCGTCGTTTTACCTTCCCCTTTCATGTTTTACCGTTGTTAATTCAAGGTTAGATTACTGTATGTGTATAGATTTGCTCAAATTTTACCGTCTTCGTCGAACTGCTCAAATCGAACTGCTCAGATTTTATTAATTGTTCTTCACACATTTTGTTTATTTGTAAATTCTATTTCCAAATTAAATTACAGAGAATGTATGGAAGACTTACGTTAGTCTATTAAATATTACATTGAGAAAATGGATTGTGGAACTAAGGAGTGGTGGATGACTGCCAAATGGAGTGATGAATATGAACGAGGAATGGACGAGTATATTAAAAACGTTTTTGCTACAAAGTCTCATGGAAACCAAAATTGTTGTCCATGTGATAGTTGTCACTATCGTTATTGGAACCATGAGAATGTTGTGAGAAATCACCTAATATATAATGGTTTTGTGCCATAAGTTATCTGACTTATGGATCGAAATTGAAAGAAAAAGAACTAATCTGGTTCATGATGAACAAATCAAATATGGATGATTGTAATGATTACATAGCAATGTTGTTTAATGATACTCATGATGTTTTTAGAGAGGGGCCGAATGACGAGGCAAAAAAGTTTTTCAAGTTAGTTGAAGAAGGTCGGGAGGAACTATATCCCGGATGCAAAAAATATTCAAAGCTTTCCTTTATGATTCGACTATTTATTTTGAAGTGTGATCACATGCTTACCAATGTTGTATTTGATGATATATTAGAGCTTGTAAGAGAGATGTTACCCGATGCAAAATTGTCTAAGTCTTTTAATGAAGTAAATAGTGTTTTAAAAGTACTAGGATTGGATTATAGTAAGATAGATGCATGCCCCAATGATTGCATGTTGTATTGGGAAGAACATGCAAAGGCTACAAGCTGCCATGTTTGTGAGACGCCAAGATGGAAGTCGAATGATACAGAGAATGACACACAACATGAAAATGGAAAGATCCATAAGATTCCTAATAAGATCCTTAGGTGCTTTCCAATAAAAAAAGATTGCAAAGGTTATTTATGTGCGAAGAGACGACATAAAGTAATATTATTCTAACTTATTTTCGTGTAATAATGAAGTAATATTATTCTAACTTATTATTTTTATCTCACAGGCAGAAAGTAAGACAAATAGAGACAATCATTTATTGTTAGATGATATGCACACGATGGGTCGTAAGTCATTTGCAATGTTACGTCATGAATTGATATACACTTTTCTTTTTCAATAATTGAATTATCTCTTTGCTTCCATTAATTCTCACTAATTTTAATTTGTAAAAATTTAAGGCTTAGGTATTTGTGTGATTTGTGTGCTAAATTTTATTTTGTTTTTACAGCAACAAGAGGATCCGAATAACAAAGAACATTCACAAGCAAAAGTCTACAAAGAATCAAGGAAAAGAGTTCCATGGAGAACATACCATACCAACAATAAGAAAACTACACATAATATTGTGAGTTAACAAATTGTATTATCATATATTTGCGTACTTTTGATAATTTAGTAAGACAATGACTTAACATTCTATAAATAGGCAAAGATAGATGCTATGGAGTCCACCCAACACGGAGAAGGTAGCAACTCTAAAGATCTAGATCTTTACTCTGAAGTACTTCAAGATCCCAAAAGTAAAAATCGCTTACGACTTGTCATTTCTGCTTTTGTGAGTCCATCAATTCCAAAGGATGTGTCTAGTGCACCGCATGTCAGAGAATCAAATGGGCAGTCTGCTGGGACATTTAATCTGATAATTTTTGTGTTTCCCTTCTTTCCAACACATAGTAATATTCTGGAGCTTGAAATTTTATATATTATTATATTGTGAAAATATATGTTTTTATATGAGTAAACTACATTGAAGTTATTATTTATGATGTTTTGGCTAGTCTACCATTTTTTTTACTTATGATTATTCATTATGTTAACTTAGATGTGTGGTGAGCTAAATGTTGAAGAAATCTAGCAATTTAACAAATGGTGGGTGGAGGCTCTTATCGCGCATTTGTTTTTGCGTCAATTTTTTGTTTCTAGTACTTATGCTAAATTTGTTATATATATGGATATACTTTTGTGAACAATTATTTTGTAATATGTCATATGGATTCTAATGTTGTAATATCGTACTTTTTATGTCAATGACAATCTTTTTTTATTATTATCTTTCTCTTTTTATTATTTATTTTGTCATTTTTTTTCTATAGTCTTTGCATTAGGTGACTCTAGGCTTGACAATAATTAACAGTTCTGTTGCATTATCTCACACAGTCATCGCATAAGATATCGAATAACTAATGCACCTAATGCGACGGTTAAATATCGTCGTTGCATTAGGTGCATATCTAATGCAACGACTGTACCAGGCCGTCGCATTAGGTCGATCAGCCGTTGCATTAGATCTAATGCAACGCTAGCGGATGCAACTGCTCCTCGTCGTTGTATTAGGTCTAATGCAACGGCGAAATGGCCCTATGGTGACGATTTTAAGGCGTCGCATTAGCCTTAAAATATAGTAGTGTGGGTGTGTGAAGTCTTGACCGGCCAACACTCCGCCTCATACAACATAGTCGGTCTAACCACTACCTTACAGACCTTTCCTATAAGTTTTGGTGGCACCTTTTTATCGCACAAGACTCCAGATGTGAGCCTCCATTTCATCTACCCTGCCCCAATACGATGTATGACATCGTCATCAATCTCTCCATTCCCTTTCATAATAGACTCGAGGTATTTGGAGCTTCCTTTATTTGGAATGACCTGATTACCAAGGCACACACCTCCACACCAGTATCAAGGTCGCTCCCGTTACTGAACTTGCACTTCAAGTATTTTGTCTTGGTCCTACTCAGACTGAACCCTTAAGACTCAGAGGCTGTCTCCAAATCTCCAGCTTTGCGTTCACTCCGTTGCAAGTATCATCAATCAGGACTATGTCATCTGCGAATAACATACACCATGTAACCTCCCCTAGCATTTGTCCGCGTCAGTCCATCCATCACCAAGACAAATAGAAATAGGCTAGGAGTTGATCCTTCGTGCAGCCCCATCATCACTGGGAAGTGCTCTGAGTCTCCTCTCCTCATAATGTTCGTACCCTGGTCTTGGCTCCATCATACATATCCTTGATCGTCATAGTGTACGCCACATGTACACCTCTAACCTCCAAACAACTACATAGAACCTCCCTGGGTACTTTGTCGTATGCCTTCTCGAGGTCGATGAAAACCATATGTAAGTCTCTCTTCCTCTTCATATAATGCTCCACCAACCTCTTAATAAGATGAATGGATTTTGTAGTCGAATGCCCCGACATGAATCTAATTTGGTTCTCGAAAATAGACACGACTCTTCTCACCCATATCCTCATCACTATTTTCTAAACTTTCATAGTGTGGCATAGGAATCATTGTACTCCACCTCTAATCTTCGGGCATTCTCGCCGTCCTAAAAATGACGTTAAATAACCTAGTCAGCCACTCCAAACCTGCCCTGCCTGCGCTCTTCCAAAATTCAACTGGGATCTCATCAGACTCGGTCACTCGTCCCTTTTCCATCCTTCGAACAACACCCTTAACCTCCTCAACCTTAATACTTCTACAATATTCAAAATCTTGGTACCTACGGGAATGCTCCAGATCTTGCAGCACAATGTCTCTATCTCCTTTTTTGTTCAAGAGTTTATGAAAGTAAGACTGCCACCTCCGCCTAATATGCGAATCCTCCACTAGTACTGTATCGTCTTCGTCCTTGATACACCTCATGTGATCTAAGTCACAGGCCCTTATCTCTCTCGCATTGGCTAATATGTACAACTTCTTATCCTGCCTTTTGCCTCTAATTCCACATACAGGGGTTCAAAAGTCGTCATTTTTTTCGACGTAACCGCTAACTTTGCCTCCTGCCTTGCCATCTTATACAAGTCCCTATTCGTTCACTTCTCCATCTCATCCTTGCTTTTTACCAATTTCGCATAGGCTGCTTTTTTTGCTTCCACCTTCTCTTGAACTTTACCATTCCACCACCTGTCCTTTCGATGCCCATCACGACTACTCTGCGAAACCCCTAACACTTCTCTAGCTACCTCTCGAATGCAACTGACCATCCTGTCCCACATATCAGTCGCATCCCCACTACTCCCCCAAGCCCCCTTGGCCACCAACCTCTCCCACACCTCATTTGCACTAGCCATGGTCAAACTTCCCTATTTGATTCTTAACCTCTCATCCACAACCGTCCTCTTCTTCTACATCTTAATTTCCAAATTCATCACCAAAAGCTTATGTCAGGTTGTAAGATACTCTCTCGGAATAACCTTGCAGTCTTTACAAAGATAGTTGTCAACTTTCCTAAGGAGAAAAAATCTATCTGAGTCTTAGCCACCGAATTACGGAAAGTCATCAAGTGCTCCCTTCTTCATTAACCTCGAATTGGCTATCACCATTCCAAAAACTTTAGCAAATTCCAAAAGTGAGACACCTCTCTCGTTCCTGTCCCCGAGGCCAAAGCCTCAATGCACATCGTTATAACCCACCAGAAGTGACCTGATATGTCCATTGAAATCCCCTCATACAAATAATTTCTCAGTGGGTGGTATACCTTCTACCACTTCGTCCAAATCCTCCCAAAAACGCCTCTTCTCCTCCTCGTCCAAGTCTGCCTGCGGCGCGTACGCACTAATAATATTCATAGTGAACCCTCTAACTACCAACTTAATCGTCACCATCCTCTCATTGACCCTCCTAACCTCTACCACCTGATCCCTTAGCTCGTTGTCTACCAAAATGCCTACCCCATTTCTATACGTCGACTTACCCGAGAACCATAATTTATACCCGTCTACATCCTTAGCCTTAGATGCTACCCATTTGGTCTCCTGGACACATGCTATATTAATCCTCTTATTCTTAAGAATCTTAACTAGCTTTATGGACTTCCCCGTTAAAGTCTCAATGTTCCAAAAACCTATTCTCAGCCTAGCATCTCCCTTACTCCACTTACTCCCATAACTCTCTCCCCCATCCCCGACCGAGAATATGACCCTAGTCTACAATCATTCACCAAAGCCACTAGAGCAAAAACAATACTAGTCAAAGGTCAATGCTAACACACACGGAAAGCAATACTAAAGCACAGGTTAGCAAGAATCTAGAGATAAGTCAGACTATTACGTACCATAATGATAAAACAAAGGACAACAAGAATAAATGCAAGAATGTAAAGTCAAGATTCAATAAAGTGTAACACACAAAAATTTAACTACAATGATAAGAACACATATTGAGTACGAACAACTGAAGGTACCAACTCTAGGCTAATAGAACATGTTCACACGCTGGAAAACAATGTTCACTGCCTAAAATCACTGTTCGCTGCAGGAAAACTTTTGTACCCGGATGCTAGGCAGAAGAACGGAGGGATAGAACCCGAATGTACGTCGTGACAGATCTGATGGTACCTAATAAAACAAAGCAAAATAAGAACAAAAGGAGAAAAGGGGAAGGACCGCCAGAAAAAGTTATCGGTGAAGTAGTGACAGCCGATGTAGAAGCTGCTGCTGAGGAGCAGTGGTCGAGAGTGGTCAAACGATCAACACAACAACAGTGGTTCGCCGAAAAACGTCTGTTATCATCGGAAAACTCAGATCTTGCCAGATCTGTATCGATCTAGCGAATCAAAATGACAGAAAACTGTGAGAATACCTTCATAAACAAGACAAACAAATCAAAAGTGACTAAGCACAAAATATTGAATTGTGAACTAGAATTTTAGTTTTTACTTTTTAGTCCCCTCAAATTCCACTGCTTTTGTACGGTACTAAATAGGGTAGTAATTGAGGAATTGTAAGTCAATATTAAACATGACATATTTAACATAATTAAGAGAGTTTAATGAGTGATTTATTTTTAGTTTTACTACATAACATATAAATATAAAAAAATAGAAAAAAATATAAATATAAATAGATTTTTAGGACCCCTGTGTATTTGAATTCCTGCTCTACAATGTTTCTATACATTGACATAGGTACTATTTGTATATATTTTTTGGTTCGATTTTATCATTTCAAAATAAATAATGTAATTCATTTGATTAATCTAAAAAAAATCAATTTATATATCCTTTTAAATTTAGGCAAATGTTAATAGTTAAAATAATAAATACATGATTCCTAAAAGTTTAATATATAATGCAACTCAATATGAAATTTAAACAATGACATGCTCTGTTTACTGTAAGAATTATCGATAAAATAATATCTCAAAATCGAAAAAATATAACGAGTATGTTAAATCTTGACTTGTGACAATGAAATATAAAAGAGATGGAGTACACGTTAGTCGATACAATCGAGCTTTAAAATAACCAAAAATGATTCCTCTATGATCATTAATTATATTAAATATTACCTCACACACAAGAATCACGAATATGTCTAGAGTCTAGACTAATCTTTTAGAAAATATATATACAAAATTTGGATTACCTATATATATATATATATATATATAATTCAATATTTCGATGCAGTTCAGTTTTTCGATATCTCTTAAATATCCCTAATCTCAGTATCGTAATCACATGCTTCTTCATAATTGTGGGAATTTCAAGCAACTTAGTTTGAAGATTGAGTTGTGAATTGTACTTATGATTTGTCTTGAGCCGATGGTTTTTCGAAAACAACCGCTCTACCTAACAAGATAGATATAAGGTCTGCATACACTCTATTATTTTCAGACCCCATATTGTGGAATTTCACTGGATATGTTGTTGGTGGTGATGGTGTTCAAGAAGAATAAAAATTTCTGATTAAGATCAGAATTAAAACAGATTGATATAAAAAACTCTAATATTTTTTTACTTAAAATTTGCCATCATTTGAAAAATACTATTTTTTAATTATGGAATCAACATTAAAATTTATATTTGAAGTAAATTGTTTATATATCTATAAATTTACAGTATATAAAATAAATAAGAACAAAAATGAATAACTATCCAATGAAATAAAAAATCGTTGTGTTTCAAATAGTACGTTCAGAAACAGTTCCTACAGTTCCTCTACCTTTATAAAGGTAAGAATAAGATATGTGTCCACACTGTTCTTCTCAAATCCACTTATAGAAATATACCGAGTATGTTATTATTGTTGTTTCAATATGGTAGGATAATTGACTTAGAGCAGTGAAATAAATAAGAGAACTGATTAGATTTGCAACCTGTTGCAATGATCGCTAGGTGTTTGTAGATATATTTTCTTATTTCTATTTTATTGTTGTATTTTTTATTTCTTTTTATTTTATGGATATTAACTTTGTCTATCAAAAATTAAAAGTAAAAATGTCATTTTTTGGATAGTTTACATCTTATTTCGGTTTCATAGTAAAATAGAGAAGAAAACAACAAATAAAAATGAAATGATATAAACGGACAGGCCCAATGGCCTTGGGCCGAGTCTCACTGATTCACCCACGCCCAAGATTCAAAAAGTTCTCTTCTTTTGGGAATCCCCTTTCTGGAAGATGGACCCAAGCTTCCTAATGCAGGCCAGAAAAGATAAAACCCCAAAATTTCAAGTGAAGAAATAAGGCGAAGCCCAACACAGAAAGTCATCGGGCAATTAGCACAAAGGTCCCTCTTTTCGGGTGGTTTTTAATTTTTGCCCTTCGCTTAAAATTCATTGGGTTCAAACTCAGCTTAGACAAAAATTTTAAAAAATTCACAAGACAGAGTTTGAATTTTGCAAGGCATAATTTGTCTGCAAACTCTATCTTAAGGCATAATTTTTGCCTTATAAAACAATCTGTCTTAAGGTATAAGATAAACTCTGCCTTATAAGGTAAAAATTATAGACAAATTTTGCCTTGCGAATTCAAACTCTATCTTTCGATTTCTTTTAAATTTTTGATTGAACGGAAAATCGAACTCGAAACCTCGAAACATTTGCATCGCGGCGATAGACAAAAATTAAAGACCAAGTTGGGGCAAAATTTAAAGACCAGTGCTTTTGAAGGGAAATCCGCAAAAAAAAAATGAAAATTATCTGGACCAGATCCTTTTGTTTACATAAGGTTCCAGTACCCTCTTTGATAAGACATGAAGGCTTCCATTTTTCTATTTGTAGGAAGGACTTATGGAAATTTTCTTTCCTATTATTCATGGGTCTGAACAAACATTTTTGGCTTTTCTTTAATTTTCATCGTGATCTAATACCATAAATAGTATCATATCGCACTACTGTTCAAATTTGTTCAATGTTTTAAGGAAATAGTGCATAAATAGACTCGGCCATTACACATGCGAAAGAAATGAAAAATTATACTTTCACAAGTTATATCGGCTGAGACTTAACTTTTGGTACAATCTTTATTCTACGTATAACTTGTAGATTGTTAACAAATCTTATCTTATTCACAAGTTATGTAGGTTGGGACATAATGTTGGAACAATCATCGTTCTAACTTTTACCTATCTTGTTAAATTATTAATAACTTGTCGAATTGACAAATTTTGGTCGTGTTTTTCATTTATTCACAACTTGTACATGTAAGTTAGTTTATAACCGCGCTAGGATTATTACATAGATCAAGAACTGTAAATAATAGATCTTGAGTCTAACTCAACCCCAAAAACTAGTAGGAGGACTGCTCAAGCCATATAAGAAGACAAATGATCACTTATCCCACCGATGTGAGAGAACTCAATACCTCGCTTCACGCCCAGGTTGGACATTTGGAGCGTGAACAATATAAGATGATTCCTCTTGTGATTAGGTTTAGGATTCCTATTGTATAAGGGATGAATATTGTACACTATATATATTTTGATATTAATAAGAAGACTCCTAAGAGAGATTAATACATTTCTACATGGTATCAGAAATTAAAACCTAAATAATATTTCTTTATTTCCTCCGGTTTCTTCAACTTTGTTCTTTCTTCCTACCTAGAAAAGTACAAAAATTGTTGTCTAACTTTTCGACAACAGAGAATCAAATTGGTTCTCTGTTTCTTTTTAAACAAAACCAAAAGAAAAGAAAGCCACGTCACCTTGTCTCAGATTTTTTCCCCCTGCTCTCTACCTTACTTTACCGAGAAGTACAACACTTTGCTGTCTGTTTCCTTTACCCGAATTTTCTTGTTGGCTAATTACCTTCTCTTTTCCTTCTTTCCAGAAGATATCCAAAAAATCCTTTTCTTTTGTTCTAATTAACAGTGGTCCTCTCTTCCTAATTCACTACAATGACTTCTCCACTCCCTTTGTGAATTTGAGTCCGGCTTTCGCCACATCTGTGAATCAGTTCAACGCCGCGGCGCCCCAACAATACTAGAACAGCACCGCGGCACCGCCGCAGTTCCAGCAACCCTACAACCAATTCTCCCACCACGGGTTGTTGGGCCCTGCTCCAGCCATTCGGTAAGTCCAGTACCCGCAGCAAGCCCACTTCATGCACGGTCAGTTTCAGCAACCCTCGTCCAACATGACACCCACCGAGTTGGGTCAGGCCTTCAGCAGTCTCAATATGCAACAGCCTGACAACAACTAGTACATGAACTCCGGAGCCACGTCTCACCTCACCGGTCTTCAGGTAATATTCTCAAACTTTTTGGTTTAAAACATCCTCAATTTGTGACAGTTGGTAGTGGCCACCGCATTCCAGTAAAGGGTTATGGTACATCCTACACACCACCTCCTAATCCATTCCCCCTTAAAAATATCCTATATGCCCCACATGTGGTTAAGAATCTAATCTTTATTCACAAATTTACTCGTAATAATTCTGTCTCTGTTGATTTTGACCCTTTTGGTTTCATTGTGAAAATTCTTCATACGGGAACACCTCTTATGAGATGCAATAGCACGGAAGATCTCTATCCATTCACTCCCACCTCCGCTGCTAGATGTTGCTCTCTCGTCTTTCTAGCGGCCATTTCTTCTTATACATGCCGATTTATGGACATCACCTGTTGCTAGTTCTCTCGGTCATAAATACTATCTTATCTTCCTAAATGATTTTTCTCACTTTGTTTGGTTGTATCCTCTCAAATTTAAATCGGAAGTGTTTGTCAAATTTCTTAAGTTTCGAACATTCATTCAAACACAGTTTGAAAAAGGTATAAAATCTTTTCAGTGTGATAATGGTCGTGAATTCAACAAATTTATGTTTCACCGTTTTTGTTCTAATAATGGCATGGTCTTTCGCTTCTCCTGCCCCCACACTTCCCCTCAAAACGGTAAAGATGAAAGAATAATCCGTACCATTAACAATATGATTCGCACTACATTGATTCATGCCTCTCTACCTCCGTCCTTTTGGGTCTATGCTGCTAAAATGTCAGAATACGTTCTCAATATTCTTCCAACTAGCACCGTTCACAATATGACCCCTACCGAAATCCTCTATCATATAGTCCCATCTTATGAGTATCTTCGGATATTTGGTTGTCTATGCTATCTTAATCTTGCCTCTACTGCCCCTCACAAACTAGCTCATCGGTCAACTCCATGTGTTTACCTAGGCTTCCTACCAAACCATAGGGGCTATCTATGCTATGATTTATCCACTCGTCAGATCCATATCTCTCGTCACGTCATATTCGACGAGACCACATTCCCGTTTTCGAATCTTAAAAAGATCCAGAAACCGAATTACTCTTTTCTTGACGAGCCTGCCATCTCTCCCATCATTCTCAGTCAACTAGATCATAGCATTGCCATAAAATCACCTTCTTTGCCAGTAGTTCTTCTTGGCGTCGGTAGCTGCGGCTCCAGGTCAATCTTTGCGATGCCAAACTCCTGCGGCGAGTTACGAATTATCGTCGGCGATGTCGCGACGCGTGATTTGGCGGCACAGCGCCAAAACTCCTGCGAGTAGATTTCCTCCAGCGCCGCGGCCATTGATCATTGCGCCACGACGCCTCCGACGGCGTCACCTCCTCCTTCTCCTTATCCAACCAATCTCTCCATCTCGGCTCTTCCCACTCAACCGACACAGCCTCCCACTGTCTCCACTCACCAAATGGAAACTCGTGCCAAGCATGAAATCTTCAAACCCAAAGTCCAATTTAACGTGTCTGCCCAAACCATTTCTCCAATTCCTAAGAACCCTATATTAGCTAAACATGACCCTAATTGAAATGTGGCTATGTCTGAGGAATTCAATGCTTTAACTAAACAACACACATGAGATCTAGTACCTAGACCTGAGGGGGTGAATATGATTCGTTGTCTGTGGCTATTTCGTCACAAATTCAAAGACATTAGAGATCTTGAGAGATATAAGGCACGACTTGTGGCTAATGACACAAATCAGTAGGATGACATTGATTGTGGTGAGACCTTCAGCCCGGTTGTCAAAACGACTACCATTCGCACAGTTTTGAGCATTGCCATGGGAAAACACTGGTCGATCCATCATCCAGTGTTATTTCATCCAATTCTTTAGTCACGTTAAAACAGTCCATTCAAGCAGTCAAATCTTCTAGTAACATTGAGAGTTCAAGAATGTGAAATAACACTTTTCTACCCCTTAATTCTTTCAAGACATGAATAGGTAACTACCTCAACATATATACATGTTTATAACTTATATTTTAAGCACTAAAACAACCCTTAATACATCACAATAATGTTTAATAATTTCCATGCAAATTTCGGCCACAACATGTCATAATTCTATAACTCTTTCTTAATTCTTAATCCAACTCACCTTCCAACAACTCCATATAATAAATACATCTTTAAAAATCAAGGTTTCTTTTCAATTCTCAACATGCAATTAGCAACAATAATAACAACAATAACACTTAAACCCAATGTATACAAAATGATCATAAAATCGGCTACAACACCAAATTAGTTACATGCATTGTCTAATTTATTTCTTGAATTACAACAACATGCAATCCCAATTATACCATAAGAAGGAGAATTTTATACCTCAAATTCGCTCAAAACAGTCCCTAGAGTTCGGCCCACCGTTCTATCGATTCTTGCCCAATTTCTTGTCCAATTCTTCACTTTTTCAACTCCAATTTAACATGCATGAATCCCATAATGTTAACCCATCGTTTATACATGTTTCTCCTTCCAAAAATTCGTTCTAAAAATGGGAATTTCAAATTTGAAACTCATGGTCGATGAGGCAGTTTTCACCACTGTTTTGTGGTGTAATTTTGGCTTATAACGTTTGGATGAACTTTAGGCTAGGAAGAGGAATTAAAAAACTTGAATTCTTTGGCTATGGTGGGTGCAATTTTCGACTGAAGTAAGGGGAGGAAAATGAGAGTTTTGCTAGAACTTTGAAATGGAAGAAGATGAATGTTTATTAGGTTTAGTTTGCTTAATTAAAAATCTGAACATCAAGTAGTACACTTTGGTCCCTTAAATATTACACTTTAGTCCTCATTGTCTACTTAAATAAATCCCTCAAGTAATAAATCTTAATCCCACTTCTTTTAATCTTAACTCCCGTTTCCTTTAATTCTCGATAATTTCATAAGGTCTCGTATTCTCCATATCGTAGTTCTTATAATATGTTACTAACCCATAACGGAAATATACAACAATCATTTTCAATTCACTTGTCACGCTCGTTGTAACAATTTTTTTTCCCGGAATCACATCCTTAAGTATTTTAGTTTTTTTAATGACGTTCTTAATTATCGTCTTAAACTTACGAGGTGTAACAGAAACAATCTACATGCATCAACCGCTTGGGTTCACCCATCCAGCAGTTCCTCACTACGTGTGCCATCTCCGTAAGTCACTATATGGCCTGAAACAGGCCCCCCGTACATGGTATGATCGTTTTGTCAGATATATCTTGAAGATTGGGTTTGTATGCAGCAAGAGTGATACATCACTCTTCATTTTTCATCGATGTAGTAGAACTGCTTACTTATTACTTTATGTGGATGATATTGTTCTTACTGCTTTCTCCGACTGGTTGAAAATGAGATTATTCCCTTGCTTAAGTCCGAATTTGCAATGACTGATTTGGAAAAGCTGAGCTATTTTTTGGGGATATCAGTGACCAGGTCTGCCGACCACATGTTCTTATGTCAGCGTAAGTATGCAGAAAAGATTGTGTACAGGGCTAAGATGGAAAATTGCAAAGTTTCACCTACTCCAGTCAGTGCTATGGGTGGTGCTCCAGTCTCCGATCCTACTTTGTATAGGAGCCTTGCATGTGCACATTAGTATCTCTCATTTACAAGGCCAAACATTGCTTATGTTGTTCAGCAGGTATGCCTATTCATGCATGCCCCCAGAGAGTCTCATTTCATTGCTCTTAAGCGTATCATCTGATACATTAAGGGCACACTTGATTATGTTTTGCACCTATACCCTCTGCACCAAACATGTTTCTCTTATACGAATGCAGATTGGGTAGGGTGTCCGGACACGCGATGCTCCACCTCCGGCCGAGGCTGAGTACAGAGGCGTTGCAAATGTGGTAGTTGAGATTTCTTGGCTCAGAAATTTACTGTTAGAACTTCAGTGTCCTTTGCGTCAGACATCTATTGTGTACTGTGATAACATATATGTCATCTATCTTTCTCATAACCCGGTTCAACATTAGCGAACCAAGCACATTGAGATAGACCTACACTTCGTTCGTGAGAAAGTTGCGCTAGGCCATGTCAGAGTGTTACATGTTTCCTCATTATATCAGTATGCAAATATATTTACCAAAGAATTTTCCAGACAGTTATTTCTTGACTTCAGATCCAGTCTCAACATCCGGCCTCCTCCAGCTCCGACTGAGGGGGTGTGTAAACATGTATATAGTAGTATCAATTGTATCCCTACCCATAATTAGAATATTTTCATATATTGTGATTAGGTTTAGGATTTCTATTGTATAAGAGATGAATATTGTACACTATATATACTTTGATATTAATGAGAAGACTCCCTAAGGGAGATTAATACATTCCTACAGTAAAGAATAGATCTTTAGCCTAATTCAACCCCAAAAACTAGCATGAGGGTTGCTCAAGCCATATAAGAAGACAAATGACCACTTATCCCACCGATGTGGGAGAACTCAACACATCGCTTCACGCCCAGGGTTGGACATTTGGAGCGTGAACAATATAAGAGGGGGGCCTAACATAAGAAATAATGAATTAGAATGAGTCATTTACGTCTGTGTAAAAATGGATCTTGGCTGCTTAACCCAGGCCTTCAAAGGGAGGAGGATTGTCCAAGCTATATAAGGAGATCAAGGACCACTTATACCACCGATGTGGGAGAACTCAACAAGAACATCCTAACGAAAGGAGATTAACACATTCCTATTTAGTCTTTTTCTTCATTAATGCGGAAGTGCGTTCCGTATGAAACTATCGACGAAGTATTCCTCTCATTGCTTCCACTGTCAGTTAAATGGAGCGATTATCTTAAGGTTAAGCTGATGAGAGGAACCTCACCATATTTATAAGCATTAAACCTAGACCTAATAAACCTTCTCATAATACGCTTTATTAGGTCATCAAAAGAGCCTACACTACACTTTGGACATGAATGCCTCACAGTGTACATGACGTTGCCCGATCCATTTCCAAAAGATAAGGACCATCGTCTTTATCATAATTTGGTGTCACAGATTCACGGTTAACTAGCTGTAAGATAATATTCTAGACATTTTTGCATTCCAAGATTCATCTTCTCTAGGTACCTAATATTTTTACCAACATATGATGATATGAAAAAAGTTAAAAAGTAAAAAGAGGACAAAAGTTTTCAAATGTGAAAAGGATTTTTAATAACTCTTTATTGCTCTGATATGACAAAGGAATTGACAAAAGGCAAGTTAATTACATCAATCTAGCTTGTGGCACTTGTTGAATGATCAAGACCAACGTTTCAAGTGTTTGAAACTTAGCCAATAAAAGAGAAAGGCAGCTTTCTTGATTGAATGTGTTGTCCCCATTATAAATATGGATAGTCACCAAAACTACCGTCCTAGTTAGAGACATCATCCATCATCATTCATCTTTTTTCATTTTATTTTATATAATTTGGTAATTGTCATTAATTTATCATAAAATAGTAAGAAAGAGATTGAAATGGCAAGCTTCCCACCTAACAGATATCAATCAAATGTAATCATAATAATAGTATAAGAACAAGAAATTCAATGTTGCTTCTGATGCCAGAAAAGTCATAAGAGAGTCCTACTTCTTTGATAGCACCGGACCATTTACCCTAATTTGTTTTATGTCAAGATGCTATTGTTTGCTATGTCATTTCGAGGGACCCCTTTGCCTTTATATACTTATTAGGGGTAAACACGGGGTGTATTTGGTGGGAAGGTAAATACCAAAATAGTTTTTTTTTGAGAAAATAAGTTTTCTTATTTATTTTTTGGTGTTTGATAAATAATCGGAAAATAGATATTATTCCAAGAGTATATAATTTAAAAATAATAATATTATGTTGAACAAGAATTAATAACAGACAACTTCTATCGCTAAATAACAAAATTTGGTAGGTCGCTGATAATTCTATTTAGCAAGGAATTAACGACGTATGGGCTATATAATGATAAATTAGTGATGAATTTCATAATGTTTTTTGTTTCTCTCTAGTGGGGCGGAGTTTGGGGGTAAGGGATAGGAGGTTGTAAGCATGGAATATAGAGGAGACAATCAATTAATTTAATGAAATGTCGTTTATGAAACTTGTTTTTCTTACTTTTATCAGACAATGAAGGAGGTAGATTATTAGAAAATTATGAGTTCAGCGGAATTCCATAGTTATTCTTGAATGTGTAAAGATATTCATAATTATATATGTGCAAAAATAAATTTTAAATGGGTTAGAATTTTTACGACTTATCAAGCCAAAAAATAATTATTTTTAGGCATGTCATATTCGATGAGTTCCAATTCCCTTTGCCAAACTCAATTCTCTACCTTCAAATTCCAATGACTTCCTAAATGATGGTCTAAATTCCTTTCTAATTCATCACTTACGGAATATGTCGTCACCATCACCGGCAACTGGCCGCATCACCGCCTTCGCGAGGCAGGTAGTCCATCCAGCCCCGCACTAGTAGCCTCAGGATAGCCCATTTCGGCCTTCCGTCTTGGCTACCTTTCGGCCATTCTATCATTTTCCTGACACCACTGTTAAGCGTATTTTGTATACGCTTTTTGAGTCATTTTTAGTTAGTATTTTACTCGTTTTTGTTGTGTTTAGTATAGTATTAGGTTTGTTTTTCTTTCTTTTGAGTCACAGCGGTTCAAAACGGTAAAATGACAAAAAGGAACGAAAAATGGGCATGAAAGGAGGAATCCGAGGCCGAAAATGACAGAAATTGAAGACGCGGACGAAAGTACCCTGATACTTTTGTATCATTATAGGTTATTGTTCTTAATCCTCTTATGTGGTAAAACCTATCATAGAAATATATAAGGTTTCTGCACTGGGGTTGAGTGATTATATATCCTAACCGGAATATAAGACAGTCTAGTTAACCTGCTATCTTAACGTAGAAAAAGAAGTCATTCTAGTTGCATTAAGGATTAAAAAGAATGGATAGTTGAGGATATTTGAAGCCCTATTTCCATCATAACTGATTTAAACCAAAGTATTATCATAATTAATTTATTTTCTGCAATTACTTAGTCTTAGTTATTAGATAAAAATACAAACAAATTAACGTTCACCAAATAGAAACTAAAGCTTAGATAATCGGTACTTGATAACCAGTCTCTGAGGGCGATATTCGGTCTTACCAGACTATATTACTTGTAACGATACGTAAACTTGCGCGAACATTTAGAAATCGGCTAACAACCACTGCATCATCTTGACCCTATCTCATCACTCTCGGGCCTATTCCCAATCCCGCTGTCACATCTCGGCCACCCCTTCCTAATATCGTCTTACTCTCAGCAGCACACTGATGGACAATGAAAAACTGTGCTATGCACGACAATTCTAAACCCAAGCGGTTGTTCAACTTGTCCACTTCTGTTGCCCCTTCCCTTGTTCCTCGTAATTCGAAAGATGACTTGTCCGATCCTATTGAAAAAGTAATGATTGACGAATATAATGCTCTTATTGAAAATAAGAAGTGGGATCTAGTACCTCATCTTCCTGATGCAAATATTATTCGTTCTATATGGATTTTTTGACATAAAAAGAAGTTTGATGGTTCTTTTGAGAGGCACAATTCCTGTCTTGTAGGTGATGACGTGTCTCGGTAGGTGGGAGTAGATTTTAATGAGAGTTTCAGCCCGGTGGTGAAATCGGTAACTATTCGGACCGTTCTCAGTATTGCATTATCCAAACCTTGGCCTATTCATCAGCTTGACGTAAAAAATACTCTCTTGCATGAGACCTTCATGAAACTGTATATATGCATCAGTCTATGGAATTCAGGGATCTAGTTCATCTAGATTATGTTTATCTTTTGAGAAAATCACTCTATGGACTGAAACAGGCTCTTCGTGCATGGTACCAACAGTTTGCTGATTTTGTATCCTCTATCGATTTTTTCACATAACAAATTTAATCATTCACTGTTCATCTATAGCAAGGGTAATGACATGGCATGCATCCTATTATATATTGATGATGTCATCCTCACTACATTTTCGAATGCACTTTGCCGATCCATTATGTCACTTATTGCCTCTGAGTTTTCTATGAATGATTCGGGCCCCCTAAGTTATTTTATGAGCGTTGCTATTACGAGACATGCATGTGGCTTATTTCTTTGTCAAAGAAAGTACGCTAAAGAGATCCTTGATCGAACAGACATGACGTCTTGTAAACCAGCCCACACACCGGTGGACACTAATTTCAAACTCAGTACCTCTTCGAGCTCTCCGTATGCCAACCCGACTCATTATCGCAGTTTAGGAGGAGCATTATAATATCTCACTTTCACGAGACCGTACATATCTTATGTCGTGCAACAAATATGCTTATATATGCACAACCCGACAGATGCATATATGAATGCGCTCAAACGCATTTTGCGATATGTACAAGGTACTCTTCACTTCGGCATCCACATATACAAGTCCACACTCACTGGTCTGGCTGTCCAGACACTCGTCGATCCACATCAGGTTACTGTGTTTTTCTAGGGGATAACTTGCTTTGTTGGTTTTCTAAAAGACAACCTACTCTGTCTCGAATCAGTGCTGGAGCCGAGTATAGAGGAGCCACGAATGTTTTCTTTGAGTCTTGTTAGATACGCAACCTTCTACTTGAACTTTACTTCCCAATCATGAGCTACATTGATCTGCGTGATAATGTCGGTCGATCTCTCTCCGTGTCGCATTAAACATCGTATACTAAACACATTGAAATTCATATTCACTTTGTATGTGAAAACGTGGCTCGTGGACAAGTTCGTGTCCTTCATGTTCCTTCCAGATTATAGATTGCTGATATATTTATTAAAGGACTTCCGCGCATACTTTTTGATTATTTCTGATCCAGTCTCAACGTATGAGAACATCCCGCTTTGACTGCGGGGTGTTATAGAATATTTCCAGAATATTCATGTATCTTTGTATATCTTTTATATTATGTAAATTTATATTCCGATTGTAATTTGAAAGATTAGTTACCTAGTTTGTAATCATATAAATAATTATGTAACACTATATATATTGTACATCATAATCAATATGAAAGACAAGGAAACATATTTCTTTAGTGTGCATAAGCCTAAAAATCACTTATTATGAGAACGGAGGGAGTACAAATAATTTTTCTTTTGATTGAAGTTTCTAGCTCTAATACTTTTAAGGGTAATGCACGAGAGAGAGAGGGGGAAAAGGAAAAAAAAAAGATCTTTCATTATCCCCTAGGGGAGTTCCCTACGTTTGGTTAAAGTTTTGTAACCTCTTTTTGCATGAAATTAACTATGTCGCTTGTCACCGACAAGGGTTGTGATGATGCTAGTACTTCTTTATCTTTAATTAGAGATATCGGGTTCGAGCCCTTCATGGTACGGAGTCATTTTTGTTAGAAGGTGAATTATCCTTTATTGTGGGACTTCTCGACTCGAATCCAAACTTAGTCGGGCTCTAATGCGGATACTGAACATCGAATAAGAAATCAGAAAATTTTGTATCGTTTGTCAATTTAACCTGAGATATTTATTTGATTTTTGCTTGTTTTAAAATATTGATAATCATGGCAAATACATGAACTACGAATAGTAGGGAGTTTTTCCCCGTTAAGAGTCATACCCGATCCAAATTTAAATTAGTCGGATAAGTGAATTTCGAATGTCAATTTTTTTAAAAAAGGTACGGATGTTCCGCCATTTGCAAAATTTCTTTGAGCCGTTAAATGAGTACTATAAAATAAAGTCGATGAATGACTCACCATGTTGCAATTATCTTATTGGGAAATTTTCAAGTGATTTACCATGTAGCAATTAAATCTCTTCACGTTATTCCACTTTTAAATTAGACTCTACAATCTTACATACCACACTCCACACATACGGTCAAAAGTGACTATATATGTTTTGATCTTAAATCTTTGTTCCAACTCGCGGATTCAAGATCAATCCAATAAATTTTAAAAATATAATTTAACCTTAGTGTGATTTGGCCTACTTGATAATGACAAGAGACATAGTGATAGAGGTTTTCAGTACAGCACCATAAAAAGAGCAGCTCATTAGAGCAAAAGAATCAAAAGGGAAGAATACAAAAAAGTGAAAGAAAGGGAAGTCATTGAAGGAAGATCGTGTCATGTGTACTCTTTAGTTGATTCCAATTTTTACAGCTTACACTGAAAACGACACAGAGAGGAAAAAATGAAAATAAATTTTTCAGAAATCAGACATCTCTTCTGATATTAGTAGTAGTAACAAGAAAGAGCCTTGTTTTAGTCTGCTTGGGCAGCTCAATTGGTTTCAAGGGATATTTGAGGCAATGACCAATGATCGAATTCCGTCAGCGGTAGTATGGGGGTTCTTCTTGAAATAAAGGAGGGCTCTTGTGCGCAGCGTGGTACTGGTCTAACATTTGAAATCAATTGAGTCACCATGATTTACCTCCTTCACACACATGTTGAACCGGGGTGTGGGGCTCTTGGGATGTGAGATTCCATCTTTTTGGAGCAAGAAAGAGCATTGCTTTGCCCGCATAAACGTAGCTCAGTTGATTTCAGAGTTGTAGATTGCCCAAGAAAAAGCATTGCTTTGAAGAAAGTAAAAAATAAGGTGAGCTGACGAGCAGATATGAGAGAATATCCTTCAGTCCCTTTCATGCAGGCCTAAATTAAACAGTGGTGTCATCCTGATCCAGCCTGGGAAACTTACAACTTCTTATAGTTTTTTCATGTAGTAAAATGGCACTATATTTATGTAAGGAAAGTGTTAATGTTAGGATTGATGTTATGACATTTTTCTTAACATATCGTTTTTCAGAAAATGTCAGAACAAATGTCTTGATATTTGGGCTGACATCCGGATAACGATTTCTTCTTATCTTGGGCGGTTTTTGAAATTGTGATCTTTGTGTCACATGACAAATTGACTTAGCAAGAAGTCTTCAAAGCAGATTAGAATCGATGAAGACCAAGTCCAAGAGGTTGCATAACTTGAGGAGCAAGACGTGGAAGAAACAGTCCACTCAGTTGGAGATTTTTCAGCCTTAAGCCACTGCCCACGTGCTCCATATTTGGCTCAACCTACACAACTAATCGAAGAGTCTTTCAAGGAAACTCTCCACTATAAATAGAGAGGTCACTTCAAGGATTCGATATCCAGAAAATCATAAGAGAAAAGATCGAGAGAGCTCTCCAGATTTTAAGATCGAAAACTGGATCAACAAGGGTTGCCTGTATTTGTGACGACATTTTGTACGATATTACAAGTGATGCCTAGATTCTAGATTTGTTCTTTCATTGAAGCAATTATAATGAGGTGTTGATTCACTTCTATTTTAGATAGATTTTTCAGGCATAAGTCATCTGCGACTTAAACCTTTTTTTATTCCTTTTGTATCTTCTTGTAACATTGTAAAGAAAGAATATTTCAATTTTATATAAATATATACAATACCTTTGGTCATTGACCATCATGATTTATATTAATATATAACATATGAAAAATTAAACATTTGTGTTCTTTTATTTTATTTCGCTGCATTTTAAACTCTTACAAATATTTTTATTAAGTTTTATCTTCGTGTCGCCACTTGTGTCAGACGACATTTTTGCTGACATTCGACACTGTTTCAGCATACTATTTTGTCTATTTTGCTGTTTGATTTTAATTAATCCATAGTATAATCCACGGGACCCCTACAAGTGGTATCAGATCCGAAACTTAACATAATAAGTGCTAATGTCCTTTTACTTTATACTATGGATCCGGCTAATCCAAATATTGGTAGACTTCCTATTTTAGATGAATCAAATTATCCTTATTGGAAAATTCGCCTACGTTCTCATATCAAATCCATTGATGTGAGAGCATGAAGATCTATTATAAATGGATATACTATTCCTATGCTCCCATCGGACGAGGAAGACGACATATTACCTAAGCCTGAGGCCGAATGGTGTGTGGAATAAACCAATAGTGCAGGCTTCAATGAAAAGACTCTTAATGCAATTTTTGGATAGGTAGATCTTTATATATTCAAACTTATCCAAAATTGCTCAACTGCCAAGGATGCTTGGGATACCTTACAAACCCATTGTGAAGGTAGCTCAAGTGTTAAATGAAACGAAGCTCGCGCCTCGTGAGTAAATATGAACGTTTAAGGATGGAAGAGACGGAGGATATCAAAACTTATTTTGAAAAGTTGATCGACATTTCTAACGAATGTCAAGTGCTTGGGTCTCCACTGACCAACAGTCAACTTGTTGAAAAGACACTTCGATCTCTTCCTGAAAAGTTCAATATTAAGATATATGCGATTGAAGAAGCCCACAACCTTGCTACAATGGACCTCCATACGCTAATGAGCATTCTCAAAACATATGAGATGAATATGGAAAACCAAAGGACATTGTATAGAGGCAAATATGTTGCACTTCAAGCAAAATCCTTAGAGATGCAAGTCAATGAAGAAGACGAAAATCTTGAAGAGATTGGGGATGGTGCTAACGTTGCCCTTCTGATAGCGATTTATCCACATGCTTAACGCAAGTGCACGTATCGTACAAGTAATATAGTCTGGGTAAGACCGAATATCGTCCTCAGGGATTAGTGTTCAATTACCAAACAACTATCTATGGTATCTATTTGGTTATCGATATTGTTGTTGTGGTTTTTATCTAAGAACTACTGAATAATTGTAAAAACTAGCTAGATTACTTTACTTAAATCAGATATGGTGGAAATAGGGCTTCCAATCTCCTCAACTATCCGCTCGCTTTATTCATTAATGCAACAATCAAGGTTCTTCTTCTATGTTGAGATAACATGTTAACTAGATCGTTTTATATTCTGGTTAGGATATATAAACACTCAACCCCGATGCAGAACTCTTCTATTTTTCGATGATAGGATTTACTACAAAGGATGCTTAAGAACAATAACCTATTAAACTACACAAGTATCGGGTTACTTTCGTCCACGATTTTAACCTATGTTTATTCAACTACAACATATTCAGAATCTCCTCTTTCAGATTTCGATTCGAAATCATATATGTGATGATAACTAGTGATCAATTAATTACCAAGCAATCAAAACAATTATTGAATAAATCTCAACTATATAAAGAAGAAACCAAAAACATGCATTAAATCATAAAACGAGGTTCAAGTGATTCGAATGAAAAGCCCCTAAATAAAGTTTAGCTACTAGCCATAGACATGTCAAGAACTAAAAGATTATCCAACATAAACTGAAAATAAATAAAGTAAAGAAAAAGAATTACTCAAGAACAAACCTCTAATCTTGAAGCCTCTAAGACTCTAAGTGTTGTGATGAGTTAGGGATTGTGGAACCCTTTAAAAATCTGCCATGAGGACCTTTTATAGCCTCCAAAAACGTTTCCAACTTTTCCCTCTTGCCCTTGGTCCTTTCCTTCTCGGATTTGGCATAAAACCCGCGTCGGCGCCACGGCCCTGCAGTTTGGTGTCGTGGCCCTGCTGTTCCTGATAGAGTGGCGCCACGGCGCCGCCCTGTACTTCGTCCGGGGTGCCAACTTTTCGTCTCTTTTGGCTCTGGAACCTTTGTTTCTACCCTCTTTTTGCTTCTTTTCGCCAATGTGCCATTTTAAACTACTGTGACTCAAAAGAAAGAAAAAAATATCCTAACACGACACATATTTGTACAAAAATGGGCAAAAGACTAACTAAAAATGACTCAAAAGGTGTATATAAAATACACTGATCAAATACCCCCAAACTTAACCTTTGCTCGCCCTCGAGTAAAGATAAAAAAATAGAAATAAAGACACGAAAGAAAAGAAATTAAAGGACTCAAAGACACTGCTCAATCTGCTGCATAATTGTCACTAGAAAAGCATGAAGGTTAGTAGGATAATATGTAAGAACATATATAGCATGAATTTTTAGCATTCTAAACTCTCAAGTCAAATATTTCGCAAATTCAATTCAATCATGCTCAATGGAAGTAAGAATACTTAACTATGCATGTCAATTTCAAAATTTTATGACATGTTCACTTGCTATTCTACACTAATCATAGACACACAATATAGAGATCTTCAGGACTTTTCAGGGTTGTAATGTAGGCTTAGACAGGGGTAGGTAAAAATAAGCATTTAGGCTCAATTTACGTACCATAAGCTCTTTTGCTTTCAACTCTTTTCCTTCATTTTGATTTTCTTTTTAACCTCATACCTATCTTTCCCCTCTTTTGTTTTGAGAGAATGAGGGGCATTGTGAATAACATGCACCCCAAACTTAGGCTTTTGCCTATTTCTTATTGGGGTGCATAAATTTGTTCACTCTCTTTTTGTCTTGTTTTTTCTTTCAACACTTTTCATTCCAAACATCTTCAAATTTCACTTATGGCACAAACATGAAATTATAGGGTGTCAAATAAAGATCTTATTTTAGGCTCAAAGGGCTGACTAGGGATACAATTTATTGTAAGGGATAAGCAATGAATGGTAAGAAAGGGCTAACAAAGAAATGTCTGAGTCATCTCCCTAACATGTATATCCTAACTATTTCGCCTCAAATAACAAGCAAGTAGACACATATAATTTATTATTAACAATGCATAAATCAAGCAAGATACCCCAAATAATTTGATTTCATGAATTCTTGACATATCTAACCTAAGTGTTCAGATTGTTTGCTTCTCATTCCATTACATTATCCCACTTCACTTCATTAGGCGTTTTAAGTAACTACAGCATGCATGATCATAAAAAAAATTAGACTCAAATAAAACATACAACTAAACAACAAAAAGACTCAAAAACACACAAAAATAAAATAAACTAAGAAATTCCCCAAACTTAAATCACACATTGTCCCTAATGTGTGCAAGACTCAAAATAAAAAGACGGAACAACTTACAGACTTATGGTTTAAAATGGTGGCGGTGGCGGCGGATAATGCATGGACCAAAAAACTTCGATCGGCGCCATGGCCCTGCAATTCGGCGCCGTGGCGCCGAAACTACTGCAGGCTCTCTAATCTTTGGGAGCCACGACCCTGCATCTGGGCGCCGTGGCTCCATGTTTCCTGCGGCTCCCTCTCTGCTTTTAGTCCATGATTTTTGCCTGAAATTTCAAGATTTGAGTTCGTTCATGAGAAAAATTAGCAAACTTTCTAAAGTGTTGGGTTGCCTCCCAACAAGCGCTGTCTTTAACGTCTTGTAGCCGGACGCCATTTCCTCTTCATATTGGCTTGAGATAGGTCACGGAGCTCACATATTCCATGTCATTGATCAAGTAGGGTTTTAACCTCTGTCCGTTTACCTTGAATGAGGCTCCCTCTCTTCCTCTTACTTCAACTGCACCATAGGGGAATACTCTTTCAACAGTGTACGACCCTGACCAACGAGATTTGAGCTTGCCTGGGAAAAGCCTCAACCTTGAGTTGAATAAGAGCACTTGTTGTCCTGATTGGAAATCTTTAGGGATCAAGCTCTTATCATGCCATTCCTTGGTTCTTTCCTTGTAGATCGTTGCATTCTCATAGGCATTGTGTCTGAATTCATCCAACTCACTCAGCTGTAACAACCTCTTCTACCCTGCTGCCTTGGAATCCATGTTCAGCTTCCTCATTGCCCAATAAGCCATGTGTTCTAACTCTACTAGCAGATGACATGCTTTCCCAAAAACTAACCGATATGGTGACATTCCAATGGGTGTCTTGAACACTGTTCTATACGCCCATAGTGTGTCATCCAACTTGATAGACCAATTTTTCCTTGAGCCATCCACTGTCTTTTCCAATATGCTTTTTACTTTCCTGTTTGAAACTTCTGCCTGCCCATTCGCCTGAGGATGATAGGAAAATGTGGTGCGGTGGTAGACTCCATAGCGGGAAAGTAGTGTATCAAGCTGCTTGTTGCAAAAATGGCTTCCTTCATCACTGATGATGGCTCTGGGAGTACCAAACCTTGTGAATATGTTCTTTTGGAGGAACTTTTGGACAGTCTTACTATCATTCTCTTTAGTGGCTACTGCTTCTACCCATTTGGACACATAATCCACTGCAAGAAGAATGTATTGATTCACAAAGGACGAAGGGAATGGTCCCATGAAGTCAATCCCCCACACATCAAATAGTTCCACCTCCAAGATCACATTCCAAGACATTTCATTTTGCCTTGATAAGTTCCCCGTTCGTTGACAACGATCACAACCCTTCACAAAGGTGTGGGCATCCTTGAATAGGGATGACCAATAGAACCCACTTTGCAGTACTTTGGCAGCTGTTCTTGATGTCCTAAAATGCCCACCACATTGTAAGGTGTGACAATGGGTGAAAATCTGGTACATCTCATCCTCTGGTATACATCGCCTGATGACTTGGTCGACGCAGTGCTTGTATAGCATTGGCTCCTCCCAATAGTAATGTTTTACCTCTAAATAGAACCTCTTCACCTGCTGTCGTGTCAATCCTGGGGGTACTACCTTAGCTGCAAGAAAATTAACAAAATCAGCGTACCAAGGTAAATTAGAGACAACGCTTACCTGAAACAATTGCTCATCTGGGAAGTGATCATTTATCTGCACATCCTTGGTGTTCTGACTCTCTTTGTTTTCAAGCCATGACAGGTGGTCAGCAACCGAGTTCTCTGTCCCCTTCTTATCACGGATTTCCATGTCAAATTATTGTAATAGCAGCACCCATCGGATAAGACGGGGTTTTGCATCCTTCTTTGTCATCAAGTATTTTATGGCAGAGTGGTCAGTGTATACTATCACCTTATTCCTAATTAAGTATGGCCTGAATTTCTCAAATGCATATACTATTGCGAGCAATTCTTTTTCTGTAGTGGCATAATTCAATTGTGCATCATTAAGAGTTTTGCTAGCATAGTAAATGGATCTGAATATCTTTTCAATTCTCTGCCCAAGAACTGCTCCCACTGCATAGTCACTTGCATCACACATTAGTTCAAATGGAAGTTCCCAGTTTGGTGTAATGACTATGGGTGCTGAGATTAGCCTCTCCTTGAGTGTCTGAAATGCGGTCATGCATTCCTTACTGAATTTAAAAGCAACTACATTCATTAGCAAGGCGGAAAGGGGTTTCGAAACTTTTGAGAAGTCTTTGATGAATCTTCTATAGAAACCAGCATGCCCAAGGAAACTTCTTACCCCTTTTGCTGACACTGGAGGTGGTAGATTTTCAATTACTGAAATCTTTGCTCTGTCCACCTCAATACCTTGGTTGGATATTTTGTGGCCAAGGACAATCCCCTCTTTCACCATGAAATGACACTTCTCCCAATTTAGCACAAGGTTGGACTCTTCACACCGTTTCAATACTGCCTCCAAATGCTTCAAACACTCATCAAAAGAAGATCCAAAGACAGAAAAATCATCCATGAAAATTTCTATGATCCTCTCCACCATGTCAGAGTTGCTATCATGCACCGCTGAAAGGTAGCAGGTGCATTGCAAAGCCCAAATGACATCCTTCTGAAAGCAAACGTACCAAAGGGGCAGGTGAATATTGTCTTCTCTTGATCTTCTGGTGCTATGGCAATCTGATGATACCCTGAGTAGTCATCCAAGAAGCAATAATAGTTGTGCCCTACGAGCCTATCCAGCATCTGATCCAAAAAGGGTAATGGAAAATGATCTTTTTTGGTTGCCTTGTTCAACTTGCGGTAATCAATGCAAATCCTCCACCCAGTAACTGTTCTAGATGGAATAAGCTCATTCTTTTCATTGGTCACCACTGTCATGCCACCCTTTTTGGGCACCACTTGCACAGGACTCACCCATGCACTGTCAGAGATAGGATATATTACCCCAACATCAAGCCATTTCATGATCTCTTTTCTTACTACCTCCTTCATGTTTAGATTTAGTCTCCTATGTGCCTCAATAGATGATCTGCTCTCATCTTCTAGACGGATCTTATGCATCACTGTTGAAGGATTTATCCCTCTTATGTCTGCCAATGTCCACCCAATGGAATGTTTGTGAGGCCTCAACACTCTTAGTAGCTTCTCAACCTCCACTGTGGATAGATGACATGATACGATCACTGGTAAGGATTGGTTCTCACCTAGATATCGGTACTGCAAATGATCTGGTAGAGTCTTCAACTCTAACTCTGGAGCTTTTTCTATGGATGGTACTGATCTCTATGGCATCTGCCCTAGCTCTTCATATTTCTTCTTAAAACATTGCTCATAAGAATTTATCCAATTTGCATACTCCATCAATTTCGGGTCATTGCCACTATCCTCACCCCATTGTGTCAGCATTTCTTCAAGAGCATCAGCACTTCTGAACCCATTTTCTGAAACTGCTTCTTCAATCATATCAATGGCGTAACAGTTGTCACTCGCCTCTGGCAAGGTGGCTGCTCGGAATACATTGAAAATCACTTCATCTTCCTGAACATGAAGTCTCAGCTCACCTTTCTGAACATCAATGAGTGTCTGCCCTGTGGCTAGGAATTGCCTTCCAAGGATAATATGAATCAGTTCATATTCTTGCATGTCTAAGATGATGAAATCAGCGGGGAAGATAAACTTATCCAATTTAACCAACAAATCCTCGATGACTCCTCTAGGGTGGACGATGGAGCGATCAGCTAGCTGTAAGGTGATGTTCGTAGGTCGTGCTTCCCCATTCCAAATTTGTAAAACACCAGATAGGGCATCAGATTTATACCTGCTCCCAAATCACACAAGGCCTTCTGGCATTCAAACTTCCCTATAGTACAAGGGATGGTGAAGCTCTCTGGATCTTTCAACTTCTGAGGTAACTTCCTCTGTATGATGGCACTGCATTCCTCAGTTAACATCACTGTTTCATAGTCATCTAGCCTCCTCTTTTTACTGAGAATCTCCTTCATGAACTTTACGTAACTCGGCATCTGCTCTAGAGCCTCAGCAAATGGGATATTGATTTGCAGTTGTTTGAAGACTTCCAGAAATTTAGAAGCGCTTTGTCGAGGACTTTCTTTAGCCTCTGAGGATATGGTATATTGACCTGAGGATTGCAAACAGCTGCTGGTAATGTCCCTTGCTTCGGATGAGGGTCTCCAGCAATCACCTCGTCATCTGATGCCTCGGCGCCACGGCCCTGCAGTTCGGAGTCATGGCGTTGTAAATCCTGCAGCTTCTCTGAACTTTGGGCGCCACGGCCCTGCAATTCGGCGCCATGGCGCTGAGAATTCTGCGAGCCTTCTGAGTCTTTCTTCTCCGAACACTGTGGCGGTGGTCTCTCTTCCACTAATTATCCATTCCTTAGATCAACTGCATGAAACTGCTCTTTTGGATTCACCTCCATATTTTCAGGGTGATTCCTTTGTATTCTGTCGCTCAGCATGCCCGCGAGTTATCCTATTTGTGTCTCCAAATTCTTTAGGGACACTCTTGTCTCATCCATGAACTGAGTTTAGTGCTTAGTTAGCCTGAGTATGACCGCTCGCAACCCGTTCTGCTCTCCCTGGGTCCCTGAGATGGATCAAAACCAACAAACAAATCATGGCGCACGGTGTCACAATTAAAAGAAAATAAATTACAAGAAAATAAAAACCAAATTAGAAATTAAGAATAGGTAATTTGATATTGAACTACGCCAGTCCCCGGCAACGGCGCCAAAAACTTGATAGCGATTTATCCACACGCTTAACGCAAGTGCACGTATCGTACAAGTAATATAGTCTGGGTAAGACCGAATATCGTCCTTAGGGATTAGTGTTCAATTACCAAACATCTATCTATGGTATCTATTTGGTTATCGATATTGTTGTTGTGGTTTTTATCTAAGAACTACTGAATAATTGTAAAAACTAACTAGATTACTTTACTTAAATCAGATATGGTGGAAATAGGGCTTCCAATCTCCTCAACTATCCGCTCGCTTTATTCATTAATGCAACAATCAGGGTTCTTCTTCTATGTTGAGATAGCAGGTTAACTAGATCATTTTATATTCTGGTTAGGATATATAAACACTCAACCCCGATGCATAACCCTTCTATCTTTCGATGATAGGATTTACCACAAAGGAGGATTAAGAACAATAACCTATTAAACTACACAAGTATCGGGGTACTTTCGTCCACGATTTTAACATATGTTTATTCAACTACAACATATTCAGAATCTCCCCTTTCGGATTTCGATTCGAAATCATATATGTGATGATAACTAGTGATCAATTAATTACCAAGCAATCAAAGCAATTATTGAATAAATCTCAACTATATAAAGAAGAAACCAAAAACATGCATTAAATCATAAAACGAGGTTCAAGTGATTCGAATGGAAAGCCCTAAATAAAGTTTAGCTCCTAGCCATAGACATGCCAAGAACTAAAAGATTATCCAACATAAACTAAAAATAAATAAAGTAAAGAAAAAGAATTACTCAAGAACAAGCCTCTAATCTTGAAGCCTCCAAGACTCTAAGTGTTGTGACGAGTTAGGGATTGTGGAACCCTTCAAAAATATGCCCTAAGGCCCTTTTATAGCCTCCAAAAACGTTTCCAACTTTTCCCTCTTGTCCTTGGCCCTTTCCTTCTCGGATTTGGCATAAAACCGTGACGGCCGCCACGACCTGCGATGCAGCGCCGTGGCGCTAAACTCACGCAGCCGATCGTCCCCGGGCGCTGGGCCTCGCTGTTTCGATAGAGTGGCGTCACGCGCGCGCCAGATTTCGTCCGGTGCCAACTTTTCGTCTCTTTTGGCTCTGGAACCTCTGTTTCTGCCCTCTTTTTGCTTTTTTTCACCAATGTGCCATTTTAAACCATTGTGACTCAAAAAAAAGAAAAACTATCCTAACACGACATATATTTGTACAAAAATGGGCAAAAGACTAACTAAAAATGACTCAAAAGGTGTATATAAAGTACACCGATCACCTTTTCACTCGAAAATTCAATATGATGTTGAGAAGGATCAACGGTGACAATAATAAATCTAAAACCAAAAAGCACCAAAGTCAAGGCTTCAATCCACGATTCACTAAAACCCTTCCTACAACACAAAAAGGAAATCAACTTAGGAGAACCAGCTCAGACCGAACAAGGTTTGATCCCAAGAAGCTCAAAAGTGTACAATGTCATGCGTGCTCAGGATGGGGCCATTATGCCAACGAGTGCGCAAACACGTTAAGGAAAGCTGGGAAAAGTCTATGGATTTCTCTAAGTGACGATGAAGGTGAAGAGGAAGAGGATCCAGAAATGGAGTCACAAGCTATGCTGACACTGTTTTCGAATAGTCACTGTCAGATGATGAAAATGTCGCTGACTGTGTTGTCCCGAATGTCACAACATTTTCGGCAACATCAGCGATGACATCTGCAGATCCAGTAACATCTGACATGTATGAATATTTTAACTATTCCGATGTCAACTGCTTTAGTGGCTTTATTACTAATTATGAATCTGACCGAGATACTCAAGTCGACTCGAAGGACGACGTGATTAAGGAATTGTAAGAACTTTGCAAGGACTTAATTGTTGAATCCAAACAACTTGACTCAAAGGTAAAAAAGTTTAACTCTTGAGAATGCAAGTTTGAAAGACACAATAACCCGACTAGAGGTTACCCTTACCAAGAAGGATTTTGAACTTGGTAAGATCTGTGCGAAATTGGATCTGGCCGAAGCTACCTTCCGAAAGCTGAACACAGGTACTTCCAAACTAGATGAAATCCTAAGTGTTAGTCAACCACAACATGAAGGTTTGGGCTACAAGAACTCCCTCAATGCGACATGCTCCAACTTATTTGACAAAAACGAGACAATAGACTTCATAAAAGAAAGGAATTACGTGTGCCATCACTGTAAGAAGGCTGACCATTTAAAACCTTACTACTTTAAATTGCACAAGTACAGGAGCAGAATGTCGTCGAGAATGTTGTCCAACATTCCAGACAGCACTCGTTGCGACATTCCAGAATCAAGAAATCGTAAAAAGGTAAAGAAACTTTGGATGCCCAAAATGAATGTGCGATGTAATGTTGCTTTAACTGTTTTAAGGACTAACATTTCAGGTTCGTGGTACTTCGACAGTTGATGTTCTCGACATATGACAGGGACAAAAGAGTGTCTAAAAGACTACGAGACTCTAAATAGAGATAATGTTACTTATGGAGGAGGTGGCAAAAGCAAAATCATAGGCAGAGGAACATTGAATGTTCCAGGAATTCTGGCCTTGCAGAATATCTTGCACGTCAATGGGTTAATGGCTAACCTTGTTAGCATAAGTCAATTGTGTGATGAAAATCTAGAGGTGAAGTTCAATAAGTATGCTTGTACAGTTACAAATGAATCTAACCAATGTGTAATGTCAGGTACAAGAACATGCAATAACTTCTATCTGTTGGAGAACAAGAGATTTGCAAGAATGTTAGGACGGATGACACGAACTTATGGCATAAAAAATTAGGGCATGTTAACTACCATAACCTTGAAAGATTAGTTTCTTATGAGGCTATACGAGGTATCCCTAAACTCAGTCCTAAAGATAAAACAATGGTTTGTGAAGAATGTCTCAAAGGTAAGCAGACCCGTGTCTCCCATAATGTTGTCCAAAATGACGGACAACATTCAGGTACGTCTCACTGTTTTCAACTTTTACATATGGATCTAATGGGTCCAATTGAGGTGGACAGCCTAAGAGGTTTGCGGTATTCTTATGTGATTGTAGATGACTTTTTCAGGTACACTTGGATATATTTTTTGAAGGAAAAGTCTCAAACGTTTGACATGTTCAAAATACTACACTCTAGAATAAGAAATCTATATCATTCCTCTATTTTTTGGGTTAGATCCGACCATGGAAAAGAGTTTGAGAATATTCAGTTCTCTACATTTTGTGAGAAAAAAGGTATTTTCCATGAATTTTCTGCTCCCAAAACCCCACAGTAAAATGGTGTAGCATAGAGGAAGAATATGACTTTACAAGAGATGGCTAGAGTCTTGCTTAGTTCAAAAAATTTGTCTAAACATTTTTGGGCAGAAGCTCTAAATACTGCAAATCACATCACCAATAGAGTATATCTTAGGCCAGGAACTAAAATGACACCATATAAGATACTTAATGGAAAGAAGCCTATTGTGCGTTATTTTCATGTTTTTGGGTGTGTGTGCTACATCTTGAACGATAGAGAACACCTAGCTAAGTTTGACTCCAAAAGTGATAAGGGAATTTTTGTAGGCTATTCCCAAAATAGTCATGCTTACCGAGTGTATAATCTTCGAACCAAAACCGTACAAGAGTCTGTTAACATTGTTTTTTATGATTATGCTGATCTTACAGGAAACAATTCTGATAACAATGTTATAATTACTGTGGAGAAGAGCAGGATACAGGAAATTCAGATGTTGCCCCAAATGTCACGACATCTGCAACAACACCTGAAGCGTAACTGCAGAACACCAAGTTTGGATGAGAAACAGAGGCTGAAATTCACGACCCAGTACGTCGGGATCCCTCATACAGGATTAGAAAGAACCATCCCACTGGACAAGTAATAAGAGAAGTACATGAAGGAATGAGAACGAGAAGGAAAGAACCACTGAATTACTGAGACATGGTGAGATATGTGTGTATGTCTACCATATATCCTAAGGTAAGTATTTCTTGTTATATATCTACCTTGGAACCTAAAAATGTCAATGAAGCACTAAAAGATAGTTGGTGGATACAAGCTATGCAATAAGAATTAGAACAGTTCACTAGAAATGAAGTTTGGGATTTAGTTCCTCGTCCCAACAACACTAATGTTATTGGAACTAAATGGATCTTTAAAAACAAATCAGATGAATATGGAACTGTTGTGAGAAATAAGACCAGACTAGTTGCTCAAGGACACTCTCAAGTGGAAGGGATTGACTATGAGGAAACCTTCGCTCCAGGTACTAGAATTGAGTCAATTAGATTGTTGCTTGTCATAGCTTGCTGTTTAAAGACCACTCTCCATCAAATGGATGTAAAATGTGCTTTCTTGAATGGATATATTGATAAGGAAGTTTATGTGGAACAACCTAAAGGATTCGAAGATCTCCACCATCCACAATTTGTATACAAGCTGAAAAAGACCTTGTATGGATTAAAACAAGCTCCACGTGCATGATATGGTCGTTTAACTCAATTTCTTCTTGAATTTGGTTTCAAACGAGGTGTAGCTGATTGTACTTTGTTTGTAAAACACCATGGAGTAGATATGGTCATTGATCAAATCTATGTAGATGACATAGTTTTTTGTTCGATTTCACAGTCCCATCTTAAGACTTTTGTCGAAGTTATATCCTCAACATTTGAGATGAGCATGATAGGGGAATTAATTTTTTTCTTAGGCTTGCAGATAAAGCAAAATGAGGAGAGAATCTTCATCTCCCAAAGCAAGTATGCCAAGAATTTGGTCAAGAAGTTTGGATTGAAGAATGCTAAACATATGAAGACTCCAATGGGATCAACACATACTATATGCAAAGATGATGTTGGGGAAAATATCGACCCAACTTTGTATCGTTCTATGATAGGTAGTCTCTTGTATCTCACCGCGAGTCGTCCTGATCTAATATTTAGTGTGTGTGTGCTCAATTCCAAGCCTGTCCCAAAATCTCCCACTTAAATGTCGTGAAACGTGTCATCAGATATGTCGCCGGCATATGTGAGTTGGAATTTGGTATTCCAAGGACACTAATCCTAATCTAATAGGATATAATGACTCGGATTGAGCTGGTGATGTGGAGGACAGAAAGAGTACTAGTGGAGGATGTTTTTACCTTGACAATAATTTGGTTTCTTCATATAGTCGCAAACAAAACTGTGTCTCACTCTCAACTGCTGAATCTGAATATGTAGCAGCTGGGAGTTGTTGTTCTCAATTAATATGGTTAAGACACATGTTAGACGACTATGGTTTTTCAAACAATATCTTGATTTTGTATTGTGATAACATGAGTGCCATTAATATTTCAAAAAATCCAGTTCAACACTCTCGTACAAAACATATAGATATTAGGCATCATTTTCTAAGAGATTTGGTTGAAAAAAAACTAGTGCGAATTGATTATGTTGACACACTTCATCAATTAGCTGATATCTTTACAAAAGCTTTAGATCATGAGAGATTTTCCAACTTGAAAAGCTCTCTTGGTCTCTGTTCTGTCTAATTTCGGTACTGTTGGGCGAATGTCGTCTGAAATGTCACTAACATTCCAGGTGACATTTACCCTTGTAATATCAGAATATGTTTTTCAGTATATTGTAATGGCTGATTTTTGTTCACACAGACATCTTTTTAAGTAAGAACATGATTTTAATGTGATATTGTTCTCTGCGATGATATTATCATAAAAAGGAAGTATAAAAAATAAGGCAAAACCTTTGTTCAAGTCTCGTCAACTGATATTTTTAATGTGATATTGTTCTCTGTTGATATTCTCAGATTATGATATTTTTGGGAAGCAGTGTAACTGATTTTTGAAAATTCAGTTATTTTTCCCTGTGCCGCTGTTTTCTTAAAAAAATATGCTTTTGTTCAAATTCTTAAATTCAGGGAACAAAATTATTTTGCCAAGTATATAATGTATTTTCATTTGTTAATTTTTCTAGTCTAAGTTTTTCTTTCCAAAAACAAATTTTTTTTTTTTTGGGGGAAACCAGCATCTCGGTTGTTAAAGAAACTGATGGAGTAATTTGATAAGTCTCAAAGCACCCAATACACTCCAGTTTCCCAAATTCTCAAAAACCCTAATCTCAATACTCCTTCATCTTCATCACATTTCTCTCCAATGGATACATCTCCAATGTCACCAAAAATGTCTCCCAACAGTCCAGAACCAACCCCAATGAGCACAAGTCCCCCATAATGCACACCAACAATCCGATTGATCTGAAAAACACTACAGATGTCACTGTGTTACCAAAAAGAGAAGGCACATCCAAGTTTCCCACTCGAAGGTCCACTCGAACTTTTGAAAGAGATTTCGACAGTGCTGAATCAGCTACAAAATGACCAAAAGTCGATACCACTACCTCTGCCGTATCAAGCAATGATTGGAGTGAGTCAGACCTCAATCTGTCCACTGATGCTGCTGAGAGGACTCCATCAGTCGAACTACCTACAGAAGCCCCAGCATCACCGTCATACTCAAATCTTTTTGTTCCAAATATTGTGGATTCAAGTGAAGAGAAGGAAATCTCAGATGATACACCACTGAAGAGATTTTGCCCCAGAAAAGTAGTGGAAAAACAGTGACTGCAGATACCTCAGAAGACACACCAAATGTTGTGAAAAATGTCACAACATCTCCTGTGACTAAAGAGTCAAGTTCTCCGACCTCATCGAGCAAAACTGCAACAGAATCAGAGAATGAGGTAAGTCATTTCTCAGACAAGTTTCTGACCCAAGAAAAATCTACACATTGGTCTTGGTACAAGAATAGGATTATAAGAACTAAAAAAGTTGTGGACATTGCATCTTGTACTGAACATGGCCTGATGGACTTCTTCACCGAAAGAAATCTACTAGGCTTTGTTAATAACAAATGTCCATATGTCGAAGAGATTGTGAGGATGTTTTATGCAAACCTAGAAACTAAAATGGGAAAAATCAAGTTAAAGAAATTTGGCTAGATTTATTTGTATAACAAGGTTTACAGCTTCACACCTACCATAATAAATTAATGTATGGGTCAGAGTGAAGGATGGGAGAATAAAGAAGAGAGAGATGTTATAAACAACATGGATGAAGTGATTGACTACCTAACTGGCGGTATGTTGACTAAATGGGTCTCTAGAGTTCCAGCATCGAAGCTTACAACATTGTTTGCGATTGTACACAAGATACTTATATACAATTGGCTCCCCTAGATGAACGAGTCGATTATTACAATAGAGCAAACAATTATGTTGTATAAGATAAGAAAGGGCTAAGAGTTGATTTAGGAAAAACAATATTCCAACAGGTTGTGAACTTAGCCGAAAAAGACTCAACCCCTCATACTACCATTCCCCTCATTGATCTTTAAAGTCCTTACATCTCAAGGGTTCAAACCACCAAGAAAAGATATGCTAAGAAAAGAACCTGATGTGTATGTTGTCAATAAAACAGTCCTGAGAAGCCTCAACAGAGTAATTGATCTTCCCTGGAAGCTGGAAGATAGTAGTAAAGAAAATGTTGACAATAATGTTCCCAACATTATTGGCAACACTGATTCAGGACAACCTCCTATGACAACTGATTGTATTGTGAGACAAATTGCTAAAATCAATGAACAGCTGTTTGAAATTGACAATGCGAGACTAGCTCTGATCCAAGCCAGGGATCATTTTCTATCTTTGCTTTCTTCCCAAAAAGGGGGAGATGATGATGAAGCTGAACAAAGGAAAGAAAGAGAAGAAGCAGGGAGTGAAGCCGATGACAGAAGAACTAGAAAGCGATGAAGCATTCGCGAAAAGAAGTTCTCGTCGAAGACCTGGAGCTGGTGCATGTGGAGCAAGGCAGTGAAGTTGGAAGAAGTAGAAAGAGGATGTAATCTACTACTTCTATCAACTTCTGTTGAGACTGCTGCCGACGATGTGCTGATGCTGAGAAGCTACTGATGTGATGATGAGATGCTGTTTCTTGTGAAGAATAGATGTTGTTACTGGTGAAGAATATGCCCACTAAAATATGGTTATGCTGGAAAAGTGTCCAGTAATGATGGGATAATATTTTGGTGATGGGATAATGTTTTTCATATTTTGAATTGGATTGTAAATGACACTAATCTGTTTATTTTGCTTGGATGATGATTCCTGTTTATTATATAAGATGGCATATCTGTGGATATTGTATATATTGTTTGTATGCCAATTCCAGATTGAGGGGGAGCATTTGTGGAAAGTTGCCATTGTTAGATCACTTATACTTATTTGTTTGAGTTTTGTGAAGAAAGACAAAAAGGAGGAGAATGTTAATGTTAGGATTGGTGTTATGACATTTTTCTTAACATATCGTTTTCCAGAAAATGTCAGAACAAATGTCTTGACATTTGGGCTGACATTCGGATAACAGTTTTGCCTATCTCTTGGACAGTTTTTTCAGAAAATTGTGATCTTTGTGTCACATGGCAAATTGACTTAGCAAGGAGTATTCAAAGCAGATTAGGATCGATGAAGACCAAGTCCAAGAGGCTGCATAACTTGAGGAGCAAGACGTGGAAGAAACAGTCCACTCGAGGAGTCTTTCAAGGGAACTCTCCACTATAAATAGAGAGGTCACTTCAAGATTCGATATCCATAAAATCATAAGAGAAAAGATCGAGAGTTCTCTCCAGATTTTAAGATCGAAAACTGGATCAACAAGTATTGCCTGTATTTGTGACGACATTACAAGTGCTGCCTAAATTCTAGATTTGTTCTTTCATTGAAGCAATTGTAATGAGATGTTGATTCACTTCTATTTTAGATAGATTTTCAGGCATAAGTCATCTGCGACTTAAACCTTTTTTTATTCCTTTTGTATCTTCTTGTAACATTGTAAAGAAGGAATATTATACAATACCTTTGGTTATTGACCATCATGGGTTATATTAATATATAACCTATGAAAATTAAACCTTTGTGTTTTTATTTTATTTCGCTGCATTTTAAACTCTTACAAAGATTTTTATTAATTTTTATCTTCGTGTCGCCACTTGTGTTAAACTACATTTTTGCTGACATTCAACACTGTTTCAACATAATGTTTTTATCTATTTTACTATTTAATTTTAATTAATCCATAATATAATCCACTGGACCTCTACAAGAAGCATACTCCTACCTTTTCTTTTACTTATTTTATTCGTTTCGAGTCCATTGAGGTGAAGACAAACGACTTTGAAATTGAATAGGAAAAGGCCATTTTTCTAGACTAATCTTATACGGTAGCTCGTTAGATCATTTCAGGCGTAAGTCAAGATATTTATTTTAGAGAGTTTGAGGTATTTGGTAGAAAAAATTGTAAAATTGTTTTTAAAAGCTGAAAATACATCCGTTTCCCTCTAAAAAATGCTATCGACGATTTAAAACTGTATTTTAGTGAATTCATAAACATAATGAATTCACTGTATTTTAGTGACATATCTAATCACGCGGCACTTTAAAACTAGAAGTTGTAGTCATTATTAGAATTTCAGGACGATTTAAATTACATAAAGACATGATCGTATCAAATATTTTTGGGGTCCTATGGACTACTTAAATTAAATTATTTATATGCAGGATCATCTCAAACATTACAATCAGTAATAAGTGGGTTAAGACTTAATTGGTTAAGACCATGAATTATGAGCTTACAAGAAATTAAGCTAATACTACTTATTAAAAAATGAAAAAAGAAACCCTAAATTTTTTTATTTTTCGGAGGCCATGTGCGGTAGCACACCTAGTACGGATCTAAAGACGACCCTGTTTATATAGCCAATCATAATAAGCCATATGGCCCTTTTAAATTGGAAAAAAGTTATATTTTGTTTAGGGTATTAGTTTGAGGGGTATTATAGATTGAGGGGGTACTTTTAGACCAATAGGTGATTAAAGGGTATTTGTGAACCATTTTTCATATGTTAGCAGTATTTTTTGTCCTATTCCGTAACAATTACAAATTGTTCTGAAACTACTAAGATAATTTTAGAGAAAATGAAAATTTAAATTTAAAGAACTATATGCAAATTAAATAGGAAAAACATCACCAATTTCCCCCTCAGGCCTCAACCCAAACTAATTACTTCTTATGCCCAGGCCCAGCTCATTTCAAAATAATTACCCGGTGTGTCCCCTAACCCAACTAATTATTTTTGTCAAACCTTACCTCCCCTTCTTTTTGTTTCCTCTTAATATTTTCCTTTTTTGGTTACTTTGTCTTTTTCATATTTTTTTTATCCTTTTCTCTTTTTGTTTTTAAGATAAAAATACTAGTTAATTAATTTTAGATTACTAAAAATATAATAAATTAAGTAATTTAACTAAAATAAAAATTAATTAAAAATATTAAATTAACTATTTTTTTTAAATCTAATTTAATACAAACAAATTTTTTAATTTATTTTTTTGCATATTCAAATAAAATTATATCTAAAATATGAGTTTATTTTTTAAACTTTTTTATAAGTAAAATTAGGACATACATATATCCTGTCAGTATATGATATATACAATGTTGACATCATAGGGACTGAGTAGTGTTGGAACGAATCTGTCATCGATCCTTTGTGATACCTTGTTAGTATGTGATATTATATATTATGTGGGTATTATAGAGGACTATTTAGGTAATGAACCAATTTTTATGATATCTTGTTGGTATATAATATATAACATGTGGGTATCATAGATGACTGAACTCTTTTTTGAAGGAGCGAATCAGTACTCTACGATATCTTATCAACCTTTGATATATCATGTGTGGATCACTCATTCATGATACCATGTTGGTATATGATATATACTATGTGAGTATCAGAGAAAATTAAATTGTATTTTTTCTTGAAGGAATAAACCAACGCTCAATTCAAAGAGAGTCATTTATGATACTATCATGATTTATAAATCTACGCAAATGGTATCATGTAGGATTTAGTAATGCCATAGAAGGAATGAAGCAGTCCTCCATGATCCCATCTGCATAGATTTATATACCATAATGATATCGTGAATGATTCTCTTTGAATAACTGAATCGGTCATTCATGATATTGTATTATAGAGGAATGAGTGTTTTCGTTGAAATAATGACATACCATGTGAGTATCATAGTATACTGCAACAATATCGAAGAGGTATACTATATCATGAATGTGAAAAATACTATATCATGATGTATCATAGTAAAATAAAAAAGAAAGAAACTAGAATTAAATAAAGAGTCAGATTATGATGAAAAATAAAATAAAATAAAATATAGTATGAAAAAATAAATGAACAAAAAAGGAGAAAAAGAAAGAAAAGAAGATAAGAAGAAAAAAGAGACAATTAAATAGAAAAAAAGAAAAAAAGAATAAAAAAAGGAAATTAAAGGAGCTAGAATTAAATATGAAATTAGATTATGGTGAAAAAAGAAATTAAAAATACTATGATTTAGAAAAAAAAAAATGAAACAAAAAAGAAGAAATAAGAAAAAAATAAAGAAAGCAAAAAAGTCAGCTTTAGGTTTCGGAAACTCACTTGCCGCAATTCTTCACTGAACTTGTTCAATTGCTGCCGCCACTGCCATTGGTAGGTGTACTTCTTTGTAATTACTCTTTAATCTAAATGTGCAGTTTTGTGTTTAATATTTTGCATATTCCAATTGGTTGGGGTAAAGAGTACTGAATTCTCCTAAATTGGATCATTTTTTTGGGATAAACAGGAACTCAAAAACACATTTTTTGATAAAGCACTAAAAGGATGTTTTGTGTCTCTTGAATGTGTACGGATTTTAAACTATAAGCTTATTGTGAACCCAATTCATCACCAACTTAACAAAAGGAGGAGTTTTATGTTGTAAAAGTTTAGCTGAATAAATAGTATCAAACCCCAGAGCTTTTATACAACAACATAACCAATGTAAATCCCACAAGTAGGGTCTAGGTTTGCGGGTAGAGAGGATAGAAAACCCCAGAGCTTTTATACTATTACAATTACTATAAGATCTTGAATTAGAGATAACTATTGTTCTTAAAATTGCATCATTACTTGCTGTTTTGGAGTTGCTGAAAATCGAATGTTTCAACTAGATATATCATATATAGGGGCGCAATGACATTTTCCTCGTTACTTGATTTTCGTTAGATTTTTTCTTAAAACCCAAATGATTGTTAACTGCAACTTATCGAAGAGGGAAAATGCTGATGCATTAGAAAATTGCGAAGACAAGTTCATTTAGCGGTAAATGCAATTGGAAGTTGCCAAATATATTGAAGGATAGAGTTTACAGCCCACTGATTTAGAGTTTTGATTACATCTATTACAGCCCACTGATTTTGAAGAAGCTTTCAGGATCGACCATTCCAACAAATTGTCCATATTGCCTATCTAGGTGCCCAACTATAATTGAGCCATAAGGAAGTGTCTGCTCTATATGGGGATAATCTGTAAGTCCAGGAATGAATGCTTATTAAGGAATTGTTAAGCTGATCTGCCATTATCTGCTTGCGAAAGGACGAATTCACTTCACTTCAAAGTAGATGTGCGATGGAATTGAATGCTAGCGAGTCTATAGAAAGGACAATAAACCCTAGGAAGACGGATGTCGAGGGTAAACCCTTCATACTCATCATCTGCGGATCCCTCGTTTACTATCACTGCGCCTATCGGAATTCCAGCCTCGTCTCTCTTGTCTCGGATGTCTTTATTGTACTCCTTTGTTCCCTCGCCATTCTCGGTCTCCTCTTTCGTCAGATGAACATCTCGGTTCCCGTGGATCCTCTTGAGTGGCAGATCTCTCAGGACGCTGCCAACAGGTTTTTCGCCTGCCTTGCCAATACTGTTGGTGCTGCTGAGTCTGTTCTTAGGGTTGCTGCTACTGGCCATGATAAGCGCCTGTTCTTTAAGGTTGTGGCTACTCTTTATGTGTTATCAGCTCTTGGAAGGATAACGTCGGGTGTTACTATTGCCTATGCTGGGCTCTGCTTTCTTTGCCTTTATATGCTTGCTGAGAACTTGCAATTGATTAGCTCAAGGTACCCAAGGAGAAGGGATTGCACGAACACAGTCCAGGATGACTAAATTGATTTTGTCTGTTTCAGAGGAATGAAGGAAGGAGTTGCGCATTGTTTCTGAGTTTTGGCTTCCAATTTTGCTAGGTCTGTCGCTTGTTCTTGCCAAATTAATGTGAATTCTCTTTCCATGCTTTTCTGCAGCCTATTGATTTCTTTAGGTTTCGCTGTTTGGAATTGTTTGTTTGAATGACACTTATCCTCATCATCAGTGTCAATTCGACCAAGTTGAAACAAACTTCTTGTTAAGAATCGAATATTTCCCATTGAAAAGTACCATTCACTAATAAATTGCCCAATATTTTTTGTATTTTCTCACCAATTTTAGTTAGCCATCAGTTCATGATATACTATTAGAAGACGAAGTATGATACGCAGTTATTAGCGTTAGAAGATTGTTACTTGTAACAATGATATAAAATTACTTGTAACGTCGAGTAATTTTTATCTGAAGAAGCTTGTAGACTGAGTGTTTGCTCTCAAACTTCCAAAATTCGTGCCTAAATTATCCACCGTATAAACTATGTAAACAGCTCTTCAACATATTAGGGAGTAAATAGGGATAGTGGCATAACTATCCTTACTGACACAAGACAATTTGATAGTATAAGAAGTAAGTATTAAATATTTATATATTTTTAAGTATTAAATATTTATATATTTTTAAGTATTAAATATTTATATATTTTTAAGTATTAAATATTTATATATTTTAAGTATTAAATATACAAGAACAAACTGCTGTTGATTGGTTCTCCTTCTATTCTATCATGGCAGGCTTGGAGATATGAGGAAGACCATCATCCCTATCCTTATTAGTTGGGTTTTGCGGGATTATCCAGAAATGCTATACTTACACACAAAATTATCACTCTTTCTCGAAAGCTTTGCGGTGACTATTTTAGGACGACAGACAATCTGCACAAGGACACTATAGATGAAAGGCATTATTCCAGCAAATAGAAGATACTTAGCTCCACACAACATAGAGACAAGTTAGCATCTAGTGGAGAATAGATAACTTGAAACGATGAAGAATTAGAATGGAGAAAAAACCAAAAGAACACATGATTCTTAAAGGATGACAGTTACCCTAATAGAGTTGATAAACCGACCCCTTCTTGATCTTGAAAAGCATGACAAGATACGAAAGGGACCATACACAGTGTCATTGCATTAAAGTATATATCATGCATTTGTCAAAAAAGAGAGGTGGCTTCGAAAGCAAATTCAAATGATGATATATTCTATTGGCACCATTGAAAAAGATGAAGAGCTTCTCTATCTCTCCAAGCTTTAATTTGTTTTCATCCAAGTCAACATAGTGCCAATACACATAAAATATTCACTCATTAATCCATGGAAATTACTGGCCAACTCCTTCTGCATGATTCTCCCCACTCTTCTGCATTGCCTAGTTTGATGGTCCCCGTGATAAAGAGAGGAATTCAAGAAAAAATATTACATGTATACATGTATATACGCATACTCTTTATTTGTATATACACTGTCTATGCAATTGAAATTATAGGGGTATTAATTAATAATTACCAATTGGTTTAAATTTAATGGTGTATGTAAAATTGAAATATTCAAATTCTATTAGGTCATTTTCTGATGCCATACGTAACAATGGAATTAAACTAGTCAAGTAAATGAACGACCTTTTTTCCATAGATATACACTCATACATGTATTATCTAAATGTGTGTATATATGTGAACACTGCCATGAAAAGTAGAGTTTTCTTGGGATGCTCTAAGTGTGGACAAAGTAATACTATATTTCTTGAGAGAGTCCTGGGTTGTGCCTCGTGAACTTGTCTAGTGGTTAACAAGTTTGAATTGAACAAAATGGGTCGTTATAACCATGAGCTCATATATAGGCATATAGCCACCTCCGTCATATATGTTTTTTTTAATTATTTAAAATTTAAAACTATTGACTCGACTAGTTTATTTATATACCTATAACATGATTAATTTGAATTTGAACGGGATAAGTCTGTTGAAAATTTACTAAACATGAAATAAAATTAATCCTATTAATTATGACTCGAACAATTGGGACCCCGCACGTCGGAAACATGGTTTCCACACACGTGCACATAAAGTGCCAAGGATCGTATTTTCCTTAAATGGAAGAGATATTGGTACGTATATGAATTGCGTAAGAGAATAGATAGTTATTGGCCAAATGACAATGATTTCACGTTGGTAAACAAAGGGAAGACATATATAAAGTGTAAAAGATGAAACAAGTCTGAAAATGTCGTGGCGCCAGAGCTCCACGGCGCCTCCCTGCAGGGCCACGACGCCAGCTCTCTGAAGTTTCTGCGCCGCGACGCCAGCCTGCAGGGCCACGACGCTGCGGACGTTTCAGACCGTTGGAAGATGAACGAAAACTGGTTTTGAGCTGACTTTGGAGCATTAATTCTCCATTATAGGGCTCATGAATTCATCCATTATTTGGCTGAATTATTATTCCACATTCAAGGCATTATATGATCTTTATTGGCCATTACTAGGCTATGTGGAAGACCATCTTCTTCACACTATAAAATGGAGCTTTGGGCTCATTTGCAGAAACACTTGACACTTAACAATTCTCTGAAATTGTCTTTCTCTCTTGCAATCACAAAACACTTAAAGATTTTTCTTCCTAAGCGAACACTTGAGTTCATTTTGCTCATTTGTTTGATTGATGTTTTATCTTGGGAGATAAGTTGACATTACACCATTGAAAGGATATACGGGGCAATATTATCTTAAGGATAGATTGAAAATTCGTCGACTCAGCAATCCCTCTTATTTGTTTAATTTCCAAATTTCTTACATAATTATTGTTGCTACATTCTCATTTTCTTTATTTCTATGTTCACACAAAGTCCACCAAGGGTTAAGAAAGTGATAATTGTAACATTAAAAATTGGTGGTTACATCGATGAGCTCATTGTAGGTTCAGTATCATATATATAGTCACCTAACAAATCGCTTTCTTTTAAACGTACCTCTCGAGGATCATATTTTTCTTCTTTAATTTCCTTGAGTTCCTCACCAAAAAATAAAGGAAGATAGGAAAATGTTGGCAGTACTTTTTGTAGCTCGAAACTAGCTCGACTTAATTGAGTAACTGAATTAAAAAAAAGGACCGACAATCCAATAAAAAGTCCAGTCATAATTCATGTTATCATGTTATTAGATAATAAAATTAATTTGGTCAACTGTTTTATTAGATTAATATACTTTGATAAGTGAAAGGGACTATCGTTGTATTTGTTGGTCTATAGATGTGATCTATAGGTTACATGTTTGAGTTGTAGAATCAGTTATTTGCGTTAACGCCAACTTCCTATATCACACCCCTTTGAAATGCAGTGCTTTTCTGAACCCTATGTGATCGTTAAATACTTGGTGTATGTATACTTTGATTAGTATGAATGCCGAAGTTCATATAGTATTGATCTCTTGCTGGCCTAAAAAGGCCAAGGGAGAAGGACAATACATAACAATAGACCAGCAAACGCCTGAATTTGAGGGTAATTCTATTCTTTCGTTATTTTTCCTTCCACAAATGGTAGTACCTAAAGTCTTGTATTTAATTAATTGAACTCGTTTAATAGAAAATTACAACATCATTAGAGTTTTTTTCCGGTGCAAAAGGCTGTTGAATTTTGCCTTTGCTCATTAAACCAGTGGGACACATCAGGCTTCTTGCTGCATTATCTGATTTAAGTAATGGAAGTTGAGATAAATCAAGTCCTTTAACAAATATCTGAATTTTCGGGATCCTTGTGATTAAAAAGATGTCATTGTATGTAGTGACTATTCGATTTTTATTCTTTTCTATTTTTCACAAAATATGATTAAGAAAAGGTATATGCTTTAATACATTAAAATTTCCTACATACATTGTAGACAACAAGCTTCTAGTCGAAATAAATAGGTGGATTATTCTAATATGGTAATTATTAGTAGTAGTTATCATTTTTATGTTTTAGGCCAAAATGTTTTAGCACATGTTTCATATGGACATATAATTCTCGTAAATGATCAAATATACCTCTCTACTTTAGTTTATTAGTCAATTTTGTTACCCGTTAGCTAAAGTAATCAAATATACCTCTTCCGTTAATAAAGTGTACACTTATACCCTTACCTTAAGTGATAGAAATATTCAATTCCGCAAAAATTAACCATTTAATTAAAAGTACCCATGCCCTAAAAGTTGACCCTAAAAGTACACCTCGCACGGATCAAAAGACGACCCTGATTATATGATTCTCTTGTCTAGACAAATGAAGCGTGCTATAGCAAGCTTGGCCTTATAATTAATAGTAATTTTCTTTTTCGTAATTTTACATTTAAAAGAAGTTTTTGAAAAATAATAGTCAAATAATCGCGCGATTTTTGCAAGGCAATTAAAAGTTAAATCTGCTGGATGTGCGGCTTTGGTTCATAGAAAATATCGAGAAGAACAAATTAGCAAACCTAGCCAGGGCCCTCAAAATGACCACAGCTATGATCACAATCAATTATTACAAAATATTTTTAAATTTTGATTTGCATATATGGACGGGAGCTTAATTCGAATCTTTGCAACTAAATACAAATAAGAGAACCGATCATACTATTACGTAGTGATTCAAAATTTAAACTTTACGAGTTTATTTTTAAAAATTTTAATATTAAATTTATCGTGTTTTTCAAATTATAGATTTAGATGAATTCGATATTATAACTTTGTATTTATCTTTGCAGATTCATTCATCTTTAATCCGAAATTTCATGTTTGAATAGTGAAAGTAGAAAGAAATAATGATTAGATTTCTTTATAGTACCTTTGTGACACCAATTCAAATTAATCAAATTGAATGGTTAAATAAAGATGTTAATGTCCACCCCACCCCACATGTACACACAAGTGATGTTACTTCATTGAAGGAGAAGGGAGAAGCATGGTCTAATTTAAGCAGAGTAGTAGCTCCTTTCTTGTGACAGCCATTATTCCTTTTATATATATATATCACCACACAAAAAAGAGGAGGGACAAAAGTACTTGCATTGCTTGGTTCATATATTATTAAACACACCCACCTTCATCTCCTGACATTTTCATTTATTAAATATCTACCACCACCACCCTTTTTCTCCTTTCTTCATAATACATTCGACAATAAGGTGAAATTCCTTGATCACATGGCCTCTACCCTCCGGCCCAATAGAGATTGACGGAGGAGGTAAATTATAGTGGCTATTGTGTATGTGGAAGACACAATGTTTGGTGCTTGCGAGCGTCATCCCCAAAGGAGAAATGAAAACTACGCTGCAGTAGGCTCGAGCACTGCTCTTGAGCGAATCTACCATCTAACTGCAAAGTCATGCATGCTTCATAATACATTTTTATATATACAAAGCCTGACAAGTTCATTTAACACGATGCATGAGTACACATTGTCCCCAGAACCTAATAATTTTATCAAAATTTAAATTATATGCTTTTTCTTTTTTTGCTACTTAGTACTAAGTAATCAGGAAAAAATATATTTCGGAAAAGGAAAAAGAAGCATTATCTGTCTCTGTATGTAAGTACTTAATAATTTCTCCGTCCTTATGATCGTCAAAAATTGAATTGCAATCAAATCACTCTTTAGATTGCTTACCAATATATGAATGGATCTTAAGCCAAGATCACTAGGAAAAGTAAGGGGAGAAGATGAAAAGAGAAATTAAGTTGGAAGATGTGATCACATCCACCTGCTAGCACACCTACAAGTAAAGCAAAAGCAAAGTCATGCTAATAAGTTGTCAGAAATTTAGGTAATGGTTTTCATTTAAGTTGTCCATTAGCCAATGGACTTTTCATCAATACCAAATAATTAATTCTTTATATCATACTTGTTTGCACCAAAGATTTATTTAGTAGGTCTCTCATCTATGTCCAAGGTAATAAGTTATAGCACAAAAAAGGATAATAACAATTTTGGTATCTTAGTTGATGAAAATTCTAATTTTGGTCCTTGTAATATATTTTCTCTGTCCCAAAATATTTGTCACATTACGTTTTTCAAGATTAAAACTATATGAACTTTGACTAACATTTTAAGCTATATTTTTTCATCATATTAATATGAGAAAATTGCAACTTATAGTACTTTCGTATAGATTCCGAATATCAAAATTTTAATATTAAAATATTGAATTAATTTAATCTAATTTAACTTTGAAATTTAATCAAATTAACTTTTAAAAAGAAAAACATGACAAGTTACTTGAGACGGAGTGAATATTACTCAACACATTTAGTCTTTAATTAGCTAAAATCTGTAATTTTTTGTCTCTTTATGCGGGAAATATGTTATATATGAATTATTTTAGAACTATATTGCCATTAAATATGAAATAACAATACAAATTTAAAATAACATAGGAGTAATTAAGTTATAGAACAATTATAATTATGATAAATTTGTGAATATTTACAAGTAAAAGTATTAAATGAGCATACTTTTACTGATTGAAGGTTAATTATGCTTAGCCAATATCAAGGACTAATTTCATACTTTATCAATAACTGAGGGACTAAAAATGCTATTAACAAAAAGTATGTTTTCTTTTTTGGTAGGGTTTTCCGTGAAGGAATTTAGGTGAACAAGATTGAAAAGAGTAGACACTGAAATGACAAAATTATAAAAATTAGGAAGATTAATATTATCCCATTTGTGATTAAGGTAGACGATTGATTGACATCTCTGCTTTTTGGTTTTGAGAAAAAGCACAAGTAGTGGGTAGACTGTAGGGAATGGGCATGAGGCTTGTATAAATATATACCAAATAAAAAAGAATTAAACAAAATCCTAGAGAATATGAAAAGGAGTTGGGAAGGTGTGTTTGTCAAGAAAATAATGGATGGCGAATAGTTGGATTAAGATTAAAGAAATGTATCAAGTAAAAGTCTCCAACTCATGAAATTAAAGAAATGTATTTATGTTAAGAGTCCACATCGGTAATGGAATGAGAACATGAACTCCTTATATGGACTTGGATAGTCTTCACCCTACAACCTAGCTTTTGTGATTGAGTTAGACTCAATATTCATTCTTTACATGGTATTAGAATCATACTTATTCCAATTCTATTATTAACTATGTTAGTTGGTCTTCAACTCATGAAAGGCCCATGGTTTCATGACAGTAACTCTAATGATTTTTCAATTCTCAAATATATGTATATATGGAGAAAAGTAAAAAGGGTAAAAAAAAGTATTGTCTGGAAAAAGATATTAGAGAATCAGTCAAATCAATTTTTTTTGTTACATGTAACACTTCAAAAATGCATGATTCAGTCCCCAGAAAAATTAATTATGGTTTGTAGTTGTTTCCCAAGTAATAAGTTAAAACAAAAGATTAATTTTCTGGAGAAATTCAAAATGTTTCTCATTTTCTATAATTGTGTTTAGGACCCGATGATTTTACTTTAAAACATTGAAGAATTCTAGAATAGCTTATTTACTAGTAATAGTTAAAGAATTTGATTTTAATTTAATCATTAAACCTTCGAAACTATGGGATATTTCTTAAGGCAACTAGGAAACAGTTGAAGTTCACGCCAGTATTTGTGTTAGGCAACTATTTAGTTGGTACGATGTATATCTAAGCATGCATATGGAAAAGACTATTCCATTTGTAAGGTCGGTAGGGATTTGTTGGGTGTAAAACACACAAGTAAAGCACAGCGAAAGTTTAAAGTTTTGAGTAAACTTACTTGCCCTAACAAACGTTTCTGGTATGATTATGCGATAATTCAAATCTGCAAAGACAGGAAGAGAACTTACAGTTTAAGCTTTGTTAGTCTTTACCAAAGGAGCGCACGCGATTGTCAATCCGGGTGCAAGCCTTGCTTCGGTATATTCCTTTTCCCAAGAAAGCTAGGAAATCTTGGCAGAGGTTTGAGAATTTTTTTATTTCCTGAACTCTGAGTTCAGAAAGTGGAAAGTGAGTGCAACCTGAAATTATGGATTAAGTGTCAAATATATAATGGAGAAAACTCTAAACCAAATCAGATTTGGATCAGGCTTCAAGACCTGACCCAAATCCAAATTGCGATGGGCGATCAAGCTGGCGTATTCTTTATCTTGTTTCTATTTATTTTCTGCACGTTTTAGTTCTAATTAAATTTCAAGATTTAATTTTGACTTAATTATATAATTTTCATCAAATGAAAATTATCTCATAATTTATTATTAAATAAAATATCTTGATTCTAAATCCGATATTTTACATTCTCTCAATATACCCTTAGACCGAAAAAGACAATCGACTTAGTGTGACCCTTTATACCTTCACACATCGGCACTTGATCAAATCAAGGTTCACACGGAACTCCTGCAGGCGGTGTGGACCCGATATGTGAATGCGTTTACAAGACTCAAGTAAACAGACCTCTATGTGAGATGATAAATTCCTTTCATTCGCGACACACTCGATCAAGCTTAAGATTTGCCAAGTGTCTATCCAAATGACTTGATCACTTTATCTCATCTATATTAGTCGACAACTAGACCATATCCTAGATATGTCTCTTGCATTGGCCAATGACTTGGTCGATCTAACATCTCTGAGAAGCTGAGTGCTCTCTTGAAATTCCAATCGAGAAATGAATCATATTCTCGGCTCAACTACCACCTTCAATCTACTTCGTAATGCACCAAATACAAGCCGCGTTTCAACCTATAAGACATTTGAGCTTAGGACAGGATCAAAGTGCATTGCTCCGTAAACAAAGTGATATTGACCTCAAGTCTAAGGACATCTATCTCCCACATGCTGATAATACTCTAGACATGTATAACAAATAGTTTATCAGCAGGGTTTGCCAATACTCCTCTAAGAGTATCCATGTGTCCATCACTAGCATTATTGTTAGCGATGAAGTGAGATATACTACATTCTCTAAGAATGTGATGCAGACCACATGTCGACTTACAACATATCATTGATATCTCATTCTCAATTATCATTAGTCTAGGCTATTTTAAGAACTACACTCTATCATTAATATATCACACTATCAATGACAATGTAAGTTCAAAGGATGCACATTAATGAATAATATAAACAATCAAATAATAATTCAATAATTGCAAAACCCAAATATATTAATCTCATTAATAATATGAATGTGTTCAAGTACATTTGCTCCTAAAATGATTGTTTCTAGGACATATATACTTTCAATCTCCCGTTTGGACTAGAGTCAATCACCAATGTATCTAATGCCCATGTTTTCGAAATGACCATTATGCTTGACTAAGCTTAATGGTTTAGTAAATGGGTCTGCTAGATTATTATTGGTGGGAATGTAGTCTATCTTTATTTCTTCTGTCTCTATCATCTCCCTGAGTATGTGGTATTTCCTTGGTACATACTTGTTTCTATTCGTTGATCTTGGTTCCTTAGCTTGAGCAATCGCAACAGTGTTGTCACAATAAATCGTTATTGGACAACTAACACTTGGAACAACCCCTAATTCCTTTAAGAACTCGGATATCGCGACAACTTCTTTACCAGTTTACGATCCAGCAATGTACTCGACTTCTGTTGTCGAATCGACAGTTGTAGCTTGCTTGGACTCTTCCAACCAACTACTCCACCATTTAAAATGAATGCATAACCAGACTGAGATTTGAAGTCATCAAGATCTGTCTGGAAGCTAGCATCAGTATACCCAGTAGCTACTAGCTCTTCTTGTCCGCCATAGACTAAGAAGTATTCTTTAGTTCGTCTAAGATATTAAAAATACTCTTGACTGCTTTCCAGTGTTCCTCCCCAGGATTCTGCTGGAATTTGCAAGTCATGCTAAGTGCATAGGCCACATCTGACCTTGTACAAGTCATGACATACATGATTGATCCTATAGCTGAAGCATGTGAGATTCTCTTCATGCGTTCAAGTTCTGCAACTGTGGAAGGACAATCCTTCCTTGACAACTTGATGCCTTGACCTATAGAAAGATTCCCTTTCTTGGAATTTTCCATAGAGGAACGTTTTAGCACTTTGTCAATATATACGGACTGTGACATCCCCAACAATCTATTAGGTCTATCTCTGTAGATTCTAATTACAAGAATGTAGCAGGCTTCACCCAAGTCCTCCATCATGAAGGTTCTGGATAACCATTCTTTGAATGATTGCATGAGAGCCTTATTGTATCCCATTATCAATATGTCATCTATATATATAACAATGAAGACAATGCTCTCATTTGTGTGTTTACTATAAACGCACGGATCTTCCTTACTTCTAACAAAGTCAAACGATTTTACTGCTTTGTCAAAATAAATGTTTCAACTCCTTGAGGCTTGCTTAAGTTCATAAATGGACTTTTGTAGTTTGCATACTACTTTGGGTTGAGTCTTGGATGTAAAACCCTCTGGATGTATCATATACACCTCCTCAATTAGATTACCATTGAGGAAGACAATTTTAACATCCATTTGCCAAATATCATAATCATAGTATGCAGCTATTGCAAGCAAAATCCGAATGGACTTAATCTTTGCAACAGGTGAAAAGGTTTCATCATAATCGACCCCAGACCGTTGATTATAACCTTTAGCCACCAATCTTGTTTTATAAGTCTGTATTTTGCCATATGCATCAATTTTCTTCTTGAAGACCCTTTTGCATCCGTCTAACCCCTGTTGGCAAGTCAACCAAGTTCCATACTTGGTTTATGTACATAGACTCCATTTCGGATTTCATGGCTTCTTGCCATCTCTGTGAATCAATGTTTAACATTGATTCGTTATAGGTAGTAGACTCATCATCATCTGGAATATCTATCTCATTATGTGTTGTTGACAGTCAATTTTGACCCATTTTTTGTATATTTGTTGCAATTCTAAGTATTTTAGCACATCGCATTTTAATCAGCATTTTTTGCATTTTTTATCTTATTATGTTAAAATAAGCACATGTCTTTGTTAATATTATGTTTTTGTTATTGTTAATCGTGCTTTATTTTAATAATATTTGCATCTTTTAAATAATTAATTGACATCCCATTTTTACTTTTAATCGTGCATTAAACATGTTTTAAATATTGCATTTTAGTATTATTATCGACATTTGCATTTTTATAATTTTGCATCTTTTAAATAATTTTTCTCATAAATAATTAACTTTTCCATTTTGTCAAACCAGTCGATCAAGACACAATTTGAATCACCCAATCCAACACCATTTCTTTTAATTTCACCCAAAACTTTCATCTTTTATTTCCTAAAATCAAAACCCACTTTTCATTTTTCCCCCCCAAAACTAAACCAAACCCTAAACCTAAATACCCCTATAAATAAAACCTTACCCACCCTAAACTAAACTACCCAGCCCACTCTATTATCTAACCCCTGCCCTCTTAACATCAGCCCACAAGACCAGCCCTCTCTCTCTCCACTCCCTCACCCTCTCTCCTTCTTCCTCGTCCACGTCGCCGCCGCCCTTTCGCCGGAGCTCCAAGCTCCGCGAACACCCTTCCCACCGTCGACCCTCACCAACCTCACCTCACCCCTAACCTCTTCCATCATCTCCACACCACTGCTCCCGTCGCGAACCGCCGGCGAACCCCCCTAGCAACACCCTCAGCCGCCCACTTCAGCCCTTACACTATAACCTAGCCGCCACCCTCATTACCCCTCTCCCGTCGCCGTCGACCACCCACACGCCATCGGCGAACCCTCGCCTCACTCAACCCACCTCACCTTCCCAAAGACTCTCTCCCGGGCCTCACCGGCGAACCACCACACCACCATGACCCCACTGTCACCCCAACCCTATCGGCGAATACCGCTGCTCCCGTCACCAGTGAACCGCCACTGTCACCCCAACCCTATCGGCGAATCACGCTTCTCCGTCACCGATGAACCGCCATCGTCTCTTACACCAGACGGCGCGTCGCTCCGGTATTCTTACCGTCGAAGTGACGCCGCCACTCTCATTTGCTGCTATTGAAACTAGTCGGAGTTTGAAACTCCACGACTATGTTAGTTTGCATTTTTACGTTTTCATTGACTGATTTGCTTGCATTTGTGTAATGGTATATTGCCCAATCTATGTTGGTTTGTGTTGCCCTTCACTATTTTGACGCCGTTGTTTGGTTTGTTTTGTTTTGGAATTTGCTATTGATATCGATGATTTCTCAATCGGGGTATGTTGATGGAGTTTTTTTAAAAGCTCCGACCCTCAAATTCAGGCTAGCTTGCTTTGTTTCCACTAATTTCGCGGACCGCTTTCACTCATCGCTTTTTGACATCGATTTTATGATTTTTGTATCTTGCCGGTTAAAATCGCAACCTTGGTTCGATGTTATGTGTTGGCATCCGCTCGTTGTGGTTAAAGGATTGTTCTCGTTCTTTTGGTTAGCCGGAAACTCGCATCCGTTGTTCTGCTCGTTTTGTTTAAAAGCCGCCATCTTTGTTGTGATGTTGGGTGGTTTTTGACTTTTGCCCTTTGTTAATTTATGAAACTGATTTGAACAAGACGCTACACTTGTTTGGCGATGAAAAAGTTATCCGTCGATTTTGAGGCCTCCATGATTCAAAGACGGAAAATAAAATAAATGAAACTTTTGGGCAAGGATGATTTCTTCCACTTACATCGGATAACCAACACGCGGCAAGGCGAATTCTCGCACCGCACTTGTTTAGCCGCCCTACTTTATATTTTTACATATCCGAGCCTCCGTGTTTAAAACTATTACTTGCTTTGACGCGGATCTGAAAGTTTTATTTATTTTATAGCAATATTAACGATGAAGGAATCCGTCGATTTCCAAGGCCTCTGCATAAAAGCGGATTTATTTGCTTTGTTTGTTAATTTTTGCTATTATTTAAAAATTTATGTATTCTATTACTAATACTTTTACTAAGTGTTTATGCAGGTATCCGGAGATGCATTTCAAAAAGAATGCCCCGGAGTTTATTTTATATCGTATTTAATTTCATGTTTTATTATTTTGCATTGTATTTTATTTTAATTGTAAATTATGTAAAATGCTTAGAATAGGTAGAATAAAAAGAGCAATAAATAATTAACCTAGGTTTGAACGAACAACCGCAAGTTAGCGGATCTTAAAGGATGCCTAACCCCTTCCCTTTAGGATAATAAAGAACCCTGATCCAGAATCTCACTAATTTCGCAGACCATTAAATGGAAGTCAATTGCAGTATTTTTATTGCAATAAACTAAGTGTCCTAATTCACTTAAATAATTAGGTGGCGACTCCTTAAAATACATTTAGGAATCAACCATACGTGGTACTCCCGTTTCGACTCCGGTTAAAATGGGGTGTTACATGTGTCGTCTTTTACTTCCGTTTTTTCTGAGAGAGATGTCGTCCTTCCAGTTCCTGATGAATTGAATCCACCATCTATTTCATAATAATCACGAAATTCATCAACCAACATTCATTTTTGATATGTATAGCTTCAACTCCCCTTTTTCTGAATAAGTTCTGGCGCAGGTGCCTTTGAATTAAGACTTCCCTCCGCTCATTAGATCTGAACCGCAGGTGAATTTGTCGGATAGAAAGATTTTTGTGGAAAAGACCCCGATTTTCTCAAAGATTAGAGATGTCACTGGTACTATGTTTCTGTCTTTGACCTATCGATTGAGGGGTGCTTCTTCGTTCGAGTTGCTTTCAGCTCTTTTCCCTGTGGTCAAGTGGCTTCGCTCCTCTCTTTCCTTATAGTCTTAAGAGTTGCTTCGCTCCTTTCCCTGCGGTCAAGTTGTTTCGCTCCTTTCCTTCTATTCATTAGATTTTTTGTTGTGACCCATTGAAAAAAAACTAGTGGAAAGAGTGCAAAACCCAGTCCCAGCCACTCCACTTGTTGGAAGGAGAGGAGCTGAAAAGCCACTCGACTATAAGGAGAGGCGTGAAAAGTCACTTGCACTTGCTTGATTATTTGGAGAGGGGCTCGAAATCCTTTCTATTGGTTCTTGCGTGGCAGCTGGTATAGTTGATGAAAGGTGGACCGCTTTTTCGGGACCCGCTCTTTCCGGCGTGGCGAGGGATTAGGGGTCGCCCTCGTCCAAGAGAATATCAATTCGAGGCGAAAGCTGCTCTCTCGGAAGTAAGTTTCCTTGCCACCTTAGTGGGACCGATATTCACGACCAAGAAGTACTGGATTCTCTTTCGGATAGGCCCTGAAAGGAGAAGGAAGGCTCTTACAGTAAAGTCGAGTGGTCAACACTCCTCTCCTTAACAGTCGAGTGGCTTTCAGAGGATTTACCATCGATCGTGAAAGACGAAGTGACTCACCAAGAGCATTGCCCATCAGGGGTTGCGGGGACAGGAGCTAGAAGAACTAAACCAAAAGAAAATGGTCGTAGAAGGCTAGCTTTCAGAATAAGAAAAGGTACCTTATTAGCACGATAGGGGGATGCTCTGCCCGATCTTATCTTAGGAGATGGAAGAACTTCTGACCCTGGCCCCGGCTTAACCACACTAAGACTTATTCAGTCTAATTTCGGTACTTGCTATTGAATCGACAAAGAAGACTTGAAGCGTGTGTAAACGGCCTATCTCATTCCTTTCATTTAGAACGGACAATGGCATTTTGACTATCTCTTATTTGAATAACCCGGTGACCTACCAATTGTAGAAGTAGGATTTTTGGCAAACCCGAGAATTGGAGATCAAAAGCCCTTTTAAGACCAGTTTTTTGACTATTTGCTTAAATAAGCATTTCTTGGAATCAGTGTTTAAGCTCTTTTTTTTGGTGTCTAAAAGCCCGTCATTTGAGCATTATTTATCGCATCTATCAAATGGGTAAGTGAAGTGTTTCAACAAGGAGATTAAGTCTTTCAGGTGCACGATGAGTCCTAGTGGTCCTACGGAGTTGAACATTCTGCGTTTCAGTGTTTGCTGTATTTTGATTTTGAGAAAATGTTTGTGTGTTGGACAATCCATCACCTTGAGAACTTTCAGGAATATCATTTTGAATAGGATGATGCACAACTATTGTGTCATCTACCATTGGTTGTGCATGAGGGTCTTGCATTTCTGCATTATCCCTCACAACATTCCCACTGGCTGAAGGGTGTACTCTAAGTACCCAATCATCATCAAATACTCTCATTGAATCCTTTCCTAGGTCATTTGACAAGGGATCATTCTCTACATTATTTTGTACTTCTTGAATTTCTTCAAGTTCTATCTTGTTGCAACTCTGTTCCTTGTAGACATAGTCTTCTTCAAGGAATGTTGCATTTCTGGAAACAATTACTTTATGTTCCTCAGGAAGATAGAAGTAGTACCCTTTTGTTTCCTTAGGATACCCTACAAAATAATACTTCTCACTTTTAGATTCCAATTTGTCAGTGAGCAACTTCTTTACATATGCAGGGCACCCCCAGGGTTGCATGTTTCTAAGTGTTGGCGTTTTGCCATTCCATATCTCATATAGAGTTTTCTCTACTGACTTTGATGGAACTCTATTCAAAATATAGATTGAGCTTTGCAATGCATATCCCCATAGGTATGTTGGTAGAGCTGAGAAGCTCATCATGGATCTAACCATATCTAATAAGGTACGATTTCTCCTCTCAGTAACATCATTCATTTGTGACGTTCCGGGAGGTGTCCATTCTGAATGGACTCCATGAAGCTTCAAGTAATCTAGAAATTCTTTACTTAAGTACCCACCTCCTCGATCTGATCGAAGAGTTTTAATACTTGTTTCAAGTTGCTTCTCTACTTCTGACTTGTACTCCATGAATTTCTCAAAAGCTTCAGACTTATGTTTCATAGGATACACATGCCCAAACCTTGAGAAATCGTCTGTAAAAGTGATGAAATAAAGAAAGCCTCCCTTAGCTTGAGTTGGAAAAGGCCCACATACATCGGTATGGACTAACTCAAGCACCTCTTTGGCACGTACTCCTTTCCCAGAAAGTGATTTGGTTGTCATCTTTCCTCTTAAGCAAGATTCGCAATCACCATATGACTCTAAGTCAAATGGTTCTAAGTAATCTAATTTCCTCAATCTTGCTATCCTTGATTCATTGATGTGACCAAGTCTGTAATGCCATAAGTAGGTGAGATTTCTTTGATTTACTTATTTTAGCTCTTTTATTTTGTATATTGAAAATTTCATGGCTACAGTTTAGAACATACAATTCATCCACAAGCAGAGCATTTCCACAAACAAAACCATCATAAGATAAAACATAATTTCCATTGGTAATATGTGAGGAAAACCCCTCAATGTCTAATATAGGGATATAAATAATATTTCTCGTCAAAGACGGAACAAAATAACAATTATTAAGTTCTAAACAAAAGCCTGAAGGTAAATCTAGTATATAAGTCCCCACGCGTTCCGCATCAACTCTAGCTCCATTGCCAACGCGAAGATCTACTTCCCAAGGTCCAACCTTTCTCGATTATCCGCGCATTATTACAAATGTGTGAGCCATGGCGGTATCTAATACCCAACAATCGAGAATCGATTATAGACATATTTATTTCAATAACAAACATACCTTGTCGGCAGGCGGCGACTTGTGCTTTGTCTCCCTGGTCATGCATAATCCTTATTCCAATGTCCCTTTCTCTGACAATTGGGGCAAACATCAGCATCTATCTTTGCCTTCTTTCGAACAACTCATTTAGGTTTCATAGCGTGGGTTTGGCGGCAACCGCCTTACCCTTTTCTTCTGCATATTCTTACCCTTAGGTTTGAACTTGCTAGATGATCCCATCATGAGCACAACTTTACATTTGGAGGTGGACGACGCGAAGGTATTCAACATATTATGAAGTTCTGAGAGACTCGCTTTCGTTCCATTCATGTTGTAATTCACAATGAAGTTCTTAAAGAAACCAAGAAACGAGTTCAAGATTAGATTAACAGAAACATTTGCAGGCAGCTTCGTTCCAATCGAAGCCAATCTCTCAATTAATCCAATCATCTTCAAAACATGTTGAGACACCTGACCCCCTTCGTTCAGCTTACACTTAAAGAGATCTCTCAACAATTCATACTCCATTGTCTGAGACTGTGAGTCATAGAGACTCTTCAAATGTTCTAGCATCTCGTTGGGGCCCATATTTTCATGTTGTCTTTGTAACTATGGAGTCATAGAAGATAGCATAACACATTGTGCTGCAACAACATCATCAAGATATTTCTGATAGGTTGCTTTGTCAAACAGAGCATACTCTTCAGAATCTTCAGCAGAAACTGTAGGAAGTGCTATATCCAATACATACTCATTTTTTTCTAATCGCAGTACCAAACACAGATTTCTTAACCAGTCAGGAAAATTGGCTCCATTCAACTTGTTCGTTTCAACCAACATTTTAAGTGACAGATTCGACATTGTAACTGAATAAAAGATAGACTTGAAATTAATACTCTAATATAATTTCTATTGAACACATTCATTAACTAACTAGCATGGTCTTTAGTTTAATTAGCTCCCACTATTTTAACATACTCTTTTACCCCATAAAGAATACAGACTCATATCAAATACAGTCATAATGGGCCAAGATCCAAACTCATGTTGTCTCCGCGTTTGCTGGGCCTGATAACTTCAACAAAACGATCTGGTAGGTCTCTAAACCAATTGCAAACAATTTGCAACTCTTGGTTGACCGAATGTTCTAAACAATTCGATATGCGTCCCTCGGTTGTTCGACACTGGGATGCCAAGACAGCCTAGCCAGTCAACCCCATTATGCGACTGTAATTATGAATCTAAGCGGGCTTAGCATTCATCAAGCAAACAGTGAGGTGTAAATACTCACGAAGGTTTATCACCTACTACAACATTTATATGCATCTATGAAAGGGTCTGAGTCCTCGTAGACTTAGAGCAAATGCTGGGGAATAAATACTCATCTCGCCGAAAAGGATTTTGCACCACAATCAATTATAACGGACGACACGTTCATTTTAAATGAGACTTGTATTAAATTTGGGGAACATTTTAATTCAGGGTTATGACCAAGATCAACTATTATATCATACATCATATCATGCAATTTCTAAACACATTTAGATGAGAAATCATCAAACTCAATAGGCATGATATAAGATGGTTTTAATCACATACTGGACGCCGTCTACCCAGACAATTATAGCGGTCATTGAAAGTAAACAATTACTAGGCGCCGCCTACCCAAACATATATATGTGGACTCTATTCTAATTATTTGAATGAAAATCAATTAAACAATTAGGAGAAACAATTAATTTGTGCACACATTATCAAATAATATGCTAAATAACAATAATTGTGGGTTAATTAATTTGTTTCAATTTAGAAAATATTTAAATTCAAAATTTAAACTCAATTTTCAATTTTCGGAATTTTCTGCTCATCCAAACAGTCCCTTAATAATTCAGAAATTAAAATTTAATTTTCAGGGGTATTTCTGCAATTTTCAGAACCTTAAAATATTTACAGATTCACCCAGGGACGAAATTTGTTTTTCTGAAATTTATAGATTGACCCAGGGATTGAATCTGCTGATTTTAAAAACTTTTAAAATTCCAGAAAATATCTTAGGGACTAATTTGTAATTTTCAGAACTTAAAACATTTTCAGATTTGCTTAAGGACCAATCTTCAATTTTAAAACCCTAATTTTAATTGCAAAAAGGTCCTTAAACTATTTCAAATTTTCAAAACCAATTCCAACCCCAAATCAAATTTGGGATTCAGATTTCGGAGTGAAATTGACGGAATTAAAACCCACCAAACGATGACACACATCGGGACGAACTCACCCGTGGTTTTCACTACCGATTTGGTGGCCCACGGTTGCCGGAATCTGAGACGCCGCCACCGGTTTCTAAAACCGTCGGTGGTGTTCTTTTCCCGGTCATCGTTGCCATGTAACACCACCACCATTAGATTCCTCTCGTCGAGACGAACACGGTGGTGGTATTACTTAATAATTTTGACGCCCGTGGTGGCCGAAAACAGTCCCGCCGTCGGCGGCATTCTAGCGACTTCATCGCGTTCCGTCACCCTCAACACCTTTATCGACCATCTTAAAAGTGGATTTCTCGATAATAGTGGAGACGGTGTTAGAACACGTTGAATCACCGAAAAATCGAAACGCCTTGCCGCCGAACGATGGCACGACATCGTTCCACGCTAACGATGTCGGTTATTGTTCACTGTTCATTTTTTTTTTATAAATCAGTTTTAAATCAAAACAAACAATTATCCCACGTATCGTTATTAAAGATTATCGTATAACCATTAAACCAGTCTGAGCTCTTATACGACTGTAGGGATTTGTTGGGTGTAAAACACACAAGGCACAGCGAAAGTTTAAAATTTTGAGTAAACTTACTTGCCCCAACAAAAGTTTCTGATATGATTATACGATAATTCAAATATGCAAAAACAAGAAGAAAACTTACAGTTTAAGCTTTGTTAGTCTTTACTAAAGGGAGCGCACGCGATTGTCAATCCGGGTGCAAGCCTTGCTTCGGTATATTCCTTTGCCCAAGAAAGCTAGGAAATCTTGGCAGAGGTTTGAGAGAATTTTATTTCCTGAACTCTGAGTTCAGAAAGTGGAAAGTGAGTGCAACCTGAAATTATGGGTTAAGTGTCAAATATATTGTGGAGGAAACCCTAAGCCAAATCAGATTTGGATCAGGCTTCAAGACCTGACCCGAATCCAAATTGCAATGGGCCAGTCGAACTGGGTTCACTGTTGTGCGGCTCCTCTATTTATTTTCTGCACGTTTTAGTTCTAATTAAATCTGACTTAATTATATAATTTTCATCAAATGAAAATTATCCCATAATTTATTATTAAATAAAATATCTTGATTCTAAATCCGATATTTTGCATTCTCTCAATATACCCTTAGATCGAAAAAATTGACTTAGTGTGACCCTTTAGGCCTTCACATATCGGCACTTGATCAAATCAAGGTTCACACGGAACTCCAGGCGGTAGCGTGTGCACCCGATATGTGAAGTACGTTTACAAGACTCAAGTAAACAGACCTCTATGCGAGATGATAAATTCCTTTCATTCGTGACACACTCGATCAAACTTAAGATTTGCCAAGTGTCTATCCAAATGACTTGATCACTTTATCTCATCTATATTAGTCGGCAACTAGACCATATCCTAGATATGTCTCTTGCATTGGCCAATGACTTGGTCGATCTAACATCTCTGAGAAGCTGAGTGCTCTCTCGAAATTTCAATCGAGGAATGAATCCTATTCTCGGCTCAACTACCACCTTCAATATACTTCGTAATGCACTCAATACAAGTCGCGTCTCAACCTATAAGACATTTGAGCTTAGGACATGATCAAAGTGCATTGCTCCGTAAACAAGGTGATATTGACTTCAAGTCTAAGGACCTCTATCTCCCACATGCTGATAATACTCTAGACATGTATAACAAATAGTTTATCAGCAGGGTTTGCCAATACTCCTCTAAGAGTATCCATGTGTCCATCACTAGCAACTATTGGTAGCAGTAAGTGAGATATACTACATTCTCTAAGAATGTGATGCAGACCACATGTCGACTTACAACATATCATTGATATCTCATTCTCAATGATCATTAGTCTAGGCTATTTTAAGAACTACACTCTTATCATTAATATCTCACACTATCAATGACAATGTAAGTTCAAGGGATGCACATTAATGAATAATATAAACAATCAAATAATAATTCAATAATTGCAAAAGTCAAATATATTAATCTCATTAATAATATGAATATGTTCAAGTACATTTACTCCTAAAATGATTATTTCTAGGACATATATACTTTCAAGTCCCACATTTTTTTAATCAAGAAATTTGTCTAGAAATAGTGCAGCCTTGGAAAACATTCAGAGAAAATAATGGATCCATCTATTGCTCTCCGCTTGATACCAGGCCTAATTCGTGTAAATAAGTCACAAGTTTCTCAACCTTCATTGCTTAAACCATGTCGTGGGGTTATTTTTAAAAACTACTCTAGTTTATCAAGTTATTAGATAGTAATGTGAAATTTATAGCATTTATTTTTTGTTTCAATTAGAGCTTTTGAACTTGAAATGTCCAATAAATCTCCGTTCACACGAACATACACACGATCTTCCGAAGTATTTCTACAAGAATCTCTGATATTTCCTACTTTTTTAAATCAAGATGTGAAGAGAGAAAGACAAGGGGGAGGGAGACTAGACTAAAACCTCCGATATAATTTAAGTGAGAGATCTCAATCGGTTCTGAGGTTCGAACTCTGGAAATAGAAATTATTTAGGTCATCTCAGAGATATTTATCTATAATCAGAGGTTTCGGATTCTAGTACTCATGAAAAAAATGATTTTTTTAAAGAAGCGTCTTCCTTTTTAATGGACCTTACCCGGCGTGAATTCGAATTAGTTGGAACCCAAACTACCTGACTCCGAATGAAAAAAAACAAAATTTCAGATCTACTTAATGCAAAATTATACAAAAGGTACATTACTACTTAGGTTCTATTCTTGCGACACATACTACTATACTAGTACTAGTGAATAGGAATTTATAGATTACGCGTTATCATATTTCTACGGTGTATATGCATCCTATTAAGTAGTTGAAATAGTAAAATTTAGCTTTGTGATGGCTTTCAACATAGTCAAGAGTCAAGACTCATGATCACAAGGTTTGCTTTATTTAATCACAAAACAATATTTAGCCAACACTACATTAATTAGTAGCTTCCAGCAGAGAAAACAACTTCATAGGATTCTAAAGGCCTCTAGAATTAAAACAACTCGTCTTATATGTTGGAAATTGTGTGTTTCTCGACTCTTCACGAGATTTATAATTAAGAGAATTTTCTCATTTGGCTCTTATGCTTTTTGATTTATCAACTTATATGTATATTCCAAGAGGTTGATTCAGCATTTAACCATGCATGGGTGTAATTTTAATATTGAATTTGTTAATTTTTACACATAAATTTATGACATGCGTCTAGAATACTGAATTTAAATAAATCTGATACTACAATTAAAAGTACGACGGCCATGATGGTTCTTATGAATTGAGATTTTTTTTTATAAGATAAGTCCGGCCAAGTTCTTTTTCTTGATAAGAGAACCCACAGTCATGTTCTTCTTCTATTACATGAAGAATATTGGGGAATATCATTCGCGGGTAATTAAGGTGGAAGGACATAATTCTACAATATGATAATAACCATTACTATGTGATAGTGAATATATTACCATTCTGTAATTAATATTAGTGTGAAATGATGTAAAATATAGATATCATTTAATTAGGATTTTCCTTTTGTACACACTATATATATTTGTATTAATGAGAAAAACTCATCAGGGGAGATTAATATATTTTTACATGATATCAGAACCAGACTCATTCAAATTCTTTGTTCACCGATTGTTGGGCCCCCTAATTATATTATCCACCATCTAGTTAACATGATCTGGGTGTGCGGGAGAGTGTTAAGAGTCTCACATCGGACATGGAATGAGAACATGTACTCCTTATATGGACTTGGACAATCCTTACCGTACAAGTTAGCTTTTGGGGTTGACTTAGACCCAATATTCATTCTTTACAATTATCTCACATAGAAAGTCTTTCTCATTAATACAAATATATATAGTGTGTACAAGAGGAATACTAATTGAATGAGGATCTATATTTTATATAATTACATATTAATATTAATTACAGAATATACAACGAATATATATACGCTATTAGTATGTATAATAAGGGTTAAATAAGTCCCAAATGAGAAAAGAGAGAAGGGAATTACAATATTATTTTGTGCCTTTACAATAGAACTTTAGAGTGAACAGTTGAATCCCTGATTTTCTTTATTAAAATATTATGGTAATTAAATTCTAGAGAAGGTAAAAATATTAGGTGATTTCTTCTCATTTGTTCAAGATTTGACTAACAGTAACAAAATTATCTGATACATGTGCTGGTGAAAGATAGTAGATGTCATGTAGAATTAGTGGAGATGTCATCTCCTAAAAATATGATTTAGATCTAAAGATTCTTAAGTTAAAAAGAATTACTATGGTCCCCCCTCCCCTAAAAATGCAGAAACATCATTCTCCAATTTATCCTCGTGGTTGGAGTCTTCTATTTTTATTTTCAATTTTTTAATTTTGGTGAGATGGATGGGGTTGTCAGTGTTATAGCATTAGGACCATTATTCGAACCGCTATAAATCTATACGTGGGATTTGGAGCTGGTTAGTGTAGGTAGAGAGAGGAGCCGGTAGTTGTATGCAGAGATTACCTCTACCTTGATAGGTTAGAGAGACTGTTTTAGAAAGACCCTCGACATAAAATAGATCTATATAACTGCTTAAATTCATCGAAAAACGTTGTGTACATGCAATTTATGTTGAAAATATATTAGAAGGAAAGATCATGGATATATCCACTAAAACAAAAACAAAACAAAACAAAAAAAGGAAAAAAGGGAGGCTAAGGAATGAGCAAATAAAGAATGGTATAGGTTGGTTTGGCCACTTCTATTGCGTGAACAATTGTTTACCACTAACTAAGTATTATAATTAGGCCAATAATTTCAGTAATTATCTCTAAAGTCAATCAATTCGGCCTGCATGCATTTCTGACTTGACTTGGATTATTACGTTGTCCTATTTAATTTATTAGTCAATTAATCAAATAAAGCTTGCTATTCATTATCTCCATAGTTAGATGTTAGGTTTTTGGTCCTACAAAATAAACAGATACAGAAGTAGATATGTGAGGTGGGTAGACACATCCATTGTCTTCTATATATATCGTTGAATAATGAGAATTTTTAAAACATATATTTGTGCTAATATATAATTCATTGCTAGAAAGGAGTAGTGTACACTAATACTACACACCCATCGACTTAAAGTTCTCAATATGTCTCAAATAAACAACATAAATCAGCCACGTAAAAGGTGATAAAAAGCTTTGATAACATATAGTTTGGTAAAGAATGGATCTGGGATCTAACTCAACCCCAAAAAATAACTTGTAGTGTAAGTATTGTTCAAGTCCATATAAGAAGTTTATGTTCTCATTTCATATTCGATGTGAGACTCTTAACACTCTCATACACGCCCAGATCATGTTAACTGGAGGGTGAATAATATAATTTGGGGGTCCAACAATCGGTGAACAACGAATTGGAATGAGTCTGGATCTTAGACCTAACTCAATCCCAAAAATTAGCTTATAGGGTAAGGATTGTCCAAGTCCATATAAGGAGTTTATGTTCTCATTCCATGTGAGACTCTTTATAGTTTGGTTCATATCATTTTCCTTGAAGATATTAAAATAGTAAATTATTCTTGGAATAAAAGCGCCTCATTTATCTTCTCTCAATATTATTATAGGGTAAGGATTGTCCAAGTCCATATAAGGAGTTTATGTTCTCATTCCATGTGATTTTTACCGTTTCATTGATAACTAAACCATACCTTTGGTGCATTTTCTTTGAAATTATCTCCCTTGCTTCTTTTTTTCCTTCCCTTTTACGGGTGGGGGTTTAGTTGGGCGGTTCACAGACAAAAACATTGTACAACAATCATGTAATGAGATATCTATCAAATACTAGCAACACGGTATTTGGCATCAATTACGCATTACGTGGCAAAGTAATACAACTAATTAATAAATATAAATAATTAAAATTTTGAGAAAAGAAAAAAAAATTGAATAAGTGTGTGTCATGAGAAAGAGACAGCAAAAAAAAACAAAATGTACAAGAGTTGGATGGGGGATAGGTATATAATTGTGCACATATAGACTCTATGACCACCAAATGGTATGCTTGTGCATGAATGAGCAGGAAGAGTTGTCATAATACATGGGATGATAATGATAAGGCCGAGTATATACGAATTGAAGTTTATGAATTCGTTATATAATTTATAGTTAGTTTTAGTTATTAGATTTATAATTAAATGCTTATATATAATTTAATGAATCTCCTAATACATATAAAAAATACTAAATCAAAGTTATTAAATCGAATCAGTACATAATATTGTAGCTTCGCTTTAATAATAAGTATAATGTTGTTTAATTTTTTTGCCGTGCAGTGATATAATGCAATGAAAAGATAGCGAGAAAGAGGAGAAAACTAATAAGGTGGTGTTTGGCCAACCTTCTGGAAGTGTTTTTGTTTCTCAGAAACACTTGTTTGGCCAAACACCCTCTTTCCAGAAGTAGAAACATTTTTTCCTTCTGGAAAAAGTATTTCTAGATGGGAAGAAAAGCAGAAACACTAATTTGATGCTTATTTTTTTTGGACCCATTTACCATTTTCTTTTCACAAAATTCCTTTTAATCTCATATAATATCTCATATAAAATATAAATTTGGGAATAAAGATAGGATGGAGGTAAGAAAAAAAATCATTTTTTTATTTATAAAAGTAACAAAAATATGAAATAAAAAAATTATTAAATTATAAATATATACTAATTTTTAGAAACATATGATAGAAAAAAATATTTTAAATAATCTTAAATCTATTAAAAAGAATATTCTAGTAAATTTGCATAAATGTTGGCCAAACAGAAAATTATTTTTGTTTCTCATAAGCACTTTTATAATTATAGGTCAAACATCTTAATTGATTCTCCAGAAATAATTTCTCCAAAATTACTTCCGAGAAACATACGCTTTTTCAGAAACTTGATTAAACAAATCCCAAGTACTAAAACTGATAAAAAGGCTCGTGGGACCAAAAACAAAGACAAATTTGTGTGATGCCATTATATGCACTCTGTTTCACATTTTCTTTACTCTTTTTTTTTCTCTTTCTTTCTGGTGGCTTCTCTCTTTCTTTTATGTCACCTCCATTACCATTTACTAAAATTAAAATATCATTCTTGGTTTTGGGGAAGATTACCAAAACCTACTCAACCTCTTCATCTTTCTTCTTTTACCAAACAATATTTACAGTCTTTTTTAAGTAGAACAAGTACAAGATTTACAGTCTCTTTTTTAGGTAGAACAAGTCGCAGACATGTCTAGTATAAGTTGTTAAGATAATTACATGTCAATCCCATAATTATCTCAGATCATCATTACTCATTAATATTGTAATATTTTTATAATCAATTGTAATCACTATAATTAGGATGATTGTAAATTAGTATCATATAATTTAAGCTAATTAAATAGGTCTTCATTTATTCTATTAGGATACCTTTGTATATATATTTTACCATTGAAATGAAATCACTCAAGAAATCAATTTCCCTCCTAGTATCAAAAGCCAAAATTATTTTGCCATAGATTTTTTTCCTTCATCTATCTTAGCTGATTTTTTCCTTGCTTTTTTCGGCAACACTTGAACAAAATCCTAGGATTTTCTAAAAATCCTAACACTAAACCACTTCAACCAAAATCTAAAATACACCCCCACCCATCGGCTTCTCTCTTTCTCCCTTTCACAAACCCTAGCTGACACTTAGGGTTCTTCAAGTTAGTTCCACCAAACACAAAACACTATTCTCTTTTTATTTTGCTCTTGTTTTGTTTGTTGCGTGGAGAAATTATGGCCGAAAAACAAAACTTTCATCCTACTCTTGTCGTTAATAACGTCAATAACTTTATTTTCATAACACTTGAAATGGAAAAATGACAATATACCTATAGTCCTTCAATGGATTTATGACACTATATCAAATGATTTTTTACATACCATATTAGAGCCGAACTCTATGGCTCAACATGCGTGAGACGTTTACAAAATATATTTCAAGATAACAAACTTTTCAGGGTTATATATTGTTAGCCCGATTTCCAATTGCTCACGCAAGTGTACGTATCATTACAAGTAATATAGTCTGGTAAGACCGAATATCGTCCTCAGAGACTGATTTCTAATTATCGAACATCGATTCGAGGTTATCTATTTGGCAAACGATAAGTTGATTTGATTTTTATCTAACACTAGTAGAGTAATTTCAAGAATTAAACTAAATTATTGAGGTTTAATCAGTTATGAAGAAATTAGGGATTCCAATATCCTCAACTATCCACTCTTATCAATCCTTAATACAACTAGAATGACTTCTTCTTCTACGTTAAGATAGCAGTTAACTAGATTGTCTTATATTCCGGTTAGGATATATAATCGCTCAACCCCAGTGCAGAAACCTTCTATATTTCTATGATAGGTTTTACCACATAGGAGGATAAAGAACAATAACCTATAATGCTACACAAGTATCAGGGTACTTTCGTCCGCGATTTTAACCTATGTCTATTCAATTACAACATATCTAAATCTCTCTTCTCGGTTCTTGATTCGAAATCATATAGATTATGATAATTAGTGATCAGTTAACTATCAAACATTCATACCAATATTGAATAAATCTTAATCAAGTGAAGAAGAAACCAAACTAATGCATTAATTCATGAATAAAAGTTTCAAGCGATTTAATAGGAAAACCCTAATAACGTGTTTAGCTCCTAGCCATATACATGCTAAGAACTAATACACATTCAAACATGAACTGAATTAAAATAGAGAAAAGAAAAGGAAATACTTATAACTAATGTCTTCAATTGTAGCCGCCAAAGTTGTGATGTGTTGTGTATCTGGTTCTCCCTTAAAATTTGTTGCTAAGGGTTTAAATATGATGCAAAAATCATGTGCCCTGTACACTTCTGCCCCTGGCCAATTTTACCTTGGATCGGATTTTCCCGCGTCGGCGCCGCGGGCCAGCATTATGGTGTCATGGCGCCGAATGTTCTGCGGCTTCCTCGGATTTCTGGCGCCGCGGCCTTGAATGCTTTCGTACGGATCTGTTAATTTTCGTCCTTTTTGCTTCGGGAGCCTCCTTTTCTGCCCACTTTTCGCTCCTTTTCGCCATTTTGCCTTTTTGAACCGCTGTGACTCAAAAAAAAAAGAAAAACGACCCTAACACGACACTTATTTAAACGAAAATAAGAAAAATACTAACTAAAAATTACTCAAAAAGTGTATATAAAATACACTTAATAAATACCCTCAAACTTAACTTTTGCTCGCCCTCGAGCAAAGATCAAGACAAAATCAAAGAAACAACGACAAACAAACTCAAATACTCAAATCAAGCAGCTGCACAAGGTTACTTAGAAAAACATGAATGTCAGTTGGAATAATATGTTGGAACATATATAACATGAATATAACAATCTAGAATTTTAAGCCAGATATTTCGCAAATTCATTTCAATCACACTCAATGGAAACATGAACACTAACATATGCATGTCAATTTTATTTAGTTCTATGGGCATGTTTACTTGATATTCTCCACTAATCATAGACATACATTCTAGAGATCTTCAGGACTTTTCAGGGTTGCAATGTAGGCTTAGGCAGGGGTAGATAAAAGTTGACATTTTAGGCTCAACTTACGTACCATAAGCGTTTTTCTCATTCAACCATTTTGTCCTTCTTTTGGGTATTCTTTTTCGTTCATACCTATCATTCCCCTCTTCTTTTTTTGAGAGCATGAAACACATTCACATAGGCACCCCCAAATTTAAGCTTTTACATTTTTTTCATTGGGGTGCATCAATTTTTTCACTCTCTTTTGATATTTCTTTTTCACTCTTCTTCATCCCAATTTTCAATTTCTGCTTATGACACATAAGGGAATCATAGGGTGTCAAAGAAATAATTTATTTTAGGCTCAACGGGGCTGACTAGGGATACAATTTATTGCAAGGTAGGTAATGAATGGTAAGAAGGGCTAACAAAGAAATGTCTGAATCATCTCTCTAAACATGTATATCTTAACTATTTCACCTCAAATAACAAGCAAACAGACTTCATAGACCTTTTTCACAATTGACAACACATAGGCTAAGTACAAATATCCCAAATAATAAAATTTTCATGAATCTTTGACATATCTAACATAAGCACACATATTTTAGCTTCTAATTCCATTACATTATCCCACTTAATTCACTAGGCGTTTTCAGCAACTGCAACATGCATGATCATAATTTTTTTTGACTCATATAGACACAAAAACACAAACAAAAAGACTCAATAACAGACACAAAAACACAAACAAAAAGACTCAAAAACAGGCACACGAACATAAAATAAGACCCCCCAACTTAAACGACACATTGTCCCAAATGTGTAAGACTCAAAAATAAAAAGGGACGACTTACAGACAATAGAACAACGGTTCAAAACGATGGTGGTGGCGGCGGATACTGCATTGACCACTGGTTGAACATGGTGCTCAAATCATTGACGCACTGACTCATGTCCTGATGCTCTTGCATCATCTGTTCATGGTTTCGCAACATCTGTTATTAATTTAGGAGCATCTGCTCCATGATTGACATTGGAGGTTCCAAAGCTAAGCGAGGTCGCGGTCGCGGGATAATACCGTGTGGCCGCTCTCTCCTCTTGCTCCATCGCGGCGGTCGCTTCCGCTTTCTTCGACTCGTCTCTTATCCGCTAGGTTTGCAGGGTCAGGGTATGAATGGACTAGACTGTACGTTATATGTGGCAGAGTCTTCTCAAAATATCTGTGGCGAATGTTGGGATTCTGTGTCTAGCACACAATGCAGTGATGAATGAATCATGCCCCAACTCTCTAATACTCTGCACTATCTCCATTCCAATATCAATAGTCAGGCCCCTCATGATGTCAAATATGAGCTTGATTCTGTCAGCTGACACATTGGTGAAATGAGTTGACAGAATCAAGCGAGAACTCACGAAATATAGCCAAGCTCGCTTCGCTTGACCGCACCGCAAATCCTTCCGCCTTGCGGAATAACGAAATCGCGCCCCGGGTAGCATAGGGCCTCGAATTACATCCCAACAGATGTGGTTGACATTCCCGACTGTGTTCAAATGGATTGGATGGTGGCCCTAGTCCTCAACATCAGTTGTCCCAAAAATAGCATTCACTGCTTCAGCACTAATGGGTACATAACACCCTCTTACAAAGCATCTCTCATTGCTTTGTTCTGGATAATCGCGAGAATTCTCACAAGGTCGACATTTTGTTTCGAATAGCCTGCCGACGAACCTCTCCCAACCATTAGCTTCAATCGTGACCTAATAGGCTCAGATGCATCCTCTTCATCGAGTGGTTCTACCGATAGTCCATTCTCGCTTCAGTATCGCCTCTACCACTTATCGTCAGACCGATCCTCCGCATTCCTGTTGGTGAATCGGGTAATATCATGATCTGGAGCTGATGAAGATGAGGTGGTTCGGGCAGTTCGTTTTCTTGAAGCCATTATGAGGGTTGTTGGAAAATTCTCCGCAGCGTTTCCTTTATTTCCTTGAGGTTTCTCAACAACTATAAACCAATCACAATTCAAACACATCAGCACCTAAGAATAATCACACCACAATATACTCAATCAACAACATCGTACAACATCAACAACACACAACACAATAGAACACAACCCCCAATCACACAGCACAATACAACAATGACACGTACACTACCCAAAACTTGAAGCTACTTTCACCACTTAACCAAGAAATTTCAAGAGAATTGATGAAGATTAGCTTTTTGAAGAGTTTTTCTTCACAAATTTCCTGACCCAAGTGAAGGAGTGGTGATGGTGAAAGATGTGAGGGTTTTTAATGGGGGTGGTGTGTAGGGATTTTTGAAGAATTTGGTGGAGTTTGTGGAAGATTTATGGTGGAAGGGATCGTGGATTTTCGGTACTTTTGAGAGAGGGAAAGGGTTGAGTGATTGTGGGAGGAGATTGGGAATTTAGGGCTTTTATTTCTGAAAACGCGCCCCGGCACCACGACCCTGCTGTACGGCGCCGTGGCGCCACAATTCCTACGCCTTCTCTGATTAATAGGCGTCGCGGTCCTGAATATGGGCGCCACGACGCTAAAACTTCTGCATCTGCTCAGAACATTCGACGTCGCGATCCTGCATAGTGGAACCGCGACGCTGCAAAGATTTCGTGCTTTCAGCGTTTCCCATGTTTAATGTCCAATTCCCTCACCTGTCATCACAACACAACCAACAATACCCAAGAGTGAGATTGTTCAATTTAAACTAATTGCATAATTTAAACATTGAGTTACCGCCCAAACAACGCTGTCTTTAACGTCTTTTAGCCGGACGCAGGTCCTTTATTCACTGGGGTAAATTTCCCCCATAACCCATCCATTTGAAGATCATTTTTCTCTTCCTTACTCTATTCTTCTTTTTCACAAGATCAGGTTTAGCAAGATTTACCTCTTTGTCAGCTTTCATCTCATCAATATTTAATTCAACACTCACACTAACCTGTGGGTTCACCGTTGTCGCAATGATTCCCCTACCTTGGATTTGTGCTTGATGAGCTGCTGTGTTAGTTGTGCTCACTGCAAAACATTTGTTGCTGGCCTGAGATTCAATGGTAGATTTGAAAACTTTGAATATCATCTCTTCTTCTTGAACCCTGAGTCTCAACTCTCCCTTCTCCACATCAATTAGGGCTCTACCCGTTGCAACGAATGGTCTCCCCAAAATTATGGACATGTCCTCATCTTTCTCCATGTCAAGAATGAGGAAGTCCGCCGGAAAGAAGAACTTGCCCACCTTGACTAGAACATCTTCCACTATACCTCGGGGGTGTACCACGGACGGCCGAAGTCGCAGATTAAGCGTGGTTCGCTTCCCAAACCCAATCTCTTGAACACTGATAGAGGCATAAGATTTATGCTAGCCCCTAAGTCGCAAAGTGCCCTGTTGCAGTTACCTTTCCAATAGTGCAGGGCAGGGTGAAACTTCCTGGATCTTTCAATTTAGGAGGCAGTTTCTTTTGTAAGATGGTGATGCACTCCTCTGTCAGCACTACTGTCTTATAATCCGCCAATCTTCTCTTCTTTCCAAGTATCTCCTTCATGAATTTGAAATATGTGGGCATTTGTTCTAACGCCTCAATGAAGGGGATATTGATGTGGAGCTTCTTAAATACCTCCAAGAACTTGGAGAACTGTTTGTCTAGGGCCTTCTTTTGGAGCCTTTGAGGGTAAGGGATTTTGTTAGTGTATTTCCTCAAAGATGCTGATGGAGCTTTCTCTACTGTAGGGCGGTTCTAGTGACCCCCTCATTTCCTACATCAACTGTCTTCTCACACTTTTTCTCATTCACCACTGCTGGTTGGGGAGCAACCTACTCCAACTGTTTTCCACTTCTCAATAAAAATGTCTGACACTGCTCTCTCGGATTAACCTCTGTGTTGCTTGGGAGAGTACCATGCGGTATGTTATTTACCATTTTCGCCAGTTGCCCCACCAGCGTTTCCAAGATCCATAGAGAGGACTTTGTTTCGGACATGAACTGATTCTGCGAATTGGTGAGTGTAGCAATGTTGCTTCGCCCATCGACTTTCTCTGTTGCAGCGGTCTAAACCGGCCGGGAAGATGTAGCCTGATTATGTGCATGTTGGTTCTGGTAATTACATTGATATGGTGGCTGCTGGGCTTGGTCATTCCTCAACGAAAAATTGGGGTGATTTCTCCACCCCGGATTGTATGTTTTGGAGTTATAAGGGCGCTGAAAGTTCCCCACTGCTTGAACTTGCTCCATGGGCACATTATTAGGATCCACCGATGTGCATCTGTCAAAAGAGTGTGGGCCCACGCAAATCTCACAATTCACCGACATCTGGACTGCATACACAGACATAGTGTTCTGTTGCAGCTGCTTTGTCAAGAGGGCCACATGCGCATTTAATGCAGTGATAACATCTATCTCTTGTATGCCCATAGTTTTTCTGCTACTCACCGACCGCATTCCGCCTTCATGATTATCGCGCATATGTCTTCTAGCAACTCATGTGCCTCATTGACACTCTTCATCATGAACGTTCCTCTGATACAGCATCAATGATGGTACGAGTAGTACTACTCAACCCATTATAAAAAATGTGGACCAACATCCACTTCTCTATGCAAGAAACTTTTGGGCTAGATCCTGCCAGGTGGTGACGGAGTTGGCAGGCAGTGAATTCAACCAGCTCTTGGCTCTGTCCCTAAGTGAAAACGGGAAGAGCCTCAATCTAATGGCGGCGTCAGTAACACCATTGTACTTGAAGATGGCACACAGCTCCAGAAAATTGGCAATGTGCCTGTGGGGGTCTTCAGACGGCAATCCCCCAAACTGTACTGTGTTCTAGACCATGCTCAGGATGGCTGGCTTGATCTCAAAGTTGTTTGCCCCTATTGCTGGGAGCCTGATGCATGTCTGTGCACCAGTAACCGTGGGCAGAACATAGTCTCCCAAGCTTCTTTCCGCTGGAACCTGGACTGGCTCCCCTACGTTTTTTCATGAACCTCATTGTTCGCCCCATTCTGATTCGGTTGGTTGTCCATGGTCACTGAATCAGAGATCCTCTTATTTCGCCTGTTTTGCTTGAAAGTTTTATCAATTTCAGGATTAAAAAGAACAAGTGTATCTGCTCATCTTCTTCTTCGTATAAACTAAGTCCATGAAATCGATCAAATCAACAAACAAATCAAGGCAACAGGGTTCTAAAAAATAAAAAAAATAAAAAAACAAAAATAAAAACCAAAGTAGAAATAAGAATAAATGGTTCGATATTAGAAGTACGTCAGTCCCCGGCAACGGCGCCAAAAACTTGTAAGCCCGATTTCCAATTGCTTACGCAAGTGTACGTATTGTTACAAGTAATATAGTCTGGTAAGACCGAATATCGTCCTCAGAGACTGGTTTCTAATTACCGAACATCTATTCTAGGTTATCTATTTGGCAAACGATAAGTTGATTTGGTTTTTATCTAACACTAGTAGAGTAATTTCAAGAATTAAACTAAATTATTGAGTTTTAATCAGTTATGAAGGAATTAGAGCTTCCAATATCCTAAAATATCCACTCTTATCAATCTTTAATGCAACTAGACTGAATTCTTCTTCTACGTTACGATAGCGATTAACTAGACTGTCTTATATTCCGATTAGGATATATAATCGCTCAACCCTAGTGCAGAAACCTTCTATATTTCTATGATAAGTTTTACCACATAGGAGGATGAAGAACAATAACCTATAATGCTACACAAGTATCAGGGTACTTTCGTCCGCGATTTTAACCTATGTCTATTCAATTACAGCATATCCAAATCTCTCGTCTCGGTTCTTGATTCGAAATCATATAGATTATGATAATTAGTGATCAGTTAACTATAAAAAATCATACCAATATTAAATAAATCTTAATCAAGTGAAGAAGAAATCAAACTAATGCATTAATTCATGAATAAGAGTTTCAAGTGATTTAATAGGAAAGCCTTAATAAAGTGTTTAACTCCTAGCCATAGACATGCTAAGAACTAATATAAATCCAAACATGAACTGAATTAAAATAGAGAAAAGAAAAAGAAATACTTAGAACTAATGTCTCCAATTGTAGCCGCCAAGGTTGTGATGTGTTGTGTATCCGGTTCTCCCCTAAAATCTGTTGCTAAGGGTTTAAATATGCTGCAAAAATCGTGTGCCCTGGACCCTTCTGCCCCTGGCCAATTTTGCCTCGGATCGGATTTTCCCTCGTCGGCGCCGCGGGCCTACATTATGGCGTCGTGGCGCCGAATGTTCTGCGGCTTCTCAGGATTTCTGGCACCGTGGCCCTGAATGCTTTCGTACGGATCTGCCAATTTTCGTCCTTTTTGTTTCGGGAGCCTCCTTTTCTGCCCACTTTTCGCTCATTTTCGCCATTTTTTACCTTTTTGAACCGTTATGACTCAAAAGAAAGAAAAACGACCCTAACTTGACACTTATTTAAACGAAAATAAGAAAAATACTAACTAAAAATGACTCAAAAAGTGTATATAAAATACACCTATATATCTTGAACACCAATTTACTAATGTTAAATTGGATGATTTCTCCGACGTTTCCGCCTATTGTCAAGAATTGAAGGTGGTCGCATACCAACTATCAAACGTTGGTTCGCCGGTAACAAATCAATGTTTGGTTCTTCAGTTGATTGTAGGGCTGAAAGAACAGTATGATAGAGTTGCTACATTCATTCAGCAGAGTAATTTGTTGCCTCCTTTCTATGAGGTCCGTTCGAGGAAACACGGAAAGCAAAACAGGCATCCTCTGTAGCAGCCGCCGCCGAAATTTCTCTAGTCTCCACCAATTCATTTTCTGCGGATTTTCAGCCACAAAATTCAAGTTTAGGTGGAAATGGAAATCGCAACAATAATTGTCAAAAACGGGGTTCAAACTGTAACAATATCAAAGAAAAAAATAATAGTTCTAAGGGACGAGGTAGGGGAGGCGGACAACCAGCTGGCGGCAGCAACCAGTCCGGGCAATGGCGGCCCAACCAACAAATCAGCAACCCGTGGGGGCAGTACCCACCGTGGGCATGGGCACAGTGGACTGCCCCGCCATGCCCAACTTCGTCGTGGGCCAGGCCCTCATCTTCAAACCGTCATCCTGGATTCTAGGTTCTCGTCCACAACATGCATTTGTATCCCATACATCATCTTCTGTAGGATATGCTCCCACTGATATTGAACAAGCCATGAACATCATGAATCTGAATGTTCCAAAATGAGTCACGGTATATGGACACAGAGACAACATCTCACATGACGGCATCTCAAGGTAATCTCTAGTCTTATTTTAATATAAGCAGTAATAAAAATATTATTATCGGCAGTGGGTAGGAAATTCCAATTTGTGGTATTGGTCAGGTAAAACTACCTCCACCATTCCCATCATTATATTTGAAAAACGTTTTAAATGCACCAAAATTGATTAAAACATGATATATGTTCGACGTTTACAATTGACAACAATGTTTCTGTGAATTTTGATCAGTTTGGTTTTTTTGTGAAGGATTTTCAGACGGAGATGTCACTAATGAGATATAATAGCACGAGGAACTTGTATCCCATCACCACTATTTCCAACAATCGCATGACCAAATCATCAACCTTTGCAACCATTTCTCCTATTATATGGCACAATCGGTTGAGACACCCAGGAGCACCAGTTTTTAATAATCTTAGGAAGAATAAATTGTTTTCTTGTAACAAACTTTTGGACTCTTCTGTTTTTCAAACTTGTGTGTTTGGAAAGCATGTTAAGCTTCATTTTGCATCATCTACTTCTCACACTCTTATGCCATTTGATCTTTTGCATTATAATTTGTGGACATCACCAGTTTTGAGTTATGCAGGTCATAAATACTATATGCTCATTTTAGATGATTATTCGAATTTTCTGTGGACATTTCCCTTATGACATAAATCACAAACCTACACCATTTTTAAACAATTTAGTATTTTTATCAAAACTCAATTTGACAAATCCATTAAATGTTTTCAATGTCAGAAATTCATAAATGTCCAATTTAATAATTTTTGTCACCAAAATGGGATGTCGTTGCATCTTTCATGTCCATATACATCACCACAAAATGGGAAAGTCGAAAGAAAAATTTGAATAATTAACAATATGGTTCACACTCTCCTTGTGCATTCGTCCACACCACCAAATTTTTGGCACCATACACTTCAAATGACCACATATTTTTTAAATATTCTTCCTAGTAAACTGCTCTCCAATGTGTCCCCTACACAAATGTTGTATCATCGTCTCTCATATTTTACACATTTGACGGTGTTTGGGTGTTTATGTTTTCCTTTTATTTCCGTCCACAACCATAAACAAATTGCAGGCTCATTCCACTCTTTGTTGTTTTTGGGATACCCACAAAATTATAGAGAATATAAATATTATGATATGACGAAATGGAAAATCATTAAATCTCGTCATATAGTTTTTTATGAGTCTACATTCCCATTTGCTAAATCTCATGTGGCATCCTCACATTCATATGATTTTTTGGACAACGAAAAACATCCAATTTTACACCACCATCTCAATACCCAAAATCAGGTGGGACATACCCAACAAAATCCCCAAAATGTCCCGGCCCAACCACAAAAAGGAACTAGACCAGTCAACGGATCATAGGCCACAACATTTTTACCGATGATCTCGGTCTAGTCCATTTTCAGTGGAAGTCAGACCCAAGTGAAGGAGCCCACTTCTCCCTCACCCGTAAACCAAGCCAGCCCAATAACACGTGCATTAACCCGACCCAAAAACCCAACGACAATCCAATTTCAACCACATTCTGACTTGGGCCAAATTACCATATTTAGCCCAATGCCATACCCGAGACCCATAATACCCAACCGACGATAACACAATCTCGGACCTTATAACTCGTTCCATGCACGAGATTTTCGGCCTAAACATTATTTTAACGTACTATCTTCGGTCCAACAATCACCTGAATTGTAAAACTGCCATGTTAGACGAAATTAATGATCTTATTAAAAATAAGACGTGGGAATTAGTGTGTTGTCCATCTAATGTGAACATAATTAGGTCTATGTGGGGTCTGTCATAAAAATTCTGATGGCTCATTTGCGAGGTACAAAACTCGTCTTGTTGGTGATGGCAGGTTGGAGTGGATTGTGGTGAAACTTTTAGTCCCGTGGTTAAGTCAACAACTATCTGGACTGTTCTAAGCCTGGCACTGTAAAAACCTGGACCATTCATCAGTTAGATATCAAGAATGCATTCTTACATGACCATCTGCATGACATATTTTACATGCACTAGCCATTGGGTTTCTGAGACTCTACACATCAGGCTTATGTTTGCCTTTTGAAAAAATCATTATATGGTTTGAAACAGGCTCCACGGGCATGGTATAACAGGTTTGCAGATTTTGTATCCACACTTGGTTTCTCACGCAGCAAGTCTGATCAGTCATTATTCATTTATAAGAAGGGGAGTGACATGAAGTATATCCTCCTATATGTAAATGCCATCATTCTCACGACCTCATCTACATCACTTCGTTGGTCTATTATGTCTCTTCTCGCAACAAAATTTGCGATGAAGGATTTTGGTCCTTTAAATTATTTCTTGGGCATTGTTGTAACTCAATATGCATGTGGTCTATTTCTAAGTCAAAAGAAATACGCAGAGGAGATCATTGACAAAGTCGGTATGTTCTCCTGCAAACCATCACACATTCCGGTGGATACAAAGGTCAAATTGAGTAACCGTACATGGACTCCATACAGATCCAACACACTACCGCAGTCTAGTAGGGGCCTTGTAGTACCTCACTTTCACGAGACATGATATCTCCTATGCAGTTTAGCAAATGTGTTTACATATGCATGATCCGAAAGAGAAACATATAGGGGCTATCAAGAGAATTCTACATCAAGGGTACTATTCATTTTGGACTGCATTTATATAAGTCCTTCATCTCGAATCTCGAATCTTATACAGATGTGTATTGAGGTGGTTGTCCGGACACACGATGTTTCACCTCTAGTTATTGACTAGTTTTGAGAGATAATCTGATTTCATGGTCATCCAAACGACAATCAACATTGTCTCGATCGAGCGCTGAGGCAGAATACTTTGAGATAATTATGAGTCAAATCATCATTACTCCTGAATATTATAATATCTTTGTAATCAGTTGTAGTCACATTAATTAGGATAATTATAAATTAGTATCATATAATTTAAGGAGGGCTACATTTTTAACAAGAAAAAAGATGTAACACTTTGCTCTTCCAAAGCGGCAGATGGGTCTAGATAACTCCGCCCTAAATATAAGTATGAAAACAAAAATCACACATAAGTGGTGGCTTCTCTTTGCTTCAATGTCGGCTGTTTGCTTTTAGTTAACGTAGAAGTAGAGGGATTGTCTTATTTTGACGACAAAACATAAAACGGGTCATAGCCATAATTTTTTATCAAAGGGAAGATATGCAATTCTAATCCTCCTCTATGTTTTTGAATTGTAATTAGTCAGCCAATTCAACACATACATAGAGTAAAATTAAAGTAAATTCAACTTCTGCAAGAAATGTAAACTCTTGATGTAATTAACATAAATATGATGTTTTATTTTGTGAATTAAAGATTTGATGGATGCAAGTGATTTTTTGCATTACAAGAGGTCAGTATTATTGTTTATCTCATTTCTTTTTCTTCCACCTCAATATGTTCATTTGATGGAGGGTCTGACAATTCACGAGAGTCGTGTAAGTTAGGACTTTTCCTTTCCATTTTTCTTTTTATGGTTGAAAGAAAAAGATGCTATTTTTTGTCAATATGGGAGAGATTTAATTAGGATGTATGGTGGAGGAGCAACCATAAAAATTAAAAATCACCAACCTAATATTAAACGTTAATTGGTAGGTAATTATGGGGTGTTCAGCTTTACCACATGACTTGCAAAATAAAAGGGAGAAAACTTATATTCATAGTGAAGTTACCATTTTCCACCTAAATAATAGGAAAAATGGTGAGTGAATTTGACAGATTCATTTGAAGATTTTTTTTGGTATAACATTAACTTTGAGAGAAGAAGAAGCCAACAAACATAGCAATTAGGTCGGAAGTATTTTGATATCTTCTTTATTTGTATTTGAATCTTGAAAATAAAGTAAAATTCATCATATGTTATTAAATAAAAAAACCTTAGATATGTGTGTACATCTCTTCATCCATCCAATTCCACTTAAAAATCAACTTTGGACAAGCTCAAACAGTAATATCTAATTTCAAGAATCATAATTTTTTCAGGACCCACTAGGCATAATCAATAATAAAAATAACGAAAAAAAGAGAAGAAAACTATTTCACAATGAAGGTGACCTAGGCTTAACAACTAGATGGGCATCTTGCATTAAGCAAATGGATCCTCTGTGACCACATCAAAAAATTAATTATTAGAACAAGAAACCAATCCCCTTTCTCTATGCATACAGGGACAGGTTTGTCTCTCCCTTTAAATAGTGCTCCATTTACCAAGATTATACACAATATTATATTACAACTCCCCCATTTAAAAAAATTAGACCCCATTTCTTTCACAAATTATTCTCTTAATTAGACCCCTTAAGAAATACTTATTAATTAGATGAGATATTTGACATACTTTACTCTTATTCATGTCTAAGTTATAATGTCTCTCAATTAAATATTTATTCTATTTATGCGTTATTTTCATTAATGACAAAAGGTAAAATAGAAAAAAAAATTAATTATATTTTGAACTTCTAAAATGATGAATAATTTGAGACAACTATTTTTAGTAAACACGTCAAATAATTTGAGACGGACGGAGTATAATATAACAAATTACAACTCCCCCATTACATTAAAAATAATTAGACCCCATTTTCTTTCACAAATTATTCTCTTAATTAGTGTACTTTAATTTTTTAAAAATATGGTAAAGAGGGAGTCATATGAGGATAGGTGGGAAGCATGGGCCAAACAATTCCAGCGGCAGCGGTAACGGTAACGGCAGAGGCCTTCTGGACGCCCCACAACAATATCAACCCCAACTCCAAGACTATTATCCCCACATCTCCCTCATTGATTCTCCTTCTCTCTCTCTATATATATATATGTACACAAACAAAACTTTTTACGTATGTGGATAATACCAATATATATGTACAAGTGAAAAATTCAATGTACATTAAATAATAGGGGTGTGTGAAGGAAGGAAAGAGTTGATAAGAAACACGAGAGTTCTCCAAAGAACAAAGCAAAGGAAAAGGAAAACCAAGAACCAGAATAAGATGGGCTACCCCTCTCTTTCTTTCTTGGACTCTCTCTTTCAAAAGCAATTTAGCATACCAACGAAGCAAGCATAAGAGAACAAGCAAAGGAAGGCAAGTTTTGAGGAGGAAAAAAACACAAGAAAGTTGAATAAAGTGAAGGGAGCAGGAAGAAAATGGTCATGTTGGTGTTTTTGGAAATGGCTTCTTAGACATAAAAAGATTCATTTCATTCACTCTTTAACCTCACTCACTCTCTCTCTATCTAGGGAATTAAAAAGTTTCTTTCTTTTTTCTCCTTACATAACTTGGCCTCATTCTTTACATTTCTTTGGTATTTTCTTGAAGGGTGTTACTGAAGAGTGAGTTCCCCTTGGTTTAGGGCATCTTCTTCTCTATTCTATTCATGCTGTTTATGTGTTAGTCCCTTTTAATCACCAATCACACATCTCTTCATTACCATCTTCCAACTTACAATCCCCTTTTCCTCTCTATATAATCTATCTACCCTTTCTCTGATCATATCCCCATTTCAAGAAATGGCTGTTCAAGCTCAATATCCATCAAATGTTCTCTTTCTAAACAGGTATGCATTCAATACCTCTGAATCTTATCTTTCTTATTTTTTTGTCTTGTCAAGCCGAGAATCTATCGGAAATAACCTTTACGCCCTAAGGTCTGCGTACATTTTACTCTCTTCAGATCCCATTTGTGGGATTATACTAGGTACCTTGTTGTTGTTTAAGTAATTAATGGGATTTTCCTTTGATTCTTGATTATTGCAGAAATGTACAAGAAGGAAAAAACCAACTTGGTAATGATTATTCATTACAACCTCAACCAGGTGGTAGCAATGGTGGTGGTGGATCTTTTCTTGATCAAACACAAATGTTATTCAATCCAGGAGGTATACATAACAACAACTACGTTTCAAATTCAATCCCATAACTCAAAAAGTACCAAACTTTACTCTTTTTTCATCTTTTCTTATCAATCCTGAATTATCTTGAGCCGATTTCTTACCAACTTATGGAATTATACTGGACATATTGTTGTTGTTATCAATCCTGAATTAAACATACAAATTTCAATCTAAATATGTTGTCATTTTTGCAATGATAGGTGGGGCAAATACAAGAAAGAGAGGAAGAGAACTTACAAGTACAACAACAACAGCAATGAATCCATTGATGTCAATGCAATCTCAGCAGCCTCAACCACAACTCATTGACCTAACTCAGCTTCACACATCGCCTCAACCGAATGGTGTCTCCACTGGACTCCGATTAGCTTTCGGAGATCAACAACAACAGCATCAATTACAGCAAAAACAACATCATCATAATCATCATTCTCTTTCTCCTCAATCTTCTCAATCATCAGCTTTCTATTCAATATTAACAGATGATTTAGCTACTCATATCAAACAACAACGTGATGAAATTGATCATCTCCTCCAAATTCAGGTACTAACATTTTTGTCCAAAATTTTACCATACAAACAATTACAACTAGTCCCTCCTTTTCAATTTGATTATCTGGTTTTGGACTTGACACATAAGTTTTTAAAAAAGTAAATTTCGTAATTTTAAACTTAAAATATGTGAAATGTATCCAAATGACCTTTTGATACCATTTTAAACATGTCAAAAGTTAGAATTAAATAATTCGTCTAAGAAAATATGTGAAATGTATCAAATATCTTTTAATATGATCGTTTTAAATATGTGAAAAATTAGATAAATTTAAAGGGAGAGAGTATGTTTCAATTTCAAACAAGTTGAACACTTTTTCCTCAAATTTAATATGCTTTTTGAATTTGTTTTTTGTATTGTTCAATTGCAGAGGATTAAATTTTTGTTTTTTGTATATTCAAATAGGGAGAACAACTGAGGCGTACGTTAGCAGAGAAAAGGCAATGTCACTACCGTGCGCTGATAGGAGCAGCAGAGGAGTCAATGACGCGAAGGTTAAAAGAAAAAGCAGCGGAAATGGAAAAAGCAGCGCGTCGAAACGCGGAACTAGAGGCGCGTGTAGCTCAATTGACCGTGGAGGCGCAAGCGTGGCAAGCAAGAGCAAGGGCACAGGAAGTAACTGCAACGACACTGCAAGCGCAGTTACAACACGCGATGATTAATGGCGCGTGTAACGAGAGAGAGGATTGTGGTGAACCGGAGGATGCTGAATCGGCTTACATTGACCCGGACCGGGTTGTTGAGTCGACCGGACCAAGTTGCAAAGGGTGTAGGAAACGAGTTGCATCAGTGGTGCTATTGCCGTGTCGACATTTGTGTCTGTGTACAGAATGTGATGGTGTTGCTCAAGCTTGCCCGTTGTGTTTCTCAATTAGAAGCTCAAGTGTTGAGGTTTTTCTCTGTTAGAAGCCCAAAATCTTCCCCTACTTTGTTTTCGGCCCAAGCCCAAGTCCTGCACTAGGACCTTTTCAAATAAACGTTCTAATGGTAAAAAGGAGTTACATTTAAAAAAAGGATTAAACAAAGATTAAGAAAACATGAAACAAAAATAAAACTTTATGTATATTCCTTTTTTCACTCAAAGATCTTAGTTTTTTTTTCTTTTTTAGATGAGGCATTGCATTTTCTGTTCACTTTTTCTTTTAGAAAATTAATTCATTTGTAAATTGGTTTATTTACCGTTCTATGACCTCATAATTCAATTTTTATCTTGTTTATTTTTTCCTACAAAGGCATCATGAATAGTTGGTATCGAATATTCATGATTAATATATTTTACTACTGGCCTGCAGTTCATTACATACCGCTGATTTCCATTAGGGTATATATAAGTTGCCTATATAAGGTTAAAAAAATACTTATATTGAGGGATATGATATAAGTTGAAAAGGATTCACTATGCGCGGGATTTGAAGAAAAATCAAACAACCTATACGATGCATTAAGTTTTTACTATGCGCGAGATTTGAAAAAGAACCGAACAATAGGAAACATTTCCTTTTTAATGGGCCTAATGTAACGTGAGTCCTAATTAGTTGAATTAGTGGAGGCAGTGAATTTTAGATAATAAATGGTTGAAAAAAGGTGCATGATGTATATTAAACAAACTTGATCAACCAGTTGCAACGATAATTAACATGATGAGAAAACAAAACTTTTCTTTTGTCATCCTCTTCCAATCTCCTTAATTTGTGAATAGCTAACTATGATTTCATGGATCTTTGCTAGGAAGCTAAGTAATTTAAACCTTAACATGTCAACCATAGAAGATCAATTTATCTTATTGCCTACTCTAATTATAGTGTTTTAAGAATGGTCAAAGAGTTTAAAAGCAAGTGTTCCACATGACCATATGTAATGCTAAATTGGGAACCATTACATGGCTTATTTAAAAGTTTGGCTTGACTTTATTTCTCTGACCTAATTAATTAAGAACAGTTTTCAGGACCGTATAGTATTAAAATGAACTTCTACACGGAGCTGGACTAAGAGTTTGGCTGGAATTTAACATTAATCTCCTCATTGAACTTTAAGACATAAAAGTGGGAATGATTTGAAATTCACCATGTACACAATCTTTTCGACATATTTACGCTGACACGGGAACATAGTAACTACATTCGATTCACTGATATTCCCAAAAAGTAACTCAACTTCCCCAAATCAGTCATAGTAAATTCAATTTTAAACAGTGTTGATCTCATTTTTCAACACATTAGAGGAGGCAATAAGAATAATATCATCCACATATAATAACAAATAAGCATGTTACTACCCCGATGAAAAATAAAGAGAGAATTATCACACTTGTTGCATACAAACTCAATCTGCATTATGTAATTGACAAAGCTTTCATACCACGCTCTGGGGATCTGGTGGACAAAGTCTGGCGGTTGGTGCATGTAAATAATTTCTTTCAAGTCCCCATATAAAAATGAATTCTTCACATAAGCTGATGAATCGATCAATGCTTACCCATAGAAACGCTTAAAACTGTGCAAATGGTAGCCAGTTTAACAACCGGACTAAATATCTCACCAAAATCAATACCCTCCTGATGATTAGTATCATCAGCCACAAGTCTCGGCTTATATCTTTCTCGGTCACCAATGTCTCTGAATTTGTGATGAAAAAACCATATGCATCGTATCACATTCACCCCATCCGGTCTAGGAACTAAATCCCAAGTGTGTTGTTTCGTTAAAGTATTAAATTCCTTACGCATGATCGCATTCCAATTAGGGTCAAGTTTGGCTAATTTTGGATTTTTGGGAATTATGGAAATGGTTTGTGTGGATAAGTTGAACTGGACTTTGGGTTTGAAAATCCCGTATTGGGCATGAGTTTCCATCTGGTGTATGGATGGAGGGGCAGGATGGGTGTTTTGTTTGGGTGGTTAGCCTGGGTCATTTGGGGCAGTGGCGGTGTCGGATGGTTGGTGGGTTGGGTGGACGGAGTACGGGGTATAGTGAGTGGGTTCGGGTGATCGCGAGGGGTGTGGTGTGGTTGGAGATCTGGTTAGATCGAGTGGTTGGATATCGGTGATGGGTAGAGGAAACTGTGACTGGGTGACGGTGGTGTTGTCTGGGTTTGGTTACCGTTGTAGCGATTGGTTCTGGGGACGGGAACTGTTGCGGGGGTCTGGGTTGGGTTGCCAGTATAGTGATTGTTGTCGGGGTAAGGGAATGTTGCGTTGTTGGGTTGTATGACAGGAGTGGCGGCGACATGTGGTGGTGACACATTAGGTGTCAGTTGAGTATGCCGGTAGGCAGATGAGACTATTGTGGGGTATGACGGAGAGACGATCAGCCGATTGCAATGGCAGTCGGCGGTGAATGTGGAATTATGATGGTGGTATGGTAGAGTTCGGTGAGTCTGACGGGGAGGTGTCTGACTCATCCAGAAAAATGTAGTATGTGATACAGAATTTTTGTATGTTTGCAAAAGGAAAAATATATCGTTAAACATGACGTGATAAGAGACATGAATTTGATGAGTGGACAAGTCATAGCACATCCCCTATGATTTGACGGGAAACCTATGAAGACACACAGAGTTGTTCGTGGTGCTAATTTATGAGGCGCATTGGAGGAAAGATTTGGGTAGCACATGCAACCGAAAATCTGAAGGTGATCATAGGAGGGGATCCGACGATATAAGATTTTGGTTGGGGTCATGTTATGAAGAGTACTAGTAGTAAACTATTAAGGATATATTCTATCATTTTGACTGCATAGACCCAAAATGAGGGAGGAATAGTGGCATGAAAGAGGAGAGTACGAACCATGTTATTTATGATGCGGATGATCCGTTCTGTTTTGTCATTTTGAAGGGAGGTGTGTGGACACGAAAATCAAAAAATTATGTCATTATTTTTGCAAAATTTGTGAAACGCAAAATTATTAAATTCGCGACTATTATCACATTGAAAAGATTTGATGGCTTTTTCAAATTGTGTTTAGATAAAATTCAAAATTCAAGAAACTTGGCAAAAACTTCCGACTTGAATATTAGTGGGTAAATCCAAATAAAATGAGAGAAATCATCTAATAAGACTAGATAATATTTATGAATCAGTGAGCTAGTAATGAGAGATGTCAATAAATCAGCATGAACAATGTCAAAAGGAAAAAATGTAACACTTAAAGATGACTTAAAGGGAAGACGAACATGTTTGCCTAAAGAGCAAGAAACACAATGTTGAGCAAGTTTTCCATTATTACATCTAATAAAGTTATTACCTCTAAGAAAATTAAAAATGGGAGCTCCTGAGTGTCCAAGTCTATTATGTCAAGTTGACGGAGATATTGCAACGAGAGATATAGGAGAGCATGAGCTGGCAGCGGAGGTGGATGGGAAAGGGCAGTGGTCCTCCGTGCTATTGCATCTCGTAAGAACTGTGCCCGTACGAAAATCCTTCATAGTAAAATCAAAAGGGTCAAAGTCAACAGAGACGGAATTATTGCGAATAAATTTCTGGACAGATAATAAGTTTTTAATAATGTTGGGAGCATACATGACATTATTTAGGGAGAAGGGTGGGTGAGGCGGTGAGGTGTAAGTTGTACTATAACCCTGAATTGGAATGCGATGATCATTACCAACGATAATAAATTGATGATACTTTAAACGAGACAGTTTAACAAATAACATGTCTTAATTTCAAACTTAGTAATACTATTTTAATGATGATACTTGTATTTATTTTAAAAATTACTGAATAGTGTAATTATTTTTACATTATTAGTGCATAAAAGTTAAAAAAAATTATCGTTGGAAGGCAGGATGAAGAAATAAAATAATAAGAGGAAAAGATATTTCATTTGGTCCCCCTTTTTACGTCGGGAAATATCCAAGATTAATAATAATGTATACAATTAAATTGGAAGACAAGTTAATTGCCCTTTGACTAGTATGTTATTATTCAACTAATTAAAACACGCAATCTCCTAATCTTATCTCTTTACTCTATTTAATTGAAACATACAAAATAATGGAACCATGCATGTAAATAATTTTGTTGCGCAGAGAAACAACTTTTTATTTTCCAGAAACAAAATTTAGACACACTATCATCTTCTATCCGGTAGACTTGGTAAAAGGGCCCCGACTTATTTCCAAAATGTGAGTTCGACCGCGGCTTCCCCCTTTTTTTGGGGGGACGTTCGGGATGAAGCCAATCAAAAAAAAAAAAAAACTGGTGCTATTGCGGCTACACCTCCAGATTTGTCAGGTATACTACGAAGAATGGCATGGATCGGTAGGAAATACCATTCTGGCACAATATGAGGCGGGGTGGACATAAGGGTCATGTTCCTATGGATTCACGTGCTAAGGCTCCACTAAAAAATGACATCATATATGTTTCGAAACCAAAACTAATCCAAAATGAAGCAATTTTCAAACCTAAATTATATATGTTAAGTTGAACATGCAGAACTTTTGCATAGGGACGACGCAATCGCACGTTTTACACTGTAATACGTTGGCTTCTTATTGCATCTACATTTGTTGTCTAACGAATTAATAGAAATCTATGCATGTTGCTTTAAAAGAAAAGAAAATCTCTGTGAAGATTTTGATAGCTACATTTTGTCATTTTACTACCAAGCAGGGCCGTCTTTGGATTTGTGCGAGATGTACTACTGCACAGAGCACCCCGAAAAATGAAAAATTGAGCCCCTTTTTTCATGTCAATTTTCGCAATAAATAATGGCAGCTACACATACAACAAGTTTGCTTCTTTGTTCAATTATTTACTGGATGACTTATTGTACTAAGTCTGAGAACGTCTGGCCAAGCTAGCCAGAAAGGAAAAATAAAAGTAGTACTACTCCATTAATAATGGATACAGTGTTTGGTATATATGGACCCTTGAAATGATATGTAGTGGGATATTGACCGTGCCAGTAGGTAGTAATGTTTTGATGTAATAAAAAGACCTGCAGAGAAATTAAAGTGTTAAAGCTTGAAATAGCATTGAAGGTTTTCTGAAAATTTACACAGGCAGTCCAGTGACAAGTACTATAGTTTGTATCATCTTTTCTTATTTGCTTTCGTTCTTTTTCTTTTCTGTTAAGTAACCACGTTTTCCAGTTAATCACAGAGATAATTAGTGTAAAAAACACCTCAGATATCACTATTTTTTTGCGTTTCTATCTGAATTATCATGTGTTAGAGTTTTCTACCTAAATTATCATCATCTAGTTAATAAAACACACTTAAACTATCATTTGTTCACTTTTCCTACTTCAACCATCAGGTAGGAAAAATGAACAAATGATAGTTTAAATAAATTTTGGTAACTAGTTGACAATAATTTAGATATCTTACACCTGATAATTCATGTAGAATTAGCAAAACAAGATACTTGAAGTGTGTTTTTGACTCTTATCTCTTTGATTAACGGTTTGCCTCTAATGGTATCATCTATCTTGTAAGATGTAACTAACATTTTTGGGCAAATTTTCTAAATAGTCTATTTTTTAATATTTGTGATTGAAAAATCAATATTTAAATTGCTCCTGTTTTTTTCTGTTTCGTCTCCCAAATAATTTAAATACAAATGACGCAAGGCGATTTCACATATTGAGGTGGAAATTAAATTGTGTGTTTTCACCCGTCTTATCGTAGTGCCAGATTTATTTTGATTTTTGATTGATAAATAATAAAGGAAAATAAAACTACATAATATCAACATCGTTTTCATTAACTACATACGTGTCCTTTTATCCTTAGCCACCACCTAATGCGTATTTCTTGGCTTTTTTAGAGAAACAGATAAAAAAGACAACGTCAATAATATATATTTACGATAATCATAAAATAATAACGTTGTTAAAACCAAATCAAGTTAGTGTACAAATTCATTCTGGCCAAGTTAGTTTAGAAAATTATAAACAGAGATGATGTATTGAATTCTTCCAAATCGAAGTTCTACAATAACGTAGAAGATACTACAAGAACATATATATGATATGTTCTCCAGCAGCCTACTTTAGTCTCATCCCAGGTGCCTCTCTCTGACTGCTCAATTATGTTTAGGAGCTGCTCAAAACGTTCCAAATTCTTATGAAATCTTACCGAGTCATAGTTCATATCAAAATTAATATACGGTTCTAAATTGTATATTTTTAAGTCATGACATAGTCATTCCTTTATATATATACAATATAAATTATGTATTAGATAATTATATTCAATACAATATAAAGTTGATCAATTGATATATATATCTACTAATTTATGGATCTTTTTTTACAAAATATAAACCTATATTGTACACTTTTAAGTCATGACATAGTCATACCTTTGTGTGTGTGTGTGTATATATATATATATATATATATATATATATATATATATATATATTAATTTATGTTAGATTCTAAAATGGAGGAGCAAACAAAGAGGGAAGACAGTGGTTGAAGGAGAGAAACGCAGGGAGAAGGGAGCAAATGAGGTCGAGATATTTGAGAGCAAATAGAATTTCTTCTGTGATATTTTTATATTATTATTTGCTCAAGATAAAACTAATTACAATGGTTCTATTTATAGCCAACTAATCTAAAACATCTATCTCACTAAAATATAATCAAAATATCTAATAACCAAAATATCTAATTAACAACTAACCACATATATATTTTGTGTATATATGTGGTATATCTATATACTTCAACATCCCCCCTCAAGCTAGGCACTGAAAACAACGGTTTCAGTCCTAGCTTGAAAACAAGCAATATCATTTGTACTAGCAAATCCATGAATGCAGCCACCACATCCACACCAGCAGAGACTCCACGGATCTGAAGCTTTTCCATCAGATTTCAACTCCATGTGAGGATCCTGAATTATGCAAGCTCTATTCAAACACCTAAAGTCAGCTGATGGTTCCAGGAGCTTTGATTCAGGTACTCTATAGTAGCAATCTTCATTATAATTCAAGTGAACATTGATACGTCTTTTTCTGAAGGCTGCCACTGCTACTTGGGGAAAAAAATCAAGTACAAACTCACTCTAGAAACTATGAGCAAAGCAGGGACACCAAACCACTAGCACAAAAACTTCGATCCTGCGGCGGTGGTGCGGAACACATTGATCGTGTGTAAAGCGATTGCAAGAAATACACCAAAGATCGCCAAAGTGATAAGGCTACTCTCATCTCGCTCCTCCTCTGCGCGCAAGACAACACCGCAGGCGTAATCGCATCCCAAAGAAAATCAAGAACATCAGTGCGATACAAAATTGTACTCAGTATCCACCTTAGCACAGTGAGCAGCCACACAGCTGCAGCACTTGCATATTTCCAGCCAGCAGACACTCAGTATCCACCTTAACACAATGAGCAGCCACACAACTGCAACACTTGCATATTTTGTATCTTTGTTTGACTTGATCATCACCACATTCACTTGTGTCCCATAACTCCACAACAACAACTGGTCAGCTTCTTGTCCTCTGCAAAATATAGCAAGCAGAGCACAACATATGCAAACACTGCAATCTATCCCTTAGCAGAGACTATAGTCCTGCATTTTCACCAACAGTTTCAACTGTCCTGCAATAATGAAGATATAAACCAAAGAAACAAAGAGCAACTTCAAGATCGCTACACTTGCGCAACAAAGATTCTCCACAACAAAGAATTGCAACAAACATTTTCCAATCACCAAAATTCCAAGAATGATAAAGCAAGAACACGGTTGCATCGGCGAGCTTCAACTCCCACGTCAATAATGAAGAACCCCTCGTTCTCTAGTCTCACTCGGACTAGAGAATCTTCCGATTCTCCCTATGCAACCCACGACAAGAACCCCTCGTTCTCTAGTCTCATTTGGACTAAAGAATCCCTCGATTCTCATCGCGCAAGCTCTCATAATAAGCTCGGATATGCAACGGAGTCTCCCTCAATTTCTAGTCCTATTTAGGTAGAAATCCGTCGATTCTCCTATCCTGAGCTAAACATATAAAAACGGCCAATCTATACTTGATCAACTATGAATAACTCTTTGAATCCTTGAATTGATTTTCAACTCAATCCATATTATCTTCGATGAAGTATCCCTCAATTCTTAGTCTATTTGTCGCTAAGAACTCCTCGATCCTTCTATCGATAGAAATTTCCTACTCTATGATTTTTTCAACCATAGAAATTCATTAATGTTCCTAACATGAGCTGCAATAGCAACATCTGGCAAGTTGCCTAATCCTAGAAATCCTGGAATATATGCAGGAAATGCTTTATCACTGAGCTAGCATTTCCTGCCTTCACATAATTTTCTTCCAGTGAATACACAAATACAACTCCATTATGTTGGTCAGGACCAGTAGTAAGGACCTGGACAGTAAGTGAAGGGCCATCTGCGATCTCAGCACCCACATCATCATGAATTTCTCTACTCCATCCTCCTCCACATTATCAGTGGTACCAACACCAATAATACATATATCAGTAACCACCAACACAAGCTGTCTCATACCAGCAGTGGATATAACAACATCATCAATATCAACACACCAACACAACAACTACAAACGACACTTTTCTAGAATCTGAAACATAAAACAACAACAACGAACTTGACAACACAGACCAGAGAACAATACCACAACAAGTATCAACACCTTTTCTCCAATTTCGCCAATTCACCAACACAAAATATATGAAGTTGAGTTTCCACAAACTCGATTATCCTCGGCAATCTGCGACGCCGCAACGATAGCAAAATGCGGAGTGTATCCGCATAAAACGATAATAACTCCATCCGAATAAATCGACAAATGCGATAATCCAAAACAGTGAGTAAAATAGAATGAATCGACTTTGATTCTCTGTCGATTCTGTTGTCACTCGCAACAAAATCGATCGATATACTATAGAGATTACCTCAATATTCTGTCTCCTTCGATTTCGATTTTCCGATTTTCAGACGAAAATCCTTCGATTCTCTGATTTTTCGAGGAAAATCGCAATCGAGATTTCATTTCTCAAATTTTCAATTGCTGCTGATTTCCATCTCAATACGCTCTATTATCTCCTTCGATCTCTACTTCAAGTCGAGTCGATCGCTTTTTGATTTTCAGAATAAATCGCCGCTGATTTTCTCTATTTTTTTTCGTCGATCGCGATCTGGTGTTGAACTGTTTCGATCTCAATATCAACTGCGCTATTATGTTCGATTCAGTTCCTCACGTCTTCTTCTCTGCGTCTTCTTCTCTGCGTCTTCACTGATGTTCGATCTATACCGAACTCGGATCTCGATCAAGCGATCGAATTTTTTTGCGATATGTTTGTAACAGTCATCGAACCTCCTAATCGATTAACCTTGTTTGATACCATGTTAGATTCTAAAATGGAGGAGCAAACAGAGAGGGAAGACAGTGGTTGAAGGAGAGAAACGTAGGGAGAAGGGAGCAAATGAGGTCGAGATATTTGGGAGCAAATAGAACTCCTTCTGTGATATTTTTCTATTATTATTTGCTCAAGATAAAACTAATTACAATGGTTCTATATATAGCCAACTAATCTAAAACATCTATCTCACTAAAATATAATCAAAATATCTAATTAACAACTAACCATATATATATTTTGTGTATATATGTGGTATATCTATATACTTCAACAATTTATGAATATTTTTATACAAAATATAAACTTATGAGTCAAATTTTATATTTAAAAAAAATTCAAATCATGATTTGGAATCTCAAATCACACCTTTTTGAATGATTTGGAGTTTCAAACCATGATATGAAGTTGAAATTTAAGTTATGTCCAAATTACATAAATAAACGTGATTTAAAATCAAATTATGAAATCATAATTTGAAAACGTACGGTCAAAAGCCTACTTAATTTGAACTCCAATAACAGACTTTTTATAGTCAAAATTGCAATTGAGTCAAATGCCTCTGTTGTTCTTTCCATATACTTGCATTTGGTCCGTTAACCATTAGATGAAATTGATCTCATGCGTTTAGTTTGAAATATACGGCCCAACATCTCAAAAAATAAGCATTATTTGAGTCTTTGAGACTTTTTTTTAAAGCCATAAAAGTTAAAAACGCATCTCGAATATCATTTTCTTTTTTTACTTTTCTATCAAAAATGTAAGAGTTTTCTATCTAAACTATCATCAGTTAGTTTGCAAAACAGACATCAACTATCATTTGTTCACCTCTATTGCATGATAGCTGAGGTAGGAAAAGTAAACAAATGATAGTTGATGTGTGTTTTGCTAACTAATTGATGATAATTTATGTAGAAAATTCTCACACACCTAATAGTTCAGATAGAAACTAAAAAAAAAGTTATAATTAAAGTGTGTTTTTAATCCTTTTTTTTTTTTTTTTACACAAAACAGTTCTAGTCAATGGAAAAATTAAATAGGCATTCAGAAGAATTAGCCCTGTCTTTCGGTCCATAATGTCGAGGGAAGAACTTCTCATATTGGGAAATCGTATGAATTTAGTATAGGATATCAGTAACTATTAGAGCTAGTGCAAGCAAAACAATGACATTTGTAATTCTCACGTACCAGATTTCCATCTATAATTGTTAGATGGGACACTAGTTTTAATAAAAATTTGCCTCCATTTGATATTTATATTACTAAATCAATAAATATAAAATATTTATCTTTCATATATTTATTTGTTATTTAATTATAATTAAGTGATATATTTTCTATCGAGATTAATATATCCCATTTTTTCAAATTTATTTGGACGTCAATTGCACGTGTATGATGGTTGTTAGATGATTGAAATACCCTTCACCACCCTCCCCTACTCAATCACCAATCATTTTCTTGGGTTATCAAGATTTTTTTTTCCTTTTTCACTTTTGGACGATATTTGATATAAAAATATTTTTATTCTTAATCAGAAATATCAAATTTGAGTTTTGAAAATGAAAGAAACTACATCTGAGCTATGGTGGGTCACTAGTTTGTATTTTGCAACTCAGAGCTCCCTTCACATACAAATCAAGAACCTCAACCCCATCAACTCACCCTCTAACCAAAAATCAAAACTTAAGTTCGATCCGCCGTGATAAACCTTCTCTGGCGCACACACTGCCAGTCACATATGGCGACGTGGTTTGCGCTATGCGTCGACCGGTTTACTGTCGCGCACTCGAAAGAGTAATGCCGCGGCCTTCACAACAAAAAAATCAAAACTTAAAAAAAAAAAAAAAAACTGTTGATAGTGGCCAGTGGCCATTAGTCAAATTTATGGCCTTAGGATTACAAGTTCGATTTTCGGCGGATACGTTTTCCGGGACATATGCCTCGTATTAAAGTTTGGTAGCTTAACCGCGCGGGCATGTTGCAGTGTGAGTTTGATTCTCCGCATGTCATGTTAGGGTCGACCAGAAGCATTGATCCTTTGGTAGCGATCGACATCGAACGCGGTACACATTCCGCGATTCTGGGCGATGGCTAAGCGACGGTTCCATCGCTTCGTGAGCCTAAGATCGCATGCAGATTAGCGATATGCAGACTAAGATCACCCCAAGACCTGGATTATAAAAAAAAAAAAACTTAAATAAAATCTCAAAAGCCAAAAATCTCTTAAAATGATTCATTGTGAATCATAGCTGTGGAGTCATTTTGAGGGCCCAATTGGTAGGTATGCTTTTGGTCTTCTCAATATTTTCTTTCGTGAGGGGAAAGTCCGGAAGGAGAAACCCCTCACATGTACCAGCTGAGGTTCTTTGGCCAGACGAATTGTAAATCGAGGGATATACATGAGTGACAGTCTTGTAAGGGAGAGGACCAACGGGACACGAACACAATAACAACCCTTGCAATATTTCAGCAAAAAACTGTCACCACACAAATTCGAACCCGCGACGTCGGAGTATTTCCACCTCAATCATTTTGTCACTTACCAACTCGTCTGTGCCCCGGGGCACTTCTCAATATTTTATGTTTGAACGTATCTAGGAGTAGATGTAACTTTTAAGTTTTAACTGCCTAACCTTGCATATATTTATGTGAAAGGACGAAACAAGAAAAGAAGGTCCATTTCGTTTTATTATTGCGCAATTATCCCTATATTGTTAGATTTATGTATTAACGGCCGCCAATTTAAATAGAATAATCCAAAGGTTTCCCCTTTTATAATCTTATAATTTTTGTCTAGAGATTAGATATAGCGTACTTCTGCTTCATTTGTCTACATAAGAGAACCATATAAAACTCTAGTAGTTTTGCATTATATCGTACAAAGAGTTCATTTTACAGTAATAAAATTATAATATTAATAGAATCAAATTTACCATTATATGATCTTGTTCATATTTACTCTTGTTCACGGTTTGATTAGAAACCGATCTAAACCACAAATCGATTTAACCGATCAAATAAATCGATATTTATTTGAGTTTGGTTTGGTTTTAAATTTTTAAAAATCGATAATATTTGGTTTGGTTTTGATTTTATTAAAAATAAACCGAAGAAAAAATCGAACCTACAAATCATATACATAATTTTAATAATTATATATATAAGATATATTAATTTTTATAAGTAATTTTAAATATTTTGTTTATTTTTTTATCAAATTTTCTTTATCTCTAATAGGTTAATGAACTTTGCACCTTAAGCTTATTTCTAACTAAAAGAGATCCATGACATCCAATCTCATTAATTTAAAAAAAAAAATTATGAGATTTACCTAAAAAAGATTGTGTTTCTTAACACACATTTATGACTTAGGTTACAACAACATGCAACTTTAATTAAATCATAAGAGAAGAATTTTACCTTAATTTTAATGCCAAAACAGTCCCAATGATCGAACCCACTGCTCTTCTGAAGACCCACTGTTTCGTCAATTTTTCTTATCAAATTCTTCACTTCTTCAACTCCAATTCAACATGCAACCATTTAAAAATGTTAACCTGTCATTTATACACCTTTTCCTTCCAAAAATTTGTCTCCAAAAATTCGAAATTTCTTGGCCTCAATCGGCCCAGCAGTGGCGGAATTCACTGTTCTGTCAGCTGAACTTGTAACTTCCATACTCTCTACTCCGATGTCCTATCGATGAGAGGTTTATTGCGTTGAAAACTAGACTCGACGAACTTCATTTTAGGCTTTTGAAACACCTAAAAACTCCTAATATACTAGGAGATATACCCCTTCAAAGTTGGCTAAAAATCTGCCAGCAAATCCCGATTTCTGCCCTAATTTTTTGCTTCTAATCTAGGTAAACATTCTTAATCTAGGAGGGGAAAATAAAATTCAATTGTTGTAGTAAAAGGGGGTGTCTCGGCTGGGGGGTGGGTGAGGAGGAAGAGAGGGGGATTTTTCTATCTTGTGTTCTAGGAGTCTAATAAAAAGAATGGAGGTTTTAGGTTAATAAGAATAAAAATACTTATTAAAGCTACATTACAAGCCCGTGACAAGCCCTACATAATCTTTTACTGAGAGTTCTCACATTAGTGGATACTTACATGACGGCCAATCATATGGTATCACAATTGCATGTATTGAACATCTTTCTGAGTATGAGTGGTTTCTATAAACGTCCAAAATTTAAAATACTGGAATATATGTGAGAATGAGACTTTCTTTCAGTGAGGACATTTGAAACATGAGGATGCCTATAGTTCGAAACCTTGGTTGCAAGCAAGTGTTTCGATACTTAGGTATACATGAGGTACCATCTGAAGCTGTATGAATTACCCTGAAGTCAGTCTCGGTGAGACTGAAAGCAATAAACATAAATCCTTATGCACAATACTAATTGTTGGTATCAACTGAAGTCAGAACGTGATGCCGTCTTCTCATTTTTTCAGAAAAAAACAAAAAAAAATACATATATTGAAAATCTTATCTTTTACTTATCATGAACTACGTCTTGACCTGATTCCATCTGCGGGATACGTAGGCGGCCACATTGGCTTCGGTCTCACATCATTTGAAAATCATAAAAAATCCTTATTTTTGCATAACGAACTACGTCTTGACCTGATTCCCTCGGCGGGGTACGTAGGCAGCCACATCGGCTTCGGTCACACCATTTAAAATCTTTTATCTCTTATTTTTGCACATAACAAATAAGCTTATCTGATCACCTTGATAGAGCAGGCAAGTTACCTACACGGGACTTGATTTTGTCTAAATGGAGAGTTCAACATCCTCATATACCAGAAACTGAGACATATTTTGAGGATCACATTCATGTGTGACATCTGTACAAAAGCGTCATCTGGACCTACAGGGTCCCATCTGCATTGTGTCCGTACAAGGACGGTGTTTCAACTCACAGGGTCATATTCTCATCATTATCTACTCATTTTTACACTACTTATATCCATGCATTAACTCTTCATCCAGATTTGATTTGCAAGAACTTCAACATCATTTCAACACAGGCGGGTCGCAAACGCACGTCTATGCAACGACGTCATTTCAACCCAAGCGGGTCGCAAAACAGGTACGTCCATAAAAGAACTTCATTTATGTTTCGTCTATGCAACGACGAATATCTGCATTGCGTCTATGCAACGACGTCATTTCATTTAAGCATATGCAACGGCTTCATCTATGTTTCGTCTGTGCAACGACGAGCATCTGCATCGCGTCTGTGCAACGACGTCATTTCATTTAAGTCTATGAAATGGCTTCATCTATGTTTCGTCTATGCAACGACGAACATCTGCATCACGTCTATGCAACGACGTCATTTCATTTAAGCCTATGCAACGACTTCATCATATTTCGTCTAAGCAACGACGAACATCTGCATCGTGTCTATGCAACGACGCCATTTCATTTAAGCCTATGCAACGGCTTCATCATGTTTCGTCTATGCAACGACGAACATCTGCATCGCGTCTATGCATCATTTCATGTAAGTATATGCAACGACTTCATCTATGTTTCGTCTATTCAACGACAAACATCTGCTTATGGCACACGAGGGTACATAGGGTGTCAAAGAAATAACTTTTATTTTAGGCTCAAAGGGACTGACTAGAGATACATTTTAGTGCAGGGTAGGTGAAGGGCTAACAAAGAAATGCCTGAATCATCTCCCTAACATGTACATCATAACTATTTCGCCTCAAATAACAAGCAAACTGTTACACCTCGTAAGTTTACGACGATAATTAAGAACGTCATTAAGGAAGTAAGATTCAGATATTGAATATAAAGAATACTTACATATGCTAATATGGAAAATTAGTGTATAAACGGGTGCTATCCCGAGTTTTTTTTTTCAAGTACTATAAATGTGACGACGAGAATTAATCCTAGTAGTTGAATTTGTCCCAATGGAGTTATGGAATAGTATTGTATTATAAATTATGACATTGAGGATACAAGACCTTATGGAATTTTCGGGAATTAGAAAAAGTGGAACCTAAGATTTAATTAATACTTGAGGGACTAAGTTAATTATAGAACTAGGGATCAAAGTGTATATTAAGGGACCAAAGTGTTGTTTTACATTTTCAGATTTTTTTCTCCTTAAAACCCTTTTTAAAACTCTTCATTTTGTCTTCCTCACTTAAAAATTCAAGAAGAAAACACTCCCTTTCCCTCAAACGAAAAACATACCATTCCTTTAGCAAACTTAAGGTTCAATCCACCTCCATTCCATGATTAATCATCCTAAAAATTAGAAGAAAAATTTAAGACTCAAACAATGGGTTCATCGAGCTGACCGATTTTAGGCCTGAAATTTTCAGATTTTTGGAAAGAAAAACATGTATCAATGATGGGTTAACATTGGGGGATTCATGCATGACATTGGAGTGAGGAAGGAGGAAGATTGGTGAAGAAAAATCAATAAATCAGTGGGAAAATTCGGACTGGGCAGTGGGCAGATTTTCGGGACTGTTTTGGACAGATTTTTAGTCAAATTTGGAAGGGACTATCTCCTAGTATATTAGGAGTTTTTGGGTGTTTAAAAAGCCTAAAATGAAGTTCGTCGAGTCTAGTTTCCAACGCAACAAACCGCCCGTCGATAGGACATCGGAGTGGAGAGTTATGGACGTTACAAGTTCAGCTGACAAAAACAGTGAAAAAAACGCTGCTACTGGGGCAGAATTTTAGCCCACGAAATTTCAAGTTTTGGACGAATTTTTGTGAAGGAAAATATGTATAAATGTTGGGTTATTATAGTAGAAGTGTTGCATGTCATTTTGGGTTGAAAGAAGAGAAGAATTTGGGCGAAAAAACGACGAAAAGAAGCTGAAAAATCGCTAGGGCAGCGGGCTGTCAACGAGACTGTTTTGAGCTCGAAAATTGGTAAAATTTTATCCCTTTCATTTGATATTGGATAGATTAATTGATATTATAGTTAGGAGAAGTATCTATGTTAAAGAAGAAATAGAAAGAGGACAATGTATGCGATTATTAGAGGTCGAAACCGAATTAGAACCCATTCTTGGCATACATTGAAATTGATTAAGTGTGTTGGTATGTTATGACTAATTGCATGTGAAAATTTGGATGGAACCTTGATGATTAAAATTATAGTCGTTATAAGAAGTATTGGAAGCTTAATTGAAAAGTAAGGAATTTTGGAAAAACTTTGAAATTGAAATAGGTGTTGGCCGAAAGGTCGATGAAAATTATTGAACGTAATAGGGACATATTACAGGCTGAATTTGGTGTTTAAAATAAGCTACAAATATGCATATGTATTGAAATAAGTTACTTATACATGCCTCGAAAGGATTAAGTGTAGAAAGGTGTTAATTTTATATTCTGGAATAAAGGGGAATTGTTGGTTTGAATTGGATTGTTGGTTTGAATTGGATTGTTGGTTTGATTGGATTGTAGTTGGAGTTGAATTGTTGGTTAATTTGGATTATTGGAAAATTGTGGATACACACATAAACAAAGGAAATGTTGCCCAAATTTTTGTAGAAATAAGGGAGCCTTTAATCATATGAATTACATTAGGAATCATAGAATTGACGAGCATATTGTTCCCTATCATAGGTTGAAGTACTAGACGAGGAATACCTTAATACCAAGCTGATTAGTTCGCCTAAGAGGTATGTGAGACCTTTCCTTCTTTCTTTTGGCATGATTTTTTTTTGTGAAAGTACGGCGGACGTACTTAACTCCTACCAGTTCAGTTTTAAAAATGATTATTTACTAGTTATGGTTTCAGTAACAGAGTTTATTGTAGTAATTTTTATTGAGAGTCACATAATGATTCATGATAAGTTAGTGTCTTGACTTTCCAAAAGATGATATGTGATACGCTAAGCGCCTTGATTTTCTAAAAGATGACTTAAATGATATATGATATGATAATGCCCTTTTCTTATTCCATTGAGAGTCAAACGATAATCTAAGTTATATATGGTTGCTCATGATATTCTGCTCGTACCAAGTGTTATTACTCATTTCATCGAGTCCCTCACTACAGGAATAAACATGTTATACATATATTGAGAATTCCATCGAGTCCCTCATTACAGGGCCGAGACATGTTATATTGATAATTCCATCGAGTCCCTCATTACAGGGCCGAGACATGTTATACATATATATCTTCATCGAGTCCCTCATTACAGGGCCGAGACATGTTATACATATATATCTTCATCGAGTCCCTCATTACAGGGCCGAGACACGTTATACACATATATATATATATATATATATATATATATATATACAGATATCATCGAGTCCCTCCTTAGAGGGCCGAGACACGTTGTACAGCTTTACAGACAGGTATATGGACATGATGATTTTATGGTAGGCATTCATGGGTTCTGACATGACTCTCATTTTATAGACACAATTGACTCTCTATTTTACTTGGTACAGTTATGGTATCATTTTCAGTATTTCATGTTTTACATACTCAGTACATTATTTCGCATCGACCCCCTTTCCGGGTCGCTCATGCCCGCAGTACAGTGTGTTCAGTGACCTCCGATCTAGGTTCCTACTCACCGTTGGGAAGCTCCTTGACCCAGAGCTTGTCGTTTTGGTACAGAATCTCTTTTAGACTTATGCATATTTTGGGCACGACGGGGTCTTGTCCCGTCATATGTCGAGATTACACTCTTGCAGGTCCGTTGCAAATGGGTTGGATGTTTGTACTTTGTTTTGGGTTTGATGTCGTTATCTAGTAGCATCTTGCCTTGCGTGTTTTGATTTATGCCTTTCGCGCATGATGTGGTTGATGGCACTTAGTCGGCCAGCCTATTATGATCGTTGTTTTGTTGTTTTGGCGTGTCGCCGCCGCTTTTTAGGGATATGTTGTAAAAGCAGTGTTGTGCTGCCGAAATTTATGTAGACATCTGTATTAAATGGATTAAGAGTGACAGGTCAGTAATGACGTCCAATTAGGACGTTAATCGCGATCCGTCGGGTCGGGTCGTGACACAAGCAGACTCATAAACTTTTTTTTCACAATTGACAACACATAGACTAAGCACAAAATATTCCAAATAATTAGACTTACATGAATCTTTGTCTATCTAACTTAAGCATACAGATTTTAGTTTCTCATTCCATTACATTATCCCACTTCAAGTAAACACAACATGCATGATCATAAAAAAAATCTGACTCATATAAAACACAAAAAACAAACAAACAAAAGACTCAAAAATAGACACACACAAATAAAATAAGAAACTCCCCCCCCCCCCCCCAAACTTAAACTACATATTGTCCCAAATTGTAAGATTCAAAAATAAAAGGGACGACTTACAAACAACATCGGCTCAAAATGGTGGTGATGGCGGCGGATACTGCATTAACGGAGAATTTCCCATTGGCGCCACGGCCCTGATTTTTGGCGCCGCGGTGCCCAATTTCCTGCAACGCTCTGATTAATCGGCGTTGCACCGATTTTTTTTGTTTTTGCTTTCCAGCGTTTTTCCGTGTTTCATGTCCTCTTTCCTCACCTGTCATCACAACACAAACAAAAATATCAAAAGTGAGTCTGTTCAGTTTAAAATAAAACAAACTAAAACGAAAAATTTAAATAACATAATTAAAACCTTGGGTTGACTCCCAAGTAGCACTGTCTTTAACATCTTTTAGCCGGACGCAGTTAACCTTTACTAGTGCCCAGAGGATCCTTCTGCGAACGACTTGCAATCCGAACAGTTATTTTTGCCGGCTTCACTTCACCTACACCATTTCTATAGAACACAGAAAAGGGTAGTACTTTTATGCTTGCCCCCAAATCGCCCAATACTTGCTTGCATTCAAAATTTCCTAAAGTGCAGGGAATAATGAAACTTCATGGATCTCTAGACTTTTGGGGTCCTCGAGGTATGAACCTTCGGTTGGGTCGTGCAAAGACATCGGTGGTGTTTCTTACGCGATGGGTTCGTGAAGGAACTCCAAGGAATCCAAAAAATGAAAAATTGGATTCCAGTAACCCCTTCTTTCTCTACAACAACCACATTTCTCAATTCCTCAACAGCTTGGTGTGGTTCATGTTCCTCATTCTGCTTATCACCCCCCACAACTGTGTCGCTAGGCAGATTTTCTTGCGGTACATTGATCACCATATCCATCAACTGCCCTATTTGTGTCTCCAAATTTCTAAGTGACACGCTGGTCTCAGCCATAAACTGAGTCTGACACTTGGTGAGCTTGAGTATGGCTTTCTGCAACTCATTTCGATCTTCCTGTGGAACCTGTGGGTTAAGTTGTTGTTGATGACTCCACTGCTCCTGATAGTAGTAGTAGTCCATGTGTCATTTTTTTTTAATTTACTAACTTTACCTACAAAATAAGAAAAACAACAAAAAGTAATAAAAAAATGCTCGCAGAACAAGTTAGAAAGTTGTTCTTGGAGCAATCAAATTAGAAATAAAATAACATGTCCAAATATATACAAACCAAATTAGACATAAGAATAGATAGTTCGATATTAAAAGTACGTCAGTCCCCAGCAACGGCGCCAAAAACTTGTCAGGCGATTTTCAACTACTCACGCAAGTGTACGTATTGTTCACAAGTAATATAGTATGGTAAGACCGAATATCGTCCTCAGAGACTGGTTTCTAATTACCGATCATCTATTCTAGGTTATCTATTTGGCAAACGATTATTTAATTGAGTTTTTATCTAACTACTAGAATAATTACAAGAAGTAAACTAATTTATTTGGGTTTTATCAGTTATGAAAGAATTATGGCTTCCAATATCCTTGACTATCCACTCTATTCAATCATTAATGCAACTAGAATTTCTTCTTCTACGTTAAGATAGCGGTTAACTAGATTGTCTTATATTTCAGTTATGATATATAATCGCTCAACCCCAGTGCAGAACCCTTCTATATTTCTATGATAAGATTTACTACATAGGGTTAAGAACAGTAACCTATAATGTTACACAAGTATCGGAGTACTTTCGTCCGCGATTTTAACCTATGTCTATTCAACTACAACATATCCAAATCTCTCATCTCGATTCTTGATTCGAAATCATATAGATTATGATAATTAGTGATCAATTAACTATCAAGCATTCATACCAATTATTGAATAAATCTTAAACAAGTGAAGAAGAAATCAAACTAATGTATTAATTCATGAATAAGAGTTTCTAGTGATTCAAAAGGAAAGCCCTAATAAAAAGATAGCTCATAGCCATAGACATGCTAAGAACTAATTTAATATCCATACATGAACTGAATTAAAAACGAAGAAAATGAAAGAAAATAACTGAACAGGTCTCCAATCTTCTGCCTTGATTCCTATCTGAACGGTGTTGTGTGGTGTAGAATAGGGTTTTTAGAATATGTACAAGATGTATCCTTTAGGTCAGTCTCCTTCTCTTTTATAGCAAACCCTAAGGCTTAAGTATGTTTCAAATTTCGTGCCCTATGGACCCTTTTGGGGAAAACATGCGGACTTGACCCAATGTGGAAAATATCTCACCATGTTAAGAGAGTCTTTGGCTTATTTTAACTCAACAAATAGAAGTAACCTCTAAAAACAGAGCTAGATTACAATCAAAATACTTGAGGATTGAGCATTTGAATAGAAATTCTTTCAGTGCACTTATGAAATGAATGTCAAGTTTCCCAAGTATTATAACCTGTTATTCCACAATTTCTAGCAACTATTAAAACGTAAGTATTGTCTAATCTTGTGAAGAATAACATGAAAATTTCCTTAGCAGCAGTAGGACACTAAACAAAGAAGGCGAAGGAATGACAAAAAATAAAAAATGGAAAGTGAAACATTGGGGAAAGCCAAAGACAGTAACATGCTAGAATACAACTACTAGAGAGCCACTGACTTACCCTCCATCTACAATCTCATCAAGGCATAAAAGAATGAGATCTAAGTTCTCAAGTGCCTCCCTCTGGTCAACGTTATTCCTGAAACAATTGCACAATGAATTAGTTAGAGTACAGATAAAGAAACAATAGTCTGACGATGCTAAATTTCTCCAGATGTAGCAAAATTTAATGATATAACTGGTTCCCTAAATAATTAATCGCTAAAACTGAAAAAGAGAAAGAAATACAACTTATGCATGTTGAATTAGTAAGAGTTGTTCCACCTGCCAACTCTAAGATCCATGACACCAAAATGTGAGTAACTATTTTGCAATTCGAGAGGCTCTCTAGTTCATAAAAAAGAATGTTAAGTCATTTTCCTTGAAAGTCCATCTATGCATTATCTGGTTGCTATGAAAAGAAAAGAACATAAAACATTCTGAAGGGGTCTCAGAAGCACTATATAGCTTGAAGATGGATGTCTTGGAATTTTATAGTTGTGTAACAAAAGTTATGTAAGGGATATAAAGTATATATTTTTAACTCTTTAGAGATGTAAAATCTTGAATTTTTTTGCAGTACTTGCCTGGTACCATTTTGTGAAACAAGACTTCTACTTACAAAAATTAAACAAAGAAGATAAGAAAAGCACCACACGGGTGGACATAGTTCCATCTTCCAGAAAGTGTTCTAACTAAATAGTTCACCATATTAGCCAAACACAATCCTTATGAACTAACACATACTTTTAAACAAGTATGGCAGCTTCAACAGTCTATACACAACAAAAATACGTCAAATTAACACATAATACACTACAACATCAGATATCAACTTAAACTTAATGAAAACTGGCATAAAAGTAAAAAAAGAGTGTGAATTACCTCTTGTGGTAGCAACCGAGTCGAGGTTGGGTCTTAGACTTCACCCCTCCACTCGATTCACACTCACACACATGAAAAAATAATTTTTTAGAACTGATGGGACCAATCGACACTTAGGGTTCCACCATAGCATACATCATTGATATCTATTAAAGTGCAAGACAAAACAACAATAACGTTTAGGTCAATGATGTCCAATTGTAGAACTTGTACTTATAATTGAACAATGTGGAAAACATGAACACAGAAAAATGGGTAGTATCTACAGCAATATAAAGAAAAGCATAAATATGTGGTAACGAACATCCAAATTCAGGCTAGTACAGTACATCAGAATGATTAACAAGAAGAAAAAGAAATAAGAAAAAAATAAAAGAGGTAGTAATAGTTAAAGGATAAAGGGACTACCGCCATCCGTATTCTAATGTAGCACAAGACCGTCACCCGCCATCGGTAAAGGCTTGGCAGAATGCATTTGCGAATCAGTGCTCATCGATTCCATCACCCGCCAGAAAACACAACAAGCTTTCAACAATAGTGTAGGGGTATTTTCGTCTAACTAGTTTTGTGGTAAAAATTGAAGGATGGGAGTGGTATAGAAATGTAGAGCAGATGAAGGTGAGTGTAGTGATACCAATCACGACTGTCAATATCTTCACAGGTCGCCAAAAATTGGTCGACGGCGACTAGAGTTTCGGTTTCAATCGATTTGAGCTTCGTGGCTTTTGGAGCAATGTCGAGGCACGGGGATGGTATGTAAATGACGGGGAGATGATGGTGGTCACAGTGGTATTACCCACTCCCGTTGACACCACCTCAGGCCGCCGAAAAAAGCAACAACACTAAACTCGCATTTCGAACTGATCTTTGATCGTAAAATCGACTAAGATAATGGCAGAATCGAGTGTCGAAATTGGTATAGATTGGAAGATATAGACCAGACGAGTCTTTTGGTATATGGGTGTTCACCGAAAGTTGCTTGAGTCGACCGAAAAATTGAATTTTCCGACGACGTTACTGTAGCGTCGTAATTTCGCCCAAAATTGAGAGCATTTTTTAATACACTGCTATACCGTAACATCTGGGAGTTGGGTTTGGGCTAAGGCATTTAGGTGTTTTTTTTGAAGTCTTGAGTAGTTTTAGTATTTTATTTTATTCACGGGTTGTGGTTTAAAATAATTTGTTATGACACTTAAAAAAAATCGTCACACAAATGTCATAATACTTAAAAAAAACGTCAGATGAATGTCAAGAAAAAACATAATTTTAGTAAAAAGATATGACAGTTGCATTTTTGTCACACGTGAACTGTCATCGTAAGTTATTTTTCTTGTAGTCAGTGGCAGATCCAGGAGACAAAATTTGGTGGTGCAACTGTCACATCAAATGGATCCGCCAGTGCTTGTAGTGTGTGCATGAATTTTATATAGAAATGATTGAAGTCAAGACAAAAATGACTTGAACTTCAATCAGGTGAAGTTTAGACAAAATAATTGAATTTCAATCACATGTGCTTGAATTCAGACATTGTGTATAAGGTTAAATTTTATCAAAACTAATTGCAACACCACATATCTGAAGTTATCCTAAGATTGATACACGTGCAAAAGGAATTTAAAAATGAGCACAAATTAAATGATTCGGCTAACTAACCGGCCCATTTCCAATATGTTCATGAACAATAGGGTCATTTTCATCTTCTTCTTTTTTCTTTTTCTTTTTTTATGTGGAGCAATGACGTTGGAACTAAGAGTCGGCTAACACGATTTTTATGTGATAAGAATAATTATATTCCAAACAAATGATACTATCGTTTTCTAGAAATATATATGATTTAAAGGTTCTCTCCGCGGTTGAAACTACTATAACAACAATATACCCAGTATAATTCACAGATGGGTTAGGTGACAATATGTTATGGAATAACACTATGGTGCGGGCGGAGTCACCTTAGGTAAAGGGTGGTCAGGTGCACACCTTTTGCCGAAAAACTACGCGGTGTACATAGGTTAAATGTTACTTCACTTATTATGAGTATATATATTTAATTTTGCATATCCTCCTTAACACAAGTGAGAAGAAAATAAGCACATCATTCACCAAATATCTGACTTCGACACTGCAATATGCTTAAATAGAAATATCCTAACGATATCTATATTACGAAGATCCATCATGAATTGACAAGCTTTATACTTATAGATACCGTCCTTATTTTAGTTTGAGAGGATTCTCATATTAATCTCAACAAGAATGATTTTGAATTACACCAAGCTACTTCCACTTTTACCCTTGGAATAAAAAAATATTCATCAAATATAGTTTACCCAAATTGAAGAAACTAGGTACAATGTATAATGGTGGCCCTTTTAGTGGAACTTGACAAAGTAAAAATGGTACTATAAACCTAACAGATTACCTGCTGAAATAATTGACAGAAAATAAAAAGTACAAACTCCATAATTATTAGAATACACATGCCCAAAAGAGAGGAATAATCAGACAATCTCCATAGACCATAACTATGAAACTTCCTTCCCCATTCTACACGTTCTTTATTTATTTATTTTACTTTTAAAAGAATTACATAAGCTGTCTATTAAGTGGGGTTATAGCTAGATTACAATTGACAACATTAGGTTATATGAATGCATCTTCTTATTTAAAATTAATTGTGATGATCATAATAATTAGTGTTTGCATAGTTAAGGCTTATCGCCACCATAATTAATCATAGTTGCTCGCGTGTCTTCACTTAAGTAACTAAAATATTTTAAAATATATAAAATCACCTTGCTATGTAGGGTTTGATATAAGGAATTGCTTTACCAGTGAAGATAGAAAGTAGTTAGCAGCCCTTTCTCTTCTTCTTTTTTGGTGGGATAAATAATTTATCCAAATTTATGAATTGTAGTGGGAAAGGAGAGAACCATTATGATTGAGATGTTAGAGTATTGAAGCACTTGGCTTGGTCATGATTGTTTGAATCCGAAATAATGAGGTGTCATGCGAAAACTGACAAATTAAAAATTTAGAGAAGATACAAAAATTTGGCATGGTTCATCAATTGACGAATAATCTAAGTCGGTCAAGTGGGTCGGCCCCGGGCACTGCACGGATCCGACTAAGGAAGTAGGGGGCTGGGCTAGATGGGTTTATTAGGGGGTTGGGCCGAATAAGGTGGACAATTATGTAGCCCGGCCTACTTAGAAATTGTCCATATTCTGAAAAATATTACCATTTGGAGACGCAGGAGTTCCAACCTATAACTCTCGCATCTAAAGAATGCTCTCAACCATTGAGTTACATCCTTATTCGTTACCTAAAATAATTAGCAATCATGTATGACCATTATAAAAAATAAAAATAAAAATTAACCCCAAACTTAATATATTACATTTTGAACTTATCTTTAAATTATAAATACCCCTTCAACCTTCTTCATTCTTAAAGTTAAATAGTTAATTTGAAAACCATTTAACTTTATGTAATGATTTATAGCCGTACAAAATATATATGATTCATTTAACACCATCAATTTAAAGTTTTCTCTTCTTTCTTAAACTCCGTATCCAGTCAAATAGACATATCAAAAACTACATAAATAAAATTTAAAACTTAAATTGATAACAATGCAAATTCAAAACACACAAATTTGTACAGCGAAATATTGCAAATTAAAAGTTCAAAACATACAAAATAAACGACAAACATTGACTAAATTTTTTAAAGAAGAGATAAACTTCAAAGTTCAACTTCATGCCTTTTCAACAAGTGCATATGCAACACACTGGTACCTCCCCAATACTCGACGCTCCGGACTTATGGATATATATGTCACCACAATGTTGACATTTAACATGTTCCTCGTCTACTCGCTTAAAATGCATCCACACCACACTTGAAGTTGATCTTCGAATTCATGTTCATAATTATCACTTTGATTGTTGTGAACTCAGTGTGTAATCAATATAAACTTATGTTTGATATCCATGAGTCTCAGCCTAAAATATTCAGCATGTTGTAACATAGTTAAAGCTTCAGTACTCATAATCAGTTCATGAATATATGTCTCAGTGAACCATTGCTCAGAATGTCAGTATTAGTTCAGAACTTCAGTATGATCTCATTGTTCAGTGTTTCACATCAATATATTTTAGTAATTCAGTATCATGTTGAGCACCTGTATTTTTGGGCCCAAGTCCACCGTCATATATATTATTATGGGCCCAAGCCACGATTATTTATTATTATGGGTCCAAAGCCACAGTTTATTATTTCAGTTAAACACGTGGCTCTCCATTTCAGTACAAGAAGTATTCTTATTATTTGCTTCCTTGTTCAATTATTCAGTACAATATATGTTTATTGATTCGGGTTGTTTTTTTCCTGAGCATCCCACAACTATTTATTCTTTCAGTTGTTTTACGTACAATACAATCCAAATGTACTAACGTCCCTTTTTCATAGGTCCTGCACTTCACGGTGCAATACCGAGTTTCGGGATGATAAATATGCTCACTAGGATTGCTTTAGTATCAACTAATTAGCGAGCTCCATCTCATTCGGGTTGTCAGTCTATTATTTCATTATTATATTTTATGATATAAGGTATCTCAGGTCCTTGTCGTGGTAGACAATTTTCAATCAGACTCATGTCAGAGGTTTCATAGACTAGACTAGTTCATCATGTCAGACATGTCAATATTACTATTTTCAGACTTATGATATTTTCAAACTATTTCTGTAATATATTTTAAGATTATAAATTCAGCAATTTTGAATTACGTGTTTTTAAATCATTACCATATTGTGTTTTGATATCCATATTGATTCAACAGTCATGTGGTTTGCTCGATCACATATAGTCAAGCACTGAGTGTCGTGTTTCGCCCAGATCATGATTCGGGGTGTTACATCGGCCCCTTAACAACAGCCCGGCCCAACCCCAAATAGGCTCGGTATGGCCTAAGTTAAAATAGGTCCCGACCCGACTCACTTGATAGACTTAAAATAATCAATCCATTATATAAAAGAGAATACAAAGTATCAAAGGAATAACCTCACAAAATTCAGTCTTACAAAGAGGTTCACAAGTAAGGTAACACATTCTCCCTTATGCCCACCATAGGGCATGCATCCAAGGCCACAAGGTTAAGATGCTTGTGATGAAAGTGTCAGATATATGAGATAACAAAGTCTCACATGAAAAAAAATTAAAGTGTTGGATATTTTTAATGGTATGAGTCTTTTTTTAAAAATATATGTGAGTTTAGTTCAAAACGGATAATATCACACCATGTTAAGAGTATATTTGTACGCTTTCGTAAGCAATGCCAGCATGTAAAAGAGTGAATAAAATGTAAGGAAAAAAAGAGGTTGCGCAGGTTTAAACTCATGACCTCGTCCAGTAAATGGGTGCGCCTAACCAAAAGACCAGTGCACACTTTGTGTAAAGCAACATCACGTTTTTATGTTTACCTTTGAATTCGTTCTATTTATTTTTATATATGCATATCTAGTAAAATATTTTGATAAAGTAGTGTCACGTGACACCCCTCAAGCCTACGTAAATCTACCCTTGGTGGGCCTGACTTAATGTCTTTGCCCGTGTATGACCATTTTGCTACCTTTACTCGTAGCCTTTGAAGATCATACACAAAAATATGTCAATGGACTTTGATGGTCATAAATATTCAGTTGATATGGGTGACACACATTTAATTTTCAAATTTGCCATAAATAATGATGGGTCATGCGAAACTTAGTTCAAGGGGGAGATTATCAAGTGTGTGAACAAAGTTTTACATGGAAAAAAAAAAGCTACTTATAAGGCGTGAGGTTTTTTGAGGAAATTGTATGGGCTTAACTCAAACGGATAATATCACATTATATTAAGAATATATTTGAGTTATTTTATCCTAATAACGATGATAATGTAATATAAAGATAACGAACTAGAAAAGAAAAGGCCTAAGTTTCATGCGTTGATAATGTAAAAAAATAATCATATAAATTTTTAATGTAGACATTAATTTGTAAAAATAGCACTATCCAATATGTTATTACACCTCAAACTACACAGATAGTATAAAAATATTTATTAATATATATAACTTAAACCCGAAAAGAAGGCAATGAAAAGTTGATGTGTAGATGTGCATAACTATTGACACTTGAATGCATTTGACAGCCTTGTTTCAAGGAGGGAAATTGGCATAGAAAGATGGACTTCCACCAAACAAAAGGTGATGCAAATTAGAGGTACACATGAAGAAGAAATGAAGCAATTAAGCAACCAAACAAATCTTGATGACTTTGAGGACATTGTTTCAAGGGAAAAATAATGTGAAACTTCTTATGGGATTCCTTACTTTCTCTTTAATCTTTTCTTTTCCCTCCACTCATTTGGACTAATGTATGGGAAGTATGAGTGAGTTCGATGAAAACAAAGGAACATGGACCTTTTTATTTGTTTGGTTGTTCCAAGGAGACTCACTTTTTTTTGGTGCACATGATATGGAGAACTTATTGGGATTCTATACCAATTATTGTTATTCGTATTTTGTGTGTGGCCATTCATGGGCTCTGAATTCTGATTGGGATGCTACTTTAAGTGAAAATACACTACTTTATTATTGCTTGATCATAATAAGTGAAAAAGTAAAAATAACCTAGACAAATGGAAAAGAAAGCAATAAACATGGTAACGTGGTAGGGAAAAAAGAGTTGAAGAAATTATAAGAATAATAACTTGTTCAAAACCAAATCAAAATTAACTACAAAGGACAATTTGACTAGTCTATAAATATATGAACATATGATGTATTGGATTTAAAATTTCCAAAGAAGCATTTGTAGTGCTGAAAGACATGATGTGAATTGGCCATTTTTTTTTTTGTGCGGATCGTCCTTCAAAAGCATTGATCTTTAATTTTTACCCTTCAAATTGTTGGTCTTTAATTTTTGTCCTTCGAAGTTTCGGTTCGAACTCGCGCTCAGTAAAAAATTAAAAACAATTCGCAAGATAGAGTTTGTATTCGCAAGGCATAAGACAGAGTTTGCCGCATAGTTAGCATGCGAATCCAAACTATGTCTTGCGATTTTTTTTTTTTTTACTGAACTGGGGTTTGAACCCAGAACTCAGAAGTTTTTAGGCGAAGGGAAAAAATTAAAGATTTTTAATTTGAGGGTCAAAAATTAAAGACCACTCAGAAAGAGCCAAAGAGGGACATTTGTGTGACTTGCCCTTGGAAATTAAAACACAATAACGTAGAAGATATTGCAATAATTTAATAAAAATATACCCAACTGCTTATTATACGTAATATCTTTGTCGGGCCATTAAATACAAGATATTATGGCCCAAATAGACTGCCTCTCTGGCTGTCCAAACTCCAAAGTATGTTAACCCTTTGAATGTCAAAAAAAGTTGCAAAGAAAGTGATATCTCCGATTTCCAAAGTCATTTCATATTTGCATATGCACTTGACCATTAAAAACATATTTATAAGGGGGGATTAAAGATCTTTTGGTGAAGTTTTATGGCTAGATATACGAAAAACATAAAAGACTTGATTTGTATGAAGATTTTCCCCTTAGATCGTCCAAGTGTAAAGTTGAATGGGCTAAAATCACAGAACAGAGGCTTTGCCCTCAAAACATTTGTTCAGAACATCTTGGTATTCATATTGGGGCATTGAGAGTTGTTACAAGGCCTGCTAGATATTGGGTGTACCCCACAAGGATCAAATTCTCAAATATAATTGAGTTGGACTTTCATATATGGGCCAAAGTCCAGTTAGCATGAAATGCAACAGTCACCTAAAACTTGAGCAAAACCAATAAGATAGGTAGTAAAGACTGATTCGCAAACAATGCCGTTAAATGGGCCTCCATTAGCTGGGCACCAGGCACTATAACTTATCAACCGTTCGCTAGTAACTACTCACTATATAACAACATGAAAGGCTACTACCATTTGATTCAGACACATAAAGATTAGACGCGAAATTGGGCCCCAAACTATCGACTACACGACTTGCAAGTTGCAACCAGACCTAACAATTGTATTAAGTTACAGTTCTTCTATGTATTCAAGTGAATCAAACTCTGCATTAAGTCGACGAAGTTCTTCCTCATCAACGGTAGCTGTGCTAAACCACTTGGGTGGAGAAATACCCGATGGCATCGTTGGCGGGACAACACTTGCTTTCGAATTCTGCTCAATGGATGCCTCTGCATCATCAGTCTCTGCTTGCTTTTCTTTTTTAGGTTGGTTAAACAGTTGGGACTTCATCTCCCAACAAGCTTTCAGGTCTTCCTCATTTCGAGCTTTGTTCAACTTATCGATAAGCTCAGTGAACGCCACAACATGCTCAGCCTCAGCAGTCTTGTCCTTTTTCTTTTTGCCAAGTGCATCTAGATCACTAAGGTCAGTAGCATTGTCACCTGACTCCAACTTCCTCAGCTTCCTCAATCCCTGATCTACAACATATTGCATCCTCTTCCTGGTATTCTCTATTCTAATTGGATCTGATCTAAGCTGTAACTTCAACTGGTTTATCATTGCTTCGTTATCATCTTCTGCTGAACCATCCTCATTGTTCTCATCCTCTGCAGAATTCACTGCAAACACCTCCTCTAACAGACCAACATTCTGCATGTACCGATCAAAGGCTTCATTTTCAGCTGCAATGTTGCTGTCCCTGTATTCCTTTAACTTCATAAACCTCCATTCGTTTATGACTTGGGCCTCCTGTAGGTTATCAATAAGGTTAACTTGTAAGAAAATAAAAAAGAACAAAGTTATAAACTCAAGGAGAAAACACAAGAACTCCGCATACCTTTCTGGTAACTGGCCTCCTCGACCTTAGTGGGGTCTGCAAATTATTGAACTGTGCAAAATTGGAGGAGAGTTGACGAAGTGAAGTTGCTCTGTGTGAGCTCCTTGAGTTTAGAAAATAGAAGTTAATACAAATCTTCTACATAAAGAGCAAGAGGCTCAGTAATCAGCAATCTATTCTGGCAAATGAACAGTAGATCTGGGTGTGGCCGCATGCAAAGATATATGGAAATGCACGTGAACAACAACAACAACAACATACCCAGTGAAATCCCACAATGTGGGGTCTGGGAAGGATAGAATGTCCACAGACCTCACCTCCACCTTAGTAGGTAGAGCGGTTGTTTCCGGGAGACCTCAGCTCAAGACAAAGCATAATCAGGCAAAGCAAGCAAAGCAAAACAAAGTATGAGAAACGGTCAGACTCAGACGAAAAATTAAAGCATTGTAGACATGCAGATAGTAAAAATCAAATACGCAATGGTAGCGCATTCTAACAACAGAAAGCAGTAGTTAACAGGAAGCAGTAGCTAATACAACTAAATAAAATAGTAAATTACACTAAAAAAAACACATAGCAGCAGGAATCAAACTACAAAGTACTATAGAGCAATAATGCGCCTATAAGTGTGACAGGCTAGTCGAACCTACAATAATAACACTACACTATCATTTTGTAAGCGTAAAGAGAAATATGATCGACTACCTGCTACCCTTCTACCCTAATCCGCGTCCTCCACAACCCCATATCTAAGGTCAGAGTAAGTTGCACCTGCGTCATATCCCATCTAATCACTTCTCCCCAATACTTCTTTGACCTACCTCTACCCCTCTTGAACCCGTCCATAGCCAACCTCTCACACCTCCGCACTGGAGCATCTGTGTCTCTTCTCTGCACATGCTCGAACCATCTCAACCTCGCTTCCCGCATCTTATCCTCCACCGAGGTCACTCCCACTTTATCCCGGATATCATCATTCTTTAGTCAATCTCTCCTTGTATGCCCACACATCCATCTCAGCATCCTCATCAATGCACGTGAACAGAACCCTAGAAATTCCACAGAAGGTGGTAACAACCAAATAGCATAATATAATTTTGAGCGCCCCAGACCCCACTTATAGGATTAGTGGATTACACTAGGTATTTTTTGTTATAATTTTGAGCGCCAAGAACTTGCAATACAAATGCAAAAGAAGTCGCTTCAAAATGCCAGATAAAAAGTACCTAGAAGCGCATTTCTAATGAGTGATGAGGTAATGCGAATATCTTACGAAGGATTGTTAACTGACTACAGCTGATGTTTGTAATTTACTCTGTACATCATAGATGGTTGGTGCAGTAACAGTCAAACTGTTCATTACTAAATCTGTCATACATAAAGGTAATCATGCATATTTGAGTAAAACTTACCCAGGGTGAGATGCTTCAGTGGACTGCTGGTCCACCACAGGAGACCCAGAAGATGGTAGCTTTTCTGGAAGAGTTGAACCACCTTTCAGAACTGCACAAGATCAAATAAAGCATATGTGTTTTTTAGCAGAAGAAAGGAGTGACAGAATCACGGTAAACATCAGTCAGCTTTTTAGCGTAAGCCTCCAAGAACCAAGATATTTCCTTACAGAAGATGTGTTAAAAGTCCCTGCTATCAGCCTCTTTCATTTGATGACCTTTAAATATTTGATCCTTCCAACTTCTTACAGAAACAGGCACTCAATGAGAAGTTGACTTGTTGGTTACATGTCAGAAAAACCCAAATGCAGTTGGTTACCATATAACATGCCGATGATGTCAAAACAAAGTTTGCACCAAATGTTAATGCCAGGGTTGATAGTGTGAAGATTTATGCCAGAGACGCTGCATTATATGCATATGCCTTTTCTTTTTGGCTTGAGACAATTACTCTATGAAGAAAACATTTACAGATACTCAAACAATGAAGCCATGATTCCCCAAAGACTATGGCCAGGTATCAGGTATTGCACACTCTCCCTTACAGATACCTGTCTAGTTAGAGGCCATATTTTTAATCCTGTCTACATGTGGTGGCATGTTTGTCTACTACTCACAACCAGGGGTGTGTCAAATGGGTGGGTGTGGCTGAATTTGGGCGGGTCAAAATGGGCTGAGTTAATAAATGGACGGTGTTACTTAGGCTGAAACAGGTTGGGCTAAAATGGGCTAAAAGGTGGGTCAAACCCCAAACCGTCCAATTCTTACAAGTGTAATTTTTTTTTTGTTTTTTAACGATTTTTAGTACCTAATAAAATTATTATTTTTCATCATTATGACTAATAACATATCATATAAAAAAGGTCCTTTTGACAAGATTTTTCATGGGTCAATTTGGGCTGCATATCAGCCCAATTTTTGATAGGCTGAAATGGGTTGGGCTAATAAATGGGCGAGTCAATGACCAGTCCAAACCTGAACATGTGTGCGCGGGTCATGTTTTCATGGGCTAATTTTTCCACCCCTACTCACAACCAACATCTAGTAAACGAATTACAAATCCAGTAAGCATCTGGGACCTCCTGGTAACCAGTTTCAAAGATTCTCAGTGCAGCAATAACTCACAAGTAATCTGAAAGGGGAAGGCTTTAGGTAGCTGGCCTCTGGTCAAGTTTGAAGATATACTCTTTCAAAGCCAGGAACAAATCTCATGAAGCACTGTGCCTGTCTTTATATATTAAACTTCATAACAGTAATATTGGAGAAACAAAAAGAATCTACCGAAGTCACTGGAACTAGAATAAGGTAAATATAAGATTAAAAATACGATGAAGTATAGATGATATTACTTATGGAAAAGAGAATATTCTTCACTGTAAGTAACAAAAGGCTAGGTACAATTTATTAACTAGAATTGAGGAATACAGACAGCAGATGTGAAAATTTAAAGTTGATCTTACCATGTATATGACAGGGATTTTGCGCTTTCGCGCAGCAGCTTTTGCATGACTGGAATGGACACCTGCGCATTCGATTCTCACCCATTAGAAAGATAACATATGAAGAGAGGGGAAGGGGGGGGAAAGAAATGTATAAACTAGCAGGAATGAGAGAAAATGGGGGGAAAACTTCAAATAAGATATTAAAAGCAATCCTGAAAAGGTTGACATGAGAGAGTGAGATATAGTGATGCTACTTTGATTAATTGATCAACATAGATCACGAGGGTAACTTTACATATCATCGTAGATCATGCAAGACAGGAACTTCATGTACACTTGAAGAATTTGGTCTTAAAAGTAAAGGATACCATGAAACATAGGAGGGTTAGAAATATTTGTGGTAGAAATAGCACATCAAATTACTTATAGAATGAAATCAAAGAATACACCAGTGTAATACACAAGAAAGCAGAGGATCAAATATCTGACAAAGATGATACGAGAAATAGTAAAAGGTGATGGAGTACTGCTATCTGAAGCTTAGAAACAGAATCACCTGCATGCATCACAAATGACATCTTCGTCCATTTCTTTCTTACCCTGTTTCTTTAAAAGTTCTTTTACACGGATAGAGATAGGGGACAGAGGAATAGAGGAAAGAGGGGAAATAGACACATAAGATGTAAGACTACTTTCTCTATTTATAGCCACATGAAAACAACCTCTGAAGATGTTTCATAATGGAAAATGAAAGTTAATGAACTATTCCTTTTCTGATTAATTAGTTAATGAACTTATCATGCATCAGATTCTGTCTTAATGAAGACAACTTAAGGTGTCGAATGACGACAATCTTAGTTGTAACTTGTAACGGCTTCAAAGTCAAAGTTCAAAGTTCATGTGAACATAACTTTTCCCTCCTTTTAATGGAGAGATTTAAATTTAATCATCTGTCTTTATTATCCATGAGAAAGTAAAAACAGTTAGCAAAAATGTAAGGAGGTGAAAGAATAGCCCCCTTCTCAATTGCGAAGTAATTGCTATATAAAATCATACCCCCAAGACTGCAGCTTCATCAAAAATAACCCCTGGACCGAACCGGACCGGACCGAAAATAACCCCTGGACCGAACCGGACCGGACCGGACCGAATTTTTCGGTCCGGTCTTCGGTCCTACGTTTCTGAAAATTCAGTCCTCGGTCCGGTCCGGTCCGGTCCGGGGTTTTTTTTCGGTTTTTAATGTATATTGGACCGGACCGGACCGGATTTTTCGGTCCGACCTTTCTGGATTTTCGGTCCTCGGTCCGGTCCGAGGGTTTTTGCAGCCCTACTTATGAGTGTAAAACTGAATGGGTGATCAAGCAGAAATAGCTCCTCCTTAGTGCTTAAATAAGTAAAATCTTAGTTTACCGTGCAAGTACTAGATTGCTAAAGAGACACACAAGCTCTTGAAGAAAAGAATTGTCATCACCTCTTTTAGACATCTAGACATGAAAAAGTGAAGGAGAAAAGGAGTAACATTCCCCTACAAGCTTAAAGAAATAGATCTTATTTTAATTTGTACATACCAAGAGAGCTAAAGAGAATACCCCAATTCCTGATAAAAAGAACTGTCACTGAGAAGGGGAGGAGAAAACTCAAAATGAAGAAGTGTTTGAACTTCCTTTTTATATTTTATACAAGTAAAAATCGGTAGTTTAACTTTGATATGTATTAACTTCCACACTGAATAATGAAAAGGTGAGTCCACAATTACATGATCAGAGAAATAAAACATGCGGAGTTGCAAACTGTAAAGACACTTATTCTCATACTGCTGAAATTGAGAATATTTTAAGGATTGAATCGGATGGAAAATATGATGACTAAGAAAAATGTGATATATTGTTACATACCAAAAAAAAAAGAGCAGCGCGGTGCACTAAACTCCCGCTATGCGCGGGGTCCGGGGAAGGGCCGGACCACAAGGGTCTGTTGTATGCAGTATTACCTTGCATTTCTGCCGGGTAAAATCCGAATTGATCTCTGACACGCTCAAATAATAATTCTACCAAACTACCTTCCGAAACTAAATGGCCGTGACAAATAATTCTGTCCGCAGAAATCTGATAAATAAAATTTAGTCAGTCACACCAAATTAGGTTTCCATACGAGTATCTTAAGGTTTTACTCCCTCTATTGGAAACTTCTTTTACCCAAGCAAAAACATAATTCTGCCTCATGTAGCTCCATCCAAACCTAAAACAACCTTCCAGGTATACCTCGAGAACCCACTAAAGTCTAAATTTGCACCTACTAGTAAGGCTGGCCAGTGGGCCGGGCCGACCCGACCCCGTCCCGGTCCCGACCCGACCCCGACCCGACCCGACCGACACGGTTATAAAAAAAAGCGGGACCGGGGCTCGAACCGGGGCGGGACAGGGTATGGTCCCGCCTGGCCCGACCCCGCCAGGACCCGATCACGCCGCGAGCCCGTCCCGACCCGCCCGACCCGCCCGATCCGCCCGATTCGACCGCTGCGAGAAAATAGCGTTGGACAACGGCCATTTTACATTTTGGCCGTTGGACAACGTCCATTTTCGGCCTCCCCCCCTACCCCCCTTTAACCCAATTTTTCAACTATAAATACCTCATTACTCTTCTTATTATTTTCACAAATCTTTCTACACTCTAATCTCTCAATCAATCTCTAATTCTATACAACATTGTCTACATATTCAATCTATTTATTAATTTGAGAATTGGGAGTGAAGTTGGCAACTAGCTTGAGGATTATCTATCGAGCAAAGTTTCAATTTTCAACCTCTCGATTACACGCCGACTCTACGTCGGCGTTTGGTACATTCGTTCTCTCATTAAATTATTATTTTGTCTTTATTTCATTTAGCACATTTAATTTCATTATCTTTAACTATTTATTAGCATAATTAAAATGAAAGGACTAAGAGGCATGTTGGGTAAGGGTAAGTCGGGCTTCTAGTAGGGGTGGTAACAAGGACAAAGTACTTCTTCTAGTATTCTGCTCCAACTATTCCTAGACAAGATGATTTTATAGATCCCGAAATGTTTCTGAAATACCATATGATCTGAACACAAATGATTATCCTGAAAATGAAGAAGATTTTAATTTAGATGACACTCTAGTTGATGATACACCTACTAATGAAGATGACGATACACCCACTAGTGAAATGCCTCCTATCCCCCCTACTATGAGACGAGGTCCGGCAAAACGACCATTAAAATCACCGTATGGAAATATTTTGTGAGGACGTAGCTAATCAAGTATTGTATGTAAAACTTGTAAAAATGTTTATTCTTTTAAAACTGGACAAGGTCATGGTGGGACGGGGGGTTTAGGAAGACACCTATTGCAAAAACACAAAGCCTTGCACGTGAGAAGTCGTCCTCTCAATCGGGACAAGGTTCACATACTGATACTACTGTCCGGAGAAATCTGGTCAAATTAACCTACATGACGGGAGTCAGAGGCCCTAAATACGATAAACATAAAGATAGGGAAGACTAGCAAAATTAGTTCTTGTGGAGGGTTTGCCTTTTTCATTTCGAATCTCTGGTTTTATTCATTATATTAGAGATATGTATAATCCTCGCTTATAAAGGTTTTCCTAGATCAACTGTTAAAAGAGATGTATTTAAATTTGCATGAATATCAACGATATTTACGTTATGCATTATATCATTCAAATTGCAAAGTCGCTCTAACTTCGATATAAAGCCGTAGTACTAACGGCCATGATTATTTAAGCGTAACATGTCATTGGATAGACTATAAATGGTCTATGCAAAAACGTATTTTAGCATATAGATATATATAGATAGTACATGGTGAGTTTATTTGAGAAAATATTTATTCACTCGACATTATTAATAAGCGATAAAGTTATGAGTATTACATTAGATAATGATCTTCTAACAATTCACTATTAGTATTTTAAGAGATGTTTTAACTCCTTCTTTTCCAAAACATTTTCATATAAAATGTGCGTGCCATATTTATAACTTAGTTGTAAAGGATGGTCTTTCACTTTTTCAAGATATTTTTAAAAATACAATTTGCTATACACTTTATTTTTAAAAGTAATAGAATCCAGCGGAAAAAGATTATAAAAAATTTGTCACGATTGTGGACTATCTTATAGAAAAATTCAGAAGAAGTACCAACTAGGTGGAATTCTTTATATGACCAACTAGTTGTTGCTTATGAGTATAGAAAACCTATTACTTTATTTTTAACGCCGTAATCAAAATCCAAATGATATGATTGTGGATAATGATTGGGAGAAAATTAGAGAACTTATTGTATTTTTAGAAAATTTTCAACGAGCAACAAAAGAATTTTCTACTTTATATTATCCTACTATTTCAACTATGTTGTTTTATATAGCTATAATATTTTTACTTCTTAAAGAATATATGGAAAAACACCTTATCTGCGGCTATTAAAAAAATGTTTATGAAATTAAAGAAATATTTTATTCCTATTCCCTATTTATATTATTGGTCTTGTTTTAAACCCGACTATTAAAGTAGACGGTTGTAAAAGTCTTATTCAAAATATTTATACCGTATGGACGTACTACCCTCCAACTCCCAAAAATTTAAATGTTGAGCCACCTATTGAACTAACGCTAGAAGAAGTGTTGAATAGCGTAGAAGATGAATGCAAAAAGTATATCGGCGTTACCAAAGAAAGTGCTAGTAACCAACCGACTTTTGTACCATCTTCTTCTTCAACACAAAAAGACAAGCACTTTCTTCTTACGTGGCTAGGCCTAGTATTAATTCTATTGAAAGCCTCGTAAATAGAATGTGCGGTGGCACTTCTAACCAAATTAGCGAGTTCGATGTTTTTATTTTGCGGTACTTTACCTTACCAAGCGATCAATGAAGAAGGAAAGGAAGACTTGCTGAAATATTGGAGCGAATGAAGACATTTCCGACACTTTCAATGATGGCCCGAGATATTTTGAACATTCAAGCGTCATCAGTCGCTTCTGAAAGCGCTTTTTCTGCAGGCAGATTTCAAATAGGAGAGCACAGACACTCATTAGCCGGAGACAGCTTGGAGATGGCGGTACTATTCAGAGATTGGATACGAGCGGAGCGAAGGAGGTGCGGTCAACCAGAGATTAACGAAGAAGATGACGACAACTACAACGACATTTTATCTGAAGGCATGACTAGCGACGTGGAACAATTTGATCAAGATATACCAATTCCAACCGAAGAGCCACAAGAAATTATAAAGAAATTAGAAAAAGTATTTTCAAATTGGTAATTTATTTCATTGCAATTTTTAAATTTTTCTATGTCTTTCACTCTTTTCATCTTTTGCAATTTTTTTCAACAACAATACAGTACAATACTACAATCTACAATGTAATTTTGAATCTTGTATATTTGATATTTGATATTTCAATGAAATTAATAATATAAAAGGCACAAAAACAGCCTTGGGATGTTTTTTTTACACTATTCTTGTCTTTGTTTAATTTAATTATTTAGTTTATAACTTTATACTTTATAGTTTATACTTATTTATAGTTTATACTTTATAGTTTATACTTTATAAATATATTATATATATGAGTATAATACTATAATTATAAATTATAATACTATAAGTCTATAAATTATACTTTGTTAGTAATTTAAATTTACTAATTTAGTATTTTTAATTTAGTGACAAAAATAAAAAAAAAAAAAAAAACACAAAACCCGCCAACCCGTCCCGTCCCGACCCGACCGTCCCCGACTTCTACCAACGGGACGGGATCGGGGCGACATGGTATGGTCCCGCCCGACCCGACCCCTCCAGGCCCGCCCCAGCTCGACCCCGCCCATTTTCCCCGCCCCGACCCCGTCCCGCTCCCGCCAAACCCGACCCCGGTGGGCCCGTCCCGGCCCACTGGCCAGCCCTACCTACTAGTGAAGCCAACAATGGATGGCCAATGCAACAACAGAGTCGTCTCAGTTGGATTTCCGGGCCTCTTTTCTGAAAAATGGTTAATCAGAATACTGCAGGCTCATCCAGCTAAGTATTAAGACACTCCTCTTACTAACAGTAAAGGGTCACCATCATCAACTCTGTATGTAAAAACTCTAACTCATTTTGTATATCAATGGGGATGAAATGGCATTTCGATAAAGAATCAAATCACATTTGAGAAGCTTTCTAACTCGAAATTGCTTAGATTGCTTTGCTTGGGATTCTCTAAGTAACCAAACCAAATGATTGAGTGTTTGAAGTAACCTAACAATCAGCGTATATCTCAAATGCAAAACACTAAAGTGATTGTTTCCACATACAACTAATGGGCCTGACTAATGCATGCACAAAAATAAATGAATTTTAGTTAATCAGAAACCTTCCAACCCAAACGAGCACCTACAAATAATTCATTTTATCTTTACAGAGATACAAGCCAAATTCATTGTTTCTTCGCAATCGTGTACATATATTCTTCCTTTCTCTTGAGAGATTGGGGAGCTGCAATTGAACCAAATACTAAATGCCACTCCATTTCAGCATTCTTCTAACCAAAATCCAGTCGTTAAGAACATCCAATCTGAAAACACTAATCACGTCGAGAGGGAATGACCAAATGGTTCACTTGAAGATGGAAGTCGAACTCGATAAACCGAAAGCAAATTATTTTCTTATGGTTGGGACAAAATATAAACTGAATAAAAGAATGTCTAGAACTCCCACTACTACAAGCTCTCCTCACCCACCGACCCTTAATCAACTGCATTTGTGTTAATTTGTATACTAATTATACATAGATACTGCATTTGTTTAAATCTAACTGACATTCTTTCCATTTTAAAAAATTCTGAACCGTTTCACAGCATTCCACTAAAAATAGTACTACAACAACAACAATACCCAGTGTAATCCCACAAATGGGGCCCGGAGAGGGTGTTGTGTATGCAGCCTTACATAAGTCAAAGGAACACTTTAAACAAAACTTAAAGAGTACAAGATAGTAACACTTATAAAGCCAATAAAACTGAGGAATTAGGGTTTCTAAACCTCAATTTCAATTAAATAAACAAAGACATTACCTTGAGCGAGCAACATTGCCGCACTTTATGCACTTAGGTTTATTAAGCCCTCGTAGATTTTTTGATGCGTTTGTAGTCTGAAGGTTATACAAAAAGGCAGCGTTTGCGGTGGGACCGGTCGGTGCCGGTGCCGGAGCACTGTCGGAGCTGTGGTTACTTAGGGCAGGTGAAGATGCTGCCATTCGAAAGGCTTTAAATTTTCTCTTTCATTAGGTGTTGACGTGGCGGCGGTGTTATCGAGGGAGAGTTGTTGTAACGGTTAACTGCGGCGGCGCGTGGGGCTATAGATTTTGGGTTTCGTTTGGATGAAGGTTTTATTAGGAATAAAGAGTTTTTATACGAGGAATTATAGGACGGTTTTGCCCTGATATTTACCTTATGGAGCTTTACTTATTGGAGTCCTCGATGGTAATTTACAAAAAAAATTAATTGTCTTCACGTAATCAGATTTTCTTTTTCTTTTGGTCAGAATGTAATCAGATTATTTAATAGGAGGATTTAATACCTAAAACCCCCCAAAGTTGGAAATATCTCGAGTTTTTCCTATTTAAATTAATTAAAAACCTGAAACTCGAGAGAAATTGAGATTGATCCGAATAGTTAGAAAATATTTAATCTTGATAATACACAATAAATTAAATAAAAATTATGATATAATTTTTTTTGAACAGTTTTTTGAAATAATTGATCGAACTGAGCATGGACACCTAAATCTTTAGGTATCGATTGAGCCAAGCAAAATCAGGCATGATATAGCTAGTCCAGTTGATCTAATTGAACTTTTTGCTATATCAAGTTAAGTCGAGCCAAAAGGCGTTTTTTTCTATTTGTATTCGCAACAACAACAACAACAATAATACAACATAATCAATGTAATTTCATGAGTGAGATATGGAGAGGGTAGTGTATACACAGATTTACCCCTATCTTAGGAGGTAGAAATATTATTTCTCATAAACCCTCGGCTCAAGAGAAAAAGTATATCAAAGCAACAAGGACCCAGGTAAAGCATTCCAGAGCATGTTTGAAAAGGAAATGATGTAGTGAATAAGTCATATTAAAAATAATGTAGAAACAAATAGTAACATCAACAAATAATACGACGAATGAAACAAAGGAAATAATAGGTAACAATAAGAATCGAAGAAATAGGATCATAAGGGAATAATAATATTACTAAGATGGAAAACTAGACAACACTCGATTACTTACTAATCTTCTAACATAAACCTTGACCTACATATTCTTCTATCCGGGTCTGGGAAAAGAGTCGAGTCGGCTCGGGACTCAGCTCAATTAAAGTTAGGTCCAAGCTCTCTCGAGCTCGGTTGAGTCAGCTCGACTCAGCTCGGTGGCTTGTTTTGGCATGTACTAATTATTTCAAAACTAAAATTCATCTAGTAATCTTAATTAAGTTAGCAAAATGTCAACTTAATAATTATTATTTATTTGTAATAAATTTATAATTTTATTTTTTCTTAAATAATTTGGCATAATTAAATTTTTACATACATCGTTACTAAAGAATATTTTATGGGTTGTGCAAAATGTAATTAATATTTAAAATTTAATAATTCAAAAATTATAGAAATTTAATATTGTACAAATTTCTTGAATTTAGTATTGCTTTAGTTCTACTGTTTAATTTTTGCCTTAAAGTTTATTATGTGTTCAATATTAAGTTAATGTCATTTAAATTTGAGTTCTTGTTTAGACTAATAATGTATATATTTCAATTAAACTTGAATGCAATTACCAAATTAAACTAGTAATGCTTATATTTTTCTTAATCAACCAATTTATATATTATATATTTAGTATTAATGGTGTAGCCTACGTAGAATGAAACATTAAAGAGTCGGCTCGTGCTCAGTTATAATTTGAGAAAGCTCAGTTGAGCAGAGTTCAGGCTCAGCTTGACTCGATATTATAAAAAGCTCGATTGAGCTCGACCCTAGCTCGGCTCACTCAATAGTGAAAAAGTCAAACATGCATTTTAGATTATGGAGAAGGTTGTAATTTGTTTCAAAGTGACACTTTCAATGAATTTGTGTACTTTCTCTCATTTTTTATTTTAACTATTTCTTGCATATTTTCTTTTTATTAAATTTTCTTATTCAAATTAAAATAAAAAAGATATTTAATCAATAAATATTTAACTATATTAAAATTATTTATGATCGCTCGAAGTGCGGCTAAGTCCATTAGTTGTTAGAGTAACAAACACAATAAAATTCAATAAGGGACATATCAGTGCGGAGGAAAAGGTAAAAGACGGCAACAAGACAACAACATATCCAGTGAAATTTTATAAAATGTGATAAAAGACAAAATTTTATATTATTAGTATAAATTTTATACTAATAAACTTATATTATTAGTATAAATTCAATAAATTTTATATCAGTGTACTTTGTTTATATTATTTATTTACGTTAACTACTGCTTTCTTTTGACATAATGTGCTACCATGACGTATTCTATTTTTGTTACCAGCATGTTCATATAGCTTTAATTTATTGTCCCTGGCCGTCTATCTTGCTAGGCAACGTTTACTTTGATTGTGTTTACGCAGGTCTTGAGCCGAGGGTCTCCCGGAAGCAGTCGCTCTACCTACCAAGGTAGAGGTTAGGTCTGTCTACGCTCTACCCTTCCCAGACCCCACGTGGTGAGATTTTTACTGGGTATGTTGTTGTTGTTGTGATAAAAGACCAAATAATTTTTTAATAGATGTAACGAGACTTAGAGAGGTATTGACGAAAAACAGTTAAAAGAAAATATGAAAGACAAAATATCGATAGTTTTTATATGCTGACAGTTTTGATAACTAACGAAATGAAATAATTACTAACCTAACACTCCAAAGTCTAAAAAGTGAATTCACAAATCTAAGATAGATGTTATAAGTCCAATGAGGATGCCTAACACATGCTTATATGTGTCCGTGTCAGGAGAAAAAAACATCATGCTGCAATCACACGATGAAAATTAAAGTGAAAATTTTGAAAATTACTGAACATACACTACTATAAAAATACACGGGTAAAAAATGTGAGTAGTAATGTGTAGAACGAAAAAATAACAACAACTATTTGTTAGAAATCTGAAAATGATCAAATATAAGGGCTTGCTGAATCGACCAAATTCTTGATATATCCTTAAGATAATATTGTCTCGTATATCCTTTCAACGGTTGTAATGACAACTTATCTCTCAAGATAAAACAGCAATCAAACGAATGAGCAAAGGGAACTCAAGTGTTTGCTTTGGAAGAAAGATCTTTGAGTGTTTGTGATTGCAAGAGATGAAGACAATTTCAGAGAATTGTTGAGTGTAAGATGTCAAGTATTTTTCCAAATGAGCCTTGTGTCTCATTTTATAGTGTGTAGATGATGACCCTCTAAATGGCTAAGTAATGGCCATGAATGACATGTTAATGCCTTGAATTTGGAGTTACAACTCAGCCAAGTAATGACTGAATTCATGAGCAAAATGATGGAGAGTAAATACTCTAAAGTCAGCCCAAGAATCAGTTTTTAATTCACCTCCAACGGATTGAAACAATCGAGGAGTCGCGACCCTTCGGAGAGGAGTCGCGCTTCGATTCGCCCAAATAACTCACCGAACTGGAACGTCAATTAGAGTCGCGGCCCTTCAATTCCAGTGAGTTACTGGAATTGAAACGTTAATTAAAGTCGCGGCCCTTCAAGTGTCGCGACCCTTACTTGGAGGAATCGCGACCCTTCTTGGTTTCGTGGTGATTTCTGATTCATTTCATCTTTACACATTATACACTTCTTCCTTCATTTACCAACGTGAAATCATTCGTCATTTGGCCAATAACCGTCTATTACCTTACGTCTCAAACAATTCGTATACGTACCAATATCTCTTCCATTAAGGAAATTTTGATCCTTGGCACTACGTGTGCACGTGTGTGGAAATAAGGTTTCCTACGTGCGGGGCCCCAATTGTTCGATTTATAATTAATAGGATTTACTTTATTTCACGTTTAATAAATACTTCCAATAAAAATCGTCATCTAACCCTAAGATGACGGTTCTCGTAAGTGTCATCTTTGTCACTGTCACAAACAGACGACGGTTCTATATAGATGCCAAAGGCAAAAAGTTTTAGGAAAAAATAACTACAATTAAGAAAAAGACCAAACAAATCATACACGGTAACTATAATTAATTTAATTATATTGACTTTCACAAAGAACCTATTAAAAGTAAGAATCCTGGGGCTGCATTATAAAAGTATCTTTCGTTAATTTAATTGTCACAGTAAACCATGGGCAACGATATTTGTTGACTAATCGTTTAGCCTAATTTGATCTATCTTAACTCAAATAATTAGTTATAAATAAGTTATGACTCAATGTATTTGTTGATTCGACTGGTCTTAATCTATCTAATATAGTTCAACTTGCTCATGCCAAATAATTATAGATATAATCACTTATATTGACTTCCACAAAAGGACTCTTATAAAATTAATAATTTCGGGCACCTGCATTATAAAAATATCGTATGTCAACATAATGGAATTTTAACATATTTAATCGTTCGATAAAAAATAATTATAATCTCTAATTAAATATACAAAATATATATATTAATTATGTATATTATATATTGTGAGTTACATAATGAATGTACGATAATAGTTTACAACTACTACTAGTGCTTAGAAAGGATAAACAATTACAATACAACAGGTTTGAAGCCTAACAAGAGTTTGTTACAACAACAATGAGTTTTGTGGTCTTGATCTTCTGTTTTGAATGAGTCTTGGATCTTCATTTCAATTGCAACAAGCTCATTGATCTTGATAATCTGAAACCAAGAGTAACTAAATCTCTACTTGTTACAATTGTGTTGAGTCGAGTGTTAGCACTCTGTCCTTAAGACAATATTGTCTCGTATGAATCCTTTAACGGCTATTGACAACTTGTCTCTCAAGATAAAACATCAACTAAACAAATGAGCAAAGAAAACTCAAGTGTTTCTCAAGAAGAACCTTTTGAGTGTATGAAAATATGCTAGAGAGGAAGAGTTTTCATAAAATCTGAAATCATACAAGTATGAGGTGTGTTCTACAATTGAGTCAATGGCCTCAATTTATAGTGTGTGTAAAATGTCTTCCCAACTAGCCAAGTAATGGTCTTCAATATCATGTAATTAATGACACTTAATTTGGGGTTACAATTCAGCCAAATAATGGTTGAATTCATGAGTCAAATAATGGATAATTAATGCTCCAAAGTCAGTCCAAGAGTCCGTTATTTTTCGTCTCCAACGATAACACTGCCTCCGACTTGAGGCGCCGCGACGATTTTCGACTTGTTTCATCTTTTACACATCGTACATTTCTTCCTTCATTTACCAACGTGAAACACGTGTCATTTGACCAATAACCGTCCATTATTCTATGTCTCAAACGTTGCACTCACGTACCAATATCTCTTTCACTAATGAAATTTACGATACTTGACACTATGTGTGCATGTATGTGGAAACGACGTTTCCGACGTACGGAATCCCAATTGTTCGAGTCATAAATAATGGATTAAAACTTAATTTCACATTAGTAAATTTCCAACATATTATATATATATATATATCAACTATTATTTTGATAAACATCTAAATAGTGTAAAAATTCCTAACTTCTTAACTTAAAATGCCACACCTGACCACTACATTCAGTGAGGTCATTTCTAACATGTCATGTTCTAGAAATTTAGACTATTTTGAACATTTCAATTTTATTTATTTTAGGTTTATCCATTTATTTAATTAAAGACTTTACTAGCTACTAACATGATTGAGAATTTCCCATATTTTATTTATTCATTTCTCTTACTAAAAATGAGTCACATTTTTTTAAGCTAGAAATGATGAAAATTTCAACCTGCCACTTTTGGGTACACACTTAAGTAATTTTGCCACTGGTTTCGTGCTTCTGATCGACATCTTAAATTAATAGATTTAATTTTATTTAAGTTGATTAATTATTAAGGAAGAATAAATTCACGAGTTGCTTAGTATTACCAACCTAACACATGATGATTCCATATATTTAGTTTCTTAATTTGACAAATTTCCTATAATAAATTGCTTTAAAGTAAAATAATCTTTTCTATGTTTATGTAAAATTAAATTTTATCTCAACTAAATAAAGTAGTATTCAATTGAACACTCAATAAACACAAATAATTTCATTAGCGTAAATTTTTATGTGCTATTTAAGAGGTGGGATTTTATCTTTAACTAATTGTGAATTGTGATTGACACAGTTTACAAGAATGTAATATTTAAAATTTTAAAAAGAGAGAAAGATTATCATAAATACAGTTTGAAACAAAAAAAAATAACTTTATATATATTGAGTGTGTTTTGTATGCAAATTAGAGGTGTAAGAACTGGTCACAGGCGAGTTGGTAAGTGGTAAGGTGATTGAAGTACAACCACTCTGACGTCGCGGGTTCGAATCCGTGTGATGACAATACTTTGCTGAAATATTGCAAGGATTGTTGCTAGGTTCGTGTCCCGTTGGTCCTCTTCACATGGTGGAAGTTTTACCTTCGGGACTTTCCCCTCATCAAAGGTGTAAGAACTGATGAATTTTGTTTACTAAACATAGATAATATAAGTAAAGATGACTTTTGACTTCTGAGTCCTTTATAGGCATAAAAAGCTCACATGCCATTAGAACAATAATTTACTTTTTAACATGCAGAGATTAAGCAGATGCAGATTGAAGAGGAGAAGAAGAAGTACTGAATGAGAAGGCGGCGTAGTGAACGAGGTATAATAAAGGAGGCGTACTGAACGAGGTATAATAAAGGAGACGTGTAATGAAAGGCGCAAAGAATCGACAAGTGTGTCACTTTCATCTTATCAATATGGCTTCGGTGAGATGGGCCTCACCGGTGAAATTTGCATGTTATTTCGTTTGGGCTTCTCAGCCTTCAGACGTTTTCCTTTTAGCCTTAAACATTGGATTGGACTTCTCATTTTTATTAATGTATTTTGGGCCTCCCTGAATAAGAGGCTTGTATTTTATAGGTTTTAGTTTTTAACAAATTCAGTTAGACTTTTAGTTACATAGTTTATATTAGTCATTTATGGTTCTTAGCTAATTACATAATAGGTCCCTAGTTCTTGTATAAAGTTTGGTAAATGTTTGCTAAGGAAATACACAGAAAATTTTTCCAGATCATCTTCTCCAGAATTTGTGTTCATTCATCACAAATATTACATGGTATCAGAGCAGACAAGCTGCTGATCTGTATATTCTAAATCGTCAATCAACAAAATCAAAATGTCTCAATCAACACCAACTGCTGGTGGAAACGACAACACTGGAAAGGCAGTAGCGTATGATCACAGTCATCCGTATCACCTGAGCAATGCAGATTCACCAGGAATGACACTAGTCAATAGTGTATTTGATGGTAGAGGGTACCCGAGATGGAGGAGATCTATCCTCCTATCTCTATCAGCCAAGAAGAAGCTGGGATTCATCAATGGATCTTGCAAATCGCCTGATCTGGACACTGCAGAATATGAACAATGGTCATGTGTTAATGACATGGTCATTACTTGGATCACAAATGCATTAACAAAAGACATTGCTGACAGTGTAATACACTCTAACACAGCAAAGGATCTATGGGACAGTTTAGAGCAGAGGTTTGGGAAATCAAATGGTGCCAAGCTCTATCATCTACAAAAGGAAATAACAAGTTTGGTTCAAGGTAATGAAGATATTGCTAAATATTTTACCAAATTCAAGAAATTATGGGATGAACTAGATACGGTAAATGTCATTATAAGCTGTTCTTGTGCGTGTCTGTGTGAGGGAAAAACAAAGCTAACAAAGTCTCTACAAGATCAAAGACTGATTCAATTCCTGATGGGACTAAATGATATCTACACACAAGCAAGGGGAAACATTTTGATGATGAGTCATTTGCCTAGTATGGACCTTGCATACTCACTGCTTTTGCAGGATGAGAATCAGAGAGAGGTATATGCACACTCAACATCTGATTCTCAGATCTTTTCTCGTCACTGGACTAAGCAAATACCTTCATGCTCGATTTCTCGAGTTTGCGATTCATAGCAGCAGGGAGTGGTAAACAGTTTCAGAAATTTAAGAATTAGACATTCAGAGGAGGAAACACAACACAAAGACATGTTAAGCAACAACCAAAGTTTAAAAATAGAAAGAAGTATAACCCAAATGTTAGTTGCACTTATTGTGGGAAAACAGGACACACACATGATGATTGCTATAGATTGCATGGATTCCCAACTGAATTTGAATTCACTAACTTTAAGGATTATCAAGGAACAGTCAAAGGAAATGCAGCAGTAGCACTTGAGGAAATGAAAAGCATGGATGGATATAACAATGAGCTTAACAACAATTTGACACAACAATACACCAAAGAAGAAATAAAGGAAATGATGCATCTATACAAACAGGCAAAATTGGGACAGTCACTGGGACAGTCAGGAAATTCAAGCATTAATGCAAATGCATTGGCTGGTACTATTCTTAAATACTCTGGTTCAGTTTTTAGTAGTTTCCAATCCAGCACCTGGATAATTGATTCAGGAGCATCAGAACACATGTGTTCTAATCCCACTTCCTTCATGTTTCTCACTCCACTTCTTGTACCTTTGAACATCAATTTACCTAATTCTTTCAAGTTCAATGTTACTCATACATGAAGTATTTCTATTCTGCCAGGTCTCATTCTGGAAAATGTTCTTCATGTTCCAGAATTCAAGTTTAACTTATTATCTGTGCACAAGTTATGTGTACAAATCAAATGTGATGCCATATTTACATATAATAAGTGTTTCTTGCAGGACCATTCCATGAGGAGTCCTCAAGCTTTTGGTGAAATAAGAGAAGGACTATATCTATTGGAACCCACTAATCCTAAGTCTAGGTGTTTATTTAATGCAAATGTTCTTTCAATTCCAAAAGGAAGAAATTCCAGTTCAGAATCTGTCCTTGTTTCTGGACATGTTAAAGCTACTTCTGATGTAAAACTTTGGCATGTAAGATTGGGACATCTCCCAATTTCAGCAATGAAACATTTACATTTCCTTCATTGTGACACTATTTCTGATTTTATTTGTGATGTGTGTCCTAAAGCTAAACAGATTATGCTTCCATTCCCAGTAAGTACTATCAAAACAAAAGGATTATTTGAACTTATTCACATTGATACATGGGGACCATACAAATCAAGTACATACAATGGTTTTAAATATTTTCTAACTATAGTGGATGATTTTAGTAGAGGCACTTGGACATTTCTGTTAAGTACCAAAAGCAATGCTTTTCCTATTCTCAAGAATTTCCTTTCTATGGTTGAAAGGCAGTTTAATTTGAAGGTAAAGATGATAAGATCTGATAATGCCCTTGAATTAGGAAAAGGAACACAAGAAGCAGCCTATCTTGATTCAGAAGGGATTATCCATCAATTGTCTTGTGTAGAGACCCCTCAACAAAATGGAATTGTTGAAAGAAAACACAGACATCTCTTAGACATTGCAAGAAGTCTGATGTTTCAATCCAAAATCCCTGTTTCTTACTGGGGTGAGTGTATTCTAACAGCTACATACATTATCAACAGATTACCTTCCAGTGTCCTCAAAGGGAAAACTCCTTATGAGATCATCTTTCACCAACAGCCTGACTACTCTCACTTAAGGAATTTTGGATGTCTATGCTATGCATCTACTCTAACTCAGGGAAGGAGTAAGTTTGATCAAAGGGCCAAAGCTTGTGTGTTGATAGGATATCCACTAACTCAAAAAGGATACAAGTTATTAGAACTAGATACCAAGAAAATTGTGATATCTAGGGATGTGAAATTTCATGAGAATCAGTATCCTTTTGTTGTTTCCACTACCTCCAAAATGCCTATTTTTTCAGATCCTTCATCCCATATTTTTCTGGACACCACTACTTCATCACTAGATACTATTACCCCTAATGTTACACATGATCAATCTATTCCTAGGTTTCCTCCTGATTTGATAAATACATCTACTCCTATCACACTTGATATTTCTGATCTTATTACACCTCCTAATCCAGTACATACAGTTGAAACTTCCCTTGAACCAACACCAAGAAGGTCAGACAGACAAAACAAAGGGATTCTTCCTTCTCATCTCAATGACTACTTTTGTAATACTATTTTTCTTAGTAATGTTACAGAATCCTGCTTTGTTGCCCCCACTACACCCATCATTCTGTCTTTTCATGCTCTTTCTCAGCCAAGTCAAATTGTTCTGGATAGTGTTTCTACAATCACAGAACCTTCAACTTTTAAACAGGCCTGTCACCATCCTGGATGGATAAAGGCCATGGAAGCTGAAATAAAAGCACTTCAAGACAATCACACTTGGGATTTAGTCTCTCTACCCTGGGAAGAAAGGCTCTTCCTCAGAATAGGTCTACAAAGTAAAACAACAGGCTGATGGATCTATAGAAAGGTTAAAAGCTCGACTAGTCATAAGAGGAGATATACAGACTGAAGGAGTTGATTTCAATGAAACTTTTTCCCCAGTAGTTAAAATGACTACAATCAGATGTTTGCTGGCTATTGCAGTAAAGAAAGGTTGGGATATTTCTCAGTTTGATGTCAACAATGCATTTTTGCAAGGTGATTTGCAGGAGGAAGTATATATGAAATTCCCTTATGGGTTAGACCCACCTAATCCTGGTTTGGTTTGCAGACTTCGCAAGTCTCTCTATGGTTTAAAACAAGCTTCTAGGCAATGGTATGCCAAGCTTGCTGGAGCTTTAACTTTTAAAGGATATATTGCCTCTCTAAATGACTACTCATTTTTCTTTAAACATACATGGTCTTTGATTTCTATGGTCGCAGTGTATGTTGATGATATACTTATTACTGGAAATGATCATCCAGAAATTGAGGGCCTTAAGGTTTTCCTTCATTCAGAATTCAAGATTAAGGCCTTAGGTCCCATTCACTATTTCTTGGGCATGGAAATATTAAGAGAAGATCATGGTATGATCATCAGTCAGAGAAAATATACTTTGGACCTTTTGGCGGAATTTGATGTTTCTCACCTTGCCTCTGTCTCTTCGCCAATGGATCCATCAACAAACCTATCTGCAACAAAGGGAGAAATATTATCAGATCCCACCACCTATAGACATCTTATTGGAAAATTGAATTATTTGACTCATATAAGACCGTGACCGCTTTTCGCTTTTGACATCGAGCCGCCTACGCAAACACCTACAATGGATCATTTTCACGCCGATTACGAGTATTACGTTACCCACGAAATACCTTGTCATGGACTTCTTCTCAACGCCGCCCGCTTTCTTTGTCTGCGCTTTGTGATGCATCGGCAACTTGTCGTGATCGCCGCTCATCGCTGGTTTCTTCATCGATTTGGTGGTTCGCCTATCTCGAAGTCCAAGAAACAAGCTTATGTCTCCTTATCTTCCGTCGAGGTGAATACCGCCCACGCAAATGATCGCGGCGAGTTAACATGGCTGACTCGTTTACTTTCAGATCTATCGCTTCTCTCGATTCCAAATCAGACATTACGACAAAGAAAGCGGCCATTGACATCGCTCGAAACCCTGTGTTTCATGAAAGAACAAAACACGTTGAGCTCGACTGTCATTTTGTCAAAGAATGCATCTTTCCGGATTGATTTCTCTTTCATTTGTTCCATCCAAAGACCAGCTTGCTGATATTTTCACGAAATCCCTCTCTGGGCCTTCGCATCATCATCTTCTTCACAAGCTGGGGGTTACTACGTTCCCCTCCAGCTTGAAGGGGGGTGTAGAGATTAAGCAGATGCAGATTGAAGAGGAGAAGAAGAAGTACTGAAGGAGAAGGCGGCGTAGTGAACGAGGTATAATAAAGGAGGTGTACTGAACGAGGTATAATAAAGGAGACGTGTAATGAAAGGGCGTGCAGCAACTGACAAGTTTGTCACTTTCATCTTATCAATAGAAGGGCTTCAGCTGAGATGGGCCTCAGCTGAAGTGGGCTGTGTTATTTCGTTTGGGCTTCTCAGCCTTCATACGTTTTCCTTTTAGCCTTAAACATTGGATTGGGCTTCTCATTTTTATTAATGTATTTTGGGCCTCCCTGAATAAGAGGCTTGTATTTTATAGGTTTTAGTTTTTAACAAATTCAGTTAGGTTAACAAATTCAGTTAGACTTTTAGTTACATAGTTTATATTAGTCATTTATGGTTCTTAGCTAATTACATAATAGGTCCCTAGTTCTTGTATAAAGTTTGGTAAATGTTTGCTAAGGAAATACACAGAAAATTTTCCCAGATCATCTTCTCCAGAATCTGTGTTCATTCATCACAAATATTACAATAATTTACTTTTTAACAGAATGTCAAAGTTAAGATATTACTATATGAAAAGAAAAGTTAGATAAAAGTTGCACGACTCCTAAACCTTAGGTTCTAAGTAAAAGCAAACTCAAAGACTGAAGAGGTGATAATTGTTCCAAGAGATCAAATGCTCCTTAATTAACTCATTAATGTGGGACTCAATCCTCAAGATTATACAGATATTTGGAGCGTGAATATATGAAAGAACGACCTAATACTGGGTAAATAATAAAGTGGAATTACGGTGACTGTGATATCACGATAAAAAAATATAATTTGATCAACTAAAATCCAAAGAATAGTTTGAGTTCTCTCGCATCAGCTGCAATATGTGAAACTTTAGTCTCTTTATATGATTTTTGGCAATTCTCACCTTTTGAGTTAGTTATCTAAGATCATAATAGAAAATAAATTTTCATCTCACCATCGATGTAGAACTACTAACACTCCCGTACTGAATATCGGGAGGAGGGACTAGTTAATGTGCGAATCACATCGGGTGAAACAATGAAAAATAAGGAGAATCTAATTCTAATATTATGATAATGAAATGAACCTAGAGTTTAATTCAAGCTTAAAACTAGCTTATGAGGTAAAAAAAATACCTAAAATCATATAAGGAGATCAATTTTCATTTTCACACGAATGTGGGAACTCAACCTAGACAATTTGAATCTGTCCTCTAAATGTCTTATAAAATATATACTTTTTATTCAACTTCCAACTTTCAAGGATGGGAAAAAGACGAAAATATAAGCCAAAATGACAACCAGGAAGAAGACCTATGTGTTCCACACTTTGATAATTACTGATTTTAGTGGAATGACTTTCACCAAAAGCACCAAAAAAGTGACAATTTATGGACAATTTGTAACATTGATGTAAAGAATGATGTTTCATGTTATCATTTCATTACCGATATGAAACTCTTAACACTTCTTTGAACGCTCACACTCAGTTGATGGAACATGGTTGTATGGAAAGAATTGCGGTACATTGCTGATGGCGATTGCACAGGATGGGAGGAACAACACTATTCAAATAGCATACGCCCTTGTAGAGGGTGAGACATCTGATGCATGATTTTTCTTTCTCCAATGCTTGCGAACGTTTGTAACACCCCAGCCAGACCTCTGCTTGATCTCTAATAGATACGAGTCAATCAAGAGTGTTGTTAGGCGATTAAACAGTAATTGACATCATGTCTTCTACATTCGTCACATTTCACAAAATTTCATGAGGACATTCAAGAATACAGACATGAAGAAGACCGTAATCAATATGGGTTAGTCTTCTTTATACACACATTTCACACTTTTTCTTATCCCTAACCTTACGAGGATTAACTTTTGCTACTTCATGATACACCATGACTAAACCGACCGTTGCTTATTATTGGAGCGAACTTGATAATGTAGATGCAGTGAAGTGGGTCGACAATATTCCTAAGGAACAATGGCTTCAGGCACATGATGAAGGGAGACGTTGGGGGCACATGACGACTAACCTTGCTGAGTGCATCAACAACGTATTAAAGGGGACACACAATCTTCCTATCGCTCGCGCAGTAACCTACTACAGTTGGCCAAAAAAATTTGTCGAGAGAGGATTTACGCAAGCAATGATATCATCTGGTATGATCTACTCCGACAAAGTAATGGAATACCTTGATAAAGAACGAGCAATATCGAACTCCCATGAAGTTCACATTCACAACCGAGCACAAACTGTTTTCATAGTCAAAGAGTTGGTTCGCCCACCAAGCGGCCGACCACCTAAAACATTCGCGGTAGACCTCGAAAGGCGAAGGTGTGATTGTGGCGAATTTCAAGTATTACACTATCCGTGTTCACATGCCATCGCTGCTTGTTCATGTATCCACCATGACTACATGATTTATGTGTCTCCCGAGTACACATTACAGTATGTTTTCAACACTTACTTGGAAGAGTTCCCAGCAGTGCCTCATGATTCATACTGGCCAGAATACACTAGAACTGAATTGTGCCACGATCCAACGATGAGGAGAGATCCAAAAGGTCGTCCCCAATATACTCGGATCCGTACTGAAATGGATCAAAGGGAGAAGAGTAGCCACCGGAACAGACGTGGTTTGTGCCGGAATGAGGGACATAACCAGAGAAATTGCCCTAACCGTATCAATGTTTCTAGAGGAAACTAAATCATTGTAAATTTATTTAAGTGTGCAATTAACTATCTAATTGCTGTAATCGACAATATTTATTTAAGTGTGCAATTTATTCCCACTTTATTCTTTAATAATTATATCTTAAACTGAATAAATAAATAAATTTTGTGTCTAAATTTTTTTGTTCAGTTAGACCATTAAATTAAGTAGTTGATTATCTTATTAAAATTTGGATTGGTTATTTAATACAAAACATGAGTTATTTAAAGAAAAGAATTTAAAGTAGCTAATTATTTAATTAAAATTTTAGTTGACTATCTAATACAAAACATGAAAATTAATTTAAACCAAAATATTCTTTATAAAATATGTTGAATAAAAAAATTAAAAAAAAAGTTATTATTAAAAAGAAAAGACTCAAAAAATAATATTTTGATACATAAATAGAAAGTAATGATAGTTTGATAAATGATAAAAAAATGTCATTAGGATTTTTTTGCCGGCTATTGACTCTACATCCAGTTCTATTTTAACGTGGACCTTACTTTTCTAAGCCACTCCTATCTAGTCTGCCACGTGGCACCAACATATGTTGGGACCCACTAAGTTGCCGACTTTAAAATGTGGGATCAGCTTTTATATATCTGACAACTATACTGGCCCCTTAGTTGAATTACACGTAGCATCATTAATCCAAAAGAGTTGTCTATAATCCTGCTAATCTTTTATTTTTATCCAACGGCTCATAACTACTCTTGAACTCTATTCCTTTCTTCTTGGACCCATTTTTCTCACCATACAAGAATTTGGCGTACATAATCTTGTTTTTTTGCTACAACTTTCACAATCTTTTTTTGCTAGTTACTAAAAAATAATTGATAATAACTTTTATTTTTCATGTAGTCAGTACATGATAGTCCCACATAAGCACCCAATTGTTCGATCTTCTTATATGATTTCTAGGTAATACTCATCAAATGAGCTAGTTTTTAAAGTTGAATTACTAAATTCATGTCAATGTATACTTTATCCGATTATGATCCCATTTTATATTATTCACGCTTTAGATAAGGGTGTTCCCAAAGATATTTTCAGTGTTCGGTTAGTTTCCTCATCCATTAAATAATCCAATGCACATTTCCTTTTCTTCAACAAAAATAGCTAATTAAGGGAAGTAGCAATAAAAACACATGTACGTAAAAGTTAGGCTCAATCATTTATCTTAATCCAAACAACTTCACTTCCAGTTGTAAAGCAAAGATAAATAATTATTTATCGCAATGAGTCTTTCTTAAATTTTCCTATAGTTTGAAAGTAAATACATATTGGAGGAAAATTGGATAAAGATTAGCTTTCATATGATATCATTACTTTTAATTATATAATGACATGAATATGTGTAAGGAAAACATTATTAGTCAGAGGAGAAGACTGACATATGCCTCGAAATACAGAAGTTATATATTTTGTATTTGAGGGTGTGGCCACGACCGTGATGAAGTGACTTGAAAATCATAAAGTCTGAGGTATAAATTTCAATGGATCAAAAATATTAGATGATTTTTTTATTTTTTTTAATCTTAGCTGATAAAGTTATTTCATATTTGTGTTGATAGAAAATCAATAAGCTTTATTAAATTAATCGAAGTATGTACAAACTGATCATCATATTGTGATTGAGGTCAGGAAGTTCTTTTAATACTTCACGTAAGAGTTTTGGAATGTTTTCCTTCATGTTATTCATCACAAATGGTAATAATATATACACTAAGTAACAATTAATAGGAAGATTAAGTCTTCTCTAAAATCCTCCTATACTATCCCCTAATATATTCCTATATTAATACTATTATATCCCCTACATTAATACATAGTACTATTTACCATATACATATGATTCTACATGATTCTACATAATTATATTATTAATAGTAATTAATAATATATATTCTAACACTCCCCCGCAGTCGAAGTCGGAGGAGGGCGAATGTTGAGACTGTCCCGAAATTCTTCAAATAAGATCAGCGGAAGCCCTTTTGTGAAAATATCTGCGATCTGATGTCGCGTCGGGACATGTAACACTCGCACTTGTCCGCGAGCCACCTTTTCACGGACTTATTGACTATCTAACTCTATCTGCTTAGTGGGTTGATGATGGATTGGATTCAGAAGAGATAAATTGCACTAATGTTATCACAAAGATACCATAGTGCCGCCATAATAGATGAAGCTCAAGTAAAAGATTCTGAATCCAGCATGAGTCAGACATAACATTGGCTACCGACGCAGATTCGCCTTCAAAGATCGAACGTGATATCGCTGGTTGCCTTTTGGAGGACCGTGATATTAAATTATCACCGGAAAGACGCGATGTCGGAGGTAGATCGTCGGTGTGCGACATCCTACCACCGCGATCTCGTAAGTGACAAGCTTGGACATGGAAGAGGGATACAGATGCAATCCATAATTCAGAGTGCCCTGAATATATTGCACAATGTGTTTGAGTGCATGCATATGTTCTTCCATCGATTGTCGTGAGCAGACACACTTGTCAGATCGCATGTAATATATGTCCTGGTGAATGTGAGATATTGCAAAGCTCCTGCCAAGCTGCGATACAATGTCGGATTGACAAATGGGTTGCTGGATATGGCACTCAATTTTGACTCGCATCTACCTGAGTCGGAAGGTTTGCAAGATGACATTTCACGTTCACAGACGATCTCTCGAGGCATACTTCTTTTGTGAAAGAAATAAACCACTGCACGGGCGTGTCACAACAATTCCTAGAAAGTAGTGAAGCGGACCAAGATCCTTCATAGCAAATTCGAACTCACCGGGACATGATATTCTGCGAAGAGAGTCCGAAGAGGTCATAGGATAATATCATCTACATAGAGAATATAAGCGATGATTACCCGTGATAAATAAATAGTGAATTATCCGAACTACTGCTTCGAGAAACCCATGTTGAACACAAAATCGCAAACCACTACTAAGTCCTGTGGAGTCTGCTTGAGGTCATATAATGATTTTTTAAACATACACGATTGGGATATCGAGAATCTGCACTCCCAATGGTTGGTGCGACGATACGACTAACCGGTTGTCGATGCAAGAATCGTGAACCTACGCTTTCAATTGATCCGCCAACACTTCGAGACGCCGATACAGTTGAAGCGTTAGGAAGTTCGCCATGACAATGGTTGAAAATTCTAGTTCCAACGCAACGACACGAGAATTCCGTTGTCTTGAAAAATGTCTCTGCCGCTTTCACGCCGCCACGACAGTAGAATGGTTCCATTATCATGCAACAAATATGTGGATATTGTTTCATAATCCAACCAAGAACCGTGGCATCAAGGGTATCCCACAATTCTTTGTCTGCTTCAGATGATTGTTCCGTTGTTGTACTATTTTTTGGTGGAATTATATGATGAAGAACTTTGTGAGCCCTACAACATATTTTGAACAACTCCGCCCATGTTGCATAGTGAACAGTTTCCATCTCTAGTTTGACAGAAATATGTGTTTTAATGTTGGAGATAGTAACGGCTGAGTGAAACGAAGATTTTGATTCATACATGGTTGTGAGTAAGAACAATAATGGAGAAGAAAAAAAATGAAAATTTTCGATCAAAGATAAAAACCAAGGAGGAAGATGACTGAATTTTGGAAGGAAACCAGAAAAATATTTGAGGATCTTTTTCTTCCTTATGCTCTTGATACCATGTAAGAGTTTTGGAATGTTTTCCTTCATGTTATTCATCACAAATGGTAATAATATATACACTAAGTAACAATTAATAGGAAGATTAAGTCTTCCCTAAAATCCTCCTATACTATCCCCTAATATATTTCTATATTAATATTATTTTATCCCCTACATTAATACATAGTACTATTTACCATATACATATGATTCTACATAATTATATTATTAATAGTAATTAATAATATATATTCTACCACTCCATTAGGCCAACAACTATTTTTATCAAATTTCATTCTTTGAGGGCAATTTGATCAATTTTTGGCTTATATCTAGTAGAGATGACTTTTTGAATAAAGCTCTTTTATATTTATCTAGAAAATGCATTGCAAGTACGATAACTTTTCATGCCAAACAATAATTCATTAAAATAATATTCCTATTAACCAAAAGAAACTTAATTGGCTTTTGAAAATTAGAAAAGACAACTATTGTAGGGGCGCGAAAAGGAATTATGAAAATTCAACAATTTTTTTGATTTTTTTTTTTACTCCTGCGAATTAAAGATAATGATTATCGGATGAAGTAATCCTAAAAATCGACAATGATGATACCTTAAAAAGACATAATTAGAAGCATAGAAATCATTTTTTTTTATAAGAGTACAACTTTTGGTACACATGTTACATGTACTACAAAAAAGTTTTTTCTTTTGTTTTTCACCCGATATTCGGTATCCGTATTGAAGACCAATTATATCCGAATTCACATCAAATAGAGATCATTTCTGAAAAAAAGTTAAGAAAGTAGTTGTTAAGAATCACACATCAGATATGAAATGAGAACATGAACTCCTTATACAGACTTGAACAATTCTCACCCTACAAGCTAGCTTTTGAAGTTGAGTTAAGTCCAAGATCCACTCTTTACATGGTATCAGATCCAGATCCATTACAATTCGTTGTTCACCCACGCTCCAGTTAATAAGATCTGGGCGTGTAGGAAGTGTTAAGAGACTCACATCAAATATGAAATAAGAATATGAACTCTATACTTAGACAATCCACACCCTACAAACTAGCTTTTGGAGTTACACCCAAATCCATTCTTTACCATAGCAACTCATCCACTGGTAGTGCAAAAAAGTTGGAAGCAACTCTACATGCATTAATCTTTCTACATGGCAAAGTGCATCAATTAGTTGAAACTCTACATGCATAAATCTTTCTACTTGGCAAAGTGCATCAATTAGTCATCAATCAACGTGCAAGTAGACAACTAATGCTTGACTAGTTGACTTATCACACCCTTTAACACTTCGTAAAACAATTTAAGTGATAAACAAATGATATTATAAATATACAATATCAACATAGTTAAATCTATGATAGTAGATTAGTTAGTTCTTAAGATTATTAAGTAGTGCTTATCACAAGATATACATGCAATTATTACCTTATAAGTAATAAAATTATCTTGATTTTTTTTTATAAAGTAACTCTTTGCAAATTTAAAATTTACTGCTTAAGTTAGATGAGCTCATTTAATATGCTTAAGCTGATAAGTGATTATCATTATACCTAATTTTAGCAGCTTGTTGCCTAATTGATAATACCACTTTTAGGACCATCACAAAGTCCAAAAAGTTGGGTCGTGCCAAAAAACATGATCATGAGCAGGGACGGACTCACAATTCACGGGTTCGACAAAATTTAATAGTTTTAACTTAATTTTTTTAATATATATATATTTAAAAATTACTTAATATATATAAATAATTTATTGAGAATCATAAATTATATATTATTTAAAAGGGAAAAGGGTCAAATATACTCTAAAACTTTAGTAAAATGATCACATATATCCTATGTCAAAGTATGGGTGTAAGATGATATTAATCTTCCTTGGGGAGTCTTTCATTAATATCAAGGTATATATAGAGTACAATATTCATCCCTTATATAATAGGAATCCTAAGCTTATACAAAAGAGGAATCCTAGTCTTACCATAATTACATTTACACAATATATGAAAATATTCTAATAATGGGTAGGGAATATATTGTTTCCTATATTTACACGTTTACAATGGGGTCATATTTACCCTCCGTTAGTCAAAACTTATCAAATTTACCATTTTTTAACGGACCGGACACGTGGCACCCACGTGGCAGCCACATGACAGCCACATCATCTAACATCCTGGTGTCAAGCTTTTCGATCAACAATGGTGGTTTCTGATAAATTTGCCTCCGATTTTCTGGCGACGGAACCACTGTTCCGGCGAGGTCCGTTGCCCATTGGAGAAGAATCATACACCATTTGATTCGTCTTCACCTTATCTTTCTATCCATTCTAACCACATCGTTCGATTCAACCCATAACCCCATCGATTTTAGCTTCAAATTTTCGGATCTAAAATTGTCATTTCGGCGATTCGCATTTTCCGGCGAACTGAGGTTAAGTCGACGGGAGTGGGCAACAACACTGTGACCACCATCACCACACCGATATTTCTTTACTACCCCGTGATTCAACTCATCCCCTATAGCCTCGACGACCACATCGATCTCGACTAAAACCCTAGGCGCCGCCAATGATTTCTGATGGTGGTTTCTCGACTCATCCGGGATGTTGGATGATGTGGCTGCCATGTGGCAGTCACGTGGGTGCCACATGTCCAATCCGTTGAAAAAGGTAAATTTGATAAGTTTTGACTAACGGAGGGTAAATATGACCTCATACTTTGATATATGGTATATATGATCATTTACTAAAGTTTTAGGGTATATTTGACCCTTTTTCCTTTTTAAAATTCAAAACCTATAAACTTAAAATTTTAACCGGTGCTTATAAGGAACTTAATTGCAATTTAGAAGAGAACCTACTAAGATTCCAATTAGCTTTCTTTCATTTTCATGATAATCATGATTAGTTGTCACTTATTAAATTCCAATTAAAATAAAATAATCCAATAAAATAAGTTAATTAACAATGCGATTAATGACGAGGAGCGAGAAAAAAAAAAAAGAACAACGAAAAGGACAACAAATACTAAAGAAATTATCCGTCGTCGTTTTAATGGAATTGTTTTCATACTTCAACCTGCACCTCTCCTTGTTCATTCTCTCTATATAAATATAACGATATTATTATATATATATATATATATATATATATAATAATAATAATAATAATAAGAAGAAAAAGGTATGGGGGAATCGGTGGAACTTCCGAGCTGTTTAGCGATTCTTCCATTTAGGAATAAAGTGTTATTGCCTGGTGCGATCATTCGAATTCGTTGCACTTCTCCTAGCAGGTAACATTTCTAGAATATTCGTTTCATTATTTATGATTGTATTGTTTTAGCTGGAAGTAAAAATAATTTATGAGTGTACTTGAGCTCTATTGTCTATGTAGAGATTTGAAAGGTAGTTATTTCGTTTTCGAGAGTCATTTTGATTAATATTCGTAGTTAAATTGAGTTAGATTAATTTAATATTTTTCAAAATTGAGATTTAGATGTTCGAAAACTATAAGAAAAATATCATAAGTTGTAATTCTTCTTATATTTAATATAATGAAAAAGTACATGTCAAAGTCCAGGTAGTTCTGACTCTGAAGAAGCGAAGCGTGACAAGTAAAAGTGTAGGGAGGGAGTGCTTGTTTTTTAATTGGCGCGAGCGAGGATTACAGGTTTTGTTGACTTGCTATATAGTTGAACTTTGAAGTGGTAGAGTTTGAGGATTGTTGTTTCTAGGTTTGACTTGTGGTGTTCTGCTGTATTTTGTATTTTATCTTCTTTTTAAAAAAAAATCATTTCAAGTTGTTAGTTTTATCTGAGATAATAACAGGAATTGTTTGAGCGAAGAATTGTAGTTCTCAGCTAGCATATTCGGAAAGACTACTAAGCTAAACAACTTAATTGTTGGATGTGATGTGAAATAACTACTTTTTGATTATTTTCTTATTTTTATAATCTTGGTTGGTATAGTATGATTTGAAGCTGATATTGCACAATACATTGTGTGTGTGATTGTGGCGAAGAGCAAAGATCAAAGGACAGAGAGTAAATTTGTTATATATAAATGTGTGTATTGCAGTGTGAAACTGGTGGAGCAGGAGTTATGGCAGAGGGAAGAGAAGGGACTGATTGGAATATTACCTGTTAGAGATTCAGCTGAGACTGCCACTTCGGGTACTGCAGTATCTTCAGGTGATCTTGCTTATTCTGAATGTTTTGAGGTAATTGGGGGGAAGAAAAAAACCTTATGCTCGATTTTTTTTAATAATATTGAGACATATATTTGAGGTAATTGTTAACCTGATAAAAATGGTACACGGTGTAATTTGTTATAAAGATGTCTCAAGAATGCAACAGTGACTTAAAGTAGTAACTTAGGGGTGGGAACTTTGGTTTCCTAGAGAAATGGTTAAAAAAATCAGGATGAATTGAAAAGGGGAGTAGTTCAAGTAATTGGGATGGAAAGAATAGTACAGTTATGCCCTGTTGAATTTAGTTGTTGTAATTACTGCAGGCGTAGGTGGAGAATCAACTGACCGAGGCTTGAAAAATCAGGCTGGGATATCAGATACCCACAAGCTCGATTCAAAATACCAACAGGAAGTTATACACTGGCATGATAGGTATACACATCGAAATGCATTCCTTTATAGTTTTGCAATTAATATGGAGGCCCTGGTTTGCTATATGCCATTTGGCTATTGTATTTTGATGTTAGTTCACTCATTATGTCACCAATTAGTATGTTCACCATCAGTTTTTTCCCTTTTTCTTTCTTTTTACGTGTTTGTTAAAGCATTTGTGGAGTTTAACATTTTATCTCAACTCAGGGGAGTTGCAGCCCGTGCTTTACATCTCTCGAGAGGAGTTGAGAAACCAAGTGGCAGGGTTACATACATAGTTGTACTAGAGGGCTTATGCAGATTCAATGTGCAGGAGCTTAGTACCAGAGGAACATATTATACAGCACGGATCACTTCTCTTGATATGACCAAGGGTGGTAAGAGTTCTGTTGTTCTTCTTAGATGACTGGACATATGTAGGATCTAGATAGGTAAATCATAGCCCTTTTCCTTTTATTTTTACTCCAGTGTCTGAGGGGAAGGAGGGGTGGGGTGTGAGACCAATAGACAGGTGGTGGTGCTTAATGTTGAAAATAATAACATACGAGGACTTTGTCAAGAATTCTGAATTGCTACCATTTTATTGTCTTGATCAGAGATGGAGTTAATTGAGCAAGATCAAGAATTTGTGGCATTGTCTCGTCAGTTTAAAGCCACTGCGATGGAGCTCATTTCCATTCTTGAGCAGGTGACATTTGAGGCTAACTTTTCTTTACAATGACTTCCCTGCTTTGCTGGATTCCCTTGTAGCACAATTAAGTCGCAACTAGTAAAACAATTACTACTCTATGTAGCAGCTAAAAAGTTTTTACCAAATTTCCAGCACTTATGGCTGGGATTATTTTTTGGGTTGGATGAGAAGATATGTAATTCTGCTTCTGTTACTTGTAACGGGAAATAACCTGCATCCAATGTTGCTTCCCCTGATTTCGATCCTTTCCCGCACCCCTTTCTCTGATAGTAGACATATTATCAAAACCATAAATATAGGAAACTCGCTGCATGCCGAGAAACAAGAATGATGTGTTGCAAGTACGTAGTACATACCTCAAATGAAGAAGAAATACGTCCTTTATTATTAGCTGTGTGGCATGTGAAAACTATTACTGTTTGTTGTTAGAAGCTAGAAATTCTTCCTTTCCGGAAAGGTTTATGCGTGATGGATGATTCTCTAAACCTAAAATTTCAATGAAGTCTTCTTAATCTTGGTAAAATTTAAGAATGCATCTACTCCCCCGATTTTCAAAGGTGTTCTCTATCATTTAGATGGCTAATTCATCTACTAATAGCATGGAAAATATCCCAGAATGAGTTCTATTGACATGGAAGGAAACTGCAACCAGATATTATGTCTAAGGTGAAAAGTAGGGTAGCTGATGATCCATCTAATCCTTGTAATATATGTTTGGGTGATCTTTCTTCAACAGAAACAGAAGACTGGTGGGAGAACAAAGGTTCTTCTGGAGACAGTTCCTGTTCATAAATTGGCTGATATTTTTGTAGCTAGTTTCGAGATTAGCTTTGAGGAACAATTATCCATGCTGGACTCTGTTGATGTTAAAGTAAGGCTTTCAAAAGCTACTGAGCTAGTTGATAGGCATCTACAGGTACCTACTTGTTTGTTGTGCTTTTGTGTTTGAAGTGTTGCTTCTTAATTTCATGCACTTGAGTCTTAACTTTTGCTTGTCCAGTCAATTCGGATGGCAGAGAAGATTACCCAAAAGGTTGAGGGGCAGTTATCAAAGTCTCAGAAAGAATTTCTGTTGCGACAGCAGGTATCTTATGTGTTTTTGATTTTTTCTTCTGTACTTTGAGAGTTGATTACAAATTTTGCCACATTTTTCTATGTGATGAGGGTAACTGTCGAATAGGTAGGAGTATTGCTGTCAACACCTTCTTAATCTTTGGAAACAGCAGAGGAGTTTAGCATTGAGTTTTGGGGTCTGTTGGAGGTCTATCATTGTGTTATTTGCCAAAAACTGTTAATGATAAGTGTATACCTTTCAAAACCTAAGGGCTGTCTGTTTACTCCACTCTTGCTCCCCTTTGCTCTGCCACTGCTACCAAAGTTCTTGCGAAATTTTAGTCACGTGTGTGCCTGCCAAAATACTATTAGAATAGGTCTTAATTTGCTTAATTATTATGTTTTCTCAAGATCGGTTCTTCTTCCTCAACACATTGAGGTCTGTATGATTGAAGTCTTTTCTCCTAACCCTCTAAGGACAGGAATAGATGGTTCTGTTGGAAACTGATCGCTTTGGTACTCATTTGCTTCTGTTTTGTAATTCATTATTCATCTTAGATGAAGGCTATAAAGGAGGAACTTGGTGACAATGATGATGAAGAAGATGATTTGGTTGCCTTGGAAAGGAAGATGCAAGGAGCAGGAATGCCTGCAAGTATCTGGAAACATGCTCTGAGGGAACTAAGGTACACTATTTGAAACTCAAAATGCCCTTTATGAGATTTACTTATATTTGGATCATCCTCATTTTTTGTCAAACTAACGGAAAAGGAAAAGTGAACACAATGACAAAGGAAAGGAGGAAAAGAAGAGAGAAGAGAAAGAACATGAAAGGGAAAGTGGAAGGAGGAGAAGAGTGAGAAGATAAAGAAGGGGCAGGTCCTCACCCACGTCTAAAAATGGGTCTGCGGAGGAAATATGGGTGCTGTGGATTACCGGGAGGAGGATCCCTCCTCTCCTTCTTGTGAATGCAAACCTCATTTTTTTCCTCAAATGTGGCATTCATCATTACTGTCCAACGAAATGTAGCTTTCCAGCTTTCCAGTAAGAGAGTTTTGGTTATGTAGGGAATCCACTTGCTAACTATTCAGCGGAGAGAATGAATTATGCAATATTATTCTTTTTGTGATGCTTCCGGAATTATTAGAGTGTTGACTCGGATTTGATGAAGTTTTTTTTACCATCTCAGATATAGTGGATTGCTCACCTCTACCCATGAACCTAGGTTTAATTGACCCAACTATGTTAGATATTTGTGTTTCCTTTTGGTATCTCTCTTTTATCTTTTGAGTTGCCGCTATTAATTGGGTGCTTTGTTAAGACCTATTATACTCTTGGACTCTGATTAAAACAACTGATTTGACAATGATCCTAATATGGCTGATGGTATCAGAGATGTACTTTGAAAAACGGCCAACTCACTGAGGATAGACAGAAGTGTTTACTGCATGAAGAAAGGATGTTTGCAGTTGGCTCCACTTCTATGGATGCCTCGCTGGAACAAATTTATGATGTGCTGAAAATTATACTTCATCATATTTTTTCTCTATCGAGATATTTTTGTTGCCGTCTCTACTCACTAGCACTACCGTCTTGGCACAAGTTAGGTGTTGCTTAATTTGTTTTTCTTTTCTCAAATAACTTTCGTTGTTAACTGCTTGATCATCTAGAATTAGGTTGCACTTAATTATAATTAACCCGGTGTAGCAGATCATGTTGAGTGCTTGACTTTTTGCTGAAGCATTCCATTTAATTTTTACTCCGAATTCTTATATCAGGAGACTCAAAAAAATGCAGCCTCAGCAACCTGGGTATAATAGCTCCCGTGTTTATCTGGAGCTACTTGCTGATCTTCCATGGGAGAAGGCCAGCCCAGAGCTTGAATTGGACTTAAAAGCTGCAAAAGAGCATCTTGATGCTGACCATTATGGTTTAGCGAAGGTCAAGCAACGGATAATCGAATATCTTGCTGTTCGGAAGGTTGGGCTCTTATCTGGTATTTTCATATGTTAAAATATGTTATGGAAGCAACCATTAATGCTTGCATTAGGGTAGGCTGCCTACATCACACCCCTTGGGTGCGGCCCTTCACCGTACCCATGTTTTGTGCACCGGGCTGCCTTTTTTTAAAAATATGCCTTGATTTTAAAATAATCTGATGTAAATTGAACATTAAATGCAGCTCAAACCAGATGCTAGAGGTCCTGTGTTGTGCTTTGTTGGTCCACCAGGTGTTGGGAAGACATCTTTGGCTTCATCTATTGCTGCTTCTTTGGGCAGAAAGTTTATACGCATCTCCCTTGGTGGTGTCAAGGATGAGGCTGATATCAGAGGGCATAGGAGAACATATATTGGAAGCATGCCTGGGCGTCTAATTGATGGATTAAAGGTGCAGACTTAACTTTCTGCAAGTTTTGATGATTTCTTTCTGTCATTTCATTTTGTATCTGCTGTTTGCAAGATTTCAATACAGTTTGAACTAAGTTATCCAGGAAAGAAAAGTTTTAAAGAACAAATCAACAGGATTAAAATGAACCATGTTACGTGGTCACTTGGGTTTTGATACGGGTATGTGGATCTGAAAGATTGATCATCACCTAAATCTTAGGATGCAGGGATACGGATAGGAGTACTCATGCAGGTGTTGAGATACAATTAAATGTATAGAATAAAATGAATACACACATGCTCACACATGTCGTTAATTGTAAAGCCATTGACTCAAAACTTTAACAAATAGATTCTTTAGTACCTGATACCTTATTTCATTAAATTATCTTACAGAATGGCCTTTATTAAAAAAAAGTTGTCTACAGAAATGTTAAATTTCTAGCACTAATGTGTGTATAAACACATATATCAAAGCCCAAACCTAATCAGTCTATGCTTCTTGGCCATAGTTGTAGACTTGCAGTCTATGCACCCTTAATGAAGAATAAATATGGTGCATATTCCACAATCACATCCAAATTTTGTCTGATCGGCATGGGTCCCACTGGGTATTGAAGGATCCCTCTAGCATAGTGAATACGTGATGTGTTTTGCTTTTGACTTGCTTCTGTTACAGTTGGGTGTAGTTGCCGTGTTAGACATAGATGCTATTGTATGCTCCTGCTTTGGTTGTCAAAGGATTGACTGTTCCATCTAGAGCTGGAGTTGTGTTAGTTTCAGTGTATAAGGAGCAATTTCTGTAATATAGTGAACCCTGTCAAGTTTAGGCTTTGGTTCTGATGTCCAGGAGCTTCATGTTAACTTTTGGCCCCTAAACAATGTATCTAGCAATGAGCAATTTTTGGAGTTTATTAGTTCCCTTGTCTTTGTCTGACACACTGTAAAGGGATTCCTTTTTTTTTTTCCAGTTTTGTAAATTTTCCTTTCGTTGTTAATTGTAACTATGAATCTTCTTGATGCCCTTTTGTGAATGAAGCACCTTCATCAAAAAAAAAATAACTTTTGGCCCCTAAATACTGAAGCCGCCTCTCTTGACTACTGGATTCATACGAATTCCCAGTATTATGTCCAGGATTGTTACCGGTTTCTCATTTGCTCAAGTGTAATTTAAGGTTTTAACTTTCAGAGAGTAGGTGTTCGGAATCCAGTTATGCTGCTGGATGAGATTGACAAGACTGGGTCTGATGTGAGGGGAGATCCTGCATCAGCATTACTGGAGGTTCTTGATCCCGAACAGAATAAAACATTCAATGACCAGTATCCTTTTATATTTGTTATTGTATTTTTTTGTTTGGATCCAAATGGTTCTGGCTATGATACATTTGCATTTTCGCTTTTCTTCTCTTTCAAGTATCTTTTGTATTTTTTTAAGTAATGCATCTGATAGTATGTATCATGCTTAGGATTAAGTTGGTCCTTGGGATTCTCTTTTGCCTTTAATTTATCAAACATGGATATCAATGGCTAATCTTTCCTGGTTATCATTGCATACCTTATTTTCATATTTGAAAATTTCATATGAAGCTACTTCATGGCGTTCTTACTAAATGCTGAAAAGACTGTTGTATAGGTCTTGGCTAATCGATTCATTTACTTTAATAATATCACGGACTTGAGATTAAGTGTGTTTGCAGTGATTTCTTAATTCAAATTTAGCTATTTGAATGTGCCGTTCGACCTATCAAAGGTTATTTTTGTGGCAACCGCAAACAGGATGCAGCCCATTCCTCCCCCACTCTTGGACAGAATGGAAGTCATTGAGTTACCTGGATATACACCAGAAGAAAAGCTTAAGATTGCAATTAGGCATTTAATTCCTCGAGTTCTTGATCAGCATGGTTTAAGTTCTGACTTCCTTCAGATACCTGAGGTACTGCAATTGTGAGAATTGAGAAACATTGGTGTAGCATGCGTTGTGTTTCTTTAAGTGCATCTAATGATTGCATACTGGTTTAACTTTCGTGGAGTAATATGGTAAAAGAAATATGTGCATATGATATCTTAGATGGTCTGGTTTTTGTTATATCATGTGAGTGTCCATTTTTTTTGTTAAATCTATATTATCTAAACAAAATGCTAATAAATTGACTATTACAAATATTGTGTTGTGACTTGTGATTGGCTTTAAGGATCTTTTTTATGTGGTTATATTTTTTATTTCTCAACTTTCCAATGCTTTAACATCCTTCTTAGCTATCTTCCACAAAGGTTTACAAAAATTTGCACTTTCCACGGGTGTCAACCATGTACACTGTGTATATGCAAAGCTTTACTATAACAGAATGCGGTGACATGGTTGACATTTCCTGTGATTGTTTTGTTCTTTTGTGTTTAGGTAATCAATCCTGTGGATTCGAGGGCCTTCCTTGTCTGTCTTTTATACCCTCAGCCACGTACTCATTATCTTGAGATATTTTTTTTCAAAAAGAACTTTCCTGCATAATCTCTTTCTTATTAAAGAAACTGACGACTTGCACTATTTTTGTATTGGTCTATGGTTATGGCAGGATATGGTGAAAATTGTAATCCAAAGGTACACAAGGGAAGCAGGTGTACGTAATCTAGAAAGGAATTTAGCTGCCTTAGCACGTGCAGCGGCGGTCAAAGTTGCAGAACAAGAACATTTAGTGCCTTTCGCCAAAGATGTGCAGCGCCTTTCTTCACCGCTGTTGGATGGCAAACTTGCTGAGTGCGCTGAGGTTGAAATGGAAGTTATCCCTATGGGTGTCAATAATCATGATATCTCCAGTGCGTTTAGGGTTACCTCACCTATGGTGGTTGATGAACCTATGGTGGAAAAGGTGCTTGGTGTAAGTATTTTTCCAGTCCCTCTTAGTTATTGTCAGTGTAATGATATCTGTAGTATTTGTCAAGCGTCCCACAATGGTAGAGGAAAAAGGTGTATTGTCTCTTTATATGGTCTTGGACAATCCTCACTCATAAACTAACTTATGGGCTGAGTTAGGCCCAAGGTCCATCTTCTTTTGATACCCGTCGGAGCCATCCCTTGGTGATTTCCCCAATGTTTAGGCCCCGATGTTATATCGTCCAGTTATCTAGTTCTGGGCGTGCATGGGGTATTAGATGTCCCACACTGGTAGATGAAATGGTTGTTGTCTTCTTATATGGTCTTGGACAATCCTCAGTTTCCCAGTTCATAAGCTAGCTTTGAGGTTGAGTTAGACCCAAGGTCCATTCTTAACAGTATTCTAAAAGTTTTTTTTGTTAAAGTGATGCCTAAAATACTTTGACACATTACCTCTAATGTGGCCCATCATGACCTTCAATGTTTCTCCATTACTTTTAGTTCATACCTAATTAGTACCAGAAATTATTTTTTCAATATGTGAGACTAACACAGTGATTTGTGGTGCAGCCACCTAGGTATGATGACAGAGAAACAGCAGAACGAGTTGCCAATCCTGGTGTATCTGTCGGACTGGTATGGACAGCATTTGGTGGAGAGGTTCAGTTTGTTGAGGCCACAGCAATGGCGGGAAAAGGCGATCTTCATCTCACTGGCCAACTTGGGGATGTTATCAAAGAATCTGCTCAGATTGCATTGACATGGGTAATTTTCTCTCTTGCTCTTTGTTTTGTTGAGGAAATAAATAATACAAGTACACTCTTTTGGTGTTGTACATCCTTTTCATGATTACCTTTGAAAATAAAACTTAAATGTCTTTGTCCATTGGTATATGATCTTACTGAACTTCATTGCACAAATAAAAACTTTGTTAAGGAACTTACTCCAGAACATAATGGAGGACTCAAGTCCTTTACTTGAATGACCGGTACTGTTATGTAAATGTTGCATAGGAAGAATCTGAATTGACAATTGAGTACGTAAAAGGTCTGCTTGTTTTAGTTTCTCTTTCCTTCTTTTTCTCTTTTCAGATGCGTATCACCTTTATTATGTTGTATCATTGAATAACAATTGTATCTACTTTATTTTCATGATTTGTACGAATTTCTTACTTCCAATAAACACGGTTTTACCACTAATAACATTTTTGGCTAACTCTACATGTTCTATGCCTGCAAAACTAACAACAAAACTGTTTTCATATCTCTTACTGCGTTAATGTTTGTGCATGGTTTTTCACCCCTGCATGGAGTCAAACTTGGATATTATCCTTTGGATGAAATCAAAATTAAGGTTCTCGTCTTCGCGGCATGAAAAAAGTGGAATTAGGTGATAGGGAGAGGGGTTCATGCTGTGAATTTGCACACTTGGACTTGTAGAACATGTTAAACCACACCTGATGCCCACAGTTTTCGATCTATCTTTTTTAGGTTTGTGTTACAAGAGAAACTTTGGTTTGTGTTAGATGGGTTTGACTATCAAGAAGTTATTCCTTGTACATCTGCTTGGATGTTTCAGTTTATTGAATCAATTGAAAAGTTGGTAGTCGTAGATCTGAGAAGTTCCTACTCCCTCGTTGAGTGAATATTCTGTTTTTATATATAGGTATGTGCCAGAGCCACAGAACTGAAGCTAGCTATTTCCGAAGAAACTAATCTTCTTGAGGGGCGGGATATTCACATTCATTTCCCCGCCGGAGCTGTACCTAAGGACGGACCCTCAGCTGGTGTAACCCTGGTTACATCACTAGTTTCATTGTTCAGTAAAAGAAGAGTAAGAGCAGACACAGCAATGACCGGAGAGATGACTCTCCGAGGTATGGTCTTGCCTGTTGGTGGTGTCAAGGATAAGGTATGCTTCCAACTTGGCACAATAATTTTCCACCCAAACTTCCCCATTATTACTGGATGTCCCATGAATGCTTTTGCTGCAGTACAACCACCGTTTTATGGTTTGTGAGATTACTCATCTTTTGTCTGTTATGTGAGAACACCCACATGTCTGCAACAGTGTAATTCGATATTCAATATTAAATTATAAGGTCTTATTTTGATTAGTTCCATTCACAATATACCGTGCAGGTTTTGGCTGCCCATAGATATGGTATTAAAAGAGTTATATTGCCAGAGAGGAACTTGAAGGACCTGGTTGAAGTCCCAGCTACTGTGCTTTCAAGTATTGAGGTATTTGATAAGCACAACTCTTTATGGAATTTTCATGTTTACCTTTTTTATTATAGATAAAAATTCCTTTCAAAGTTGACATATAGAAAAATATGCATTCCTATTAGTTTTTCCAGGTAGTGTAATTGTCTGATAGCATAAATTAGTGAGAGTACGGTACCATATCAGTGTGTGTCGCTACACCATAAACAGAGTGATACACGATAGAAGTGTCTTTTAAATGATTCACAAGGTAGAAATGTGTGTATTTTAAACTTTAACGCTCTTTTTTTGCTTAACAGATAATACTTGCTAAACGAATGGAAGATGTGCTGGAACAAGCGTTTGAAGGTGGTTGCCCGTGGAGACAACATTCAAAATTGTGATACTTAACAGACTTCCCTCAGCTAACAGTGAGAAACTGTCAACAAATATTCGGGCATGTAGATCGGAGGCCAGAGCTCATACCTAAAAGGACATGTTGATCGTATCGGAGGCCAGAGCTCATACCTAAAAGGACATGTTGACACGATCAACGCATAACAGATGTTCAAGAACATACTTAACAGGAGGTCTCTGAAAATGTTTCCCATGTATTATTCTTGCCTCTTATTCAGCTGTATTTATAAATATGATAATTGTTTCTTTTTTCTTTTGAATATTTGTCATAACTATGCTCTGTATAAGCTTTCATTTAAATTAACAAGGTCAAACACTTCTGCTGCTTGCTTTTTGAAGCATTCATATGTAATTTGCAATGTATTTTTTTGTAATTTGAAGCATTCATATTTGTTTTTTTAAGCTTAGAACAAATATTTAATTTTCTTCTCCTTCTCTCTTTCAGAAAAGAACCATTTCCTGATACAATTACAATGTTTGGCTTCAATTTAACCAATTAATAGCCATATTTTTAATCTTCTTGTTAGTCATGTTCTTCCGTGATCGTCCAGAGCCTCCAGGCCGGTGAGGGCGCTGTGCAAAGAAAATTGTAGAAATAATGTCCAATGACCATTTTAAGGTCATGTTTTATAGAAATAGCCATTGTCTTGGAGTCTCAAATTCCACAAATGAAATTTCAGAATTTTTAAAGTTAGTCGTGGAAAACTAGTACAATAGGGCGAGCGAGTCAAAATGGGATGAAACATGAACGCCACTAAAGTGGAAGGTAGGATTAAGGCAGTTAAAATCCAGGAACTTAAATTAGTAGATATAGTGGATACATAAACCCCTCAAACATGCCATTTTTTAAAATTTAGACGCCTTATCTAAGGATTTAACCTATTTAACACTTAATTGTTTAGACACAGCTTGAGCATAGACAACCTATTGAGGGGTTGTCTCTGTGTTTATGGATGGCGCATTCAAGGGATAATAGGTATGTCAAGCACTGATATTTGTATACAGCGGCGGAGCTACCCTTATTCAAGAGGAGTCCGCTATTATTATTCAAGAGGAGTAAATTGATATCTCGTCGTTGAAAAATTACAGTCTAAACAGGTCAAAATTTATTTTTGTTATATATATATATATATATATATATATATATATATATATATATTGTATCTTAAAATCCATTATAAGGTGTTATATTGTTACTCCCTTAAATATAAGTATTGGCTCCGTCACGGTTTGTGCAGATAATAAAAGATGAATCTTTAAATGAGATGGAGAAAGTTAGGAATGGATATCTCAGTGGAGAAGGGTGGAGAATATAAGAGAGAAAGGAGGTATTACTCCCAGAAAACGTGCAACCAACTTTTCCTTCCCGCTTCTTCCTTGAGATTCGATCTCATAGAGTTCAATTCTCGTTCTCAACCTATGAACAATATGAGCTCGAAACTTCCTTCGTAACTCCCAAAACTTCTTCGTAGTGGCTCCCTTACATCCCTCATTTCAGAGGGAACCTCAAAGTAGCTCTATTTCATTATATTCCATCCATATCCCAATTCCATTCATTTAATATCCCTTTGGTTCCATTGACATAACAAATGTCGTTTCTAGTCTATCTCTTTCTATCTCTTTTCTATATATGAAAAGTTCAAATATCATCATCTAATAATCCAAAGAATGAACTAGTTGCCGGTTTCCCATCGCGTTAGCCTTTTTCCAGTGCGCGGAGCCCAAACGAAGAAGGTCTTAGTGTTTTATCATTGGGTCAATAATGTTAATCCCTCTTTTTTGTGCTACTAGGGCTGGAAGAAGTTAAGAAAATGTGAAGCGTTCTCTTGCTTTCCCAACGTGTTGTTTCTAAAGACTACCCTCTCTCGACTAGATCTTGGTCCAGCCTACTACGACGATCCTGTATCCAGCAACCCAACCTATACAAAGGGCATCAAAGCCCATTGACTAAGTTGGAGCTATAAAGCTTACCTTATTTATTGTTATTAAAAAGTGGAAGAGCCTTTTCCGCTGGTGCGCATGAGCGCACTTCCATTTTTCCTTTACTAGTAGGGGGTCCCGTGGTTCCTATGCCGTCGCGTTTCTTGGTCCTTTTATTTTAGTGCTTCGACCCCAAGCGATAGCTTCTGGCTAGTTCAGTGGATAAGATGGTTGCGCTCCAGCTCACTTAAGAATGGGGCGATAGTGGTCCGCTGGCAAGCTCGTTCTGATCTTGAACGCAGTGTATTGGAATCCTGAAGCACTACCACGAACGCTACCGCGCGTCCGCCTGCAGTGCGGTAAGGTACCACCCCGTTGTGCCAGCTTCCAACTCCGGCATGTCAGCTTAGTTATCCTCATCAAACCACTTACTTGATGTCTAGCTTCTCAACTGGTAGACGGCTCTTTTTCCCTCAAATCAATGAAAAAGGGAGACGTAAGTTGATTCCTTCGAAGAGCCGGAAGCGAAGCGCAATGCGGGGCGGGGGGACGAAAAAATAAATGGCTCCGAAGAAAACAATGGGTGTTCCCAATACTTTTTCACGCTCAACGAGATGCGCCAACCTCGGGATGCATTACTCATAACCCCATAAGGTTCCGAGACAGAGCTTAACTTGAGTGTCGATTAAGAACGGCGGTGCTATAAGTTTCACACGGAGCACGATTCCATGGATAGTTTCATTCGAGAACGTGATGGAGGACATAGCTTACATTCATCGACTTTGATCATTCCACTAGGCATTTTATTAAGACATTGCATAATGATCCGGACACTTTATCGCATCTCTTCAATACGAATACATTAACGATCATAGCGATCTCCTCTGGTACTTACTGGTCAGGATACAACTGGCCATGACCATCGTAAGGTGCTGCTTTTTTGCAAATTCCAGCATACCCCATAACCTCTTAACATTACACCACTGAATCCCCAATCATTTGCTTGATGTGCAGTGACAATACCAATATCCATTAATCGTTGTTTTCATATACGGTTGTCGGTTGACATCTCTTCTAATTCGTCGATACGAGAAGCAAATTGTTGTGTGAATGAATCAATATCTATACATAAGCTAAGAGACAGATCTTGTGCCACTCCACCTAGTCGTATAAAACTGGCATGCATCCTGGCTCCCGAGACTCTTTCATAAAATTCCAACAATTTCTCCCGCTCCTCAAAAGCCCATAGGAACAGAGTTGATGCTCCTACATCCATAAGATGAGTAGTTAAAGCAAGTGAATGATTTGAAATTCGAGTTATTTCACGGAATAACGCTTGTATATATTGAGCTCGTAATGGTACCTCACAATTCAAAAGTCTCTCTACGGTTGAAGAATGAGTGTGTTCTTGGGCCATCATAGGAACATAGATAGGGTCGACGATGGAACGAAGAACGAAACTTTACGACAACTTTTTTGTAGACGTTCACTTGCATCACATACACAAGTGCTCTCTGAACCATGCAATAAGGTCACACATAACACGACTCTCCCACTTGAGTTATCTTAGCCCTAGGCTATGATATTCAATAATATTGGAAAAATGGTAGCGTAAGGTAACAACTAGTATAGAAAGATGGTCGCCTTTGGAAGCCTTTTCCGATAACCAAAGCGTATCATTCCCACAACCATTTTGGTACTTTATTTATAGCTTTTTGAAGTTATGCAATAGAAAGAGAGTTTGTGCTTGAATTTAAGTAGCACATTTGGAATATGAGTAGGGCTCCTAAGTGGCGCGTTCGGGGAGCAAACCAAAGGAAGAGAAAAAAAAGGTTGGGTTCTTGTGGGGCGCGGCCATCCGGCCTCGAATAGGAGGGGAAACGCTCTAGATCCTCTATGCTTGCAGAAATGAATAGATCAAAAAGGGGCTTGGTTCTCTATTTTCGGGGGGGGGGGGGGGGGGGGTGAATGAAAAAAGAGAATATTGCCCGACTGGTAAGGAAGAGGAGAAAAGGTGATATAATCTATCTCGACCAGTTTCTCGAGGCGTTGGAGATCCAGACCGGCTCAGAGAATCACTCTCGCAATTTAGCCCTTCGTTCTGCCAACAAAGAAGTCATCTTTGACGATTTCCCATTCCTTTCCAGCCGAGTCACCTCTCTTTGCCATTTGATGCTACAGTCTTCCCTTTCTATAACATACCCAAGCGCCCTCCTTTACAATCACTAAGGAAAAAAGATCAATCAAAGCCCTATCTAAGTAAAGCTTCATCTGTTATTTTTTCAGCGCCATGGGAGTTTATTCAACCCATTCCCCAATCTCCTACACTGCTCAAGTAAGTGTGTGACTCCGTATGAGGACCTCCTTCTCTTCTGCCCACTCTCCATTCACACGGTTCTCAAAGTAGATGAGGAAATGTGGACAACAGGTACCACGATCCCTCTGTCCCACACATATATCCAGAAGCAAGTTAGTTCACTTGTTCTACCGAATGCTTCTATCTCTCGGCAAAGATTGTGTGAGTATGCAATTATGCTTCAGATGCTTCACCATAGAATAGATCGATCCAGTTCCCGCTATTTTCTGGTGCACTCACTTTATATTTCAGACACACAAGGAAAGACGCGGTGGGAAATAAGCAGTTGTAGCCTCTGTCCGACCAATCATTCCGCTGGCATCTCGCATTCACGCCCCCGTTTGACTGCCGCTCGATGATGTAGTTGTAGTCTTGTAGATAGGTTAGTCTTAGTGGGTCATTGACTCCACCTTTTATCTCCTTCAATGACATGTTATTGTCGTCCCCATATTCCATATGTCACTTAGTCATATCTGCCTCGTTGCAGGTCAGCACATCCGAAAGAAACAAAGGACTTCATTCAATGACACCGAGATCGCCCTCTGAACGATCAGGTAAAGTTTGAAGATAAGTTTTGTACTGAAATTAGTTTCTCAATCCCTCTAGTCGGGTGAGCGTCGTCTAGTTTTTTTACCAGATCCCCTTAAAAATTGTATGTGCGGGTCTCCCCGCATTTGGCTCACGCCATTCGAGGTGGCCCAGCCTAACATTCATTCGCCAATCTTGTACTGAAATTGAGACTGGTCAACCTCGGAAGCTAATTCGCGTGTAGGCAGCGTTGTCTGTCGTACCGTTGACTCTATCTATTCATGAAATTTGTTTTATTTCATTTTTTATTTTATATAGGCTCGCTCCCACTCCCTTTTTTTTCAAGAATTCATCCATTTCCATCTACTTCATAGGTCTTCTCTAATAGGGGAAAACCTTCAATTTCCATCAAATGACCCGACCTCCCCTAGCTCTTCCACCGTCCGAGCTCCCTTTCCTCCCTATGGTAAGCTCCCCCGGCGCAGTCCTACCACTCTTCATGTCTGCGGCGTTTTCACCAGACGATCTTTGTCAGCAGTGTCATCCTCCCCGCTGGCTGTATGAGCGGGTTGTCCCTCGCTGCTGCGTTCTTTTAAGATATGAATTAAATGAACAAATGTAGTTGAATGGAATTATGGAACAACAGGTGGGTTACACGTTCCACTGTGCCGCCCGAGATGTGAGGTGCAGATGGTGATGATCACCGCGGGGTATGCGCTAGCGCCCTTGACAGGCACTCCAAAAACCGCCAACGCTCGTGAAAACCCAGGTCGATCGGTCATCCATTCATCCAACCGAAGGTATGGATAACGAGGACACCTTCACAACCTTCTCCCTTCTGTCCTATGTTGGAATAAGGTAAGGTGGTTCGCTTGAGTTGCTCAACCGCCCCTTAGCCCGGTGCTCATGACGTGCTACAGAACCTCCACTATGTCGGGGGAGGGGAACCAAGCAGGGCCTGGCTAGTGGCATAGGAGCCGACTCGGCATCAGCGGCTTCATGTCGCACTGGAGTAATCCAATATGTGGTTCCGCAATTTCCACCATTTCTCCGTTCATTTCCAATACTGATCGTGAAACACCATGAGCAGCAGGATATTGAGGTCAGAAATTTAAAGTAGTTTTTTTTATTTTCCTATTCTTAGTCGTCAAGGGAAAGAAATACATAAATAATAAAGATAGTATTCCCTTAGAGCTTGTCCAATACCACCAGTACCAGAAATGCATCTCCTTCACCCGCGCGAGAGACTTCTATGCCAGTTGAGAATAACGGCTCTGCTATGAAAGAAAGCGGCAGACATATTAATTTGGTCGGTATTCCCTAATGAGTAGCTTTAGGAGATAAAGGGTCCCCATATATCCTCCACCCATCTACAGAGGATTTCCGCGGATAGGGAAGATTTTGAGGACAAGCTGAATCGAGAATAGTAGTTGAATATTGTAACAGCCTCGGTAGTCTGCTACTAGGGTTCGACAAAGAAGGGGGGAAAGGGAGGAAGAAAGAAGAGAGAGAGAGTAAGAGATAATGTATTTTCCTGGATAATGAACCAAATGTCGTTACATAGTCTATTTATAGCCAAGGACTAAAATATAAATACTAGAAAGTACTTAAGTAAACAAAGAGGACTAAAGTGACAATTAATAATAGTCACAAAATACAATTGTGACATTCCACTCTCCTTGAAAATGTGCTCACTGTCTTCAAAAGTCAGCAATTTCAGGAACTGTGACTTGATGAACTGGTAATCCTCCTATCACACCCCATTTTAACCGGAGTCAGAAACGGCGTACTACGTATGATTGATTCCTAAATTTGTGTTTAAGGAGTCGCCATCTAATTATTTTTAAAATGAATTAGGACATCTACTTAGCAAAAATCTGCTAAAAATAACTTCATTTAATGGTCTGCAAAATTTAATGAGATTCTAGGTAAGAGTTCTTTATTATCTTAAAGGGAAGAGGTTAGGCATCCTTTAAGATCCGCTAACTCGCGGTTATCCGGTCAAACTTAGGTTAAAAAATGCATATTTTGAGAAGCATAAGGTTAATAAAAGATGTTGCAAATAATTGCTTGAAGTATATATTCTCCATAACATGAAGTTTGTTTAAAAATGCATAAAAAATTATTTTGTTTAGAAAATATATTGTATGTAAAATTGGTTTTTGATAAAATATGCATTTATGTGGCAAAAATATATGTGACGAGCCTAAAATAGACTAGTGGGGATTTTCTTATTTTTAACTACCCTTTCTAATTTATTAATCCTAAGTCTAGCTATTCTAAGCATTCTTATAATCATATAAATAATAAGGCGAAATTTAAAGAGTTTAAAAGAAGTGACTAGGACGGATGAAGATATCATCCCGCCCTATTTGTTTAGAAGTCTCGAGTCGGAAAGATGCAATGAATGAGGATGCAGATCTTCACTTGACAAGGATCATGATGAGTCTCGTGACGACTCTTCATTGCTCCCGATGTGTTCCATGTAAAAATAAAGAAAGATAAAGATTAGTATGGACTCCAAACCTTATCGACTAATAAATAGATATTGACATGAAATTTAAACACATATACAATCCGGTTCTTATTTAAAGCAATAGGCAGCCCAAGGCCCAAAACGAATAGATTTCAGATTTTAGAAGGGAAACAGATTAGATTTATAGCATCTCAAATTGACTAACATGATTCATATCTTAGACTAGTACTAAGGGATGACATGGTGCTGGGAAAATTTCAAACATGTAAGATTCACACAATATGAAAGATAAATCATTTTAACCATATATTCATACTTAACCAGTAGTAAACTAGTCCTAATTAATTTATGGTCTTATGTTCACAATGCAGGGTATCATAATAAGATCTAGTCACTTTGACAAGTCCACATAAATTATTATAACTGCATTCTTATTAAAATCATGACTCCAAACCACACACATAATGCTGAGACATGTAAACATGTAGCAACTTTTTAATACCTCTAGAACCTAATTAAATTGACAGAAACTGATTCACACAGTGTATAGGATTAGGAAGGAGCTATCAGTTACAAACCAAGACCTTCCCCAAACTACTTCACGGACATATAACATTCAAGGCATGATATATGTCAGGAGACTATAGAAGAAACATAGAATAATTGGAAGATACATGTTCTGCACTCAGCACAACAAGAGCATACATGATTTTATACTTTAACCAAGTCCTAATCTCTATTTCAAACGAACAAATGCAGATAGTCCAATCGACCACTCCAAACTAGCTTCTAAGTGAATATGCATGGTTTAAATTGTTTTCCATTCTTAGACGCAACACAGACCAAAATATTTATCATGGCAGATTCAGATTTCATACTTCACTTTAAAGGAATGTTAGGCTAGGTGGTTCAAACTTAGCTAACATTTGAAACAAGGATATGCAGAATACACATGGACAGGATACTCAATATAGCATTGCAACACAGTTCTATATCAATTTTCTTAAGTTCTTGGGAGTCTAATTCTCATACAGTATATGTTGAGGTGCAGGGCAGACCATTTAACATGGTTCAAATCTATAAGAGAAAAATATAATATGATTATGATTGATAATGAGACTAGGATATGAAACAAGAACACATATAACTAAAGCAGTGTCATATCATATATTCACAGGAGATGGATAAGTAGCTACTCAGAGCAATAATTCAAAGGCGTATGATAATTCGTGCCGTCAATTATCCGACTCATATTCTGGCTATGTGTTGGGCAGTAATCATATTTTGGAAAATATAAAATCAGTTAAACACTCAGTCATATTCATGATGTACAACTGGGCATGGGACAAAGATGCTACAAACTGTTGTGGAGACCTATTATGATAGAAACAACAGAACAGATGCCTGACCCATTTAGCAAAACATATCTCATGACTTAGGGCTCTTTATGCTAACTCAGGGACAGTTTTATCCCGAAGTGTGGCACAAACAGCTAATCACATTACAGATAGACAAAATGATCACATAATCAACTGATGACAAAATCTTAAGCCCACAAAGTGGTCTCTATGCTTATATATTGGACATGATGATATTCATACAGGGAGATATAACATAGTCCATCCAACAAAATATACTGGGCAAAGAAGCAGATCATAAAATGACGCTATTAGTTAAACAGAACCAAATATTAATGTAGTTGCATTATCTAGACACGAACCTATCACGACATAACCAATAAACTGGATGTACCACTAACCCCTATCAGTCTTTTAAAACAGATATTTAAACCACATATCTGGCTTATTATATAAACTTAGTCGATGACTTCGATAATCGAAATATGCTTAAATAGGCTAAGACATGTTAGACATCATACAACAATGTTAACAAGTGTAAACGAGGCACATACACAGAGAATATACAGATTCACATAAAGCGTCGAAATTCGAAAGGAGAATGGGTTTACCTTCTCCGGGTAGCGAACAGAGGCGTCGTCTCGACTCGTCGAATCCGCTAGGAGATGTTAGTGCTTATGCGATTAAGAAAGGCGAAGGTTTAAGAGTATGTGGTTTTCAAATTTGAAAGCTTGAGAGTGAAAGGGAAGGTTTTCTTTTTGATTTCTCAATTCGTTCCAAAGCAATAGAAATATGAGTATTTGTTCTCAGCTTTTAAAACACAGAATTTCGATCCCCTCTGAGACCCTAACATGGCTCTATTTATAGTCAAGGATGAGGGCTCAAAAAGCCATAATTTCGAATTTCGAATTCAAGCAAAAGTGACCGTTTCTTAGTGATTCAGAAAAGGAAGAGATGGGTCTGATTTTCACCTTTTCCAGGGCGACTTGAAAGGAGAGAGTTCGTTGGGACAGAGGTATGGATTTGTTCCTCTGGATAGACCTTTGAACTACTAGAATCAGTGTATTATCCACTGAATCGAAGAGAGAAAGGTCAGCAAACCGCCAGACCTTTCTGCATGCTTCGATTCAGTGGTTAAAACGAATTCTCATGGTTCAGGCAAGTTTCAGAAAAGGAGACGGGACTGCAGGTGATGGGTTTGGTTTGATTGGGATTCTGTTTGGTTCAGAGTTGGGATTGAAAATGGATTTGCTGGTTGTTGGATATGAACGATGGAAGTAAAGGGGATTGTATTGGGTTTGGGTCGGCGAGTATTGGGCTGAGGTGTGTTGGATAAAGTTTGGGCTTCTGGGTAGAAAATGAGGGAATGAGAATTTTATTGGGAGATTTAATTAGCCTAATTAATGGTGTTAATTGGCAATTAATCTCGTTCTCTTAATTAATTAAAATATGCTTCTCTCGTCTTAATTAATTATAAAAGTGCACACACACATAAAATATGGTGTAAAATATTTAATGTATGTATTTAGCTTTGAGTAAAATGTAATATTCATAAAATAATTAATTTAGTAATTGGTGAAAGTATTAAGAGAAAATCAATCACCGATGCCGATGTCGAAATATTAAAATTATTTTTCTTATATTATAAAATATAATATCCGATATTTCAAAATTATGCGGTAATTAGTGAAAAAAGATTAATATTACTTATTTTTTGAGAATTTTTAAGACTGAGAAACATAGTAAAATTAATTGAAAATAAAATGACAATCTGAATGAAAGTCGGTAAAGAGGAGACAAAATTGGGTGTCAACACCTCCCAAGTAGCTTCTTCAGGTAGTAACTTGTCCCATTGAACTAAGATTTGATTGACTGTCTTGTTTCCTCTCTTGGTCAGCCTTCTTTCAAGTATTGCAGCTGGTTCTGTCATGATTTGGCCCTCTGCTGAACAAGATGGAGGGTCAATGGATGGTGTAATAGAGTTTGTTGCGTGGTTAAGAGTTTTGAGACATTTGACTCGTTGGCTGCTACAGTTGATAGTAAGGACTGGCATTATCATTTTCCTCTTCATCTTTACCTTGCCATCAATATTCAACTCTCCACCCAAGTATTTGCACAACTCAATCTTGCCCCTGATTGATCTAACACCGAACCTCTCTGTATAAGGCACAAGATAGAAGAACAGAATAATCATGAGAGCTTGATATGTCCCGAGAACTATTCCATTGGCAAAATAGACAAGGACTTCATAAATAGTATAGTTCTTCATCCTCTGAAAATGGCTCTGCTTGTCAACATATCACTTGTAATGACACCGAGCGCATCTGCCTCAAAGAATCGCAATACCAATGTCGCTTTGGTGTTGGTATGTGATTCACACCATCTCCAGTCATACCATAAATGTGCTTCATTTCTTGCAACTTCTTCACAATCAATTTAACCATTGATACTAGGTCAGAAAGTCTCCAGATGCAAGCAGTGCGATCCTGGGAACCCCTGCAAACAAGACTGCCATCTGGTGTTACCGCCAAAGAATTAATATCCTTGTCATGCGCAGCTACAACTGCTTTTGCTTTCAAAGTTAGAACCTCTTCATTGTTGTCATGTACAAGATCAAAATTCCACACCTTTAGATTAGAATACAGTCACTACTACCACTCACAAATAAATTTCGTTGCTTCCTTGAGAAAACAACAACTCCCATATGACCTATGCCAACTCCAACACAAACTTTGCTCTGACAATCTCATAACCTAACAGTGTTGTCCTTACTCCCTGTTACAATAAGTGTTCTTCCAGAACTTGAGACACAGGTATCAAGGCACAAAATAACATCAGTATACCTAGCCAACACATATGATCACGACATTGTTGTAAGATCATAAACTCGCACCTGCTCTACACTTGTCGAAACAACAAGGAACTGATCTTCATGTTTGGATGACCCAAAACCAGAATACTTACACCATAGGGAGAGTATGAGCTTCAATCCATTTAGTGAGAATAGCCAGGTAAGCACAACCATGTATCTATAATTATTAGTTGTCGCATCGAGTCGCAGTTCTAAGAAAGCAACAAAATTCACCAAATACATCATTCCCTTCTTTATCACATTTTATATTGACGAAATAATTTGCAACATATTTGAACCGCTACAAGCATAGAGAGCATAACCAACAATTTCATTCCATCTTACTGTGATCTTCTCTAGCACCTCATTTATTCTCTGTCCCGTAGCAAATAAATCACGAATATGTAGACCGAAATTACTCTCAAGCTTCCCTGGTTGCTTCACAGTGTATTGAACAGTCTCTGGAAGTTCTCTTTTGACATTTTCCTGTCCTTCAATATCTTCCCCGGAGACATTAGGCACTTCAACACTCGTTTCACACAATGCAGATGTATTACTTTTTCCTGGAGCAGTTTGGAAGTGCTCATTTGTGATAGCTATTGAGTTCAATATTTCAGCATCAATGGAATCGTCTTCTAGATCAATGACATCCATTTTATCTCTAATACACTGAAGTGCAACTTCAGCGCAAAGAGCAGTAAGATCTGCATCAACATAACTATGTGTATCTTTGGATATTCTTTCCAAATCAACTTCTTCTACAAGCTTCCTATTCTTGGTATGGATACGAAAAACTTCAAGACGTCCACCTTCCTCACGTGTCTTCTCTCGCGTGAGAACAATTGCATAAATTTCATCAACTAATATAATAGATGGAACATTTTTCTCAGCTTCTTCAAAAACTTTACTGAGATTGCTTTCAGCCCTAGTAAACTCCATCGCATCCATATCTTCACCAATGTACCAATACAAGAAATCATTTCTTCGAAACATAATTGAAACAATCAAATACTGGCCATGATAAAGATTAACAGCACACATCATATTCTTTGCATCCCACATCTGCTGTGTTAGCTCGGAAACAGCCAATGCTCGATATTGCTGCGACCCTCGAGAAATGAGTGGAACAAATTCAACCATGAAGAAATGCAACTGTGAGAATTGGATGAAGTTAACAACAAATTTGCAGAGACTCGAATTGAGCTGGCCATGGAAATAGAGATAGCAAGTTACACCACTCATAGTGGTAGAATTCAGATGGATTGGGTCCCCGAGGCTTGAAATTGTAAGTTTGAGTTGGAAGCAAATGTCATAAAGAGCTTCATAAAAAAATTGGTAATGGAGTAGAACCAGGCTTCTGTGGCCACGTTCCTGGTACTGGGGTTATCCTGAAGCCTCCAGTTTTTGTTTGTCACCATGTATCTGCTATAGGACACTTTCCATCTCCTACAACATTGAAAAATCATCTCCATGCACTTGGATTGATTGGCTCATTAACACTTCTCAACACCCTCAAGCTTATGGCATATTTGCACTCATCTGTCCAGTCTCGAATGGTAGCATCAGCTGACATCAATGGTCTGATAAAGAACTGGTCACTTCTTTCCCATGCTTCTTCGAAACCATCAGCATTTACTTCAAAATAATAGTTTGTATCCCCAGAGGATGAAGAATCATTTGTACTACCTCCATTCTCTGTGATGTACTTTGAATAACTATCCTCTACATGATATTTCTCACTTGCATAAAACAACATATGCTCAAGAAAATGAGCAATACCTTTAAGTCCCTCAAGATCACTAAAAACACCAACACACACATTCATTGAAGCTGCACAATAAGGACCTGACAGAGGTTGAAATACCATAATTACATGCGTGTTTAGAGCTTTGAGATCTTCAAGTAATGCTGATGAAGATACACGCTCGTTGACATCAATATTGTGGCTATAAGCAATGTCGACACTCTCACCCCTCCAATCAAGGTCATCATTATTAGGTGGATGCACCACTAGTTTCAACTGGGGACATGCCACTCCACCCCTTTCAGAGGTTCAATTTATTTCGAGCTTCCCTCTACCAATGGAACTTCTGGTACATTGACAACCTTCAATTTTGGTTCGGTGTCTGCCATTTTCATCCTCTCCAATTGGCCAGTGTCTATTAGATTTTCAGAGACACGAGCTAAGTTGTCAAAAGAGTCACTTACTTCTCTACTTGACATTTCATCAAACACTTGTTGCACCTGAATTCCAAAACCCAATTTGCTATATACAACAAGGGGTGAAATCTGCAGAGATAACTCAATCTCATTCTTGTCGACTTTGTTATCCTCTATTACCTCAGCCTCAATCAACCACTCCAAATTCATGGGACTATTATCCTTGTTGCACACAACAGTGACACCACAATTAAGAGTTTCTGAAACGCTACCCTTGTTAAATGAGCCAGAATTAATTGCAATTCTGGAAGTAGGACTAAAGGAAGTCACATGGCAATCATAATATAAGGTATTGTTGCTACTAGAATTTTCAGACCCATTTGCGAATTCGAAATAGTCATCGAATGGCAGACTATCCATTATTTCTGAGTGCTGTCCATTAGTGGAAATCACATTTTCTTTCAATGACTTGGCTACATCTGATATACTCTCCTCCGACCCAACAACAGTCAATTGTTCAACATGCGCCAATAATGTCTCATTTGACAAAATTTCTTCAACTGCAACATTACTGAAATTAGCTGCAGTTTGGTCGACCTCCAGTATAGCTGGTGCTGGTAGTGTTCCCTCTGTTAACGCCCTTATTATCGTCGTGGTACCTAGTGTCGCCGGAGAACTAGGGTTCGAGTTCGTCGTTCTTTCGAGTCGGTCTTGACCCACCGCTGAATGATGTTCAAGCTTGCCATAACGAGCTCGAACTTTTGATTTATTTCACGATTGAGCATCTGAATCTCGTCTTGGATGTTTTGCATCTCCGGTGAGATGTCTCAGATGATTTGCTTCTCCGTGAGATGTCCACTCCCGTCGTCGGACTGAGCTCTGATACTATTTGTAACAGACTCGATAGTCTGCTACTAGGGTTCGACAGAAAATGGGGGAAAGGGAGGAAGAAAGAAGAGAGAGAGAGTCAGAGATAATGTATTTTTCTGGATAATGAGCCAAATGGCCGTTACATAGTCTATTTATAGCTAAGGACTAAAATGCAAATACTAGAAAGTACTTAAGTAAACAAATAGGACTAAAGTGATAATTAATAATTGTAGTCACAAAATACAATTGTGACAAATATGAATGTTTGATCCATGTATAAATTTGATTAGTTTTCTGCCCGAACAACTAATTAATTTGTACAATATTAGCCAAAAAAAAGTTTAGAAAAGAAAAAAGAAAAGAGGAAGGAAAGTGTGAAATGACCAAAAAAAAAGTTGTATGAGAATAAACATGTTTGGGTGACAGTGAATCCTGAGGTCACCAACAGTCGATACGAGAAAATGCCGAGCAAAGTCACGACCTCCATGCTTCTGATGCGCCACTCTGATTCTTTGCTATAGATAATATCTAGAGGTAGGACGGACTAATCCATTCATAGTAGTATCTATTTGAGAAGTCGACTAACTAGGTTGTTTAAGAGAAATCCTCTAGCGTAAAACATGGCTATATTTTTTAATTTAAAATTACTTAATCGATTTAATTTGGTAGTAATGATAATAATGAACCTACCTATAACTTTTTCTTAAACTAAAATAATTCTTTTCTTCCATTGCCATTTTTATGTTGCTATTATTGTATCCATTTTTATTCGTCTCTTTAGGTTCAAGGTTCATTTTCTTAACTTGATATCATAACCTAATCGATTCGCAGTCTTAGACTACTTAATGTTTGACCACCAATAACTTGTGACTTAATGTTTGACCACCCATAACTTGTGCTACCTTTTGAAATTGAGTTGCATACCGTCCATAATCCTTACATGGTCTCATAGCCATTCTCTTTGCATAAAAAAATTAGGCAACCTATTATCAAAGGCTTCAGACCATTTGAATTAACCTACTTATCACCCTGAATATGCATTATAGTAACTTCTCAATATGTATGTTATTTGATATTGATTGTTCTAAACAAAAATAAACTTGATCTTTCATCAACATACTTGAGGCAAGAGATCATTGTAGTGGGAGAGAAGGCCGCAGCAAATATAATAATTTTTTTTTGTAATTTTAATTACCACAATTTGAAATTCAATTTTCTCAGTCAATCTTGGTTAGGCAGTGTCTAATATAATCTCAATCTAGATTTCGTGCTTCAAAATTCAAATGCTGATGTACTTGCATAGTTTATTTGTATTGCTTGCTATAGATACAAATCTGTCGTATTCTAATTTTTTTATAGTGTAGAAACGTGCTGCAAGATTCTTTTTTTGTCTTTCTAAAACATAATATAGACCAACAAATTATCGGAAGGCATAAAAAGCATATACACAATCTGACCACTCGCCGATGAGTTTTAATTAGTAACCTGGTAAAATTAATTTATAAGCTGCTATCATAAGTTGAATCATACATAATTTAAATTTCTTTATCAGTGTACTATAACTTAAACCGTTACCAAAATAAATGGAATCAAGCACCCTCCCCCATCCTTCATCAGATATGTTCCACAATTAACAAGCAGACTTAAGGAGAACAAAATTGCTATCACACTATACCATTTCTAGGAGTAACATAAGTTAAATAAAGAAGATAAATATTTGCTCCTATTCCATCTGCGCTCTCAATAATTATTTGTAAATCATCTATACATTACTAGGAAAAAAACCTCAATGTAAAAATGATCTTTCTAAACCTATCATCTGCTCACTGTTCTCAAAACACTAATTACATCAAAGAAAACTGCACATGTATACCAATGCTTTCGTACTGATCTGGACATATATACAGGTCAAAAATCCAAAAGTGCTATTCAAAAAATTTGCACAATTTCTCCATCCTATCCATCCAAGATGTTCATGTCAAGAAACAGCTTCATAGGCCCAAAATGTATCAGGATCTGGACTGAAGAGAGAGAAATCTTGAACTTCTAAGTTTGCTATATGCCAATCAACAAATCGAGCTTGAACAGACTTAAATAGCAGCAGAATCGTAGGAAAAAGCCACCATTTGTCATTTTCCCTGACAATACATAAATTCAAACTTTTAAATACTATTGCTAACTAGCTTTAGTTCGAGTTGGAGTTGATTGATTGATTGATATATATATATATATATATATATATATATATATATATATATCAATTTTATATATGCATAAATATAAAATGGGTTTTAAGTGAATATTTGATTTCAGCTGTGTTTTTCTGCCACTATTCCTCTTCAGACACTATGATATATGACCATGTTATCGAAGATGACAGCTATATTCCTTTTAGCTCTTAATGTTAGTTGTTGGGGAAGTACACTGAAATTCCTAGAATCAAACTTGGACTATCTTTTATGTCTCATACTGTGACTTAATGAAGTTAGGTGCCGGATGCACTTTGGATGTAGTAATATTGACAATCTCACCTTGTCGTAACCCAAATGCTTTTCTCATCTGGGGGCTTCAATGCAGCAATTCCATAGTGGATTACACCGCAGATAAAAGCAACAGCCTGCATGAAGCCAAAACAGATTCTCTCAAACAAGTAAAATAAGTTCCAGATCTGATCACCGAGACTCCTGTACGTTAGCATTTATAATCAAACTATCATTAAGGTTTCGATTATATGAAGTCATCCTCAAATTTAAGATCCATGGAACCAAACCAAAGCACCTCATCTCCCTATAGTTTAGTTGCTGCATGATATACACTGGTCATTATAGATTTGTCCATATTTTACAAAGCACCTGATCAAACCAAATGTGCCTTATCTCAACGTTTAGCTGCAGCATGATATATAAACTATAGTCATTCTAGATTTATCCACATATTATGTGACCAAATGCACCTTATCCGCATTTTAAGGGTCATTAATGTGAGCTGTAAATAATTTTTATATCATTCTGTAAATCAGAGAATAATAGGACAGAAGCAAAGGTTAAACTACTTCATTCTTTATTTCAACTACTTTATATCATTCTAGAATTGGACTGCCTTCATAGACTTTCACTTCATTTTTCACATGTGCATTCACAGGTCTTTTCAGTTCCTAGCTTATAATTTGCAGGGGAAGAGTAAGGATGAAAAGTAGATGCAGACTTTCGAAAGATGTATTGCTTGAAGTTCTTAACCTCTCTAGAGTTTTGCCCACCAGAGTTTACTTAGCCAGAAGTTTTAGAACAGAGTTGTGTAGTAGAATGACATTATTGTGTCATCAGATAAGTATAATTATATGACATCTCAAGTCGAATCATGTATTAAGTCTATCCATGCTAATTTGTCAATGAGGCATGTAAATGTAATGCACCCGTGGAGAAACTTACAATATTGGACAAAGATGTAGCGTTCCACAGTGCATAAACTCGAGCAAGTGTAGCTCTTTTCGGACCTTTGCTGAACAAGGCATTCAGGCCAGCCGGGAAAGGTGAAAGCAAAGATAAAGGGAGGATAAGAAGTACAGCTAGAAATGTCCCAAGAGACATCCAATAGAACAAAACTAAAGTAAGAAGGGTAACAAATAGATCTGCCAATAGTAAGATAGTGATCAGCAGCTGTACAGTATCCTGAAACACATAGTAAGATGCAAGGTTAGATAATGATAAATTCAAATTTCCAAATTGTGTAGCTACACAGTACCTGACGACCAACTGGGCGGGTATTGTGCAATAGCAAAGAACATGGGAAGAGATAATCCCTTCTAAAATCCAGGGATTTCAGAGTAATATCATTTATGAGACCACCATTCATTCCACCAGTGATTTTTTTGCGGGATAATGAATGACTCGCACATTGCTGGCTTTCTCGAGGTTGCGTAAGACTCCTCCGTACTATTTTCGGAACATTCCTGTAAGATATACAGTCGGGGATGTTATAACAAAAATCAGTTTTTCATTTTAATGCATTTGGAATTTGTTAGAATGATACTGGAAGAAGTCTAGCTTTATAACCGGAAATGCCATGCCATATGCACCACACAGACACGCACGTACACACATATGCATTTTTGTTTTGGTTTTGCTATTGTAGATGTCAAACTCGGTGCTTCACTACTCAGATCCATCTCCTTTCAAGACAATTATCCGAATTCTTTCAGAATCCTCTAATTTATCTTTCACACAGAAGAACAAAGTTGTTAAGGCTTTCCAAGTGAGTAGCATATGGTCAAAGTTAAGACAGACACTTATCACAAAACTTCAAAAAGTTCAGAACAATTTAGGAAGCTTCAGGAATAAGAGCATTACAAAGATTATGCAGAGAAAAAGCTTTTACAATAAGCAACAGGCAAAAAAGAATAATTTACGAAGTCTCATCAAGACTACCTGGAGCAGTCATCACAGCTTTCCGAGTCTTCAGCTTGTGGGAGATCATAGAAAGAATGATCACCAGCCAGCACCAAAATACCCAATTGGTAGTACCCGCTAGCGGTTGCTTGAAACCACCCAAGCTCGATCTTAACACCGTGAAACTCAAGCTGGGGGTTTCCATGACTTCTAAGCCAATTCAAGACAGGTAGGAGCGCAGAGCGAATTGACCCATGCCTCACTGTTCTCAACTGGGCATTTAAACCAGCTACCAGGCGATTCCAGACAGTCGAAGGCACATGCTGGAAACAAATAAGATCTTTCCCCTTTAATGATCATGAAACCAGGTTGTGGAAATTGCTAATACAAAATCAAAGGACAAGAATGTCAACTGACCTGAGCAAGGAGATTTGTCAATGACGTGTCACTGTGAAGATTATATGGTGACATGTAACTTCCATCCCCACCAAAGATGATGCACATGGGGAATCTCTTCTGTATACTCGCTACTATGTCTAAACGTTTCTCATCACCGCCTAGGAAGAAATCGATATAAGCAACCATCAAGTCTGGTGTTGCTCCAACCTGTAACACACTCATTAAATCATGCAACATTATTTGCAGCTAAAATGCGAACCCTGACCACTAAAGTGGGAGGACTATGGTTTCCAGGTCCTCGCCCTCTGCAAGTATTGGATCAAAAGATCTTTATTTCATGCTAAGTATTTTGAAACAGTAAACTTGATTATCTGAATTAGATGCACAACCTACTTTCTGTAAAATATTGACATGATGGAGGTTTAAAGGCACAAACAAATGGATGCATCAAATTTATGTACACATCCATTATGCTCTCCCACCCGGCCCTGTTCCTTCAATTCATTTTTTAAATTTAGAGGGCTGAGGGACTCATCTTCTTACTACATAATGATTGGATTTTGTCCAAGCATAAGTTGCAATGCAAGAATGTGATCATGAACACAGAGAATTGAAGAGTATGAGAAAACATTCTTAAAGAGAATGCAAAGAAAACCAAATCCACCGCATCAAACTTGACACAATCACACTAAGGACTACTACAGAAATAAAATTACTAGACCAACCTTCATTCCTTTGTATAAAGCACGTGAACGGCAGGACCGTAAACAAGAATGATCATACTCGGACTTCACATACTCCTGAAGGAGATGAATTTTGCTTCTCCTCCGCCACTGTTTCCAAGACCAAGCACAAGGATATGCAAGCACAGAAAGTATGCTATGCACTGAACCCTCCCACCAATCATATGCAGCAACTGAATTAATCTCATCTATAAATCTGTTAAAAGCATCTTCATACCTGCAATTCCATGTCATAAAAGAAATGCTGAAGTTAGTGACAGGGAGCTATTGAGTATTCCCTAACGGGTATGGCTTGTCGATAAGTCAAGCCTCTCAGAACTTCAGCACAAAGTTCATCTTACAAGAGATATATCTGTTGAAGAGATATACTAACTACTAAGTATGTTGAGTGATCATTGATTAGTACCAAACCATGTTTATCATGGGAATATGGCCTAATAGGAGTCTCAGGCTCCTATTACTCAGAATCAAAGTACATAGTAATTCTTACACAATCTCAATAACGGCATCAGGAGGTGAGTAAGGAAGATGCCAGGGTTCGCGAAAGGTATTGGGGCCCATAAAATACATCCTGTGGACATGGCTCTGAGTTTCTTCTGTTCTAGTACCACGGACCTTGATATTAGAAAAAAAAAGTTTAAACTTAACAGATGAAGAAGAAGAAGAAGAACATTACTAAGTGAACATACAGCTTTTGGTAATTTGAGAAAAGATAAAAGATAAAAGAGTATACAAATTCTCAGAGTTTATACCTCAGACAAGGAAAGGAGATGAGGGAATTTGTGATGACTGTGATGGTCCATTGAACTTGAAGTGTTAAAAGAACTCCCTGATCCTACTAGTTTGATTCGCAAAGTACTTAATAAAAGAGCCAGCAGCACAACAATGCACGCCAACAACAGGGAAAAGGGCCAGGGGCCTCCAAATGTGTATATGAGCTCTTCCAAAGGTGTATAACAGTTTGGCATCCTATACTTATCAGTGATACATTTATAGGGGCAAGGTGATTCAGTTACTCCTCCTGCAGCAGCAGTTGAGGCAATTAATTGACTTCTGGTACAGCACTCTCTCAAAAGATTTGAGAAAGTAAGCAACATCTCATAGAGTAATCATCCAAAATTGACCATTACCTCGCCTATGAATGAAATAAGCACGTCTAGGAAGGAGCTCAATGGAACAGGGAATACACAGGGAAGGGTCTGATCCTTCGGCATCTTTGTATGTTCCAGTAGGGCATTCCTGATTCAATTTAATATGATTATAGAGATTATCACAATTAACCAGCTGGAAAATATCTAATTGTCATAGCGATAATGGAATAATAACAAACAATAAGCCAAATTATGACAACAGATTGCTAATAACACTCTTGAGCAATTGCAAAGAAAAGCTTTATAATTTTGATAAAGTATCTGATAATCATAACGAGAATTTTGGGTCAGCAAAGAGAAATCATCAGTGTCAACAACAATAAGGTTTCAAGGAAGCAAATCTGAAAGTTAAGAAAGAACTTGGCTATAAGAGGATTGGCTTACGGAACTCAATCGATTTGATTGGTTTGCCATGGGTAACTAGCAAACCCACAATTCTTAAAATGCATATGGTCCCCACTCAATATATTGAAATATGAATTACAATAGAAGGGTAGAAAAGCATTAAGGTACAATATTAGAACGAAACAAATTCTAACAGAGAGAAATGGATAGAGGAGGATTCTTCCTCCTCCCTTTAAACTTCCATCCCCATGGGTTTAAAGCTAGGTATCTACCTTGAACTAACTGAAATTGTACAAGATGAGGTTTCTTGGTGCATGCTATTGCATGTGATATTGTGTTAACGAAACTAGCATAAGTATGGAGAAGTATTCTAGAGAAGGTTTTAGGATAAAAATTAAGAAGAGTTATATGTATTACAAGAATGAAGTTGAAGTGACACTAGACAGAATTGTAATGCCTAAATCCAAAAAAAAGTGTTGTAGGAGAATGGTTACTTCATAAAAAAAAAAAAAAAAAAGAGGGGAGAATTAACACTAGAAGTAATATAGGATGGCTGAAATGGAAAAGTGTTGTGCGGTAGGATAAATATATTCAGCAAAAAAACAGAATAAGAAATAATTGTTTTTATTTAGTCGATACCAACTAGTGAAATTAAGGTTTTCAAGCTGGTAAGAGTACATAAGATCTGATGTTTGTCAGAAATCATTTTTAGTTCGGTTAGTGATATGTCTGTCAGTGTAAAGATAAATGTGAGATCTGAAGAACCTCTAACTATCGAAAACCTCTAAAAGAGAAGGACACACAGATGATTTATGTAACCAACCCAGCTATTTTTGGATTGAGGCATAGTAGTTCTTGTATCAATGACTACAACCCAGCTATATTCCACTTCTACTGCGGACTTTCTTTTGCATATTCTATGCTTCTTAACCCATAAAATTGCACAGGACATCCTGTCTGGTATTGAATTGCCTTTAGTAATTACAAATAACTTGGATTGTAAGGTATCTAGTAATTATTTCAAATGTGAGGATATGAAAGTAGGAACATACAAAGGAAGGTGCTACCAGTAACCTGAAGACTAAAGACCAAATGAATCATGGCCATTTAAGCAATAATACTTCCGGTAGCTACACTAGGTGCTCCTATTTGATTTAGTCTTGGCTTCTATGATTGTATGCAACTTGGTTAAGCTTTTGCTAGGGAACATTCTAATTAGCACAGTTATAGATAGTGATCTTCAATTATGATAACAATCATGTGCTATTGCTTTTTTCGTGCCATTGGCCTCTAATAGTCGATTCTTTTTATAAGTATTGGCCTTATTAATCAATCACTTGAACTTAAGAGAAGACGATAGATGAAGGTTTTCATTTTCCTCCTAAAGGGAAGGTCGAAACGGGCTATAAGCCAAGTCGTAAATTCACGGTCAAGCTCTTCTAGATCACGAGTGACGCAAGCTTTGTGGTTCAACAATGTTTATATTGCTAATCCAACAATGATGGTGAAATATAATAGGGTAAGTGCCACAATGCATCACTTGGTTCATCTGTCAATCAATGAATTTCTTAAGAGTAAGAAATTATAAGTAAGCAACAGATAGGGTGAAAGGTACTGATAAAAACATAGGATAAAGGCAACAACAAAACAGTGTAGTATGAAAAATTACCGCACAGAAAGTACCATACAAGCCCTTAGGACACTTCCTTCCAGTTACAGTGCCTTTCTCTCCACGAAGACCACCACCTTCACCGGTACCTCCACTGCAAAAAATTGAGAGATACACCAGTTTAGTGACAACCTACTACTTACTGAGATAAACATTCGCAAACATAACATAATACAGCTTCTAAATCATAACATAAACTTTTTTATTTTTCATCGGTAGATCATAACATATAAAAGACCAGTTAAAAAAAGGAAGAATGATCCGTATTGAAGTAGGAAATTGCATTTGGTTGATCAGGACATCTAGAAAAACCTATCACCAGGTACTATCAAATGTCTTCCACCTTTAAGATTGAGAGAAACTTGCCATATTTTGTTTTTCATCCTAGCTGGTCAAGATGCAATCCAATCTAAACCAGATCTAACTTTTGTACTAAACACAATTGGCTTCTTGTCATTCAAATGAAAGTGAGTAGTCAGGTAGAATGTGAGCAGGGAGTTTTATTCATATTCAATACACATTTATTTTTCCTGGTCAAATTCACATCTCTTATTTCCATTGCTTTTTTTTTTGACAAAATCATATCATTTATAGAACAGTACAATTTTTTAATAGGTCAAAAGTATATATCTTTAGTGCTGCATCAAGATGATTCCACAAATTAACAATTCCGTTTATAGGATTAAGCTTCCAAAAAGGTTATTCAACTATCTATACAAAAAGGTATCTTACACAAAAACTACAAATAAAAGGAATTCTTAGTCCTTTCATTCCTTCAACTATTTTCTACTCATTATACCCCAAATAACCGAAAATATACAGAATGACACGACCAATCAGATGTCCTTCCTTCTCTGATGTTACTGATCCAGTATAAGTATAGTTTGTTTACTTAGCATATGCAGCTAGTATCTAGAAGATGGGCTAGTCGACTAAAATAGGCTAGGAACCAAAGAGATAATTAGGTTTGCAAGAAGCCACCCAATCTCCTTTTTCCTCTAACATCTATTCAAGAAACCAAGCACTGAAAATTTCCGGGCGTCTTAGAGTAAACAATTCATACAACTCAAAATCTTATTCTGAACTACAACCTTGCACCTAGTGTTGCTAAAAGCGGAAAGTGCAAAAAAATTACATGGTCCAAGGGGATTGAAGAAAAAAGCGAGTAGTAAAAATACACACTTCTAAAAAGTGAAGCAGACAAGTTTCGAAAAGATAAAGTACTTAACATATGTGAATTTAGTAAACATATGTGAATTTAGGACTGCATTAATCAAATTGCAATTAAAGTAATTAGTTGTAGCATCTAATTTACAATAATATTGATACTAATCCAACTCCTTAAAAGTTAGAGATTCAAATAATCAACCATTTTTGTTAGGATCACTTTGCGCGTCATTGTTTGAACACACATACTTCTCTAAAGCACATGGCTTAGCCCATGAAGAAAACCCCCATGTTTCGCATCGCTTTTAAGCAACGAAGCGATGACTTTTAATAACATTGCTTGCACCAAGAGATTCAACTTAGCGAGAAACTGTAATCATCGACAATGCATGGCAAATCATAAACGCAATACTTAGACGGCCACGTCCTATTCTAACAAATGATATGTGTGGTGCAAAATACCATTAAGGAGAGGAAAACTAGGCCATGAAAGCACTTTACTTGACGGAAAGGTATCACAAGCGACATCTGTTGCTTTTCCTTCTTAACAGATGGGTCGGGCCTCAAGAGTCAAGAGAATATGAGTATCTCATATTTGCTAGTTGGGAAGATGGGAACTAAATAAAGATGCAGTCTAGACGTATGATAGATGAAAATGTTACACATGGTATCGAAATAGGATGGTCAAAATGGAGAAGTGCTACTAGGATGTTATGCGATAGAAGAATATCTACCAAAATGAAAGGTAAGCTTAGAGCAATTATAAGACTTGCAATGTCATATGGGAATGAGAATTGGGCCGGTAAAGTCGCATATCTACAAGATGAGTGTTGCTAATATGTGCATACTAAGTTGACCGTGCGATCATACAAGATTAGAAATGACCACATTGAACAGAAGGTGCAAGTCATGTCCTGCATCTACCTCCATATGCACTATATGTGTATGAAACCATGGCGAAAGATGGTGTTAAAAAAAGAATAAGGTAGACCTAAAATTATATGGAATGAATTTTTTTTGAAAGATCTACAGTTTCTGGGAATCCACACAAACCTAGTGCAAAATAGGGTACAACGTAAGAAAAGGATCTATCGGCGATACTCATTAGTTGACTAAGTTTTAGTCATGTTAGGACATTTACTCTAGGTCTTATGTTTTCTAGAGTCTTTTAGTACTACCTGAGTGAACTTCTGGTACATTGTTGTTGTGGTACAATATGGGTCTATGGTGAGATTACATGGAGCAGCATGGTCAATGGAGGTTCATATAATCGACCTGAACTTGCTTGGAATTGAAGCCTAGTTTTTATAGGTTGCAACATGAGAATGTTAATGAAATTTGTGAATCCCGATTCCTGAAGAGGAAGACTAGTAAAAGTTGAAAGTTCAAGGCCAAGTTAAACAAAAGATGTTACCAATTTCCAAAAACAAAAAGACCAAGTTCAACAAAAGCACAACTGAAATACACTGTCTCAAGGAGAAAGTGGAAACAAAATTTGAAATGAATGTCTAATCAAAACCTCTAGATACTGCATGCATACTCGAAAGGAAAAAGAAAGAAAAGAAAAGGGAACAGCTGGTAAAATGCATAAGTATCACGAACACAACCTACCTATAGTAAATGCTGCCATTTACAGTTGCAAGAGGGACATACTGCTCATCCATGTTTAAATTAGACCAATGAAAATGAACTCTGCCACCCGCACCACCACCTCCACCCAGTGGGCCACCACAGCCTCCAACAACTGATAAAGCTGAGTTATCCAAAAGAGCAAAAGCTTGGAGAAAAAGTAGAATTGTTCCTCCAGAACCACCACCAACTCCGCCAGCAAGAGTACCATTACTGTTTTTGCTTGGGGTACGACAACTTTGACCATCAGCCCTCATAGACCCGTAAACATCAAGTCTCAGAAGAGGCCATTGACTGGATCCCAACACTGGCAACCATGAAAAAGTATCACAGTAAAAAAGTAAGTTTGTGAATATCAAACCATACTCATCTCAGACATTTCTGAGAACTTCATAAAATGACTGAGAACTTCATACACATTTGTGCATTATTACCTTTTTGTTAGCCTGCATTAACAAACTATTCAAACAAAAAACATACACTTGGAAACATTATATAAGTGAGTATGCGGGGATTACTAGAGGAAATTGTGCTAAGCGCATGTGATTCCACCGAGTATCGACCAGCCTAGGCATGAACTTGATATAGGTTAGCAACTTGAAATGCTGATTACTCTTCGAGAGGATTAACCGTCCATTCTTACCCTTCCTTTTCTATCTAATCTCAAGTTGGGACCATAAGTCTACATACTTCCTTTTAACCAACTAAAAGGGATAGAGACGAGATGTGGGAGACAACAAATTTAGCCAATGCTGTTTTATTTGAAGTAGCAATAAAAAAAATAGAAGAGAAAGCAATTAGACGTTTAAATATATTATTGGGGATCAATTCTTTGAGTGATAGCCCAAGAAAAAATTAACGCTGGAACTCCAAGTTATTAGTACAATCGAGATGAATTCCATAGAATCACCATCTCAGACGTCCCCGTAATCCGCCAAGGCAGTCACCGATCACACCACACATAAGCATAATGAATATTGAAGCCCATATTCATCAAGAAAAGAACTTCAAGTTTCAATCACACTAGTATGTGAACAGCTTATTTTCTTGGTTGAAGAGGGAAGGACAAGTAGGTACTCATTATTTTGCAAACGATAATGCAGGATTTGCGGAGTTAAAACTATTCGGTTACCATTCATTAATATCTCCTTGTATTCTTTTTTAGTTTTCGAATTCAACCAGATATTTGATACATTCCACCACATTGGGGTTTTCCGATAGAGTACCGATATAACTAACCCAATCTCCACCAATACCACTTACGGCCCCTGAAGTACACTATCTAAGCAATGTAATTCCACTACACTGCACATGTCCTGGCAGATAAGCAGCAAACTAGTGGTTGAAAAACTAAGAAAACATGAACGCGAAGGAATTTGTAAATTAGATGAAAACATGATGAAGAGGAATGTGCTCATTTTACCAGCCTCCATAAAACATAAGATAAGATAAACAAAAAGGTGAAAATATTCAAGTATAGTAACTTAGTAAAATATTTTACCAATTATTCCGCCTCCGATAACAGGTCCATAGGACTGGCCTGGACCTTCACTCCCACTGCCCAACTCGCAGGGAAGATCAGCATTGCCATATCTTTGACCACCTTCACTCAGCCTCCCATTGAAAAATCCCGAACCACCTCTTCCTCCATGTCCAGCGCCACCACCTGCCCCATTTGAGTAGTTTCCCATGCCAACACCTTTACTGCAACCTGAAAGTGAACCATCAGATGAGACATTTTAGACCTCTCTCCTTCTCTCTGACTCAGCAGAGGAGCAGGGTCAAAATAATCAGAACCCAAGAAAAAAGATAGCAAAAAAATGAAAAATCACTGGAAAATGTCGTGACCTAATTCAGAGGCTGTTATGGCACCACCATAGTCCACAATGACAGTTCTGGCTCTGTGAACATGGATAATGCTACCCCTGATGATGCCTGTGACAAGAATGTCTTCCACTCGACAAATCTGTCATAGCAGACAAGGAAACGAAAAATTAGTCTCAAGCAACGTGTATGTTGACTTGGTAACAGGCAAAAATTGGTGTGAGAGAATCAATAATATTCAGTTGGCCATTTTCTATTAACCTAAATAGTGACGTAAGGCAAGGAAATGAACAATTAATCTCAAGCAGTGGGGCATCTGTCCCAAGTGACCATTGTTAGCTTTATCAAACAAAGTAAAGATGAAAACTATGTGATTTCCCAGAACGGCAAAATATGACGTATTTAGATAGGCCAAGCAGAAGTTGTACTTTTTAATAAGTAAAATAAGTGTGAATCCTCTCGATGATTATATTCCATCTCATAGGTCTACCTTTTAATTCATGATCCTCTCTACAATCAATTTTTCTATGGATTTTAACTCAATCATGAAAGATATGGAGGAAAATCTAGTAAATAAAGAGAAGCAAAATTGAACTTTTGCTTTAATATATGCATTTTTTAGATAACATTTAAATGTATAATAATGTATCTAGGTCACACACACATCATTGGCAGTTGACAAAGTGCAAGATAGGTTTCTCTTACTTGCAGAGAAAAGGACAGCGTGTAATTCACATGGCAATCATCAGGTGGAGTAATCAAATCCATTGGACAGTTCGTGCTGTCGCATAGAGATTCTGTCACCCTATTTGGAGTCAAGGAGGTTAAATGACATAAATGAAATAATAACACTAAAATGGACAGTAAATCAAACAACAGAGGAAGTAAGACGCCATACTTGCTTCTACTTCTATTGTCATCCAAGGGGGCTTGAAGTAGAGATCCTGGGCCAACCTAACAATGAAAAGTTCACAATAGAATTACGCAGAAGTATAACATTAAAAAAAATAGAAACCCTGCAGAGCTTAATGGGAAACAACAGCAAAGCGTAAGCCCAATTCGTAGAAGAAACTGCACAAAGGTACGCTTATCAAGCTCCAAAACTTAAGAAAATGCTTTCTCGCGTTATTTATGTCTTATGAAAAAACTCATTCTCATATTTTACCCCGTCTCAACTATTGCAATAGAAGACAGGACAAATTTAAAAGGAAGCAATAAACAATCAATAATTGCTAACAGAATCTAAAATGTATGTTTTGATGTCATTAGGTTCTTAATGTTCTACAATAGAATCAGACATCAGTATTTTCATTAAACTTTCCCTCGTCAGTTCTCTATATATATATATATGGAGAGAGAGAGAGAGAGAGAGAAATATATGTGCCCATTCATTTTGGATATTCCAAATAGACATTTAACTTCTTTCATTGTTGTTAGCATCTGTCAACACTCGATGAGTATTTTATTGACCGATTCAACACAAGCATTTAAAAGCACATACTTAATTACTGTATCTATGCATCATGTGAATCCATAACTTATAAGTTATAACAACAACAACATACCCAGTGAAAATCCCACAATGTGGGGTCTGGGGAGGGTAGAATGTACACACACCTCACCTCCACCTTGGTAGGTAGAGCGGCTATTTTCGGGAGACCCTCGGCTCAAGACAAAGAATAAACAGGCAAAGCAAGCAAAGCAAAGCAAGAGATTCTCTTATATAGATACAATTTGTGTGGCTCTGAATTTTCTTGGGTCACGATATATCCTGAGTTGGTCATGGGCATGATGATTCTGATATCAATCTTTGAAATGGATTACTAATTTATTTCTTAGATTTTTGAGTTTATTTTTCATTATTACCTTTAGTATTGTTGGTTGCTACTTGCTTATGTATCTAATGATACAAGATATAATTCACAAATTGGCCATTTGGACATGCAACGCGTAACCCGTTTGGACAACTATGCTTCTTGTAAACATAATGTTTCATTGCCTCACAATTCATGAGACATTCCATTTCTGGGAATCCTAGGATACACATGACAAATTTCTAGAAAACTTACCAAAGTTTTAGGAATCCAAATTTAAAACCATGTTCCTTGTTTCCCTATCAAGCCAACAATTTTAACAGCTTTAAGAATTTCCTGTACCACAATCGATATAATATCCATGCCCCATTGACTTCTTAATATTTTTTTTTATGAAGGTAATTTCTTAATATTAATGCCTAGTCGAACTAGGTCACATAAAAGGAAAGCTAAGTTGCTCGGACTCGGGTGTGGGTATCCGGTGTCGGATTCGGCAAAATCTAAATTTTAAGATTCGGGGTTGCGTATCCAGGTATGGATACAGGTGCGGATTCGGCTAAGAAAATTCAAAATTATAAAAAATAGAGCTATAAAGATATATCGCTGCTATAATATTAAAGGTATGACATTTCCCTTGTCTTAAATTCGTTTTATCTTTAATTTTGAGAAATCAAATCTCAATTTTCCCCCCAAATTTTCGATGTACTCCGGTCAAAGTATCCGAAGTTGGTTGACGGTATCCGGGACGTATCCCGCTCCCGTATCCCCCCGTATCCGGACAGGGACGCCACCCAAAACGGAGAGTCCACGAAACTTAGAAGGAAAGTAATATGATACATGGTTCTTAAGCTTCAAGAATTAAAAGAAAAATGAAAGCAATGGTGTTCGGGTAGCTCGCATGCACCTAGATTATTCCACTAGGTGCCTACTATATCCCACCAGCATAGGTATCGGGTAACTCTAGGCACTAAAAGTTAGGTAGCAAGACTCACCTATCGCTTTTTGCTTTAGATTGAATTGGACCCTCGTATCCTATGTTTTTCATCCCACTTCATTGACAAGTAGGAGACACACCTTTGGTGCATCTTCAAGAATTAATATTCATCAAAGAATCCAAATTCAGACTAGCATGTGATATTTATCAATTAAACAACCCTTACATACAAATTCAAACTATTAACTTGATATTCCCTATACACTACTATAGAAAATGATGTGATAAAAGACCTCAAGTATTTCCACAGAGGGTCTAATTGTCTACTGCATAAATTGAGAAGAGCGAGCATACAATTAGTGCCGCAAGAACATTTATATAGACAAGGTTTGACCAAATTTCAAAGGTGCCATGGTTTCATTCAAATTTATAGCCTGTTCATTTGCCGAAACCTTGATAGGCATATTATCTGGTTTTTGTGCTAGTGGAATGAAGCAGGTACTAGGTAGAATAGTCGCCTCGCGCTTAAGCTGACCTTTCCACCACCGTTATCAAAAAATATACTCCCTCTACTCTTTACTATTTGGGGAGTCTACGAGGTGGGTTTTTTTACCACGTTTTCCTTGCATTTTTTTTAAATTATTTGAATTATAAATTATCATGACGTAGTTTCTAAATAAATAAATTTTATTTTTACAAACTTGAAAAATCTATGTTCAAAGTTATAAAGTTTGACCCTCGTACTCCGAAAAGGTTCACATAAATTGAAATGGAGGGAGTATATATTAACATCTTACCGTAATGTTATAGAATAGTGACAAGGAAAGCCTCTGGCCTATGATTGTATCACCATGACCAGTCAACTTTAGGAGTCCCTGACCATATAAAGCCAAGTTTGCATTTGAACTAATAACAGACTTTCCCTGCAAAAGAGGTATGACAGAAGTGTTTATGTTAACTTACCAGGAATATAACTACATCAGTATCAATGTATCAGGTAGACTTTTAATGGTTACCTTCAGAACAACAAGATTCCTGACTTCAAGGACAGATGTAGTAACAACTGTGTTTCCTCCACCGTCAACTTGGATTTGGGATTGCAACATGAGTAACATCTTCACAGATACTCTAAGTGCACCATAAACCTTCAATACAGTTTTTGTATTTGGAGCGGGCAGAGTACAGTTAGTACTGTTTGTGTATCTCAACAAGATGTATTTAGAATGTGATTTGTAACAGAAGATAGTAGGATATTTAACTATTTCTGTGATATGTGGAGACATGTTTAAGAAAAGAAAAAGAATATTAGCATTTAAGTAGGTGGGATTACAAATCTGGTACAACAATTTGCTAGCCAGTGATCACTGAGAGAAAATGTTTAAGAAGGCTGGAATAAACAATGGTCCATGCTGGAAAAGGACAATTAGATATTTTAGCGAGCAATAACAGATTCTCACGTGAACTTTTACCTTTATTATTGAATCACTCATTAGAAGTTCCTCTGCCACAAGCTCAAATTCAGAGACTGGGTAATTAGACAACCCGAAGACAATGCTGCTCCCGTAAAGTAGACTAATTTGGCCCCTCACCTTTATAAAGAAATTATGAACAGAATGAACAATTTGTTAACCAAATGAAAAACAATCATTAACTTGAAAATTAGAACACTTGTAACTAGTGGTTTAGCAAGAATGGCGTGACTCTGGAAGTCAACAGACGAGACATCTTGATAATTTGAGTCCACGTCTTCACCAACAAACACAAACAATAGATAATCTTAGAAAAAACAAGATACAAACCTGAACTCGTGACCAAAGTAGAGGCACTAAAACTTTAGCACTGTTCTCGACATAAACATTTGTCCAGAGAGGGGAAGTCGAAAAATCCAGCAGAGGGGTTTCTGTTTCTGTTGTTATATTGTCATTGTCTACCCGTAAACTCAGTACGTATGCATCATAGAAAGTACCTGCTGCCCCAGCATTTTGAGGACAACCAATACTCCAACCACCTGCCAGAAGACCAAATACAGATTATGTAGCTTAAAGAGAGGCATTAAACACTTGGACATGGGTAACTTTATACGTCAGTCGGAATATTATCCCTTTTCCTCCAAAAAAATAAATCCTTCACACCTAGACAACAGGTTCAAGATCAGATAAAGATAAGGGTTAGAGATGACGTCCGTTCAGCATTGCCAATGTAGGTTGTGGACTGAGAGACCACTTTCCAGCATCTGGAGCAAAATACTTTATGATAGTAATGAGTGTTTCTGCTGGTGATGCACTAAAACCGTAAACTGCTAAAGTATGAAACAATCAATGATATGTAAACTAATAGTTGTGTACATTAAAATATTAAAGATATATACATATGTTAGTCTAATATCATTGATTGAGTAATACTTTTTTGTTCATCAAAAAAAGATTTTTTTGAAGAACATGGTTGAATGGTCATTTTACACTCTTCCGTTATTTCATGTGTGGACAACTTATGTGGAAATCAGAATAAGGTATTTGGGCAAAGTAAATTTTGTATTCATCTCGTACAATTATACATTCTGCAAGTAAAAATTTATGCAAAACATAGTTGCTTTCTTTACCGAGAAATGCCCAAGTGTCAATGGCGCACGGTACAAAACTATGTGGGTAATAGGCCCGCCCCTCTACCCATCTCCACTTAAATAATAAGTTTTTGCCAGCGGCAAGATTCGAACCCATGAAGTGCACCTAACCCGCACATCACATGTTGAGTTCCTACCACTAGACCAAAGCCCTGAAGGCCAAAAAAAAGAGAGGGAGAGTTGTTTTCTCACCTCCATTAGGCTTGCAACACATCTAACTCGTGATATTACATAAGATGCACATCAGTGTAATGGGAACTGTTTTAACGCTTATTTCTTCCATCGTGAATAATAAAGTTATGTCTGAATTTGGCAAGCATCCCATCAATTTTTTCTTGCAATGAGAACATATAAAAAGTTTTCAAATAAGTTTGTTGACTAAAATAAAAATCCAAAGAAGTAAAAATTCCATTGTAGAGTATTGAATCAGAAGAGTGTTAATTTTCTAAACAACTTAAATAATTTAGGAATTCCAACAGTTCTTCTCAAGCTACCCTCAAGACTAATAGGTCAGACGGCTGGATTGCTTTTTTTGAGATAATTTTTTTTTGAGATAATGGTCAGAGGGCTGGATTGTTGTCAAGGTATATTGAAGAACTAGTTCCCTCAGTTCCACACATATAGAGCGAGGAAATACTGAAGCTGGTCCGTTTATCCATATAAATGCATTTGATGGATCCAACTAATTTATACACCATATGCGGCGTTCCCTTTCTTTAATCACTACTTCTCGTTTGGAAAGAATGATTCCTTTTCTAGCGTGAAATATAAGACTGCAGAGTGTGCTGATAGAAAACCCATTTATCCAAACAAGATTGAAAAGCTTAGCAGTCATAAAATATTGCAGATCAGTAGAATATGCCAAAAACAAGTATGATCAACACAAACCATGCACGGTAACTTTTACATCTTCTTGTCTGCTGTTACAGTTCAGTGAGATTCTTCCACCCCCGCCTCCACCACATCCCCTCCCACCGGCAGCGCTTATTTCTCCAAAACCTTTCCTGTCCAGGTATCCCATATTGAAGTTAGATACAGGGCATGCAAATACTATAGTTATTCAAATTTTGCAGTAGAAGAATGAATACAAGCGGTATTGTAAGACACAAATCAAGTCAAGTTTATAGTTATACAAACTGCTAAAACAATTCAACATTGAGGTTCTTACAGACTCCATTAACAAAACGAATGAAACGACGCAACTAATCATAGTGTTATCTCTGGGGAACAACCAACTATTCATAACACTACTTTATTTTTACTTTTTTATCCAGTCTCCTATCACAGTACTTGATGCATCATAAGGAGAAGATATAAAGAATAATGAAAAGGTTGAATGAGGAACGGAAAAGGTTATGTGATGATTAAAAAAACTTGCAAACTGACTTTGCAAAATCAGATGTAAGGATGCTTAGATTACTTCGGAGGGTGATGCATTATCACAGTGTTCTATGTCACCGGAATTGTCAATGATGTTGAAAACTTTTAGCCACTCGATTCGAATTATAGCATTATAGAACTGGTTATAATTAGATAATTTTAGTTGTATCCGGTGTAGATTTTTTTATTTGAGAATGAGTTGTATCCAAAGTAGATTATGATAATTTGTTCATTCATTGGAGGGACTTCAATTTCAAGAGAACTTATTACATGGTATCAGAGCGTGGTTTAAAGCGGGTCTAGTTCTAGGTACATCCAATTTGACGATACTGAAGATTTTTGTCCGAAAATTTTGACTAGAGAGTACCACTCCAAGTAGATAGAAAGACTTCATGGGGAGGATTTGGGTGTCAGCCCGCTCATTGTGGTTACTATGGAGGAGATGGAGATCCAACCTATTTAAAATTATGTGGAGAAGGTGGAACAAATTTATTTTGTTAGAAAACTCAGGACCGAGGAGAGATTTGTTAGTTGTTTATAATTTTCTTATCATGCTTTGGTTTCTCCTTTTTCCTGAAGGAAGGACAACACAATTACCATAACTGATTTTTTCTTTCCCTAGAGGAGAATATAATCTTTCATATTTGGCTTTCTCGATTCTTGGAGGGGAAAATTATGTACTCCAATAAATTAAAACCCATTCCTTGTCTCATGGAAGCATTCATAATTTAGACTTGCAGAGTTCAATCTAGGAAGAGAGTTGGTGAGACATAACTCTTAGCCGTCATATGTATGAATCTCTTTAAGAGTGAATCAGCGAGGTTATTCTCTGGATATTCTTGTGCTCTCTTTTATATTCTCTTTGGAGTAGTGGATTGCTCATCCACATTAAAATTTTGTATCCTTTGGTATATTTCTCTTTAGTTGCTTGATTTATCATTTTTCAGGGTTTGTTTGTTATCTTCCGCATAACACTTGGTTATTTCAATCCTAACAAATGGTATCGGAGCCCAACCCATTTGTATTTTGGCCTAACCAAACTAGGCTCCACATGCCCAACCCTAGGTGTATCGAGAGTGAGAGTGTTAAGTGTCCCAAGATGGTTGAAGGAATAGGCCGTTGTCTCCTATTAGATGATCTTGAGAAGTTCTAACCTCATGAGCTAAGTTTTTCTGGGTTGAGTTAGGTCCAAAGTCTAGTTTCTTAACAACACCTAAGCAATGGATAGCCTAGAACATAACAGAGCACACACACTAAAAAACGAGAACCATAAGTACAAGTAAGACTGCTATGACATTTTAAACAATTAAGAAAGAGATGGTAACTCTAAATTCATACTTTTCACATAATAATTTTTGACATTCTCAAATTCATTGTCCAGGTTATTTGGAACAGTAATAAAGATGCATAGACTTTGAATATTCGATTGCTCGAGAATAGTTATATCGTTATAGAAGTAAGTTTTTCGGCACGTTACTGCAAGTCCAGAAAGATTACTCACAGCTTTTGAGCATGTACAGAAATGCTTCCACCGGAACCCCCACCGCCATTTGATCCTCCATCTCCCCCATCTGCATGTATGGTACCATTTATGTACAGGAGATCTTTCAGATCAAGGTAAACACGTCCTCCCCCGCTTCCTCCAAACTTGTGTTCACTAGAGGTACCACCACCCTTGCTTCCATAAGACCATGGCTTTGACAATGAAGACCAAGCATAAACGTCACCGCCCCAATTATTTGTCTTGTTAGTTTTCAGGCAGGTTGCCCCACGTCCACCATGCCCTCCCCCTGCGCCATCATACCCAACTGGCGTCCCACTAGTCTGAGAAGGTGGTGCTCCACCCAATGCAGTAGTATTTATAGAAGAATTGTGTCCCAATGTCAAACTGAGCGCAGAAAAAATAACAGAACCAGCTACAACTGTTGCATCTTTACCAACTTTAACATTGCCAGTCAAATTGAAACTTATAATACAGCCTTTTATCGGACAGTAAATAGAAACCTGAGGAAGTATCTCCAAGTTCCCAGTACCCAACACGTACAAGTCAGAATTTATGTACAAATTTGAATTCAGCAAACAAGTTGTGTCAAATGATCCAACTCCTTCAAGGTCCTCACAAGAGACTGAACTATTTGTCAAAAATTGAGGTCCTGATTCTTGATCGATATTGATTTCAGACCAGTGAATCAGAGATGATTCAGAATAATAATCTGTTCGGTTCTCAAATGCAACAGGCTCACCTCTATACTGCTCTAAACCAAGGGAAAGCACTATTATAAAGAGTTGACATAAAATGCACCAGTTGAGAAAGCATTTCGCTAGCATTGGACGCATCACCGCCCAAAGAAAAATAGACTAATAATCTCAAAGCATGAGATTGGGTTCAGAACAGTTGTGCTGGTAAAGCCAGAAATGCTGACAAGGCACAAGCTCAATCCTCTCAACCAATTCGCTTCCTTTCAGCATAAAACACAGTTTCAGCTCACAAGTTCAGTAAATCCACTGCCAGCAATGTAAATACAGTATCTCCGCAAACGATATTTATTCATTCAATTTTCTCTCTTTACATAAGCCACTGATGTCCTGCATTTCCAAATGATTAACTTGTTCGCAATTACTCTTAACCATAGAGAATAATCAAAGTCTACAATTACAAACTGAAAATAATCATAGTGACAGTTCATACTTTGAGAGTAAATCAAACTAAACAACAACTATCATGTACTCTGCTTTATAGACTACGGTTTGCATTGTTGAATCGTGGAGATAATGATACTTGTTTCTACCATCATAGATTTTTTCCCCTAATAACTCCCACTAGCAACAGGGTACCAAATAACTCTAGCACCAGATACTAGATAACTCTGTCCACCAACAACCGGTACCAGATAACTCTGTCCACCAACAACAAGTTCTGTCCACCAACAACAAGTAACAAATAACTCTATCCACCAACAACAAGTAACAGATAACTCTATCCACCAACGCTATGACACATGGAAGAAATCACCTCGTAATAATCAAAACTAATTCTCCTCAATCAGCAAAACAACTAATTAAACATGATCATCAGCAAAACTAAGATAATTAACTATCCGCTTAGACCGATAAACAAAAAAATTGAAAATTCATCTCCTTCTGCAATGTATCTATTGGTAAAATTATTTAATAATCTCACACCTACCGACAACATTCATACAATCATGTTCAATCAATCAATAATTATCCAAAAAAAAAACACCTAGATATCACTAATTAAATACGATATACTCAATTTAAATCATCAATTGACTATAGCAACACTCAAAAAATGTGAAACGTAACACATTTATATACACTAAACAAGTTCAAATGAAAGAGTAAGAAAAACATACAAGACTAACCGAAGAAAGGAAGGTTCTAGACAATTGAAATCATTTCCTGGTGAATTGTTGATAAAAACTAATATGAGTGAAGTAAAGCAAAGTGTAGCTTTGAAATGCTTATTAACTATTCGTTTTGAAGTGGAGGCAATAGAGAGAGAAAGAGAATGAGTTTACCATTCAAAGTGAAGCAAAAGGTGTTATTGAGTATGAGCTGGACTCCTGTTCAGATCCACTCTGACCGTTACGGAATTCACCTTACAATAGGCCATTAATTTCGGAAATGCCATTATTTTGCTACCTTAACAGCTAAGCTCTAGCTTGTGTAAATAAATAACATTAAAATCATCTTATCAAGAATTAAACATGTTTTATAAAAATAAATTGTACATATAAATTAAGTTTTCATGTTTTATTTTACGAAATTAGAAACCGATCCAAAAATTTAAAAACAAACCAAACCAAATATTAAAAATATTTTGATTCGATTTGGTTATTTAATTTAATTCGAATAATACATACTATTAATATTAGTATCTATCCTATTCGAGTCTTTTCTTTTTAAGTTAATGGGTATAATTCATCAGAATTGTGATTTGAAGTGGTAAATATTTTTTTCATCTTTAATTAGAATTTAAAAATCTCACATACGAATCTTGAGTATGGAATTGCTTTGTCAGAAGCGTTTTTACTTTTAATATAAAAAAAATCGGCCCGAATTAAAATTTAGTCCTACTTTGATGGATGCTAAGAACTTAGGAACTACCTCGTGTACTAACTTCAACTTCAAAGTGAAGTGATTCATACGGACTTTACAAATATCTTGGCAACAAGCTCCAATTTTTGTGAATATGAAGTGTTTGGATTGACATTTCTTTGAAGGCTGAAGTTTCTATTATAATGAAAATGGATATATTGAAAACAATATGAGCTTGAGTACCTAAGGGCTAGGGCTCGTTTGGTACGTCACACTGGACTGTACTAATTTCATTGAATTGTATTGTATTGTAATAGACTAGATTGCATTAATATATAATGGACAGTATTAGTGAATTAATATATAATGGGTATCTTTTTATTTTTAAATCTGATCAGAGACTCCACCAACTAGATGGCCTCAAAAATAGATTATGCCTAAAAATAGTACATTGATTCAAAATTGAAAATGTCCATCAAACACTGTATTTTTTTATTCAAGATACCCAAATTGTCTGACGTCAACGCATTCCTATAGCCTATACGAAAGTTAAATTGTTTTAAACATTTTTTTCTATTTTGGTCCAAGGACTTTAATTATTACCAATCAACTAAAATTGAATTTTAAATTTGAAGTTTGGGTATATGAATTCTCTACATCTATCCGGCTCTATTCAGATATATTTCATCATAATTAAGCACTATTAACTTATATTTTAGCAAGAACAATTAGAAAAGAATATATCATGAAAACATTATTTTACACTTTGACTTGTAATAAAATTTATACATATCCATCATACATATTATTATATTACTTTAACATATTAATTTACAACAGGTGTTTTGCTTCAATTTGAACAGAACATTCTTGACAAATGGTCTCCAACATACACAAAGTGACAAGAAGGGATGGTTTGACGTCTACGGTTGAGAGTAGTTACAAAACATTATCATTTGATGAGTCCCCAAATGACAGAAAAGGAAGAAACTATTTTACTAAAATTGATGTAAGTACTATATTCACAAATAATTCAAAAGCCCAAAGGCATTAGGTGAAATTTCGTTTTTTGTCCCAAAGAATGATTGTTTTAATGAGATAAATTAATTCAAGGTACTATATTTTTGCTTCCGATAAATAGAACAAAAACAAATAAAATAACTACAAAAATGATTAGCAGCGAATGCTAGGTAGGTGTTAGACCCTCGGCCTAACTAATCAGACATTGGCATGGGCGTGGAAGGAATTTACGTGATAGATCTTGTCACGACCCAAAAACAGGTGGCATCATGTTGACATGGGCGGGAAGATATGTCAAGGCCACGGCATGAACAAATTGTGACAAGACAAGGCAGTGTGTGTGACAAAGGCATGACAATACAAATCAGTGGACGGCTAAGGCAAAACATGGCATGGCATGTGGGGGACAAGTCAAGGCCTGGCACGGCTAAGACAAAGCAATGGTGCGAGCAAGGCAGTGTCATGGGCAAGTCAGGCGTGCGACAAGGGCCGACATGTGCACAAGGCATGTCGTGCAAGAAAATGACGTGAAGGGTGAGATGGGCGTGAGACCTTGGCGCGAAATTGGGCCATTGGCGTCCAAATTTGGTGGGATCGCACGCATCTGCGCGGCACACGCGGCAGTTGGGCGATTTTATTCATTTCCCTTGTATTCAGCCGAAATGGCTAAGTTTTTTGGACAGTTGCCTTTATATTTTAAGCATTTTCTTGTATTTCCTAGCAGTTGGGGGATTTCGTTTGCATTAGCCTAGGAGGGTTGAGTGGGCTAAGGTTGACTTATTTTCGTGTGCCAGCCCAACACTTGTGCAAATTCGAGTTATGTGAAATAGAGTTTGAGAGAAAATTCTAGAGAGTGAAATATGTCTAAGGTCGGAGGATCTTGTACCAAGGATGGTGTGAAAATTGAGTGTTCTTGTATTCACTTTAAATAATACAAGTTGGGAATTGGTTTCATGTATATTGTTGCCTTGTGTTCTTACTTTTATGTTGTCTTTCTTTCATCTTTTGCTGCCTAAAAACGACTAAGTATTTTACTACGTTGTTGTTGACTAAAATCGAGTCAAAGGTCAAATATCCTGAATTTTAACTAAGTGTTGGAACAGGTTGAGTCAAGAACTGCTTGACAACCACTGTCACGATCCATTCGGCGTGGATCGTGCTCATCGGCACCCAAGTAGTCATACATCGAGTAATCGGAAATATAAAACAAGACATGAAAACAGTTTATAAAATAAGACACGCTTTATGCGAAAACGTCGTCTTTCTAAGGCGTATATATATAAACATGGTTTAGCGATTACATCCGAAATCGCATAAATGACTACTGCACTTAAGGAAATATACAACTATGGCGGGACAGGGGCCCGCCATACCCCGATCAGCATAAAACTATCTACAACAGGAGATCATACCCAAAAGTAGAGCCTCCTAGGAAAGATGGAGCTCCGACACCAACGTAGAGATCCTAAGAATGTGAATCTAGCACTGCTGCCTCTTACTGCGCATGAACGCAGCTTCGGGCGAGGTCAAGATAACAGTACTAAGTATATGAAATCAGAAAATACTTAAATGAAAACATATCATTTTAAAATCGCTTTGCAAGTATGTATGAAACAACGAGGATCGCACATAGTACATCATAAACAAGAGCAACAATAGGTAAATCAGAATGTGTCTTTTCTAGGCTGCGAATGATCAAGCAGGGCCAATTGCGTAGTATCACCACGCAAGCCTAATCTCGACTCGTAGTCGCGTGCCACTCACATAGGCCCGCGTAGGTACATAACCCGCATCGAGGGTAGCTCCTCTGCATCGCCCCGACTCGTAGTCCGCACGGCCACATGCATCGCGTGAGGTATAACCCCGCATCACTAACTCGGAACTCCGTAGCTCCGCATAGGTCCTCGACCCGCATGAGGTATTCTCGAATCACGGTCCTGCATCACCGAGTCTACCCCGCGGAGGCGCCTTAACCCCTGAATATGTCAAGAGGTGAGTGATAGTACACTAACATAACAAATTATCTTTAAACAATGAAGACAACAAGAATACTCTTATACAAACGTTACAAGACACTAACACACATAGCATCATATCATGTCTACTTATCAAACCATCTTATTATTCTTTTCACAATTCAATATAAGTCCGTTATAAACACATAGGCAAACTGCTTCTTTTATCAATCTTAAGTGGTTATACTTAACTTCCCATAAAGCTAGTATAACTCTTAAGCTTCGCTTTAAAACCAATTAGTTCTCTTCATAAAAATGATTCAAGATTCTTTTGAAATGCTTTCGATTCTTTATTATTCAAGCTTAAGCGTGAGGCATTCTGTAAGTATTATTCAGCTTAAGCGTGAGGCATTGCCGTAGTTATTATTCGATTAACACGTACGCGTCTACCGCACTACATATATATTGTAAAATATCATGCTTTAGGAAGAATCACATACCTTCTCAAATAAAACCACCGCCAAGTCAATATGTCGCGCAGAATCAAATTTATAATAGTCGACACGCCTATCAACGCTCGCACTACTTTGTAACCGATTCTAAACAGAGGGTTCTATATCCTACGGAAAATTGGGCGTCTTTACCCGGTGAGCTACTCAAGTCTCATCAGAAACAAATTCTATGTAAGTACAATTTGATTATTCTTCTTTAAACCCTTCTACCGTGATAGCTCAATTTATTCTCGTGATATTCTTCTAAGTATTTTATACTTATTCTTATACTACTACAAGATGCATTCTCTAATTCAAAAGAGGTTAGGATTATTTACCTCGGTAAGCCCAATAATATCCTAGATAAAGTCGCGCTGAGCAAGGTTTAGCTCCTAAGTCAGACGCTCCCAGAGCTCAAGAAACCTTAGAAGTTCTTCACAACTTCTACTAAGGACTAAGGGATTTGGGCTAGGGTATTTGGGCATTATAACAATACAAGAAGGCAACTTTTCTACCGGAGGAGGGTAGGTTTCACTAGGCTAGGGGAGGTTGCCTCGGCTTCAAAGGGAGTGGGCAGGAGGCTTTGGAAAAGCTTTAGAGAGAGGGGAGGATTTTTCAAGACTTGGAAATTGATTTGTGGATGAAGAACTCTTCATCTAAAGGGGTATTTATAGGTCGAAGTGGCCAACCAATGGCCAAGATTAAGCCAAGTGCTAGGCAGTGTAAGGCCAAGATTAGGGCAAGTGTCCTTATCCATTTACTACACAAAATATCCTACCTAATCCTCGACTTGTGCAAAGGCACAAAAACGTGCAACTCCATGCCCATTTCGTCCAACGGACGATTTCAAGTCCACCAATCGGAGGTGCCGTGTCGCCTCCCGCTGGTCCAAAATGTTTCGTCTCTGAAAAATCCGCAAAAATTAGAAATGGCATAGCCGAATTTACCCTACGAAAGTCGTGGAAACGCGTTTAAAAGCGATTCTTTTAGCGAGTTGTCAGGCACAATTTTCGAACTTGGCCTAACCTTAGGCTAAACTTTAAATGCACGCCTTACGCATATACTCGAAATACGGTATAACATTCTCCCCTTAGAAACATTCGTCCCGAATGTTCCTTCCCAAGCGATTAACGATAAGATTCTTCATAACTTAAACAGATTGCAAATGCCACACACGCCACGAACAACACTTAGGCATAAACGATAATGAAGATTTACAAGTAGGAAAAGTGAATTACCCGAGGTGTGGGAATAGGTGAGGATACCTCCGCCATGTCCTCCTCGCCTTCCCACGCCATCTCCTCCTAAGCTCGTTCGCCACAAGACTTTGTGAAGCCACATCCTCGTCCGCAGACGCCTAACCCGACGATCGACTATCGCCATGGAATCTCTCATACGATAACCCCTGGTCACACCGGACATCGTCAATCGGGTGTACTTAGATGGATCCCCGATACATCTCCTCAAAGATAGATACGTGAAACACCGGATGCACCGCCTCCAGATCGGACGGCAGATCCAACTCGTAGAGTAACCTTGCCTACCTCGCGACAATCCAAACGCCCAATGTACCTTGGTGAGTTTCCCTTCTTCCCGAATCTCATCACACCCTTCACGCGACACCTTCAGAAAACCCAATCATCAATCGCGAACTCGGATGTCGACGACGATGATCTGCATCGACTTCGCCGACTCGAGTCGCAATAGCCGCCTGATAAGCTTCACCTTATCCATCGCCGCTGCACCAAATCGTCCCACTAGCCGCACTCGCCCACATCGAACCAACCTATAGGCGATCTGCACTTCCTCCCATACAAGGCCTCATAAGGCGCCATCCGAATCTTGGAGTAGCTATTATTGTACGCGAACTCAACTAGAGGCAAATGATCCTCCCGGATACCGAAGTCGATAACACAGCTCGCAGATATCCTCAAGAGTCCGGATAGTGCGCTCGGCTGTCCGTCTGCGTGGATGGAAAGCGATTGTGCTCACCGCTGCGTCCTAAACCTCTCGAAAGACCTCCGAAGTTAGCCGAACCGGCTCCTGCATGCGATATGATCGAAATAGGGACTCCATGCATCGACGATCTCTCGGATGTAAAGTCCGCATAATCCTCGGTAGAAAAGTCGCCCCGACGGGAAGAAAGTGGGCTGATTTCACACCGTCGACGATAACCCATATAGAATCATGTCTCCTCCGAGTGCGAGGTAATCCGTGATGAAGTCCATGTTGATCACCTCCCACTTCCGGTCGGGATCTCTATCGCTGCAACAAACCACCGGGCCTCGGTGCTCTACCTTCACCGGGACAACACGGGCACCGAGCTACGAACTCGCAACGCCCTCTTCGCCATCCCACCAATACGGATCTAAGGTCGTGGTACATCTTGGTCGACCGGATGGATGAGTAACGCCGCTTGTGTGCTTCCCAGAACTTCGCCAAGTCCTCAAACATCCGGAACACACACCGCCTCAAACCTTAGCACCCCATCGGTGCTACCTCAGGACCGCGCCCTCACGTAAGAGTTGTATCACGATAACGTGTCGAGCTGGATCCTCAAATGTTGCCTCTTCACCTCGACGGCGATGGAAGACTCGGCAACCTCACGAACTCGAACCCCAGCTATCGAGAATCAATCAAACGGACACCAAGGCTCGCTAATCGATGCAAATCACGAACCATGTCCTCCTCTCTAGCCGCACATCCGATAGGCTCCCATCGACCTACGACTAAGGCATCCGCCACAACATCGCCTTCCGGGTGGTACAGATATCAACATCGTAATCCTTAAGCAACTCTAACCACCGTCTGCCGTAAGTTCACTCCTCCGTGAAGATATACCGGAGGCTCTTGTGGTCCGTAAAAATATCCACGTGAACCCCATACAAATAGTGCCTCCAGATCTTCAAAGCGTGAATCACACCGCCAACTCAAATCATGGGTGGGGTAGTTCCTGCGTGTTTCTTCATGTCGGGACGATATGCTATAACCCCGCCATCGCATCAACACACATCCCAACCCGATGCTCGCGATCACAATACACGACATAACCATCCGGACCTCCGGAAGAGTAAGAACGGGGCGGTCGTCGATCTCTCTTTCAAGAATCGAAACCCCGCCACAAGCATCATCCATCAAACTTGCCGCTTTCCGAGTCGGCCTAGTCAATGGTGCGAAGATAGAAGCAAACTTCTCCACGAACCGCGATAATATCCTGCAAGGCCCGAAATGCGAACCTCGCCGGAGTAGTAGGTCAGGCCAAGTCCCGATCGCCGATCTTGGCGTATCACTGAATGCCATCACCCACAATATGCCCAAGAAACGCCACGAAGTCAACCAAAACTCACATTTGGAAAACTTGGCATACAATCGCTGGTCTCGAGAATCGGCCTGATCGCCAAATGCTCGCTCTCTCGCCGGCGAGAATAAACCAAGATATCATCAATGAACACTATCACAAACGTGTCCAAAAATGGTTTGAACACTCGGTTCATCAAATCCATGAATACCGCCGGAGCATTGGTCAACCCAAAAGATATGACCCTGAACTCATAATGCCCGTACCGGGTCCGGAATGCAGTCCTAGGGACATCCACCTCTCTGACTCGCACCTGATGATAGCCCGAACGCAGATCAATCTTGGAGAAACATCTCGCGCTCGCAAATCGGGTCGAACAAATCATCAATCCTGGGACGGGGGTATCTGTCCTTACGGGGCCCCTGGGTCAGCTGCCAGTAATCCACACACCCGCGCAGCGTCCCGTCCTTCTTCTTTACGAACAATACCGCGCTCCTCGTGATAAACACTAGGCTCGATGAAGCCCTTCTCCAAAGAAATCCCTGCCGATCCTTCAACTCTCTCTCAACTCGGCAGGTGCCATTCTGTATGGCGGAATGGAAATAGGCCGAGTGTCTGGCAATATGTCTATACAAAACTCAATCTCCCTCTCAGGAGGGATACCCGGGAGGTCGTCTGGAAACACGTCTGGGAACTCTCTGACTACTGGAACTGACTGAAAATCTGGCACTGCAGCCTCAGTATCAAACACCCGAACGAGATGGTAGATATACCCCTTCTGCACCATCTTCCTAGCCTTGAGGTAGGAAATAAACCTACCCCTCGGCGATACCGTGCTCCCCTCCCACTCAACAACCGGCTCCTCAGAAATCGAACTGCACTACTCTCTTTGCGCCTACATTGGCGTAGCAAGCTAGTCAATCCATCCCCACGATCACGTCAGTCAATCATCTCCAACTCTATCAAGTCGGCCAGGTCCGACGATCAGAAATGGTGTTACACCGTAAGTCCGTGACATGTAAAGAGAATGTACGAAAGGAAACAAGACTTGGGAATTGGTGCGAAAGGAAGAATTGTTTTTCCGACGGAAAATGTTCCGAACGTCGGAAAGGAAAAATGTTCGTTGTTGAGAATTGGATTCTCAAAATACATTATTTGAAGAGTATGAGACTTAATAATATTATGGAAATTTATTTTTACGGATTTGGTCACGTGGGGCCCACCCGAGGAGTTTTACATTTTTGTGGGACCCACGAGGGTTACGAAATTTTATGGATGAATGAGAGGGCGACACGTGGCACTCCTTCGTACTATTCTCTCTCTGCAGTCAGGGGGGAGTTTATAGTTCTGGCGGTCCTTCGAACCGCATAGATGACGTGACTACTGGACAGGATCAGGAGGCGACATCGCATGGGGGTACATGTATATTTCGACTCTTTTGAATCATACGTGCTTTGATAGATTCAGATTTTGCCCTAGCATATATGTTTTCCTTGTGTTGCTAGCAGTTATAAGTGATAGTTCCCCAGAGGTAGGAATACTTTGATTACTAAGGTGTGGAGTTAAGAATGTTGACAAGAATGGTAAGTGAACTGAGACTATAGTTGTGTAGAGTTCACACGTAGTAATTGCCCCCTGACAGTGTAAGACCAATAGGGAAGATTGTACGGTAGAAATACTTCGACCTATGTGACGAACCGCTAGTGATTAGGGGATAGGGTAAGAAGTACCTTGAGATAAGAGAGAGTTTTATTTCAAAGCAAGAAGTTAAGTGTGACGATGAGTCGGGTTATAGACTCATTTCGTCAACCGATAGTATGGAATCGGGTGAATGTCAAATAGAAATGGTCCGATTATGTGATAGGGTCAGGATGCCAGCCCAAGTTGAGTTAATCGTTATACGAGTTCGTGGACGCGTTCCACCGAACTAGGTCGTAAGGACCGGTAAGAGCCTTAACGAGTGTAAGTAACAATATGGCTGTGTTTGGATAGTAACTCCAAGGATTGAAGAATAGAAGCAAAATTTGAGATTTTGTACGTGTACTATATGAGTTTGAAAGTACGAGAAAGTATGACAAGTAAGGAAAGAAAGGAACCTCTAAGGATCCCGTGTTTTGGGAAGATCAGAACCTTCGAGTTTTGTGAGAAGTCGCGGACGGAAGGTCCATTATTATGTTTACGTATGTTAGGTGATGGCCATGTGGCATCGCTGGTCTTGTGCGCTTTTGATTGTTAGGCATAGTATAGAGATTATGCGGAGTTTGTATAGTGACAACCGACTAAGAACATTCGGGACGAATGTTTCTAAGGGGAAGAATGTTACACCCCGTAAGTCCGTGACATGTAAAAGAGAATGTACGAAAGGAAACAAGACTGGGAATCAGTGCGAAAGGAAGAATTGTTTTTCCGACGGAAAATGTTCGAAACGTCGGAAAGGAAAAATGTTCGTTGAGAATTGGATTCTCAAAATACATTATTTGAAGAGTATGAGACTTAATAATATTATGGAAATTTATTTTACGGATTTGGTCACGTGGGGCCCACCCGGGAGTTTTACATTTTGTGGGACCCACGAGGTTACGAAATTTTATGGACGAATGAGAGGCGACACGTGGCACTCCTTCCACAAGGCTTGGACGAAATTTTGCAAGGCTAAAGTGGTCATTTGACCTAAGTAGATGATAAGTCTTGAAGCTTGATATTGTTGACAAGTCAACTTGTCACCTAAGTTTAATCCATGTGAAACTCATCCTAGACACACATTTGTGATAATACAAGCCCTCCAATGTTTTATATAAGCTCACTACTAGTGCAAGACTAAGTTTCCAACACTTAGAAAAATCACAAACATTTCTTGTTCTTCAGTTAGCTCTCGGGTTAGCCACTTTCCCACAAGAAAAATTTTAGTTTGTGACCACTTTGTTCACAAGACTTAAACCCAAGGTTCCTAAGGGTATTTTAAGGTTATCTCAATAGAAAGATTTCGGGAAAAACGCATTTTCACGTTAGTCGCAAGGCGGAAACTATGGGAGTTCTTCAACTTTGAAGTTGGAACTTGAAGATGGGTTCTTCATAGGCTTACGAGTGCTTGAGCGGATTGGAACCTAAGGAAAGGAGCTAAGAATTTGCTAAGGCGCGACTTTGAATCTTGGAAATTATAAGGGCTTTGAAAGGTATAAATTTGGTCGTTTTAGTAGTTAAGGCTTACTTATTGTTGTAGCTATGGATATTAGCAAGCATGAGTGGTATATTATGAAGTTTGTTTATTATATTGGCTATTGGAACCCTAATCCGAAAACTAGCATGTTAGCCTTAAGACTACAATTCAAGTTGATTATTCGTTTAAGCGTCGCATGTTGTATAAAGAAGGAAATTGTAGTTATTGAAGTTGTTTATAACTATATAACATGTTAGACCTTAGAACTTGGAATTGGAAAAGGATTGGAAAAGACTTTGAATTGTTAGTATGTTGGCCGAGAATGGCTAGTGAAGTTTGAACTACTTTGTATATAATTATGGGGAATTTTACACGTAGTGTAAGGCGTGTAATCCCTTTGTTTGATTGTTGTTTGGGGCCTTAAATGTGGCGTGTTGGTTATTGTATTCGACCTTGAAAAGGTGGCAAAGTGAGTAGAAACAAAGGAAGTCTGCCTGATTTTCCGTAGAATTAGAGACCAAACACTTAGTATTATTCTACGTAGAGACTAGAAGTTGATAGTCTTGTTGTGACCATTATAGGTTGACACTTCTACGTACAGCGTATTCGGCTTAGCTTGTGGAATTAGCCGAAAAGGTATGTGAACTATCTCCTCTTCTAGCATGATTCCTTAAGATAAAGAAAGTATGTTCTACTCCCTAAACGATCCATTCCTTGGTTGTATTTGGATTGCCTAAAGTAGAATTTGTTACATGTGCTTCGATTGTACTTTGATGTTTAAATTGTAAGTCGATAATCCATTTCCTTAGTGAAGTTTGGATTCTTAAAAGTGAAAGTATTTTACTTAAAGTACATAGAGTCTTGAAAAGGAAGTGGTTTCTAAACCTTTTGGCTAGTGCCTTAGTTCCAAAACCTAAAGGTCATTAAAATGACTTTAGAAGTCATGAGTGATTTACTTAATTGTTTTAAAGAGGAGAAATGACATGATTTAAGAGAAGAAACTTGTTTTCTACATATTAAGAGACTTGAAGTGTTTTGAAAGTTAAGGGACTTAAAGAGTTTTAAAGATGTGATACTTGTTCGTTTTAAACGTATAAGTCCTCTGATAGGAAATTGTATTTGGCTAAGGTATAAAGTGAATATAACGACTTTATGGGAAGTTGGTTATATTTGCTTTATGGAAAGATAAATGACTCGATTTTAATGAAAAGGCAACTTGATTTTAAGGCATCAATTGCCTAAGGTTTAGTAATAAAATAAGTTACTTGGTTTCTAAAGGTTAAGAGACTAAGTGTATTTTTAAAAGTTAAGAAAATCGATTTGAAAGTATTTAATACTTGGATTTTAATAAGTATAAGTCTCTTGGTTATAAAAGGAATGGATATGTCTAAAACCATAAAGGGTTATAACGGCTTTATGGAAAGTCGGTTATAACGGCTTTATGGAAAGTTTAGAAAGTTGTCTATTTTGATTAATCGACATAAGTTGCCTAGATTGTAAAAGAAAATTTGAGTTACTTGATTTCAAGTGTTGAAATAAGCTTTCAAAAAAAAATGTAGTGACTTACTTTGAAAAATAGACACGCTCGATACTACGGTGTTAGTATCTTGGGATTTTTCACAAAAAGGAGTCTCTTGAAAAGATTAGTACTTTGGCTTGATTAATTGAGAATTAGTCTAAGTGTGCCTTGATTAGTACTTTGGCTTGTTAAATGAGAATAATCCTATTGGTGCCTTGATTAGTACTTTGGTTGTTAATTGAGAATTATTCTAAGTGTGCCTTGATAAGTACTTTGGCTTGATAATTGAGAATTATTCTATGTGTGCCTTGATTAGTACTTTGGCTTGATTAATCGGGAATTGCCTATGTGTCGGTGATAGCCTTCGAGTGCAAGTACTATGTTTTATTACGCTGTCGCGACTCTCGGTTGGAGGGTGGTCTGCCGTCAGAAGTTCTTGGGACGTCTGCAAGCGGTGATGTGGGATTCCACGGGTATCTTCCGCTATCGGTAGTACTTGGGTTAAATTCCTGATTCTTTTATAAAAGACATGGTAGTGCTTATATGCTTGTTTGTGATCGGTCGAGATAGGGTAAGAGTATATGTGAGGGTAAACCCCAAGACGCTATACCACCGCTTTACCACCTTCTCGGTAGAGTATATGTGAGGTAAACCCCAAGACGCTATACCACTGCTTTACCACCTTCTCCAGGGTAGAGTATATGTGAGGGTAAACCCCAGACGCTATACCACCTGCTTTACCACCTTCTCCAGTAGAGTATGTGAGGGTAAACCCCAAGACGCTATACCACTGCTTTACTACCTTCTCCGTGGGTAGAGTATGTGAGGGTAAACCCCAAGACGCTATACCACCGCTTACCACCTTCTCCGTGGTAAGAGTATAAGTGAGGGTAAACCCCAAGATGATATACCACCGGTGGACTTGGTGTTCATGTATGCCTATTGGTGTTGTACTATATCATGGATCACGCGGTGAGGAAAGATTCCACGCACGATTGATGTTATGGGCGTGAGACCCACGGGTTATATTTGAGTACGACTCGGCGCTCGCCCCCGACTTGACGTGGATCGCTATGTATTATGATCGTAGTTGGCTATCATACATGTCCCCGCTTTGTTTAGATCGTTATGATTTTATTACGCATTTCTGCTCACATACTCGTACATTCTTCGCATCGACCTCCTTCGGGCCGCTCACGCCGCAGTTTAGGTACGCTGTTCGTGATCGGCAGCGTAGGATCCTCGCCGTGGTTTTGGATAGCTCCTCTGCTCGTGAGTTTATCTTTTGGTATATATCCTTCAAGCATGTGCTTTGTACGCTGGGTACTACGGGCCTCATTCCGGCCATAGTTCAAGATAACTCTTAGGCCCTGTAGTCATACGTGGATCGACTCACGCATGGTCAGGTTCATTGTTTATGTATATATGGCGCCTTGTCGCTTTTCCTTGCACGCACGCTTATTTTAAAGAAAAAATGAGTCACATTAATTTCCGCAATGTACTTAGTCAAGGTAGTATGGTGCCTGTGTAGGGCACCGCCACGCCCGGTTCGGGTGTGACAAATGGTCACAAGACAAGCTCTATATACCCGCCGAGCTACCACCGAATCACCCACTGGCGTAGCTACCTCGAAAGTGGTCTATGGACTCGTGCTCTATCCCTATCCTACTAGCAACAAGGGAGATATATAGACAGTAGAACCCGATCTATCAAGGCATAAACATCAAACCCGAACCGATAAGGTACCGTGACGACATCGCGCGAGGCCTCCCGATCCCGCTTACCGGACAAAGCATAAACGCGTTCGAGGACCGCTAGAATCGGGACCCGCGCCACGACCTCGCCGCGACCGCTGGTCCACGAGTACCTTGCCCTCCGTATGAGTAATCGCTTGGGATGGAAGACCGAAAAGAACTCGTAAGCCGACTTACCATCAAGATCGCCTCGTCTGACAGTTCCGTGATAGTGACTTCGCCGCTACAATCAAACAAGCTCCCGTAGCACCACAACTCCCGGCTGGATTCGCGACGGCCACACCGGCGGGTGGTCCCGACGCCGCACTCTCGCCGCTCGACGCTCAAGTCCGGCCCCGGTTCGCCTCGAATATCTGGCCGTGGCTGAGGACGGCAGAGTGCTCGGGCCGGCCGGTGTACCCAGATCGCCGCCGAGGCCGCCACCACGATAGCCACCAAAAGACCTCGCAATCCCGCCTCTTCTCGCCGCCGTCACAACCCGCTTCGGCCTCTACGCCTCACATCCAAGAGCATGAGCTCGCACGCGGTAATGTCCATACGGCCGAAGAGAAACACCCGCATACGACTCGGCCATATAGTCATCTAGCCCGTGACGTAGCGGTGCACCCTATCCTCCATATTCGCTACCAATGCCGGGACATATCGAGCCAATGAATCAAACTCGACATTGTACTCGACAAGGCCCTCTCGCCTCAAAGAAGAAAATCTATCACCGCGCCTCCTCATCCGCGGAGGCAAGAATGAGTGAGGAAAGCCTCCGAGAACTCATCCCAGTACTGGGACGCGCGTGCTCTCCCGATAACTCCCATGAATCAAACAAATCGATCGCGGATCACGCAAATTATGTGAACCAAAGATCACGGACTCGGTCTCGACGCTCGATCACTCGTAATCCTTCAGAGCCGACGGATGAACTCCTGCGATCATCCTCCCGCCGACCAGTAAAACTCGCGGCTACAACTCAGAAGTCTCGTAGCCTCGGACTTCGCTTCTGGTGAACCACGGTACGATCGGGCTGGATCGAATCGCCAGATTCACTGCCCTCGTGTTCGCCACAATCCTAGCCAATAGCTAAAGTTATCTCTCAGATTTCCTATCTCTCCGTCCCGGTGCCGTGGGACGGGAGGCGCGGCATCAGTAGTTCGCTGGATCGGCGCTGTCGTAGAACTCACCGCTCGTATAGATCGGGCCCGAGCCTCGTGACTTTGGTGCATACTAGCAGCCTCGGCCGCTTTGCCTTCTCGGGCCCGGCCGCTTTACGTGAGGCATAATCGCATGTAAAAGGAATACGTTAGAGGGTCCAACTTTAACACATCTCTAAAGCACGATCTCGTAGTAAGAGTGGAAACCAATCCTAAATATCCTATAGCCTCACGATTATTGCGTGGTGCACAACACACCGATAATCAAGACTTACTAGATACGGTCAGACACTTTCCGAGGATTAATCGCTTCGATACCACTTTTGTCACGACCCATTCCGGTTCGTGGATCGTGCCTTACGGCACCCAAGTAGTCATACATCGAGTAATCACGGAAATATAAAACAAGACATGAAACAGCTTTATAAAATAAGCATACGCTTATGTGAAAACGTCGCTTTCTAAGATATATATATAAACATGGTTTAGCGATTACATCCGACATCGCATAACATGACTCATGCACTTCTAAGGAAATATACAACTATGGCGGACAGGCCCCGCCATACCTCGATCAGCATAAAACTATCTACAACAGGAGATCATACCCAAAAGTAGAGCTCCGGAAAAGATGGAGCTCCCGACACCAACGTAGAGATCCTAAGAATGTGGATCTAAAGACTGCCGCTCTTACCGCGCAGATTGAACGCAGCCCTCGGGCGAGGTCAAGACAACAGTACTAAGTATATGAAATCAGAAATACTTAAATGAAAACATATCATTTTAAAATCGCTTTGCAAGATGTATGAAACAACCAAGGGACCGCATAGTGCCACATCATAAACAAGAGCAACAATAGGTAAACTGTAATGTGTCTTTTCTAGCCGCGAATGATCAAGCAGGCCAATTGCCCGTAGTATCACCATGCAAGCCTAATCTCGACTCAGAGTCCGCATAGCCACTCACATAGGCCCGCATAGTGGTACATAACCCCGCATCGAGGTAGCTACTCTCTAAGATCGCCCCGACTCGTAGTCCGCACGGCCACATAGACCGCATGAGGTATAACCCCGCATCACTAACCCGAACTCCCGTAGCTCGCATAGGTCCTCTCGACCCGCATGAGGTATTCTCGAATCACGGTCCTGCATCACCGAAGTCTACCCCGCAGACGGAGGCAGCTTAACCCCTGAATATGTCAAGAGTGAGTGATAGTACACTAACATAACAAATTATCTTTAAACAAATGTACACAACAAGAATACTCTTATACAAATGTTACAAGACACTAACACACATAGCATCATATCATGTCTACTTATCAAACCATCTTATTATTCTTTTCACAATTCAATATAAGTCCGTTATAAACACATAGGCAAACTGTTTCTTTTATCAATCTTAAGTGGTTATACTTAACTTCCCATAAAGCTAGTATAACTCTTAAGCTTCGCTTTAAAACCAATTAGTTCTCTTCATAAAAATGATTCAAGATTCTTTTGAAATGCTTTCGCTTCTTTATTATTCAGCTTAATCCGCGAGGCATTGCCGTAAGTATTATTCAGCTTAAGCCGTGAGGCATTGCCGTAGTTATTATTCGCTTAACACACGACGCCTACCGCACTACATATATATTGTAAAATATCATGCTTTAGGAAGAATCACATACCTTCTCAAATAAAACCACCGCCAAGTTGAATATGTCGCAGAGAATCAAATTTATAATAGTCGACACGCCTATCAACGCTCGCACTACTTTGTAACCGATTCTAAATGAGGGTTCTATATCCTACGAAAATTGGGCGATTTCCCTACCCTGAGCTACTCAAGTTCATCAGGAAAACAAATTCATGTAAGTACAATTTGATTATTCTTCTTTAAACCCTTATAATCGTGATAACAGTTCAATTCTATTCGTGATATTCTTCTAAGTATTTTATACTTATTCTTATACTACTACAGATGCATTCTCTAATTCAAAAGAGGTTAGGATTATTTACCTCCGTAAGCCCAATAATATCCTAGATAAAGTCGCGCTGAGCAAGGTTTAGCTCCTAAGTCAGACGCTCCCAGAGTCTAAGAAACCTTAGAAGTTCTTCACAACTTCTACTAAGGACTAAGGGATTTGGGCTAGGTATTTTGGGCATTATAACAATACAAGAAGGCAACTTTTCTACCAAGGAGTGGGTAGGTTTCGCCAGGCTAGGGGAGGGTTGCCTCGCCAAGCTTCAAAAGGGACGTGGGCAGTGAGGCTTTGGACGAAAAGCTTTAGAGAGAGGGGGAGGGGTTTTTCAAGACTTGGAAATTGATTTGTGGATGAAGAACTCTTCATCTAAAGGGGGGTATTTATAGGTCAAGAAGTGGCCAACCAATGGCCAAGATTAAGCCAAGTGCTAGGCAAGTGTAAGGCCAAGATTAGGGCAAGTGTCCTTATCCATTTACTACACAAAATATCCTACCTAATCCTTGACTTGTGCAAAGGCACAAAAAACGTGCAACTCCATGCCCATTTCGTCCAATGGACGATTTCAAGTCCACCAATTGGAGGGTGCCAAGTGTCGCCCTACCGTTGGTCCAAAATGTTTCGTCTCTCGGAAAAATCCGCAAAAATTAGAAATGGCATAGCCGGAATTTACCCTACGAAAGTTGTGGAAACGTTTCGTCGGAAAACGATTCTTTTAGCGAGTTGTGCACAATTTTCGAACTTGGCCTAACCTTAAGGCTAAACTTTCGTACGTACGCCCTTACGTACATACTCCGGAAATACGGGGTATAACAACCACGCAGGGACAAACCTCGCCTGTCGGCCAGTTAAAAATCACCCCTGTGACAGTAGGTATCATGCATATTTCTTTTAACTACTATTCAAACTTTAAACTTTACAAATATCATACTATAATGATTGATTTGTGTGAAAAGAAAAGATTTAATCATTATGAATTAAATTTACATAGACAACGGAATCTTTTAATAAAAGAAGTTATCTTTTAAAATATTAGCGCAATATATTCTCACAGCAGGTTAGTATTTACTGTTGGTATAATAATCTGTACTTGGCTAAATAATGATTCAAAACAATATATTAATCACTTAGTGAAACATATAACATTAATGAAACAATAAACGAAAACAGAATCTGTTTTGGAAAAATAATTTCAGAATGTAATCGAGCCCACTTAGTTCAAAGTGTGTCCTTATGGAAATTATTCCCCTCACAGTACTCGAGGTTAACGGAATATCGCCTCCCAGGATAGAACGATTATCTTACCAAAATAGTAGTACTCCAAATTTCGGTAGCAACGAACCACTCAACAGCAAAGATATCACACGTAATGAAATTTTCGAGTAAAAGCAACTCGTAATTTGAATTGATTAGAATATGAATTAGTGAATAAATTCTTGAAATAATCAAGAATTTATAGGGTTAGAGGTACTGATTCTGAATGGTTGCAACCATTCAGAATAGTCACCTCATTTTGGAGGGAAATTCGAAAAAGAGAGGGAGGGCCGGACGGATTAATTAATTTAATTAAAGAAACGTTTGTCCAAAAAGATTATCAATCAATCGATCTTTTGCCGAATCCGAATCCGAAGCCGAAACCGAAGCCGAGCCGAGCGACGACGGCGCGAGGGGTCCTTGCCCTCTCAACCCTTTTAGCAGCTAGAGAAGCTGTAATGTAATATATACACCTCTCTTTCCTTCTCTTTTTTCGATGTGGGACTAAAGAGCCTTTTACCCTCTTTAATTTTCATCCCATCATTTTCCATTCACCAATATCAAAACCCAACAATCCCCCACATGAATGGGGAATGGTTATAAGATAGAAGAATGTACGGACGAGTGTGATATACAAGCGAGAATCGATCGTGATCCGATAAGTAAGTTTCCTTTGAACTTTCCGTAGTGAACTTATATCGGATATACTCGATCAATCGCAGATTTGATATCTTTGAACCGTCGAACTTTGTTGTATACCTAGACAACATAAGACACACAATCAACCCTCAACCGCTTATGGTTCTCACTTGTGTTCGTTTCACCATAACACCGCCGTCTCACGAAAGGCATGTAGAATGGGCCTTTACCGTCATTCCCTTTAAAACGGCTTACACTTAACACTCACATAGGTGATTTCTAAACATGTGGTCCTATAGCCACATTATCCGGTCATACATCGCGATTTAGATAACCATTAAAAACCTTAATGCTTTATTAACTCATTAACAAGCCATAAAGTCTTATCCTTATTTCTGAACATTGTCTTCATCCGAGAATGGGTTGAGTTATTTGACAATGTTGAACCGTCAGTCACAACTTTGTTTGATCTCCTTGAACCTAGCTCTTGGGATCTCCAGTCTGCTAGGTAGAGTTACCGCCATGATGACTTGTCCTTGGCCTTAACCCCATTCCATTGATGATCTACCAACTCCCTCTCTAGATAAGCCTTTTGTAAGCGGATCCGCCACGTTATCTCTTGACTTTACATAATCAATTGTGATAACGCCACTAGAGAGGAGTTGTCTAACGGTATTGTGTCTCCGTCGTATGTGACGAGATTTTCCGTTATACATTACGCTCCCTGCCCTACCTATTGCTGCTTGACTGTCACAGTGTATACATATAGGAGCCAAAGGTTTGGGCCAGAATGGAATATCTTCTAAGAAATTCCGGAGTCATTCAGCTTCTTCACCGGCCTTGTCTAAAGCTATAAATTCTGATTCCATTGTAGAGCGGGCGATGCATGTCTGTTTTGATGATTTCCAAGACACTGCTCCTCCGCCAACAGTGAAAACATATCCACTCGTGGATTTAACTTCAAACGATCCGGTGATCCAATTTGCATCACTATATCCTTCAAATCTTGCGATATTTATTATAATGCAAAACATAGTTTTGGGTGTGTTGTAAATATCCCAAGACTCGTTTCATTGTCATCCAATGAGTTTGATTGGGATTACTCGTGAATCGACTCAGCTTGCTTATAGCACATGCTATATCTGGTCGTGTACAATTCATAATATACATCAAACTTCCCAAAACTCGTGCATAGTCCAATTGTGAGTCACTTTCACCTTCATTCTTTTGAAGTGCAAAACTTACATCAATTGGAGTCTTTGCAACATTGAAATTTAAATACTTGAACTTGTCAAGTACTTTTTCAATATAATGTGACTGTGATAATGCTAGACCTTGTGGAGTTTTATGGATCTTAATTCCTAAGATCAAATCGGCAACCCCTAAGTCTTTCATGTCAAATTTGCTAGCGAGCATACGCTTCGTAGCATTTATATCGACAATATTTTTACTCATTATCAGCATGTCATCAACATACAAACAAACAATGACTTCATGATTTGGAGTATTTTTAATGTAAACACATTTGTCACACTCATTAATCTTAAATTCATTTGCCAACATTGTTTGGTCAAATTTTGCATGTCATTGTTTGGGTGCTTGTTTAAGTCCATAAAGTGACTTCACAAGTCTGCACACTTTTCTTTCTTTACCAGGAACCACAAAACCCTCAGGTTGTTCCATGTAAATTTCTTCCTTCAATTCTCCATTTAAGAAAGCTGTCTTGACATCCATTTGATGGATTTCAAGACCATATACGGCCGCCAGTGCCACTAACACCCGAATAGATGTTATTCTTGTCACCGGCGAGTATGTGTCAAAGTAATCAAGACCTTTTTTTTGTCTATAACCTTTGACCACAAGTCTTGCCTTGTATTTGTCAATAGTGCCATCAGCTTTCATTTTCCTTTTAAAGATCCATTTTGATCCTAAAGGTTTATTTCCAGGAGGAAGATCAACTAACTCCCATGTATGGTTGTTTAAAATCGATTCAATCTCACTATTGACTGCTTCTTTCCAAAATGTTGAATCGTAAGATGACATTCGCTTTAAATGTTTGAGGCTCATTTTCAAGCAAGAATGTTACAAAGTCCGGTCCAGCGAAGTAGATGTCTTTTGACGTTTGCTACGCCTTAGATCCTCTTTGCTTGGTATACTTTCCTTTGGTTCTTCCCGCGGTCGTTTAGATCTTTCACTTGACGACTCACATTCAGTTTTATACGGATAGATGTTTTTAAAGAATTTAGCATTATCTGATTCAATTACCGTATTAACATGAATTTCGGGATTGTCCGATTTGTGAATCAAAAACCGACAAGCTTTGTTGTTTGTAGCATAGCCAATAAAAACACAATCCACAGTTTTTGGTCCGATTTTTACCCTTTTGGGCAAAGAAACTTGGACCTTTGCTAAACACTCCCACACTTTGAAATATTTCAAGTTGGGTTTTCTTCCTTTCCATAGATCATATGGAATAGATTGTGTTTTGTCGCGGGTACTCATTGAGTATTCGATTAGCTGTAAGGATAGCTTCCCCCCACAAGCTCTGCGGTAAACCGAAACTAATTAGTAAGACATTCATCATTTCCTTTAATGTTCGGTTTTTCCTTTCCGCAATTCCATTTGATTGTGGTGTGTAAGGGGCAGTAGTTTGATGAATAATTCCATATTCCAAACATGTCTCTGCAAAAGGAGATTCGTACTCTCCACCCCTATCATTTCTAATCATTTTGATCTTTTTATTCAATTGATTTTCCACTTCGTTCTTGTATTGCTTAAATGCATTAATTGCTTCATCCTTACTATTAAGCAAATACACATAACAGTATCGAGTGCAATCACAATGAAAGTTATAAAATACTTTTTCCCACCACGAGATGGTATTGACTTCATATCACATATATATGTGTGAATTAAGTCTAAAGGATTTGAATTCCTATCAATAGACTTATATGGATGTTTAACAAACTTAGATTCAACACAAATTTCACATTTTGATTTGTTACACTCGAATTTAGGCAATACTTCTAAATTGATCAATTTTCGCAAGGTTTTGTAATTGACATGTCCTAAACGAACATGCCATAAATCATTTGACTCCAATAAGTAAGCATGTGAATTTTCATTAATATCACAACAACCATTACATTGAGTTTGAAAAGGCCCTCGTGAGGTAGCCCTTTCCTATGAACATATCATTCTTACTTATTACAATTTTCTCACTAACCAACACACACTTAAACCCGCTTTTGACGAGTAGTCCTAATAAACTAAATTCTTCCGAATTGTTGAACGCGTGCAACATTGTTGAGAGTCGACCTTGCTTAAGTCATCTTCGTAAGTATCTTCCCATATCCTTCAACTCGTCATTGCAAGATTTCCCATAAACAAGACTCTTCCGTCCAATGGAGCATAGGTTGCAAATGCTTCTTTGCAAGAAACACGTCGAGTGGCACCGTAATCCAGCCACCACTCCTTTGGGTTTCCAACCAAATTGCACTCGACAAAGATTGCACACGGATCATTCGGATCAATTTTCATTATTTGTTTGTCATCACAAATCGACAAACCGCTTTACTTAATAAAACCATAATAGCAATTAAATCACGCATCAAACGATGAAGATTTTATTTCTTCAAATCAGAGTATAATTGTGAAACTTAAACGATGAAGATTTTATTTCTTCAAATCGTAATTTGAACGATGAAGATTTTATTTCTTCAAATCACAGTATAGTTATGAAACTTTAGTATTCCAACGAAGCTTTTATATCTTCGAGTCAGAATACTAATATTCATATGGAGTAGAAAACTACACAAGTTTTAATCTCCTTAAACAGAACGATGAAGATTTTATGTTCTTCAAATCGTTGTGTAATTATGAAACTTTAGTATTCCAACGAAGTTTTTATATCTTCGAGTCAGAATACTAATATTCATATGGAGTAGAAAACTACACAAGTTTTAATCTCCTTAAACAGAACGATGAAGTTTTTATGTTCTTCAAATCGTCGCAACAAATATCATACACAACGGCGAAGATTTTATTTCTTCAAATCAAATCAATTTTGATAGAAACAAATATAATACACAACGGTGAAGATTTTATTTCTTCAAACCGAATCAAAATTGATAGAAACGAAGTGCAGTAGATTGTATGTTGTATACTTGATAAAGTTTTTATATCTTCAAATCAAGTATCCAAATGAGTAGAAAGTTATGAAAACTTTAATCTCAACCGGAGTAGAAAATCCGAAGATTTTAGTCTCCAAACAACATACAAGAAAACACTTTTTTTTTCTTCCTGAAAAAAAACACTTTTTTTTTTCCTTTTTGGAAAACACTTTTTCCTGGATTTTAATATTCCAACGAAGTTTTTATATCTTCAAGTTAGAATATGAAATTTCATACGGAGTAGAAAACCACACAGGTTTTAATCTCCAAACCAGGATACAGATTAAAATACAATAAATCGAATTTCCTTAAGATTGTTGGTATAATAATCTGTACTTGGCTAAATAATGATTCAAAATAATATGTTAATCACTTAGTGAAACATATAACATTAATGAAACAATAAACGAAAACAGAATCTGTTTTGGAAAAATAATTTCAGAATGTAATCGAGCCCACTTAGTTCAAAGTGTGTCCTTAAGGAAATTATTCCTCAAGACTCGAGGTTAACGGAATATCGTCTCCCAGGATAGAACGATTATCTTACCAGAATAGTAGTACTCCAAATTTCGGTAGCAACGAACCACTCAACGGCAGTATATCACACAGAATGAAATTTTCGAGTTGAAGAACAACTTCAGAATTTCAGAATTGATTAGAATATGAATTAGTGAATAAATTCTTGAAATAATCAAGAATTTATAGGGTTAGAGGTACTGATTCTGAATGGTTGCAACCATTCAAAATAGTCACCTCATTTTGGAGGGAAATTCGAAAAAGAGAGGGAGGGCCGGACGGATTAATTAATTTAATTAAAGAAACGTTTGTCCAAATAGATTATCAATCAATCGATCCGAATCCGAAGCCGAAACCGAGCCGAGGGGTCCTTGCCCTCTCAACCCTTTTAGCAGCTAGAGAAGCTGTAATGTAATATATACACCTCTCTTTCCTTCTCTTTTTTCGATGTGGAACTAAAGAACCTTTTACCCTCTTTAATTTTCATCCCATCATTTTCCATTCACCAATATCAAAACCCAACAATTCTCAACCCTTTTAGCAGCTAGAGAAGCTGTAATGTAATATATACACCTCTCTTTCCTTCTCTTTTTTCGATGTGGGACTAAAGAGTCTTTTACCCTCTTTAATTTTCATCCCATCATTTTCCATTCACCAATATCAAAACCCAACATTTACTAATGGCAATCTAATATATAGGACTTAGTTAAGTGTTCTATATTTTCTTTCATTATATTTTCGAATCTTGAACTTCAAATACGATCACTTACATATTAGCTAGTGATTTAAATCTCAAGTATCAATTAATATTTGTTAGAAGTATGATTTTGATATGAGAAAATCGCGGCTATAATGACAATGTGACACTTTTTTCCTAGATAAGAATAAATATTCAAAATGTGCTTTGGTAGCAAGTGAGATTTGTGAAATCCAATCGGAACAATACTAAGTAAGTAAGATATAGGATACAGCCTCATTTGTCACTTAGGAAGATTCTATTCAGTTATGCGAAAATTAAGAAGTAGCAAAAAAAGAGATAAAAACAATTTAATAGTTGAAAGAACTCCTTATCTCAACGTTAGGAACATTTATGTTTATGAGTTTGGATTCATAGTTTCAGTTATGGACAATTATAAGTCTTTATTCATCTTTTTCGATTTTTCTTGATGTATCCATCATGTTATTTTTTACTTTGTTGAGCATCTTATCGATATTAAAGTTCATATTTTTCAGTATTTTCGATCGTCTCTAACTAATTCTAAAAAATAGAAGTACAATTTGGTGACCTACTAGACATGTTATTTTCTTTTCTACCTAAGTCTTATGTCCCTTCAACATTTGATGACCTACTAGACATGTTATTTTCTTTCCTACCTAATTCATATTTCTCTTCAACATTCCGAGACATCTATTCTTTTTAGATTTTAAATGAAAAGTAGCATCCTAATAATTCAATTTTAGACAAATAAAATTAGGGCTGGTCAGTGGGCTGGGTCGGTCCGGTCCCGTCCCCGAATAATTAAAAAAAAAATTAGTGGGATCGGGGCTCGAACCGGGACGGGACATGATATGGTCCCGCCTGGCCTGGTCCCGTGATGACCCGACCCGTCCCGCGTCCCGTTCCGCGTCCCGCCTGAAACCCAGCCAGCTGCAAAAATAGATGTTGCAATAACGATCATTTTATATTTTGGCCGTTTTGCAACGACCATTTTTGGCCGTTTTGCAACGACCATTTTTGGCCTCCCCCAACTCCCCCTACCTCTTTTATATTTATTTTTAACCCCTAAGTTATTATATTTACACTTTAACTCAATTTCTCAACTATAAATACCTCATTGTCTCTTCTTATTTCTCACAAATCTTCCTACAATCTCTAATCTCTCAATCAATCAATCTCTATACAACATTGTCTACTACATATTCAATCTATTTATTAATTTGGGAATTGGGAGTGAAGTTGGAAACTAGCTTGAGGATTATCTATCGAGCAAAGTTTCAATTTTCAACCTCTCGATTACACGTCGACTCTACGTCGACGTTTGGTACATTCGTTCTCTCATTAAATTATTATTTTGTCTTTATTTCATTTAACACATTTAATTTCATTATCTTTAAGTCTTTAACTGTTTATTACCGTAATTAAAATGAAAAGAGTAAAAAGTATTTTCGGCAATGGTACTTCTTATAGTAGGGCGGGTAACAAGGGCAATGGTACTTCTTCTAGTCCTAGTCCTAGTCCTACTCCTAGACAAGATGATTTTATTGATCCTGAACAGTTTTCTGAAATACCATATGATCTAGACGACCATGTATTTTCTCAAAATGAAGAAGCCTTTGATTTAGATGTCACTCTAAATGATGATACACCCACTAATGTAGATGATGATACACCCACTAGTGAAATGTCTCATATTTCCCCTAGTATGAGACGCGGCAAAACGACCATTAAAATCAGATGTATGAAAATATTTTCACAGGGACGTACCGAATCAAGTAGCTATATGTAAAACTTGTAAAGTTGTTTATACTTTTAAAATTGGACAAGGTCATGGTGCGACGGGGGGTTTAGGAAGACACCTATTGTAAAAACACAAAGCCTTGTATGCCCAATATATTATTGAAAAAGATGGTGAGAAAGCGCCCCCTCAATCGGGACAAGGTTCACATACTGTCCCGGACAAAGTACAGGGTCAAATTAACCCTATGACGGGGGGAGTTGTAGGCCCTAAATACGATAAACATAAAGATAGAGAAGCACTAGCAAAATTAGTTGATGTGGATGGTTTGCCTTTTTTATTTCCTGAATCTCCTGATTTTATTCATTATATTATAGATATGTATATTCCTGCTTATAAAGGTTTTTCTAGATCAACTGTTAAGAGAAATGTATTTAAACTTGCGCATGAATATCAACAATATTTACGTTATGCATTATATCATTTTAATGGCAAAGTCACTCTAACTTCTGATATAGGTCGTAGTACTAACGACCATGATTATTTAACGGTAACATGTCATTTGATAGATTATAAATGGTCTATGCAAAACGTATTTTAGCATATAGATATATAGATAGTAGGCACACTAGTCAGTTTATTTCAGAAAATATTTATTTAGTCTGCGATTATTACGGAATAACTGATAAAGTTATGAGTATTACATTAGATAATGCATCTTCTAACGTATCTACTATTTATGTTTTAAAAGAAGTTTTAACTCCGTCTTTTTCAAAACATTTTCATATCAAATGTGTGTGTCATATTTATAACTTAGTTGTAAAGGATGATCTTTCACTTTTTCAAGATAATCTTGAAAAAATACAATTTGATATAAACTTTATTTTTTAAAAATAATAGAATCCAACAGAGAAAAGAATATAAAAAACTTGTCATGATTGTGGACTATCTTATAGAAAAATTTCCGAAGAAGTACCCACTAGGTGGAATTCTTTATATGACCAACTAGTTGTTGCTTATGATTATAGAAAACCTATCACTTTATTTTTTAACGTCCATAATCAAAATTCAACTGATATGATTGAGACAAAATTAAAGAACTTATTGTATTTCTAGAGAATTTTCATCGAGCAACAAACGAATTTTCTACTCTATATTATCCTACTATTTCAACTATGTTGTTTTATATAGCTATAATATTCTTACTGATTAAAGAATATATGGAAAAACCTTCTTATACGGCAGCTATTAAAAAAATGTTTATGAAATTAAAGAAATATTTTATTCCTATTCCTCCTATTTATATTATTGGTGTTGTATTAAACCCGACTATTAAAGTAGACAACTGTAAAAGTCTTATTGAAAATATTTATAACTGTATGGACGTACTACCACCTCCAACTCCCAAAAATTTAAATGTCCCACCATCTATTGAACAAACGTTAGAAGAAGTGTTGGATAGCGTAGAAGATTAATGCAAAAAAGTATATCGACATTATCAGCAAGAAAGTGCTAGCAACCAACCGACTTTCGTACCATATTCTTCTTCAACACAGCCTCTAAAACAACATGTTGTTTCTGCGGATAGTACTGAAAGCCTCAGAAATAGAATGTGTGGTGGTAGCACTGCTAACCAAATTAGCGAGTTCGATGTTTTTGTTTTGCAGGGTACTTTACCTTACCAAGCAGTTGTCAATCAATACGGAAAGGAAGACTTGCTGAAATATTGGATGCAGAATGAGAAGACATTTCCGACACTTTCAATGATGGCCCGAGATGTTTTGAACATTCAAGCGTCATCAATCGCTTCTGAAAGCGCTTTTTCTGCCAACAGATTTCAAATAGGAGAGCACAGACACTTATTAGCCGGAGACAACTTGGAGATGACGGTACTATTTAGAGATTGGATACGAGCGGAGCGAAAGGCGCGCACAACTGCAGATTAACGAAGAAGAAGACGAAAACTACAACGACATCTTATCTGAAGGCATGAGTAGCGACGTGAAACAATTTGACCAAGATATATCAATTCCAACCGAAGAACCACATGAAATTATAAAGAAACTAGAAAAAGTATTTTCAAATTGGTAATTTATTTCATTGTAATTGTAGTATTTTTTTCTATGTCTTTTGCAAATTTTTTCAACAACAGTACACTACAATATTGTAATTCTGAATCTTGTATATTTCAATGAAATAATTAATAATATAAGAGCCACAAAAACAACCTTGAGATATTTTTTTTACACTCTTCTTGTCTTTGTTCAATTATTTAGTTTATAAATATATATGACTATATGTTAGTAGTATTTTTAATTTAGTGGAATTTTTTTTTTAAAAAACTCCCGCGTCCCCCACCGACTTCATCGCCATCGTGACGGACACGCAGATCATCCCGCCAGACGCCCTCCCGCCCGCCTCACCCGACCCCGCCCCTCCTCTCCGTCCCAACCTGACCCGACCCACTGCCCACCGGGACGGGACACAATATCGTCCCGCTCGTACCGGTCCCGCCTGGCCCGACCCCGCCCCTCTTCTCCGTCCCGATCCGCCCATCCCGATCCCACTGGACCCGACCCAGCCCACTAGCCAACCTTAGATAAAATACACATTTAAAACTAACATCAACAAATTAAATAAAGTTAAGAGGATCGTGTAGAAACACGTAAAAGAGAAGGAAATATTGTGTGAAGAAACAAGATCATGAAAAATACATTCATAGAAAAAGAAATAAGTAATAATTTATTGATCATGCATAGCTGGCTAGATTTAGTAAAGTCAATCTTGCATATATAATGGCCCATAAAAATCAGATAAATCAATAAATATAGTAAGAAATGATTGAAGACAAAGCTTTATTATTAAATTGTTGTAAAATATTGGTATAGACCAATCACCACCACACTACTTGTCTTGTGCTCTTAAATTGAAGAACACAAAGTGCAATTTTCCCCATAATACACGTTACCCGTCATTCCACACTATGGTTTGATCAATCTATAATCTGTCTTAAGATGTTGATTAATTAATAAAATCTTAATTAGTCTTACTAGGTCATTAAACAAATATGTCACGTCATAATCTAAATTTTATTTTAATTAATCGAAGTTGTTCAAGATTATACACGTCTCTCCTTCTCGTCGACGGAAGTGCGTGTTCCTAAGGCGGGAACAGGGAAGCAATATTCTTCTGCGGCCCCTCTACGAATAACAAGAAAACTTTTCGATTTTCTACAAGCTTTGCCGCTTTTCAAAGTCATTTGCATTATAATAAAGTTTAAAGATAAATGTTATAAAAAAAATCAATTAGAAAACATGTTAGTGGTGATGCAATATCGTTACAACCCAATATTTTTTTTATGTGATTAACTTACTCAAAATGAACATTAATATCAGTTTATGATTTCTTATAAATGACAATTGAAACAATTAAACTTTTTTAATATGATAATATTAATAGGAAGGAAACAATAAGTAAAACTAAAAGAAAGGAATTGCTAAAAAGATATAACGATAATTGTTTAGATGGTTATAGAGATAAATATAAGAGTGTTAATTTGGTTTGGTTGTCTTTTATTTTTCAACATGTTTGCTTTAATGTTTAAAATTAAATTTATTTTAGTAAGTAGTAACTGAGCAAACATGTCTTTTTTATTTTAGTAGGTGTTTGGCCATAGAAATCAAATATTTTCACTTTATTTGGAATTTTTGAAGTTAGAGTTGTGTTTTAATTATAGTTTTTGCAAAAAATATATATTTAATTGTTTGAATTGAATTAACTGAAAGTGAAAACAGAGTTTTATATGTTTTCCAATTTAAAAATACAACTTCAAGTTGTATTTGAAATTTTCATCGCCACAAAGTAAATTTCAAATAAAATGAAAAAAAAAATATTACGAAAAAAAATGAAGAATTCTCATGGCCTAACGGATACTTAATTAGTCAACTCAAATGCCTTCAAATAATCCTTCACCAAAAGGGAGGGAAAGGGGGTGGGGGTAAACCAGAAAATTAGGAAGAAGAAGAAGGGTATTTATGGAAAAGGAACAAAAATGGAAATAGAACAGATATGGAACAGATTTTCTGCCAAAGTTCAAATGGACCCCACAATTTCTGATCCACCTGCTACATGGCCCCACACTTGTAATTAATATTTCTCTTTTTTTTAAAGCAAAGAAAACGCAAAATAAAAATCATTTTTTTATTTATTTCATATAAATGTAGAAGAAATCTGAAACTCAGATCAGCATGTTGGATGTTGACATGCGTGTGCATACACGTGCTCTGTACCTCATTATTCTTCATCGTTGGCTTAGCTGTGTTTGTCACTTTGTCTTATAAAATACTCCCTAATCATTATTACACTCCCTCCATTCCATATTTAAGAAAATTGGCTAGGTACGGAGTTCAAAAATATATTAAACTGCATTATTATATTCATAAGACGAGTGTTATTAAAATTCATATGCTAGGATGTATATGCAGTCATACAAGGTAATTAATTAAGGATAAACGAGAGAAGACCGCTTGAGTTGGTATGTCATGTCTTGACCTTTAAATGTATCGGTATGTGTTGCAAAATCATAAAGAATAAATGCATTAATGAAAGAAAGGAAGAAACAATGAAAGAAAGGATCGATATGATCCATACTTGTTAGTTGAGAGCCTTGAGATTATGTTTTATCCACATTAGTACGTCTACCGCATGTTTTATTTTTTCTAGAGACTTCAGATCCTATCTAAGATTCATATGCCATTAGAAAAGACAAGAGAGAACTTATGACCTCCTGAATGGAGAGAAATTCGAACCTCCGATATTTCACAAAACACTTCAATTTTACTACTATAAATATAATAGTTTAAAATAGGTCTATAATGAGATTATATGGAACATGTCAAAGGGTGTGACCTAGTGGTCAATAAAGTGAGTTGAAAACGATGAGGATCTCTGATTCAAATGAAGACAAAAATACTAAGTTATTTCTGTGAGAGAAAAATGTGGTAACAAGGAAATGAGAATTTGAACAACAACAACAACAACAAAGATATTAACCATCTGGAAATCAACAAATAAGATGTCTTGCTGAGTCGGTTGTTATTCAATCTTTTCTTAAGTTAATATTGTCCCGTATTATCCTTTAATGGTGGAATAACTTATCTCTCAAGATAAAACAACAATCAAACAAGTGAGTAAAGGAGACTCAAGTGTTCGCTAAGAAAGAAAGATCTTTGAATGTGTGGAGATTGCAAGAGAAGAAGACAATTTTTTGAATTGTTGAGTGTTTGCAAATGAGCCTAAGGCCTCATTATATAGTGTTGAGAAGATGACCCTCCAATTGGCCAAGTAATGGTCTTGAATGACCATGTAATGGCCTTGATTATGGAGTTACAATTCAGCCAAATAATGACTGAATTCATTTGGGAAGTAATGAAAATTTAATGCCTCAAAACCAGCCCAAGAGTCATGTCTTTTCGCTCCGCGTCAGCTTCGCAGCCTGCCGCCGCACCGAGAGGCGCCACGCTACTGCTCATTCCCATCACAAGCGCCGCGACGCTATATGTCCAGTAGCTACTGGACCCAAAATCCGTGATTAGCGCCGCGGCTCAGGTAGGAGGCGTCGCGACGATTCCATGACCTGTTTAATCTTTTAACACATTGTACACTTCTTCCATCATTTACCAACATGAAACCATTGTCATTTGGCCAATAACCGTCTATTAACTTACGTCTCAAACATTTTGTATACGTGTCAATATCTTCCAATTAGGAAATTTATGATCCTTGGTACAACGTGTACGTGTGTGGAAACGAAGGTTCCGACGTGCGAGGCCCAAATTGTTCGAGTCATAATTAATATGATTAACTTTATTTCACGTTTAATAAAATTTCCAACAATTTCTTCCCATATTTCCAATTAGCCATAGTGGACATAATTATCCGGTACTTGTTTTGGTGGGAGATAGGTAAAAATAATTAATCGAGATGCGCTCAAGCTGACTCAGGTACCACATACCACAGTTATAAAAATAATTGTTCAATGATGATTCATATAATTGATCATAATTTACTCATGATTAAGGCATAATAATTGGTACTATTAGTTATGAAATTCATAAATTTTAAATAAAAATGATATATTTAAAATTTGTTAATATGGTGAGATTCAACCTCACACTATTTGAAACTTGGAAATTATAGCAGGCTATTAGATGAATTAATTGAACTATATAGAAAATTGGTATGTTGATGAATGATGATGCAGTATAACCTTGGTGGTCATAACTCAATTTTTTGTGTTATTATAAGGTGGTACATTTGTCTTTCTCAAGTCACTTGATAATAATATGCTGGCATCCATGATTTATGACCAATCAGAGCTAATTAGACATCTGGATTTTTAAGAGTGATTCTATTTTTGTCTCTCTCAGCTTCAGTTTTCCGAATTATGAATTAGAAATTTAAATTTGAACGGTTGGAATTAAAGTTACAATGTTCCTTTTTAATGCATTGGATGAATAATGATATCTATAATTAATTAAAGGAGAAGCAATTAAAAATTGATGTCACGGTCAATTTGATCTTTTTACTTTTTGATTTTCCCCTGTTCGATATCGTTTTCATTTTGAAATTCGACTAAATTTAAATCCGCGTTAAAAACTCTCATTTTTGAAGTAAAGGCGACAGATCTGCATCAAATTTGACTTTCTAGTTAAGACCATATCCACAAGGAGATAATTGAAATCACCTTTATGAAGTCAGTCTCAAGCGGGTATACTGACCCCCGACTTCAGACTGCATCAGATTGATCTGGGCCGAGAAAACCGAACCCGCCCCAGCCCCGACCCCACTCCGACCCTTCCCCACCCCATCCGACTTCTACTAGCCTGACAACGCTTTGCCAATTTGGTCAGTGCAACGGCCAAATACCCCTCCCCCAACCCCCTACTCCCTAATATTTATTTTTAACCCTTAAGTTATTATATTTACATTTTAACCCAATTTTTTCAACTATAGATACTTCATTTTCTATTCATTATTTCTCACAAATCTTCCTACAATTACAATCTCTCTAATAATCTCTCAATCTATCTCTCATTCTCTTTATATTGTCTACTAAGTTACAATTTTCAACATCTCGATTACTGTTGCGATTTTTCTAGATGCTTACACAAGTGTACGTATCGTTCAAGTAATAAAGATCTGTAAGACCGAGTTTATCGTCCACATAGACTGGTTTATTAAGTACCGATTATCTATTTTATGGTATCTATTTGGTTGACGTTCTTTAGTTTGAGGATTATAACTAAAAATTATAACTAATTACAGAAAATAAACTAAAGATTATAAGACTTTGGGTTTATAACAGTTATGAAGGAAATAAGGTTTCAATCTCCTCAACTATCTACCCTTTCACGTGTTAATGCAATGCTAATGATTCTTCTTTTTATTAAGATAGCAGGTTAACTAATCTGTCATTATATTCCTGTTAGGACATACAAGAGCTCAACCTTATGCAGAAACCTTATATATTTCTATGATAAGTTTTACCACACAGGAGGATTAAGAACAATAACCTTTAAATACTATACAAGTATCGGTGTACTTTCGTCCACGATTTTAACCTATGTCTAGACAATTACAGCATATTCAAATCTCACCTTTCAGACTTTTGATTCGAAATCATATAAGTGATGACAATTAGTAGCTAGTTAATTATCAAGCAATCATAACAATATTGAATAGATCTTAATATGCTGAAGAAGAAATCAATAACTAATGCATTAACTATATGAAAGAGCTTCAAGAAGATTTGATGGAAACCCTACTAAAGTAATTAGCACCTAAACATTGTCATGTCAAGAACTAAATTACAGTCCAACATAAACTGAAATAAAATAAGGGAAAGAAAATAACTTGAACAATAAGATGTCTCCAATTGTAGCGTGTAGCCGTCGTTCTCCTTCTCCAAAGTAGAATCTCATAATAATGACAGAGTTTAGGGTATTTATATCTGAGAAAAACATTGATTCAGACCTTTTTACCCTTGTCCAATTTCGACCCAACTTTTCTGAAATACGCGTCGGCACCGCGGTTCCGCTGTCCGGAACTGCGGTGCTTAATCAACCGAAATCATTGTAGCTTCCTGGAAATATGGCACCGCGGTTCCATGGTCAGGTACCGCAGTGCTAATTCTTCTGAAACCACTGTAGCTCACTAGACATATGGCACCGCGCGTTTCTAGCGAGACCGCAGATGCTTTCGGCGGTGTTTCGATTGGACTTTCGACAATTTTTACGCCTGCTAATTTTCCGACCATGGTTTCCATGGCACCGCTGCATTGCCGTGCACCGCTTCTCCGATTCTGTCCGGATTGTACCAGATTTCTTCTGTTCTTTTTGGCACTTCTTAGGCTTCATTCCTTGGGTTGTGCTTGTGTAAATTTCACCTCAATTAAGCTCATTTCATCCTCGATTAAGTACTTCTCATTTATGATCGCTGAGACACAAAAATGAAAGAAAAACACACATAACACTATACTAAACGCAAAATAAAATAGTGAAATACTAACTAAAAATGACTCAAAAGAGTGTATAAAATACACTCAACAAACACCCCCAAACTTACACTTTACTCGCCCTCGAGTAAAGCACAAAACAAAAACAAAAATAAAAACAAAGACTCTATGAAATGGATCAAGTAGTTATAGCAATGCTTCTTCAAAATCATGGATGAAAGTTGAGATATTATGTTAGAACATACATAGCATGAGTAATTAACAATCTAGAATTTCAAATTAGATATTTCACAAATTCACTTAGATCATGATCAATTGAAAATACAAATATCTAACTTATGCATGTCAATCTCATTCCATCTTTCCCAAACGCTATAGATCTGTTTACTTGCTATTATTCACTAATCATAGACATACATATTAAAGATCATCAGGACTTTCACTAGTTTTAATGTAGGCTTAGGCAGGGTAGGTAAAAATAAGCATTTAGGCTCAATTACGTACCATAAGCATTTTCATTTAACTCTTTTTCCTTCTTTTTGACTTTCTTTTCAATTTCATACCTGTTTTCTCCCCTATTTTCTTTTGAGAGAATGAGACACGTTATAAATAACAAGCACCCCAAACTTAGATTTTTGCATATTTTTCATATGGGTGCATCAAATTTATACTTTTTTTAATTCTTTTTCAACACTTTTCATTCCAAGAGTTTTCAAATATCACTTATGGCACAACAAATGAATCATTGGGTGTCAAAGAAAGATCTTATTTTAGGCTCAAAGAGGCTGACTAGTGATACAATTTATGTCAGGATAGATAATGAATGGTAAGAAGGGATATCAAAGAAATATCTGAATCATTTCCCTAAACATGTATATCTTAACTATTTCGCCTCAAATAACAAGCAACCAATTTTTTTAGACATTTTTCAACATTTCTTTTCATAAATGACACACATAAGCTAAGCACAAGTATCCAAAAGAATTAGATGTCATGAATTTTTGGCATATCTAACTTATAGCACACAAATTTTTGCTTTCAATTCCATTACATTATCTCACTTTATCCACTCAATATCGTTAGCAACTACAATATGCATGATTCTGCCCTTCTGTGGCCGCCGCTGCAGTTTTTGCTTCCATTACCGCCGTTTCGGCCCTTCTAGTCACAACAATTTGGCTAAATTTTTTTAAATTGTGACGAACTCTCATCAGATGGAGCGGAAACCAAGGTGGAATTTGACACGGTGTTGTCTTCTAGGCAAAACCCACTTCTTTGAGAATGAGCATAGAGCAGGCTTGGTAAAATGGTGGAAGAGGATTGCTTTAGCAGATGAGCGTACCCACTCCACTATACGTGTTGGTGAGGTCGTCCACTAGTTGTAAAACAAGACGATTGTCAGTGACCGGCGCGCCGACATTCTTGAGTTGGCCCGACAACACCTTGAGCCATTGTTAATATGCGGAAGCATTGGGAAAGTCCGCCATGTCGGTGGTGGAGAATTTCTGTTCAAATGTAACGGCTCGGGAATTTTTATTGTCTTGGAATATGTCGCGTAAGCGATCCCAAGCCTCCATCGCCGTGGAGTCAGACTCAAAAATTATATGGAGCAAATCGCTAGAAATAGTGGCATAAATCCACTAAAGAACTATTGCATCAAGGGTTAATCATAATTCTCTTTCTTCATCGGTTTTCGACACATTCTCCTTGCCTTTTTCTGGTGGAATTATGTGATGAATGACCCAGTGGGAGGGGCAGTGAATCTTGAAGAGCTCCGCACACGTTGCATAATGGACGTATTCCATCTCAAGAGTGATAGAAACATGAGATTTGATGTTGAAAACTGTGAGGGGTGGATGAAAATAATATTTTGAGTCAGACATGACTGACGTATAGAAGGGTGGTCAGCGACAAAAAGAAGAGGGGGGGGGGGATCAAGGAAGATTATTTACACTATATATAATTGTACAAAAATATTTACATTGCTACAAACTAGGTAACTAATCAATTTTAATTACAAGGGAAGTTTAATTCTACCTAATATAGGAGATGTACAATTTTAAATGCAATCTAATTCTATTACTTTTATGGTGTGTTTGGTTCGCGCAGGGTAAACGAAATGGAATCCAGTAAGAGAATGGAATGAAAAGGAAAGGAATTACCCTGATTGTCCCTACATGTTTGTTACGGGTGGTGCAGGATCGGAGTTCGGTCCGAGCGTCCAGTGGTCCGGTCCGGTCCGGTGAGAAAGGGAATCCAAATACCTAGGGGTTGGGGAAATCAAGGAAATGGAATGAAAGTGAAAAAGGGGTAAAGGGAATGAAAAAATAAGGTCAAATAAATAATAACAAAGGAAATTTCATTCCTTCATTCCATTTTCCTTTCCTGTTTACCCTGAACCAAACTTAATATAGAAAACCTTTATGTATAAAAAAGAATTGTAAGAAATACTCGAAATAAGAATCAGTGCAATACCTCAAGCTACGAGATGAGTTAATGTACAAAAATAAACTTCTAAGGAAAACCCTGAACTTTTTCATATTTTTAAAATTACAGTAACTTGCAAAACATTATAGTTTCAATAGCATCAGTAATTTTTAGAAAATGACAACTTATTTGTAGATTTAAAATAGTCGCTTATATACAATTTTGAATAATTTTGATCCTTCAATTTTCTAAAAAATTAACAACTTTGGCATCTGCAAATATTAAATAAACACTGATTGTTTGATTTAAGATTTAACATAACCGTAACAAAAAGAAGATTTTATCTCAAAAAAAGAAAAACTCACAATTAGAGGTGTAATTTTTGCTATTTTGCTTGTATCTATGAAGTTTTGAGCAAATTTGTTTTTTAACTATATCGTTAAATTTAACAATCTACAACAACAATTACTCAGTGAAATTTCACAATGTGAGGTATGGAGAGGATAGAATGTACGCAGACATTATCTCTACCTTGATAGATAGAGCGACTGTTTTTTAGAAATCATCGACTGAATAAAGTACAAGCATAAGCAAAGTAAGACTTTAACGATCTAAATTCACTAAAATATTAACGAATATGAAAAGTGCTAACTTTTAATGAATTTAAGAAACCAATCAGAAATATATTTGTAAGGAACTATTTTAAATTTTTCCTCCAAACAGAAGAAATAAACTTTTTTTGTCATTTTTCGTAAATAATTTCGATTGGCTTGTAAAGGTGGCACGTTGGTCTTTGTTAAGTCACAATTGGTGCAATGTGGCACTGTATATGTGACTGTGAGTGTGACCAATCAGAGCTAATTATAATAGCGTACCAAGGATTGTAAATTTCCTTAGTGAAAGAGATATTGATACGTATACGAAATGTTTGAGACATAAAATGATAGACGGTTATTGGCCAAATGACGATGGTTCACGTTGGTAAATGAAGGAAGAAGTGTACGATGTGTAAAGGATGAAACAAGTCAGAAAACGCCGCGGAGCCTCGGCGGTCGCGACGCCAACGTCGGAGCGCGGCCGGCGACGCCGAGACTCTACGGTTTCGCGCGACGCCTCCCAAAGAAGTCGCGACGTTACGATCGCTTTGCATCGTTGAAGAAGAAATAAAACTGATTTTTGGGCTGATTTTGGAGCATTAATTCTCCATTAGTTGGCTCATGAATTCAGTCATTATTTTGGTGAATTGTAACTCCACAATCAAGGCTATTACATGATCATTCAAGGCCATTACTTGGCTATGTGAAGGTCATCTTCTCGACACTATAAAATGGAGCTTTCGGCTCATTTGCAAAATACACAATACACTTCGTACTTGTATAATTTCAGATTTTCTGAAAAGATCTTCCTCTCTAGCAAACTTTCACACATTCAAAAATTCTTCTTTTATAGTAAACTCTTGAGTTATCCTTGCTCAAGTGTTTGTTGTTGTTTTATCTTGGAAGACAAGTTGCCAATAACCGTTAAGAGATTATTACGGGGCAATATTGTCTTAAGTACAGATTGAACATCAATCGACTCAGCAAATCACTTACTTGTTCTTGTTTTTCAGATTTAGTGGTTATTAGTTTTAGGTTATCAAGATCAAGGAGTTTATAGCAACTGGACAGAAGATCCAAAACGAAAGACTCAAGACGGACTCAAGGGACGCAAGATCTAAGACAAATCTAGAACTCACAAGTTTCTGTAGCCACAACGCTTGTTGGCTACAAGACTGTTAACTATTGTAATTTTTATAGTTTATACTTTCAAAGCACTATTGATAGTACTTTACTATTCTCGTAAATTCATTGTGTAACTCACAAGTATTTCGTTATAAATAGATAAAATCGAGATAAAATTTATAACCATAGTCATGTAATTATCTATTCTATATGGAAAATGCGATTATCTATTCTGGCTATAATTTTGAGATAAGTTTGTTTTAAATCAATGTAAAGTTGAACGGTTGGCGATTAAAATTGAACGATTATAAGAGTTTAAACTCTTATATTATAATTTTAACTATTCTTGGACACTTTTTTTTTGTTGACGAAAAAAAAAAAAAAAAAAAAGTACTGACACTTGAACGGTTGGAGAGTAAAGTTGAATGTTTATATTTTTTATGTCTCAATTCAATATAAAAGTGTAGGGAATAGTTCAAGAAAAAGTTATTTTTATCTCCTTTGACTAAAGTTTAATAAGACGGAATTGTAGGGTAGGACAGTGCTATAAAGATTGTCTCTTAATGGTACACAAAAAGGTTAAACAACATTCATTTTAGCAGTAAATTTTATAAGATACTAAAATGATTTATTTAGAAAGTTGGCTAAATTACCATCTCACTAGTAACTAGTTTAATAAGAAAGTATTTTCATAAGGCTTTTTACATAGAAATACTATAATATTTATCATTTATAGCGATATAATCTCTTTTACAAATGGTAATGCTTACGTTAAATAAGGAATCAGTCAAAAGATGATATTTTAATGCCTTAAATCACGGGATACATGTTTTCCCTAATTTTTGTTATTTTGGGCAAAATATCACTATAATCCGTAATAAACAAAAAGTACCTTTAATAAGGGTAATTAAGTCTAATAAATAGTACACAACCATCGGTCATTAATAAGGGTAATTAGAACCAAACCAAACCAAATCAAATATAATACACAACCATCGGTTTGATTCGGGTTGGTTTGGTTTTTCGGGTTTTTAAGAAACTCAATGATATTAATTTTTCTCTTTTATTTTTTCGAAAGCATTTTTCATCCTTTTTCAACTTATAATTTGTTATTACTCTTCTATTGTGGTGTCTATAATTTTCTTGGATTATGTAAATAATGTCTTAAGATTTATAAGTTGAGTTAATAAGAACTATAAAAGAATTTTAGATAAACTTCATAGTTATTTCGTTGAATAAATAGATTTGGATTCATGACTTTCTTTTAAGAAATGAGTTTAATTAAGGTGTAAGTTCATTAGCCTATTAGAGGTAAATAAAGTTTTGATGAAGCATACAAAGTAATTGAAATTATTTATAAAAACTAATATATTGTACATATATAATTATAAAAGTCTGTATATAAAATTTATCGATTTGGTTCAATTTTTCATTCGGTTTTGTTTTTATAAAACCAAACCAAATCAAACCCAAACAAATATCGGTTCACTTAATCGGTTTGATTTAATTTTTCGATTCAAATCGGTTTATAACCAAATCGCGAACACCCTAGTTGTAACTTGTAACCACTGCACTATACCTGAACACCATTTTAGGTCCCAATTTTTATACTCATTCTAGCTTCCAGTTTTCTTGGAAATTTAACAAGCTAGTTGTAGTTATATTCCAAAGTACTTTATCCTTTTTTTTTTCTTTCTGATTGCTGTTGGATGCTAACGATGCTACGAAGTAATCTATTGCTCGTGTTCTCTGTCCCCTAATTCCCCCAAAGATAATAGCATACCTTTTTGTAATCAAATTTATGCTAGATGAAATATTGTACGTGTCTATTACTAAATAGGAAAAGCATCAAAGACGTAGAACCCCATACCCACAAACACGCAGGGGAAGGTAGAAGTTGAAGGGAATGGTCAGAGGTGGATCCAAGATTTCAAGAAAATATTATAGAGTATCAACATACACCATTTGAACTTAACCATAGATGTTACTTTAAAAGAGACTGCAAATCCACAATGGTTATAGCCAGAGAAACGGTGCTAAACACAAGGTGAACGCGATTAAATACCTTCATTAACTATACCAGCAAGTGCTTTAAATAACCACCCAAAAAAATGACTCCACTACTGATTCAAATTCAAATTATCGAAGGCCAACTCCGCAAACTTAAATACCTAAAAGTCTATAACAGTAGTGGTACTGCTGCATTATTGACAAACACATCCATCGTCGTCCACATAATAGTGACAGTATTAATTACATGTCAGGAAGAGCTGAAAGGATTAGGTTGACTTTTGCCAGAATGCTGTACAGGACGATAATGCTAGCAGCTTCCATGCCCGGCTATGATAAGAACCGGCACCCTCCGACTAATACCATACCATGTAACGGTCTCTCTTGAATAAACATTTTACCTTCTCTTGCACAACACAACCCCAAGCAGATAACAACTGTTATTTTACCTTTCTCAGCACCAGATGTGCTGCCCGTGCTTTTCTTTATCAGAGAGCCTTCCACTTCATTCCTCGGAATCCAGATCATTCAGAATCATCAGGTTGCCACCAACTGACCTGAACTTCAACACTCTTACTCCATCTCGCACAGATAATAGTCACACATGACAGCACAAACCAAGTTGCTGATGCAAAACCATAACCCATAACACAAGAAGCCGGACATCATTAACCATTGTAATGGAGTTTCTGATTTTGTGAGCCTTGGACTTGTGGTGCTTGCGGCTGTTGAGGTTGGGAACTTTGCATGTTCAACGGTTTGGTGTTGTAGTGCCCAAAAGGCTGGGAGTACAGTGGATTGAGTAAACTCTGGAGAAAAACAGAAACCAATTTGATATCGACACAATTAGACTGGTGAATTAACCAATAAAAAGGAACAGTTTGCAACACGTAAAGTCCCCTAAATCTTGATACTGGTGAAGAATGAACTTCCCAGTCGCTGGAGGCTTCACGTGATGCATACTTCATATCTGAGGTCTTTCAACAATTTTGTTAACTATCAAGCAGAATTAGAGAATGCAGTAACCTGAGACTGAAGTGGATTTGCACTGGACATGCCAAAATGATTCTGTGAACTGTCATCTTGTGATGGATTGTTGTATCCAGCTTGTGTGAAGAGACCTTGGGATCCATGAGCCATGTAATCCTGCACGGAAATCAAGACAATGAGATAAGTAAAAGACCCAGGGAAACAGGAAGAGAAACAACACCAAAGAAAACCACATCCGGTAGAGTTGTTCACCACTTATGAAGACTGGTGACGCTTTCCATTTCCCCCAACAGACCTTAAAGAGCAAGAAATGAAGGGGCCAAAGGAGTGGACAGCTTACCTGTGACATAAATTCGTTTCCTGAACCAAAACGCGAGTATCCAGCTTGTGAATTCTGGTTCAAAAAATTTCCTGGAAAGCCAGCCTGTGCTTCCTGATTTACATAATCAACAGCATATCCGCTTTGAGAAGCCTGAATGGCAGTGGAACAAAGCTGAGTTAATACTACTTAAAAAAGAGAAAGATAAAGAAAATACAATGCATGTATAAATTAGTTGGAGAGAGGTAGGAACATCAAGATATTATCCAAATTAAGGTACTCCCTCTGTCCCATTTTAAGTGATACACTTTCCTTTTTAGTCTATCCCAAAAAGAATGATACATTTCTATATTTAGAAATAATTTAACTTGAAACTTCCCCTTTACCCTTAATGAAATGATTTACAGCCATGCAAATATTTATAGCTTATTTTAGGCCACAAGTTTCAAAAGTCTTCCTTTCTTTCTTAAACTCCGTGCCCGGTGTTGGGAAGGAGGGAGTAGTAAATAGCAGTTTCATATGAATTGCCCGCTAGAGAATGTGTAGGACTGTACCTGTGTGGAGAAGTCAGCAACATGATATGGAACATGGGACCCCTGGCTCTTGAAATCATCTCCCAAGAAGTCCTGATAAAAAAATTAAGGGTAAATGTGAAATTCAATGAAGCAGACAGCTATTGATGAACAAAGTCAACTACCTGTGACATGCCGCCCATGGAAAATCCATCACGAAATGTCTGGCTTGGTCCTTGAACGGCCATCTATCATGTTTTGGAATAAAAAATTCATGCTTCCCACCGGAAAAATAAGTAAATGATAGAATAGTTAAAGAATTAACAGGTTTACTAACATTAGAAGCATATCCAGGCTGAGATAAAGGTCCTCCCACAGATGGTTGAGTGTTCGGACTTTCAAGTGCAGGAAAGTTGAAGTTATGCCCATGACTTCCAATAGGTTGCTGGGAGGCTTGCTGGTGAGAAAGATGGCTACCAATTGGAGCATTGGCATTCCCACGCCCAGCCCCAAACCCCCGGCTACCTGGCTGTGGAACATGAGGTACAGCTCCTACAGGCCCGTGTATAGCACCACGAGCAGGAATTGCATACGGTTGGGGAGGGCCACCATGGTAAGGGGAGATGGGAACTCGAGGCATTGGATAACCAGAAGGATAGACACCAGGTCTGTGAGTACCATTGGATGGACCAGGTACCATGTAAGAACCTATAAAAAAGATAAACAGATAAAAAGTTAAAAATCAGAGCAATAAGACAGGACTAGTTGTATGAACAGAGACTGTAATTTGGACCATAACACATGCTTCCAGTTTTCCGGTACCAATTTAAGAAAACTTGACAAAGAAAGGAGGTAGCTCGGATTCTAACACCTTATCAAATCAAACCTGCTCAACTTGGAATCATCAACACCACACAACTGCATTCTACATATTACGAGGATCATTTATATTGTTGTATAATATTTGGAGCACCTACAGGATTCCCATTACGACTAGGTGCTTTTTGTAGAGAATCACATTCTTATCTAAATCCTCTACTTTGTATACACTTGAATAAGGGTTATCCCTAATCGCATCATGGTTCCTCATTGGGGAATAAATCATCATCTCAAAAAAAAATCCAGCAAATCGCAATTTTACAAGAAACGTGCATGAGTAACGAGTATAGGAGATGGGTATGGATAACAGGCCCCCTTAACTTTAAGCAAACTCTTGGCATGCCTTGAAGGATCCATATGGAAAGTCACATCCATATCATAACATTTCCAAATATACACATCAAAGCTACTGAATGATGAATGTAACATAAGCCAATAAGAGAAATTAAATCCAACGTACCCCTTGAGTGACTATTTCGTCTATCAGCATTGGGGTTTGACGAGGCTGCAGGTCCATAATTATCACCGGGAACTATTCCTGGTCCACCACCAAAGAAAAGCCTGCGGTCATTGTATATCTGCATAACCAATGACACAAGATCAACACCACATCAGAACCACAATATGATACATTCTGCTGAGGCATAAGCACAAACATCAAACTTAGAAAGAACATATATGCACCTATAGGTACCTTTTTTGGCTTCTGAAACTGAACCATGCTTTGCTTTAAGTTATTTAAAGGACCTTCTACCAAGCATTCATGCTCCTGATTGACAATCATGTTAAAGTTTGAGCATGTCAAGGCGTAATAAACTAAAACAAATATTGAAGTTATTCCCAAAGTTTAAAACAATAATGATTTATGCAGACTAACTAAGCAATACAACAAACACCTTAGATTAGAATAATCACGAAATGCGGACTATTAAGTAAGAAGCATTTAAAACCAGTATTAGAAAAGAAAATAATGAAAGAAAAAGTTACCTTAGCATTTTCTTTTCAGAAATATTTAAGAAATTACCTTATAGTGTGTCAACAAGCCATTCCAGAGAGGCTGTTTGCTCAACACTTTTGGGTTTCCTAGGATAACGATTCCATAACGAGCACGTGTAAGAGCAACATTAAGCCTCCGAGGATCATTAAGAAACCCGATTCCCTGAAAGGAATAGCAAGTAAACTATAAGCCAGCAGTCAAGTTTAAGACACTGACAATATGTGACGTTTCGGCCAGCACGTTTATCAGTTTTACATAACTTCATGGCCAGAATAACCTAAACGATATTAGAAACTGATTCCACCTCTAGTAACCCTAAATCAAAAAGGGGTGAAACTAGTCTTTCACATTTTAAAAATGAAATGCAAAAAATCAGAGGTTATGGGGCATACATGCTGTGGAAAGAGTGGAGAAAAAAAGGAGCAAGCATCACATCAAGATTAAAACTATCACTGAAACAAATTGGTAAAAAATTAACATGGAAGTACGTGAGAACAGATAATTATGGATATCAATACCAACCTGATGTTCATTGCTCCTGACACAAGACAAGATGATGTAATCTTTTTCTCTTCCTTGAAATGAATCTACACTTGCAACCTGAAGATAGAAATTACTCAGTTTATTGGAAGAGTTTAAACCATAAGGAGCCTCTCTATTGACAGCTTACCTCAATTTCCTTGTAAAGTTGCTGCCTTAAAGAACCATTTCTAGACATGTAATTTACAATATATGCTCGTTGACCCTCATATGGTGTTATAACTCCAATCTGGCAAATAAGATACATTAGTTGTTGCATGCAAATGAATATTCAACTCTTAGGTTGTATTTTTGATTGCTGAGGAAAGCAAATGATAGTATCGGAAAGAAAACTTCTGACATTATGCATTTGGAAGTAGATAAGTGTGAGTACAGTTTTTGATTTAATAGGAAAACTTTCTCAAATTAAGGCTTGCTAATTTTTTTGAGAATGAAAATGAAGGCTTGCTAATTTTTAAGGATCATGGTTTCTCTTAAACTACCTTTTCCTTTTAAACAAATATATGCTTGAAAATGATTTTCCCATCTTAAATTTTTACTTTGCAGAAATTTCGTAGCAACTTCCTCAGCATCCAAAGGACAAGTTGAAAAACTAAACAATCACGTACCTGACTAGGGACTACACCACTTTTGAGGAACGTAGTCACTAGCTTCTCAACGTTGGCAGCTTCAGTTCTATTTAGATAGGAAGTTCCACTAGCACTGATCTCCTCTTGTCCCATCTATAGAGATTAACAACTGCATATGACTTTATACAGCCAGAAAGCGGGAATACACAAAATAGAAAGTGAAAAAGAAATCGCCAACCTATATGGCTATATCTCTACAACACATAATGGGGTCGTTTGGTTGGGAACAAGTTATCCCAGGATTAATTATCCCGGGATAACTTATCCCGGAATTAGTTATCCCACAGGGATAAAAATAACACTATAATCCCGGGATTAGTTATACCGCGATTTTATTCCAACCAAACGTGAGATAAACTCATCTCAAATTTAATCCTGGGATTAATTATCCCTTATCCCTCATACCAAACGAGCTTAGTATTTCCAAAAAAAAAATAGAAGTAATATCTAAGATAATCAAAAGAGAACAGAAACAAAATATCTGTTCACTCTAAAAAGGACATCAGGAAATCAGCTTGACAAAAAGAATACCTGGACATAGAAGAACATGGGACGGTTTGGCACAGGCCAAGGAAAATCAATGCCTAATGATTGTCTCTCGTTGATGGTTACGCCATTTTGAAGAGTACCTTCGTAAAAACTATTTGAGGGATACTCTGACAGTGCAGGATGCATACGGTATTGTACCTGATATTGCATTTTAATGGACAGCAGAACCAACATTATATATCATTTGAGCAAAATATAAACCCTTAAATATTACCAGAAAAACAAGGAAAAGCAGAAAAGGAGGTACAAACAAATAACAGTAAGGAGGAGTCTAAACAGCATACACGACAATCCATAAAGTTAACGTAATAAATTTAAAGAGATAGGAACAGTCAATCAAGAAAGCGATGGAAGCAGAATATATATGACTATTTTTTGTCGGGCAAATGCAAAAATCTAGGATGGAATGTGTGGAAACTCAACAGCTGAGATGTAAGTTTCAGCAGGATAGGGACTTGGAATACAACACAATTTGGAATGAAGCACAGGAAAATCACACACTCAAAACTAGAATGATCTTTTTTCTAAATCCTCCACACATTGAAGAAAAAGATAGTTGCCCATTGAAGAAATTTTGTATGTTGGTGTCCCTAAACACCTTATGCAGAAAACAAAAGGTAAGAAGAAAGAACCGAGACTTCATAAAACACATGAGCGCTTTAAAATCTATATATCAATTGCTTGAGGAGCAAGAGCAAACACTGGATCTCACAATTCAATCCAACCTGATAAACCCCAGAAAAGTTATTGCATCAGAAAAACCGCCAAGAAAATCACCTGCAACCTAATTGGCTTCACACCCAGCAGCACAAGGCGTTCAAACAGGGACTGAGCAAGTCCAGCACGTGCAGCTTTCTTGCACATAATGACAGGTCCAAGCTGGCAGTGATCACCAACAAGGACAATCTAGCACATAGATCACAGTAAGTATCTTCCATCTGTATAACATACCTCAATCTGAAATAAATTGCAGCAGTTACCTGCTTTGCTCCAAGAACCAAAGGAATGAGACATTCAGGTTCAGCTGCTTGAGTGGACTCATCAATTAGCACCTACAATAAGGTTAAATAGCAGAAATGGTGAAACCAGCAAGGAAGCATCCAGATGAATAAAAAAGCGCACAAAAATGAGGCAAAACTAAATGAAATAAGAAAATGGAAAAAGAGATAAAGATCTTCAACATCTTCACTTCTAAGGCAAACCCACCTGACGGAATCTGAAATTTGCCAATCTTGGATCTCCAGCACCAACACAAGTGCAACAAATCACATCAGCACTTTGAGAAATTTCCCTCTCTGTTGCCCGTTTCAGAGCTTTATATTTCTTCTCATCACTGCTGGAAAGTTCTCCTGAACGTTGATAAATCAAATGAATTTGAAAGTGGACACATTTATCAATGCTGCTAATAGAGGATCGAGTATATAGATAGAAAACCAAAGACATCAAGCTAACAAATCCTTACATAAATTGGAACACCAATATCCATAAAGCATAACAAACTAGAAGGGAACACCAACCTTGCTCATCCTTCAGTTGCTGTAACTTATGAAGTTCACTCTTCTCGGATGTGTCAAGATGACGAACCTACATGGCAAAGGAGTTGAAGAATGAACGGACAGAAAAGGATATAAAGGTTCTGAAAGCAAACTTATACATACGTGTGTTATGAATTCGCAAAAGAACAAACCTGATAGTGAAGGGTTAAATGCTCAACAGGAGAACTGACAGCTTCTCTTGACTTAGCACATAGCCTGACAACCTGGGAGAAAAGAATTCATAAGAAAAGAGGAAGAATAGTACATTTGATGACTTTTCTTTGATCCCTATGTTCTCAATGGTCTTGATTTCTCTTACTTTTTTCCTTTAGTTGTGTGGTTATATAACAATCAGCAAGGTGCCTTTTTTTGATAAGGAACAATCAGCAAGGTGCCTTCAGGTTATGGAAAAGTACTACTCCTAACCAAGCAACACAAGTTACGGGGGTAGAGGAGGGAAGAAGGGAATATGTTGATGTCAAAAAGACAAGGAAGAACAGTCCAAAATTCAGTAGGCTACTTCCATTATAAAACAACAAAGAAATATTTGTTGACAACCAACCAAAAAAATAGTGATTCCCCGTCCCCCCCCCCCCCCCCCCCCCGGAACTGATAAGTATTTTATAGATATTAACAGCAGAGCACTAAGATGGTGCTTGCAGATGCATAATCTGGAAATCTCCTATTCGACAAAAAAAGGTGAATGAACTTGTTAGGATAGTTAAATGAAAGCTATCCAGCAGAGGGAGATACACAAATGCTAGCTGGTGCCTCACCTTCAGACCAGTAGCACTAATTTTCTCTGCTAATTGGTCCACAGCCACGTTACTGGGTGCACAGACCAAAACCTGATGAAAAATAGTCAAAGAAACAAAAGAGAATATGCTTAGAATCAAGAGGTTTACTAACAATGAAGATCAACTTATAGACTAATTAAACTTGCCTGACCCTGGCCTTGCTTGGCCATATGATACACAATCGCAGCAGAGGTGACAGTTTTTCCCGTACCAGGCGGACCTTGAATTAAACTGACGGGCTTCTGGAGAACACTTTTTACAGCGAAAACCTAGAAATATGAACATGTAAAATAAGCCAATATTGTTTCTCTTATTTGTTTCCTTCCATCGAGATGTGATGGGGCGAGCATTTTTTTTCCTTTTCTTTTTGGGTGTTGGAGCAAGTGGATTTGAGGCACCACCTTCAGGCTAATTAACTAACAGTTGAGTGGAAGGAAAACTATATGAGAAGAGTGACCAAACAAGACCACCAACAAATTGGGTGCAGGATGCATAGTTCCACATGGTGACATTCATGATGCAAGCAACTAAAATTATCATTAGCAAAAATCTCAAAAGTCAGCTAACATGACTGTCATAACATGTGTAGATATATGCACAAGTGTGCACGTGTATAAATCCCATAACTTCTATTTCTAAGGTATGCACTTGCAAATATTCCACTTGCCCAAAATACATATTAAAAGTATTCCTGAAAAATGGGTACGAGCAAGATAAATACTGAAACTAGATAGACAAAGCTGCTGTTTGAGAAACAATAAGAGAAGGAGCAAAAAGTTCAAAGAAAGACAGAACCGCCAACCTGAGACGCGTTAAGCTCTGGAAGACCAGGAGCCCCAAAACGGCGAGGAAGTGTATTCCGGACCATCTGCATCTCAACTTCGTGACCTAACAGGTGATGGTAAATATACCTGCATAGTACAATCAATTAATCAAACATAAGTACTATAATAAAAAAGCTGTAATCTGGCTGACACAAGCAAAGTTATTTGCTAAAAGTCCACAAGTATGAAAAACTACTGCTATATCATATTATTTCAGAGTTCCCTTGTGACACCAAGACTGGACAGCAAAGCAAGGTGAATTACCTATAACATTCAGCAACAGCAAAGTAAAGCATGAACTGTCAATTCTTACAACATAAATACATCCACAGAATCAAAGTATATCAACACTCAGAAATATGAGAGGTATCTATTGAAGAATGCAAGATGTGAAAGTACAAATTTAAGCAGAATAACACGAACAAGAGGAAGAAAATATATGTATCATTTTCTTTTAACTTTCTTACAAAATTCAGACATTCTCACTCACCCACTGACACTTGTCTCATCCACAGCAAAAGTTTTCATTGCAGCCTGCATCCTATCAAAGCTCGTACTCTTCCAAACAAATTCAACACTGAGCCCATGGGTCACATCAACCGGAACACCCTGCAAGACAAGAACATTGCAAATGAATTAAGAACACAAAATGTGATGCAGCTTTTGGGTTAGTTGGGGAAAAGGATGACAAGAAATAGAATAGAAAATCCAAAAACTAATGCACCTGACTGGCACGAAGCTCAAGGGCAACCTCTTCTTGAGAAGTTAATTTTATCTGAAAATAGGAGAAAAAATTCACCAGTCTTAGTAAAAAAAACCGGCCAAAAGACACAAATAATAGATGCCGAAGAATACACTTCTTCTAAGTCATCTTGTATGTGTTAAGGGTGTTTACAGCCTTAAGGAGACTCCATATTTCCCCTCCTTCTAAACAGGGTGAGAGATCAAGACAAAGGTCCATACCACATGCCCCACTGACTGCCAAGCAGGATGAGCTGCATCCCCTGAATAATGCAGGCGTAGCTCATCACCAGGTACAAGACGTAACTCATTGTCTTCCTAAAATAACAACACCATATATATGTTCAGTCCAGATGAGTGAAGACACAAAAGAAATCTTACTTCAAGAAAGAATTGGCAATGACAACAATGTAACATCACAAGAATCTGATGCTAGATGAGAGCCATTAGAGGCAACTTTTATGAGGATCATAATATACCTTTGGGAAAACAAAATACGCGACGCGCTTCTTGTTGAGACCAATATCCCATCGAACAGTGAGGTTATCTTTACTTTGAGACTCTTTCATCATCTACCAAATAGAAATAAAATCTTGTTAAGTTAAGCAGTATTAAACCTCAATATAAAACTTTAGAAGACGGAGAAAGGATACAATTAGCAGGTTATTGACAGAGAAAGAACACATTTTTCCCAAGAGGAAACAGTGTCTTAGATTGATCGACTACAGAATCCAATCATAAAAGAAAGAAGCATTATTTCATAATTTACATATTAGACACATTTAGGAGCAAATGTAAGGTTAATTATGACTGAAGACTAGTGAATAGAGCCTACTAACATGCAACTATAGTAGTACTACACCACCCAAAAGAAAAGGAAGTACTACACTATCCAAAAGAAAAAATAAGGAAAATGATACACTAAAAGAAAGCAAACGACTTCTTTTGGAAGGAACAAAAAGCCAAGAAAAAGAAGGAACATAATGCAATAAAAATTCAGCAAGTAAAATCATCTAAATGGCTGACATACCTTATCATAGTCTGCTTCAAGCTTGATCAGCGGTGCAAATATGTTTTGATACTATATTAGAAGGATAACGCGAAACTTAGTTAACATGTCACCCACAGAAGTAATTCACGAATGCAATCCAGGGCAAATTGTTACGGAGCATTTATTAGACAACAAAAGCTAATCAAAATACGATAGCGTATAAAAATACACCTGATAGGCATCTTCATACTTCAAGCAAACAGGCTGAGGTTCATCATCCACACCTGGCTGCTCAAGGTCTTCCAAGTTAGCATCAGGATTTGCCTTCCACAATTCTTCAATTTTATTTATTTGTTGAGCACTGATTTGGCGTGCCCGCAACTGTTCTTGCTCAGATGGAACCTGCAGCAGGTAGCAGGTTACAGGAACAGGAGAGGAGCAAAACTCAGAAAGCACCACAAGGGAAACAAGAAATAGTATCCCAAACCTTAACGAGCCACTGCAAGAAACACCTGTCATCGATAAGGGGGCACCACTGACTCAGATCCCAATTCATATCCTTCAACGCATTAACATTTAAACATGGTTCCCTGCAAAGGAGAACAACAACACTCTCTGTCTTGGCAGAGATGAAACCAAGAAGAAAGACATTCCGGCATCCACAGTTGTAGCACTCTAGAATTGTTTCTCCCAGTGGACTATCTTTATGAAGACATACCTCCTTGTGTTTCGCTCGGACCTATGGTGAATGTTGTAGATTAAACTCAGTAAATTCCAAATGTTTTGTTTCTAGAGTGAGAATGACAAATGTACCAACTACAGGTAAAGCCAAGATACAGCTATCAAACAAATATAGCCCATATTCTATTTTTGTCAATGCATGTAGGTATCCCAATGTTTACTATAGTAACAAGAAACAAATGTAGCACACACTAATGTAAATATGTGTCCAATCTTATCAGGTAAACTCACATCTAATGAACATTGAACATGTAAAAAAGAGATATTAAATAGAGTAAATCTACTCCGTTAACAATCAGCAAAAGGTAATGCCTTTGTTTTTTTGGATAAGTAGGTAATGCCTTCACTTTTCAGCAGTGATAAAATACAAAGATCAGTTCAATTTTTTATCTACTCTAAGAATATGCACTTGCAGAAGAAATAGAATCCTCAACAAACTGACAAGAATCTAGTTATCAGAACAAGAAGAAATGGACACCACAAATTTTAGGCCCTCGAGAAACTCTGGATACGTCATGGATATTAGCATTCCAAACACGAGACACAGTTTAAAAAACAATGGCTTCATATTCCCAGGATTGAATACCCACCGCCATGTCCAACAGAAAGAATGAACATGAAAAAGACCTCACCGTAACAACAGAGTATCCGAAAGAAAAAGAGAACATTTTTAGAGGCACAAAGGATTCTTCATCAGTGACAAATAAGCTCAGTTCCTTAAAATAAACAACTACTGCTAGATTATTTTAATACAAACTAGTTGGAGTTGGTTGTATGAATTCTACATCTATTTTCTTAAAAGGTAAGTTTTAGATTAAAAGGAGAAACAACTTGGCACTAAGATATGAATCCTCTACATTGTTCTCCAGTGGGTCAGTTTGATTCCAGATTTCAATAATTTGTTTTCCAGTTCCTCAAATTGCCAATAAAAAATCCAATAGCTTGATTTATTAAAAAATTAATGGTAAAGTCTTCCTGTTCAGGACCCATAGAGATGGAAGTAAATCCAATAGGAACAGCTTTCTCACAATTACCACCAGCTATAGTAATTATCATCATCCCAGACAGCCAACTATGGGAGCTCAGTTCAACTCTCCTTTTCTCTCCTCTTTCAACCAGAGATAGCAACAGCCTTCGATTGCATCGTATCAAAAGGAAAAACAAAACCGCAGGTCTGAACAGATTTGTCATGCAATGACCGAGGTCACGGCACCTCATTACAGGAAAGATCATATAATGTGATCTCAAGCAGCACTATATTCACAAGTTTAAAGCTTTCATATTCCAAAAGACACTTGGAAGTCTTATGACTCCAATATGCTGGTTCTAACATACACCACCACTTTAGATAGAGAAAAAGAAACAGACACATAAGGCAATAAGTTACATGAAATGCTGACGCTGCACCTAGTTCACTATTCTGGTTCTGGTCAACACTACAATTAAATCACAATCCTTCTTTGGTAGGAATACTAAAAAACGGAGTAAAAGATAATACGCAAGTACTAAATAGTAATACTACTACTCCCTCCGTCCCAAAAAGATTGTCTTACTTTATTACTTTTTCCCAAAAAGATTGGGATATTTCTATATTTAGAAACAATTCAACTTTATGAGATGACTTACAACCACTCAAAAATTTGGACCACACATTTCAAAAATCTTCACATATTTCTAAAACTTTGTGCCAAGTCAAACTAAGACAATCTTTTTGGAACGGAGGGAGTAATAAGGAGAAAAGGAGAAGCGGCCGTGCTACACTAAGGGATCGTGCGGTAGAGTGTATACAAATAATGATGAATAGAGTGTATTAGTAATACTGGTATTAGTAATGCTGACATTAGTTATGCAAGCATTACTTTTTATCCACCGTTTGATTTGGTGTATTAGAAATAACATGCATTGCATAATTTCTACAAATAATTAGTTGTTTACAAAAATACCCTCCATACTATACTTTTTGAGGGACTAACCATGCTAATGCATGCATTAAAATCTATTGCATTGCTAATACCATGGTTTGCTAGGTATTAGTTATGCATAGCATAATACCAAATAGGGTGTATAACTAATGCATACCTGAGATGAAAAAGTGTACCAAACAAGGTATTGTTAATACACAACCAGCTTGATCAGGAATATTGGGTGGTTCGCCGCCGCTAGGGGTGAGCCTGTTTATTACGGTGTGCCCTACTCTCATACATCACAAGATAATATGAGGAGTGATGTCGTCAAAATCACTGTTAATACACAAATGACCCCTAATACTACATTATATTCTCTAATACACTCTACCAAATGACCCCTAAAGGTACTACAACACTCAACTACCTACTAACCTTGTACCCTAATCCCCAACCTCCAAACCTTCTTATCATTCACAATTCATACCATCTTAAACATCACACATCATAGAGATATTGGCTAGTCATTTGTACTGGGAGAAAACAACAAAGCCTCTGGTCTTCTTTTGGCACATTTGCATAAACATAAAGTTTTTGACAAAAACCGAAAAATTTAAGCATACATACCAAGTGATTAACTAACATTCACAATTCATACTAACCTTCTACCCTACCCTAATCATAATAAGGGGAAGAGGAGAGGGGCTTAGCCCCTGCCTCTCCCACATAATAAACTTTAACTAGCATTCACAATTTCCATAATCATAAGTATTTGACCAACACACAGAAAAATCCTCTAAGCATACATACCAAGTGATTAACAATATGAGAACCCGAAGTATTCCCTCTCGAATTACAGAACCATTTTCGACAAGACGGGACATTACACCTCACAACACAAGCAGGATTCGCTACTCCACAATACTTACAAGCATGTTCAACACCAAAATCACCTTTCCCATACTCAAAACCCTCATCATCACCAGTCTCTTCAAAATTCAACCCGCTCATCCCTACCGTCAATGCATCCACCACCACAGCTGCCTTATTACTACTACTAGTACTACTAATTTTACTGCCACGTGGTTTAGCTGACGGTGACACGTCGGATGACGACGATGGAATCGGACGATCAGGAGGTTCGGAAACTAACGAATCGGACGGTATAGGCCACGCAGATGATGACGATGATCGAATTGGCTGTGAAAGTTCATGAAATTCAGGATAATCGAATTCCTCTCCTAGTGTATTGAATTCCAGAAATGTATACGCATCGTTTCCCGTATCCGGCGACGACGCCGTTTCGTACAAACTATTCGCCTGAGAATCCATTGTTAAAGGCTAGGGTTAGGGTTTATGAATGTTCTAGATCGGAGAAGGGTGAGAGATATAGAAATTTTGTATGTATTGGTGAGTGCGTGCGTGTGTAGATAAAGATGTTCGTCATGGAAGAGGTGGGTGGAGATACGGTGGGGTGGTCACGTGAGATAAGACGTGGTGTTTTGTGTGATTGGGCGGTCACGTGACTTAAGGTGGCGCGTTAAGTTCATTAGAATAAGTGTGGTTAGTTGAGAACGTGCTGTTTAAATGCAAAATTGCTATATTTGGTTAGTGTAATTAAAAAGTTGCTATTTGTCCACTAGGCATAGCTTGTTACTTCACAAATAAGCCCTTTTAAATTTTTATAATTGAAAAACAATAGTAGTTCTCCTGAAAATTTGCTTGTCAAACTTGAAATTCTGGAACAATGGTTATTTTTCAGCTATTTTTATTATTTTCATTTTATTTTTGAGTCTTCAGTATTTTAACGTTTTTAGTTAAATAATTAACAAAATTTCACCCATCGAATCGTGGTTGTTTGTATTCTGGTATATACTCAGTGTATAACAAAGAGAAAATGATCAAATGAGTCACCAACATTTGATCGAAATCTCAACTACACACCAAACCTTTGTGAGGTCCTATTACTTCCGGTCATTTTAAAAGTGAAATATACTTATCCTTAAATGCTGACATGTCCATGTAAACTAGTCATGTGGTAATGTTTGTCTACAATGCGCTGACCTCACTCCGTAATTTTAAATTTCACTCGTAAAAAAAAATAGTATGGTACACTAAACTTTCGTCTGGTCCCATAATTTCTAATTTTCCTCGTTATTATCTCTTATATCCCACTCGGACTCGTGCCGATACTCTAATTACCCCAAATCCCTAACAAAGAAAACGATTGATTCCTATTTCACCCCTAAGCTTCTTCATCAACATTATAGCGTAAATTGATAGTGAAGGTTTGATTTGAAGTCTATTGTTCATTTATGCACTTTCTTCATCGAGTAAAGGTTAGTTCTTACTGTTTTTCGATAGAATGTAGACCAGGGTTTCCTTTTTATTTTCTCAATTGTTAAACCGAAAAAATGAGTTTTTTGAAGAACAAAATTGGTGTTATCTTATGTGCTTGTTAATATCGTGCATTTGTTATTCTTTTAACTTTAGTTTGATTTAGATTAGGGTTTGATATTGCTATGCATTTGCTACCATATTTTGATTTAGTCGTGCAATATGATAAATTTGTTATTGTTTGTCGTTTGATTGCATTCAGGTAGGAGATGAGTGGGTTTACTTTGGTAACTTTAAGATGGTATCATGGTGATGTCTTAGATTTATGTAGTGGAGAACCAATATATGAAGGTGGACAAATTACTGAATTTCTGGTGGTTAGACGTAGATTTGATGTCCTATTTTGAGTTGAGAGACAATATATATATCATAAGATTACAGCTTTTACATACCCACTCTGAAAGACAAGATGATTTATAAGCCTTTCCAATCTTCTCGCACTCCGAGTCCTTGCTGCCCTTCTCTTCAAGGCACCTAATCATTCATGACAAGTCAAATATCAAAGATTATCAAAAGCAAAATAATAGTTCTACTCTTTTTTTCCCGTAGGATATAAGCATCACTAATATAGAACTAAAAGGAAGTAGTAGGAAATAGGTAACAAACTTGTGGTAGCTGCGGAAACGAGCATTACAATGGCGAATTTCATCAACAATGGCATTAGCTTTAGCTTTTTCTTCCGTGTCAAACTACAAAATCATCATTAACACTGCAATCAAAACTCATGTGAATATACTCACATATAAAAGTGTGTTCTCTCTAACAGCTTAAACTTTTAGATCAGATGATCGCACACTTCAACAATCGAACACAAAGCCATATAATTAAAGCAACAAAAACGAAAAATATAAATAGAAATCCAACTGTCTAGTGTAATGATGCTGAAGTGTTCGAGCCCAATGTTATAGCAACCATACAATGTTGTAACAAGTCGAGTTACTCTACTAGTCTACTCTAAGGAACATGAGAGTCTAACAACACGATTTAAAATTTAGAATCAACCGGTCAGAATTAGCACGACTTATATATATAGGTGTTGAGCTAGGGAACTTAACCTTTCGCTGAAATATTACGTTATATATCAAGGTTCCCAATTATATGTTATGTTTATAATTTTATATAGTACATATTGAATCTTCCTTATGTATTGAATCAACTTAGTGAAAATGTTTGGTTCCGCCCCTGGATACATCTATAGAGCCAATGACAGATCCAACAATTAATGAGTTTTGGAGGTTCGGCACCAAATTGATATTTCAAATTGAAATTTAACCCTATAAATGTAAGAAAACCCAATGTAGACGTAAGCGAATATAAGAAAAACTCTATAAATGTAAGAAAACCCAATGTAGACGCAGTGGTGGAAGGACTCTAATAACTGCACCACCAGATTTTTTAATTTTTTCCCACCAAAACGACGTCGTTTTGGCGTTTAACCTGCGTTTTGACAAATTACTAAACGACGCGGTTTTGATTAAAGTGTGTCCTCCTTATTCATTACAACAAGTAACAACAGGGCAATCAATCTTATTCTTACCCAAAACCTAAGAGTTCCAAACTTAGGTTGTGTTCCAAACTTCAGCAGCCGGTTAAATATCATTTTAGTTATGGGTGATTGAAACTTTGTTTAACTTCTATTACCATCTCATTTTGAAGAACGAAATTCTTCGTTCCTTTTGAAGAAGATGTTAGATTATGCCGTGAAAGATTCAAAGTTATTTCCTCTCTTCTCTTGAAAGTCAAAAGAAATTTAGGGTTGATGTGGATGAAGTGCAAAATCATCTTTCTTAAATCGTCATCTTGCTATACCTGCGTTTTGACTATTAAATGACGTCGTCTTGCTTAAATCGTCTCCTTTTTATTCATTGCAGCAGCATGGCTTATATCCAATAATTGTAAAGTCAACTGTTGAAAAAGATTTACTCGTGCGATCAAAACCTGAAGATTGGTAAAGAACTTATTTTGATTTCTGGGTCAGTGTTAAATTTATTTGTTTTACATTCATTTCCTGATGAACTGCTAATTTTATTTGTTAGGAAATTAGGATGCAACGTTATTATGAAAAGCGTCCTAAATATAAAGTAAATACTAGTATTTTGTGTAATCAAGAACTAGTGTTAAATCAAGAACCACCGGCATCAGAAGCTCGAACTGATGTATCAGATTTGTACTATTGCCCGGATCCGCCACTGTGTAGACGTAAGCGAATATTAGGAAAACTATGCTTTTCGTCACTCGAATATCAACAAATTATGATTTTGATACATGTGATTGTTGATTAAGCACACTTTATCTTTAATGAATCTATATAAATGCACTTTCGATCCAGCTGATGATGGATCCTCGCAAATTTAACAAATTTTATCAAGTGTTAATCCATTTAACTATGGGTAGCCAAGTTGGTATAGCAGTAGAGCGCGGGACCGCAAGGTCACGAGTTCGATCCCCTGCATAAACCTTCTTGGTTGAGCCTGTCACACATGGCTTGCCAAGTGTGGTTTACATACGGCGTGGTTTGCGACTCTGCGTCGGTCAGGGGTTTACAATGCGCACTCGAAAGAGTAGCGGTGAGTTCGCCGTCACAAAAAAAAACTATGGGCGTGCTATGTTATTTTTGTACTGTTTTTAGAGTTTGTCTATACTTGAGTGTATACAATAATACCATTCTAGACAAAGTCTAAATCACATATTTTTTATATAAGGAACCAAAACACACTTTTGAAGATTAAATTAGAAACCAAAGGTGCATTATCCCTTAAATATACATATTTCAACACTCTCTTCCTTAACTCAGAGGACACAATACACACATAAAATGAGGGTGGATCATTTTATATGTGTATTTTTTTTGGGCTTGTGTAGGGCTGGCCAGTGGGCCGGGACGGGCCCACCGGGGTCGGGTTTGGCGGGAGCGGGACGGGGTCGGGGCGGGGCGGGCCTGGAGGGGTCGGGTCGGGCGGGACCATACCATGTCCCGTCCCGATCCCGCTGTAGAAGTCGGGGCGGGACGGACTTGGCGGGTTTTTTTTTTTTTTAAATTTTTTCACTAAATTAAAAATACTAAATTACTAAGTACTAACAAAGTAACATTAACATATACTTGTCATATAGTCATAATGTCATATACATATACTATAATATTATAGACTTATAGTATTATAATTTATAATTATAGTATTATAGTATTATACTCATATATATAATATATTTATAAAGTATAAACTATAAAGTATAAAGTATAAAGTTATAAACTAAATAATTAAACAAAGACAAGAATAGTGTAAAAAAAACATCCCAAGGCTGTTTTTGTGCCTTTTATATTATTAATTTCATTGAAATATCAAATATATAAGATTCAAAATTACATTGTAGTGTACTGTTGTTGAAAAAAATTGCAAAAGAGTGAAAGACATAGAAAAATTTAAAAATTGCAATGAAATAAATTACCAATTTGAAAATATTTTTTCTAATTTCTTTATAATTTCTTGTGGTTCTTCGGTTGGAATTGGTATATCTTGATCAAATTGTTCCACGTCGCTACTCATGCCTTCAGATAAAATGTCGTTGTAGTTGTCGTCATCTTCTTCGTTAATCTCTGGTTGACCGCGCCTCGCCTTCGCTCGTATCCAATCTCTGAATAGTACCGCCATCTCCAAGCCTCTCGGCTAATGAGTGTCGTGCTCTCCTATTTGAAATCTGCTGCGAAAAAGCGCTTCGAAGCGATGTGGCACGAATGTTCAAAATATCTCGCCATCATTGAAAGTGTCGGAAATGTCTTCTCATTTTGGCTCCAATATTTCAAAGTCTTCCTTTCCTTCTTCATTGATAAGCTGTTTGGTAAGGTAAATTACCTCAAAACAAAAACATCGAACTCACTAATTTGGTTAGCTGCTACCACCGCATTTTATTTACGAGGCTTTCAATAGAATTAATATTAGGTCTAGCCACGTAAACCGCTTGTCTTTTTAGGTTGTGTTGAAGAAGAAGATGATACAAAAGTCGGTTGGTTACTAGCACTTTCTTCGGTAATGCCGATATACTTTTTGCATTCATCTTCTACGCTATTCAACACTTCTTCTAGCGTTAGTTCATAGGTGGTTCAACATTTAAATTTTTGGGAGTTGGAGGTGGTAGTGCGTCCATACAGCTTATATATATTTTCAATAAGACTTTTACAACCCTCTATTTTAATAGTCGGGTTTAATACAAAGACCAATAATATAAATAGGAGGAATAGGAATAAAATATTTTTAATTTCATAAACATTTTTTAATAGGCGCAGATATAAGCGATTTTTCATATATTCTTTAAGTAAAAATATTATAGCTATATAAAACAACATAGTTGAAATAGTAGGATAATATAAAGTAGAAAATTCTTTTGTTGCTCGTTGAAAATTTTCTAAAAATACAATAAGTTCTCTAATTTTCTCCCAATCGGATCCACAATCATATCATTTGGATTTTGATTATGGGCGTTAAAAAATAAAGTAATAGGTTTTCTATAGTCATAAACAACAACTAGTTGGTCATATAAAGAATTCCACCTAGTTGGTACTTCTTCGGGAATTTTTCTGTAAGATAGTCCACAATCGTGGCAAGTTTTTTATATTCTTTTCTTTGTTGAATTCTATTATTTTTAAAAATAAAGTGTATAGCAAATTGTATTTTTCAAGAATATCTTGAAAAGTGAAAGACCATCCTTTACAACTAAGTTATAAATATGGCACGCACATTTGATATGAAAATGTTTTGGAAAAGACGGAGTTAAAACATTTCTTAAAATACTAATAGCGGAATTGTTAGAAGATGCATTATCTAATGTAATACTCATAACTTTATCGGTTATTCCGTAATAATCGTATTGAATAAATATTTTACGAAATAAACTCACGATGTCTACTATCTATATATCTATATGCTAAAATACGTTTTTGCATAGACCATTTATAATCTATCCAATGACAAAGTTCTGTTAAATAATCATGGCCATTAGTACTACGACTATATCGAAGTTAAAGCAACTTTGCAATTTAAATGATATAATGCATAACGTAAATCATTGATATTCATGCAAATTTAAATACATCTCTTTTAACAGTTGATCTAGGAAAACCTTTATAAGCGAGGATTATACATATCTCTAATATAATGAATAAAACCAGGAGATTCAGAAATGAAAAAGGCAAACCCTCCATGAACTAATTTTGCTAGTCTTCCTATCTTTATGTTTATCGTATTTAGGGCCTACAACTCCCGTCATAGTGTTAATTTGACCCTGTACTTTCTCCGGGACAGTAGTATGTGAACCTTGTCCCGATTGAGAGGACGCTTGCTCACCAGTTTTTTCAATCATGTATTGGGCATGCAAGGCTTTGTGTTTTTGCAACATGTGTCTTCCTAAACCCCCCGTCCCACCATGACCTTGTCGGCTTTTAAAAGAATAAACATTTTTACAAGTTTTACATACAAATACTTGATTAGCTACGCCCTGTCAAAATATTTCCATACAAGATTTTAATGGTCGTTTCTGGGACCTCGTCTCATAGTAGGGGGGATAGGAGGCATTTCACTAGTGGGTGTATCATCATCTTCATTAATAGGTGTATCATCCACTAGAGTGTCATCTAAATTAAAATCTTCTTCAATTTCAGGATAATCATTTGTGTCAAGATTATATGGTATTTCAGGAAACATTTCAGGATCTATAAAATCATCTTGTCTAGGAATAAGCTGGAGCAGAATACTAGAAGAAGTACCTTGCCTCATTACCACCCTACTAGAAGAAGCGACTTACCCTTACCCACACGCCTCTTAGTCCTTTCATTTTAATTATGCTAATAAATAGTTAAAGATAATGAAATTAAATGTGCTAAATGAAATAAAGACAAAATAATAATTTAATGAGAGAACGAATGTACCAAGCATGAAGCGTAGAGTCGACGTGTAATCGAAGGTTGAAAATTGAAACTTTGCTCGATAGATAATCCTCAGCTAGTTGCCAACTTCACTCCCAATTCTCAAATTAATAAATAGATTGAATATGTAGACAATGTTGTATAGAGAATTAGAGATTGATTGAGAGATTAGAGAGTAGAAAGATTTGTGAAAATAATAAGAAGAGGAATGAGGTATTTATAGGGGTTAAAAATAAATATAAAGGGGGTAGGGGGGGTTGGGGGAGGGGGGAGGCCTAAAATGGCCGTTGTCCAACGACCAAAATGTAAAATGGCCGTTGGACAACGGCTATTTTGTGCAAAGGGTCGAACTGGGGCGGGGTCGGGGCGGGGTCGGGGTCGGGTCAGGCGGGACCATACCCTGTCCCGCCCCGGTTCGAGCCCCGATCCCGCTTTTTTTTTTTTTTTTTTAATACCGGTGTCGTGTCGGGGTCGGGTCGGCCCGGCCCACTGGCCAGCCTTGGGCTTGTGTAAGGATTTCCATATCGGTTAGGTGGAGAAGGGTCAATTGACTTCCTCCCTTCATTCTTCTATACATACGTCTAAATTCTGAATCTACCGACTATGGCATAGTTTTGTGTCAAAGGAAAAGAAAGAGACACAATATATATATATATATATATATATATATAGAGAGTAGAAACCTGGTGGTCAGTGGAGGAAGGAAGAGGAGGTTTGGATACAGTTCCAGGCACTTTCCCAACATCCCTAGCCCTCATCTTATCATGTGGATCTACTTGAGCAGTGAGCTGACGACATTTTTTAATTTTCTATTAAACACTTTCTATTAGTACTTCTTCAGCTCTTTAATTCAACCTGCAACTAGCTAGCTGAATTTATTTTTGTTGTGTGTACATACATACTGGTTTTGAGATGAGCAGACAGAGCTGACTGAAGAACAACTTCACCGAATGCTGACACAATGCCAATCAAGTTTAGAAAAGGCACGTGGTAAATGTAAATGAAATGTGTCAGGACAGTGCTAAGGTCGGATTTACATAAAAAGAAAAATAAGAAAGTTTACAAGTTCTTCAGAATTTATATTCTCTTCTATTTTTCACAAGTTATGAACTTTTTTATGACAATCAAGATGAAGGTGCGTGAATAAGGTACCTGAACTCGGAAATGAGGGTATGATAGAAAAGCTCTTTCGTTATTTTTTTCCTACTAATTTTTTAAAAAGAAAAAAAAACTTTATTTTTCTAAAAAAAAAATAGCCAATGCACTAAACTCCCGTTATTTGTGGGATTCGAAAAAGGACCATATCATAAGGGTTATTGTACGCAGTATTACTCTACATTTTTAGAAAAGATTATTTTCACGGCTTGAACTCATTTGATCACATGACAATAATTTTTTATCAGTTACTCCAAAAAAATGAAAAGAAAATAATATATTTTACATTTTGACAATTTACTTTTCTGCTTTTCACCCGTACTTAACAATTGACTAAAAATACGGCTAAGTTAGACACTTTCTTTGACATGAAATAAATAAAAGTCGCGCAAGTTTGACAATTTGAACTTCGATTTGTCACACGATGTTGCGTTGTCATTTGCAAAATTTGATAAGATTTACATTGATGATTTCGTATACTACACTCAAGGCTATGCTGTTTTTCTATTTTTAATGTGCCGGCCACAATAGGCATACTGTGACTGTTCCACACGTACTTATTACCTTATCACCTAATATACAATACTAGGATTTGAACCTTGGTCTATGAGATTTCATTTACTTCATTCACTATTAAGCTACATCCTAGGTGCTAATGTCACAACGTTTTTATATATAAAACAAAACGCTAAAGTATGTTTAAAACTCCAAAACAACTTCAAAAACTCATGACGTGCACTAGATCTTCAAAAATAAAGTGAAGAGCTATTCAAGTTGTGGGAATTTTTTATCGAAGTAAGCCATTATTTAAATCAATTTATCAAAATAATACTCATTTTTTCGAAAATTTACAGAACTAGAACAAACGTATTCCGTAGTAATGTATTAGACATTATTTTATTAAAAAATTCAGCTAGCAAAAGTTAGTGGTTGACATCGTTAAAAGATAATTCATAGTAACGTCTCTCCATGATTTATATTTTGTTCTATTTTTCCCAACTAATAAACTTTTTATGACAATCAAGGCGAAGGTGTGTGAACAACGAAAGGAGAGAATAATAGAAGAGCTTTTTGTTTGTATTTATTTTCACTAAACTTTTAAAAATAAAAAGAGTCACTTTTTCGAAGCTAAAACACAAAAAGAAAAAAAAATTACATTTGACAATCTACTTTTTTCTTTTGATCCCATACTAAATAATTGACTAACAATACTAGAAAGTGTAAAAAGTTTATCTGACATAAAACTTAAAACTCTAAAATAAATTGAAGTGTTCATGTTTAACAATTTAAACTTGACGAAATGGTCACGCGGTTTAGCATCATTATTATTGCAACGTTTGATAAGATTACATTGGAACGTGAAGGTTTCGTAGAGATCTTTTTTTTTTTCTCAGTGATCACCAAAAGAAAAACACAAGAAATTGAAACAGGGTGATCTGACCTTTTACAATGTATATCAAAGATAATCTCTTCATAACCATGTTGTGAAATTTCACTGGGTATGTTGTTGTATTAAAGATAATTTTGTATAATATTTTTGAAGTTTTTGGTATCACACCGTATTTCTTTCTCTTTTTTTTTTAATATATAACAATGGTGTTAGTTCCCTAGTAAAGTTGATGTCATGTGACCAGGAGACCATGAGTTCAAGCCGTGAAAACAACCCCTTGTAGAAATACATGATAAAGTTACGTACATTAGACCCTTGTGATATAGTCCTTCCCCAGACCCCGCGAATAGCAAGAACTTAGTACACCGGAGGATTACATTTTAGTGGTGTCTAGTTCCATTGAGTACCTGCTACACTCTTGGGTATTGGTGTCACAACGTTTTAATAATAAAAAAAATGCCAAAATATGTTTTTAAGTCCCTAAACTACTTACAACAATCATGTGGCACTAGATCTTGAAAAAACACTAAAGAGGTATTTAAATTGTTGTATGCCGCCTCTCTTCTGCTCCATCATCTCTCTCCCACTCTAAGTAGTACTTGAAAGGATAAAAAGTTCCAAACTTTGACACTGAAATTTCCTAAACCTTTGTCACATAACGTCCTGAAGGAAACCTCTTGATCGACAATTACGAATTTTATTTGAAAGAAAACAGTGGATAACGGCCAATCAATGTGGCGGAGGAAATCCCTTGACGGCATACGAAACTTTTTCACATTTGCTCAATTCATTTGATGAGTTTCCAGGAAATTTCCCCATATTGTCAACTCTCCATTCTGTACTTATTTTCAATGTATATAAATATGTAGCACTTCACGATAACACAGAAAACCATCAGAATATTACACTCAGAATAATGTGGCATTGCTCTTTCTTTTCCCTCTCACTTTGCTGCTTATTCTTGCTATTACTAATTATTCCTACACGTTGTTACCTGATTTCCCCACCATTGTTAGACTTGATCAACTCAACCTGCAAAGAATGCTTAGATAAGTCAACAGATATAAACTACAATTTCTGTGTTACTTCACTCCAAGCAATTCCTGTAACTCATGTTACCAACTTACAAGGAATAGGAATTGTGGCAATGGAGTTGGCTCTAGAAAATGCCACCAACACGATTTCGACTATAGAGAAGATGCTCAGTAGCAAAGAGTTTGATCCTTTTGCTGCTGACTGCTTAAGAGATTGTTTGGAACTATATGCAGATGCTATTGCTATGCTGGTGGATGCTTTTGGCGCATTCTTGTTTGAGCATTTTGATATAGCTACTGTACTAATGAGGACAGTTATGGACGCAACATCAACATGTGATGAAGAGTTCACTGAGAAGAAAGGAGAGTTGACACCACTAGCAAAGGAGAATTATAATCTCTTCCAATTGAGTGACATCTCCTGGTGCATCATTAAACAAGTTTCATCTGTATCTTCTTAAGATGTGGCAGCTATCAATTATGTACTGCATGGCACATCAAAGAGTTGCTAAATTCTTGTAAAAATACTGATCAGCAAGTCTTGTTATCCCTGTCCCCCTTTTTCTATTCCCCTGATAAGGATACTTGCACATCAAAGTTTAAAAAACTACATATTAGAGATCAATTAAAGGAGCACTGGGAAAGAACACAAGATAAATGGTAATAAAAAGAGCACTTGTAACTAAGTGTTAAGACTTTGCATGTTTAACCCGCATCTTGATCTATTCAGTTGTGGGTGAGATGAGCCACTTTAAAGGCCCTCTGTGAACTGTTTTTGAAAATCCATCTCCATCCCCTTAAACCTTGCGTTACTATGTGTTAGCTTCATAAGTTCCAGTCTGAATTATTCAGAAGAGACAGATCTTAGCTTTGCTTTCTCAGCACTTGCTTGAAGTCTAGGAAGGAGACTATCAATACTTGCAAGCCAAAGTTGATTGTCAAGATTTATCAAGACCGAAACCCTTGATAAATGCAAGATTTTGTTAAGAAAGTTTAGTTAAAGCAGAGTAAATGTAACAACAATAACAACATACCTAGTGGAATCCCACAACGTGGGGTCTGGAGAGGGTAGAGTGTACGCAGACCTTACCTCTATCTTGGGAGGTAGAGAGATTGGTCTCGAAAGACCCTCGGCTCAAGAGAAAGCATAAAAGAAAGGTTAGATAAAGACAAAAAATTCAAAGCAGCATGAACGAAAGCGACTAAGCCATGATAAAACGATGTGAAAATAAGATAATCTAAGTATAAAAAATATCAGATAGTAGCAGAAATCAAAGAACAAGAAACTAAAGAGCAATACTGCAACTACTAGTATGAAAGGATAAGCGAGACTACCTACTAGCCTTCTACCCTAATCTGAGTACTCCATATCCTCCTATCTAAGGTCATGTCCTCGTTAAGCTGGAACTGCGCCATGTCCTGCCTCATTATCTCTCACCAATACTTTTTCAACTTGCCTCTACCTCTTCCGAAATTGTCCATAGCTAACCTCTCATACCTCCGCACTTGGGCATCTATATCTCTCCTCTTCACATGTCAAAACCATCTCAACCTCGCTTCCCGCATCTTGTCCTCCACCGAGGCCACTCCACCTTATCCCGGATAACTTCATTCCTAATCATATGTCTCCTAGTGTTCCTACACATCCATCGTCGCATTCTCATATCTGCAACTTTCATCTTTTGAACGTGAGAGATCTTAACTGGTCAATACTCCACCTCATACAACATAGTCGGTCTAACCACTACTTTGTAGAACTTGCCCTTAAATGTTGGTGACACCTTATCACACAACACTCTGGAAGCGAGCCTCTATTTCATCGACCCTGCACCAATACGATGTGTGATATCATCGTCAATTTCTCTGTTTCCTTATATAATAGACTCAAGGTACTTGAAACTACTTTTCTTCTGAATGGCCTGGGTACCAAGTCTCACTTCCACGCCTGCCTCATGCGGTGAGTCACTAAACTTGCTTTCCAAGTACTTTGTCTTGGTCCTACTCAACTTGAAACCTTTAGACTCCAGAGTCTGTCTCCAATCATCCAGCTTAGCGTTAACTCCACTGCGAGTCTCTTCAATCAGGATTATATCATCCGCAAATAACATACACCATGGCACCTCACTTTGTATTTGCCACGTCAATCCATCCATCACCAAGGCAAATAAAAACGGGCTAAGAGTTGATCCCTGGTGCAACCCCATCACAACTGAGAAGTACTCTGAGTCTCCTTCTACTGTCCTTATCCTGGTCATGGCTCCATCACACATGTCCTTGATCGCCCTAATGTATGCCACAGGTACACCTCTAGCCTCCAAGCATCTTCATAGAACCTCCATTGACACTTTGTCATAAGTCTTTTCTAGGTCGATGAATATCATGGGTAAGTCCCTCTTCCTCTTCCTCTTCCTATACTGCTCTACCAGTCTCATAACAAGATGAATGACTTTTGTAGTTGATTGCCCCGGCATGAATCCAAACTAATTTTCTGAAATCGACACGCCTCTCCTCACCCTCATCTCAACCACTCTTTCCCACATTTTCATAGTGTGGCTTAACTGATACTCTATAGTTGTTGCAACTCTGGATATCGCCCTTGTTCTTGTTCAAAGGAATTATTGTACTCCACCTCCATTCTTCGGGCATCTTTACCGTCTTAAAAATGACATTAAACAACCTAGTCAGTCACTCCAAACCTGTCCTTACTGCGCTCTTCCAAAATTTCCTAGGAATCTCGTCAGGCCCCGTCGCTCTTCCCATGCGCATGCTACGAACAACAGCCTTAACCTCCTCAACCTTAATACTCCTAAAATACCCAAAATCGTGACATCTTTCAGAGTGCTCCAAATCACCCAACACAATGTCTCTGTCCCCTTCTTCGTTCAAGAGTTTATGGAAGTATGACTGACATCTCTGTCTAATGAGAGTTTCTTCCACTAATACTTTGTCATCCTCGTCCTTGATGCACTTCACTTGATCCATATCATGTGCCCTCATCTCCCTCACATTGGCTAGTCTGAACAACTTCTTATCCCCGCCTTTGTCCTCTAGTTCTGCATATAAGCATTCAAAAACTACCATTTTAGTCGCCGAAACCGCCAACTTCGCCTCCTTCCTCGCTATCTTATACAGTTCTCAATTCGTTCACTTCTCCACCTCATTCTTGCTTTCTACTAACTTCGCATACGCCACCTTCTTTGCTTTCATCTTCCCTTAAACTTCTCCATTCCACCACCAGTCCCCTTGATGTCCACCACGTCTACCTCTCGAGACCCCCAATACCTCTCTAGCTACTTTTATAATGCAATTGGTCGTCCTATACCACATACAGGTCGCATCCCCACTAATCTCCCACCCCCATAACCGTCAACTTCTCCTCCATCTCCAGGACACCAGACATAGTCAAACTCTCACATTTGATCCTAGGTTGGTTATCCACTACCCTTCACTTCTTCTTCTCTAAATCCATCACCAAGAGCTTATGTCACGTTGTAAGGTTCTTGCCGGGATAACCTTACCGTCTTTACAAATACCTTTATTATTCTTCCTAAGGAGCAAAAAGTCTATCTAAGTCTTAGCCACCGAACTACGAAAAATTACCAAGTGCTCCTTCTTCTTCGGGAAATTCGAGTTGGCTACCACCATTGCGAAATTCAAAAGTGAGATTCCTCCTCAGTTCCTGAACCCGAAGCCGAAACTCCCATGCACATCGTCATAACCCCCGACATTGACCCTATGTGCCCATTGAAATCTCCTCTCACGAGTAGTTTCTCAGTGAGCGGTATACCTCCCACCATCTCGTCTAAATCCTCCCAAAAAACGCCTCTTCTCCTTCTCGTCCAAGCCCGTTTGCGGCGCGTAAGCACTAATAATGTTCAAAGTGAACCCTCCAACGACCAACTTAATCGACATTATCCTATCATTGACCCTCCTAACCTCTACCACCTGATCTCTTAGCTCACTATCTACTAAAATGCCTATCACATTCCTATACTTCGACCTACCTGAGAACCATAACTTATACCCGTCCACCTCCTTAGCTTTAGGTCCAGCCTATATGGTCTCCTCAACACTAGCTATTTAATCTTTCTCTTCTTAAGAATCTTAACTAGCTCTATGAATTTCCCCGTTAAAGTCTCAATATTCCAAGACCATACTCTCAGCCTAGATGCTCCCTTAACCCACTTACTCCCCTAACTCTCGCCCTCGTCCCCGATCGAGAACATGACCTAGTCTAACATCAGTTACCAAAGCCACTAAAGCAAATATAACTAATCAGAGTATTACCCTAAAACAAGCAAGAGTCAATGCGAAAACACAAGTTAGCGAGAATCTAGAGACAAGTCTAATCATTATGACAAGAATGAAATAACTAAAGATAAGAAGAATAAAGGCAAGAATGTAAAGTCGAGACTCAATACAGCGAAGCAGGAAAAATTTAACTACAAGATAAGGACAAAGAGTAAATACGGGCACTTGGATATACCAACTCCAGGTGAATCAAAACATGTTTGCCTCTGAAATCCACCGTTCAACGACGGAAAAACATTGTTCACTGCCGTAATTATTGTTCACTACGGAAAACTTGAGTTGTTGCAGAGACCAAATCCTGCACCTACACTGTTCACTGTACTGGAAAGTACTGTTCACATGAGATTCTCAATTGCCCGACTGCGAAAATACAAGAGAATCGAAAAAGTAAGATAAGCAGAGAAGAAAGGGAGAAAGTCATGCTGAGGTTTTTTCTTCTCAAAAGGGACTCAGGCAGTGGGATCCACTATCCCCTTTTCTCTTTATCATTACCATGGAAGGATTATCTCAGTTGTTAGCTAAGGCCAAAGAACTTCAGTGGATTCAAGGATTCCAAGTGGGCAAAAATCCTCACCTCAGTCTCAGTTTCTCATCTGCTATATGTAGATAACACCCTTATATTTTGTGGAGTTGATTGTCATCAGGTTTCCAATCTCAACACCACCCTCATGATCTTTGAGGCAATTTCTGGACTTCATATCAATATGCTTAAGAACACTATCTATCAAGTGAATGAAGTGGTCGACCTAGAAGTTCTTGCTGACATTCTTAACTGCAAAATAGGCTCCTTTTCCACCACATATTTGGGACTTCCTTTGGGTGCTAAATTCAAATCATCTGGGATATGGAGTGAAGTCATTAAAAATGGAGAAGAGACTACCACTTGGCAGATGCAATACCTCTCTTTAGGGGGTAGAGTCACCCTCATCAACAGTGTCCTAGACATCATTCCCACTTACTATATGTCACTCTTCCTATTCCAAGCTCAGTCCTAAAGCAAATTGACATGCTCAAAAGGAAATTCTTATGGGAGGGAAACAATGTTACTCACAAATTCTCTTTGGTCAAGGTTGGGGATCAGAAATTTTAAGCTTCATAACAATAGCCTTCTCATGAAGTGGCTCTAGACATATGGTCAAAATGAGGTAGGATACTGGAAGGAAATCATCAAGGCTAAATATGGTATTCAAGACCATTGGACTGCAAAGAGAAACAATGAACCCAAGGAAAAGATTTTCACTGTGAAAAAATGTTACAACTACTGGAGTTCTCAAAATAGCCTTTTAGATGTTTGACCGTGGAAACTTGTATGGAAAACCAAACATACACTCAGAGTTACTTGCTTCATTTGGACTGCTCTGAAGGAAGCATGCCTAACACAAGTCAATCTCAGGAGGAGAGGTGTAATCATCGTCAACATGTGTGCCATGTGCAAGCAGACTAATGAAAATATAAACCACCTATTTTTGCACTACCCTACAACAGCTAGCCTTTGGTACTTCTTCTATTCTATGCTTGGACTCTAATGGGTAATGCCTTTCAACATCAAAGATGCCTATGCTAGCTGGATACTTCGGAGAATTGACAAATCCATCAAAAGGATATGGAGAATCCCCATTCTCAACAGTAATTTTTTGGACCCTATAGAAGGAGAGAAACAATAGATGCTTTGATGGAATATCAACTCCTATTTTCACTCTAAAGTCTAGGTGTTTAGTTAGTCTTTTCAGTTGGCACTTTTTTGCCCCTATAAACAATGTGGATAACTTTTTGAATTTGTTAACTCCCTGTCTCAAACACAGTAGAGATGCAGGGATTTCTTTAGACTATTTTACAGGTTTTGGTTTTGTTTAGTCTGCTTCATGTTTTGTTGAAGCAGCTTTTTGCCCATCTGTAACCTTGCATCTTCTTGATGCTTTTCTAATGACATTTTATTACTTTACCACAAAAAAAAAAAAAAAAAAAAAAGATACAAACCCTGATGCGACCTCCGATGGTCAATGACCGGAGTTAATTCAGATGATGGAAGACAGAAGAAGAAGAAGACTGTTGGAGGAAGAGAGAGAGAGGAGCGTCCAGAGAGAGGAGCGTCGAGAGAGAGAGCCAGAAGTAAATGTAAATGGGGTAATAACCCACACTGTTTAAACAAAAGATACATTTGCTAGTCCATTAAGGAAAAAACATACACCAGCACATTTCAAGAATGTTACATTACGAACAGTATGGCATAACATAAAGCAGTGTCTTCTTGCATGCTCATAAAGATATATTTGTCGAATGAACAACAATGAACTCCCTAATACATGAAGATGAACTAAAACAAAATTTTGTAAGTAAATGGACATGATAATGAACCAAGGAAAGGGGTGGGGATTTTTTTCCATTCTCATTCAATCTATGAAGCAGCGCGCCAGCCAAGCATCGCAGATGATGAATAAATTTTTTGCAGTCAGTCTGTAGGCACATGTACTGATCATTTGGTACTCACAATGGTCCAAACGGCATGGCTTCATGGAACCTTCTCAGAGAAAATTTGCGTAGGAATTTTCTTTCCATGATTTGGGAAATAGAATATCTTATCTTAAGCATAAGAAAGAGGGGCCTTCCTCAAGGGAGGAGTTCATACCCGGAGAAAGAAAGCAGACTACTAAATCCGCAGCTCATGCCCTTTTTGATCTGATTCGATAGGGCTCTGGATGAGGCCCTTACTTAAAAGGGCTTCAGCCCCAACGGATCTACCATCTCCGTGGACGCTATGTTATCCAAACTCCCAGCATCAATGATTATCTTTGCACTGGCCAATTCCGACATAGATTTTGAATACAGCCTTATGAAAAAGTAAACCACCTTAGTAAGCTAGCTTTAGCAGTCCTTAGACCGACATAGGAGTGAATGCATGGGATAGATTCAATAGGAATATGCCTCTCGAAAGATCAGAATGGAAATCTGGGTCCCTATGACACTTCTTCCTCAAATATCATTGCGTGGATTAGGCAGGGGCTCGGCTCCCGAACCGTACGTGAGCTGTCTCGTACGGCTCTTTCCATGATTTGGGAAATAACCACAACCAAATAGATAAAGACTTAACAAGTGAAAACTAGTAGAAAATTATGCAACACGCAAAGGTCAAAGCTTGAAGTGTTCACTGTTAAGAGTTATACTAAATGGGGACAGCAGATTACTTCCCGAGGTTGGCACCAATATAGATATGAAAAATGATTTCTCAGAATTTTTTATACCACACCGAACAGAAAGGAGAAAATCTGAACTCTACTGTCCCACTTGAGTTCTTTTTCTGATAAAAGCACAGAATAATCATCTCTTTTAATATTGATTTAGGAAAGTAGGTAGAACATACGATAAAAACACATTGTTACATTACTTAGTAACCACGTAAGACATCCGCCTAAAATAAACGCAGTATCATCAATATTCTGCTTATATGTATTTGTTTCAGTTGAAATTATATGTCATATGCTTCCTCCTCTCAGAAATATGCACAGATGGCCTATAAAAGGTTAATGAAATCTTTAGCCCGTCACTTAGTTTATTTTCACAAGACCATATACATGACAAGTCATTTATCTTACTTGAATCTAAAAGACTTCCCCTCTAACAGTGGTGGATGCAGAAATTTTATCAGTGTTCAAATTTTGGAGAAGTAATATATAATATATATGTTAAGGGTGTTTAGTATGTACTATATATCTGTACTACGTAATACTCCCTCCGGATAAAAAATAGTGTCCACTTAGCCATTTGCACACCCCTTAAAAAAATACTAACTTCTAAGCAAAAATAGGTAATTTGACTAAATTACCCCTAATTAAATAGGTATTGGGATTTGGTCACTTAACACTTAATGAGGGGAAATCTGAAAAAATAAAGTTAATTCTTTCTTGATATGATAAGTGGACATTCTTTTTTATCCAACAAATAAAGGCTAAGTGGACACTATTTTATCCGGAGAGAGTAATTGATATGTCTACATGGTATAATTTTTCGGCGAAGGGTGTTCGGTTGAACACCCTTATTGGCCTGTGGCTCCGCCACTGCCCTCTAAGCATCAGGACAAGATAATCTACCTATATATTATTACCTTATCAAAAACAAAAAAAGATAATCAACCTATATACATCCTCCTCCTTCAATTCACTTCAAGTTTTTTCCCCTGCATTTACTTTTTTTCACAAGGATCATTTGTCATTACATTAATTTCTAAAAAAATGAAAGCATGTATAAAACATCATGTATATTATAGACTCCTTATCCATAATCCAGGACTTTATTATCTTTCTTTCATTTATCATTTTTACCCCCTGACGATCTTAATATCATTATATAAACAACTACTTCAATGATGAGCCTAGAAATTTTGCTGTACTTTGAAATTTCATGCTGCTATTGGATACATAGGAAACTAAGTACAATTAATAAAACATATAAGTGAAACCCCACAAGTTGGGTTATAATGAAATTAGTATCATCCATATTGAAGATGGAGCAGTACAACATGCAACTAAAGACTGAAATATTATTAACAACTTTGGATGATGGACGTGTCACCCATGGTTCTCTCCTCCTTGCCCCCTTACCTCGTACTTATCACTTGCAATCTTCCAAATAATACTCCCAGTTACAAACATCAACATAAATTTAGGTGATATTGCACTATGAAACTATATTAAGGTTCTATAACAGAAATATATATATACATGTTACCAGTCTAAAAAAAACAATATATTATTGATAGAACTTACTAGTGGATTTCAGCAGCAGTTTCATCATTTATGTCTTACTCCAACATGAAATGAGAGTATGCGGCAAAGGCTTCTAACTTTCTTTCTTGAACTCTTTTCACACCATCACTCGGAGCAGTTTCATAAACTAACATTTGGGATATGGATAGATCGTATCTTCTAATATTTCTTTCTATTCTAGTCACTTCCCATATTTTATGTTCATCAAGACAACTATTCTGAACCAAATGTTATAAACTGCAAGGCCGAGGACAATGAATGTGCACTGTAAAGCAAAACATTTGGGATATGGATAGATGGTATCTTCTAATATTTCTTTCTATTCTAGTCACTTCCCATATTTTATGTTCATCAAGACAACTATTCTGAACCAAATGTTATAAACTGCAAGGCCGAGGACAATGAATGTGCACTGTAAAGCAAAACGTTAGAAGTGATTGTGATTGACACTGGCTAAGAATGTGAGTTTGGATAGGGACATCCGTGCTGTTTGGGATCAAGCTTCAATCACTGTCCTGACTTATGTAAGGGTGGGAAAGCAGAAGACAAGTAAGAGACAACCTAGATTTTAAGATATACAAGGTAGAATAGCAGACTAATGCTGTAAAATTACAGAACTAAGTCAAAATCTTTGCCTGATATATTGACAACAGAGTCTTTACATACCTGACTGAGTATTATCACCTTTGTAGATGAGAAGTTGTGTTGAGAAGGAGCTGCTTGGTTGAACAATAGCAAGAGAATTGAACTGTGAAAGTTCTTCAAATCAAAGTGGGAAGATATTACCAGCCGCAAGTGCAGTTGTAAATTTGCAATTTCTCCACTGAGAAAACGGTAAGCAATGCGCCAATTCCTAAAGATGGAAAAGCGAATTTTTAATTAGTTATGAGATCCCAGTTAATAGGCAGGCCAGGCTTGGAGTGGTTGACTGAGTTATTGAACACCATTTTTAAGACGGCGAGAATGTCCGAAGAATGGAGGTGGAGTACAATGGTTCCTTTGTACGTGAACAAAGGTGATATCCAGAGTTGCAACAACTATAGGGGTATCAAGTTGTTGAACCACACTATGGAAGTACGGGAAAGGGTCGTGGAGATGAGGGTGAGAAGAGGCGTGTCTATTTCCGCGAACTAGTTTGGATTCATGCTGGGGCGTTCAACTACAGAAGGCATTCATCTTATTAGGAGGTTGGTGGAGCTGTATAGGGAGAGGAAGAGAGACTTACATATGATTTTCATCGACCTCGAGAAGACATACGATAAAGTCCATTGGGAGGTTCTTTGGAGATGTTTGGAGGCTAAAGGTGTATATACACGTACACTAGGGCGACTAAGGATATGTATGATGGAGCCAAAATCAGGGTACGGACAGTGGGAGGAGATTCGGAGCACTTTCCTATGATGATGGGGCTACACCAGGATCAACTCTTAATTCCTATTTTCCTCGGTGATGGATGGACTTACGCGACAAATCAAATGGGAGGTGTCATGGTGTATGTTATTCGCAGACAACATAGTCATTGATGAGACTCGTAGCGGGGTGAACGCTAAGCTGGAGGTTTGAAGACAGACACTGAAATCTAAAGGGTTCAGGTTGAGTAGGACCAAGACAGAATAGTTGGAGTGTAAGTTCAACAACGTGAGCGACCGTTAGACATGCGTGGAGGTGAGGCTTGAGACTCAGGTCATTCCAAAGAAAGAAAGCTTCAAGTACCTTGAGTCTATCATCCAAGGGAATGAAGAGATTGATGACGATGTCACACATCGTATTGGGGCAGGGCGATGAAATGGAGGCTTGCATCTGGAGTCTTGTGCAACAAAAAGGTGTCACAAAAACTAAAAAACAAGTTTTATAGGGTGATGGTTAGACCGACTATGTTGTATGAGGCGGAGTGTTGGCCAGTCAAGACGTCGCACACCCAAAGGATGAGAGTGGCGGAAATGAGGATGCTCAGATGGATGTGTGGGCATACGAGGAGGGGCATGGTTAGAAATGATGATATCCGGTCTGGGGCAGAGTGGGAGTGGCCTCGGTGGAAGACAAGATACGGAAAACGAGGTTGATATGGTTTGGACATGTGCAATGGAGAGACACAAATGTCCCAATGCGGAAGTGTGAGACGTTGGCTATGGACGAGTTCAGTTGGGGTAGAGGTAAGCCGAAGAAATATTGAAAAGATGTGATTAGACGGGATATGGAGCATGCGCAACTTACTGAGGGCATAATTGTAGAGGGCACAAATTAGGGTAGAAGGGTAGTAGGTAGTCGAGTGTAGTCCTACTTACACTCACAAACTGGTAGTTGTGGTGTTATTACTGTACGCATGATTAGCATATCATACGAATAGGCGTAGTATTGCTTTATAGTCTTCTTTTGTTTTATTTCTTCTGCTATGCGTTCTTTAATGTACTTGGTTTATCGCATTTATCTGCGTTAGTTACTGCTTTTCTTTTAGGATGTGATATCATGGCATATTCGCGTTTGCTATCAGCATTTTCTTACTGCTTTAATTTTTTGACCGGGTCTGACTATTTTTTTGTTTTGCTTGTCTTGAGTCGAGGGTCTCTCGGAAACAGTCACTTTACCTACCAAGGTAGAGGTAAGGTCTGTGTGTATTTTACCCTCCTCAAACCACGTTGTGGAATTTCACTGGGTATGTTGTTGTTGTTGTATTCCTTTTGGTCATACACTGAAAATGCAAACTTTTAGTTTGTTGTGCATCAGCCTTTGTTAGTAATCGACGATTACTCAATCATATTCTATGTCAAAAAGAGAAGATGGTACTTGGAAGAATTCCATAGTTTGTCCAAACACCAATTATTCTTATGCTATCAACAGGTACCTCTTTATTGTCTTCAAAAGTTTCAGATATGCACAGAGACTCTGCAGGTCCTAGCTTGAATAACTGGAAATACAAAAGCAGAACCGAAAGACAATGCCCCTATTCGCAGGCAGCCAAGTTTCGAAGGAAAATCAGTAAAATTATCATCTTTTCTGTCTTCTCCGTTTTGATTCTCTTTTGTTGCTAGAAAACATGAGATAAAGTCTACAAAACAAGACTGCCCGAAAAAAAAACTATAAAAAAATGCGGCACTTTCACAAAAATGCACAGAATTTCCCTGCATGCAGAGTACATCCATTAAGAGTATAAGTGTGGGCTTAGCATGATTAGAAATTTTAAAAGAAAAACTTCAATAATATAGTAATTAAGTTCACCTTTGGTTAGTAACAAATTAAAATGCACAAAACATGAAAACCAAAATACTACCAAATTAATCAGAAAACTAACTTATCTCACAACACGCAAATTTCAATCAGCTTTAGAAACCAAAGTATAGATGAAGAAGATGAAACCTCCGAAATCGATAAAACCACAAATTGGTTTTCCTTCTGCTTTTCTTTCACAAAAACCTCCATAGTGTTAAAACTATACCAAAAAACGAATACAACACACCGCAATGACTGCACCTAACAGTTAAAACATAGTGTTTGAAGTAAGAGTCAAAGTGGAATACTAACCTTTTTCGCTGATGGTGATAGTGATTTCGCTACTGAGAAGGTAAATCACTCAAACAAAAACGTTTAACAAATTAATCAGGCTAGTTGTGAGAATCGGTAGTTTTTTCTCTATAGCGGTTATATTTTGATGTAGAAAAATTGAAAAACGAAAGAACGTGGGTTAAACAGTATGTGTGAGATGTACTTCTGCACAGCGGTTATTCACCAGTAACATTACGGCGCTTAGGCTTTTTATGCCAAACACGCAGGTTTCTTTCTATGGTAACTTCCCAATATAAATTAGAATATATATATATATATATATATATATATATATATATATATATATAGATAGATATCTAATTATTTTTTAATTCAAAAACAGTAACTAAATATTACCCAACCTACATGTCTTTCTCCTACGCTGCCACTTTTCATAATCCTAGCCTAGAATTTCTTCCTTTTAATACTATATAGATTGTGAATAAGTAAGCAGCATAACAATGTAAAGCTTGCTAGTGGAAACTGAAACTTAAACAGAAGTAGCGATGGAGAACAGGGGAACTATCTCATTTTATAAAATTGGATGTCCTTTTCCATTTATTTCCCTATTTTCTCAAGAAGGAAAAGAGGGTGGTCAACTGCAGTTAAGTTCATACATTATTATAAAAAAGGAAGCAGCATAACAATGTAAAGTTTGCTAGTGGAAACTGAAACTTAAACAGAAGCAACGATGGAGAACAGGGGAACTATCTCATTTTATAAAATTGGATACTTACATATACAAGCTGCTACACTTTTCTTGGTAACACAAGTAACTTTAGTACCATAAAATGTTAAATCTGATTTTCTTTCGGAAGAAAAAAATCCTAAAGGACTTCCAAAAGTACTAATTTTGCTTAAATTTCTGATGCATTGACCCCTTCTTCATCATCACTGTCATCTCTTTCATTATCTTTTTCCTCACCTGTGCTTACTAACAAACTTTTCTGATCTACTGGAAAAGCATTTCTTTTGTAGTTCCAAACAAGCATTGAAATGTAATCCTGAGGTGAGATCAGACCTTGTTCTTTAAGGCAGTTCTGTTGCTCCTCCAAAGTTTTCCGGTCACTCAGCTTTATATACTCCATCAGTGCCTTCTCATGATCGGGCCTCCAAGCCATTGGAAAGGGGGTATAATCGGTTTCCGGTACCAGGGACATACGGGTGTACATGAGCCCATCAATTGATTCCACCAGACCCATCCTCAGCAAGTTATGGTATTCTGGTGACTGTCCCTTTTTCTCCTTCAGAGGACGACTAAGAGTCCTAGAACCAATCTTGTAAACCTTTGCTCGTGACCGAAGCTTGTATTTTGCAGCATAGAGCTTAGCAAGTGAACCCCTAATGATATAAGAACAGAAATTAACTATCTTCTTTCTATTATCAGCATACCTGAACCATTCCACCATTGTTGACAAAAGCTTATTCATCTGAGCATTTGTATGGGCTTGAGTAGCATGAAACATTCTAAAACACGGCTGTGGATCTGGATCCCTGTCTCCCTTGAGAAAGTTCAACTTTCTAAATTGTCTAATGCACTGTTTCAGGCTAGCTGTGACAGACAACAGTGTCCCTACACCCTTTTCACTAATAATTTTCCCACCAGTAGCTGTATATCGGAGTGTGGGATAGACTACTCTACGACACAATACATGATCAAGAAACATAATTCCTTTTGTTATGTGTTCAACAGGAAGGCTCTCATTGTCAAGCTTGAGCATGTATTTCTGATCACAAAACTCAATCAACTGCTTTCTTAGCGTTGCGGCATCTGCTCTTGGTCCCCTTACCCCTATTAGAATGTGACCACCAAAACGGATGTAGTCAATCTTCCTGGTCTTGTCAGGCCCACTAGTAGGAACAAATTCGGGCCATGAAGTATTTCCTTGTTCTACTTCTCCTTCTGGATTATTCCAAATGACATCATTCTTCGAAGGCCGATAAAACTCATGGATCTTACCTTCCATCCAGCGGTCCAACTCATCAAGACAAACATTAGCCAGAAGTGGACTGAGTATACCACAATGCCCCCATGAAGGAACTTTCTCAGCCTCCGCCGGAGCAAACCCAAAGAACGATTCCAGCCAGTACGGATCAGGCTTCGGCTCATCATCTGCTAGGATTCTCTTTTTCTGATACTTTCTTTTTGTCTTCTTCTTTTTCTCGACATCATTAGGGTTGGTAGTTATCACAGGATTAGTTAACGCAGCCTTTATCAAATCAACTACCTTCTTATCTCTAACATCCCTCATTAAAGCACTAATGACCATCCCAACCTTCATCCCATCCAAAACAGTACTTAAATCCCCTTTTATATACCACAGATACCCCGCAAAGCTTCTCCTAATAACCCTCAAAGTTGTATGTGCAGTCCTTCCAGGTCGAAAAGCAAACGACTTTTGCGAAAACCTAGCCTCATAAATCGGCTCCAATATCATAAACAACACTTCCTGCACTATCCTATCCTGAAATGCACTTGGCTGTGTCGTAGTCAAGATAGCTTTAATCTTCCTCTTCGACAACGACTCGTAATCCATCTTATCCCTAGGAGACTTAATATAAAACTCTAACCTAGCTCCCCATTTAAACCTATTATCAAGAACTGCATTTCTCAATGCCAATAAATCCTCAAGTGCTGAACGCGTAATCGCGCTACGCGACATATACGCACCCGTATCATCAGCACTAACCTTTTGATAAGCTAATACCCACAATTCAAATCTCCTTAAATAATCAGTTAAATTATTCACTGTTTTATCAGTTTCTCGAAAACTATCAATCCACATTTTACAACAAAGTGATATACCATCTTCTTTCATTAAGGTGGCCGGGTCATTCGGGTCGGGTGGTGCTTTTCTATTAGTGTGTGGGGAAGTATACATAAATGCACGAAATACAGTAAACCCATTATTTATTCTAGGGTTACAAATATTCAATTGAGGGATAAATAAAGAAGTGATTTTTGGGGGAATAATTGAAGAAATTTTAAGTACCCGATAACTGGATAATACTGTACGTTGATGCATCACAGATTTTGAGATAATTATACCAATATTTTGTGTTCAAATGATAAATTTGAAGAAAGGATTGAGGTCTTACCTGAAATGAAAACCCTTAAACCCTATTACTGAACCCTAACGGTATCTGACCCACGAAATGTTCGGGTTAAATTTGGACAAAATGGGTTGGACAATTCGCAGTTTCGCACGAATTCCCTATTTGGATAGCGGTGCTCTTTAATTTTTGCCCCTCAAATCTGGTCTTTAATTTTTGTCATTTAGCATTTTAAGTAATAAAAAGTGGTCGAAAATTCCTCTTACATCAAAAACAAAAACAAAAAAATTGATCTATCCTTATCTATAATCTAATTTCGCAATGGCATAAATTTTATAGGAATTAAGTTATCTGCATAACTTCATTTCTACAGAACTTATATCGGAGACAAAGTTTCTATAAACTTATACCGAGCGAATTAGTTACAACATAACATATGTCGGGTAACTCCATTTCTACATAACTTATGTCGGACAAGATAAAATTTGTGATTTTTTTTTCTGACTCTACTGAGAACGAACACAGAATCTAAATCATCGAATAAGAATACTTTGGCCACAAAATTTCATTAAATAAAAACAAGAACAAAAATTAAAAATCGCGATTTATGGGACAAATATTAAAGACCAGGATAATCCGCGCGGAAAAATTGAAATGGGTTATCTCACTCGGCTACTCGGATCAAGAATGAGGCCCATCTATATTCTCTCCCAGCCTGCTGTTATCTAACCTCTAATTGATTGTTATCTAACCTCTAATTGGGCAACTTACATAAATAGCTATAATTTAGGAGCTTCTAACTAATTATAGCTATAGTTTTGTTAATTACATTTTGTAGCTAGTTTTTAGCTACTTCAGGTGTATTTGACTGTATTAGAATATATTATTTTGTTGTATCTAAATTTTTGAGCGAGCTAACTTGGTGTATTTATTTGAATATACAGACTTGCGTATATAATGTAATGCATAAATTGAATGTATTTGATTGTATTTGAGCTCAATCTCCGTTCAAAAACAAAAAAAAAATACATTAAACATTTGACAAATACACTCGTATCTGAGATACAAGAAGAAGAAGTAGCTATGGATTATGATCAAATACGAAAAAGTACACTAAAATGACTAATACACTCGGATCTAAAATACAAGAAGGAGAATAAGCCATGAATTTCGGCCAGACGAATACACTCAGAGTTGATAAACAAAGAAGAAGAAGTCATAGACTCCAGCATCTCCGTCAGATCAAGATCCAGTTGTGGTGGAGGTCTAATCGTGAACTAGTGGTGGACGACAATAGAAAAAATGAGGCCCAAAAAGGACGGCAGCGGCGTTGGTGAAGCTCGTCGGAGTTGGAGGAGCGGACGAGCAGTGACGGTGGAAAGAAGTGAGAGAAAGAGAGAGAGTGATAGTGAGATCGTGGAGCGGGGGTTCGCGAGGGTGGTTGGGAGGTGGTTGAATATAGCTGGAGATGGAGAAAAGGAGGGAGAGAGGCGATTAACGGCCAAAGTGAGGGAAAAAAGAAATAGAGTCGAGTGAGAAGAGAGAGAGGGTTGAGGGAGAAAATTGATACAATGAAATAACTCTATGTATTTTGTATAGCTATGATGGGTAAATTGAAAATTCACTGTAGCTATGAAAAATAACTAAATTAAAAGATAGTTATTATTTATAAATAACTCTTAGACTTAGTTATGCCATGTAAATTTTCCATTTTGTGGATGTTTTATAGTGCTTCAATTCATTTATAAATTGTGAGTCGAAAAAGAATTTAAACAATTACATTCAGAATAATGATTCATGGCAATTCTACAAGGATCACTAGTAGTCTTTATTCTGGGTCCGGTCCGGTATCGACTCTAGGACCGATAAGCTAGAGTGCGGGCCAGGCCGACCGATGAGTTTGGTCTGGAACGAGATCGGTCGGACGAAACCTTATCGGTCCGGTTCGGTCGGGCCGTAAATTCGGTCGGGCCATTTTTTTAATTGAATTTCCAATCTGAAATTGACATTCTCGGTGCGGTGCCACACAATTTTACGTTGAAATCAATTGTACATCGCGAGATATTTAGATTTGAAAATGGGAAAAACGTAACGATTTGGGGGAAAAGAGAAATTGAGAGGCAATATGGACGGTTTTGGAGAAATCCGGTCCGTTTGGGATTATTCGTCTCGAAAAAATACGCGAAATCAAAAAAAAAATTAGGTAAAACGGACGTCCGAGCGCAAAGTTATGACCATATAAAGTTTGATCAATTTGACTAATTAGAAGTGACGAGGAGAAATTTGGGGGCTTCTTGGTGAATTTGGAGGAATGGGGGTGGGGGCCGGTTACGGGTATTTTCTGGGTTCTGGGTCGGTTCCTAACGGTCGGGTATTTTTAGATACTCGTATCAGGGCGTTAAGGTTTGATCGGTTTGGTCGAATTCTGCGTCGGTTTGATCAGGTTCTCGAGTATATCCGAACCACTAACAGCCCTAATCACTAGAGGTGTGTTTGGTAGGACATGAAAATATTTTCAATTTAGAAGAGATGTCAGTGATGTTAATTCTTTTGTTTGGTGGAATATAATTTATTTTAAAGAAAATATTCTTTATAAAAAGTTATTTTTATTAGGAAATTACTTTTGTAAGTATTTTATTAAAGAGGAGAAAACAACTTTCAGGTCATTTAACGTGGTTAGATATGATATATATATACATTTCAGGTAATTTTTCGTAAAACTATCTTATTTCATTTCATTTAAAAAAAAAATGAAATTAACTACGAATTTGCTTGTTACTTCGCGCGCGGGAAGGCAACGAAGTTCAGTTCATGAGACCGCTCAAATAGGTTCATTGCTCCGGCCTTGAATACGGTTAATCCAGCATGAGCTACATGAGCCCCTAATAGTTTACCGGATTTCAGGATTGGTCGTTGTGTGTCACCACCTCCCACTATCCTACACATTCGATTAAGGTTGAGCAAGAAGAGTCTTCACTACTAGCTAGTAATGAAAGAAAAGTCCTTTGTCTGTTTTCTTGCCTTTTTCGGTTGTTCATTCTGGATTCCCTTCTCATGGAGAGTGTGGCATTGCAAACTTCCTTTGCCTTGTAAGCGCTACATCTATATGGCAAGCCCACGTCGCGGCTTTCGAACGGAGTCTTCCCTAATTACCTCATAAAGTTCTTCCTTAGAAAGTCGATTTATTAGTTAGACTGCAATGTTACTTGGTTCAACTCTATTTGTGACATTTTCTCGTATGTGGGACTCTCTATCTTCTTGGGTAGATAATCGATCGTCTTTCATTTGGATAGTGAGTAGTTTTTAGACTTTTCCAGATTCCACTTTTTTCTTTTCTGGCTCCGATTTTGTGTAACTTAGAATTTTAAACAATTAAATAAAGTCAAAAAGTACGTTATATATACTAACTACACTATATACGATATTCAGAAAAAACGATTGGCTAAGCACCTTTGGGCGGGCCCCCTCTTAGTTCAATTTTGGGGACGGAGGTCATACTGTGAATAACGATGAGCCTGTGAAGTTGGCCAGAAGGGACCATCGCTACCCTCCACCGGCGAGCCGATTACGGCGAAGCGAGGATGTCGGGGCCCGTCACTTTGTTCGTACCTTCTTGGCTTAGGCTTCCAACTGAACAACATGGTTTTGCCGCCCCGCCACTAGCAGAAGCTAAGCGCTTGAAAAGCGCGCTATTTTTTTAGCAAGAATCACAACCTTACCTTATCTTCAACATGATACGGACTCCAAGTTCTTATGGCAGAGCTCACCCTGTTGGATCTGAAGCTACGTCTTGCTTCGGAGGTTAGACGGCTTTTAGTTTGAGAGCTGGATCGAGTTTTAAAGTGTGGTTATGGCGGAATGGAATGTGCCCTATCCCGCGATAGCTCTTAGCTAAACACATTTTTTGATAATTTGTCGCTACTACGTAGCTAACCAAATTTTTGATAATTTGTCGCAACTCTATAGCTAATCAAATTTTTGATAATTTATCGTTAATCCGTAGCTAAATAGTACTAGTGACGAATTATGTTGTTTAGCTACATGTCGTCATTTTTTAAAAGTGTTTTTTCCACTTTACGTGACACAATTGTTCATATCTATTTGAAGTTTTCTTTTATTTTATTTTAATTAAAAATTATACTTTTTTACTTTAAAGTACTTATTTTTTAAAGAAGAAAATTAATTTATAATCATACTTTTAGTGCCTGTTTGGATTGGCTTTTGGGTACCCAGTTCTGGGTACCCACTTTCGTGAAAATTGCAAAATTGACATGTTTGGTTTGACTTTTGGATGTCTTGGTTGGTCTCGGAAACTGAAAACAAAAATAAAAGCTTACATCTTCTGTTTCTATCATATATTTCAATTTGAATTTTACCATTTCCTTTATTACCCTCTTTAATTTTCATCAACAACTCTATCCACCTTCATTACCCTCTTTAAATATCTAGAAATAGTTACTAAAAATAAATCCAAATATACAACTTTCATTACCCCCTTTAAATATCTAGAAATAATTACTAAAAAAAATTAAATAACTACTCATGTTCTGTTTTAATTAAAAAAAATCAAATATACTACTAAAGTTGACATTTGTTCATGTGTAATTGCAGATTGAAACTTTAAATTCCTCAAACATCCTAACGTTGTCCGATTATACGAGGATTATCCTTCTCCTTATTTTATTGTCTTCTTTCAAATACTCCGAATATTACTACTATAATACATTATATTTTGAATAAATAAGAAATAAATATACTCAAGTTGAAGTATCGATTTTTTTTATTATTTTGAAAGAATTGCCTGAAGAGCGCCGCGACGCCTCCTCCCAAGGTCCGCGACTCCTCCGGCGTGAAAAATCATTGGAACTTAGGCGTCGCGGCTCCTTCCCGAATATTCTACTAATATTGTATTTTAATAATATTCTACTAATATTTAAGTACTATATTGTACTTTAAATTCTATTATCTATTTGTAATTTTTATTTATATACTTCTATTTATTAGTAATTTTTATTTATATGTATTGACTAAATGTCCATTTTGGTAGTTCTACATTCAAAATCAATTTTGATCAAAACTTTCCAAATATCATTTATTGATTACAATCACTTTTACATTATTACATCCAAACATAAATCAACTCGCAGAATCACTTTTAATCACTTCGACCTAAAGCAACACATTCATGCCAATCCAAACAGAGTCAAAATGGAGCTCCAAAAATTTTGGGGCCTAAAGTCCTTACTTTACGGGCTTTATTTACCCAACAAACAGCACTAATGGGATATGATAAGATATATATATATATATATATATATATATATATATATATATATATATATATATATATATATATATATAATTTCACCACGACCTTTGATTGTGATACGCATAGTAGTTAGTTCAATTTCATCCTCTTCCTTTATATTGATAGCTCCCATTTTCTCCAGCTTCCATGTGGGGAAAAGATCTAAGAATATTTCCAAATAAACTCAAACCATACTATCAATCCCTCTCCAAGTTTTCTAACCAGAAACAGATATATATATATATATATATATATGATTGGTTTTCTTGTAAGTATCCACGGTTGAAGTAATAAATTTGGATTTTGATAGCTATCAACATCTTGGTTTGTAGCTGTATATAATAACTAGCTATAGTCTCAACATAATGGTACAAGTAACAACTAACCATTGAGATATTTTGAAGAATTGATGTAGACCCGTGGGGTCGTTACGTTTACGTAAAATTAAATAATGCAACGATCACAATGCATGAATAATAGTATTGGAAATTATTTAATTTTTTATTCAATGTTTAGTTAAATATATTAAACGTCGTTGTTTAGAGTGCGTAATTTAAATCGATTTTAAAACAAAGTATGTTGCCTTGTTTGGTTACTAATTGCAATTTCAACATATATCTAATACAGATAACGTATACATCAACTATTTAAAAAAAAACACACACACCCACACAACCAACATGGAATAATAGTATCATGATTAAGTATACATGGATAAATTATTATTTTTGGGTGGAATATTTACATTAGGTAGAATATTTTTGCTTTTACATATGTCTATAGATCATAAATAACGGAATGCTCATGATGTGTACACGTGTTGGGTGAATCAAATTCTCATTTGAATTTTATTTTTTATGAAGGAAATATCTCTCATATCTCTTTCATTCCATGAATACAATAATATATACAGTAAAATCAAAAAAATATGTTAATTTATATTTACATTCTAATTATAAGATATTTGATTTGATAGAAATATTATTTTCATAATATCTAACAGTCTCCCGCAGTCTTAGCGAAAGGTTCTCGTATGCTAAGACAATCACTGAATCATCAAAGAGTATACGCGAAAGATATTTCGTGAATATATCGACAATTTGATAGCGGACGGTACATGGAGAACGTGGATTGTCCATGTGCAACCTTTTTGCGGATAAATAAAGTATTAATTTATATGTATTTTGTGTGTTGATGTTAAACAGGGCTTTCTGACAAATATATCGCACTCACATTATCATAATAGACCACGGTTGTGGGACAATGAAGTTCCAATAGAAGATTACTGAACCAACATGATTCAGAGACAACATTAGCTACCCTCGATATTATACTTCAACACTCGACCGAGATAGTGTTGGTTGGCATTTTGACGATCACGAGATTAAATTATCTCCGAGAACACACAATAGCCAGAGATGGAACGTCTTGTGTCCGGACATCCACCACAACCATCATCTGTATAAGACGTGAGACCAAAAATGGTTTGACTTATACAAATGAAACCCAAAATCAAGATTACCCTGAACATATCGCATAATTCGTTTGAGAGCTCTCATATGTTCTTCCTTTGGGTCATGCATATGTAAACAAACTTGTTGAATTGCATATGAGATATCAAGTCTCGTAAAGGTGAGATATTGCAATGCCCTTACTAAAATGCGGTAATGTGTTGGATCGTCGTATGGAGAACCTGGAGAGTTACTCAATTTGGCCTTGGTATCTACCAGCGTGTGTGATGGTTTGCAAGATGACATATCGTCTTTTTCAATTATCTCCTCGGCATATTTTCTTTGACAAAGAAATAAATCACCTGTATATTGAGATACAACAATGCCCAAAAAATAGTTTAAAAGTCTCAAATCTTTCATAGCAAATTCTGAAGTAAGTAGGGACATAATAGACTGGCGAAGTGACTCGGATGATGTTGTGAGGATGATGTCGTCCATATAGAGAAAAATATATGTCATGTCATTCCCTTTCTTATAAATGAACAAAGACTGATCGAATTTGACATGTGAGAACCCCAATGTGGAGATGAACCCTGCAAACCTGTTATACCACACCTTGGGGCCTGTTTTAAACCATATAATAATTTCTTCAACAAGCAAACATAATCAAGATGATTATGATCTCGGAAACCCAAAGGTTGGTGGATGTAAATTATTTCTTGTAGGTGATTGTGTAGAAACACATTCTTAACGTTCAACTGATGAATGAACCATGATTTTGAAAGAGTCAGACTGAAAACTGTCCTAATTGTTGCTGGTTTAACCACCGACCTGAAAGTTTTACCACAATCCACTTCAACCTGATGAGACCTACCATTACTAATAAGATGACCTTTGTGCCTCTCAAAGGAACCATCAAATTTCTTTTTATGACAGAAAACCCAGATAGAACGTATTATGTTCACATTATATGAACGGGGCACCAACTCGCACATCTTATTTTTAATGAGAGCGTTAATTTCATCTATCATGACAGCTTTCCAATTCGAGTGATAAGGAACCTTTCAGATTTTAGGGAATTGGCGATGTTGGATAGAGGACGTAAGATTAAACTGACGCTTAGGCCAAAAAATCACATGCATGACATGAGTTTTAATGGAATGGGGTGGGGCCGAGATTGACTGTTAGGTTACTGAAATTTCTACCGAGGGATTAGTGGGCTAGCCTGCCACTAGACCATTAGAGCAATGGGCTCCTCGGGTTGGGCTGGAAGCAGTTGGCCAGGTTGTCGGTTCGGTGAAAAAGGAGAGGAAGCAGTGGGCTCCCTCATTTGGGCCAATTTTTGTTGGGTACTGTTTTGGGTCAGGCAAAGGGTTGGGTTGGCCCATTTTGGGCAGTTTGCTGGGCCGAGGGTGCGGAAGAGGGAGCAGTGGGCTCCTCATATTTGGGTTATTCAAATCATATTGCAAAAAAATGATGTAGCCATGTGTCCATAAAACCATACGGGGGTGGGGAATATGTTTGTATATCGAGAAACGGAAATTTGGACTCATAAAATATAACATGATGAGAGATAATCATTTTTTCACTAGACATATCATAACACTTGTAACCCTTATGGTTTTGTGGATATCCTAAAAATACCCATGGAGTGGAACATGCTTGAAGTTTGTTTATGGAAGGGAAAAAGGGATAACACAAACACCCAAAAACTCTTAAATGTGTGTAGAAGGGGACCCGGTGATAGAAAATTTGTGTGGGTGAGTGGTTTAAAAGTATTTTTCTAGGAAGAATGTTTAAGAGGTATGTAGTCATTTGAAGAGCATGATGCCAAAATGATGATGGTATGGACGCATGAGCAAGAAGTGTGCAGATTAAATTATTTATCGCTCTTATTTTTCGTTCAACTTTTCCATTTTGAGGAGAAGTGTGTGGACAAGAGAGACGAAAGACCATTCCATTTTTGTGACAAAACTCCTTAAATTGGTAATTTATAAATTCTCTCCCATTGTCACATTAGAAACACTTAATTTATTTCTCAAATTGGGTTTGGATGAACATACTAATTGCAAGAAATATTGTGAACCTGTGATTTCTTCCCAATCGGAAATGTCCTAAGAAAATTAGAGTAATCATCCAAAATAAACATGTAATATTTATGACCTTCTGAACTTAAAAATGGGGATGGACACTATGCATGATATCAAATGGCATAATAGTGTTTGAAGTAGATAAAGAAAATGACAATTTAACATGTTTCCAAAAAAATGTAAGATTGAAAAACATGAGAACCAATGGTTTACAATCAATAAGCTTATTTTTCTGAAGAGAGTTTAGCACAAGTGCTCCAGGGTGTCCCAAAAGAGTCTACCAAAAGTCAGGGATAAAGCAGCAAAGGTTGATGGAGAGGTGACTTGGTTGTTGGTGGTAGCGGCTATGGGGTACAAATCCATAGTGCTATAACATCTCATTAGTGGCATCCCTGTCTGGAAATCTTCATAAAAAACCCAAACGGATCAAAATTAACAGTAACATTATTGTCAGTGGTGAAACGACGCACATATACCAATTTTTTATAAGTTTGGGTGCATGTAAGACATTATTTAATTGGAAATGTGGGTAAAGGGTGGTATTTTGGATTGCCCAATACTACAAATTGGAATTTCTTGTCCAATGTCAACCATAATATTTATATTACTGTTCATATTAAAATAATATGAGAGATTACATGTGGATTCCATCATATGAGAGGTCACCCCTATATCCATGTACCAGTTTTCATCGGAAACATTGAGAGTCATATTTTACATGGTGTGCTCGATGTCCGTCGAAACATACCTTGAAAAAGATGATTCATGGGCTGCAAAAGCTTGTTGCGGACGAGAACTGAGAACCCCAGGCTGCCAAGATGTTGGAGGAGGCCTGACCCATTGAGCTATGAAATTTCTGGCGAGGAGGGTAGCCCGTTGTTGCGTTACCGCCATGATAGATCGCCTCCCGCCCGCCAGCTGGATGGTTGGGTTGCTGCAAGTGGGGTCTGTTTTGGCCCTGCTAGTTTCCACCACCGGCGGTTCCACCCCGATCTCGTCGCCTTTTACTATTATTTTTTTCTTTGTTATTATTGCAATTTTGACCCTGTTTTGGTACACTATTGTGTCGATTTGTACCACTTCCCGAACCAGAATTTGAGAGTCAAAATCATCGTGTTGGTGGAAAGGAGGGCGGTGCCTGCATTATTAGTCGTCGTCGTCGCTTATTTTTGTTTCCGAGTTTCTTCAAGAATCAATATCGAACGAGCCTCATAGAACGGTGGTAGCAGATTGATTTTCTGAATAAATGTAGCAACACCATCATACTGTTCATTCAATCCCACAATTAATTAGAGAACTAACCTTTGATTCGTCATCGGTGCACCGACATTTGATAGTTGATCGGCAAACATTTTCAACTCTTGACAATATGCAGAGACGTTTGAAAAATCATCCAAATTGACATTGGTGAATTGATTTTCTAGATAAACCGCCCTAGAAATTTTGTTATCTTGAATTTTTTTTTGCAAACACTCATATGCTTGTTGCGTCGTCGAATCCGGTTCCAATATGGTGTGCAAAAGATCATTTGATATAGTGTCATAAAACCATTGAAGGATTATAGCATCCAAGTGAGACCATAATGCCACATCGGTGTTTTTCTCCGTAACATTGAGTTGAGTTTTGGGAGGAATAATATGGTCTATTACTTGGTATGCACGACAATGAATTTTGAATAACTTCGTCCAAGATGAATATTATCATTTTTTCATCTCAAAAATCACCGGAATGAAGTTCTTGACGTTGTTTACGGTAAGAGCGGGATGAAATTTATTTTGGTCGGCCATTGTTACCCCAAACAAACAAGAAAAGTGGAGAAGAAAAAAAATAGAGGGTAGGGTTTCGACTAGAGTAGGATTTTGGTTAGGGTTTAGGAAGAAATCCTAATTAGGGTGTAGTTGAGGAAGAAGCCGAATAGGGGGGACTTGATTTTAGGGCCGGGGGGAGTGTGTTAATTTTTTGATCTTGATATCATGAAAGAATATATCACATATCTTTTTCATTTCGTGAATACAATAATATATACATCAATACAAGAATCAATCTAGACTATAATTATGGTAGACTATCCTATGAATATGCTAATTTATATTTACATCATAATTATAAGATATTTGATTTGATGGAAATGATAATGGATTATTTCCATAATATTTAACATTTTCATTAGATGAGGCTCGCACTTGTTCCGCAGTATTTCATGATTATGGATTATTAATATTTGTAACTTATTTTTAACCAAACAGACTCTTAACATTGCTAAATTTTACGTGGAGATTATTTCTCCAAGTGCTGCCAACCAAACGTTTAACATGTGGCAGGGACTAAGGTTAAAATGTCATTATTGCACTAGTACATATATTAACTGCATATAGGTCCTTGTGCTTTAATAGATTCTGCCTCATTTCTTTTTCATACAACTATACAAGGATTGAATTCAATGAGTGATTAGGTTTGTAGGCAAGTTATCTCATACACGACAGTATTTGATAAGTTTGATTTGGCTATTTATGACTAAAAGACAAAAAGTGTGGTGATATACAGACATAAGTAATGGTGGAATTATAGATGTTCTTTTAGTTTATTTTTAATTTGAAGTTTTAAGTTTGAGTTAGCACTCTCGAATAAGAAGTCACCTTTATTAGGGAGCGTTTTATTCTATATATGAAACTTTTCACCACAAATCAGTATTTAGTTAGACAAACACCGGATCAAATGAAAAATCCAGGAAAAATGTAATGTTCTAAAAGGTGCAAGACAAAATTATCTATCATGGTTCACGGCGTTAGCATCAATATACGATACAGAAGTCTCCCGAATTTCTTTAATAAAAGGTTAAGATATCATGAAATATTATAGGAATATAATATACCACTGAAATCTCACAATGTGAGGTATGAAGAGAGTAGAGTGCACACATACCTTACATCTACATTGGTAGGTAGAGCGACTGTTTTCGAGAGACCCTCGCCATTTAACCTATCAATCAAGAAAATCTAAATGACAATACATTGCATACTCCTCGATTAACATCCCAATATAGTTAAGAGCAGAATCCCAAGTGAAAACATGTTAAAACTCGGACGTTTCCATTAGCGAATATTCCTCATATATTCGTCATATATTGTGCAATTATGAATATTGTATATTTATGGTATATTAGGATCCTTACCGAATTATGATTTCTCTCTTGTACACACTATATATATTTTGTAATAATGAGAATACTCCCCAAGAAAAATTATTACAATCTTACATTGTATCAGAAGCCAAAATCCTAGGGTTTCTTTAACTGTGTCGTTGAAACCCCCCTCGGTTTCCTAACGCCGACCACAACCAAAAATTTATTTCTCCTTCTTCCTTCTCCACTAAAATTTTCTCACTGCAATGGATCGTCCTCAAACTCCCACCGAGGCTTCATCCACAATAGTCATCACTTCTGACATCCCAAAACCATGTTTTTTCCATATGTTCATCCCACACTCACCGTCTCAAACATCAAGCATTGTTTCTCAATCATTTTTTATCAAGAAAACGGTCAGTATTCACCATGAGTTGAACTTTTTCGTATTCATACATGTCTCTACAACGTGCTTGACCATATAGATGATTCCTTCCCTCGCCCCCTGAGGTGGACGACGCCACTTGGCTTCGTCTTGACATCGTTGTCAAACAGTGGATATATTGCATATTTCTCAGGATTTGCTTCTCACTATAATGAAATCGGGTGCCTCATCCCGTGATTTATGACTTCAGTTGGAAAAAATCTTTCAAGATAACAAGAACACTCGCGATGTGTATTTGGAGGAATAATTCAATAACACACGCCTTAAAATTTTCTCTAATATGACAAATTATAGCAAACAGTTGAAACTCGTGGTGGATCAACTATCCAACGTCGGCAATCTTGTCTCGAAAATGAAGATAGTGTTACAATTAATTATAGGCCTTCCGAAATGAGAATATGATATTTTGGCCACCATGATACAACAGACTGACCCGCTACCCAGTTTTAACAAGGCATGCTCGCAATTGTTACTAGTAGAAATCCATCATTCTAAATAGGACGAGCACAACCAAAAGACGTTAGCAGTTGAAACGCCACCATAAAATACTATTCATGTCGGCATATCTACCCAGCCGCGGCAAAACCGCGGCGACATGAGAGGCAGGGGCCGCTGCGGTAGCAAAGGCGACAAAGGGCGCGGAAAGGGTCGCGACCTGCAACAACACCCACCACAACCGCAACCCAGTCCACACTACGATGGCCGGCCCAGTCGATCCGCTTTATACGGTGGGCTTCATCGCTGGCGGTACGGCCAATACCCCTTTACTCAGTAGAGGCTTTTGGGCTCGGCTCCAACACACATGCCAACCTCTTACCCGCAGCAGCAGGCCCACTTCACTTAGGTCCACTACCAGTAGCCATCAACCAATCTGGCCCCAACTAATTTGGGTCAGGCTTTCAGCAGTCTAAATTTGTAACAACCTGATGAAAATCGGTACATGGACACGGACGTCACATTTCACCTCACTCGCTCTGCATGTAATATTTCTACATTGTTTCTATTAAAGCGTCCTCAATACATTACTGTAAGCAATGGTAATCACATTCTAATACAGGGCCATGGCACCTCCCACACAAAACCACCACATCCTCCCTTAAAAATACCCTATATGCCCCTAACATCATTAAGAACCTAATTTCCGTCCGTAAATTTTCTCGTGATAATTATGTCTTTGTTGAGTTTGACCCGTTTGGTTTTACTGTGAAGGATATTCGTATGGGGACCCATATTACGAGATGCACTAGCACAGGGGACCTATATACATTCCCTTCCACCTCCGCTACCGAATCCTGCTATTCAGTCTCTCTTGCTGCTATCTCTCCATCTGTTTGACATAATCGGCTTGACCACCCAGGCACCCCAGTTTTTAATTTTTTTAGAGGCAATAACTTTATCAAATGTAATAATGAAAAACTTGCCCAGAACTGTGTTACTTGTTGTTTAGACAAACATGTCCGTCTTTCGTTTAAATCATCTACCAACATTACTTTTTCACTGTTTGATATTATTCATGTTGATTTGTGGACATCTCCTGTTTCTAGTTCCCTTGGTCATAAATATTATCTAGTCTTGTTATATAATTTTCACATTATATTAGGATAATCCACTCAAATTTAAATCGGAAGTGTTTCAAAATTTCTTGCGTTTCGCACTTTTATATAAACATAATTTGAAAAATGTATAAAATCATTTCAGTGTGATAATAGTCGTGAATTTCATAATTCTACGTTTCACCGATTTTGTAGAAATAATGACATGATTTTTCGTTACTCCTGCCCCCACACCTCACCTCAAAATGGTAAGGCTGAATGCATTATCCGCACCATTAATAACATGGTTCATACTCTCATATTTTATGTCTCACTTCCTCCGTCCTTCTGGGTCTGTGTCGTCAAAATATCTGAATATATTCTTAATATTCTACCTACTAGTACCTTTCACAATATGACTCCGATCGAAATTCTATACGACGTGATTTCCTCCTAAGACCACTTACGGATATTCAGTTGCATGTGTTATCCCAATCTTACCTCCACCGCCCCTTACAAACTAGCACCTCGGTCCACGTCCTGTGTCTTCATAGATTTCCCGCCTAATCATAGGGGTTATATGTGCTATGATGTGTCTACTCGTCAAATCCACATTTCTTTTCACGTCACGTTCGATGAGACCACATTCACATTTTTGAATCTCCAACAATTTCGAAAACCATACTACTCATTTCTTGACGAGCCAATCGTCTCCCTCGTCATCCTCAGTCAAATCATTTCGTCCATCACCAGAAATCCCACCCTGCCACCAGTATCCAATATGTCAATCGATCGACTAGTGGCACTGCCGCCAGTGGTGTTCACTTAGTCTCGTCATCGGTTGCACATAACCCCGGCAACCGATCCACCACCATTGTCTCGACTTCATACCACTACCAGCAGAATACCGAAATCCGACCCCCACAATCGACTCCAATGTCTCCTCCCTAAATCGGTAATTCCGACCACCTTGACAAAACCCCAGCCACTATCGACCAAATCCATCAACATGATTCTCCACCCTCCCCGCATCCGACACTACCTACCCTACAACCTTCGTCACTATCTGATACTCCACCACCGTTGACCAACCCAGAACTAACATACCCCGTCACGTCAACAGTCCCAACCCACTGTTCTGACACAGGACCTCGACCATCCAACCCACAACACCAAAAAGCGACACAAGTCAACCACCAACCGACCAAACCACCAACTGCCCCCACCCATAAAATGGAAACCCGTGCCAAACACGAGATTTTCAAATCCAAAACACAGTTTAACTTGTGCGCCCAAACAATTTCCCCAATTTCTAAAAACCCCAAATTAGCCAAACAAGATCCTACTTGGAATGCCGCTATATGTGAGGAATTTGAGAATTTCTTACTTTTGACGGAATATCACACGTGGGATTTGGTACCTAGACTGGAGGGGGTGAATGTGATCCATTGTATGTGATTATTTCATCACAAATTTAGAGACAGTGAAGACCTAAAGAGGTATAAGGCACGACTTGTGCCTAATGACATAAATCAGTAGGAGGGTATTGATTGTGGTGAGCTTTTCAGCATGGTTGTCAAACCGGCTACCATTCGCACAATCCTGAGTATAGCCATGCGTAAGCACAGGTCGATACATCAGCTTGATGTGAAGAATGCATTTTAAATGGGGACTTCAAAGAAATAGTGTACATGCACCAGTCACAAGGGGTTGTCCATCCAGCAGCCCTCATTACGTTTGTCATCTCCTTAAGTCAATGTATGACCTGAAACAGGCCCTACGTGCTTGGTATGATCGATTTGTCAGGTATATTATGCAGATTGAGTTTGTATGCAACAGATGTGATAATTCTCTTTTCATTTTTCATCGAGGTAGTAGCACAACTTACTTATTCCTAAATGTGGACAATATTGTTCTTACTGCCTCATCTGATGTTTTAAAAAATGAAATTATTGTTTTACTTAAAATCGAATTTGTTATGACTGACTTGGGCAAGTTGAGTTACTTCTTAGGTATATCAGTGACCAGATTAGAAATTACATATTTTTGAGCCAGCATAAGTATGCAGATGAGATATTGTACAAAGCTAAGATGGCGAATTGCAAAATCATGCCCACTCCGGTTGATTCAAAATCCAAGTTCAGTGCTATGGATGGTGCTTCAGTCGCAAATCCTACCCTATATAGGAGCATTGCAGGTGCACTTCAGTATCTCACTTTCACCAGGACGGATATTGCATATGACGTTCAGCAGGTGTGCCTGTTTATGCATGCCCTAGAGAGTCTCATTTCACTGCTCTTAAGCGTATCATCCGATACATTAAGGGCACACTTGATTTTGGATTACATTTATACCCTTGTGCACCGAACATGTTGCTATCTTATACGGATGCAGATTGGACAGGGTGTCCGGACATGTGACGCTCCACCTCCGACTATTGTATCTTCCTAGGGGATAATACAGTGTCATGGTTTGCCAAAAGACAAGTCACCCTATCTCGTTCGAGTGCCGAAGCAGAATAAAAAGGCTTTGTAAATGTTGTAGCTGAGATCTGTTAGTTTCGAAATCTACTTTTGGAGCTCCAGTGTCCTTTGTGGCGCGCGTCTATCGTATACTGTGATAACATATCTGTCATCTATATTTCTCACAATCCGGTTCAACATCAGAGAACCAATCACATTGAGATGGATATACATTTTGTTCGTGAGAAGGTTGCTCTCGATCATGTTAGAGTGTTACATGTGCCTTCGTCGTATCAATATGCGGATATATTCACCAAAGGACTTCCTCGACAATTATTCTTTGACTTCAGATCCAGTCTCAGCGTCCGGCCTCCTCCCGCTCCGACCGAGGGGGTGTGTTACCGAATATTCCCCATAAATTTGTCATATATTGTGTAATTATTAATATTGTATATTTATAGTATATTAGAATCCTTACTGAATTATAATTCCTCTCTTTCACCTATCAATCCAGCAAATCTAAATGACACTACACCGCATACTTGTCACTCTATAACTTAACCTCTCCTCGATTCCAATCAAATTACTCAATATTTACTCTCACTCCACACTCATTTTCAACTAAGCTACATTTCATTGACAAATACAGTATCCAGAAGTTCAACAAAGGACATCATGAAATATTACAGGAATATATATATATATTATAATAATGAGAATATCCAGAAGAGAAATTATTACCCTCTTACCGTTTCCACCTATCAATCAAGCAATTCAAAACGACAATACATTTCATATATCGCTATTAACATCCCAATAAAGATAAGAGGGGAATCCAAAGTGAAAATATCTAAAAACTCACGTTTCACCTATCAATCCAGCAAATCTAAATGACACTACACCGCATACTTGTCACTCTATAACTTAACCTCTCCTCGATTCCAATCAAATTACTCAATATTTACTCTCACTCCACACTCATTTTCAACTAAGCTACATTTCATTGACAAATACAGTATCCAGAAGTTCAACAAAGGACATCATGAAATATTACAGGAATATATATATATATTATAATAATGAGAATATCCAGAAGAGAAATTATTACCCTCTTACCGTTTCCACCTATCAATCAAGCAATTCAAAACGACAATACATTTCATATATCGCTATTAACATCCCAATAAAGATAAGAGGGGAATCCAAAGTGAAAATATCTAAAAACTCACGTTTCACCTATCAATCCAGCAAATCTAAATGACACTACACCGCATACTTGTCACTCTATAACTTAACCTCTCCTCGAATCCAATCAAATTACTCAATATTTACTCACACTCCACACTCATTTTCAACTAAGCTACATTTCATTGACAAATACAGTATCCACAAGTTCAACAAAGGACATCATGAAATATTACAGGAATATAGATATATAAAACTATTTCAATTCAAAAAAAAGTTTAACAAATTTATTTCAATATATGGACGTAATAGTACTCCCTTCCTGTTCAAAATAAGTGTTCGCTTAGCCTCTTTCACATCTCTTAAAAAAATATTAACTCCTCTAAAAAATAAGTATTTTGACTAAACTATCCTTGATTAATAGTAAGATTTTTGCTTATAATTGCCTTGAATAAATAGGGACAAATTTGGGGGAAAAAAATTAATTCATTTCTTAATTATGTTAGTAAACACTTACTTTGAATTAAAATAAAAAGATTAAGTGGACATTCATTTTGGACATAAGGAGTATTTTATAATTAAGTCACCAACATATTGTAGAAGTTACGTTATATTAAGACACAAACAACAATTATGATTTTCTTTGACCATGTGTATCAAATTAAATTCATCTCATATTAATATAATATGCAAAAGAATAGTTATAGAAGTTCTCTATTTTTTAACCCCTCACTCAATAGTTTTCTCTTTGCTTGTTTGCAGACTCAAATTCACAACCTTTAGATTGAAAGTGGAGAACACTTACCATATGAGCAACTTCCTCTTATTTATATAAGTCCTCTATATTTTTAAATTGACATAAAAAATCTCGTCCCATTTAATTTAATACCTCACTCTTAATAATTTCATACCTATGAACCGATGCATTTGAGGATCGATAATGGACATAGTCAAACCATTTCAAGCGACTTTAATTCTTTCATTTTGTCTTTAATATGTATTGGTTGAACCTTCTAGGGGGGAGGGGGGGGGTTATATTACCTATGAATAATTATTTCATTAAATTATTTAACTATAATAGATTTATATGATTTGTATAAACATATATGAGGAGCATATTTTACAGCATAAATTAAAGTGTGTAGTACTCAATATCCCACAATTTAGGCCCACAATCATTTGGAGATGTGTAGAAAGTCTTCGACTCAAATCACGATGTGAGTCCTTACTTTACCTTTTTAAAACATTAGATTTTAGATAGTACAAGTTTGAGCTTCATCTTTAGACGTTTATAGAACACGTTTATCCTACTTTTTTGATTTTGTAAACTTGTCGTTTTGTCAGAAGACAAGTTAACCTAAGAATTAATATCGGATAAACTGTAATGTAGTGAGCAGTGAAAACTAGTGTAATCTCACCTGAAGTTTGGAAAGAACAGAGGATACACAGACTTTTTTCGATAGATTATCGGCTCAGAATTGTAATAATGTAATTAATAATATATAAAGTATAATATAAGAAGGAATTAATAATACATGAATTGTAATGTACAAAATTAAAATTTTAATTTACTTTTGAAAAGATGTCTAGTTTGGGGGTTACTATGTTAATTATATTAGTTGGTTTGATTCATGTACTATTAATCCTATGTTCTTTATTCCGCATAAAGTAATGGTATATATTCTTAATGTACTTATACAAGTACTATTATTTATGTTTACCTGTAAAACGGTATGATTGAATTTGTATATGTGGTCAAAGATACGTGAATCACAAGTGACACATTTGATAATAATTCTAGATAAATACACCGTAATTAAGCAATAAAAAGATAAAGAAAATCAATGATTAGCATGAGCTTTGTGATAATTTCGGGGCAGAGTTACGCCAATTTTTATACAATCACAAAGATCGAGAGAATATGAGTAAGTATATTGTAATAACTAGAATATGTATTTTACAATAGAACAATGTGTCATATTTATAGATGAGTTACACAGGTACACATCCCACGAAATATGCTCTCATTAATACATGAGATTGAATATTGTAATAATTGGTCAATTGGTATCTCAATAAATGTCATTAACGCTCTATTGGAAGACGTGTGACCGGTTTAGTAACAGCCTGTTATACCCCGTAGTTGCAGGGTATGTATGTGAGGACGTACGTACGAGAGTACGGCAGAAATTTTGAAAAGAAAGAAAGATGTGAGTTTTCGACGGAAAAGTTTCCGGTTTTTGTGAAGGAAAAAGGTTCGTTAATGGGAATTGGATTCCCAGATTTGGTATTTGGACTTCATAGATTATATTAGAATTTTGAGATTTTATTTTCGGAAATGGTCACGTGGGGCCCACGGGAGAAATTCTGATTTTGTGAGCAGCTTTGTTTTGAGATTTCGGTATTTTGGATATTTTGGAAGACGAAATATTAGGCGAATCGGGGCGACGTGTCACCCCATGTGGCACCTGGCGAAATATTTATTGTCTGCACCTTTGGATTAAGTCGTTTTCGGCGAAGCGTTTTACTAAGCTACGAAGGAAAATTCCGGCTATGTCATTTAGTATTTTGCGAATTTTTAGAGAGGCGGACGTTTTGGACCAACGAGAGGGCAACACTGGCACCCTGCCGTTGGTGGACTGAAAGGCGGTAGAAGTAGAATGGATGGGCAAGTTGTGGTAGATATTTGTGTAGATATTTGTGAGGATTTGTGGAGTAGGGTTAGGGTGCACTTGGCTTGATCTTGGCCTTACACTTGTGTAGCACTTGGCTAGATCTTGGCCGTTGGTTGGCACTGGCTTTCTTATAAATACCACTCCTTGTGAAGACTTATTCATTCACTCCTCAGCTGTCTAAGTCTTGAAATCCCTCACTCTCCTTGTTGTTGCTCTCGTCCAACTCCCTTCTCCCCTTAGAAAGAGGCCTTGGCGAGAACACCCTCACTAGCCTAGTTGTGCTAGTAGAGCTACCACCTGGTAGAAAGTTGTCTTCAGTATTGTTATAATGCCCAATACCTTAGCCTTGTACCTTGTAGTATTCCAAGATACCTCTATCGTAGAGCAGGAAATACTACTTTTGTCCTTTGGTCTCAAACCAAAACCACAAGAAAATCTTCGTTGTTGGTGGAAGTATTTAAGTAGAAGTTGGTTAGAACTTCTAAGGGTTGTTTGGAGCGCACGGAGTAGGAGCTAAGCGTTGCTAAGGATCGGCGTTAACTAGGATAATTTTGGGCTTATCCGGTAAACACTCTTGTCATATTGTAATTGGAAATTACATGTTTGTTAGAGTATATAGTTGAAGTATACTATATATGGAACTACTTAGTATTCGATGTCTTTTGACTTAAGCTGAAGAATAAAGCGAGCTGACTGTATTTACATAGGGGTGTGTGCGGTAGACTTGTGTAGTATTCGAGTAGAATTGTACACGTCAGGGTAGGCGTGTAAACCCACTGGTTGGCTTGGTGGCCAGGCCTCGATAGAGGAGGAGATTCTGTTGTTGCGGGGAGAGTCTTCTTAGAATTTTCTATAGAAAGATAGAAACTTGTGTTTTGGGGTTAATAGGCGTTTTGACCTTTATAGGTGAAAGTACTAAGAGTAGCGTATTCTACTCGAGAGTGGAAAGGGCTAAAGGTTGTAGTACTTGGAGCATTTTGCTTATTGTCGATAAATCGTCGCGAGGTATGTGAACCTCTTCCTATCTTTTCTAGCATGATTGTTGTGAACTATGTAGTACGGTAGGCGTCGTGTGCTAAGTGATTTGGTTGGTTTAAAACATAGGGTGTTATAATAGCTTTATGGGAAGTTAGTTATAACGACCTTATGTAAGTGAAAATGGTTTCTTGATGTTAGAAGTTAAGAGACTTGATCTTATAAGATAAGAGACTTAACTTATTTGTTTTAATGTGGATGTTTGTGTGAAACCTCATTCGTGAGTAATGAGTACTTGGTTTTAAAGGGATAATGTTTCTTGATTTGGGAATCGGAATGTGTATCGACAGACCGCTGCGGCGTTAATAAAGGAAAATGTATTGAATAATGATGTGTTGTATTAAAACGGTAGAAACCTCCATCTGCGTAGAAGCTAAGATGAGACAAAATGATATTACATTTTCTAGATCATGGTCTTTGTAATAAGATCGTTATAAACAGAATAAACTACTCGCGTATATGACATATGTTACTCGATTGTTCTAAAAGGAATCAGTGATTAAGTTTGGGAACTATGAAACCATTTGAAAATGAGAAGCTTGAGTAATTGAAACTAGGCAAGCGGAACTTAGGAAAGAGTGTTGTTACTTGATTTTGAAAAGGAAGGTGGGTTGGTCATTCTAATACTACGGGTATCGGGTGACTTTTATAAAAGTAATGGATCTCTTTTAAAAGAGCTTAACGTATGTAGTACTTTGGGGTTAAAACCGGACTTTGGCATAAAATGAAAGTACTTTGAGTTGTGTGAAACTTACTATGCTTGTTGTTGTGAAACTTGCCTATCTTGTGATGATAGCCTTTATTGTACAATCGTTGTGTTTTACGTATTCTGGCGTCTCTCGATGAAGTCGGTTGGTAGTTGAGAACTTACTTGGGCGTCTTGGCGTGTGGAGAAATTCCGCAGATGCGTTCACGGTGATAGTATTATTGTTGTTAATCGCTTTGGACATCGACCACGATCGTAGCGCGCGGGTATGCTTCCATTTAGTTAAGGTCTTGTGGTTGTCGCTTTGGATATCTTGCGACGATCGTGGCGCGCGGGTATGTTTCCGTTTGATTATCGCCTTGTGATTTCCGCTTTGGACATCACGACACGATCGTGGCGCTGCGGGTATCGTCCATTTGGAATGTTGTCTTATTTTCCCTTTGGACATCACGACCACGATCGTAAGCGCGCGGGTATGCTTCCATTTGGATTCTTTGTCTTGTTGTTGAGTCACGTGGACATGTCTACCGATCTGAGTCAGGGCATGTGGCCATGGGACATTGGTATTATTGTTGCATCGTGGACATGTCTGCCGTCACGATGATAGAGGGGCATGCGGCCATGTAACGAACTGATTGATGTTGTGGGCGTGAGACCCGTAGTTATATTGGAGTGATATTGTTTTATGTTGTGAGCGTAGTTTGGTTATCATCATGTCTCACCTTTATATAGACTAGTATGATTTCATTCTGATATTATCTGATTTCACATACTTGGTACTGTTATCTTGACCTCGCCCGAGGCTGCGTTAATCTGCGCGGTAAGTGCATCGATCGTGGATCCTCGCTCATAGGATCCTGATTCGGCCGTTTGAAGCTCCGTTTCTCGAGGCTTATCTTTTAGTAGGTGTTCCACTGAGTTGTAGGTTCTTGTACATTCGGGGGTATGGCGAGGGCCTGTCCGTCATAGTCATTAATATATCTTAAGTGCATGTAATCTTGTTGTGGGCGGGGTTGTAAAGGATTTAAGCATTCGGGTTTTATGTATATCTTGAAGGCAAGCTGTTTTGGTTGCTTTGTTTATTTTTATCTCTTGTTAAATGACTCATGTTTTATGTTCGCTGATTTTCTCGATGTATGTATCACTAGGGTGCGAGGTAAGGCACGATGCGGGCCGGGCAGTCGTTACAAAAGTGGTATCGAGCGATTAATCATCGGAAAGTGTCTGACCGTGTCTAGTAAGTCTTGATTATCGGTGTGTTGTGCACCACGTCTATGTCGGAGGCTATAGGACATTTAGGATTGGTTTCCATTCTTCTCATTAGAGATCGTGCCTTAGAGTTGTGTTGTAAGTTGTACCCTGCAGCGTATCTCGTTTTTACGATTATGCCTCCGCATGAGCAGCGAGCCAGAAGGGCAAAGCGTAGAGTGCTGCTAGTGAATCTGAGAGAATGCGAGCGCGAGCGATTACACGAGATTGTGCTTGAGCGGCGGGTTTCGCCGCCCGCCGCCAGCGATTTAAGCGCGGCGATGGTGATGAGACTCTGATACGAGCCTCAGTCCGCGATGCAGGCGGGAGATGGTCGCGAGAGATGGCCCGATTATTGGCGAGGTTGTGGCGGATATGAGGCAGTGAATCTGGCGATTCGGTTCGATGCGCTGATGGATTCGCCCCGGCGAATAGTTTGAGGCTACGGGACTTTACGAGTTGTAGCGAGAATTTTATGGGTGAGGCACGAGGATGATCGCGAGAGTTCATCCGGCGATTCTGACGGATCGTCACGGGTGATCGAGCTTGGCCGAGTCTGTGACCTTTGGTTGCGCATCGGTGCGTGATCTGCGATCGATTGGTTTGATTCATAGGAGCTTTCGGGAGAGCATGCTGCTCCAGCGGTATGGGATGAGTTTTGGGGCTTTCCTCGCGCTTCTTGCCTCGCGGATGAGGAGAACGCGGTAAACGATTTTTATTCTTGAGGCGAGAGAGGCGCGCTGTCGGGAGTACAATGTCGAGTTCGATTCTTTGGCTCGATATGTCCTGCGCTAGTTGCGGATATGGAGGATAGGGTGCGTCGCTACGTCGCGGGCTTGATGATTATATGGCGAATCTTGTGCGGGTGTTTCTCTTGGGGCATGGACATTGCCCGCATGCGAGCTCATGCGCTAGGATGTGAGGCACGGAGGGTCGGCGGAATGACACTGGATCAGCGAGAAGAGGGCGGGGCGGCGGTCGCTGGTGGCTTCGAGCGGACCGCCTCGGCCGAGCTAGTTATATACCCCAGCGATGCAGTGGTCCTCGCGTCTTGAGGCGGTCGGGGCTCGAGGTTGAATTTTTAGCGAGCGGGGTGTTAACGGTGAAGCCACCTACCTCGTTGTGACCATTGTGGTAGACTCCGTTTTGGAGAGTGTCGTGCTAGATTGGGAGTTTGTTTTACATGCGGCCAGCGGGGCCATTTGCGAGGCTGTCAGGCCAAGGAAGCGCGGATGTTACGACTCGACGCCGAGGATCGTGGTGGTTCATCACCTACTGGTATGCGCCTGCGGTGAGCCTATGATTAGAGTGGGCGGTAGCCGGTATATCCTTAACCCTCAGAGTTTTGGTATGCTTGTTATGATGGTCTCGTTATTGTGTGCTATGTATGCGGATAGCATTGTGATATGTGTGAGTTAGAATCGTGGTTAGTTGGAAGGATACGTATGGAGGCATGGTAAGTGTGAACCTTAGACTATTTCACGTGAGACCTTAGAGGTAAGGTCGTCTTGAGTAAAAGATTCGTTTTATGTTTGACCTTTATAAGGGTGAGTAGTATCGTGGGATTTATTTGTGTGATAAGTCAGTGGGTAGTGTGAGATGGTAGTGGTAGCTTCATGATGTGAATTAGTAAGATTGTTAGAATCGGGAACAAGAGTTTGTACGGTTGAAGTCGGGTTTAGGACCATTTGCGGGTCAACAGTAACCGGTTTTGGGTGGGGTCAGTTCGGGTGGTCACTTGGTGGTAGGGTCACGAGGTGCTAGGCCCAGTTTAGGCGACCATCGTATGAGTTTGTGGATGTGTTCGACCAGAATCGTTCGTGAAGGCGGTAATGGCCTTAGGGGATATTACGGCTAGTAAGGCGACCAAGTTTGGAGGTGGTGACTCCAAAGTTTTGGAAAGCAGGCGATGACTAAAGTGTGATGCGTATACTAGAAGAGTTCATGTGTTAGGAGGCGCGGCGAGTATGAAGGAGGAGAGCGTGTGTTATTCTCGTGGCTAAGGCGTGGCGTTGGCAATTTGTTAGAAGAGCTTCGTCGATGTCAGTCTCGAGAAGGAACATTCGGGACGAATGTTTCTAAGGAGGAGAATGTTATACCCGTAGTTGCGGGGTATGTATGTGAGGGCGTGCGTGCACGAGTCTGTGAAATTTTGAAAAGAAAGAAAGATGTGAGTTTCGGCGGAAAAGTTTCGGTTTTGTGAAGGAAAAAGGTTCGTTAATGGGAATTGGATTCCCAGTTTGGTATTTGGACTTCATAGATTATATTAGAATTTTGAGATTTTATTTTGGAAATGGTCACGTGGGGCCACGGGAGAAATTCTGGTTTTGTGGAGCAGCTTTGTTTTGAGATTTCGGTATTTTGGATATTTTGGAAGGCGAAATATTACGGCGAATCGAGCGACACGTGTCACCCCGTGTAGCACCTTGGCGAAATATTTATTGTGTGGCCTTTGGATTAAGTCGTTTTTGGCGAAGCGTTTTACTAAACTACGAAGGAAAATTCGGCTATGTCATTTAGTATTTTTGCGAATTTTTAGAGGCGGGCGTTTTGGACCAACGAGAGGGCAACGCAGCACCTCTCGTTGGTGGACTTGAAAAGAAGGTAGGTAGAATGGATGGGCAAGTTGTGGTAGATATTTGTGTAGATATTTGTGAGGATTTGTGGAGTAGGGTTAGGGTGCACTTGGCTTGATCTTGGCCTTACACTTGTGTAGCACTTGGCTAGATCTTGGCCGTTGGTTGGCACTTTGGCTTTCTTATAAATACCCTCCCTTGTGAAGACTTATTCATTCACTCCTCAGCTGTCTAAGTCTTGAAATCCCTCCTCTCCTTGTTGTTGCTCTCGTCCAACTCCCTTCTCCCTTAGAAAGAGGCCCTTGGCGAGAAACCCCTCACTGCTAGTTGTGCTAGCCAGGCCTACCACTTGGTAGAAAGTTGTCTTCCAGTATTGTTATAATGCCCAAATACCTTAGCCTTGTACCTTGTAGTATTCAAAGATACCTCATCACGTGAGCAGGAAATACTACCTTTTGTCCACTTTGGTCTCAAGCAGAAACCACAAGAAAATCTTCGTTGTTGGTGGAAGTATTTAAGTAGAAGTTGGTTAGAACTTCTAAGGGTTGTTGGGTAGCGGAGTAGGAGCTAAGCGTTGCTAAGGATCGGCGTTAACTAGGATAATTTTGGGCTTATCGGGTAAACCTTCTTGTCCTTATTGTAATTGGAAATTACATGTTTGTTAGAGTATATAGTTGAAGTATACTATATATGGAACTACTTAGTATTCGTGATGTCTTTTGACTTAAGCTGAAGAATAAAGTAGCGATTGTATTTACATAGGGTGTATTGCGGTAGACTTGTGTAGTATTCTTGAGTAGAATTGTACGTCAGGGTAGGCGTGTAAACCCACACTGGTTGGCTTGGTAGCGGCCTCGATAGAGGAGGAGATTCTGTTGTTGCGGGAAAAATCTTTGAATTTTCTATAGAAAGATAGAAACTTGTGTTTTGGGGTTAATAGGCGTTTTGACCTTTATAGGTGAAAGTACTAAGAGTAGCGTATTACTCGAGAGTGGAAAGGGCTAAAGGTTGTAGTACTTGGAGCATTTTGCTTATTGTCGATAAATCGTCGCGAGGTATGTGAACCTCTTCTATCTTTTCTAGCATGATTGTTGTGAACTATGTAATGCGGTGAGCGTGCGTGTGCTAAGTGATTTGGTTGGTTTAAAACATAGGGTGTTATAATAGCTTTATGGGAAGTTAGTTATAACGACCTTATGTAAGTGAAAATGGTTTCTTGATGTTAGAAGTTAAGAGACTTGATCTTATAAGATAAGAGACTTAACTTATTTGTTTTAATGTGGATGTTTGTGTGAAACCTCGTTCGTGAGTAATGAGTACTTGGTTTTAAAGGGATAATGTTTCTTGATTTGGGAATCGAGAATGTGTATCGACAGGACGGCTGCGGCGTTAATAAAGGAAAATGTATTGAATAATGATGTGTTGTATTAAAACGGTAGAAACCTCCATCTGCGTAGAAGCTAAGATGAGACAAAATGATATTACATTTTCTAGATCATGATTCTTTGTAATAAGATCGTTATAAACAGAATAAACTACTCGTATATGACATATGTTACTCGATTGTTCTAAAAGGAATCAGTGATTAAGTTTGGGAACTATGAAACCATTTGAAAATGAGAAGCTTGAGTAATTGAAACTAGGCAAGCGGAACTTAGGAAAGAGTGTTGTTACTTGATTTTGAAAAGGAAGGTGGGTTGGTCATTCTAATACTACGGTATCGGGTGACTTTTATAAAAGTAATGGATCTCTTTTAAAAGAGCTTAACGTATGTAGTACTTTGGGGTTAAAAACCGGACTTTGGCATAAAATGAAAGTACTTTGAGTTGTGTGAAACTTACTATGCTTGTTGTTGTGAAACTTGCCTATCTTGTGATGATAGCCTTTATTGTACAATCGTTGTGTTTACGTATTCTGGCGTCTCTCGATAGAAGTCGGTTGGTAGTTGAGAACTTACTTGGGCGTCTTGCGGCGGTGTGGAGAAATTCCGCAATGCGTTCACATTGATAGTATTATTGTTGTTAATCGCTTTGGACATCACGACACGATCGTGGCGCGGGTATGCTTCCATTTTGGTTAAGGTCTTGTGGTTAATCGCTTTGGATATCTTGGCGCGATCGTGGCGCGGGTATGTTTCCATTTGATTATCGCCTTGTGATTTCCGCTTTGGACATCTTGACACGATCGTGGCGCTGCGGGTATCGTCCATTTGGAATGTTGTCTTATTTTCCCTTTGGACATGCGACACGATCGTGGCGCTGCGGGTATGCTTCCATTTGGATTCTTGTCTTGTTGTTGAGTCACGTGGACATGTCTACACCGTCTGGTCAGGGGGCATGTGGCCATGGGACATTGGTATTATTGTTGCATCGTGGACATGTCTGCCGTCACGATATTAGGGCATGCGGCCGTAATCACGAACTGATTGATGTTGTGGGCGTGAGACCCGTAGTTATATTGGAGTGATGGTGTTTTATGTTGTGAGCGTAGTTTGGTTATCATCGTATGTCTCACCTTTATATAGACTAGTATGATTTCATTCTGATGTTATGCTGATTTCACATACTTGGTACTGTTGTCTTGACCTCGCTTGAAGTGCGTTAATCCGCGGTAAGTGCATCGATCGTGGATCCTCGCTCATAGGATCACGATTCGGCCACGTTTGAAGCTCCGTTTCTCGGAGGCTTATCTTTTAGTAGGTGTTCCACGAGTTGTAGGTTCTTGTACATTCGGGGTATGGCGGGGCCTGTCCGTCATAGTCGTTAATATATCTTAAGTGCAGTAATCTTGTTGTGGCGGGGTTGTAAAGGATTTAAGCGTTCGGAGTTTTATGTATATCTTGAAAAGCTATTTGTTTTGGTTGCTTTGTTTATTTTTATCTCTTGTTAAATGACTCATGTTTTATGTTCGCTGATTTTCTCGATGTATGTATCACTAGGGTGCGAGGTAAGGCACGATGCAGACCGGGCAGTCGTTACAAAAGTGGTATCGAGCGATTAATCATCGGAAAGTGTCTCTGAACCGTGTCTAGTAAGTCTTGATTATCGGTGTGTTGTGCGCCACGTCTATGTCGGAGGCTATAGGACATTTAGGATTGGTTTCCATTCTTCTCATTCAGAGATCGTGCCTTAGAGTTGTGTTGTAAGTTGTACCCTGCAGCGTATCTCGTTTTTACGATTATGCCTCGCGCGAAAGCAACGAGCCCGAGAAGGCAAAGCGTGAGTCTTTGCTAGTGAATCTGAGAGAATGCAGCGCGAGCCAGGCAGTGAGATTGTGCTTGACGGCGGGTTTCGCAGCGCCCGGCCAGCGAGTTTAGAGCGCGGCGATGGGCGATGAGACTACTGATACGAGCCTCAAGTCGCGATGCAGGCGGGAGATGGGTCCTGAGAGATGGCGATTATTGGCGAGGTTGTGGCGGATATGAGGCAGTGGATCTGGCGATTCGGTTCGATGCGCGATGGTTCGCCCCGGCGAATAGTTTGAGGCTACGAGACTTTACGAGTTGTAGCGCCAGAATTTTATGGGTGAGGCACGAGGATGATCGCGAGGAGTTCATCCGGCGATTCTGACGGATCGTCACGGGTGATCGAGCTTGGCCGAGTCTGTGACCTTTGGTTCGCGTCGGTGCGTGATCATGATCGATTGGTTTGATTCATAGGAGCTTTCGGGAGAGCATGCACCTCCAGTATGGGATGAGTTTTGGGGCTTTCCTCGCGCGCTTCTTGCCTCATGATGAGGAGAACGCGGTAAACAATTTTTATTCTTGAGGCAGAGGCGCCTTGTCGAAGTACAATGTCGAGTTCGATTCTTTGGCTCGATATGTCCTGCGCTAGTTGCGAGATATGGAGGATAGGAGTGCGTCGCTACGTCAGGGCTTGATGATTATATGGCGAATCTTGTGCGGGTGTTTCTCTTGGCCGGGCATGGACATTGCCCGCATGCGAGCTCGTGCGCTAGGATGTGAGGCACGGAGGGTCGGCGGAATGACTGGATCAGCGAGAAGAGGGCCGGGGCGGCGGGGTCCTTTGGTGGCTTCGAGGCGGACGCCTCGGTGAGCTAGTTATATACCCCAGCGATGCAGTGGTCCTCCACCGTCTTGAGGAAGCGGTCGGGGCTCGAGGTTGAATTTTTAGCGAGCGGGGGTGTTAACGGTGAAGCCACCCTACCTCGTTGTGACCATTGTGGTAGACTCCGTTTTGGAGAGTGTCGTGCTAGATTGGGAGTTTGTTTTACATGCGGCGGCGGGGCCATTTGCGAGCTGTCAGGCGAGAGCGCGGATGTTACGACTCGACGCCGAGGATCGTGGCTGGTTCATCACGCCTGGTATGCGCCTGCTGCGGGCCTATGATTAGAGTGGGCGGTAGCTTGGGGGTATATCCTTAACCTACAGAGTTTTGGTATGCTTGTTATGATGGTCTCGTTATTGTGTGCTATATGCGGATAGCATTGTGATATGTGTGAGTTAGAATCGTGGTTAGTTGGAAGGATACGTATGGAGGCATGGTAAGTGTGAACCTTAGACTATTTCACGGTGAGACCTTAGAGGTAAGGTCGTCTTGAGTAAAAGATTAGTTTTATGTTTGACCTTTATAAGGGTGAGTAGTATCGTGGGATTTATTTGTGTGATAAGTCAGTGGGTAGTGTGAGATGGTAGTGGTAGCTTTCGTGATGTGAATTAGTAAGATTGTTCGAATCGGGAACAAGAGTTTGTACGGTTGGGGTCGGGTTTAGGACCGTTCTTGGGTCGACCGTAACCGGTTTTAGGTGGGGTCGATTCGGGTGGTCAGCGGTGGTAGGTCACGAGGGTGCTAGGCCCAGTTTAGGCGACCGTCGTATGAGTTTGTGGATGTGTTCGACGAGAATCGTTCGTGAAGGCGGTAATGGCCTTAGGGGATATTACGGCTAGTAAGGCGACCAAGTTTGGAGGTGGTGACTCCAAAGTTTTGGAAAGCAGGCGATGACTAAAGTGTGATGCGTATACTAGAAGAGTTCATGTGTTCGAGGAGGGCACGGCGAGTATGAAGGAGAGCGTGTGTTATTCGTGGCTAAGGCGTTGTGGCGTTGGCAATTTGTTAGAAGAGCTTCGTCGATATCAGTCTCGAGAAGGAACATTCGGACGAATGTTTCTAAGGAGGAGAATGTTATACCCGTAGTTGCGGGGTATGTATGTGAGGGCGTGCGTGCGAGTACTGTGAAATTTTGAAAAGAAAGAAAGATGTGAGTTTCGACGGAAAAGTTTCGGTTTTGTGAAGGAAAAAGGTTCGTTAATGGGAATTGGATTCCCAGTTTGGTATTTGGACTTCATAGATTATATTAGAATTTTGAGATTTTATTTTGGAAATGGTCACGTGGGGCCACGGGAGAAATTCTGATTTTGTGGAGCAGCTTTGTTTTGAGATTTAGGTATTTTGGATATTTTGGAAGGCGAAATATTGCAGGCGAATCGGGCGACACGTGTCACCCCATGTGGCACCCGTGAAATATTTATTGTCTGTGACCTTTGGATTAAGTCGTTTTTTCCGAAGCGTTTTACTAAGCTACGAAGGAAAATTCGGCTATGTCATTTAGTATTTTTGCGAATTTTTAGAGAGGCGGGCGTTTTGGACCAACGAGAGGGCAACACTTGGCACCCTCGTTGGTGGACTTGAAAGGCGGTAGGGGCGAATGGATGGGCAAGTTGTGGTAGATATTTGTGTAGATATTTGTGAGGATTTGTGGAGTAGGGTTAGGGTGCACTTGGCTTGATCTTGGCCTTACACTTGTGTAGCACTTGGCTAGATCTTGGCCGTTGGTTGGCACTTTGGCTTTCTTATAAATACCTCCATGAAGACTTATTCATTCACTCCTCACTTTGTCTAAGTCTTGAAATCCCTCCTCTCCACTTGTTGTTGCTCTCGTCCAACTCATTCTCCCCTTAGAAAGAGGCCTTGGCGAGAAACCCCCCCTCACTGCTTTAGTTGTGCTAGAAGCCTACCACACCGTGGTAGAAAGTTGTCTTCAGTATTGTTATAATGCCCAAAATACCTTAGCCTTGTACCTTGTAGTATTCCAAAGATACCTCTATCGTAGAGCAGGAAATACTACCTTTTGTCACTGGTCTCAAACGAAACCACAAGAAAATCTTCATTGTTGGTGGAAGTATTTAAGTAGAAGTTGGTTAGAACTTCTAAGGGTTGTTTGGAGCGCACGGAGTAGGAGCTAAACGTTGCTAAGGATCGACATTAACTAGGATAATTTTGGGCT